>CP136060.1:370955393-372220883 GCA_032464435.1 Aegilops umbellulata
AGGCTAGTACAAAGGAAAAATGCAGACTTACGGCTGGCGGTTTGTTGATGGCACAAAAGGGAAGCAGACCGGTACGAGCGCAGACGTGCTCCGGTTCATTCAAAATTTTCTTTACAGCTTCTGTGACTTCTTCATCAGTAAGCTGGATGTTTACATGCCGTAGCGGGTCGTCAACACTGCCCGTATATTCACACATCAAACCGGAGCGTCGGCTGAGGGGAAGTATACTCCAGGATATCCAGCAACGGGCAAGATCAACTCCAGTTAAACCGTTGGCTAGGAAAGCTCTGAGCTTGGACAATTGGGGAGCGTACTTACTCCTCTCTTTGCCAGTTAACCTCTGAGGAAAAGGGTGAGTGTTGCTAAGCCGTTCCGGACGGAAACCAGGCAAGGGATTCTCTTCGGCAGGGGAGGTGTCTTTGCAATAGAACCAGGAATTATTCCACTCCTGGGGATGACTGTGCAGTTTCGCATGAGGATAAGTGACTTCTTTCCTTTTTTGGATTGCCATACCACCCAGTTCCATATTGGGGCCATCAGTAAACTCTGTGCGACGGTTCAAGTGAAAGAAATCTCGGAACAATTCCACTGTGGGTTCCTCTTGGAGGTACACTTCGCAAAGCACTTGGAAGTGGCATATATTAGTGACAGAGTTGGGACCGGTATCTTGTGTGCGCAGTTGGAAATTGGCTAAGACATCCCGATAAAACTTTGAACCGGGCGGACTAAAGCCCCGGGCCTGGTGATCCGCAAAAACAACAACCTCTCCATCTTCAGGGGTGGGAGCACATTCTGAGCCTGGGACTCTCCGGTGGACGGTGTTTTTACTGCTTAAAGCGCCGGTGAGAACTAAGTTGTTCAACTGTGTTTCCGTAACACGGGAAGGAACCCAGTTGCATTCATATATTTGCTTGGCCATGAGGAAACCTACAAGATAAATAGTTTCGGTTCAAGTATATGTTTGATTAAACCGGATGCATATCTATTTAAACCGAAGGCGGTCCTATCCAAACCAGAGTTGTGTAAGGGGACAACGTCTGGCGGTTCAAACAAGGGGACTAATGATATATACTGATCCTTCATGTTTTCTACGCCAAGGTTAAACCGCCGGATCTGAACATTGAAGGTAATCAAGGGTATACAAGCACAGAAACATATTTTACAAGACATCTCTACAAACGACGGATCTAAAGCCAGTTCAGAAAAAGGAAAATATTTAAAAGTTCAAGGCGGAACAATATTGATTCAAAGAGCAGAAAGGTTATTTAGATCTATGAACTTAAGCATGAATCTACAAGACGAATGCTATAGGCCCATTGGTAAATCACAGTAGGGTTTTCTTGGATCTACCTAGAGGTATGAGCAGGTACATGAGCAGTGAGCAAGAACACGGCAAGAACGCAAAACCCTAGTATGGATCCAGATTGATAAAAACAAAGATCTTACCGGAGCCGGGGGAGACGCGGAAGGACGCCGCGGTTTTCTGGTACGGTCAGGTCGATGCAGCGGCCCAAGACGATGCAGAGGTCAGCAGCGGCGGCGGAGCTCCGGGGCTGGCGGCGCGGAGAAGACGAAGAGAAAGGGGATGAAGAAGAGAAAAGGAAATGACCCTTCGGGCCTATTTATAAAGCAAAGGACATGTGTCAGGCGCACGAATCCAGGAGCCACAAATTTCGGAGTTGTCGCCTTGATTATTGTGGATCTATTAAACAAAGAAGGCATCATAAAGGCCAGCTTGATGATGACGTCACGCCGGTTTACATCAACTGAAGAAGATGACGACACGACGGTTCAACAGATACAGGAAGATGATGAAGACAAAGATTTTGGATAAGGATTGACATGAACCTGTTCAAATCAATCTTGGGCCTAATGTTGGGGATATTACTGCTGGGCGTAAACCGGCCTAAGTGGGCCGGGTTGACTTCATCAGTAATCTAAAGGTGCTAAAGCCCAGAGGCTAGACAAAGGCCCAAGGCCGTAGTCGGTTCAGTATCTGTCGCCGTAAACCGGCGTGTATGTAAACTTGTATTATAAGTTAGGAATAGGGAGAGACCAACCCGGATACGAATATAAACCGGAGATTGAGACTCTATGAACCGACGGGTGTCGCCCGTGTATATAAGGGGACAACCCGGTAGCGGTTCAATGGGGGATAACAGAACTCGAGGCCTAGGCGAAGCATATTTGCTCCCTAGTCATCGAGACTTCATCAATTCCATCACAAACTAGACGTAGGCTTTTACCTTCATCGAAGGGGCCGAACTAGTATAAACTCTCTGTGTCCCTGTGTCCGCTTTAACCCCTTCGAGTTAACCCGTTGTGATGGCTCCACGACTAAGTCCTTTTGCTAGGACATCTGCCGTGACAAACCCACGACAGTACCCCACTATTTATCTTAGGGTTCAGGGTGGGGGGCGGGGGGCCTAGAGGGCTCGCCGGGGCGGCAGTGGCGAGTTGTTTCGGGGCGGTGAGGCAGCGCTGGGGCCGGCGGTTCGGCCGGTGGTGGCTGGCGGCTCAGGGGGGTGCAAGTTGAAGATGAACTGCAGGCCCTCCCTAAACTACATGTCAAGTGCCTCTCTGCTACCATTGCGTTCAGTTTCGACAGTAGCATTCACATTCCACAGTAAATTTCAGTTTCGACAGTTAAGTTCAGAGTCAACAGTTTTTACCTCATCTGTTGTAGTCAGGTGGTTTTTGGTGATGTTCATTTTACATCCATTTTACATCATCTATTGGAGATGCTAATAGAATCCCACTTGAGATTGACGATGTCTGTCTTGTGCTGCTTCAGCGTTGACGTCTTACGGCTCACCGGAGCTGCTCCAACGATAGAACGATCCATCACAACAGAGCAGTGCCCTGGACGCCGTCTACATATTCCTCAGATCTTCCTCCACACCTCCGACAGCCACCTCTACCTCAACTGCTTCAGCGACCAACCCAAGGATGCTGAGGTCGACACGGATACGGCAAAGAGGTTGTACACTTGTTGCATCACTCATTACTATACATTCACGTCGATCCATTAGGGCTATTTTGGTTCAACGGAAAAATGTCGATCCACTGGTTGTTACCATCACTCTAAATTTCTGCATGCTCTCCTTACATAATCTCACCATATTTTTTTCGTATGCATGTCAGATATTGTACACAGTCATGATGAACATGTAGAGAAAAAGAGAAGAGTTTTGCGCGGCAATACAATGTCACGCAGACATAGCTCCATGGTGGGTTCAATGGCAAACCCTCCCCACCCCTCTCCAGATTGTAATCCAGAGGAAGATATCTGTTCTGAGGCGGATTCAGACGCCACTGACCACTCCTATTTACCCCCCAAGGTGTTTGCTCTACCTTGGCATGATGATGTTAGTCATATCATGCATTTGTTGCCTTGAAGTGCCTACTTTTGACATCATATATGTCATCTGCTTAGTTTAGATATGTTCTGTAATGCCACCCATTTAGTTTCTATATCATATATGGGAATTATGCAGTCTCATGTCTTTTAGCCAGCCATAATATATGTGAAATGTGCAATGCCATCCTGTTTAACCAGGCATCATCTATTTGAATGATATCTTGCCCATCCTTTTCTTCATTACATTTCCATTTGTCGACAATGTTTGTACATTAAACTACTCTTCCTGTGAATCAGCCATATGGGTGGGAGATGGAAAAATCTGGAGTAAAAACAAGGCCTTCAGAGCAGACAGTGCTACCTGTCGAAGCAGATCTCTTGTTGGGTCCCGATAGCTCCCCAGAGATGGATTCAGAGAGAGATGACCAGTCCTATTCCCCCACTAAGGTGTATGCTCTAACTTGGCACGGTTATACTGCTCATATCATGCATACGGTGTCTTGCATTGCATAGTTTAGACATCATATACACAATATTCAACACCATGTTCTTAGTTCAGACATCATATCGAATGCCCTCTGTTTGACATATAAATCACATATGTGAATTAAATGATGCGATCCTGATTACTTAGATAACATGTAGGTGAATTATGTCATCCGATCCTATTTATTTATTCATCATATCTTTGAATTATGTTATGCTATGCTATCCAGTTTAGATAGACATCATATATGTGAAATTATGTCATGCTATCTGTTTTAGTTAAACAATATACATGTCAATTATTTCATGCACTCTTTTTTCCACACTATCTATTGCATCTGTCTCTCATACAATGTCTGTACATTCAACTATGTTTCCTGTTTATCAGCCATTTGAACTGGAGCGGGTGATGCCAGTATCTAGTGGAATAAAAACACGGTCTTCAAATGAAACAGTGCTACCTCTTGGTGGAGATAGCACCCCGGTTATACATGCACAAGAACTAGACCTACCACACATAACCCAAACTCTCGCAGATTGTACCCCTACTGCGATGGACAGAGAACCAACTTCACCCAATCTAACCCCAACCCAAGCCGATAGTAACCCAGTTCCTGTTGACATAGCACCATCTCCACCACAGAGCTCCCAAAAAAGAGCAGTTAGTAAGGCAGCTCCAGTGCCCAAAGGGCCAGTACTATCACGGCGAACCCCAACTCCACCAGTTAGTACGCCTATTCCTGTGGAGGAAGCACAACCAGCTAGTCGTAGTTTAGCATCTATCGCATTTGATGTTGTTAAATCGTATGTGCGTATCTTCTCATCTTGGAAATATTATGCTGAAGATGAAGGAAAATGCCAGTTGCAGATGTTTGTCCAGGAGTTATGTGTAAGTAATGTTATTGATGGCAATTAGTTTGCTTCGTCCCATACATCCTACCTCCATGATGGTTATAATACAGCAAATTCTCCCATTTTTCTCTATAGAGAAGGACTGATTTAGAAACTCAGGATGAGGTAACATGTGCTAATACCTCTGCTGTCTTCAAGAATGCTTGGTGGCAGTATTGGAATTACCTAAAGAAAACGTACTTCACTGGCAAAGAAACTCATCAAATTCCCTTACGTTCTCCTGAGACACGTTTACTGGACGATGAGTGGGAACGCCTTGTTCTGTATTGGTCCCGAACCAAGAATGTGGTAAGGTCTATGAGCTCATTTTCTATTCTTAAGTATTATATTCTTGCGTCTTACTGTACTCTGTTCATGTAGAACAAGTGCCTAAACCTGAAGAACAACTGTTCTAATTTAAGATTCTATTGCTATTATAGTTCAAAAAAGCGCTAGGCGTTAATTGTGCGTTTTGTCACCGCCTTGCGCTTTACTGACCAAAGCGCATGCTTATGCGCAGTTATGCACAGATTATGCATAGTTATGCACAATGCGTTTTGGTAACGCCTAGAGCCTAGGCGCGCTTAAGCGCTCGCTTAGGCGCGCCTTTTTTAACTATGATTGCTTTGCTTTTGTATCACTGTATTTACTAATACAAACTTATTTTTAAATTGAAGGATCCAATCGAATCTCCAATGGCACAGCAGGTATGTTCACGCATGTTTCTTTAACAGGTTTTCTCTTATCAATAGCTCTATTGATTTCAATTTCAATTGTGTATACAGTTGACTTTCATATCATGCACATTACTAGCATCACAACAGAGCCAATAGTGTTGTTGTACATGTAGACCCGTGGTACCCATCTGAAATCTTGTTGTGCCGTGTAGTTTCCCACGCTTTGTATTCTTTCACTGTTGCTTTGTCTTGAACTGATATGATTTGAACCGTGTCTCTATTTTGATTTGGCAAGACAATGCAGTGACCATAGGACATAGATATATGTCTGTTTGATGCTTTTATTATGTACTAGTACTTGGCAATAGAAGACTTGGTAGTTTAATCCCGTCCACCTTACTAATGAACTGGTTCACCAAAATGAGTTTGATATACTAGTACATGCTAAACTTGTTATGTGTCTGCTTGTTTCTTTTTTAGAATGCTGACAGAATATTGGGGAAGAGTGCCTTAATTATTAAGCAATGGAAAAGGAAGTAATGCAGATAAGGTTCAGGATAGTGACACATCCTTGTTGGTCTCCAATAAAGCTAATAAAACAACTAAGGAAGACTATCTTGAAGACAGCGAGACAACCCCAAAGTCCTGTCTTGGTTTAGTGTTCGAGTTACTGGCCACTACCGCTTGCACAAGCTATTCAAACTCACTGTCTGAATCAGTTCGGTTTCTTGAGTCTCAACTACAAGCTGAAAGACATCGATCAGCTGTGCTGCGACAAGAAGCGGAAGGACTGCGGAAGTCCCTGGAGCATTCAGATGCATACTTTCTGGTGCAACAGCAAGCGTTGGAGGATTTTAGCGCCAAACAGGACAAAGCTAATCAGCTTGCTAAGCTTATTGCCAGCATGGTGGATACCTAGGATAACGTTTCTTGAGCTCTTCTGAAGTTGTTTCAGTTATGCTCTTGTTTTGCTGCCGCGTTTATTTGCACTGGTGGACAATTTTGACGGCCAGTGTATGTAATGTGCTGCTATGTTCCCTATATTTGCACTGGTGGCGAACTTTCATGCCTAGTGGATGTAATATGTGTAATAGCGGTAATAGGCTAGCCTTAATTGCTTGCTTATTTATTTTCTTATTGTCTTGTTTAGTTGTTTGCTTCTAGTCACTGCAGTTCTTTTTCTGTTTTTTTCTAGTGGCCACAATAGCCTATTTTTGGTAACTAGGCCAAAATAATCATGGTAACACACGGACTGTAGTAACCATGGGCCTCCTGCAGGCCGTATGATCCATGGGCCTTCGTCCCGCCGTAGAATCCATCGGCCTTCTATAGGGGCCTTAGGGTCCATGGGCCTTCTACGGGCTGTAGGGTCCATGGCCCTTCTATGGGACGTATGATCCATGGGCCTTCTATGGGCCGTACTATTCATGGGCCTCATACGGGCCGTAGGATCCATGGACCTTCTACGGGGCGTATCATCATTTTGCCAATCATGGGCGGTACTATTCGTGGACCATAACGGGCCGTTAATAGGCCGTATTTGATAACTCTATGAAAAGAGCCCAATGGATTTTTTTGACATGAAAACAGCCCAACGTATTAACGGTCCGCAAACGGGCCGACTGTAACAATGGGCTGAATTTGGCCCACAAGCAGAAAATGACAGTAACGGGCCGTATGTAACCGAATGCTGCAGATGAGCCCAAGAATCAACGGGCCATGAGAAGGTCGAAAGATAACTTGGGCTGGAAACGGCCCAATGGAATAATGGGCCGTTAATGGGTATAAAGTGATACACTGTTCATTACGGGCCAGTTTCACCACGGGCCGTTAATGGGCCAAGAGTTACAAAGGTCCTCATATGGGCCGAAAGAAGTCATGGGCCACACATGGGCCGGAAGTTAAAACGGGCTGCATCATATTGGACAGCCCAGATGAAGCTACTGGGCCTAATTCGGATACGGCGTAACGGGCCCTGGGTTAGCGGGCTGTAAATGGACTATAGGCGAACAGGCCGTTAACAGGCTTTCTGTGGGCCGGCCTGCCACCTTTTGACAAAGTCAAACAGGCCGGCCTTTTAACAGGAATGGTTCTCTGTTGGGCCGTGCCATGTGTCGCTGTATCATAGGCGCCTTCGGTCCAATGAGCGGATGGCATCTGTCCCAACGGTGAGCCGCACATGTTTCCTCCAGCCAATGATGATTTTACACGTGGAAAACCCCCATTGGTCGGGGCTGTTAACGGGTTATCGGATCCAAAACCCGACCCGATAGCTTAACGGTGTTCCATTACGATGGATGCCACGTGTCGGTCACCCTTGACGAAAGCACTTCTGTGACGCGCGATTTATCGTCATGGAAGTGGACACTTCCGTGATGATAATTTTGGTAATGTCATGGAACACTGCTACGACAACACAGGTATGACTATCTTCATTCTGTCATAAAATCGTCATGGATGTACATGAATGACAAAAAACACGACCTACTGTGACAAACACGTATCATCACGGAAGTGTATTTTTTTGTAGTGTATGATTGGCTTGCTTGTCCGGGGTGCCATGTATCTGGCACGGACGGTCAACTATGCGGTCCAGGCTGGAAGGTCCTTCGTTGTTCCTTTCATAGGGCTTCTTCCGCTGGTTGGACTTAGAGCCAGTGAATCCGGCGTTGATTGTGGCGTCATCGGTGTTGTTGTCACTGCTTCGACGTTTGTGTCTGTTGCGCCGAAGCTGACCCAGTGCTATTCTTGGCCTCCGAGGGGCCTGTCTCGCTGGTTGTGTTGTTACTACAGGCCAGCCAACTGTCCTCTCCCGCGCAAAAGCGGGTCATGAGCGTCGTGAGGGCTGCCATGGACTTCGGCTTTTCTTGGCCGAGGTGGCGTGCTAGCCATTCGTCACGGATGCTGTGTTTGAAGGCTGCTAAGGCCTCAGCGTCCGGATAGTCAACGATCTGGTTCTTTTAGGTTATGAACCTAGTCCAGAATTTTCTGGCTTATTCTTTAGGTTGTTGGACTATGTTGCTTAAGTCATCGGCGTCTGGTGGCCGGACATAAGTTCCTTGGAAGTTGTCTAGGAAAGCTTCTTCCAAGTCCTCCCAGCTGTCAATAGAATTTTTAGGCAGGCTGTTAAGCCAGTGCCGAGCTGGCCCTTTGAGCTTGAGTGGGAAGTATTAAATGGCATGGAGATCATCTCCTCGAGCCATGTGGATGTGGAGGATGAAATCCTCGATCCACACTGCGGGATCGGTTGTGCCGTTGTATGATTCGATATTGATAGGCTTGAATCCCTCGGGGAATTCGTGATCCAGTACCTCGTCTGTGAAGCAGAGAGGGTATGCGGCACCTCTGTACCGTGTCGTGTCGCGGCGTAGCTCTGATGGAGTACGTCTGCGGCATTCGGACCGGGCGTGGTTTGGTTTGTCATGTCCGAATAGGTGGCCATCTTCGTGCCTCGAGGCATGTTCTCGCAATCTGTAGATCGATCTTGTATGTCCTGCTCCACTGTCCAGGGTTTGCCGGAGGTCATACGTGTGACCCCGAATTCTTCCGTCTTTATTTTTGCGGGCCGGTTGGGCAGGCTGCTATTCGGCCTGAGTTGCCGCTTTATCCCGACTGCGTGGTGGCCGGTCGGCCGCCCTGTCTCGACCACGTGGTGGTCATTCCGCATTACACGAGGGAGATGTGTGCTCTCATGCCTCCTCATCGAATTGAGGTAGCAGTCTGCGTTTTGGGTAGCTCTTGGTTGGGCACTTGAGACCGTATTATTCCGCTGTCAGGACGTCAGTCCGTCTGTCGACGAGCAGATCTTGTTCAGCTTGAAGCTGCTACTACTTCTTTTTGGGCTCCTTGCAGTGGCTATGAGTTGGAGCTTAAAGCGCTCCTGCTCCAGAGGGTCCTCAGGCACGATGAAATCTTCGTTGCCGAGGCTTGTCTCCTCTTCGGAGGGTGGACGGTAACTAACGTCCCCCGAGTCATCTTCTATGGCCTGCTCATCAGGGTTGTCTTCGTGTCGTCATGTTCCTCCTTTTCGGATGTAGCTCCGACAGGGTCTTCATTGTTTTCGGCATCGTCCGGGGTGCTATTTTCTCCGGTACTAGTATTGCTATCCTTTGAGCGGCGAGGCTTAGAACGGCGTTTGGGGCGCCAGCGCTTGGACTGCGTCTCGGAAGTTTTATTCTTATCTGGCTCTTCTTTGTCGTTGCCAGATCCCTTGGGCATATCAACCATGTATACGTCGTACGAAGAGGTGGCCGTCCAACGTCCAGTGAATGGCAGGTCTTGGCCTTGCTCATTGTCGACATCGTTGTCCATACCGGTGATGTCTTCGAAGCCATAGTCAAGCACGTCAGTTAAGTCATCGACTGTGGCTATGAAGTGGGTGGCAGGTGGGAAGCAAAATTCCTCGTCGTCCGCCTCTAGCTCGAACCGAACATAGTTCGGCTATGAGTCTTCCTCCAAGGACAAGTTCTTCAAAGAATTTAGTACGTCACCCAGAGGCGAATGCTGGAAGACGTCTGCGGCGCTAAATTCGAAAATCGACAACCGATCCAGCTCAGTGTCCGCAGGTATATCCGGTCCGGAACGTGCAGACGGAAACGAGTTCGGGGTTCCGTTGACGCAAGCATTACAGGATGTCAGGTCTGTGTGTGGCTCTAATACCGCGGACTTTATGGCCTCGGAGGGCACGATCTGCTTTGGTACTGAGGCCGTTGTAGCAACAGGATCCATCTCCAGGGCGTGCTCCGATGACAGATTTAGGTCATGTTCATCAGAGATAGGGGGAGCGATCGCCACGGTATCAAATCCCTCGAAGACCAAGTCTCCACGGATATCTGCACGTAGTTTAAGCTTCCGAACCTGACCTGGTGGCCAGGGGCGTAACTATTGATCTGCTCCAGATGGCCAAGCGAGTTGGCCGGCAGTGCGAAGCCGCCGAATACGAAGATCTGTACGGGGAGGAAGGTTTCTTCCTGGACCACGTCATTACTGATGATCGAAGGGGCCATCGAGTCCTTAGTCGACGGCACAGTGGAACTTTCAATGAAAGCACCAATGTCGGTGTCAACACCGGCGGATCTCGGGTAGGGGGTCCCGAACTGTGCATCTAGGATCGATGGTAACAGGAGACGGGGGAAACAATGTTTACCTAGGTTCGGGCCCTCCTTATGGTGGTAATACCCTACTTCCTGCATGATTGATCTTGATGAATATGAATGTTACAAGAGTTGATCTACCACGAGATCATAATGGCTAAACCTAGAAGTCTAGCCTATGAGTATATGGTAATGAATCTGTCCTATCTGGACTATGATCTCCGGTTTATATAGACAACAAACAGATCTAGGGTTACATGAGGTCGGTTACATAGGAGGGAATCTTCATAATAGGTCGCCTAGCTTGCCTTCCACGCCAAGTAGAGTCCAATTCGGACACGGGTATTGTCTTCGGCCTTCGTATCTTCATAGCCCGTAAGTCCGACCCATGGATAACAGGTTGGACGCCCGAGGACCCCTTAGTCCAGGACTCCCTCAACGAGGATGTGTTACCAAAGTTCCTTCCCTTTGAAGGGAAGGACGTCTCCGTTGGAGCGGTGTGGAGGCACAATGCTCCCCAAGAAGCCACTAGGGCCACCGTATTCTCCTCACGCCCTCACACAATGCGAGATGTCGTGATTGCACTATTGGTGCCCTTGGAGACGGCGACCGAACCTTTAAAAATAAGGTTGGGGCAATCTCCACAACTTAATTGGAGGCTCCCAACGACACCATGAAGCTTTACCACAATGGACTATGGATCCGCGATGACCTCAACCTTCTAGGGTGCTCAAACACCCAGGAGTAACAAGATCTGCAAGGGGGGGAATCAAATTTCTCTTGGTGGAAGTGTAGATCGAGGCCTTCTCGACCAATCCCTGGGGAATCAACAAGTTTGATTGGCTAGGGAGAGAGATCGGGCGAAAATGGAGCTTAAATCAACAATGGAGCGTAGGGATGGAAGAGGTAGTCGACTCGGAGAAGAAGGCTCACCTTATATAGTGATAGGACAAATCCAACCGTTAGCCACTTACCCAGCCCACGACATGCCGTACTACCGCAAGGGCCTGCGGTACTACGGCGGGGCACTACGGTACTACCGCTTGCGCGACAAGAGCTAGACCAACCCTGTTGTGTTTAAGCAGAGATTCGTAGAACAGCCGGAGCGGTACTACCGCTCTCCCTTGCGGTACTACCGCAAGGCAGGGTTTGTCTGGGCTGGGAAGGCACGGACGAATAAAAATACATCTGTGGCTACTTCCACCGAGTTTCGATCTATGCAAAAATCCGACACGATACTTCCGCATACCGGGAGCGGTACTACCGCATAGGGCACGGATGTAAAAAATTACATCCGCCCCTACTTCCGCTCGTGCTATTGTGCCCGGCCCGATGCCACGATACTACCGCACCCGGGGAGCGGTACTACCGCGTCCCCGGCCGGTACTACCATGTGCCTCTATGGTACTACTACTCCCATGAGCAGTACTACCGCATGCCACAGCACAACAATCACTAGGAGTCCTTCATTTTGCAGAGACACGGATAAACGGCAGTTGCTTCAAAGAGGCAAAGGAAATGTGGAGTAAAAGGAATAGACGTGTACATGATGATTCCATCCAAACCTTTCCAAAGCGGACACCCTCTTAATAGTACGGCTTTCCTAAGACTCAAATCCACCGAAAAGAAACGTAGCGAAAACTCCGTCTTCACTAGACTCAGAGGGACAACGAATCGTCTTGTGCCTAAACACGAGATATCTGAAATGCTCAATGCACATGATTAGTACGCTAAAGCATTGTCATCAATCACCGAAACCACATGGGGTGAAATATGCCCTTACAATCTCCCCCTTTTTGGTGGATTGATGATTGATAATCCCCAAGTGCAGGGAATCATCGTAGCAATTCCCAAAAGTGGAAGTGATAAGTATGGACTGTCAAACCCACAAGGAGCTAAAGGTAAGATCAATATTCTCTCAAGTCCTATCTGCCACTGATACGACTCTACTTACACCGAACGTTTGCTTCCAACTAGAAACGAGAAATAAAACTACGTTGTGGGTATGAAGAGGATAACCTTGCATGGTATCGGAGAGCTAAAATATAAAATTAGGTGCTGTTATCATAAAGTTAGAATATATTACTAAATATTATAAATAGCGAGTGTGGAATAATGATGGGCCGGTGTGCAGAATTTTCCTAGGCAATCGTTAACAAGACCGGTAGTCGTCATTGCAATTTCATATGAGGGAGGGGCATAAGCTAACACCCTTTCTCTTCTTGGATCATATGCACTTATGATTGGAACTCTAGCAAGCATCTGCAACTACTAAAGATCATTAAGGTAAACCTAACCATAGCATTAACATATCAAGTCCCCTTTATCCCATACGCAACAACCCCCTTACTCGGGTTTATGCTTCTGTCACTCAAGCAACCCACTATAAACGAATCATGAACGTATTGCAACACCCTACAATGGGAATCCCTCAAGCTTGCGCGACACGGAGGGCATAATAGGACAGCAAAAAATAAAACATAGAACTCATACCAATCTAGATCATCAATCAACCCAAAGACAAAGGATATCTACTCAAAACATCATAGGATGGTGATAATCCCCAAGTGCAGGGAAACATCGTAGCAATTCCCAATGGTGGAAGTGATAAGTATGGAGTGTCGAACCCACAAGGAGCTAAAGGTAAGATCAATATTCTCTCAAGTCCTATCTGCCACTGGTACGACTCTACGTACACCGAACGTTTGCTTCCAACTAGAAACGACAAATAAAACTATGTTATGGGTATGCAGAGGATAACTTTGCATGATATCGGAGAGTTAAAACATAAAAGTAGGTGCTATTATCATAAAGTGAGAATATACTACTAAATATTATAAATAGCGAGTGTGGAGTAATGATCGATCGGTGTGCGGAATTTTCCTAGGCAATTGTTAACAAGACCGATAGTCGTCATTGCAATTTCATATGAGGGAGAGGCATAAGCTAACATACTTTCTCTTCTTGGATCATATGCACTTATGATTGGAACTCTAGGAAGCATCCGCAACTACTAAAGATCATTAAGGGAAAACCCAACCATAGCATTAAAGCATCAAGTCCTCTTTATTCCCATACGCAACAACCCCCTTACTCGGATTTGTGTTTCAGTCACTCACCAACCCACTATAAGCGAATCACGAATGTATTGCAACACCCTACAACGGGAATCCCTCAAGCTTGCGCGACACAGAGAGCACCATAGGGTAGAGCCAATAATAAAGCATACAACTCATACCAATCTAGATCATCAATCCAAAGACAAAGGATATCTACTCAAAACATCTTTGAGGAGGAAGCACCATGAAGACGATCACTGTGGCGATTATTCCCCTCCCGATGGCACTTCGGCGCCACCAAGAGAGAGGAGGAGAGGTTCTCCCCCTTGTGCTTCCTCCTCCATCGCCTCCCCCATAGATGGGGAGAGGTTCTCCCTCTGGTCCTTGGCCTTCATGGCGATGTTGGCCCCTCCGGGCCTCCTACATGGCCTCCGGTGATGATGGCCCCCTCCGGCAGGGTGCTAGAGAGGGCCTAGATTGATTTCTCGTGGCTA
The DNA here is from genome assembly GCA_032464435.1 of Aegilops umbellulata. NCBI lineage: Eukaryota > Viridiplantae > Streptophyta > Magnoliopsida > Poales > Poaceae > Aegilops > Aegilops umbellulata. Next base: position 370,969,455 of record CP136060.1, read on the forward strand.
CAGAGGCTTGCGGCGGCGGAACTTCCGATCTAGGTTATTTTCTCGGGGTTTCCGTATTTATAGGAATTTTTGGCGTTGGTTTCATGTCAGGGGGGTCTCTGAGTCGTCCATGATGCAGGGGCCCATGCCCAGGGGGGTGGGCGCGCCCCCACCCTCGTGGACAGCCTGAGACTCTTCTCGCCCAACTCTTTTGCTCCAGGGGCTTCTTTTGGTCCATAAAAAATCAACAAAAATTGGCACGTCAATTGGACTCCGTTTGGTATTCCTTTTCTGTAAAGCTGAAAAACAAGGAAAAAACAGAAACGGGCACTGGGCTCTAGGTTAATAGGTTAGTCCCAAAAATCATGTAAAATAGGATATAAATGCATATGAAACATCTAAGATGGATAATATAATAGCATGAATACTTCATAAATTATAGATATGTTGGAGACGTATCAACATCCCAAAGCTTAATTCCTGCTTGTCCTCGAGTAGGTAAATGATAAAAGAAATAATTTATGAAGTGTGAATGCTAGCAGGTGCACAAGTTTGATCAATGATAATTTCAATCACCTTTTCTAGCATCATTATATGGCATAACAGTAGCTCATCTCATAAAACTTTTCATGATCAAGTAACAAGATATTCACATGTTAAAGTATAGATCGTAAACTTTCTTGAAAACTAACAAACAGTGCTCTTAGTCATCAAACAATTGCAATTCATCTTATTTTCAGGAAGGGTCTATGTCAGAGCTTTGATTTAGCAAACTCCACATACTCAACTATCATTTAATCTTTCGCAATTGCTAACACTCACGTGATATTTATGGGTTCAAAGTTTTAATCGGACATAAAGAAAGTTAGGGTCTTATAGATTCGCCTCCCAACCTTTTACCTCAAGGGTAATGTCAACAATAATAGTTCATGATAACTTACATCCAGTTGGATATATGTATCAGGATCTTTCCAACACAATGTGCTTGCCAAAGGATAAAATGTAAAAAGAAAAGGCGAAGATCACCATGACTCTTGCATAAGGTAGAAGATAAAAGTAAAAGATAGGCCCTTCGCAGAGGGAATCAGAGGTTGTCATGTGCTTTTAAGGTTGGATGCACAAAATATTAATGCAATGAAACGTCACTTTATATTGCCTCTTGTGATAGAGACCTTTATTATGCAGTCCGTCACTTTTATTTCTTCCCTATCACAAGTTCGTATAAAGCTTATTTTCTTCACACTAATAGATCATACATATTTAGAGAGCAATTTTTATTTCATGCACCAATGACAACTTACTTGAAGGATCTTACTCAATCCATAGGTAGGTATGGTGGACTCTCATGGAAAAACTAGTTTAAGGGATATTTGGAAGCACAAGTAGTATCTCTACTTGGTGGAAAGAATTTGGCTAGCATAAGGGGAAAGGCAAGCTCAGCATGTTAGATGATCCATGACAATATACTTTATTTCGGATATAAGAAAACATAACCAATTACGTTGTCTTCCTTGTCCAACATCAACCTTTTAGCATGTCATATTTTAATGAGTGCTCACAATTACAAAAGATGTCCAAGATAGTATATTTATATGCGAAATCTCTCTTCCTTCAATATTCTTTCATGAATTGTTCAAGTGACCAATTCTGAGTTTGCTAACCTTCAAAAGTTTACTACCTATACTTATTATGTGTGAAGTCATTAATCCCCATGTTATGAGCATATGAAACATATATAAATTCAGATTTATGATATTCAATTCATTCTACCATTTACTCATAGGATATACGTGAAGCACATGAGTAAATGACAAACTACTCCAAAAAGATATAAGTGAAGAACACTGAGTAGTCAAATAATTAACTAGCCACGGGAGGATTCTTTTTCATTCAAGATTTTAGATCCAATGATTTTCTTCAAACAGCAAGTAAAATTTAAAATACGCTGCAAGAAAAACACATATCATGTGAAGAATAAAAATATAGCTCCGAGTAAGGTATACCGATAGTTTTGAAGACGAAAGAGAGGATGCCTTCCGAGGCATCCCCAAGCATAGGCGCTTGAGTCTTCCTTGAATATTACCTTGGGGTGCCTTGGGCGTCCCAAAGCTTAGGGTCTTTCCACTCCTTATTCTCCTCATATCGATATCTCACTCAAAGCTTGAAAAATTCAATCACACAAAACTTAAACGGAACTTCGTGAGATAGGTTAGTATGACAAAGAGTAAACCATTCACTTTTGTACTGTTGGGGATATTACTACTGGGCGTAAACTGGCCAGGAGAGGCCGGGTTAAATTCATCAATAGTTATCATATCTTAAGCCCATGAAGAGAGACGAAGACGCATCAAGAAGGCCCAGGGCCCAGAGCCGGTTTAAGGCCTGTAGACATAAACCGGCGTTGACAATATAACTTGTACTATACGGTAGAAAGAACAGAGACCGATCCGGACACGCTTATGAGCCGGCCTCGGGATTCTGTAAACCGACAGGCGTCAACCCATGTATATAAGGGGACGACCCGGCGGCGGTTCAGGGACAGCAGACAACAACTCAAGACTCAGGCAAAGCGTATTCGCTCCCTGGTCATCGGAACCCCATCAATTCCATCACAACTAGACGTAGGCTTTTACCTTCATCGTAAGGGGCCGAACTAGTATAAAACTCTCTTGCGTCCCTTGTCCGCTTTAACCCCTTTAAGCTAACCCGTAGCAATGGCTCCATGATAAGTCCTTTCTTGAGGACATCTGTCGTGACAAAACCACGACAGTTGGCGCCCACCATGGGGCGATCGCACGATGGTTTCAAGTTCTTGGAGGGCAACTTCGAAGGACTCAAGGGTTACGCTGTGGGCCAGATGACCAAGAGTCATCGCGGCAAGCTCTACATCGACAATGCAGGCTGGGGCCCCGAGGCCGGCTCAATTGGGTCCGGGTACCGGGTCCCCTTTGGTGGCATACACGTTTGCATCGGCAAAATCAGAGAACCTGGCCTTGAGCCGGACATCTGCACCGACCTCCTCGAAATGGCTCGGCGTGCGAGATCTGCCCTGGTCAAGTCTGTCATGAAGCGTGCCTTCGTGGGAGTCATACATGGAGGGGAATACGAGGACAAATCAGAATCTGGTGGTGAGACCGTCGTTTATTCCGGCGACGCGTCATTAACCGGAGAGACCGAGTCGTTATGTCAGCTACAAGATGGCCGGATTGGGGGCTGTTCCGATGGCGACAGTATTCCGGACCCCTCTGATCTGCCAAACCGGTTTGCAATCTTCATGGCCGGTACGCAGCGGTGCTCCACTCTTCAACTGCAGCAGCAATGATTTCCGGATCAGCACCAGCGACGTCAGTCGGGGCAGGAGGCCCTGTGCGACCGTCGGCTCAGGTTTTATCTGATTTATTTGATGCGTTGGCAACGCTGATGGAGGAGGCTAACCCGGCGGATCAGGATGCGCACAATGTGGAAATCGCGAAAGTAAAGGATCAAATTACTCAGGACAAAGACGACTTGGCAGTTGAAGATACCAGGATGGCCGGCGAGCGGGCCGCTTTGGATGCACAGGCTTACCGGCTTATGCTGGATCAGAATGCGTTGCATGAAGTCCTGAAAAGGAGAAACCGATCTCGCCTGCCTCCGGTTTATGACGCTAGGAACCTCTTTAATACCCCAGGAGCGGGGACCAGTAATCCGCCGGTAGCAAACCGGGCGTAGGCACCGGGAGCAGGGGGCCGGTTCATTCCCGTTTGACGGATCCGCCTCGTCACAACAACATTGTGACGCAGCCTATCCCAACGCCACCGGGTCATTATTCTACTCCGATGGACAATCTTGTCGCTGCCGCTTCACGGTTTGCGGCCATCCCGATCGTAGGTGATTCTCCATCGGCGGTTGAGACGCATCGTGTTAAGGAGCTTCTTCAAACGGGTTTGGTTCAACAGGAGGCTATTCATATAGTCGTGATCGGATTCATTCCACTCCCCGTCCAAGCCGGAGTTATAGCAGGCGTATGTATGAACCGGCAGTGTCAAGCAACACGCGGAACCGTGATCCGCCCCGCGGCAACAACCTGGCGGGTGATGCTCAGGAGGTGGTGGACCGGGCTCGGGCACGCAGAGAGGCCGAGTTAGCAGCGCAGCATGAAGCCCGTCAGCTTACTCCGGTTCGTCCAACCACATCGATGGAACCAAGGGTTACTTATAGTTCGTTGGGAGTGCCGTGCCTTGTCCCAGCACTACGCAATGTGCGCCTGCCAAAGGATTTCAAGGGCCTGCGCAAGGTGCCAAATTACACCGCCGATTTATCTCCAGAGACATGGGTTGAAAGTTATGAGATGGCCATGGAGATGCTGGATGTGGATGATGCGGAATGTGCGTAATACTTCACAATGATGCCTGAAGGTACGGCCCGTACTCGGCTAAAGAGCCTACCGGCTAATTCTATCAGGTCATGGGCCGAGTTGAGAGCCCGGTTTATCCAGAATTTCAAGGATACATGCAAGCAACCTATGTCGATTGTGGACTTAGCTGCCTGTGTCCAGGAGGAAGGAGAGTCAACAACCCGGTGGGTGCGCCGGGTTTCAGAAATTTTGCATTCATCAGACCGCATTAATGCAGAAACCGCAGTTCTGATGTTGGAAGGCAATTGCTGGTTTGAACCTCTGAAGTTGAAGTTGGGACGGCTGAAACGTCATTGCAATGACATGGGAACCCCCATGGCCGCTTTAGTGAACTATGCCGACTCTGATAGTATCAAGGATCCCTAGTGTGATGATGATAAGACAGGGAAGGGAAAAAGGAGTGGCAACTCCAAGGGGCAGCACCACAACCCGGCGGGTCATGGAAATGGCAGAAACGTAAAACGGATCACAGCTTGGACTTTGTGGATAATACCAGCACGCAGGACAAGGGCCAGCGCCATAAGGGTTAACCGCCCCAGCGCGGTGGAGCACCGAGCCCTAACCAAGACCGTCTGTCTTATTTGTTGAACCAACCGTGCCCGAAACATGGGACGAAGGAGATTCCGTCCACACTTCTCTGGAAAGATTGCTACATCATGCAAGAGTTCAAAAATTCTAACTCTTTCCTGTATGATAATGGGCCGGGTGGCGGTTCAGGCCACGGATCTCATTGGCCGGGTTATAGTGGAGGAAATTCCAGTTCAGGCTTCCATGGTAATCAGGGTGGACATAACAATCAAGGTAATCAGGGCAACCAAGGTGGCTACAATCATCAGGGCAATCAGCAGCAGCAGCAGTTGGGTTACCAGAGCAACTCGAAGCAGTTAAATAGTGGGAAGTATCATGTCTTCACCACTAGCTTAGAAAAACGTGACCAAAAGCTTCATAAGAGGGCAGTGAACTCCATTGAACCTGTGGTGCCCCGTTACCTGCGCTGGTCTGAGCAGCCGATTGTGTGGAGTAGAGAAGATCATCCACCCCGGGTTGACAATCCGGGTCATCTGGCACTGGTGGTGGCACCTCAGGTGGGAGGTTATAAGTTCACTAAGGTACTCATGGATGGAGGAACTAGTATCAATATTCTTTATTATGAAACTTTTCTTCGCATGGGGTTAACATATAAAAATCTTAAACCGTCCAACACGGTGTTCCACGGTGTGGTGGCTGGTAAATTGGCATATCCTGTTGGTAAGATAGCTCTGGAGGTGGCTTTTGGAGAGCATGATTTGAGATCAGAAACTTTGACTTTTGACGTGGTGAAAATCAAAAGTCCGTATCATGCCCTGTTTGGACGGACGACTTATGCTAAATTTATGGCACGGCCTTGCTATGTTTATCCGCAGCTCAAAATGCCAGGTCACAAGGGAACTATAACCGTACATGGGAGCCGCAAGATTGCTCTGGAGTGTGAAGAAGGTGATGCGGCTTATGATGAGTCGGTTTGTGCCACAGAAGAGTTAAAGTTTTACAAAGACAATGTTGATCCGGCAGATATGACTTCATTGAAGAAGCCAACTATAGAGCATGATCCGGCCCGAAAGTTTAAATCGGCTGATGAGACTAAGCTTGTTGACTTCGTGCCTGGCGATTCATCCAAGCAGTTCAGCATCAACGCTATCTTGGATCCGAAATAGGAAAGCGCGCTCATCGAGTTCATCCATGAGAATCGGGACATCTTTGCGTGGAAGCCTTGATATTCAATTCATTCAACCATTTACTCATAGGATATACGTGAAGCGCGTGAGTAAATGACAAACTAATCCAAAAGATATAAGTGAAGAACACTAAGTAGTCAAATAATTAACTAGCCATGGGAGGATTCTTTTTCATTCAAGATTTCAGATCTAATGATTTTATTCAAACAACAAGTAAAATTGAAAATACGCTCCAAGCAAAACACATATCATGTGACGAATAAAAATATAGCTCCGAGTAATGTATACCAATAGTTTTGAAGACGAAAGAGGGGATGCCTTCTGGGGCTTCCCCAAGCTTAGGAGCTTGAGCCTTCCTTGAATATTACCTTCGGGTGCTTTGGGCATCCCCAATCTTAGGGTCATTCCACTCCTTATTCTCCTCATATCGATATCTCACCCAAAGCTTGAAAACTTCAATCACACAAAACTTAACGGAACTTCATGAGATAGGTTAGTATGATAAAGAGTAAACCATTCACTTTTGTACTGTCAAAGACAAGGTTCATAATTGTTCTCACACAATGCCTACTGTACCATATCATTTCTACAATTTATATTGAGAAATATAAGCCATAGAAACTAGAAAACAAGCAAACTATGCAATGAAAACAGAATCTGTCAGAAACAGAACAATCTCTAATGATCTAAACAGCAACCATACTTATGATACTCCAAAAATTAATAAATAAATTGGTGGACCTGAGGAATTTGTCTATTAATCTTCTTCAAAAAGAATCAACTCAAAATCACTCTTCTGTAAAAAATGACAGCTAATCTCGTGGGCTCAAAGTTTCTGTTTTTTACAGCAAGATTACATTAACTTTCACCCAAGTCTTCCCAAAGGTCTTAGTTGGCACTTTATTGAAAAAAAAGCTATAAAACATGATTACTACAGTATCTTAATCATGTAAACACACAAAAACAGTAAGGGTAAATATTGGGTTATCTCCCAACAAGCGCTTTTCTTTAATGCCTTTTAGCTAGGCATGATGATTTCAATGATGCTCACATAAAAGATAAGAATTGAACCATAAAGAGAGCGTCATGAAGAATATGACTAGCACATTTAAATATAACCCACTTACTATTCCTAGGTATTTTGTGAGAACATAATTTATAGGAACAAGAATCAACTAGCATAGGAAGGAAAAACAAGTATAACTTCAAAACTTTAAGCACATAGAGAGGAAACTTGATATTATTGCAACTCCTAAAAGAATGTATTCCTCCCTCATAATAATTTCCAGTAGCATCATGAATGAGTTCAACAATATAACCATCACATAAAGCATTCTTTTCATGATCTACAAGCATAGAAATTTTACTACTCTCCACATAAGCAAAAATCTTCTCATTCGGAATAGTGGGAGCAAAGTCAACAAAATAACTGTCATGTGAGGCATAATCCAATTGACAATTAAAATCATGATGACAAGTTTCATGGTTAACATTATTATTTATAGCATACATTTCATCACAATAATCATCATAGATAGCAACTTTCTTCTCATAATCAATTGGAACCTCTTCCGAAATAGTGGAATCATTACTAACTAAAGTCGACACTCTTCCAAATCCGCTTTAGATGATAGTATTATTCATACTAAAAAGATATAATTGAAGTTCATGGAGCATTCTAAAATTAATATATACTAACCAATATCCAAGCTCAAAATACATAAGTGAAGCACACGAAGCATTCTATAAAACCATACTCAAAAGATTTAAGTGAAGCGCGAAGAGCATTCTATAAGGTCATACTAAAAATATATAAGTGAAGCACATGAATCATTCTATAAATCTATGAAGGGACATCTCAGACTAGCATGGTTCTTTAAGAAAAATAAAAACACAATGGACACAAATAATGTGAACAAAACAAAAACCGAGGTATACTGATAATTGTTGAAGAAGAAAGATGGGATGCCAACCAGGGCATCCCCAAGCTTAGATGCTTGAGTATTCTTGAAATATTTACTTGGGGTGCCTTGGGCATCCCCAAGATTTAGCTCTTGCCTCTATTTATTCTTCTCATATTGATAGCTCCTCGATCTTCGAACACTTCATCCACACAAAACTTTAACAAAAACTTTGTGAGATTCGTTAGTATAATAAAGCAAATCACTACCTTTAGGTACTGTTGCAAACTTATTCCAATTTCATATTAGACTATATCTAATGTATTCCAACTTCACCATGGTTCATACCCCCCAATACTACCCATAGATTCGTCAAAATATGCGATCAACACATAGAAAACAGAATATGTCAAAAACAGGAAAATCTGTAGTAATCTGGAAGTTTAGTAAACTTATGTAACTCCAAAAAATTCTACAAAAATATGAAAATTTTAAAAAATTGTACAGAAGTAATGTGAAAAATATTTCAGACCCATTTTACATTCCAGTAAAAAAGGTAAATTCACGCGCTATAGCCAAAGTTTCTATTTTTGTACTGCACATAGTAAACAAGGAATCTAATCTTCCTAAAACCAAAGCTTGGCACATTATTTTTACAATACAATGGATATATACAAGGGGATAATTATTTTCAGAGAAGCTTCCATGAATTTTTTTATACTGTTTCCATGAGAATGAACACAAGTTCTCAAGGTCGACCCTCACTTCTTCAATGCATAACCTTCAAATCACTTCTCTTGTTGAAAAACTTTTTAGGCATGAGAGGCAAGTAATTTTTTTATTTGCATGCTTAATTTTTTTTGTATGTTTCACCCACAACTAAACAGAAAAAAAAGGAAAAACAAGAAAACAAACAAGCACACACAAGAATATCAACCCCATGCTATTGCTCCCCGGCAACGGCGCCAGAAAAGAGCTTGATAATCCCCAAGTGCAGGGAATCATCGTAGCATTTCCGAAAGGTGGAAGTGATAAGTATGGAGTGTCGAACCCACAAGGAGATAAAGGTAAGATAAATATTCTCTCAAGTCCTATCTGCCACTGATACGACTCTATGTACACCGAACGTTTGCTTCCAACTTGAAACGAGAAATAATACTACGTTGTGCGTATGGAGAGGATAACCTTGCATAGTATCGGAGAGCTAAAATATAAAAGTAGGTGTTGTTATCATATAGTTAGAATATATTACTAAATATTATAAATAGCGAGTGTGGAATAATGATGGGTCGTTGTGCGGAATTTTCCTAGGCAATCGATAACAAGACCGGTAGTCGTCGTTGCAATTTTCATATGAGGGAGACGCATAAGCTAACATACTTTCTTTCTTGGATCATATGCACTTATGATTGGAACTCTAGCAAGCATCCGCAACTACTAAAGATCATTAAGGTAAACCCAACCATAGCATTAACATATCAAGTCCCCTTTATTCCATACGCAACAACCCTCTTACTCGGGTTTATGCTTATGTCACTCAAGCAACCCACTATAAGTGAATCATGAATGTATTGCAACACCCTACAGCGGGAATCCATCATGCTTGCGCTACACGGAGGGCACAATAGGACAGCACCAAAATAGAACATACAACTCATACCAATCTTAATCATCAATCAACCCAAAGACAAAGGATATCTACTCAAAACATCATAGGATGGAACCACATCATTGGATCATAATATGTGGCATAAAGCACCATGTTCAAGTAGGGATTACAACGGGGTAAGGAAGAGTGGACCGCATAAAAGACATGAAGATGGTGATGATGATGATGGTGATGTTGATTAAGACGATCACCGCGGCGATGATTCCCCTCCTGATGGCACTCCAGCACCACCGAGAAAGAGGAGGAGAGGTTCTCCCCCTTGTGCTTCCTCATCCATGGCCTCCCCCTGGATGGGGAGAGGTTCTCCCTCTGGATCTTGGCCTTCATGGCGATCATGTCCCCTCCTGGATCCTCCTCCATGGCCTCCGGTGATGATGGCCCTCTCCGGCAGGGTGAGAGAGAGAGGGAATAGATTGATTTCTCGTGGCTACAGAGGCTTGCAGCGGTGGAACTTCTGATCTAGGTTATTTTCTGGAGGTTTGGGCATTTATAGGAGAGGTTGGTGTCGAGAACAAATCAGGGGGCCCCACGGGAAGTCCAAGAGGCACAAGGGCGCGCCCCAGGGGGTGGGCGCACCCTTCACCCTCATGGGACCACGGGACTCCTCTCAAGTAACACTTTGTTCCATTATTTTTTATATTTTCCAGAAAAAGTCTCCATTGATTTTCAGCATATTCCGAGAACTTTTATTTCTGCACAAATACAACACCACGGTAGTTCTGCTGAAAACAGCGCCAGTCCGGGTTAGTTATAATCAAATCATACCAAAATCATATAAAACAATAGTAAACATGGCATGCATACTTCATAAATTATAGATACGAGACGTATCAGACAATACGAGATTTGCACATAAGATTACACAAATGAATACAAGCAAACACACCATCTACAAAATATAGATAGGCTCCCCCTAGATGTGTGCACTCTACATAAGTGCTTTCGACTGCAGGACACACATACTAGGATCAAGACTCCCCTTATTTTATAGACGAGGCATATCTTGCAACAATATAACTAACAATAAGCAAGGAGGCAAGGCAATGAATATGAGCTTAAAGTGAAGGGCACAAGATTGCATATGCTCACGAGCTACCATGCATGAAAGACAATAAACTAAGCTAGAGTGTGCATTTGTCTTACACCGTATGATAGGGAACCAGGTCTCAGGAGCACAAACCAGACCAAAGCAACACAAATGAAGGTCCAACGAAACGAACACAAAGGGACCCGAAAGCAAATCCTACGCTCTCTCCCCCTTTGGCATCGAGACACCAAAAAGGCAGAGAGGACACCTACGACACAGGTGGTAGCATCCTCTGCAGAGATCACACAACACGCTCCTCATCGGACTCGGCAGCTAGGATGGTCTCCTCCTCTGACTCGGTCCACTAATAGCCCTGGTTGGCTAACCATTCAGCCCTGGTTGGCTAACCATTCATGAGCTCTTGCCTCAAATTTAGACAACGGAACACCTTTCTTCAGAATGAAACACTTACACCCGAACACGCGGAAGTACTTGAGGTTGGGCTTGTTACCGGTGAGTATCTCAGATGGAGTCTTGTTCAAGCCTTTGCAGAGGTAGAGCCGATTGGATGCATGACACTCGGTGTTGATGGATTCGTCCCAAAAGTTGTATGGAGACTTGAACTCCGCCATCATGGTCCTTGCCGCATCCATCAATGTCCGGTTCTTCTTCTCCGCTACACCATTTTGTTGAGGGGTGTATGGTGCGGAATATTGATGGTTGATCCCCTCATCACTAAGAAACTCATCCAAGGTGTAATTCTTGAACTCGATGTCGTTGTCACTTATTATCGTCAAGAGCTTAGCATTGTGTTGGCGTTGAGCTTCATTTGCAAAGTCAATGACGGTTTGTTGGGTATCACTCTACCTTTTGAAGAATTATATCCAAGTGTATCTTGAATTATCATGCACAATCACTGAGCAATAATTTCTACCCCAAGACTATCAAAGGATGGAGGCCTAAAGAGATCCAAGTGAAGGATCTCCAAAGGCCTCTTCGAGTAAATGATAGTCGTGGGAGGGTGAGCCTTCTCATGTAGCTTTCCTTCGATACAAGCACTGCAAGCATGATCTTTGGCAAAACTAACATTTGTTAGTCCACGGACATGATCCCCCTTGAGAAGACTTTGCAAAGATCTCATACTGACTTGGGCTAAATGGCGATGCCAAAGCCATCCCACGTGAACTTTAGCCATTAGTCATGTCGCGGTCTTAGTGGGTCGCTCCAAAAAGTTAATCACATAGAGACCATTCTCGACATGCCCAACAAAGGCTACTTTAAGAGTCTTGCTCCACAAGAGGGACACGGTATCAATATCAAAGAAAGTGGCAAAGCCCATGAGTGTAAGTTGACGAACGGAAAGTAAATTGTATGCAAGGGACTCAACAAGCATGACCTTCTCGATCGTGAGATCATGAGAAATGACAACCTTGCCAAGTCCTAGTACCTTAGAATACGAGGTATCACCCCGCTTAACATTGGTGGGCATAGATGGAATCTTGTGCACGTCCACCACCAAGTCCTTGCTTCCGGTCATATTATTTGTGGCTCCACTATTGAGCATCCATGATCCCCCACCGGAAGAAAACACCTACAAGAGATCAATGTTTGGTTTTCCGTACCCATTTTATAATGGGTCCTTTGATGTTAGTAACGAGGGTCTTAGGAACCCAAATAGACCATTCAATTTACTCATAAGGAGAACCAACAAATTTTGCATAAACATGCCCATCACTAGCATGGCACAACACATAAGAAGGGTTAAAGTCGCCGGCTTTGTTGGAAGGGGTGGCATTGTCCTTCTTGACACCGCCACCCTTCACATTGTTCTTCTTCTACTTGGAAGCACCCTCTCCCTCCTTCACAAAAGTTTGGTTGAGAGGAGGAGGTCATTTGGCCTTGTCAATCTGAAGGAAATATGCCCTAGAGGCAATAATAAAGTTATTATTTATTTCCTTATATCATGATAAATGTTTATTATTCATGCTAGAATTGTATTAACTGGAAACATAATACATGTGTGAATACATAGACAAACAGAGTGTCACTAGTATGTCTCTACTTGACTAGCTCATTAATCAAAGATGGTTATGTTTCCTAGCCATGAACAAAGAGTTGTTGTTTGATTAACGAGATCACATCATTAGTTGAATGATCTGATTGACATGACCCATTGCATTAGCATAGCACCCGATCGTTTAGTATATTGCTATTGCTTTTATCCATGACTTATACATGTTCCTTTAACTATGAGAATATGCAACTCCCATTTACCGTAGGAACACTTTGTGTGCTACCAAACGTCACAACGTAACTGGGTGATTATAAAGGTGCTCTACAAGTGTCTCCGAAGGTACATGTTGAGTTGGCATACTTCGAGATTAGGATTTGTCACTCCGATTGTCGGAGAGGTATCTCAGGGCCTTCTCGGTAATGCACATCACATAAAGCCTTGCCAGCATTGCAACCAATGAGTTAGTTGCGAGATGATGTATTACGGAACGAGAAAAGAGACTTGCCGGTAACGAGATTGAACTAGGTATTGGATACCGACGATCGAATCTCGGGCAAGTAACATACCGATGACAAAGGGAACAACGTATGTTGTTATGCGGTCTGACCGATAAAGATCTTCGTAGAATATGTAGGAGCCAATATGGGCATCCAGGTCCCGCTATTGGTTATTGACCGGAAACGTGTCTCGGTCATGTCTACATTGTTCTCGAACCGTAGGGTCCGCACGCTTAACGTTACGATGACAGTTATTATGAGTTGATGCATTTTGATGTACCGAAGGAGTTCGGAGTCCCGGATGTGATCACGGACGTGACGAGGAGTCTCGAAATGGTCGAGACATAAAGAATTATATATTGGAAGCCTATGTTTGGACATCGGATGCATTCCAGGTGAAAACAGGATTTTACCGGAATACCGGGAGGGTTACCGGAACCCCCCGGGAGCATAATGGGCCAACATGGGCCTTGGAGGAAAGGTGAGAGGGCAGCCCTAGAGGCTGCGCGCCTCCCCCCTTCCCTAGTCCTATTAGGACTAGGAGAAGTGGGGCGCCCCCTCTCTCTCTCTCTCCCCCTTGGAGCAATCCTAGTCCAACTAGGATTGGGGGGGGGGGGAATCCTACTCCCAGAGGGAGTAGGACTCTCCTGGCGCACCAAACCTGGCCGGCCAGCCCCTCCCCCTTGGATCCTTTATATACGGGGGCAGGGGGCACCCCAAAGACACACAAGTTGATCTACGGATCGTTCCTTAGCCGTGTGCGGTGCCCCCTTCCACCAAATTCCACCTCGATCATATCGTTGCAGTGCTTAGGCGAAGCCCTGCGCCGGTAACACATCAAGATCGTCACCACGCCGTCGTGTTGACGGAACTCTTCCTCGACGCTTTGCTGGATCGGAGCCCGGGGATCGTCATCGAGCTGAACGTGTGCCAAGAACTCGGAGGTGCCGGAGTAACGGTGCTGTGATCGGTTAGATCGCGAGGAGAACGTACGAGTACTTCCTCTACGTACGACTACTTCCTCTACGTTGTGTCAACGCTTCCGCTTCGGTCTACGAGGGTACGTAGACAAACACTCTCCCCTCTCGTTGCTATGCATCACCATGATCTTGCGTGTGCGTAGGAAATTTTTTGAAATTACTACGTTCCCCAACAGTGGTATCAGAGCCTAGGTTTTATGGTTTGATGTTGTTTGCACGAGTAGAACACAAGTGAGTTGTGGACGATACAAGTCATACTGCCTACCAGCATGTCATACTTTGGTTCAGCGGTATTGTTGGACGAGACGATCCGGACCAACCTTACGCGTACGCTTACGCGAGACCGGTTCCCTCGACGTGCTTTGCACATAGATGGCTTGCGGAAGACTGTCTCTCCAACTTTAGTTGAACCGAGTGTGGCTACGCCCGGTCCTTGAGAAGGTCAAAACGGAGTCTATTTGACAAACTATCGTTGTGGTCTTGATGCGTAGGTAAGATGAGTTCTTGCTTAAAGCCCGTAGCAGCCACGTAAAAACTTGCAACAACAAAGTAGAGGACGTCTAACTTGTTTTTGCAGGGCATGTTGTGATGTGATATGGTCAAGACATGATGCTAAATTTTATTGTATGAGATGATCATGTTTTGTAACCGAGTTATCGGCAACTGGCAGGAGCCATATGGTTGTCGCTTTATTGTATGCAATGCAATCGCGATGTAATGCTTTACTTTATTACTAAGCGGTAGTGATAGTCGTGGAAGCATAAGATTGGCGAGACGACAACGATGCTACGATGGAGATCAAGGTGTCGCGCCGGTGACGATGGTGATCATGACGGTGCTGCGGAGATGGAGATCACAAGCACAAGATGATGATGGCCATATCATATCACTTATATTGATTGCATGTGATGTTTATCCTTTTATGCATCTTATCTTGCTTTGCGTGACGGTAGCATTATAAGATGATCTCTCACTAAATTATCAAGAAGTGTTCTCCCTGAGTATGCACCGTTGCGAAAGTTCTTCGTGCTGAGACACCACGTGATGATCGGGTGTGATAGGCTCTACGTTCAAATACAACGGGTGCAAAACAGTTGCACACGCGGAATACTCAGGTTTAACTTGACGAGCCTAGCATATACAGATATGGCCTCGGAACACAGAGACCGAAAGGTCGAGCGTGAATCATATAGTAGATATGATCAACATAATGATGTTCACCATTGAAACTACTCCATCTCACGTGATGATCGGACATGGTTTAGTTGATTTGGATCACGTGATCACTTAGAGGATTAGAGAGATGTCTATCTAAGTGGGAGTTCTTAAGTAATATGATTAATTGAACTTTAATTTATCATGAACTTAGTACCTGATAGTATCTTGCTTGTCTATGTTGTGTAGATAGATGGCTCGTGCTGTTGTTCCGTTGAATTTTAATGCGTTCCTTGAGAAAGCAAAGTTGAAAGATGATGGTAGCAATTACACGGACTGGGTCCGTAACTTGAGGATTATCCTCATTGCTGCACAGAAGAATTACGTCCTGGAAGCACCGCTAGGTGCCAGGCCTGGTGCAAGAGCTACGCTAGATGTTATGAACGTCTGGCAAAGCAAAGCTGATGACTACTCTATAGTTCAGTGTGCCATGCTTTACGGCTTAGAACCGGGACTTCAACGACGTTTTGAACACCATGGAGCATATGAGATGTTCCAGGAGTTGAAGTTAATATTTCAAGCAAATGCCCGGATTGAGAGATATGAAGTCTCCAATAAGTTCTATAGCTGTAAAATGGAGGAGAATGGTTCTGTCAGTGAGCATATACTCAGAATGTCTGGGTATAACAATCACTTGATTCAACTGGGAGTTAATCTTCCGGATGATTGCGTCATTGACAGAATTCTCCAATCACTGCCACCAAGCTACAAGAGCTTCGTGATGAACTATAATATGCAAGGGATGACCAAAACGATGCCCGAGCTCTTCGCGATGCTAAAAGCCGCGAAGGTAGAAATCAAAAAGGAGCATCAAGTGTTGATGGTTAACAAAACCACTAGTTTCAAGAAAAAGGGCAAAGGGAAGAAAAAGGGGAACTTCAAAAAGAACAGCAAGCAAGTTGCTACTCAAGAGAAGAAACCCAAGTCTGGACCTAAGCCTGAAACTGAGTGCTTCTATTGCAAGCAGACTGGTCACTGGAAGCGGAACTGCCCCAAGTATTTGGCGGATAAGAAGGATGGCAAGGTTAACAAAGGTATATGTGATATACATGTTATTGATGTGTACCTTACTAATTCTCGCAGTAGCACCTGGGTATTTGATACTGGTTCTGTTGCTAATATTTGCAACTCAAAACAGGGGCTACGGATTAAGCGAAGATTGGCTAAGGACGAGGTGACGATGCGCGTGGGAAATGGTTCCAAAGTCGATGTGATCGCGGTCGGCACGCTACCTCTACATCTACCTTCGGGATTAATATTAGATCTAAATAATTGTTATTTAGTACCAGCGTTGAGCATGAACATTATATCTGGATCTTGTTTGATGCGAGACGGTTATTCATTTAAATCAGAGAATAATGGTTGTTCTATTTATATGAGTAATATCTTTTATGGTCATGCGCCATTAAAGAGTGGTTTGTTCTTACTTAATCTCGATAGTAGTAACACACATATTCATAATGTTGAAGCCAAAAGATGCAGAGTTAATAATGATAGTGCAACTTATTTGTGGCACTGCCGTTTAGGTCATATCGGCGTAAAGCGCATGAAGAAACTCCATACTGATGGACTTTTGGAGTCACTTGATTATGAATCACTTGGCACTTGCGAGCCGTGCCTTATGGGCAAGATGACTAAAACACCGTTCTCCGGTACTGTGGAGAGAGCAACAGATTTATTGGAAATCATACATACTGATGTATGTGGTCCAATGAATGTTGAGGCTCGTGGCGGATATCGTTATTTTCTCACCTTCACTGATGATTTAAGCAGATATGGGTATATCTACTTAATGAAACACAAGTCTGAAACATTTGAAAAGTTCAAAGAATTTCAGAGTGAAGTGGAAAATCATCGTAACAAGAAAATAAAGTTTCTACGATCTGATCGTGGAGGAGAATATTTGAGTTACGAGTTTGGTCTACATTTGAAACAATGCGGAATAGTTTCGCAACTCACGCCACCCGGAACACCACAACGTAATGGTGTGTCCGAACGTCGTAATCGTACTTTACTGGATATGGTGCGATCTATGATGTCTCTTACCAATTTACCGCTATCTTTTTGGGGTTATGCTCTAGAGACGGCCGCATTCACGTTAAATAGGGCACCATCAAAATCCGTTGAGACGACGCCTTATGAACTGTGGTTTGGCAAGAAACCAAAGTTGTCATTTCTTAAAGTTTGGGGCTGCGATGCTTATGTGAAAAAGCTTCAACCTGATAAGCTCGAACCCAAATCGGAAAAATGTGTCTTCATAGGATACCCAAAGGAGACTATTGGGTATACCTTCTATCACAGATCCGAAGGCAAAATTTTTGTTGCCAAAGTCGGAAACTTTCTAGAGAAGGAGTTTCTCTCGAAAGAAGTGAGTGGGAGGAAAGTAGAACTTGATGAGATAACAGTATCTGCTCCTTTATTGAGAAGTAGTACATCACAGAAATCTGTTTCTGTGACACCTACATCAAATAGGGAGGAAGCTAATGATAATGATCATGAAACTTCAGATCAAGTTTCTACTGAACTTCGTAGATCAACCAGAGTAAGATCCGCACCAGAGTGGTACGGTAATCCTATTTTGGAAGTCATGTTACTAGACCATGATGAACCTACGAACTATGAAGAAGCGATGGTGAGCCCAGATTCCGCAAAATGGCTTGAGGCCATGAAATCTGAGATGGGATCCATGTATGATAACAAAGTGTGGACTTTGGTTGACTTGCCCGATGATCGGCAAGCAATAGAAAATAAATGGATTTTCAAGAAGAAGACTGACGCTGATGGTAATGTTACTGTCTATAAAGCTCGACTTGTTGCAAAATGTTTTCGACAAGTTCAAGGGATTGACTACGATGAGACTTTCTCACCCGTAGCGATGCTTAAGTCTGTCCGAATCATGTTAGCAGTTGCCGCATTTTATGATTATGAAATTTGGCAAATGGATGTCAAAACTGCATTCCTGAATGGATTTCTGGAAGAAGAGTTGTATATGATGCAACCAGAAGGTTTTGTCGATCCAAAGGGAGCTAACAAAGTGTGCAAGCTCCAGCGATCCATTTATGGACTGGTGCAAGCCTCTCGGAGTTGGAATAAACGCTTTGATAGTGTGATCAAAGCTTTTGGTTTTATACAGACTTTCGGAGAAGCCTGTATTTACAAGAAAGTGAGTGGGAGCTCTGTAGCATTTCTGATATTATATGTAGATGACATATTACTGATCGGAAATAATATAGAATTTCTGGATAGCATATAGGGATACTTGAATAAAAGTTTTTTAATGAAAGACCTCGGGGAAGCTGCTTACATATTGGGCATTAAGATCTATAGAGATAGATCAAGACGCTTAATAGGACTTTCACAAAGCACATACCTTGACAAAGTTTTGAAAAAGTTCAGAATGGATCAGGCAAAGAAAGGGTTCTTGCCTGTGGCACAAGGTGTGAAATTGAGTAAGACTCAATGCCCGACCACCGCAGAAGATAGAGAGAAGATGAAAAATGTTCCCTATGCTTCAGCCATAGGCTCTATCATGTATGCAATGCTGTGTACCAGACCTGATGTGTGCCTTGCAGTAAGTTTAGCAGGCAGGTACCAAAGTAATCCAGGAGAGGATCACTGGACAGCGGTCAAGAACATCCTTAAGTACTTGAGAAGGACTAAGGATATGTTTCTCATTTTTGGAGGTGACAAAGAGCTCGTCGTAAACGGTTACGTCGATGCAAGCTTTGACACTGATCCGGACGATTCCAAATCGCAAACCGGATACGTATTTACATTAAACGGTGGAGCTGTCAGTTGGTGCAGTTCTAAACAAAGCGTCGTGGCGGGATCTACATGTGAAGCTGAATACATAGCCGCTTCAGAAGCAGCCAATGAAGGAGTCTGGATGAAGGAGTTCATATCCGATCTAGGTGTTGTACCTAGCGTATCGGGTCCAATGAAAATCTTTTGTGACAATACTGGTGCAATTGCCTTGGCAAAGGAATCCAGATTTCACAAAAGAACCAAACACATCAAGAGACGCTTCAACTCCATCCGAGATTTGGTCCAGGTGGGAGACATAGAGATATGCAAGATACATACGGATCTGAATGTTGCAGACCCGTTGACTAAGCCTCTTCCACGAGCAAAACATGATCAGCACCAAAACTCCATGGGTGTTAGAATCATTACTTTGTAATCTAGATTATTGACTCTAGTGCAAGTGGGAGACTGAAGGAAATATGCCCTAGAGGCAATAATAAAGTTATTATTTATTTCCTTATATCATGATAAATGTTTATTATTCATGCTAGAATTGTATTAACTGGAAACATAATACATGTGTGAATACATAGACAAACAGAGTGTCACTAGTATGCCTCTACTTGACTAGCTCATTAATCAAAGATGGTTATGTTTCCTAGCCATGAACAAAGAGTTGTTGTTTGATTAACGAGATCACATCATTAGTTGAATGATCTGATTGACATGACCCATTGCATTAGCATAGCACCCGATCGTTTAGTATATTGCTATTGCTTTTATCCATGACTTATACATGTTCCTTTAACTATGAGAATATGCAACTCCCATTTACCGTAGGAACACTTTGTGTGCTACCAAACGTCACAACGTAACTGGGTGATTATAAAGGTGCTCTACAAGTGTCTCCGAAGGTACATGTTGAGTTGGCATACTTCGAGATTAGGATTGTCACTCCGATTGTCGGAGAGGTATCTCAGGGCCTTCTCGGTAATGCACATCACATAAAGCCTTGCAAGCATTGCAACCAATGAGTTAGTTGCGAGATGATGTATTACGGAACGAGAAAAGAGACTTGCCGGTAACGAGATTGAACTAGGTATTGGATACCGACGATCGAATCTCGGGCAAGTAACATACCGATGACAAAGGGAACAACGTATGTTGTTATGCGGTCTGACCGATAAAGATCTTCGTAGAATATGTAGGAGCCAATATGGGCATCCAGGTCCCGCTATTGGTTATTTACCGGAAACGTGTCTCGGTCATGTCTACATTGTTCTCGAACCGTAGGGTCCGCACGCTTAACGTTACGATGACAGTTATTATGAGTTTATGCATTTTGATGTACCGAAGGAGTTCGGAGTCCCGGATGTGATCACGGACGTGAGGAGGAGTCTCGAAATGGTCGAGACATAAAGAATTATATATTGGAAGCCTATGTTTGGACATCGGATGCATTCCAGGTGAAAACAGGATTTTACCGGAATACCGGGAGGGTTACCGGAACCCCCCGGGAGCATAATGGGCCAACATGGGCCTTGGAGGAAAGGTGAGAGGGCAGCCCTAGGGGCTGCACGCCTCCCCCCCTTCCCTAGTACTATTAGGACTAGGAGAAGTGGGGCGCCCCCTCTCTCTCTCTCTCCCCCTTGGAGCAATCCTAGTACAACTAGGATTGGGGGGGGAATCCTACTCCCAGAGGGAGTAGGACTCTCCTGGCGCACCAAACCTGGCCGGCCAGCCCCTCCCCCTTGGATCCTTTATATACGGGGGCAGGGGGCACCCCAAAGACACACAAGTTGATCTACGGATCGTTCCTTAGCCGTGTGCGGTGCCCCCTTCCACCAAATTCCACCTCGATCATATCGTTGCAGTGCTTAGGCGAAGCCCTGCGCCGGTAACACATCAAGATCGTCACCACGCCGTCGTGTTGACGGAACTCTTCCTCGACGCTTTGCTGGATCGGAGCCCGGGGATCTTCATCGAGCTGAACGTGTGCCAAGAACTCGGAGGTGCCGGAGTAACGGTGCTGTGATCGGTTAGATCGCGAGGAGAACGTACGACTACTTCCTCTACGTACGACTACTTCCTCTACGTTGTGTCAACGCTTCCGCTTCGGTCTACGAGGGTACGTAGACAAACACTCTCCCCTCTCGTTGCTATGCATCACCATGATCTTGCGTGTGCGTAGGAAATTTTTTGAAATTACTACGTTCCCCAACACAATCTTCTTCTTGTTCTTGGACTTGGTTGCGAACCCAATTCCCTCCTTGGCCACAACTTCCTTTTGATTGCTCAAAAGGTCATTGAGGTTCTTCTCACCTTGTATGCAAGACACAAGGCCTTTATCAAGTTGCTCCTTCAACTTTGCATTCTCCTCCACAAGATGCACATGCTCACAACATGGGTTAGTAGCATTTGCATTATCAATTAAAACCATATGAGGAAAGGTTGCTTTCTCCTTGGTTAGCTTCACTTGGAGTTGATCATGAGACTCCTTAAGGCTAGCATGAGTACCCTTCAAGGCCTTGTGAGGCTTGACAAGTATATCAAACTCCTCCTTGAGTCTAGCAAGATCAACCTCAAGTTTGGCCTTCTCGGAACTGAGGACACGAGATACAACAAGGGCATGATGAAGATCTTTCTTCAATTTAGAATGGCCATCGTTGTGTGACTCCTCAAGAGCCAAATGATGACCGCGCTCTTCCTCAAGCGCGTTAGAGAGATCCGATATCTCATCAGCATAGTCCCAACTATGCCCCTCCATCTTAGAGATGGTTTCTTCGTGAGCCTCGATCATGTCATTGGCTTCACCAAGTTGTTCCAGGAGAGCAACAAAGTGCTTCTTGGATTTACCCTTGAGCTTACTCATAAAAGACTCAAATTCACTTTCCTCCTCATTAGACCCCTCACTTTCATCAATGCAATATATCAAAGAAGGATTAGTAATGATGGTAGTTTTGATATTGGTGGTTACCTTGTTGGTGGCTTCAGCCATGAGGCACTTGGCGGTGATGTTCTCATTGGGTGAGTCGAAGAGGGACACCCGTGGAGTTGTCGCTATGGCAACGGAGGCCATGGAAACCGATTCACCATCTTCATCATCATCATTATCCTCATTGTACTCTTCTTGTGCCACCAACCCCTTGGGAGGAGTCTTCTTGGTGAAGTTGCTCTTGTTGAGGAAGGACTTGGCCTTGTCTTTTCGGATGAGCTTGCCACCATTGTCTCCCCTCTTCTCATATGGGCACTCCGCAACAAAATGGCTCACATTGCCACAATTAAAGCAAGTCCTCACATGTTGCTTGCCCTTTGCGCCACTTGAGTTGTTCTTGTTGAAGTTGGGCCTTGTGTTCTTCTTGCTCCAAAATTGCCTTGAAGCGAGAGCCATGTGCTCATGGTAAGCATATTTTGTATCTTCGTGGTTGCTCTCCTCTTCTTCCTCTTCTTCCACACTAGCCTTGGCCTTCAAGGCAAGGTTGGGCTTCTTTGCTCCTTGTGAACGCAACACCGCATTGTCGGCTGTCTTGTCCAATATCCTCATCGCCACAAACTCATCCAATACTTCACTTGAGGACAAGGTGTGGAAGTCTGGCCTTTGACGGATGACGGAGGACATGGCCTTGTGGTAAGGCATCATGGCCTTGAGTAACTTGCGCTTGGTCCAATTGTCATACATATCCTTGCTCCCATGATCTCGGAGTGAGACTGCAAGAGTGGTTAACCTCCGGTAAAGCTCACGAGGTTCTTCATCTTCATTTATTGCAAACTCATCGGCTTCATCTTGCACCACTTCATAGTTGGAGAGTTGAATGCTTACGCTTCCCTTGTAAATGGAAACAACATGGTGCCATGCTTTATTGGCCACGGTGAAAGGTCATAGATGCGCAATATCTTCGGATGAAATTGCATCTTGGATGAGGAAGAGAGCATTCTCGTTGAATTGACGATCCGCGACTTCTCTATGGGTGAAGTTACTTGGGTCATGCGGATAGAAACCTTCCTCAATGATTCTCCAAAGATTAGTATTAACATGATTTAAATGACGTTTAAAGCGATAGACCCAAGAGTCAAAATCCTCATTTTCACAATCTTAGGAGGAGGACCAACATGATTCAAATGAATGGAGGGAACCGATCCTCAACAAGTAAGTGGAGGTTCAACATGGGCAAGGATGTCACTACCATTTCTACCACTAGATAAAGGAACTTTGTCACTAGTAGCTTCCCCCTTGTCGGAGTTAGCATCCGTCACCTTGTTAGCGAGATCACCCACTTTCATAGGTGCGGTGGATAATTTAAGCCTTCTAAGAACTTGTTAAACATGCTTTCAACCTCGGTCGTCATGGAGGTTTTCAAAGTGTCCAAAGCCACATTGAAATCCTCATGGGAGACCGCGGTTCCCCCATCGGCCATAGACGAGAATGGATTCACACCGGAGTGCTCCTCCCGACCGTCTACAGTGTCAACCATACTCTTCGGACAGAAAAGTACTTAATAAAGAGACGATGCTCTGATATCAATTGAAAGGATCGATATAGTTGACTAGGAGGGGGGCTGAATAGGCAACTAACAATTTTGAGCTTTTCTTTACCAACTTAAACTTTGCATCAAAATAGGTTGTCTAGATATGCAACTAGGTGAGCAACCTATATGATGCAACAACAACAAGCACACAAGCAAGCAAGGGATAGAACACAAAATAAGCTTCCATAAGTAAAGGTAAGAGATAACCAAAAGTGGAGTCGATGGAGACGAGGATCTGTTACCAAAGTTCCTTCCCTTTGAAGGGAAGTACGTCTTCGTTGGAGGGGTGTGGAGGCACAATGGTCCCCAAGAAGCCACTAGGGCCGCCGTATTCTTCTCACGCCCTCACACAATGCGAGATGCTGTGATTCCACTATTGGTGCCCTTGGAGGCGGCGACCGAACCTTTACAAACAAGGTTGGGGCAATCTCCACAACTTAATTGGAGGCTCCCAACGATAGCACGAAGCTTCACCACAATGGACTATGGCTCCATAGTGACCTCAACCGTCTAGGGTGCTCAAAGACCCAAGAGTAACAAGATCTGCAAGGGATTAGTTGGGGGAATCAAATTTCTCTTGGTGGAAGTGTAGATCGAGGCCTTCTTAACCAATCCCTAGAGAATCAACAAGTTTGATTGGCTAGGGAGAGAGATCAGGCGAAAATGGAGCTGAGAGCAACAATGGAGCTTAGGGATGGAAGAGGTAGTCAACTCAGAGAAGAAGAATCCCCTTATATAGTGATAGGACAAATCCAACCGTTACCCACTTACCCAGCCCACGACATGCGGTACTACCGCACCAGACATGCGGTACTACCGCAAGGGCCTGCGGCACTACCGTGGGGCACTATAGTACTACCGCTTTCACGGCAGGAGCTAGACCAACCCTATTGCATTGAAGCAGAGAGTGCTAGAACCACTGGAACGGTACTACCGCTCGCCCTTGCGGTACTACCGCAAGGCAGGGTTTGTCTGGGCTGGGAAGGACGGACGAATAAAAATACATCCATGGCTACTTCAGCCGAGTTTCGATCTGTGCAAAAATCCGACACGGTACTACCGCATATCGGGAGTGGTACTACCGCGTAGGGCGCGGATGTAAAAAATTACATCCGTCCCTACTTCCGCTCGTGCTACTGTGCCCGGCCCGAGGCTACGGTACTACCGCGCCCGGGGAGTGGTACTAACTTAAGGGCCTACGGTACTACCGCGTCCCCGTCCGGTACAACCGTGGGCCTCTGCGGTACTACTGCTCCCATGAGTAGTACTACCGCATGCCACAGCACAACAATCACTAGGAGTCCTTCATTTTGCAGAGACACAGATAAACGGTGGTTGCTCCAAAGAGGCAAATGACCCAAACCTTTCCAAAGCGGACCCCCTCTTAATAGTATGGCTTTCCTACGAATCAAATCCACCGAAGAGAAACGTAGGGAAAACTCCGTATTCACTAGACAAAGAGAGGCAATGAATCATCTTGTGCCTAAACACGAGATATCTGAAATGCTCAATGCACACGATTAGTCCGCAAAAGCATTATCATGGGGTGAAATATGCCCTTACATCTTTGCTAGCCAAAAATTAAGCACTAAGTAGAGATACCACTTGTCCATCCGAAAACCCTTAAACTCAAAATCTTGTTTTGAGAGTCCACCATACCTACCTATGGATTGAGTAAGATCCTTCAAGTAAGTTGTCATCGATGCAATAAGGCAATAAAAATTGCTTCTAAATGTGTTGGATCATTTAGTGTAAGAGAAAATTGAGCGTTGTATGAACTTGCGATGACAAAATAATAAAGGCGACAGACTGCATAATAAAGGTTGCTATCATAAGGGGCAATATAACATGACGTTCTTTTGCACTAATACATTGGGCATACAAACCAAAAAGCCCTTGCTTCCCTCTGCGATGGGCCTATCTATTACTTTTATGTATTTACTTTTATGCAAGAGTCAAAGTATTCTTCCCTATTCAGTTTATTTTCTCTTTTTGCAAGCATCATGTGGCGAGGAAAGATCTAGGAACATATAGCACTACAAAAAAATACACTTCCGTGATGATACGTGTTTGTCACGGTAGGTCGCGTTTTTTGTCATGCATGTACATCCATGACAAATTTATGACAGAATCAAGATAGTCATACCTGTGCTGTCGTAGAAGTGTTCCATGACATTACCAAAATTATCATCACGGAAGTGTCCACTTCCATGACGATAAATCATGCGTCACAGAAGTGCTTTCGTCAAGGGTGATCGACACGTGGCATCCACCGTAACGGAACACCGTTAAGCTATCGGGTCGGGTTTTGGATCCGATAACCCGTTAACAGCCCCGACCAATGGGGATTTTCCATGTGTAAAATCATCATTGGCTGGAGGAAACACGTGTCGGCTCACAGTTCGGACAGATGTCATCCGCTCATTGGACCGAAGGCGCCTATGATACGGCGACACGTGGCACGGCCCAACAGATGCCCATTCCTGTGAAAAGGCCGGCCCGTTTGACTTGGTCAAAAGGTGGCGGGCCGGCCCACGGAAAGCCTGTTAACGGCATGTTCGCATATAGCCCATTTACAAGCCGCTAACCCAGGGCTCGTTATGCCCTATTTGAATTAGGCCCAGTAGCATCATCTGGGCCGTCCAATATGATTAAGCCCGTTTTAACTTTCGGCCCATGTGTGGCCCATGACTTCTTTCGGCCCAGATGAGGACCTTTGTAACTCTTGGCCCATTAACGGCCCGTGGTGAAACTGGCCCTTAATGAACAGTGTATCACTTTATACCCATTAACGGCCCGTTATTCCATTGGGCCGTTTCCTGCCCAAGTTATCTTTCGGCCTTCTCAGGCCCCATTGATTCTTGGGCTCATTCGCAGCATTCGGTTACATACGGCCCGTTACTGTCATTTTCTGCATGTGGGCCAAATTCAGCCCGTCGTTACAGTCGGCCCGTCTGCGGACCGTTAATACGTTGGGCCGTTTTCATGTCAAAAAAACCCGTTGGGCTGTTTTCATAGAGTTATCAAATACGGCCTATTAACGGCCCGTTATGGTCCATGAATAGTATGGCTCATGATTGGCGAAATGATGATACGCCCCGTAGAAGGCCCATGGATCCTACGGCCCGTATGAGGCCCATGGATTGTACGACCCGTAGAAGGCCCATGGATCGTACGGCCCGTAGAAGGCCCATGGACCCTAAGGCCCGTATAGAAGGCTGATGGATCCTACGGCCGGACGAAGGCCCATGGATCATACGGCCTGTAGGAGGCCCATGGTTACAACAGTCCGTGTGTTGCCATGATTATTTTGGACTAGTTACCAAAAATAGGCTATTGTGGCCACTAGAAAAAACAGAAAAAGCACTGAAGTGACTACAAGCAAACAACTAAACAAGACAATAAGGAAATAAATAAGCAAGCAATTAACGCTAGCCTATTACCACTATTACACATATTACATCCACTGGGCATCAAAGTTCGCCACCAGTGCAAATATAGGGAACAAAGCAGCACATTACATACACTGGTCGTCAAAATTGGCCACCAGTGCAAATAAATGTGGCAGCAAAACAAGAGCATAACTGAAACAACTTCAGAAGAGCTCAAGAAACGTTATCCTGGGTATCCACCATGCTGGCAATAAGCTTAGCAAGCTGATTAGCTTTGTCCTATTTGGCACTAAAATCCTCCAACGCTTGCTGTTGCACCACAAACCATGCATCTGAGTGCTCCAGGGACTTCCGCAGTCCTTCCACTTCTTGTCGCAGCACAGCTGATCTATGTCTTTCAGCTTGTAGTTGAGACTCAAGAAACTGAACTGATTCAGACAGTGAGTTTGAATAGCTTATGCAGGCGGTAGTGGCCAGTAACTCGAACACTAAACCAAGACAGGACTTTGGGGTTGTCTCGCTGTCTTCAAGATAGTCTTCCTTAGCTATTTTATAAGCTTTGTTGGAGACCAACAAGGATGTGTCACTATCCTGAACCTTAGCTGCATTACTTCCTTGACCATTTCTTAATAAGGCACTCTTCCCCAATATTATGTCAGCATTCTAAAAGAAGAAACAAGCAGACACATAACAAGTTTAGCATGTACTAGTATATGAAACTCATTTCGGTGAACCAATTCATTAGTAAGGTGGACAGGATTAAACTACCAAGTCTTCTATTGCCAAGTACTAGTACATAATAAAAGCATCAAACAAACATATATCTATGTCCTATGGTCACTACATTGTCTTGCCAAATCAAAATAGGGACACGGTTCAAATCATATCAGTTCAACTTAAAGCAGCAGTGAAAGAATACAAAGCGTGGGAAACTACACGGCTTTGTTGTGATGCTAGTAATGTGGGAAACCACAATTAAAGCAGCAGTGAAAGAATATCAGTTCAGATGGGTACCACGGGTCTACATGTACAACAACACTATTGGCTTTGTTGTGATGCTAGTAATGTGCATGGTATGAAAGTCAACTGTATACACAATTGAAATTAAAATCAACAGAGCTATTGATAAGAGCAAAACTGTTAAAGAAACATGCGTGAACATACCTGCTGTGCCATTGGAGTTTTGATTGGATCCTTCAATTTAAAATTAGGTTTGTATGAGTAAATACAGTGATACAAGAGCAAAGCAATCATAGTTAAAAAAGGCATGCCTAAGCAAGGGCTTATGCGCGCCTAGGCTCTAGGCGTTGGCAAAACGCATTGCGCATAACTACGCATAATCTATGCATAACTGCGCATAAGCATGCGCTTTGGTCCGTAAAGCGCAAGGCGGTGGCAAAACGCACAGTTAACGCCTAGTGCTTTTTTGAACTATGATAGCAATGGAATCTTCAATTAGAACAGTTGTTCTTTCGGTTTAGGCAGTTGTTCTACATGAACAAAGTACAGTAAAACGCAAGAATATAATACTTAAAAATAGAAAATGAGCTCATAGACCTTACCACATTCTTGGTTCGGGACCAGTACAGAACAAGGCGTTCCCAGTCATCGTCCAGTAAATGTGTCTCAGGAGAACGTAAGGGAATTTGATGAGTTTCTTTGCCAGTGAAGTACGTTTTCTTCAGGTAATTCCGATACTGACACCAAGCATTCTTGAAGATAACAGAGGTATTAGCACAGGTTACCTCATCCTGAGTTTCCAAATCGGTCCTTCTCTATAGAGAAAAATGGGAAAATTTGTTGTATTATAACCATCATGGAGGTACGATGTATGGGACGAGCAAAGTAATTGCCATGAATACCATTACTTACACATAACTCCTGGACAAACACCTGCAACTGGCATTTTCCTTCATCTTCAGTATAATATTTCCAAGATGGTAAGATACGCACATACGATTTAACAACATCAAATGCGATAGATGCTAAACTATGACTAGCTGGTTGTGCTTCCTCCACAGGAATAGGCGTACTAACTGGTGGAGTTGGGGTTCGCCGTGATAGTACTGGCCCTTTGGGCACTGGAGCTGCCTTACTAACTGCTCTTGTTTGGGAGCTCTGTGGTGGAGATGGTGCTGTGTCAACAGGAACTGGGGTACTATCGGCTGGGGTTGGGGTTAGATTGGGTGAAGTTGGTTCTCTGTCCATCGCAATAGGGGTACAATCTGCGAGAGTTTGGGTTATGTGTGGTAGGGCTGGTTCTTGTGCATGTACAACCGGGGTGCTATCTCCACCAAGAGGTAGCACTGTTTTACTTGAAGACTGTGTTTTTAGTCCGCTAGATACTGGCATCACCCGCTCCAATTCAAATGGCTGATAAACAGGAAACATAGTTGAATGTACAGACATTGTATGAGAGACAGATGCAATAGATAGTGTGGAAAAAAGAGGGCATGAAATAGTTGACATGTATATTGTTTAACTAAAACGGATAGCATGACATAATTTCACATATATGATGTCTATCTAAACTGGATGGCATAACATAACATAATTCAAAGATATGATGAATAACTAAACAGGATCGCATGACATAATTCACCTACATGTTATCTAAGTAATCAGGATCGCATCATTTAATTCACATATGTGATTTATATGCTAAATAGAGGGCATTCGATATGATGTCTGAACTAAGAACATGGTATTGAATATTGTGTATATGATGTCTAAACTATGCAATGCAAGACACCGTATGCTTGATATGAGCAGTATAACCATGCCAAGTTAGAGCATACACCTCAGTGGGGGAATAGGACTGATCATCTGTCTCTGAATCCATCTCTGAGGAGCTATCGGGACCCAACAAGAGATCTGCTTCGACAGGTAGCACTGTCTGCTCTAAAGGCCTTGTTTTCACTCCAGATTTTTCCATCTCGCCATAATATATGTGAAATGTGCAATGCCATCCTCTTTAACCAGGTATCATATATTTGATTGATATCTTGCGCATCCTTTTCTTCATTACATTTCCATTTGTCGACAATGTTTGTACATTAAACTACTCTTCCTGTGAATCAGCCATTTGGGTGGAAAAGACATGAGACTGCATAATTCCCTTATATGATATAGAAACTAAACAGGTGGCATTACAGAACATGTCTAAGCAGATGACATATATGATGTCAAAAGTAGGCACTTCAAGGCAACATATGCATGATATGACTAACATCATCATGCTAAGGTAGAGCAAACACCTTGGGGGTAAATAGGAGTGGTGAGCGGCGACTGAATCCGCCTCAGAACAGATATCTTCCTCTGGATTACAATCTGGAGAGGGGTGGGGAGGGTTTGCCATTGAACCCACCATGGATTGATGTCTGCATGACATTGTATTGCCACGCAAAACTCTTCTCTTTTTCTCTACATGTTCAGCATGACTATGTACAATATCAGACATGCATACGAAAAAAATGTCGTGAGATTATGTAAGGAGAGCATGTAGAATTTAGAGTGATGGTAAAAACCAGTGGATCGACGTTTTTCCGTTGAACCAAAATAGCCCTAATGGATCGACGTGAATGTATAGTAATAAGTGATGCAACAAGTGTACAACCTCTTTGCCGTAGCCGTGTCGACCTCAACATCATTGGGTTGGTCGCTGAAGCAGTTGAGGCAGAGGTGGCTGTCGGAGGTGTGGAGGAAGATCTGAGGAATCTGTAGACGGCGTCCAAGGCACTGCTCTGTTGTGATGGATCATTCTGTCGTTGGAGCAGCTTCGGTGAGCCGTAAGACGTCAAGGCTGAAGCAGCACAAGACAGACATCGTCAATCTCAAGTGGGATTCTAATAGCATCTCCAATAGATGATGTAAAATGGATGTAAAATTAACATCACCAAAAACTATTGACTCTGAACTTGACTGTTGAAACTGAAATTTATTGTGGAATCTGAATGCTACTTTCGAAACTGAACGCAATGGTAGTAGAGAGGCACTTGACATGTAGTTTAGGGAGGGCATGCAGTTCATCTTCAACCTGCACCCCCCTGAGCCGCCAGCCACCAACGGCCGAACCGCCGGCCCAAGCGCCGCCTCGCCGCCCCGAACAACTCGCCACCGCCGCCTTGACTAGCCCTCTAGGCCCCCACCCCCCTCCCTGAACCCTAAGATAGATAGTGGGGTACCTCTCCGGCGAGCCCCCGTCCCCGCTGCGGGTGGTTCTTCCTTAACTCCGACGAGCCCCCCAACCCCTGAAAATCGACTGACCCAAAAGTCGATTCAGTCGACTGAAGTGTGGCTTAATCGGAGCAGAGCCGCAGCACGAGCGAGGGGGAGAGCCGGAGCAGCAGCAGTAGCGCGAGCGAGCGAGCGAGAGCCAGAGAAGCAGTAGCAGATCCGGCTGGTATGGACACCGCCGATGAAGGGGCCTTGCACTGGGGGAGAGCCGCCGTGGAGATGTCGCCCGCGGCGCCGGCTTCAAGGTAGCCGCTCCATGGGGGTGCGGGATGGAGCACTGTCGGCGCCAGGAGGTCGAGTTAAGGAGAAGGTGCGATGCGATGAGTGTACAACCTCTTTGGTGGCTCCGAGTAGGCCTTGGCTTCGTCCGAGGAGTTGGTGAGGATGCTGCGGTTCCGGTGGAGCAGGTTAAGGCAACGCTGTGGGGATGGAGCAGCCGCGATGGACGAGGCGATCGTCGGAGCAACTTCTTGGTTGTGGAGAACGGGGTGGCGGAACCGGCGGGATAGCGAGATGGACGACGGATCCTCATCCTGGGAGATGGACGAGGGATGTCGAGCTGTAGCGGTGGACGACGTCGTCGGGGAAGAGGCTCTGGCTGGGCAGCGGTGATGTGGCGGACGGAGTAGGGTGGGGTTTCGCGGCTGGAGCGGAGAGGTTATGGCGGCCTGGGATTTCGAATGGCGAAAAGGGGGCGATGGGAGGGGGTGAAGCATGACTTAGGGACACGCTTGTCCAAAATGTAGGGTGTGTTACAAAAGTACCCCCCACCAATTTGAACTAGCGGCCCTTTCAGCTCAGGGTTAGAAGGGGGATTTCGCGTGTCGGGATTTGGCAGCTAGAGGGACTTTTCGCGCGCGTTTGTAATTTCGGGATAGCAAGGCGCGGGTCGTGAAGGCGCCAGTTTTGGGAGCACGATATCTGAATTTTCGGGATATAATAAGACGCGGGTTGAATTTTAGGGACAAGCCTAACGTGTAGTAATATTGTACTTGTGCGTACCAAATCAATTCGCACTTCCCTCAACCAAAAAGAAAACGAAAAAAATAAAACTATTCACACCAGACAAAGAGAGAGTCTTGCCCCGTTTTACTATACAAATGTTATTCAAAGCTACTCCCTCCTTCCATCTATATAGGGCCTAATGCGTTTTTTGATGCTAACTTTGATCAAATATTAGAGCAATGATATATGACATGCAACTTACACAAAGCACACCATTAAATTCGTCTGTGAAAGGTTCTTTCAATGATATAATTTTCACATTGTTCATCTCATGTACTATTAATCGTGTCAATAGTCAAAGGAGGTCTTAAAAATCTCATTACGCCCTATATAGATGGAAGGAGGGAGTATGAATCCATGTTATGTCTGATTAAATTAAACAATCATTTTAGTGCATTCCAAATGTCTATACTACCGCTGTAATTCGAACTAAATTTGAATTCGTTTCTCTATTTCAATAAGAATCTACAATCATAATTGTTGCCAACTTCAACCATCATAGTTTCCTTGCTATCCGCCAGATATAAATCGGACGGCCTATAATGCAGGATGGCAGGCACACCATCATCAACAACTCCTTTTTTATAAGAGTAGAGATAAAATATATTAAATGTAGTATAACATGTTCATAACCACACCATGTGTATCACCGTTATATATATATTCACACATGCGTCGGTTTGAAACACTATGATAAATTCTTCAAATATCCGAATTTGCTTTTTATAATGAAGTATATATGATCTCTATTCGTATTTTACACCCACACAGCCCTCTTATCTTTGTAGCTAACGCTAACTTTCTCTTGTGCATGCACACGCCCGCATCCCTCTCACCCTCCCTCAGCCTTCTCTAGCTCTATCGCGCAAATTCGTCTTTTCACTTTAGGTCGTTCACCCATGGTGTGTGTAGGCCCCCCAGCTCCTTCTTTACGGCACACAACGATCGATATGCCTCTCTAGCCAGGTGTACCTTGCACAAACACAAGCTTCCCCTCTTCTCTTGTCACCGTCCATGCCTCACTCCCACCACTCTTTTCATCGTTCTCGTACTCGCACACTCCTCCCCCCTCGATATAGTATGCCTCTCGTACCACCTCCTACATGCATCCCTCTCTCTCTATCTTTCTCCTCATGCCTCATTTGCTTCTAACACACACATGCATGTATACCGATCGATCTCCCAACATATATCTAGATCGACTTTAACTACACCCCCATCGATCGACGTACCTCACAAGTTATGTCTCTCCTTTCTCTAACAAAGGGCGATTGATCTTCCTATGTAGTTACGTCGGCTTACCACAGCACACCGTCCCCCCTCATCATTCGTGCATGCCTCCTGACCCATCTCTCACACGCACGTGCACAGACAACAAGCAGCCATCTCCTCTCTTATTGATATTGCGGGCGTGCCCTCCATTTGTCTAGCAAGCCTATCCCACCATTTGTTAGAAGCAACTCCACTACCACCCCCTCCAACACTCTAGCTCGGTCTCTCTCCCAACCTTATTCCTCTCCTGCACATATGCATGGATGCCGATCAATCTCCTTAATACATGAGGTAGGCCTATCTCCTCCTCCACACATATACCAGCCATTGTACCTCTATAGTTAATTGGGCGTCCCTCTTCCCCCACCACACACCGATAGTCGAGTGTTGCTGGTAGGTATCCATGCCACTGAGACAAACTGCACATGTCCCATCTCACGTTCCAGTAGGCCAGCCACTCTATATCTTTGATGTGGGCACACACAAATTAGATGGCACTCTTTATCGATCGTGCGCGCGCACACACACACATATCATCCCTATCTTCGATTCTATGGACACCTCAAGCCAATGATACCTCCACTCTCTTCTCATGGATCGCCCCCTCTCTATATATGTTATATCCAGGACTCTATTTCACACACATTGTGTTGGGGATATAACTATTTGTGTAAGCCGCCCAGGAGGGGCCGGGTTACGCAAAGAAGGATTTATCAGAAGAAGCCCAAGACCAAGCATGAAGATGGCAGTTCAATAAGAGGGTCTAAGGCCCACAGGCGACTTAAGGCCCATAGTGGTAAACCGCCATGATGGCATGACTTGTAACATAAGGTAGAATTAACTAGTCACCGAGCCGGACACTATATGTGAGCCGGCCGGGACTCTGTAGGCCGCAGGGCATCAACCCGTGTATATAAGGGGATGACCCGCGACGGCTTAGGGCAAGAAACAACTCATCGAGAACCGGGCATAGCGTATCTCGCTCCCTGGTCATCGAAACCTCAACAATACCAACCCAACTAGACGTAGGCCTTACCTTCACCGTAAGGGGCCGAACTAGTATAACTCTCTCGTGTCCTTTGTCCCGATTAACCCCTTTAAGCTTCCTAGCTATGATGGATCCATGACTAAGTCCTTGCAAGAGGACATCTGCCGTGACAATTCCACGACAGTTAGCCCCATGGTGGGCGCCAACTGTCGTGGAATTGTCACGACAGTTGGCGCCCACCGTGGGGCCAGCGCACGGTGGATTTGAGTTCTTGAAGGGCAGCTTTGAAGGGCTCAAGGGATACGCAGTCGGCCGGATGACCAAGAGTCGTCGCGGCAAGATCTACATCGACGATGAAGGCTGGGGCCCTGACGCCGGCTCAATTGATTACGGGTACCGGGTCCCCTTTGGCGGAATCCACGTCTTCATCGGCCGGATCGGGGAGCCGGGCCATGAGCCGGACAACTGCACCAACCTCGTCGAGACGGCTCAGCGCACAAGACCCGCCCGAGATCAACCCATCGTGAAGCGTGCCTTCGTGGGTTGCATCCACGGAGGGGAACTTTCTGAAGGATCTTTAGATGGTGGTGAGACGCCCGTCCTCTCCGACGGTGACTCGTCCGCCGGTTCAACAGATTCGTTGTATCTATTACAAGATGTCGGGCTTGGGGGCTGTTCCGGTGGCAGCAGTATTCCGGACCCCTATGAGCCGCGAAGCTCGGCAGGAGTCTTCATGGCTGGTACTCAACCCGGTCAAAACTCAACGGCTGCAGCAGCAATAACGTCCGGGTTAGGAGTGGCCGGGGCAGGAGGCCCTGTGCGCCCGCTGGCTCAGTTGCTGATGGATCTCATGGATAAGCTGACGACTTTGTTAACCGCCACGGTCATCCCTGTGAATCAAGATGAGCATAACGCGGAGGTGGCACAGGTGCATGAGGAGATAGCTCGGGCCAAGGAGGCCTTGGCAGCTGAGGACACTAGGTTAGCCACGGAACGGGCGGCTTTGGATGCACGGGCGCAACAGCTATAGTCAGAGGCTTTCCAGCTTACGATGAGCCTGAACACGTCTAACGAGGTGACGAGGAGGAGACATCAGAAAACTCAGTCCCGTTTGCCTCCGGTTTATGATCCTCGGAATCTTTTCGCTACACCCGGAACCGGCCCGAGTAACCCGCCAGACGCAAATCAGTTTATGACAACCGGAACAGGTGGACTGGTTCAACCTCGAGTGATGGCACCACCTCATGGGAATATGTCACCGCCCCGTTATGTACCGATACCACCGGGTCACTTTTCCAACCCCATGGAGAACCTGATCGCAGCGTCGGCGTGCCTCGCGGCTCTCCCAGTGGATGGCGACGATCCAACAGCAGTGGAGACCCGAAGGATCAGAGACCTCGTCCAGACGGCCCTGGCTCAGCAAGAGACTTATTCTTACAGCCGGGACATGATTCATTCAACTCCTCCCCCTTGGTTAACCCCGACTCGTCCAAACCGGAGTCCAAGTTATAGTAGGCACATGGAGTCAGAAGCTTTGTCAAGCAACGCCCAGCATCATAACCAGCCCGGCGGCTATAACCCGGTGCAGGACCGAATACGTCAGGAGGATGAGCAGGCGGCTCAACTGGCGGCTCAGCTGACGCCTCAGGAGGCTCTTCCGGATTACCCGACGACTTCCGTTGAGGCAGGAGTGGCCACCAGAACCGGCGGTGTTCATTGTTTGGTGCCGGCTCTACGTAATGTGCATTTGCCCAAGGACTTCAAAGGACCTCGAAAGGTGCCAAATTACACGGCGGACTTACAACCCGGAGCATGGATCGAAAGTTATGAGATGGCCATGGAGCTGTTGGAGGTCAGTGACGTAGCAATGGCTAAGTACTTCACCATGATGTTGGATGGAACGGCCCGATCTTGGTTAAATGGCTTGCCACCCAATTCCATTAGTTCATGGGCAGAGCTAAAGGCCCGGTTCATCCAGAACTTCAAGGACACTTGCAAGCAATCTATGTCGATCGTGGACTTAACAAATTGTAAGCAAGAGGAGGGTGAATCCACAACCCATTGGGTGCGCCGGGTCAAGGAGATAATACATTTGTCTGACAAGATGGATGCCGGCTCGGCAGTCCTCATGTTGGAGAAGAATTGCCGCTTTGAGCCGCTGAGACAGAAACTGGGGCGCCTTAAGCGTGATTGCAATGATATGGGTACACTGATGGCAGCTTTAGTCAAATACGCCTATTTTGATAGTACCAAGGATCCTACGTCTGACAAGGAAAAGACAGGGAAGGGAAAGAAGAACGACAATGGAAAGGGTCAGCGGCATAACCCGATGAATCAAGGAGGCAGTAAGCATAAGGCTGAGGGTAACCCGGAGTTTGTGGCCAACACCAATGCGTAGGGTAACAATCAGAGACGTAAAGGAAAACCGCCCCCTTGATCTGGCGGGTCAGGCCCATCTCTTGAGCAGCTACTCAATGAGCCCTGCCCGAGACACGGCACCCGGGAACGACCCGCCACCCACTTGTGGAAGGATTGCGCAATCATGAAGGCTTTCAAGAATTCCAACGTGTTTGATGGCAATCATGGGTCGAGCGGCGGCTCAGGTGCCGGCGGCTTTCATGGCCCGGGCGCCGGTTCAAATTCCGGCTTTCAGGGAAATCAAGGCGGCTATAATCAAGAGCAGTCTGGTCAAGGAGGACAACAACAGCAGCAGTCGGGTTATCAGAGCCATCAGAAGCAGCTGAATAGTGGGCAGTATCATGTGTTCACCACTAGCTTGTGCAAACGTGACCAGAAGGTTCATAAGAGGGTCGTGAACTCTGTTGAGCCGGCAGTTCCCCGTTACCTGAGGTGGTCAGAGCAGCCTATTGTATGGAGCAGGGAGGATCACCCTCCCCGGTTTGATAATCCGAGTCAGTTAGACTTGGTGGTGGCGCCTCAGGTCGGCGGGTATAAATTCACCAAGGTACTCATGGACGGAGGTAGCAGCATCAACATCCTCTATTACGAGACCTTTCGACGCATGGGTTTGACTGACAAAAATTTAAAGACATCCAACACCGTCTTTCATGGAGTGGTGCTTGGTAACTCGGCATACCAGGTCGGTAAGATCGAATTGGAGGTGGCCTTTGGAGATGAGTATGATTCTAGGGCTGAGAAATTAATGTTTGAGGTGGTCAAAATCAAGAGTCCATATCATGCTCTGTTTGGGCGGCCGACTTCTCCCAAGTTCATGGCACGGCCGTGTTATGTTTATCTGTAGCTTAAGATGCCAGGTCACAAGGGCACCATCACCGTGCATGGGAGTCGAAAGGTAGCCTTGGAGTGTGAAGAAGGCGATGCGGCTTATGCTGAGTCTGTTTGTGTGGCAGAGGAGCTGAAGTTTTATCAAGATAATGTTGACCCGGCGGATATGATCTCTCTAAAGAAGCCAACCACAGAGCATGACCCGGAGATGAAGTTTAAGTCGGCTGCTGAAACCAAGCTTGTTGACTTTACTCTAGGCGATTCGTCTAAGAAGTTCAGTATCAGTGCCAACTTGGATCCTAAATAGGAAAGTGCGCTCATTGAGTTCATCCGTGTGAACCGGGACATCTTTGCATGGAAACCTTCTGACATGCCGCGTGTACCGAGAGAATTGGCTGAGCACACTCTTGATATTGATCCGAAGTATAAGCCGGTCAGGCAGTTTCTTCGGCGGTTCAACGAAGAGATACGGAAAGCGATTGGAGAGGAGGTCGCCCGGCTCTTAGCGGCTGGGTTCATTGTTGAAGTTTCTCACCCGGAGTGGTTGGCTAACCCGGTGCTCGTGCTCAAGAAGAACGACACCTGGAGGATGTTTGTGGATTACACGAACTTAAATAAGGCTTGTCCGGCTGATCCCTTTGCTCTCCCCCGTATTTATCAAATCATTGATGCTACAGCGGGTTGCGAGCGTTTGAGCTTTTTGGATGCATACTCTGGTTATCATCAGATCAAGATGGCAGTTAAGGATGATGAAGTCATGTACCTAGGGTAGGGTCATGGACCTGTCCTAACTGCCCTACCCAAGGACATCCCTAGAAGAAATCACCTTTCAATCGACTTGGAGGTGTTCCACTCGACCATGAAGCAATCACTCGACCAAGATCCAACCACTCGACGACGAGGAGACCTAAAGTCACTCCGCATGCTAATGGTCGGTCATTGAGTAGCTTTTATGGTCATCATAGCTCTTTATTAGAGGCGTTACCAGTAATGCCCAACCTTAATGTACTTTAAACCCTGCATAACTGAGGGTCGGAGGGGTCTGGCAAACTCTATATAAGCCACCCCCTCCTTAGTGTAAAGGGTTCGCACCCCTGTAATTTACACACTCATAATCCAGTCAACCGCCTCCGGGCTCCGAGACGTAGGGATATTACTTCTTCTGAGAAGGGCCTGAACTCGTAAACCTCGTGTGCTTACAACTACTCCATAGCTAAGATCTTGCCTCTCCATACCTACCCCCCTACATTACTGTCAGACTTAGAACCACGACAGTTGGCGCCCACCGTGGGGCAGGTGTCTTAGCGACTTGTTGGAGAAGTTGCGATTTTTTCCGATCCAAATCATCATGGTTTCTGGCGGAGTTTTGGTGGAGGGCCGCGAGATCCGTCTCGGCATGCTCACGTTCATTGCCGACGACTCCGCTTGGCTTCAGGAGGCTCCGCTCGACGTCGACGCGCTTCCTGTCCGCGGGGCAACGCACTTTCGCGCTTGTGTCCGCAGCATCCTCTCGCGGCAACCGTCGACCCATTATCGGTCAGCCCCTGTATTGTCCTCCATCCCTGTTTCCCGCCGGCGCAATCGCTCCGGTCAGTCGAGACTTCAGCGGTGGGTGAGACACGCGGTGGCACGCCAGTCGGCCACCCTTCAAGTCGTGGCGGTCGAGCC
This sequence comes from Aegilops umbellulata, assembly GCA_032464435.1. Classification (NCBI taxonomy): domain Eukaryota; kingdom Viridiplantae; phylum Streptophyta; class Magnoliopsida; order Poales; family Poaceae; genus Aegilops; species Aegilops umbellulata. The sequence continues at coordinate 371,008,925 of CP136060.1, forward strand.
CGACGAATCCCTCTATGACCTGTTCGACCTGTCGACTGGCTACGCAGAGACCGCATCCGAGTGCGACAGCGGTGATCCGGTGGCGGAGGTTCTGATGGTCGATGGACCGCGTGGCCCTCCCGGTTTTTCCAGCGCCGACGGAGGCGCTGGTGGAGGCGACCCGTCGCATCCCCATGAGGAATATCTCCCTGAGCCTCTCACGTTGCCGCAGCGAGAAGAACTTCGTCACCGGAACATGGATGCACTGCACACTCCTATCGTTGCAGAAACCCCCGAGGCCCGTGCCTTGGAGGACGCGCGCCTGGCCAACTTGGCTGAGCGCACTCGACTGGAGAACCTCCAGCGAGCACTTGACGAGCGTGCATGACAACGGGTTCCAGAATCCAGTCGCCATCAGCTCTTTCCGCCCCCGCAGGTATATCGAACTCCGATTCAGAATTTAGCAGCTGCAACCCGTATAGCCGAGTCGATTCAGCCTTCCCAGTCAGAGGCTGGCAGAGGCTTGCTGTAGATCAGAGCGTTACTCCGGGCAGCAGGAGACCAGAATTCCGTTGTTTCTCAGTCGCAGAACTGGATCCACAGCAGATCCATTGCTGCAGACACAGTCCAATCGGCTCACAGCCCAAGATCGCCCCCGAGGCATGAGGGACGTGAAGACCAGCATGAGCAGTACAGGAACCGTGAGCAGTATGGTCACCGATTCGATCGTGACGATCGACGTCGAGTGCCCACCCCTCCCCCGAGGAGTGGATCGTACGTGCCTCGACAGCAGGATGACAGGCGCCCTCATAGTGTTGGGCGAAGGATTCCAGTCGACCCCAAGGAACCAGGCTTTGATGTGAGATCCATTCTCGTTCAAGGTTTGGTCGACAGGAACAGAGCTCACCGAGAAGGTCACGACAGAGATGCACCTACCAGCAACAGAGTGCATGTTTCAGGGCCAGAGTGCTTTAGTAGAGCCATCAGGGCCGCAGCGATTCCTCCCAACTTCAGGTTGGCGACTCGAGTCAGTAAGTTCACTGGTGAGTCCAAGCCCGATACTTGGATTGAAGACTACCGAGTGGCTGTCCAGATTGGCGGTGGCAATGATGAAGTGGCCATGAAGCACCTGCCTCGCACCTGCCTCTCATTTTGGGGGGCTCGGCCAGAGCGTGGCTGAATCAGTTAGCACCTAGCAGCATTTACACTTAGGAAGATCTCGCCCGAGTGTTTGTCACAACATTTTAAGGAACATGCAAGCGACCGGCAGGGCTGACAGAACTGCGGTCTTGTGTGCAGAAGCCGAATGAAACTTTGAGGGATTACATCCAGAGATGGATCAGGTTGCATCACACGGTAGAAAATGTGCCTGATCACCAAGCAGGCTGTGCCTTCAAGGAAGGCGTCAAGAACAGAGAACTGAATCTGAAATTCGGTCGAACGGGAGACGTGTCTCTGAATCGGATGATGGAGATTTCCACCAAGTACGCTAATGGTGAAGATGAGGATTGACTCCGGAGTGGCAAGCTCAAATCAGTCGCCCAAAAAACCGGAGGAGGAAATTCCAATCGGAAACAGAAGCGGAAAGCCGAGCCAGCTGCTCCTGGGGAAACCTTGGTTGTAACTCAAGGAAAGTTTAAAGGGAAACCCAAAGGGCCCTGGAACCGCAAGAAAGTTAAAGACCAAGACGGAAATGATGTGTTGGATTTGCCATGTCGCATCCACACAAATAAAGATGAAAAGGGTAAACTCATTTACCCGAAGCATACCACTCGACAGTGCCGGCTCTTGATCCAACAGTTCCAGGGCAAGCAGCCCAAAGATAAGGAAAAGGAGTCGGACAAAGTTGAGGACAAGGAAGATAGTGATGACGGATACCCCCAGGTCAATTCCACCCTGATGATTTTTGCTGATGTTGAAAGCAAAAGTCAACTGAAAGTTATCAACCGTGAGGTGAATATGGTAGCTCCGGCGACACTCAGTTATTTGAAGTGGTCTCAGACTGCCATCACATTCGACCAGTCCGATCACCCAACGCACATTGCCACCCCTGGGAGGCAAGCTTTGGTGGTCGACTCAGTTGTCGAAGGCACTCGACTGACCAAAGTCTTGATGGATGGTGGCAGTGGTTTGAACATACTGTATGCAGAGACGTTGAAAGGGATGGGCATTCCGATGTCCAGAATCAGTACCAGCAACATGAGTTTCCATGGAGTCATTCCTGGGAAAAAGGCTGAGTCACTCGGTCAAATTGCTCTCGATGTGGTTTTCGGTGATTCCAAGAATTACCGCAAAGAAAAGTTGACGTTCAAGGTTGTGGACTTCCAGATTGCTTATCATGCTATTTTGGGCAGGCCAGCTTATGCACGCTTCATGGCTCGACCATGTTATGTGTATCTCAAATTGAAGATGCCTGGTCCCAAGGGTGTGATCACTATTACGGGCAACCGGAAGAGGGCAGAAGAATGTTTTCAGAAAGGCTCAAAAATCGCTGATGCTCAGATGGCAGTGGTAGAGCTGCAGGAGTACCAGAAGACTGTGGACCCGAGTGATTTGTTGCGAGCCAAGAATCCTGCTACGGAATCAGCTTTTCAGTCGTCTGGCGAAACGAAGCCGGTTCACATTCACCCGACCGATCCCAATGCTGCTCCGACTCATATCTCAACAACACCCGACTCCAAATAGGAAGAAGCACTCATCCAGTTCCTCCGTGAGAACTGGGACATCTTCGCATGGAAGCCTTCTGACATGCCGGGTGTTCCCAGGGGGCTGGCTGAGCACCACCTACGAGTCGACCCAAAAGTGAAACCTGTCAAAGAACATCTCCGACGGTCCGCAATCCAGAAGAGAAAGGCTATTGGTGAGGAGGTGGCTCGGCTCTTAGCAGCGGAGTTCATCCGAGAGATTGTCCACTCCAAGTGGCTCGCTAACGTTGTCATGGTCCCCAAGAAGGACAAGTCACTTCGCATGTGCATTGACTTTAAACATATCAATTGGGCCTGCCCGAAAGATCATTTTCCTCTCCCCCGCATCGATCAGATAGTCGACTCGACTGCGGGATGTGAGCGACTGTCTTTTTTAGACGCCTATTCCGGGTACCATCAGATCCGTCTGTATGGACCCGACGAGATCAAAACAGCTTTCATCACTCCATTCGGGTGCTTCTGTTATGTTACCATGCCATTCGGCCTCAAGAATGCCGGAGCCAGGTTCATGAGGATGATTCAGAAGTGTTTTCTCACTCAAATTAGTCGGAATGTGGAAGCATACATGGATGATATTGTGGTCAAGTCACGGAAGGGTTCTGACCTGCTGACTGAGCTTGCTGAAACCTTTGCCAACCTCAGAAGGTATGATATCAAGCTTAATCCATCAAACTGCACATTCGGAGTCCCTGGCGGAAAGTTACTCGGTTTTCTCGTTTCCGAACGGGGAATCGACGCCAATCCAGAAAAAGTCGGTACTATACTCTGGATGAAACGTCCTGTGCATGTGCACGACGTCCAGAAGCTTACTGGTTGCCTGGCCGCTTTAAGTCGATTCATCTCTCGTCTCGGTGAAAAGGCATTGCCTCTTTACCGACTGATGAAGAAGTCAGACAAGTTTGAGTGGACGCCGGAAGCTGATGCAGCATTTGTAGAACTAAAAGCTCTGCTCTCCACCCAGTCGGTGCTTGCTGCCGCAATCAGCAAAGAGCCTTTGCTACTTTACATTGCAGCCACGGGACACGTCATCTGTACAGTACTTACGGTCGAGCGGGAAGAAGAAGGAAAAGCCTTTAAAGTTCAGCGCCCACTATATTATGTTTCTGAAGTTTTGACTCCATCAAATCAAAGATATCCTCATTACCAGAAGCTTGTATATGGGATTTATATGACCACGAACAAGGTCGCACATTACTTCTCTGACCATTCCATTATAGTCGTCGGCGACGCTCCATTGTCAGAGATTCTGCACAACAGAGATGCAACTGGTCGAGTGGCAAAATGGGCGATGGAACTCCTTCCCCTAGATATCAAATTTGAGGCAAAGAAGGCTATCAAGTCCCAAGCAATAGCAGATTTCGTCGCCGAGTGGATTGAACAGCAACTACCGACTCAAGTTCACTCGAAGCACTGGACCATGTTCTTCGATGGGTCTAAGATGCTGAATGGTTCCGGTGCTGGGGTAGTATAGGTTTCCTCCCGAGGAGATAAGCTCAGATATGTTCTCCAGATTCACTTTGATTCCTCCAATAACGAAGCAGAATATGAAGCATTTTTGTATGGGTTGCGCATGGCCATTTCACTCGGCGTCCGTCGCCTCATGGTCTATGGCGACTCAGATTTGGTGGTTAATCAGGTGATGAAGGAGTGGGACGTCAGAAGTCCAGCCATGACTGGTTATTGCAATGCAGTGAGAATACTAGAGTAGAAATTCGAGGTGTTAGAGCTTCATCACATACCCCGACTGAAAAATCAAGCAGCTGATGATTTGGCAAAAATAGGTTCCAAGAGAGAAGCCATTCCCAGCAATGTGTTTTTGGAACACATCCACACGCCATCAGTTCAAGAGGATCCATTCACGGAAGATGCCCGCAGCCAAAAAGTGCCACGGATCCGACTGAAGTTGAAGTTCCAGCAGTGGTCGACCTGATCATGGAAGTCTTGGTCACCACTCCCGACTGGACGGTGCCATACATCGCGTACATCCTAAGGAAAGAACTCCCAGAGGACGAAGAAGAGGCTCGACAGATCGTCCGTCGATCCACTCGTCTGGCCCTTCGCTGTTTGGGGATTGGATATGGTTGGACCACTGAGAAGAGGCACGAGCGGATTCACTCATGTGTTAGTGGCAGTCGACAAGTTTACCAAATGGATTGAAGCTAAGCCTATCAAGAATCGCGATGCCTGCACTACTATTAGTTTCATCAGAGAGTTGATATTCAGATATGGAGTTCTGCATAGCATCATCACTGAAAATGGGTCAAACTTTGATTCGGACAAGTTCAGAGCTTTTGCGCCTCTCAAGGCACATGAGTCGACTACGCTTCAGTCGCTCACCCCCAGTCGAATGGACAAGCGGAAAGGGCAAACGGTCTGATTCTCAAAGGACTGAAACCCCGACTGATGCGCGATCTCAAGCACGCAGCAGCCGCATGGGTCGACGAGCTTCCATCACTTCTTTGGGGATTGAGGACCACCCCGAACCGGTCAACTGGAAGAACCCCATTCTTTCTGGTCTACGGAGCTGAGGCAGTTTTGCCGAGTGACCTGCTTCACAATGCACCCCGAGTCGATCTCTACTCTGAAGATGAAGCAGAACAAGACCGGCAGGACGCGGTCGATCTCCTGGAAGAAGAAAGAGAAATGGCCATGATCCGATCGACCATCTATCAGCAAGACTTGCGTCGATTCCATGCCAGAAATTTGAAGAGTCGAGCCTTCCAAGAAGGAGACTTGGTCCTCCGAGTGGATCAACAGAAACCACACAAGCTCTCTCCTACTTGGGAAGGTCCCTTCATCGTCACCAGAGTGCTCCACAATGGAGCGTACCACCTTTACAATGTCGAACGCCAGATTGACGAGCCACGAGCTTGAAACGCGGAGCTACTCCGCCCCTTTTACACTTGAATTCTCACTTGGATGAGATGTAATAAGAAAAACTTGTGTAGTTTATTTATCAAAGACAAGAGTGTTATAATTTTCCCAGTGATTGTTGTTGCTTTTGTTTGCGTGAGAAATCCCCCAGTGGGTGGCTTAGCTGCGAATCCGTTTCGCCTAAGTTTGTAAAAAAAATCCTACCGAGTGGTGAGCAAGTTGTTGGGGATCGTAGCAGAAATTAAAATTTTCCTACGCATCACCAAGATCTAGCCATGGAGTATTCTAGCAACGAGGGGATAGGAGAGCATCTACATACCACTTGTAGATTGCAACGGAAGCGTTCAAGGAGAACGTGGATGATGGAGTCGTGCTCGCCGTCATCCGAATCACCATTGACCTAGTGCCGAACGGACAGCACCTCCGCGTTCAACACACGTACGGTCGGGATGACGTCTCCTCCTTCTTGATCCAGCAAGGGGGAAGGAGAGGTTGATGAAGATCCAGCAGCACAACGGCGTGGTGGTGGATGCAGCAGAGTTCCAGCAGGGCTTCGCCAAGCTTCTCTGGAGAGAGGGAGAGGTGTAACGGGGAGAGGGAGGCGCCAATGCAGCAGGGGTTGCGGCTGCCCTCCCTCCCCCCTTTATATAGGCCCCTTAGGGGGGGGGCGCAGCCCTGGAGATGGATCTCCAGGGGGGCGGCGGCCAAGGGTGGGGGGCTTGCCCCCCAAGCAAGGGGGGCGCCCCCACTAGGGTTTCCCCCAACCCTAGGCGCATGGGCCCAAGGGAAGGAGGCGCGCCCAGCCCTCCAGGGGCTGGTTCCCTGTCCCTTGTGGCCCATGAGGCCCTCCGAGAGGGCTGGCCCCTCAAGGTGGACTCCCGGTGCCTCTCCGGTGGCCCCGGCACAATACCGATATGCCCCCGAGACTTTCCGGTGTCCGTACAACAACTTCCCATATATAAATCTTTACCTCCGAACCATTCCGGAACCTCTCATAAAGTCCGGGATCTCATCCGGGACTCCGACCAACCTTCGGTTTGCTGCATACTCATATCTTCACAACCCTAGCGTCACCGAACCTTAAGTGTGTAGACCCTACGGGTTCGGGAGACATGCAGACATGACCGAGACGATCTCCGATCAATAACCAACAGCGGGATCTGGATACCCATGTTGGCTCCCACATGCTCCTCGATGATCTAATCGGATGAACCACGATGTCGAGGACTTAATCAATCCCGTACTCAATTCCCTTTGCCTATCGGTACGATACTTGCCCGAGATTCGATCATCGGTATTCCGATACCTTGTTCAATCTCGTTACCGGCAAGTCTCTTTACTCATTCCCGTAACACATCATCCCGTGAACAACACCTTGATCACTTTGAGCTCATTATAATGATGTTTTACCGAGTGGGCCCAGAGATACCTCTCCGTCACACGGAGTGACAAATCCCGGTCTCGATTCATGCCAACCCAACAAATACTTTCGGAGATACCTGTAGTGCACCTTTATAGTCACCCAGTTATATTGTGACGTTTGATACACCCAAAGCACTCCTACGGTATCCGGGAGTTGCATAATCTCATGGTCTAAGGAATGATACTTGACATTCAGAAAAGCTCTAGCAAACGAACTACACGATCTTTGTGCTATGCTTAGGTTTGGGTCTTGTCCATCACATCATTCTCCTAATGATGTGATCCCATTATCAATGACATCCCCATGTCCATAGTCAGGAAACCATGACTATCTATTGATCAACGAGCTAGTCAACTAGAGGCTTACTAGGGACACATTGTGGTTTATGTATTCACACATGTATTATGATTTTCGAACAATACAATTATAGCATGAACAATAGACAATTATCATGAACAAGGGAATATAATAATCCATTTATTATTGCCTATAGGGCATATTTCCAACAGTCTCCCACTTGCACTAGAGACAATAATCTAGTTACATTGTGATGAATCGCACACCCATGGAATTTTGGTGTTGATCATGTTTTGCTCTAGGGAGAGGTTTAGTCAACGGATCCGCCACATTCAGGTCCGTATGTACTTTACAAATCTCTATGTCTCCATTTTGAACACTTTCACGAATGGAGTTGAAGCGACGCTTGATATGCCTGGTCTTCCTGTGAAACCTGGGCTCCTTCGCAAGGGCAATTGCTCCAGTGTTGTCACAGAAGAGAGTCATCGGGTCCGACGCATTGGGTATGACTCCTAGGTTGGTAATGAACTCCTTCACCCAGAATGCTTCTTGTGCTGCCTCCAAGGCTGCCATATACTCTGCTTCACATGTAGATCCCACCACGACGCTTTGCTTGCAACTGCACCAGCTTACTGCCCCTCCATTCAAAATATACACGTATCCGGTTTGTGACTTGGAGTCATCCAGATTTGTGTCGAAGCTAGCGTCGATGTAACCCTTTACGATGAGCTCTTCGGCACCTCCATAAACGAGAAACATATCCTTAGTCCTTTTCAGGTACTTCAAGATGTTTTTGACCGCTGTCCAGTGTTCCTTGCCGGGATTACTTTGGTACCTACCTACCAAACTTACGGCAAGGTTTACATCGGGTCTGGTACACAACATGGCATACATAATAGACCCTATAGCTGAGGCATAGGGGATGACACTCATCTCTTCTATATCTTTTGCCGTGGTCGGGCATTGAGCCGTGCTCAATCACACACCTTGCAATACAGGCAAGAACCCTTTCTTGGACTGATCCATTTTGAACTTCTTCAAAATCTTGTCAAGGTACGTACTTTGTGAAAGACCGATGAGGCGTCTCAATCTATCCCTATAGATCTTGATGCCTAATATATAAGCAGCTTCTCCAAGGTCCTTCATTGAAAAACACTTGTTCAAATAGGCCTTTATGCTTTCCAAGAATTCTATATAATTTCCCATCAATAGTATGTCATCCACATATAATATGAGAAATGCTACGGAGCTCCCACTCACTTTCTTGTAAACGCAGGCTTCTCCATAAGTCTGCATAAACCCAAACGCTTTGATCATCTCATCAAAGCGAATGTTCCAACTCCGAGATGCTTGCACCAGCCCATAGATAGAGCACTGGAGCTTGCATACTTTGTTAGCATTCTTAGGATCGACAAAACCTTCCGGCTGCATCATATACAATTCTTCCTTAAGGAAGCCGTTAAGGAATGCCGTTTTGACGTCCATTTGCCATATCTCATAATCATAGTATGCGGCAATTTCTAACATGATTCGGACCAACTTCAGCTTCGCTACGGGAGAGAAAGTCTCATCGTAGTCAACCCCTGGAACTTGACGATAACCCTTAGCGACAAGTCGAGCTTTATAGATGGTCACGTTACCATCCGCGTCTGTCTTCTTCTTGAAGATCCATTTATTTTCTATGGCTCGCCGATCATCGGGCAAGTCATTCAAAGTCCATACTTTGTTTTCATACATGGATTCTATCTCGGATTTCATGGCTTCTAGCCATTTGTCGGAATCTGGGCCCGCCATCGCTTCTTCATAGTTCGAAGGTTCACCGTTGTCCAACAACATGATTTCCAGGACAGGGTTGCCGTACCACTCTGGTGCGGAACGCGTCCTTGTGGACCTACGAAGTTCAGTAGGAGCTTGATCAGAAGTATCTTGATCATCATCATTAACCTCCTCTTGAATCGGTGCAGGTACCACAGGAACATTTTCCTGAGCTGCGCTACTCTGATTTTCAAGAGGTAGTACTTCATCAAGTTCTACTTTCCTCCCACTTACTTCTTTCGAGAGAAACTCTTTCTCTAGAAAGGACCCGTTCTTGGCAACAAAGATCTTGCCTTCGGATCTGAGGTAGAAGGTATACCCAACTGTTTCTTTGGGATATCCTATGAAGACGCATTTTTCCGATTTGGGTTCGAGCTTTTCAGGTTGAAGTTTCTTGACATAAGCATCGCAACCCCAAACTTTCAGAAACGACAGCTTAGGTTTCTTTCCAAACCATAATTCATACGGTGTCGTCTCAACGGATTTAGACGGTGCCCTATATAAAGTGAATGTGGTTGTCTCTAGAGCGTATCCCCAAAATGATAGCGGTAGATCTGTGAGAGACATCATAGACCGCACCATATCCAATAGAGTGCGATTACGACGTTCGTACACACCGTTACGCTGAGGTATTCCAGGCGGCGTGAGTTGTGAAACGATTCCACATTTTCTTAAGTGTGTGCCAAATTCGTGACTTAAATATTCTCCCCCACGATCTGATCGTAAGAACTTTATTTTTCTGTCACGTTGATTCTCAACCTCACTCTGAAACTCCTTGAACTTTTCAAAGGTCTCAGACTTGTGTTTCATTAAGTAGACATACCCATATCTACTCAAATCATCAGTGAGAGTGAGAACATAACGATAGCCTCCGCGAGCCTCAACGCTCATTGGACCACACACATCTGTATGTATGATTTCCAACAAGTTGGTTGCTCACTCCATTGTCCCTGAGAATGGAGTCTTGGTCATTTTGCCCATGAGGCATGGTTCGCACGTGTCAAATAATTCATAATCGAGAGACTCTAAAAGTCCATCAGCATGGAGCTTCTTCATGCGCTTGACACCAATGTGACCAAGGCAGCAGTGCCACAAGTATGTGGGACAATCATTATTAACTTTACATCTTTTGGTATTCACACTATGAATATGTGTAACATCACGTACGAGATTCATTAAGAATAAACCATTAACCATCGGAGCATTACCATAAAACATATCACTCATATAAATAGAACAACCATTATTCTCGGATTTAAATGAGTAGCCATCTCATATTAAACGAGATCCAGATACAATGTTCATGCTCAAACTTGACACTAAAAAACAATTATTGAGGTTTAAAACTAATCCCGTAGGTAAATGTAGAGGTAGCGTGCCGACGGCGATCACATCGACCCTGGAACCATTCCCGACGCGCATCGTCACCTCGTCCTTCGCCAGTCTCCGTTTATTCCGCAGCTCCTGTTTTGAGTTACAAATATGAGCAACGGCACCGGTATTAAATACCCAGGAGCTACTACGAGCACTGGTAAGGTACACATCAATTACATGTATATCACATATACCTTTACTGTTGCCGGCCTTCTTATCTGCTAAGTACTTGGGGCAATTCCGCTTCCAGTGACCTGTTCCCTTGCAATAAAAGCACTCAGTTTCAGGTTTGGGTCCATTCTTTGACTTCTTACAGGCAACTGATTTACCAGGCGCGGCAACCTCCTTGCCGTCCTCCTTGAAGTTCTTCTTACCCTTGCCTTTCTTGAACTTAGTGGTTTTATTCACCATCAACAATTGATGTTCCTTTTTGATCTCCACCTCTGCAGATTTTAGCATTGAATACAACTCGGGAATGGTCTTTTCCATCCCCTGCATATTGTAGTTCATCACGAAGCTCTTGTAGCTAGGTGGGAGCGACTGAAGGATTCTGTCAATGACCGCCTCATCCGGGAGATTAACTTCCAGCTGAGTCAAGCGGTTGTGCAACCCAGACATCTTGAGTATGTGTTCACTGACAGAGCTATTTTCCTCCATCTTATAGCTAAAGAACTTGTCGGAGACATCATATCTCTCGACCCGGGCCTGAGCTTGGAAAATCAATTTCAGCTCCTCGAACATCTCATATGCTCCGTGTTGCTCAAAACGCTTTTGGAGCCCCGGTTCTAAGCTGTAAAGCATGCCGCACTGAACGAGGGAGTAATCATCAGCACGAGACTGATGGGTGTTCATAACGTCCTGGTTTGCTGGGAATGGTGCATCACCTAGCGGTGCTTCTAGGACATAATCTTTCTTGGCAGCTATGAGGATGATCCTCAGGTTCCGGACCCAGTCCGCATAGTTGCTGCCATCATCTTTCAGCTTGGTTTTCTCTAGGAACGCGTTGAAGTTGAGGGTGACATTAGCGTGGGCCATTTGATCTACAAGACATATTGTAAAGATTTAGACTAAGTTCATGATAATTAAGTTCATCCAATCACATTAATGAATGAACTCCCACTCAGATTTGACATCCCTCTAGTCATCTAAGTGATACATGATACGAGTCAACTAGGCCGTGTCCGATCATCACGTGAGACGGACTAGTCATCATCGGTGAACATCTTCATGTTGATCGTATCTTCTATATGACTCATGGTCGACCTTTCGGTCCTCCGTGTTCCGAGGCCATGTCTGTACATGCTAGGCTCGTCAATCCAACCTAAGTGTATTGCGTGTGTAAATCTGGCTTACACCCGTTGTATGCGAACGTAAGGACCTATCACACCCGATCATCACGTGGTGCTTCGGAACGACGAACCTTAGCAACGGTGCACAGTTAGGGAGAACACATTTTTGATATTTTAATGAGGGATCATCTTATTTATGCTACCGTCGTTCTAAGCAAATAAGATGTAAAACATGATAAACATCACATGCAATCAAATAGTGACATGATATGGCCAACATCATTTCGCTCCTTTGATCTCCATCTTCGGGGCGCCATGTTCATCGTCGTCACCAGCATGACACCATGATCTCCATCATCATGATCTCCATCATCGTGTCTTCGTGAAGTTGTCACGTCAACTATTACTTCTACTACTATAGCTAACGCTTTAGCAATAAAGTAAAGTAATTACATGACAATTTAAGTTGACACGCAGGTCATAAATAAATAAAGACAACTCCTATGGCTCCTTCCGGTTGTCATACTCATCGACATGCAAGTCGTGATTCCTATTACAATAACAAGATCATCTCATACATCACATACATGATTCATCACAACTTCTGGCCATATCACATCACAAAGCACTTGCTGCAAAAACAAGTTAGACGTCCTCTAATTGTTGTTGCAAGTTTTTACGTGGCTGTTATAGGTTGCTAGCAAGAACGTTTCTTACCTACGTTAAAACCACAACGTGAATTGTCAATCTCTATTTACCCTTCATAAGGACCCTGTTCATCAAATCCGATCCAACTAAAGCGGGAGAGACAGACGCCCGCCAGCCACCTTATGCAACTAGTGCATGTCAGTCGGTGGAACCGGTCTCACGTAAGCGTACGTGTAAGGTTGGTCCGGGCCGCTTCATCCCACAATACCGCTGAACCAAGATAGGACTAGTAACGGCAAGAAGAATTGACAATTCGACGCCCACAACTACTTTGTGTTCTACTCGTGCATAGAAACTACGCATAGATCTAGCTCATGATGCCACTGTTGGGGATCGTAGCAGAAATTAAAATTTTCCTACGCATCACCAAGATCTAGCCATGGAGTATTCTAGCAACCAGGGGATAGGAGAGCATCTACATACCACTTGTAGACCGCAACGGAAGCGTTCAAGGAGAACGTGGATGATGGAGTCGTACTCGCCGTGATCCGAATCACCGATGACCTAGTGCTGAACGGACAGCACCTCCGCGTTCAACACACGTACGGTCGGGATGACGTCTCCTCCTTCTTGATCCAGCAAGGGGGAAGGAGAGGTTGATGAAGATCCAGCAGCACGACGGCGTGGTGGTGGATGCAGCAGAGTTCCAGCAGGGCTTCGCCAAGCTTCTGTGGAGAGAGGGAGAGGTGTAACGGGGAGAGGGAGGCGCCAATGCAGCAGGGGTTGCGGCCGCCCTCCCTCCCCCCCCTTATATAGGCCCCTTAGGGGGGGCGCAGCCCTGGAGATGGATCTCCAGGGGGGCGGCGGCCAAGGGTGGGGGGCTTGCCCCCCAAGCAAGGGGGGCGCCCCCACTAGGGTTTCCCCCAACCCTAAGCGCATGGGCCCAAGGGAAGGGGGCGCGCCCAGCCCTCTAGGGGCTGGTTCCCTGCCCCTTGTGGCCCATGAGGCCCTCCGAGAGGGCTGGCCCCTCAAGGTGGACCCCCGGTGCCTCTCCGATGGCCCCGGTACAATACCGATATGCCCCCGAGACTTTCCGGTGTCCGTACAACAACTTCCCATATATAAATCTTTACCTCGGAACCATTCCGGAACCTCTCGTGACGTCCGGGATCTCATCCGGGACTCCGAACAACCTTCGGTTTGCTGCATACTCATATCTTCACAACCCTAGCGTCACCGAACCTTAAGTGTGTAGACCCGACGGGTTCGGGAGACATGCAGACATGACCGAGACGATCTCCGATCAATAACCAACAGCGGAATCTGGATACCCATGTTGGCTCCCACATGCTCCTCGATGATCTCATCGGATGAACCACGATGTCGAGGACTTAATCAATCCCGTACTCAATTCCCTTTGCCCATCGGTACGATACTTGCCCGAGATTCGATCGTCGGTATACCGATACCTTGTTCAATCTCGTTACCGGCAAGTCTCTTTACTCGTTCTCGTAACACATCATCTCGTGAACAACACCTTGATAACTTTGAGCTCATTATGATGATGTTTTACCGAGTGGGCCCAGAGATACCTCTCCGTCACACGGAGTGACAAATCCCAGTCTCGATTCATGCCAACCCAAAAGATACTTTCGGAGATACCTGTAGTGCACCTTTATAGTCACCCAATTACGTTGTGAAGTTTGATACACTCAAAGCACTCCTACGGTATCCGGGAGTTGCATAATCTCATGGTCTAAGGAATGATACTTGACATTCAGAAAAGCTCTAGCAAACGAACTACACGATCTTTGTGCTATGCTTAGGTTTGGGTCTTGTCCATCACATCATTCTCCTAATGATGTTATCCCGTTATCAATGACATCCCCATGTCCATAGTCAGGAAACCATGACTATCTATTGATCAACGAGCTAGTCAACTAGAGGCTTACTAGGGACACATTGTGGTCTATGTATTCACACATGTATTATGATTTCCGAAAAATACAACTATAGCATGAACAATAGACAATTATCATAAACAAGGGAATATAATAATCCATTTATTATTGCCTCTAGGGCATATTTCCAACACAAGTCTCTCACTCGGAGGCTTAGCTACGAACCCATTTCGCCTAAGTGTTTGAAAGTCCTACCCAGTGGTGAGCCAGCCTCCCACTCGGGGGCTTAGCTGCAGTCCAGTACTCGCCTAAGTGTTTGAAAATCCTACCGAGTGGTGAGCCAGCCTCCAACTCGGGGGCTTAGCTGAAGTCCAGTACTCGCCTAAGTTTGAAAAATTCCTACCGAGTGGAGAGCGACCCTCCCACTCGGGGGCTTAGCTGCAGTCCAGTACTCGCCTAAGTTTGAAAACTCCTACCGAGTGGAGAGCGACCCTCCCACTCGGGAGCTTAGCTGAAGTCCAGTACTCGCCTAAGTTTGAAAAATCCTACCAAGTGGAGAGCGACCCTCTCACTCGGGGGCTTAGCTGCAGTCCAGTACTCGCCTAAGTTTGAAAAATCCCACCGAGTGGAGAGTGACCCTCCCACTCGGGGGCTTAGCTGCAGTCCAGTACTCGCCTAAGTTTGAAAAATCCTACCGAGTGGAGAGCGACCCTCCCACTCGGGAGCTTAGCTGAAGTCCAGTACTCGCCTAAGTTTGAAAAATCCTACCAAGTGGAGAGCGACCCTCTCACTCGGGGGCTTAGCTGCAGTCCAGTACTCGCCTAAGTTTGAAAAATTCCTACCGAGTGGAGAGCGACCCTCCCACTCGGGGGCTTAGCTGCAGTCCAGTACTCGCCTAAGTTTGAAAACTCCTACCGAGTGGAGAGCGACCCTCCCACTCGGGAGCTTAGCTGAAGTCCAGTACTCGCCTAAGTTTGAAAAATCCTACCAAGTGGAGAGCGACCCTCTCACTCGGGGGCTTAGCTGCAGTCCAGTACTCGCCTAAGTTTGAAAAATCCCACCGAGTGGAGAGTGACCCTCCCACTCGGGGGCTTAGCTGCAGTCCAGTACTCGCCTAAGTTTGAAAAATCCTACCGAGTGGAGAGCGACCCTCCCACTCTGGGGCTTAGCTGCAGTCCAGTACTCGCCTAAGTTTGAAAAATCCCACCGAGTGGAGAGCGGCCCTCCCACTCGGGGGCTTAGGTGCAGTCCAGTACTCGCCTAAGTTTGAAAAATCCTACCGAGTGGAGAGCGACCCTCCCACTCGGGGACTTAGCTGCAGTCCAGTACTCACCTAAGTATGAAACACATCCCAATCCGCAAAGACAACAAGGTGCAGGTCGACTGCTACCTTCTTCTTCGGAGCTGCGCCACAAATACAAAAGTTGTCTCGAGTGAAGAACAAGTTCCACTCGACAGAGAATTCATGAAGATATTCAACGAGAAACCAAGTTCAGATAAATCTTGAAAGTCCCAGACCGCAGATCAGAGTACTCGAGCATTCAGCCCGAAAGAGTTTAACGGTTACAAAATCCACTCGGCATTCCGAGGCAAATTTAAGGTTATGCATAGAAGTTTTTTACTCCTCAGGCAGAGGACTGGAGGGTGCGACAAATTGGTCCAAGTCAATCCCGTCAGCAATCCGAGTGGCAGCAGCGATGAAGGTCTCCATGAAAGACTAAAAGTTATGCTTCCTGGTATTGGCAACTTGGATAGCAGCCAGCTTTTCCTCTCGCGCCTCCTTGCAGTGAACACGGACCAAGGACAGAGCGACGTCAGCGCCGCACCTAGCAGAAGATTTCTTCCATTCCTGCACTAGACTTGGAACTTCATTCAGTCGAGTCATCAGAGACTCGAGGTCATTTTGAAGCGTCGTTCCAGGCCAGAGCGTCGTGTCGATCTGCGACGCCGCAACCTTTAGTCGAGCAAGGTAGTCAACCACACCAGCAACACAAGACTCCAGTCGGAGCACGTTCATAGCAGCCTCATCCTTCACCGGAGAATTAATGGGGTCCAAACTTGTCTCCACTCGACTGGTTTCGTAGTCGAAGTTCTGGCAGAATTATGAAAACACAATTCAAAGATAAGTCAGTGGCTCTACATTGGGTTGATGACAACAAGTCAGTCGGGTAGGAGTGATTACCCTCAAGCATGACGAATAACTTCTTGGCGAGCCCTCCAAGACAAGCCTCCAGATCGTTCCTCCTTCCTACCAGCTCACTTGCCTTGTCACCCAGAGCTATCTTATCATTCTTCAGACGGCTGACTTCTTGATTGGCCGCGTTGAGAGCGGCTTTCAGTGTGGAGTTCTCCTCTTCAAGGTTTCCGACTGAAGCCAGTTTTTCTTCCGCAAGCTTCGTTTTGTCCAAAGCCGCCTTCTGCGCTTCAGCAAGGTCATGGTCCTTCTTCTTCAGAGCCTCCTCCATTTTATCTGCAAAATGACAGCGAGATCAACATCAAGAATGGGCAGAAAAGAAAAGACAGTCGTCAGATTCTCACCAGCCATACATTTTGCTTCGTCTCTCGCCTTCTGCAAATTCTCTTGGGCAAGCTTCAAGTCAAGGTTGAGCTGGATCTGTTTGTTTTCCAATTCAGTATAGCGAACCACATGCTCGCAGGATTTCTGCAAAGCATCAGTCAACAGATGTCAAAGGTAGGTTGCTTCCGAGCAACTAAGAGAAAATCATGACGTTTCTAAGACTACAGCCGAATCAAAAATATTCGACAGTAGTCTCGGGGACTACAGCTAGTGGGTGCACTCAGCGTGCCCCCACTGGTTCGACCAAAAAAAGTTGACTGCCCCCAGTCGACCATGTCCAGTGGGTGCTCTCAGCGTGCCCCCACCAGTTCCAAGATTCCATTCGACATGGCCTGACCAGACCGAGTGAAGAAGTTCAAGTAAAGCAACACAATATAAAGACTACAGTCGACTGCCAGCAGTCCACCGTAGTCTTGGGGACTACACCCAGTGGGTGCAATCAGCGTGCCCCCACTAGTCCAAAAAATTCAATCGACACACCTAGTGGGTGTACAGATACAAAGATCTTCGGAAAAGAGAGTCTTCAGATAGCATATCCTAACAGAACAAGCGATGATCGACTAACCTGGACATTGCTTTGAAGGGCTGAACTAGCATCATAGGCCGCTTGGATGGCTTCCCGGACCACCTTCACCTACTCCATCATGATCCCCGCCTGGCGTATAGCCTCCTTAGCAGCACCCACTTGATCCTCGGGGACGTGGTGTGTGGCAAAAAGGGAGGGCGGATCAACAGTCGACGGTGAAGGCCAAACACTCGTCAGAGGCACAGCGAAGGACACAGAAGTCCGAGTGGTATTACCGCCCTCCTGAACTACCGCCTCAGGCGCTGATGCGGTTTGTGGGGTCTTGTCAGCTGATGCCTTCCTATTCTTCCTCGCCCTTAGTGGAACTTCGTCATCATCATCAGGGAGATCAATGACATGAGGAGGAGCTATAAGAAAAATCCAAAGTTAAAGATGAAAATCCAATCGACCGAAAGAGACCATAAGTCGACTAAGAGCGGAACATCAGAAATTATACCAAGGTTGGAGGTAACAGCATCTTCCATTTCCTAGTCATCGTTCTTGGCAGAGATCTCAGAGGTAGCAGCACTGCAAATTTCAAAAACCAGTCAGTTTATTCAATGAGTCGACCAAGAGTCCGTCCATGTTCAACGAAAGAAAGCAAGTTCTATTGTTACCCGGAAATGGTGGGAACGGTCATCTTCATCTTGGGCAGGGCCTTCGGCGGCTTTGACGGCGTCGCTCGTGGATGCTTTGGAGATTTTTCAGTCGACGTTGGGGAAGACGTCCGAGGGCGTTTTGACGACTGCCCAATAGGCACAGTCGCCTTACCACGTTCGCGCACAGGATCGTGTGTGAGCTTGGATCCCCTTTCCGTGCGGGGAGGATCGACTTCTTCCTCCTCCTCTTCACTGGAGTCGTCGTCATCATCCCCCTCCCCTTCACCATCATATTGCCACTCCTCTGCACTTTCGCCTCCGCTCTGCTCCCCCTCCTCGGCCTGCTCTTGCGCTCCGTTGGGCATCGAGTACATATCAGTAATGGCCTGGAAGACAACAAACAAGACAAAAGTCAATCGACTGATGCTAAGAGAACAAAATGAAGAAAGCAAGGTTATAGTCGGAGATGCATAATCGGACCTGGTCTACTTCGTATGTTTGGTCGAGTGGGGGAATCCTCCTGGCTCCTCGGGGTTGTCCTTGTTCCCTATGATGCTTGACAACCACCCTTCCAATGTCTTGTCGTCGACCTCCTCCAGATGAATCCGAGTGGCGTCATCGAGGCCCGAATACATCCACATCGGATGGTCACGAGCTTGGAGCAGCTGGATGCGCCTCCGGAGGAAAACCTCTAATAAATCTATGACAGTCACCCCGTCGCGGACAAGCTAAACCACTCGACCGACCAACACTTTGACTTGCGCCTTTTCTTCTAGCGTCACTTTCAGAGAGGAAGGTTTTTCTGCTCGGTTCAGGGAGAAAGGGGGAAGCCCAGTCGCCTGTCCTGGAGTCGCCTGGTATTTGCAGTAGAACCAGGTCAACTGCCATCCTCGGACCGACTCGGGAAAAGTCATAGCTGGAAAAGAACTTTTGCCTCTCATTTGGATCCCAAGACTCCCGCACATCTGAATCACTTGCGTCTTTTCGGCACTCGACTTGGCTTTCTTAACCGACTGAGAACGACAAGTGAAAATGTGCTTGAAGAGGCCCCAATGGGGGCGACAACCCAAGAAATTCTCGCACAATGATACAAAGGCAGCAAGGTACATGATGGAATTTGGAGTAAAGTGATGGAGCTGCGCTCCAAAAAAGTTCAAGAAACTCCGGAAGAAAGAATGGGGAGGCAGAGCAAATCCGCTTTCGATGTGGGTGGTGAGGAGGACGCACTCACCCTCGCGAGGTTGGGGTTCGATCTCGTTCCCCGGGAGACGCGCAGATCCATGGGGAATGAATCCCCCGTCAATCGATCATCGATGTCATCTTGCCGAATCGCCGAGGGCATCCAATCGCCCTGGATCCAGTCCTTGGGCAGAGCGGACCTCGAAGAAGATCCGCCCCAACCGGACTTCCTCGCCTTCGCCTGCGCCGTCGCTTTCTTCGCACGCTCCAGGACCGCCGTCTTCTCCTTCCCCATCGCCGCGGACGAAGCTCGAACAGGCCGGCAACACTCAGACGAGAACAAAGATGGCGGAAGAATTCGAGAGGGAAGGGGAAAAGTGAAGGCATACTGTTCAAAAGCATGGGCCGGCAGCTTATATGGAGTCGCTTCCGAGTGCCTGACATGTAGGTCCAGGCGATCCTGTCAAATCCCACAACAGTCACGTACGTGATACGTGGCGAAAAAGGTGGCGCAGAGATCGAGGAGGCTCCGTTCTATCCCATCCGATTACTGTGGCGTCCCCCGTCCCGCGCACTTCCCGAAATTCGAATCCCGCGAAATCCGCGGGCGGCAAAACAACTCGTCAGATGGAGGATCTCCTCCATGCAACCACTCCAAATCTCTAGGTAAAGGGATTCACTCGACTAAAGAAAACTATGAATGGATCAAGGCGACTGAAAAAGAAGTTGGTGACGTCACCCATGTTCATTGATCCGAAACAAGATGTACTCATGGCACGAAGAATGGGTCGGAAGAATTCTCAACTCCTTCCCCCACTCAAACCTCGATCCATTCGGGGGCTAATGATGAAGTCATGTACCTAGGGTAGGGTCATGGACCTGTCCTAACTGCCCTACCCAAGGACATCCCTAGAAGAAATCACCTTTCAATCGACTTGGAGGTGTTCCACTCGACCATGAAGCAATCACTCGACCAAGATCCAACCACTCGACGACCAGGAGACCTAAAGTCACTCCGCACGCTAACGGTCGGTCAATGAGTAGCTTTTATGGTCATCATAGCTCTTTATTAGAGGCGTTACCAGTAACGCCAAACCTTAATGTACTTTAAACCCTGCATAACTGAGGGCCGGAGGGGTCTGGAGAACTCTATATAAGACACCCCCTCCTCAGTGTAAAGGGTTCGCACCCCTGTAATTTACACACTCATAATCCAGTCAACCGCCTCCGGGCTCCGAGACGTAGGGCTATTACTTCTTCTGAGAAGGGCCTGAACTCGTAAACCTCGTGTGCTTACAACTACTCTATAGCTAAGATCTTGCCTCTCCATACCTACCCCCTACATTACTGTCAGACTTAGAACCACGACAAAGGACCAGGAGAAAACGGCTTTCACCACTCCGTTTGGAGCCTTCTGCTATGTATCTATGCCGTTTGGGCTCAAGAGTGACCAGGCGACTTACCAGCGGTGTGTACAGAACTGTCTCCACGATCAAATCGGGCGCAATGTTCATGCTTATGTGGATGACATAGTGGTGAAGTCCAGAGAGAAGGAAACCTTAATATCTGATTTGGAGGAAACCTTTGATAATCTCTGGGTTTATAAGATGATGCTTAACCCGGCCAAGTGTGTATTTGGTGTACCTGCAAGAAAGCTTTTGGGTTTTCTGGTCTTAAACTGGGGCATTGAAGCTAATGCGGAGAAGATCAAGGCAATTACCTCTTTGGCTAAACCGGCATGCATCAATGATGTTCAGCGACTGGCGGGTCGTGTTGCTGCTCTAAGCCGGTTCATAAGCCGGTTAGGTGAGAAGGCCCTACAAATGTATCAGATGATGAAGAAAATAGACACTTTTGTTTGGAGTGAGGCTGCTAATACTACCTTTGAAGGTTTAAAGAGACAGTTATCTGAGCCGCCGATCCTGGCGGCTCCCGTTGATAGAGAGCCACTACTGTTATATGTGGCTGCTAACTCACAAGCTGTCAGTGTTGCAATTGTGGTGGTGCGTAAGGAGACTGGTAAGGAGAATCTAGGTCAACGGCCGGTTTACTACATCAGTGAGGTGCTCATTGAGTCTAAGCAAAGGTATCCACATTGGCAGAAGCTTGTTTACGGGGTGTTCATGGCAAGCCGGAAGCTGAAGTAATACTTCCAAGGTCACCCTATTAATGTGGCAAGTTCTGCCGCCTTGGGAGACATCATACATAGTAGAGAGGCCCAAGGACGAGTCGCCAAGTGGGCCATTGAGCTTGGGCCTCATGGTCCGAAATACATGCCTCGGACTGCTATCAAGTCTCAAGCCCTGGTGGACTTTATCAATGATTGGACAGAGTTGCAGGCACCTAAGGAGAAGCCAGATAACACATATTGGACTATTCACTTCGATGGGTCCAGGAAGTTAGAAGGCTCGGGGGCTGGAGTCGTTTTAACTTCCCCCCGAGGTGACAAATTTTGTTATGTGCTCCGGCTTATGTTTCCTTGCACTAATAATGCAGATGAGTATGAGGCCTTACTCCATGGTCTCTGGATGGCCAAAGAGATGAATTTGAGCCGGGTACGGTGCTTAGGTGACTCAGATCTCATGGCTCAACAGGTGTCACGCAAGTGGGACACCAAGGATCCCCTTATGGCGGCTTACCTCGTGAAGTTGATGCTGTGGCTGGGCACTTCAAAGGCTATCAAGTGGAGCACATTGATCGAAGGAAGAATGAGGCAGCCGATGCTTTAAGCCGGCTAGGATCTCAGCGTAAGCCGGTGCCGCCTAACACCTTTCTTGATGTTTTGCATAATCCTTCTGTCAAAGTACCCACAGAGGAAGACCTCGCGGTGCCAGACCCGGAGGCACATCTGGTAGCGGCTCTTCATGTCATCTCGGATTGGACAGTGCCATATTTGGCCTACATGACCCGGGGTGAGTTACCTGAGGATGAGACCTTGGCGAGACAAATCATACGGCGGTCTAAATCCATGACAATTGTTCATGGTGAGTTACATCATCGCGGCGTCACTGGGGCGTTTCAACGTTGTGTGCCGCCTGCGGAGGGTCAGGAGATACTTCGTGAGATCCATGAAGGGGATTGTGGTCATCATGCCGGCTCAAAATCTCGCGTGGCCAAGGCTTTCTGTCACGGCTTCTACTGGCTGACGGCTCATGCTGATGCGGAGGATCTGGTCAGTAAATGTGACGGATGTCAGAAGTTCTCACGACGAGCTCATGTGCCAGCTCAAGAGTTGAGGATAATTCCAATTACTTGGCTGTTCGTAGTCTGGGGGCTTGATATGGTTGGGCCTTTCAAGAGGTCTAAAGATAAAAAGACACACCTCCTGGTGGCGGTCGATAAATTTATAAAGTGGGTTGAGGCAGAGCCGGTCAGTAAGTGTGATGCAGCCACGGCGGTTCAATTCATGAAAAAGGTGATCTTTCATTTTGGTTTTCCACACAGCATCATCATTGATAATGGCACCAATCTTTCAAAGGGTGCTATGGAAGAGTTCTGTCCACGAGAACATATCCGGCTTGACGTTTCGGAAGTGGCTCATCCTCAATCCAGTGGTCAAGCAGAAAGAGCTAATCAGGAGATCTTGAAGGGTATCAAACCCCGGCTCTTGGTCCCCTTACAGCGGACGCTGGGTTGTTGGGTGGAGGAGCTACCTTCTGTACTTTGGAGTATCAATACTACACCTAACAGATCTACGGGTTACACACCTTTCTTCATGGTGTATGGAGCAGAGGCGGTACTACCAAGTGACATCCGGCATGACTCACCCCGCATGGCGGCTTACGTTGAGGCTGATAACGAAAAAGCTCATCAGGATGCACTTGACTTGTTGGATGAAGAGCGAGACTTGGCAATAGCCCGCTCGGCGATTTACCAGCACGACCTACGCCGCTACCACAGCCACCGAGTTATATCCAGAACCTTTCAGGAAGGCAACTTAGTGCTCCGGCTCATCCAAGATCAGTCTGATATGCACAAGCTATCGCCCCTTGGGAAGGACCCTTCGTGGTCAGCAAGAACCTGAACAACGGGTCATACTACCTCATCGATGTTTGAGAGCACAAAGACTCATGTAAGTCGGAGGAGGAGACCCGCCGGCCTTGGAATATCGCTCATCTTCGGCCTTACTATACCTGAGCCACCGGCTCTCAAGATGTATATATTTTGACGATGTATATATTATATAAAGCAATAAAGCAGGACCTCTGTCCTTTTCACCCTTAAAAGTTTACAGGTCCTCATTATCGTGTGGTGGCAATAACCAATAGGGAGCGGATCATATCTGAATCCGGCTTTCTCTTTGGTCCGGCTCATGATCATATCTGAATCTAGCCATGATCACTTGGGGGCTTCCTGTTCAAACATAGGTCGTATTCGAACCAAAGAGAACATAACTGTGGATACCCTCTTGATTGGCATACTACCAAACCCACTTGGGGGCTTCTTGATCATATTTGAATCATAGCTTAACCCCTTTGGGTCTGACGTGGCGTACTTGAATCAGCGTCATTAAACAACTCTTATGGTCACTTGGGGGCTTCCTGTTCAAACATAGCTCGTATTCGAACCAAAGAGAACATAGCTGTCGATACCCACTTGATCGGCATCGCCAAAGCCACTGGGGGCTATATGATCGTATCTGAATCTTAGCTTAACCCCTTTGGAGCGTTTACTAATCGTATTCGAATCAGAAGCCTTTAAATTTTGTTTATTATTCATCATACTTTGTCAGCATAAGTATTTGACTATCTTGAGATCCTCTTCAGAATACCATGGGGTGGTTCTGGTTCCACCGGATTAATATTGATCACCTCAGATTGTTAAGTGTCAGGCGAAACATCATATGTGCCAAATTTCAGGAGTTAACTTACCCTCATGATTTGGTTTACATAAGCCGGCGAGATTACCAAAAGATCACAGGTATGTTGTTATGATTATGTTTAACAGAGGTAAGCATAAACCGGCCTTTATATGATATTTTGGCTCACACTCTGGGTTATCAATACCTTATGTGACCCCTGATGCGATAAGTTGCCAAGGGAATTCTGTTTGTTTTATATGCAGGACAATGCAAGCAAGTTTCTATTTAAACACAAAGGTAATAGAAGATCAATATAAACCGGAAGTATATAAAGACGGTGGCTTACGAGAGTATTGAGTGCCATAAACATGCGCGATGGCATGGCAAAAATCAAGAGTTTTTCCTACCCTATTACAAGAATCCCCAAGTCTGAATAATGAAGCATTGTTTTCACAAAGACATAAACATATGACGCCTGGTGGTTCACTCCTTTGGTTGGCTTGAAGATTCCGGGTTATCCTTCTCCGCTCCGCTGTCGGCTGCCCTGTCTTGGAAGGTTGACGATGCCCAGTCAATGCCACTCAAAGCTTCAAACTCAGCTTCATCATCTATTAAACCGGCTGGGTCAACCTCAGGGGCAAAGGTATGCTTACGGATTGGAGGAATCAGGTTGACTTCATCATAGAGAGGTGTTGGGAGTCTTCGATTCTCGATGTCGTAACCCGGCTGATATTTGGTAAGGCCAGTGTCGTTCCCAATGAGAGTGGCCACAGGGCTTATATCCTTCACACAGGCGGTGAAATCTGTCTCATTGAACAAGGTGCCATCTTCCTTCAAGCTTGGATACCCAAGAGCAATGTTAGCCGGGTCTAGCTCTGGAAGCCACGCCTTGGCCCGGCTCAATGCGGCTATCGCTCTGGCTCATGCAGATGCCCGCCTTAGCTCTTGGACCCGCTGAGGCAGCACAGCAAGCCGCTTTAGCACATCTTGCAGGAGATAGGGAGCATCATTTGATAAATCCACAACGGCCAAGGCACGTTGTGACCTGGTGTAGAGTTGCTCCACGAGAGTGTAAACCGCTTTCAGCTTGATCAGCATATCGTGCTTAAGGTTTGTGCTCCTGGAGCCTGCGTTATTAAACATAAGGTGAGCCGGAGGTAACAACTGAAATAGTCATTGAGAGGAAGTTTGAAGTGTTTAAGGTTTGTGTGAGTAACTTACCAAAGATTGCCGAGACCATTTGAGATATCTGGCGCTTTAAGTCGGACAGCTCGGCCGTGGCTTCTACAAACGATGCCTCTGCTGTCTCGGCACGGGTCACCAGAGAGGTCTTCTCGTTAGCCCGGGTTTTCCTCTCCGCCTCAAAGTTCTTCTTCAACTTCTCTTGTTCAGAGACGCTAAATTCGAACTTGGAGTTGGACTTTTGAGTTTCAAGTTCTTGAGCTGCCAGGCGATTCTTCAAGTCAGCAATTGTAACGCCCCGGACACACCCGCCGGTGGTCGTTACTCCTGGCGGGATCTAGACTGGCCCCACAGATCAATACTAGTCTTTTCTGCGCACTTTGTCCTCACTCATGCGCACCCGGGAGCAACTTCCCGGTCGATCACCCATCCTGACACTACTCCAAGCTGAGCACGCATAACTTTGGAGTTCTGTCCGAATGGGCTCCCGGAAAAGAAGGAATACCTTATTGATATGAGTAGTCTATCATCCCTAATAAGCCAGGCTATCACATACACCCCCACTCAGAGGAACCGACGTCCTCGTCGGGCCACAGGAACGTTCCCTCTTGGCACAAACGTCTGTGCTTCCAGTCTGGTACATGTGCCATGCCGGGTGCCACGACGGGTCACAAACGTCATGAACAACATGATCAGGCACCTGTCCGCAACCATCCGTGTAACCGCGAGGGTCGGCTCTGATACCAACTTGTAACGCCCCGGACACACCCGCCGGTGGTCGTTACTCCTGGCGGGATCTAGACTGGCCCCACAGATCAATACTAGTCTTTTCTGCGCACTTTGTCCTCACTCACGCGCACCCGGGAGCAACTTCCCGGCCGGTCACCCATCCTGACACTACTCCAAGCTGAGCACGCTTAACTTTGGAGTTCTGTCCGAATTGGCTCCCGGAAAAGAAGGAATTCCTTATTGATATGAGTAGTCTATCATCCCTAATAAGCCAGGCTATCACAGCAATCTCTGACTCAAATTGACTTATGGCGGACTGCATTTATGCTGGGTTATAGTCAGAATCATTCTAAGATAACATTAAGTCCCAAGCACTTTGCAAGCAAAGATACTTGACACTTGGGGGCTAATGCATACTGAAGAGCTTTAAATTACTATGCCGATTCATGAAAATTAAGTCCCAAGCACTTTGCAAGTAAAGATACTTGGCACTTGGGGGCTAATGTGTATCGCAAGTTCAAAGTATCATGCTACAACCGGGTTAAGTATCTTCTTTCTAAACCGGACAAGCAGGGCTAGGCAGTTTTTCTAAGTCTACAGCATATTTACTTATAAGCAATAGACTTGGGGGCTATCACAGTAAGTATGATTAATGAAAAGTAGCATAAGTCATACCTCAGATTTCTGCTGTATCTGCTTCACCATGTCAATTTCCAGGTCACGATTGCTATGTACTTGATTGATATATCCAGAGACGATCTCTCCAATACTCAAATGAGTGTAGTCAGCAACGTCCAGCTTGGCCTTTCGGCGTTCCAAATATTCTTCTTTGGCAGAGCACTTAGCCAGGACAGTGGGTCTCCCTGGCTCAATAAATTGAGTTCTGGTAATCTCAACTTCCGGGTCATCTGTTTTAGCCAGGCTAGGAGCCTCCGGGTTATCAGAGTCGTTGAGAGCTTGCTCAGCAGGCGGGTCAGAGGTAGTTACTGGAATGTCTTCAGAGGGTTCAGGCAGCAACTTTGGAGCAGAGACATCAGGAGCAGCTGTTCCGAACTCCGGCTCAGTCACGACCGGTTCTTGGGATGGCTTGTTCTTTTTTTCCCTCTTACTGGGCTTCACTTGCACGCTGTGAACAAGGCAGAAGGGTGAGTACAAAAGCATGACTAAGGTAAAGCATAAGGTAAACAAGTTTACATTACCCGGGGCGGTTTTGAAAGCCGGCATGTTGGATTGCATAGGCTCGCCGGAGGAAGGAGAGGTATCCTGATAATTGGAGTCAGATGAATTGAGAGGTTGACGAATTAAACCCGCCAAAGGTAAAACAGAACGTAAATAGGAGATAACCTCAGTCCGACACTTCCTGATTGCGCCAGGTAAGCCGGAGGAGAGCTCTGCATCCTTGCTGGTCCGGGTCTGCCTCCGGCTTTCATAAAGCCGTTGCTTCAAAAGAAACCAAGGATCTTGGTAAGCCAAAGATGTGAAAATCTTACTTTCCGGGTCACTCTTCAAATTTTCTGCCGCCGCAAGGGCTCGGAGTCGGAGGAGATTATAGTTACCTCTTCCTCGACGACTTGGCTGTTTTTCGTGTCCTCCTGAAAAGAGTTAATGTCAGTAAGGTGATGGTAAAGGAGTCAAGGGAGTTAAAAGTTACCTCTTCTTCATCGTCATAAGTATCGTCACGTTTCAACATATCTGAAGCGCTTGGCTTCCTCTTCCTAGAAGTTCCTGTTTTGGCGGCTTTTCTTTCGGCTCTCTTGGACGCTCTGGCTTGTTTGGCAGCCTCATGGTCATATTTGACTTTCCAGAAATTATCATGTGACCGTGAAAAATGAGAAAGGGTTATGAGTAAAAGCAAGGCATAACACAGTAAAGAGTAATTATTGAGGTTGATGACTCACTGCAGGGGCCGGGTTCTTCTTGCAGAAAGGAAGTAAGCCAAAGGCATTACTAGTCACCGTGCCCTCTTTCAGCAAAGACTGGGTCATAACTTCAACCATATCATCTAGTAAGTCGTCAAAACTTTGGTGCAGCGGGTCATCCTTCTCGCCAGAGTAAGTGTGCATTAAGCCGGGGTGGCGGCTTAAGGGGATCACTCGCCAGGATACCCAGACTCGTACCAAGTCAATGCCATCCAAGCCATTGCCTACGAGGACCTTAATCTTCTTGATGGTGGGGGCAAGTGATAGACGTTCAACAGTGGTTAATTTATCCGGCAGCGGGTGATTGGATTGAAGGCGCAGAGCGCAAAAGCCAGGCAGAGGGTTCTCGTCAGCCGGGGAGGTGTCCTGGCAATAAAACCATGTGTGGTTCCAGTCCTTTGGGTGGCTTGGAAGTTCGGCATAAGGAAAGAGGCAGTCTCTCCGCCGCTGAATTAAGATGCCGCCGAGTTCCAGACTAGGCCCGTTGGCACGTTCGTTCTGCCGGTTTAAATAGAACAACTCTCTGAACAAAAGTAGGTTGGGCTCTTCTCCAAGGTAAACTTCGCAGAAAACTTGGAAGTTGCAAATATTTGACACGGAGTTGGGCCCAATGTCTTGAGGTCTGAGATCAAAGAAATGCAAAACATCCCTGAAGAATTTTGAACCGGGTGGAGCAAATCCCCGGCTCATATGATCCATAAAAACGATCACCTCCCCCTCTTTGGGGTGAGGTTTCTCCTCGGACGGGTTAGGAGAACGATAAGACATGACCTCCTTCTTGTGCAGGTGGCCAGACTTCACAAATTCAGACAGTTTGTTTCCGTGACAATGGACTTGACCCAATTACAGGTCACAAGAGCCTTGGGAGCCTTATGTGCCATTGCGTAAGTGGAAGCCTATGACAAAATAAGAAGTTCCGGTTCAATTTTAACCCGGAAGGAAAGTATTTTTAACTCTATTCAAAATGGCAGCTTAAGATGGGGCCTAATGACATATGGCTAATGTTATTTTTTGCATTTAAACCGCGACGGGTTTCAGAAGCAGTTAAATTATGTAAAGTCGCCAGAACAAGCAAGACTGACAACCGGTGTTGTCTTAAACCAGCCATGTGGACTACCATGGTTAAACAGATTCAACAGGTGCAGTTTTTTGGCTAAGTGTGGGACAAACAGGTTTCACAAGTTGTAGTTATTATTTTGGATCAAACGGTCGCTCTAAAAAGAAAAATTTCTAGAGCTAAAATCAGTACAGAGAAGTTCATACACTTGAAGGAGGCCTTTAAACAAGGGAAATGATATATGTTTCTATTCAAGATGGGTGCGGAACAGCCACCGCAGTAGTTCTAGCTGTCTAAAGATCAAAAAGAAGCACTGGAGAGGAAAACTATCAAAGGTTTGCAACGGGCGGCGATGAACACCGACGAACTCGGGAGGGCCGCAATGCAGATCCAAAAGCAGGGAAGGAAAAGGACTTACCGATGCAGAGCTGTTGTAGTGTTCCGTCGCGTTTCTCTGGTCAAAGTTAGGTTGATGCAGCGGCCTAAGTTGGAGAAGACGAGGAGATCTGCGGCGGCGGCGGCAGAGCTCGAGAGGCAGAGAAACAGTGCGAGGAGGAAGACGACTGAAGAAGGAGAATGGGAAAGACCTAAGCCGCACCTATTTATAAGGAAGGGTCGACTGAGACGGCGCGAGAAACGAGGAGACCGAACATCATTATCCAGCGACCACGACGCCTCGGTTTTCGGGATGGTCAATAAAGGCAAAGATCCGTTGAAGATATGATAGAATAAAATAGGGATTTAATTGGAGATGACATCATGGCGGGTTAACACGGATCCAGAAGATGACGTCACGGCGAGTTATGAACTCTGCATTGACGGAAGACAAAAAGGCTTGTTTTTAAGGTATTTTAAGATTGACATGAACCGGTTCAAATCAATCCGGGGCCTAATGTTGGGGATATAACTATTTGCGTAAGCCGCCAAGGAGGGGTCGGGTTACGCAAAGAAGGATTCATCAGAAGAAGCCCAAGACCAAGCATGAAGAGGTTATAAGGCCCACAGGCGACTTAAGGCCCATAGTGGTAAACCGCCATGATGGCATGACTTGTAACATAAGGTATAATTAACTAGTCACCGAGCCGGACACTATCTATGAGCCGACCGGGACTCTGTAGGCCGCAGGGCATCAACCCGTGTATTGTCGGAGTAATGGGCCACGGGTAGGCTAACCCGAGACCCAGAACCTTTCAAGACATCAGGGCAGGCTTCGCCCCTCGGCTGGCTGCGTCTGGGAGTCGGCTGCAGCACCGCCGACTACCCACTCACGGCCGAATCCCGGAGACGACTACGACATGAGCCGACTCCCAGCTGGCGACTTCCAGAGAAGCCGACTACGGGGAGTCGGCCCGCGACTTCACCACCTCATGCCTTCGTGAGGAGGGACGGGACGGGGCGTGGCCTCAGTACGGGCCACACCCGCCCCTTACCAAGGGCAGGCATGGCCATAGTATGTCATACTAACGGAGATCTCCGTCCGGCGCGGCACTGTTGCCATGCCAGCGCTGACATCAGCCCCAGGGGGCGGAACCTTGTGCCCACGTCGGCCTGCCTGTACGGCCTAGAGGCGGCGGGTCCCGCTAGTCAGCAGGGGGACAGAAGACGGCGAGAGCGCCACAAGACAGACTCCGTGGGAGTCGGCCTCCGAGAGTCGGCTGGCTCCTCCCACGGGCCCCTCGCGCCATTAACTAGATAAGATGGGGAGTGGCGACAGTGATCGCCCGTCAGGCGGCGCCACTGTTGCCACGACCCCACGGCCAAGCCAACGTCACCAGAAGCACGGCTACAGTGGTCAGGTCAGTCGGCGGGCCCCAGTAGTCGGCGGAGAAGACGACGGCCTGAGAGACAGACAGCTGGGACCCGCGCCCAGCCGGATTACCATTGTACCCCCGGGGGTAGGCCTATATAAATCCCCCGGAGCACCCATGCAAAGGGTTCGATTATTTAGACACTAGACCAGAGACACGAGAGGGAGAGAGATATCCTTGCCCTCTCCTACCTCCAGGAAATAGCTCAAGGAGCAACTTTGTATACACATTGCTATAGTGATCATGCGGAGACCCCGCAGAGCAGCAGTAGGGGTGTTATCTCCTCGGAGAGCCCCGAAGCTGGGTAAGATTCGTCGGCGTTCATGTCTACGCCTCATCCGGCTTCCAGGCACCGGCGACGTTCTACTCGCCCCCACCATGATAACCATCCTTTGGCATATGTCGCATCCAACCCCCGACATGTATATAAGGGGATGACCCGCGGCGGCTTAGGGCAAGAAACAACTCATCGAGAACCGAGCATAGCGTATCTCACTCCCTGGTCATCGAAACCTCAGCAATACCAACCCAACTAGACGTAGGCCTTACCTTCACCGTAAGGGGCCGAACTAGTATAACTCTCTCGTGTCCTTTGTCCCGATTAACCCCTTTAAGCTTCCTAGCTACAATGGCTCCACGACTAAGTCCTTGCAAGAGGACATCTGTCGTGACAATTCCACCACACATTGCATATGTTACATTTTTTGATTGACCACCCCCCCAAAAAAACTCTCAAGAACCCACACACTATATCTATCTAGGTTTGTATCTCTCTCACACAACCCCACGTAGGTGGTGTACGTATACAAGAAGAGAATAGGTGCACCGTGCACGTACTCACGCTTCGTGCCCAGCCACACCCGCGCGGGTACACGGTGGAGCTCATTTCTATAAAAAATGGCAGCCCACGTGCTAATATGAACGCCTGTAGCGGTTGTTTACCTACGGAGGTCATGTACCACGCGTGCATGAAACAAAGTTCGACTTGACGCGTTGCCCCATTGTTTTTAAATAAAGTTATAGCGCTCACTGGCACGTACACAGAATATAAAACGATTTTTATGGATAAAAAGGTAGTCCGCTCACTATATACAATGGAGCCTGCCTGCCTGGTTTGTCGCTCTTCAGAGTATCTCACACAAGGCTGCGGTGGCCTCTCTCTCTCTCTCTCTCACTGTTGGTCACTGATCCGGCCGCATCCCGTCCGCCGGGGGAAAGGGAGTGCGGTGGCCTCTCTCTATCTCTCTCACCGTTGGTCACTGATCGGGCCGCATCCCGTCCGCCGGGGGGAAAGGGAGGAAGTGCATCGTTTCTCTGTTCGACGGCGCCGAGGCAGCACGTCCCGATCTGCGGTACATGTCGTTCTCTCTGACCAAGCTTCGGCGCGGCAGGGCCTACGCCACCTGCTCGCAGATTCCGCCTGCTACCGCTCACCTAGTTACATCCCGACGACCTCCAGGTATCCCCTCCGGCCTTGCTCCACTGCCCGTCTTCCCACGTCGCTACATGTGGATCTTCCATAGTTTTTGCCCAAAACGTAGCTCGTCCGGCGTACTTTCCATATTGCATTCTCGTCCTCACACCGTTTTAGATAAACACAACCGTGTTGTTATCTTCCCTTAGGACAAGGAATATGCTTCTTTTTTGTCGTCGCATATGTCATCAACTGTTATTGGCAAGTAATTGTTTCCTTTCTACCTCTTTTTTTGCAAATAGGGCTATCCGTTTCACCTCGTTGCTATTGCGACCTTTTGGTGAACTGCACAAATCACTTTTTTTCTTAAGAGTGTTTTGTGATGTTGTACTAAAATGTCACACGGGCAACGTCTCTACATTTCAGTGCGACTGCACAAAGGGAGATTGGTTTTGCTCTATCCTCCTCATCCAACTCCGAGCCTAATCTTCTTCAACTAGTTAGTCTTAAGAGAGACTGCAAAGGTGACCGGCTTCTATTTGTGTGTTTATTGTTTCATCAGCAGTCCTCTATTATTGTAATCACACTTAATATCTTTGGAACAGGGACACTCAGCTCTATTTTAGTGGAACTGCACAAAATGATCAGAATGTTGCATGCTCCAGACAGCTACTTTTTTCCAAACATGCCTTGTTGATTTAGACAGAGCTTGGGGGACGTTGCTCCCAATGAAAGCATGGATCAATTTTAATTTAACACCTTCTCACAACACTGTCTTCAGTGGTGATGTAATTATTAGCTCTGGTCTGCTAATAATTGACATGCATTAGCAAGGAAGTTAGTTTTTTATTGTTTTCGAAAGAGCATCGATGGCAAGACACGCGAAATAAAAGCTGAAAGCTCACACCATTGTACAATTTCATGTCACTGGAAAATTATTTGTATAGTACGTCAATTATGTAAACAAATGATGGAAGCTTGATAGCATTTCCAGAAGCCTCTTCATCAACCGGGTCCATGTGCCATGCACAAAATTACACTCCTTCATTCCAATTTTTTTGTATTTTTACAAATTTCAAACGGGCATATTTTAGAGTGTAGATTCAATCATTTTGCTTCGTATGTGTACTCCCTCCGTTCCTAAATATTCTATTCGCCTTTCTAGAGATTTCAACAAGTGACTACATACGGAGCAAACACTCTAAAATATGTCTATATACATCCGTATGTGCCAGTCCATTTGAAATCTCTAAAAAGACAAATATTTGAGTAGTCACTCGTTGAAATCTCTAGAAAGACAAATACTCCGGAGTATATTTAAGAACCGAGGGGGTAGTCCACAACCGCATGGGAGACTCATCCCGGTCGTTGTGCCGCATTAATAGTGAGTAATGAGCAATCAAATCATAAGCCCCACCTTTCTCACTCTAAGTTGCTCTGAAGAAGCAACCATCAATACGCTCTTCTTTGAATCTGCTCATACTACTCCATCCGTCACTGTTTATACAGCGCGCATCAGAAAAAAGAAAAAAAATCTGTGGGACCAAGGCGACTAGCGATCGGCCTGAAAAATAGCATTGGTAGTTATAGCACGACGTCTATTACTAGAGGGAATAATGCGTACACACATGCATGCAGTGCTTCCACCCCGAGTACACACATGCATGCACTTACTCCACTCTGTAGTATAGTACATGGAGAGAAAATTGTGGACTTGATTGCGGTTACCATGCCCTAATTAATTGAGCATTAAACCAAATGCGTCTAAAGTCTCTGTGGTGGCGGAAATGCATTGAGAGAAATGCATCATAATGAAGCACGCCCTGTAAACTATGACGGAGGGAGGAGTAGTATGAAGGTGGAAAACCAAGTACGCGTATGGCCAGTCGGTCAACGCACCTCCTCTTGGCATATCACTGACATGTGGGACAGGAGTGTGAGCAAACCGATCTCAATTGACGGCAAAGAGCCAACCCGCCGTTCCTTGAGAGAGACGAGGAACGAGAACAAACAGACGGGCTCGCACGGAGGCCAAGATATATTCGAGCAAGGTTGGTTAATCGATATCATTCATTACATGTTGGGCTGCCGTTTTCCGCCCTTCTCCGGAATAAACGTATACTTTATCAAAGATAAAAAAATAAGAGTGCAGGCGCTCCACCATGCGGTTCTAGTAGTAGTACTACTCGTACTACCACTACTAGGAAAAGGGCTAAAGATAGGATTGACACTAATGGTGAACCGGAGAAGTGGTGCGCCACTACTGTATACTAATGGCGCACCTGGTGGAGATACGTCATTAGTGTGGAAGACATTAATGGCGCACCGGGCAAAAGGTGCGCCACTAGTAAAACAATTTTTTTTCATTTTTTCCAACATACTAATGGCGCATGAGGGCAAAGTGCGCCATTAGTAGTTAGAACTACTAATGGCGCACCGGCGACAGAGTGCGCCAGTATTTTTTTTTTACTTTTTGGCAAAACTACTAATGGCGCACCGTTGCATAGTGCGCCATTACTAGTTTAAACTCGTAATGGCGCACTGTGCACCACCTGCAGGTGCGCCATTAGTAACCAGGGTTACTAATGGCGCATTTGCAGGTGGTGCGCCATTAGTAACCTGGGACCCCAACAAGATATTTGGGACAGCCACACCTACCCACTCACTTTCCCCACTTCATTCCCTCCACCTCCTTCTCCAAGCTTTCGGCTGCCTCCTCCTCCTCACCTCATTTCCACCATAGATTCATCAAAATTAAGTGGTGAAATTACCTTTTTTGATAGGTACGTAAGGGGAAAGCTATCTTCATGATGTAGATCTACTTTTTTTCTCCCTAGCTCGCTCCAACAACGTGCACATGCACTTTTTGTGGCCTAGCTAGATCTATGTATGTTTGTGGTGTTGCATGTGTTTGTGGTGTTGCATATATATTTGTGTTTGAAGGTACCTGTATTTGAAATGCGATAGTTGCCAATATTTTCCGGAATGTTTTGATTCATTTCCGTTTCGGCGAGAATTTTGGCACTATGCATTCTTTTTGGTCCTATTTTTAGGGAAGGTCATGCCAAATTTTTTCTTGGTTCTAAAATATCGTTTTGCTCTACCCCGCAGGCGACCATGGTCTGCACGATGACTGAAGGCATCGTGAATAGGTTTTTGAGCTCCGCGAAGGCCGAGATGCTTCAAAAGAACGAGACGGAGATAATATGTCCGTGTCGAAGATGCAAGCTGAAGAGCCTTATTGCGGACCCGGATTCCGGGCAGGTGCGGGACCACCTGCTCTTGCGTGGTTTCATGGATGGCTATCGGTGGCAAGGTGATGAAGATGACTATGAATTCGTCCATGGGGGCCGGGCAAGAAATGAGGAAGGGAAACAAGACAAGTACCACCGCGGCGAGGGCGGGCGAGAAGACGAAGAATCTCCAGGACATGATAACGACGGTGATGCTGTACACAGTCATCATGTAGAAGATGTCGTACATGATGATGAGGAAGATAAAGACGAAGGGCGTGATCGTAAAGAGAAGATGCCGGAGCAGACGATGATGGAGGTTGGGTGCAGGACCCTCATATTCAAGAGCTGCTTCTCAAGCAGACGGATAACGCAAGAGCTGCCGCCCAAGAGAAAGCCAAGCTGGATCAACTGGAGATAGACGCGGTTACTCCATTGTATGAAGGATGCAGGCCCGAGGATACCCGCCTGAAAGTAACGCTCATGGCTCTGGAGAT
Source organism: Aegilops umbellulata (assembly GCA_032464435.1). NCBI lineage: Eukaryota > Viridiplantae > Streptophyta > Magnoliopsida > Poales > Poaceae > Aegilops > Aegilops umbellulata. The sequence continues at coordinate 371,044,791 of CP136060.1, forward strand.
GAAGGTAAAACACAAAATGACCGACGCATGCTTCGACGAGAACTTGTCATTCTGGCACGAACGTCTTCCCAAGGGGAACAAGTGCCCGACCAGTTTCGAGGAGGCGAAGAAAATCGTGTGTCCTCTGGATTTACCGCACGTGAAATACCATGTGTGCATGAACAATTGTATCATTTACCGGGACGAGCACGCGGAGTCTACCATATGTCCGGTGTGCGGCGTCACTCGATACAAGAAGAGGAAGAAAGCTCCTAGAAAATCGGTGTGGTACTTTCCGATCACTCCTCGTCTGCAGCGTTATTTCGCGGACCCTAAGGTAGCAAAGCTCCTGCATTGGCACGCGGATAGGAAGGAGAAGAAGCGGGAAGATGACGGAAATGATCCAGAGATAAATAAAAAGACAAGATGCTGAGTCACCGTAAGGATGCGAGCCAGTGTAAAGCGTTGAACTTCGAATACCAAGAATTTGGGAAGGATCCAAGGAACATCATGCTAGGCGCGAGCACCGATGGAGTCAATCCGTTTGGCAGCCAGAGAAGCACACATAGCACCTGGCCTGTGTTTGTGTGGATGTACAACCTTCCCCCCTGGTTGTGCATGAAGAGGAAGTACATTCACATGAGTATGCTAATTGAAGGGCCGAAACAACCAGGGAACGACATCAATCTGCATCTGGGGCTACTGAAGGAGGAGCTAGACACACTGTGGAAAACGCCAGCCAATACGTGGGACGCTGCAGAGAAAGAATATTTCCCTATGAGAACCGTACTGCTCACGACGGTGCACGACTATCTCGGTTACGGATATCTCGCGGGGCAGGTAGTCCACGGATTTTCTGGATGCGTAAGGTGCATGGATGAAACAACGTATCGCCAACTAGATAGAGATCCTGGGTCTTCGAAAACCGTGTTCATGGGACATTGAAGGTGGCTTCGCGACGATGACCCGTGGAGCAAACGCAAGGATCTGTTCGATGGTGAAACCGAACCCCGAAAACGCCCGTGTACGAGGAGTGGCAAGGAAATAGACGAGCTGTTGAAAAATTGGGAAGACTGCCCACTGCCGGGAAAGAAGCAAAAGGCGCCAGAGCCGGGAAAGAAGTGAAGGCGCCTGAGCCGCTGCTGAAGGTATGGGAAACAAGGTCTGTTTGCTGGGACTTGCCGTACTGGAAGATCCACCGTGTGCCTCACAGCCTTGATATCATGCATATCACGAAGAACGTGTGCGAGAGTCTGCTTGGTACCCTGCTCAACATGCCAGAGAGGACCAAAGATGGGCCGAAAGCAAGGGTAGACTTGAAATCAATGGGCATCAGACAGGAGCTTCACGCTAATGATGATGATGATGAGGCGAAGCAGGACACAGAAAGTCGTCGCAAAGGCAAAAAGGCCAAGAAGACTGGAAATGACTACCCTCCCGCGTGCTTCACTCTAAGTCGGGAGGAGATCGAGCAGTTTTTCACCTGCCTCCTAGGAGTAAACCTTCCTTACGGTTATGCGGGGAAGATAAGCAGATACCTAGAACCAGCGAAGCAGAAGTTCAGCGGGATGAAGTCTCACGACTGTCACGTGCTGATGACGCAGATACTTCCAGTTGCAATCCGTGGGATCTTGGATGCGCACATCCGTGAAACGCTATTTGGCCTATGCAACTTTTTCGACGTCATCTCTCGAAAGTCGATTGGCGTGAGGCAACTCAGAAGGCTACAGGAAGAGATCATGGTGATACTATGCGAGCTTGAGATGTACTTCCCGCCCGCATTCTTCGATGTTATGGGGCATCTGCTGGTCCATATCATGGAGGATATCATCCAACTCGGGCCGACGTTCCTGCACAGCATAATGGCGTTCGAAAGGATGAATGGTGTCATCAAAGGATACGTTCGCAACATGTCACGTCCAGAGGGAAGTATAGCCAGGGGCTTTCTGACCGAAGAATGCATCTCCTACTTCACGAATTATCTAGGCATCGAGAACCCCGTTGGTCTGCCCGTCAACAGGCACCTCGGCAGGCTCGCTGGATGGGGTCACCATGAGGGTCGCGCGAAATGCATGTCGACTTCGATGGTCGACTCACCGACTTTGAAAGAGCAAACCTAGTCGCGCTACGACACATAGACATGGTCGATCCTTGGGTGGTAGAGCACAAAACCTTTATTGAGAAGACGTACAATGACCGAGGCCAACAGAGGACGGACGGAGATATAATCAAAGAGCACAACTCATGTTTCACGCGTTGGTTCAAGCAGAAGCTTCTGCCGTACCCTTTACATGAGGATTCTTCCGCGGAAGAGCAACTCATATTCGCCTTGTCACAGGGCGCCGAGCACAACCTGATGACCTATGAGGCGTACGATATCAACGGCTACACATTCTACATCGAGAACAAGGACATGAAGAGCGATGGTTATCAGAACTCTGGGGTAACGATGGAATCCTACACCGGCAACGACAAGGACAGATACTACGGAAGGATCGAGGAGATCTGGGAGCTGAGCTACGCTGGAGACAGGGTCCCGATATTCCGTGTCAGATGGGCCAAGAGCGTCCTAAAATAAGACCGGTTTTTCACCACCATGGTTATACCCGAAGCCAAATCCAAGACTGCGGGCGCAAACGTCACCGCGAAAAATGAGCCATGGGTACTGGCTTCCCAAGTGGACCAATGCTTCTTCATTATCGACCCGTCAAAGCCCAGTCGTGTTGTCGTGAGGAGAGGCAAAAGGAAGATCATCGGAATGGATGGAGTAGCCAATGAGCAAGACTTCGAAAAGTACGGCGACCCGAAGATCGAACATGACGACGATGATGAAGTAGCAGCACACACCACAAGAAGAAGCAGGACCACCCTACCTAAAGGACGTCCGTTCCATAGAAGAACTCCAGTGCGAAAAAGAAGGGCAAGAAGATTGTGAACAGATAGCTAGCTAAGATCGATTGTATTTAAATCATAGTCTTCATTTCTCGATTGTATTTCATGGGCACTTTTCGATATCATGAATATTTTTATATTTCATGGGTACTTTATAAATTCATGAGGACACTTGATCTCGAACCCCCTCTATCTCGATCTCGATTCCCCCTCCATCTCGATCTCGATCCCCCTCCATCTCGATCCCACCCGCACACTCCCCCGCTAGCTCCACCGCCGCCGCCGACCCACCGCAACCCTCCCCCGCTCCACCACCGCCGACGAGCACCCGGCCCCCCGCACCCTCCCCCGCTCCACCGCCGCCAACGGGCACCTCCCGCTCCACCGCCGCCGCCGATGATATTTTCAAGTAACAAATTTGAACATATTTTTTAAAAAATTATTACTGTTTTTATAAAAAAACATTACCGTTATGATTTAAACAAGTTTGAACATATTTAAACACAAATAAATATAAAAAACAGCATTTAAAATGCATAAAAAAATATTGGGGAGCCTGGGAATCGAACCCAGGACCTCCTGGTGTGTGCTGCGTGCTGACCAGTCGGGCTAGTGGGTGGGTTCTGTTGTAGATAGGGTTAGGTTGTAGATAGGGCTAGTGGGCTAGATTAAAACAAAATTCTAATGGCGCACCGAGGGGTGGTGCGCCATTAGAATAGTCGTACTGATGGCGCACGAGGGGGTGGTGCGCCATTAGAAAGCTTCCCCCCACACTAAATCCTCAATCTCTCTAATCTCTCCCCTGCCTCATCAATCTCACCCGCTGCCCCCTGTGTTCGCCGTCCCCCTCGCCGCCCCCCTCGCCTCCTTCGCCGTCCCCGAGCCGAGCGCCGCCTCCCTCGCAGTCCCCGAGCTGAGCGCCGCCTCCCTCGCCGTCCCCGAGCAGAGTGCCCTCGACGTCCTCCCGCCCAAGCGCCCCCTCCCCCCGCGGCCCCGCCTGCGCCCTCGACGTGCTCGCCGTCCAACACCGCGCGGCTTGCCCAGGAGGACCGCCGCCGTCTTCCTCTTTGACTATGAGGCCCGGACGAGCTCGGACGCCCAGGAGGACCGCCACCGCTCGACGCCCTCGACCGTGCAGCCTGCCCAAGAGGACCGCCACCGCTCGACGCCGAATTCGCGCCGCCTCGATTAGCTCCGGCTGCCCCGAGTCGCCGTCGACCTCCCAAGTGAGCACCCGAGCCGCTTCCCCCTCTTCCCCCTCTTTATTTCCTTCTGATGTGTTCTAGGGTTGGGGGTTGGAGAAATTTGGACAAGGAAAGGGGTTTGGAGAATTAAGTAGCTAGGGTTTTCCAAATGTTCAAATCTCTGAGCTAGCATTTAGATGCATTTTAGAGGATACTAGTCTCACCTAAGCATCCACCTATAGATTCCAACTCAACAAGATGGCTTTCAACAATATCTTCGGGTAAGGAAATTAATGGATGCACAACAAAGAATCAGCAAATGTGTATATCTTGAAAAAGAGTGATCCAACAGAAAACCTACCCAAAGAAGGGGCTGGTGCTTCACGGCCATATTAGCTAATTTAGGACGGACCTTTTGTCCAGCTTCAACTAGAATGCTAATGCAGTTCGTACTGCAGCGGGGATAGGAGGATGGCGGAGTTGGAGGACAAGCTCATCGCCCGCGCGTGGTGGAGAGGGAAGGAGGTGGCTGGGGGCATGGCGGCGGGGGAGGAAGGCGGCCGTGGCAAAGGGAGGAAGGTGGCCGGCGCACGGGGAGGGAGGGAGGTGGTGGGACCGGCGACGTGAGCTGGGGGCAGGGGGACTACAGGGGACCGGCGGCGCGAGCTGGAGGACAGGGGAGCGCGGCACCATCGGCGGCCAAGGGAGGAGGGCGGTGGCGCGAGCAGCGCCAAAGGGAGTACGGCTAGGAGGTTGGGCAAGCGTCGGCGACGCGACCGACAACCAGGAGGTTGTGTGCGGGGCGGTTGGAAGGAGTGGGGAGGTGGGCCGGCGGTGCGGTGGAAGCAGGGGGCGGCGCTCCGGTGGAAGCAGCGGGGAGGCGGGCCGGTGGCGCGGCAGAAGCAGAGGGGCGGCGCCGGCGGTGGGTGGAAGCAAGGGGCGGAGCCGGCGACGCGGGGAAGCAGGGAGGCAGGAGCCGGCGGCACGTGGGAGCAGGGGGCGGCGCCGGCGGCGGGTGGACTTGAGAAGAAGCTGGGGAGTGGGTGGGCTTTTTCTTCGTTTCGTGCCACATCGATAGAACCGGTGCGTGCAAAATGGATCGGGCCTCTATAAGAGCCGAGGGGTAACAGAATAATATTCTGTTACCGGTAACAGGATAGCTCTGTCCTATATATATATATATATATATATATATATATATATATATATATATATATATATATATATATATATATATATATATATATATATATATATATATATAATAAGGAGGCACTTGCGTACGTGAGGCTATGGACCTGGTGGGTCCCCATTGTCATCCTCTCCAAGTAAAGTCATATCCTCGCCCGCGCGCGCTTTCCGCCCGAAACAGTCAGCGCCGCCCGCCTCGCTTCCCGGTGCAGGTGATTGCTCCGCCTTCAAACGACACAAGTGTCGTCCGTCCGTCCATCTGCCGCCCACATTAATGATATGCGGTTGCCGAGGCGGCTACTCCGGCGCCACACGTCCGTCCCTCCGCCCGCCCACCGTTGCTATATAAACTGCTGCGCTGGCCATAGCCACAGTCATCCGCATCCGTTCCCTTTCTCCTGTCCACACCACTACTGCCCATCATGGCTTCCTCGCGCTCCAGCGCTCCATAGCTCCATTGCTGCCGACCGGCTGGCTGGCAGGCAGCCGGAGGACGATGACGTTCCAATGGAGAACATGGTAGTCAACGATCCGGCGCAAACCCCCTCCTCCGCGCCATCCTCGTCGGTGCATTGGACCATGACCATCGGCGAGGCCCGTGACCAATATATGGACAGGGTGAGGCAGATGCGTGAGGAGCAGTTTCGGGAGGCCCAGGCCGACGCCGCCTACAACCACCATCTCCTCTAGGAGCACCTGCAGGCGGAGGAGCAGATCACCATGGAGTGGGCGGAGTAGGAGGCGCTGCTCGACTCGTACCGCTCCGCCCGCAGGGGCTGCCTCGAGCGCTGGCAATACCGCATGCGGGTGGCGGAGGCTGCGGCCGCCTACAAAGAGGCTAGCAAAGAGGGCGATGAAGCGGGCGAGGCACTGTTTGGCGAGACCGAGGAAGAGGCAGAGGACAATGCCGGCTCCGACGAGTCCCCGCTCCGCTGGCGTCGACGAGGCCCTGCTCCGCCGAGGCCCCGCGGCGCCAACAACGAGGCAGAGGACACCGCCGGCTCCGCCGAGGCCCCGCCCCACCAACAACGAGGCAGAGGACATCGCCGGCTCAGCTGAGGCCCCACCCTGTTGGCAGCATGGGGGAGGATTTCCACCGCTCCGCTGAGGCGCCACCCGCCGGCAACGAGACAGAGGATATCGCCGGCTCCGCCGAGGCCCCGCCCCACTGCCAATGAGGCCGCGCCACATAGAAAACGAGGAAGCGTAGAACACGGTAGGTCGCAACCCCTTGGGTCCAAGTAAGGCCACCGCTGCTACCCTCCGGTTGAAGCCAAGCTAGGCGGGTTGACCATTGACGGACGGTTAGCTTCTTGGCGGCGACGTGGAGTCAGAGAGCTGCGTTGGAGAAGAACGCTGCTTCTACTTAACTGCTGGTGCAGTTGGCTGACTGACACGTGGGCCCAATAGGCCACATGTTAGTTATGCAACTTCACCTGTAGTTAAGTCACTGAAGCTTCTGTTCAGCTCAGCAGGACACAGGTGGGTAGCTTCGGTTAATTAATTATACCTCCAGCGCACCCCTTTTTAGTTGAAGAATGTATGAAATGTAATGAAATCCGGCATGTTTATATGAAATCCGACCGTGTATGAATGAATTTATTTCGATTAGTTCGAATTCCTGTATCACTGGCATTGGATTAACATGCAAAACAATACATACTAGCATTATTCCCAGGGTGATCACCTCGTTTGTAGCAGTTTCACATGTACTCCCTCCGGTCCTTTCTAGTCTGCATACAAGTTTTTTCTGCAGTCAAAGTATCTCTACTTTGACTAATCTTATACAAAAAAGTATGCACTTTCACAATGTGCGAAGTAAAAAAGGAACAGAAGGAGTACAAAGAGTTTGAGCAGCTTTTTAGCGTTTCTGTAATTTGCAATCAAACACACAAGCCTGGCAATTCATACAGAACATTCAAAACAATCAATGATTATGCATCTCAGTGACTCACATGTCAGAGGCAATATTTACTTCACAACTAAAGAATAAACAAAAAATTGATCAATGCTGCTGACAGCAAAGGGCGTCCCATTCGAAAATATCAAACGCATGTCTTGCTAAAATCAATGAGCAAAATTTGACAAGGTTGTCCCATAACAAAATATCAAATGCCTACGATTATGGAATGGGCAGGGTTTGCCATCAGTTCAAACATTGACATGGCACCTCGTGCTAAGTAAATCAGTTGTTCTTTTTGTGCAGTTCCACCAAAATCAACCAAATTCGCGTGTAGCTTGTATGATTTCGCCCTTATATGTTGCAACACCTTGAACTTATCGGCACCTCCTTTCTTGTGGTGGAAATAAATGATTCGATGTATTCATGAACATTTTGTGCAGTTCCCATTGAAATCAAGCTGAGCACCCCTGTTTGCACAAATACAAAAAAGTAATTAGTATAAAGCAAATTGTACTATGAATTGACAGTTTCAACAGGCACATACATGGTCCATGTAGACCACACTTTTAGAAAAATGGAACTCACCAGAAAGAATCCTAGAACAACATTGTACTCGCGCATCACATCAAAAAATTGGAGATTTGTCAGTCCTTCTGAGCTGAAGTTAGTTTGGTCTTGTGGGGAGTAATGTAACCATCCTCCAACTGCTCCTTCTGATGGGAAGATAGACAGGGCTTCTTCATCCTGGCATAATCAGAACTAGTCACTTCACTTACTCCATATTCTTCTTCAGAGGAAGATGATCCTGTTGTGCAAAGACAAGAGGACTACTAAATGCTAGCATCCCTGTTTGCTCGAAAAAAAGGAAAGGAAATATTTAAAACAACATAGATGAAGCACTTCTCAAGGACAATACCACTTTTTCATGACAATATCTAAACAGTAGCACAACACCAATAGAGATGACAAAGCTCAATCATATGGATGAAATCAGTGGGCGAGTACCAACCTTCGTCAGGAGGCTTATTGTGTAGAGCATACAGATGAAGCACTTCTCCGGAACCATCTGTTGCTACCTACGGTGGTGGCCATGCTTACTATATACTCCTCGATTAGTTTAATGTTTCCAACATCTTATTGTGCAGTTCCACTAAAATATATGGTATCTTCAAAGAAGATCCCTGTTTGCACAAGTAGAGATAATTACATATTACATTAAGAGTGGCATCAAATCAGTGGCAAAACAATTGCTCGTTCCAGCCGTAGCAATAAATTAAGATGCGAAACTATATCATTACTTGTGTCATCACAGTTCCAGTGCTTGATTACAGCACCGGGAGTTGATTTTTGTTTTTCTTCCGCTTTTTCTTCCCCTTCATCACTTGGTTCAATAACCGACAATCTTCGCCTTCAATGTAAGATTTGGCAAGTCAACTAAGGAGCAAAAGTATAGTACTAAACTTAATTTTCTGATGAAAGTGGCAAAATACAGGCCAGCAGTTGTGAAATATCCTTATCTTACCTCAATGGGATATTACGGTGCACATACAGATTGGAAGTCTTGTCTCCATGTGTGAAGTTCACTAAAATCAAGTAACATTATCGTACAAGTAGCACAACATATGAAAGCACACTGCAGAATCATGTGAAAGAAGGCTAGTACTGACCTCTCATGATGCGGAATTCAAACAACTCACAAGAAGAAGATCTGAAACCAAATTCGCCTTAACGGATAGGAATTAAGATCTCCTCTTGTGCAGTTCCACTAAGATCAAGCAATCAAGCAACATTGTCGGTGTGACATTTTGGTTGAACTGCACAAAACACTCTTAAAACAAAAGTGTTTTGTGCAGTGCAACAAAAGGTCACAATGGCAATGAGGTGAACCGGATAACCCTGTTTACACAGAGGTGCAAAGGAAATAATTAGTGGTCAATAACGGTGGATGACACATAAGCCAACAAAAAGAAGCATCTACCTTATCTAAATGGGAAAGAAAGCAAGACAGTAGCATTTCTCAAACGGTGGCATTGTTTAATATTAACATAGACATTATATTAACAATAAAATTCGTTAAACATGTAATTTGCTTTTAACTATGGCATTGCATCAATTTACCAGCGGCATTATTAGAGGGTGTTTGTTTACTGGGACATTTTGGTGTAGGGACTAAAAAAACTCCGTGTCAGTCCCATCTAAACCAAACAGGAGGGACTTTTAGGGACTAAAAGTGGGCATTTGGGACTAAAGAAATAAGACCCTGAGGGAGTCTTTTTGGGACTTTTTCCAACAGTTGCCCCTGCCACGCATCGCACCTTGTCTCTATTAGTTCATTACTAGGGGTAACATGGTCTTTTAGCATGTCATTTAATAACCTCTAGTCCATGTTTAGTCCCTGGAACCAAGCAGGTAGGGACTAGGGAGTTTTTAACCAAACAAGGCCTTAGATTAACAACAGCTAATGAGTTGCGCGGGACAGTGGACGCACCAGCACCATGTGCATCTTCCTTTGTAATGTGGTCATGCACAGTCTGTTGCAACAAAGAACAAACAACCAAGGAGCATATTTGTGTTGGTCCCAGTTTTGTTATCTTTAGACACCTTTCCCTATGTGAGCGCAGCAAATCTAGTCCTGCTCAAACTCTACAACCTTGTCCCTTCCTTTCCTTTTTGAACTAGTACTTTCGCCCCTTCCATTCCTCTTTGAACCATGTCCTAGATTTATGCGATACAACTTTCCCCACTACTTTCCCCCATTCCTTTCCTCTTTGAACCACGTCCTAGATTCATGCTATACAACTTTCCCCCTTCATTTCCTCTTTGAACCACATCCTAGATTCATGCTATATACAACTTTTCCCACTACTTTCCCCCACTCCTGTCCTCTTTGAACCGCGTCCTAGATTCATGGTATACATGCAGCTAGAGCAATGCATGTGGAGTAAGTAAGTTATACCTTAAGGTTCTTGGGGCGTGGTTCGGTGGGCGACGGGACGGCGGCGAAGAAGAAGGGGTTGGAGGCCCTCCCGCGCCGCCGCTGGGTGGAAAGTGAACAGCTGCGCCGGTAGTCCCTCACCGATCGCGACAACGTTAAGCCTCCTTCCATTCCTGGAGGAGGGATCCTGCTGGCTCTTTGAGCAACAGTGAGGGGAGAGAGAGGCCAACGAAGTATTGTTTAGATCTGGAGAGGGCGAGAGAGTGTGAAGAGAGCAACTACAAGCGTTGAGGCTCCAGCGAGAGAGGGCGAGAGAGTGTGAGGAGAGCAACTACAAGCGCTGAGGCTCCAGCGTGTATATTATCTCTCTACTGCTCGGGAACACTGTCCAATTGATCCCTCTGTTCGCTCACGTACAATTTTAAGTGAATCCTTATTATAACACGCACACAAATTTTGGGCACTTGTATTCGACTTAAGTCAGTGTGCCACCATATCTTGTATACTTACTACTCCCTCCGTCTAGGTTTAATAAGTCATGTTAGAAGGTGCAACGGGACCAAGGTGCGTGCGTGTGTGTGTGTGTGTGTGTGTGTGTGTGTGTGTGTGTGTGTGCGTGTGTTAGAGAGAGCGACAGATCGACCTACTCCTACGTAGAGATGTTGTGTAGTGTACGATTTTAGCCGCGGGAGTCGGTGCATCCTCTCGTTTCCAGGCGTGTCTGGTAGGGACATGCGGACAGCTGCCACGCCCGCTCCTGACCAGCCTGGACCACCCAAAGCCCCTCCATCGCCCGCGCTCGCTTCCTACCCGAAACAGTCATCGCCGCTCCAAAGAATCGGTGCCGCATCCATGCCCGGGCAGAGCGGACGTGACCTCTCACTGGCAGAAGAGTGATGGTTGCTTCATCCGTACAACTTACTGTCGGGTCTATGTGATTTGACGGCTCATTGGTCTTTATTACTGAGGTGCTAGGACTGCTGGATGTCCCATGCTTTCGGCGAAAGGAGGTACTACTACTAGATTATAATTTTCTCCATTCTTACAGCGGACGCGTGCAAGAGCAGTGAAAACACGCAGGCTTAGTGATTACATGGCCCACCTCACACTATCACCGTGCGACACCTAACTCTTTACATAGTACTCCCTCTGTTCCTAAATATTACAAGATGAGTCCCCGCGCGTTGCCGTGGAACAGCGGTATATCTCTCTGCGCAAAATTATCAATTTCATAGAACTAAAAAAAACTCTATAACCGCATGACAAATGTGGTAGCCAAACTAAATAAACTCCCATCATCATTTAGATCATCCCACGTAAGGAAAAAAGATCAGCCAACTCCTCGTGCATAATGGGATTATATTTTTCTTTTTGACATGTTAATGGGACTTAAAAGCTCACTTACATGCATGCTACCGGTGCATGCTTGCATGCAGACATGTTGATGTGATTTAAAACCCACTCACATGCATGTGCCATGGTATTTCTGCATGCTTGCATGTGGCTTAGTGCGGAGCCTCTCAACGTCTATATACGACGGCTATTATGGACTGATTTACTTCATCTAACGGCTACATCAATTTTGATGACGTGGCTCAAGGAGAGGATAGAGAATTCCTAGTAGTGGGGGCTAGCTATTACTAGTAGATAAGTCTTTGTAGAGATTCCACTACATACAGAACAAAATGAATGAATCTACACTTAAAATGCATCTATATACATCCGCATGTGGTTCATCGTGAAATCTCTACAAAGACTTATATTTAGGAACAGAGGAAGTACTAGTATAGTACGTACTGTAATTTATCAGCGAGATAAATTTGTACAATTCTATGAAGCTTCCAGCTTCTGTTACATGTATCTTGCGTCCAAGGTTGCCCGTTGCAACATTTCATCAAATACAAAGGAGACTAACATGCATGCTATTGCATCTCAATGATTGACAGATCATAGCAAATATGTACTCCCTCGGTTCCAAAATAAGTGTCTCAACTTTGTGCAAACTTTAGTACAAAGTTGGACTACTACTAAAGTTGACACTTATTGTGGAACAGAGGCAGCTAAAGAAAAAATGATCCATGCAGTCCCTAGCCCTTGAACCGTGAACCCTGTCCAGGCTTCAATTTGCTGGCAACGTTCGAGCTTCCTAATAAATGAAGTTTGCAACCTTTTGACCATTGGATCACCTTGTGCAGTTTCACCAAAATCGAGATGAGCATCCATGTGGCAAAGAAATTGAAGAAGCATGATTAGAATAAGATTACTGGGACTAGTTGATGAGACATAAACTCAACACAAATACAGTACGTAGAAGCCAGTAGAGGTATGTGCGGGGCAAAGAAGTAGAGAAATATCCACAGGGAGTGATGTGGGCAGCTGGAGCAGTGGTGCAAGCCGGCTGTAAAGGGAGTTGTACCTGAGGGACGTAGCTCAACCTTAAGGATGGCGGCGAGAGGCGGCAACTGCCCACGTCGCGGCAGTGAGCAAGGGACGAAGGCGACCTCACCGGCTTTGTGAGAGAGAATGGCGGGGACCCCTGGTCTGGACGTGCCGACAGTGGGTTTTCGCCGTCGGCGACGGCCATCGCATCTACACTAAGCATCCACCCCTTCCCCAAGCGGACGTGATCCGCCGGGATGTTAGAGATGTGGCCACAGTCATTTTGTGCGAGAGAGTGTGAAGAGAGCAACCCCAGCAAGCAACCATGTAGGCTGGCTCGTCCTGACTACGTATATAGTGGAGCGGTTTACTTTTCTCTCCATATGAACCTATCATATTGCGTACGTGCCACTGAAGAAAAAACACTATATTTATAAATGACGCGGCACCTACTACTCGTTCTCCTATAAACTTGCGCTTGGCATCTCCAAAATATTAACCTTGCGATTGGCTCTTCGCCTCTTTGGGAAGTCGAGCAATAATGGTAGTGCAGTATATATCATTCTGGCTATATGAGACCGAATGAATTGCTGCACATCCACCACGTGGGCGAGGGTTGAGGGGCGTGGGAGAGTGCCACATACGGAGCAAAATGAGTGAATCTACACTCTAAAATACGTCTATATACATCAGTGTTTGGAGTATGTACTAGTAGTTCATATTGAAATCTACTAAAGGACATATATATATTACAAACAATATGATATAATCTCTATAACCAAGGTAGTAGGGACGAGGAGTAAACGGAGGGAGTAGTAAATTTTTCTCCTCGTCATGCGAGCCAGCGCGCGCATGGGCGAGGGAGCGGGCGTAAGGCGGAGCAAGCTTCACCTCATCATGCGAGCCACCGCGCCCGTGGGCAGTGGAGACTGTGTACTAAGCAAGCTTCTCCTCATTCTGCGAGTTGACGGGACACATCAAAAGTACTCCAGTGTATAGAGCCCTGCCTCTAAGGTAGGACCCACATGGTTTGCCTCTTTTTTTAACATAACACATCAAGTCACAATTTGTTTGTTCACCCGTGGTAGACGATCCTCCCTCCACCAAGTGGACAACCAATACACGTGCCAAATTACCACGTGGGCTGCCTTTTTCGTATAGAAATGAGCTCCACCGTGTACCCGCGCGGGTGTGGTTGGGAAAGAGATGGGAGTACGTGCGCCGTTCATGCACCTCTTCTCTTCGTGCATGTCCCCCACCTACGTGGGTGTGTGTGAGAGATATAAACCACGTTCGTGAGTGTTTTTTGTTTTGGGGTGGGGGTTGATTTCGTGAATTATTTGTGGGAATATGTGTCGATGACATCCCAAACGAAATTTTGCATGCAATGTGTGTGAAATGGAGGCCTATCCATATCATACATAGAGGGTCGGGCAATCCACGAGAAGAGAGGGAGGGGTCATAGCTATCGATAGAGTCGAAGAGAGGATCACGTGGGTGGGTGCGAGATCGATGAAGAGAGCCACCGAAATTGTGTGTGTGTGTGTGTGTGTGTGTTTGCAAGTCAAATATATAGGGCGACTGGCCTACTGGAACGTTAGAGGGCACATGTCAAGTTTGTGTGTGGCAGGGAGACATGACTAGAGCGCTCGATGTATCGGTGTGTGCGGGGGGAGGGGTAGGCAGAGGCCTAACTATGGAGGTAGAACGACTCGTATATGTGTTGAGAAGGAGAGACCCAGCTATGTCTTGAGGGAGATCGGTCGACATCCATACATAACTGAAGGATGTGAAATATGATGGGACAGAGAGAGAGAGAGGAGAAAGATAGAGGGAGGGAGAGGGAGGGAGAGGGGTAGAGTGCTGGATGGGTGATGGAGTTGCTTCTCGAAGATGGTGGGAGAGGGCAACTAGACAAACTATGGGTGGAACTGCAATGTTATCAATAAGAGTGGGGATGTGTTTCTGTGTGTGCCTGTGCGTGATAGATCTGTCAGGACGCATCCATGGATGATGAAGGGGAACCATGTGTTTGGTAAGCAAACCTAACTAGATTGGTAGATCAATTTTTGTTTGTCGGAGGAAGGGAGAGACACAACTAATGAGGTAGATCGATTGACGTGTGGGTAAAAACGAGTTATAAGGACCTAGCTAGCTATATGTATAGCAAGAGATCGGTCGGTGTACGTCCATTTGTTAGAGGCAAATAAGGCCCAGCGTGAGAATGGAGCTAGGAGGTGGTGCGAGAGGCCCAACTACTAGCTAGATAGGGGGAGGAGTGTGCGGTTGTGAGATCGATGAAAAGAGGGGCGAGAGTTTACACGTGTGTCTGACCATATGAGAGACACGAGGAAAGGACACATAAAGGAGGAGATTGAAGGTGTGTGTGTATGTTGTAGGCAGGCATCGCTGGAGAGGTTTATCGATTGGTGTGTGTCGGAAAGGAGTTGTGGGGACTCTGGGAGAACGAACTAAATAAAAAATGAATGTGCCCGCCGGATAGAATGCCGAGGGAGGGGAGGGCGAGGAGGGCGTGTGCATGCACGAGAGAAAGTTAGTGGTAGCTACAAAGGTTAGAGGATTGTGTGGGTGTAAGAGACTAAAAAAGATCATAATTTGATATGAAAGCGGATTCATATATTTGAATTGGAAATCATAGTGTTTTAAACATTGCCTGCATGAATATAGCGGTGATACACGTGTTGTGCACATGTTATACCATAATGTGATAATGCATGGCATTTGCAACTCACAGCTAAATGTCGAACAATCTAAACCATACTATGCATCAAACAATCTCGCATTTTATTTGAATTTGTGATAATGTGTGGCATTTGCAGCTTACAACTAAATATCGAACAATCTAAACAATACTATATATCGAACATTCTCACATTTTATTTGAAGTGGTAATGTGTGGTGTTTGCAACTCACATCTAAATACTTGTAGGCGTAGGGGGCGGGGCACCATACATAATGTGATAGACACATTATACATATGAGACATGGTTTAGATTATGAAGATCTAGCTAGATCTAGAAATGTAATGTGATTTGAAATCAAAATAAAGTGGATTCAAAAAATCTAGTTCGAGTTCATATATTACACATAGTTCATATGTAACTCGGGACTAATCATGTGGTGTGTTGTGAAGATAATACACAAACGATGGTTTAACTTGACAATAATGATGATTGTAGATCTTATTAAAATAGAGAAACTAATTCAAATGATTTGACTACACAACAATCATCACTATAGATCTTATTCAAATAGAGAAACGAATTCAAATTTAGTTCATATTGAAGCAGTAGTATATACGTTTGGAATGCACTAAAACGTTCATTTGAGTAGTAGGTTGCATGCATTATACACATAGTGAAATATTTTAATTGAACATAACATGAATTCAAAGTTTTGAATGACATTTGTAGTTCGCATTGATTTAGTACAGTACATGTTAGGCTTGTCCGGAAATTTCAACCCGCGCCTTGTTAGCCCGAAATATTTAAGATATATCTTTGTCTCGTTGTGCTCCGACAACTCCCTCCATCTCAACCCGCGCCTTGCTATTCTGAAATTACAACACGCGCGAAAACTCCCACCTCCTGTGAAATCCCGACACACGAAATGCCCGCCGTACCCCTGAACCGAAAGAACCGCCTCAAATCGGTGGGGGTACTTTCGTAACTTACCCCACATTTCAGACAAGCACGTCTCTAAGCCATGGTTCCCTACTACCATCCCATCAGCCCACCCATTCGTACACCGAGGCCGCGAAAACCCGTGATGAAACCCCACAACCTGCGCCGTCCGCCACCCAGTCGGAGCCTCTTCCCTGACGACATCGTCCACAACAACACCTCGACGTCCCTCATCCACCGTACCGGATGAGGATCCGTCGTGGATCTCATCGTCCCGCCGGTTCAGCCACCCCGTCCTCCACCTCCAAGGAGCTTCCCCGATGTTCCCCTCGTCTTTCGCACCACCTCCATTCCCACACTGCCGTCTTCACCTGCACCACCGGAAGAGCATCATCATCACCATTTCCTCGGATGAAGCTGCGGCCTAATGAGCGCCACCAAAGAGGTTGTATACTAATCGCCGCATTTTCTTCTTGATTCGATCTCACAGTGCTGTCGGCGCTTGGTCCCGAGCTGACATGGCGCGGCTCCATCCACGGCAGCATCGCCGGCCACTTCCTCCACGGCGTCGCTCCCTCGGCGATGACGTCCACATCAGTAGGAGTTGCTGCTACTTTAGCTCTCGCTCGCGCTGTTGCTCTGCTCTTGCTCTCGGTCCCCTACCTGGTCTGCTCTTGCTATTGTTCTTGCTCGCACTGCTGCTCTCGCTCTTGCTCTTGCTTGCGATGCTGCTCCGATTTAGCTACACCTCAGTCGACTGAATCGACTTTTGGGTCAGTCGATTTTCAGGGGGTGGGGGGCACGCTGGGGTGAAGGAAGAACCAGCCGCAGCGGGGAGCGGGGGCTCGCCGGAGAGGTACCCCACTATCTATCTTAGGGTTCAGGATGGGGGCGGCGGTTGCCGGCGGTGGCGGGGCAGTGGCGTGGGGATCGACGGAGAAAAATCTCGGCACGTGAGGGGCCTAGAGGGATGGCCGGGGCGGCGGCATACCGGCAGTGGGGAGTGTTTTCGGGGCGGGCTGGGCGGCGCACTGCCGTTTGCCGGTGGCGGGGGGCTGCTGTTTTGCCAGTGGTGGCTGGCGGCTTAGGGGGTGGAGGTTGAAGATGAACCGCATGCCCTTGATTTCGTATCCAACGGCTGCAAAATCGACTGACCAGAGATGAAAAAGTCAATCGACCGACGTGTAGCCTCACCTTGCTAGTGCTTTCAATTTCGACAGCAAAGTTCAGTTTCGACAGTTAAGTTCAGTTTCGAAAGTTAAGTTCAGTTTCGACAGTTAAGTTCAGAGATGAGCGGCTGATGTATTTTACATCGAGCACTTTGTGGTTATGTATTTTACGTCATGTATTGGAGATGCTATTAGAATTCCACTCAGGTTAACGTTGTTCATTGTCTCTCTTGCCCTGCTTCAGCCTCGGCGTCGTACAACTCACCGGAGCTGCTCCAATGACGAAACCCTCCATCATAGTGGAGCAGTACCTCGGGCTCCATCTCCAGACTCCTAAGATCTTCTTCCCCTCCTCCGATAGCAATGTCAGCCAGAGCATCCTCATCGGCCAACCCAATCACGTTGAGATCGACATGGCTTCGCTAAAGAAGTTGTACACTTGTTGCATCTCTTTTTTACTGTACATGTTATATATATTGTCCACTGAGCACACTGATTTGTTCCTTTAGTGTCTCCTTGAAATAAAAAACGTAGGAATTTTAATTTTCACTTGTCCTCCTTTTCGAATTCCTATTCATGAAGCACAAGACTAAGAGATAGTAGCATAATACCATTATAACCTTACATTTTCTTGTGGTTTGACTTAATCTCACCATACTTCTTTGCCTCATGTGATCTTCCAATTGTTGTGAATCAAACACCCAGATTTGCAGAAATCCTGTGTCTTTGAATTCTCTGTTTTGCACGTGCATTCCTATCCTATTCCTGTCTATTTCCTATCCCTGCATTGTTGGAATCCTCCAATTCAAACGAGCCCTTGCATAATTACTTCTCTTACAGATAGTTGTCAAAGAAAACCTTGCGTGGTTTGTCCCACTCCTGCTGCGCTGTCGTTCACCCCAGCTCAGCTGCTCCAACGACAAAAGGGTCCAGCACAGAAGGGATCCGGCCTCCAGACTGTCTTTCGCCGCCTCAGATCTTCTTCCCCGCCGCTGGCAGCCATGAAAACTGCATTACCATCATCAATCGCGCAGATGACCACGAGGACTACACGGGTCCGCAAGAGAGGTCGCACTCTTTCGTGTCTGCTTACGTTATGCATTGCTTAATATTACATGCTACTTTATCATCCTGTTCACCGATTAGACTCTAAGTCAGCTCGAAACTAATGGTCAAACTTGAGTTTTTAAATGGTTGTGGGGTACATATTGGGGCCGCTATCAATAGTATCTATCTACTATCTGGTTAATCTCCGGTGTCTACTATGAGTTTCATGTTGGGTGGGAAACAAACAGTAAAGAAGCCATTATCTGTATTTTTTAACGGAAGCCATTATCTGCCTACTATTATTGGTTTTGGGTCTATCCACAGGTTGCTACCATCACTCTGGATTTTCTGCATGCACTCCTTACATAATCTCACTATGTTTTATTCCTATGCACAATAGTTATTGTAAACAACGGAACTGGACATGTAGAGCAAAAGATACGAGCCTTGCGTGGCAATAAAATTTCATGCAGACGTCACTCCATGGTAGGCGCAAAGGCAGCCCCCCCTCCACGCATTTCGGATTGCAATCGGGAGGAAGATATCTGTTCTTAGGGGGATTCAGAAGGAGAAGACAACTCCTATTTACCCCTGAGGTCTTCGCTCTAACTTGGCATGCTGATGTTGGTTATATCATGCATATGGTGTCTTGCATTGCTTACTTTATACATCAAATATGTCATCTGCTTAGTTTAGACATCCTTTGTGTGAATGTCATCTGTTTAGTTTATTCATCGTTTATGTGAATTATGCAACGCCATCTTGTTTAGCCAGGCATCATATATGTGAATTTTGCAATGCCATCCTGCTTAGCCA
This sequence comes from Aegilops umbellulata, assembly GCA_032464435.1. Lineage (NCBI taxonomy): Eukaryota > Viridiplantae > Streptophyta > Magnoliopsida > Poales > Poaceae > Aegilops > Aegilops umbellulata. The sequence continues at coordinate 371,063,930 of CP136060.1, forward strand.
GTCATCTTATATGTAAATTATATCAGGCCATCCTTTTTGTCGTTACATATTACATTTGTCAACAATGTTAGTACATTCAACTGCTTTTCGTGTGCATCAGCCATTTGACACGGTGATGGCAAATTCTGGAGCGAATACAAGGTCTTCAGAGAAGACTATGCTATCTGACAAAGCGCATATCTCGCTGGTTACGGATAGCTCCTCGGAGGAGGATTCAGAGCCAGATGACAAGTCCTATCCCCCCCCCGAGGTGTATGCTCTAACTTGGCACGGTTATGTTGCTGATATCGTGCGTATGGTGTCTCGCATTGCTATATCATTTGATTAGTTTAGACATGCTTTCTGTGAATGCCACTTGCTCAGTGTCTAATTACCATATATGTGAATTATGCATTGCCATCTTGTTGCAAGACATTATATATGTGAATTATACAATGCTATCTTGTTGCAAAGGCATTATATATGTGAATTATGCAATGCCATGTTGTTTAGCCAGTCATCATGTATGCGAATTATATCATGCTATCATTTTTTTGTATTACGTGTTCCATTTGTCGACAACGTTTGTATATTCAACTACTCTTCCTGTGCATCAGCCATTTGAAGCGGTGATGGAAGTATCTGAAGTGAAAACAAGGTATTCAGAGCAGACAATGCTACCTGCTGAAGCAGACATCTTGCTGGTTACGGAGAGCTCCTCAGAGGAGGATTCAGAGACTGATGACCAGTCCTATTTCCCCCCTGAGGTCTATGCTCAAACTTGGCAGGGTTATATTACCCATGTCATGCATGTTGTCTTGCATTGCTTAGTTTTTACATCATATATGGATTGCCATCTTCTTACTTGCTTACTATATAAATCATATATTTGAATTATATCATGCCATCATGTTTACATAGTACATACACATCATCTATCTGAATTATGACATGGCAACCCATTTAATAAAGACATCATATAGTTATATCATCTCATCCTGTTTAGTGTTTACAATCATCATATTTTGAATTATGGCATCCTATCCGTGAATGTATGTGAATTATGGCATGCCAACCTATTTAATAAACACATTATATAGTTATGTCATGTCATGCTGTTCTCATATTTTGAACTATGTCTTTCCATCTTTTTTAGTTAGCCATCATAATGTGAAATTGTGTCATGCTATCATGTTTAGTTAGCCATCATATATGTGAAATTGTGTCATGCTATCCTGTTTGGTTAGACAACATAAATATGAATTATTTCATGCCCTCTTTTATTCCCCACTATCCATTGCACCTGTCTATCATACAATGTCTATAATTTCAATTACTTTTCTTGTTTATCAGCCATTTGAATTGGAGAGCGTGATGGCAGTATCTAAGGGAGTAACAACACGGTCTTCAGAAAAGATAGTGCTACCAGTTGATGTAGATAGAACCACGGTTGTACTTGCCCAAGGACCAGATCCACCACACATAACCCAGACTCTCACAGATTGTACCCCTACCCAGTTGGACAGAGAACCAGCTACACCCCTTCTAACCCCAACCCTGGCAGATACTAACCCAGTTCTAGTTGACACAGCCCCGTCTCCACCACAGAGCACCCAAACACGAGAAGTTAGTAAGGGAACTACAGTGCCCAAAGCACGAGGACCACCACTCCGAATCCCAACTCAACGCTTAAAGGAGAAGAAGATTTGTTCTCAGGTCAGGTTCTGTAGCTATGGTTCATACTCCTTTGCTCTTGCATTACTGTATTTACTCATAGCAACTATTTTCAAATTTTAAGGAAGGAATTGAAACTCCAATGGCGCAACAGGTATGTTTTAAACCTGTTTCTTTAACTGGTTTGCTGTTGTAACCTTCTCTATGTTGATTTCAGTTTCAATTGAATAAACAGTTATGTTCTCATGTCATGCACATTACAAGTGTTGTTTTAGCTCTATAGTTACCCACACTTATATTCTGTCTATTCTGCTTTGTCTTGAACAAATATTATTTGAATTGTGTCTATATCTTGATTTGGCAACAAAAACTAGAATGATATATACCATAAAGTGACCATGGTACATAGATATATGTTTGTTTCATGATGTTATCCTGTCCACTTTACTACTGAACTCATTTACCAACATGAGTTTCATATACAGCATGGTAAACATGTGATGTGTCTGCTTGTTTCTATTTTAGAATGCGGACAAAATATTGGAGAACAGTACCGCGTTATCCAATGGTAAAGGAAGTAATGCAGATAAGGTTCAAGATAGTGAGACATCCCTGTTGGTCTCCAAGAAAGCTGATAAAAACTATCTTGATGACAGTGAGGGAACCCAAAAGTCATGTCTTGATGTAGTGTTCGAGTTACTGGCCACTACTGCTAGCACAAGCTCTTCGAACTCGCTGCGTGAATCAGTTTGTCTTCTTGAGTCTCAACTTTAAGTTGAAAGACATCGATCAGATGTGCTGCGACAGGAAGCTGAAGGACTGAGGAAGTACCTGCAGAATTCAGATGCACATTTTCTGGTGCAACAGGAAGCGCTGGAGGATTTTAGCGCCAAACAAGAGAAAGTTAATAAGCTTGCTAAGCATCTTGTTAGCATTATGGGTACCCAGGATATTGTTTTTGATATCTTCTGAAGTGGTTTCAGTTCTAGATTTGTTTTGCTGCGGCGTTTATTTGCGCTGGTCGCCAACTTTGACAACCAGTGTATATGATATGCTGCTTTGTTCCCTATATTTGCACTGGTGGCCAACTTTGATGCCCAGTGGATGTAATATGCGTAATAACCGTGGTAGCCTAGCGTTAGTTGCTTGCTTATTTATTTCCTTGTTGTCTTGTTTATTTGTTTGCTTGTAGTCATTGCAGTTCTTTTTCCGCGGTTAGCTAGTGGCTGCAATAACCTATTTTTTAAAACTAGGCCTTAATAACCATGGGCTAATATTTACTGTAGTGACTGTCGTGGTTTTGTCACGGCAGATGTCCTAGTGAAAGGACTTAGTCGTGGAGCCATCGCGACGGGTTAGCTTGAAGGGGTTAAAGCGTACACAGGGACGCAAAGAGTTTTGTACTAGTTCGGCCCCTTCGATGAAGGTAAAAGCCTACGTCTAGTTGTGATGGAATTGATGGGGTTTCGATGACTAGGGAGCAAATAAGCTTCGCCTAAGTCTCGAGTTGTTGTTGTTCGGCCTTGAACCACCGCCGGGTCGTCCCCTTATATACATGAGTGACGCCCGTCGGTCCACAGAGTCCCAACACCGGTTCATACTCGTATCCGGGTTGGTCTCTCCTTATTCCTAACTTATATTACAAGTTTACACATAAAGCCGGTTAACGGCTAGAGGTCCTAAACCGACTACAGGCCTTGGGCCCTTATCTGCCTCTTTGGGCTTTACCACCTTTAAACTACTGATGAAGTTAACCCGGCCCAGGTAGGACGGTTTACGCCCAGTAGTAATATCCCCAACATTAGGACCTAGATTGATTTGAACGAGTTCATGTCAATCCTTAGCAAAAAATCTTCGTCTTCAACGTCTTGTGTAGTTGTTGAACCGCCGTGATGTCACCGTCTCTGGTTGCTGTAAATCGGCATGACATCATCATAGAGATAACATTCATGATACCTTCTTTGTTTAATAGATCCGCAATAACCAAGGCGACAGCTCCGCTTCCAAGATTTATGGTTCCTTGATTCACGCGCCTGACACATGTCTCTTGCCTTATAAATAGGACCGAAGGGTCATTTCTTTTCTCCCCTTCGTCCCCTTTCTCTTCGTCTTCCTCGCGTCGCCAGCCTCGGAGCTCCGCCGCCGCCATTGACCTCTGCACCATCTTGGGCCTGCTGCATCAACCTGAACGCACCAGAAAACTGCAGTGATCTTCCGCGCTTTACTCAGCTTAGGTAGGTCCTTCGCTTTCCTCGACCTAGATCTGTTCTAGGATTTCTTGTTCTTGCGGTGCTCCGTCAAATGTTCATACTCGTACCCAGATTCCTGGATAGATCTGTCAAACCCTGCCCTGATTAGCAGTAGCTTTTAGCATCCGCCTGTAGCTTCATGCTCAAGTCTATAGATCTCACATATTTTCCTGTCCATTGAATCAATACTGTTCTGCCTTAAGCTTTTCAATATTTTCCTGTTTTTCTGAACTTGCCTCAGATCCATTGCTGTAATAAGACCTTGTGAAACCTGTTTCTGCATACTTAGCCATCCGCAACCTCAATTGCTTTCAATGTTTAGATCAGGCGGTTTAACTTAGTATAGAAGAAGTTAATAAACCGGTATATACCATTAGTCCCCTGGTTGAACCGCCAGAACTCTTCAGCCATATGACGCCGCTTCATAGAACTCCGGTATAGATATAATTGCCTCCGGTTTAAAATTGTTCATACCGGTGTATACCTTTTACCCAACACAATCTTGAACCGGAATAACTTATTTTGTAGACTTCACCATGGCCAAACAAGTATATGAGTGCAAATGGGTTCCTTCTCGCGTGATAGAAACTCAACTAAATAATCGTGTCCTGACTTGCGCTTTAAGCAGCAAAAATGCCATCCATTGGAGGGTCCCTGGCAAAGAATGCCCGCCCACACCTCAAGAGGGAGAGGTTGTCGTTTTTGCAGATCACTTAGCCCGAGGTTTTAATCCGCCCGGTTCAAAATTCTATCGAGATGCCTTAGCCAACTTTCAACTCCGCCCGCAAGACACTGGCCCCAATTCTGTTACCAATATCTGTCACTTCCAAGTACTCTGTGAGGCATACTTTCAAGAGGAACCCACAATTGAGTTGTTTAGAGACTGCTTTCACCTAAACCGCCGCACGGAATTCACTGATGGCTCCAATACGGAATTGGGTGGTGTGGCGATTCAGAAAAGAAAGGAGGTCACTTACCCTCACGCCAAACTACACAGCCACCCCAAGGAGTGGAATCAATCCTGGTTCTATTGCAAAGACACCTCCCCTGTTAATGAAAATCCTTTGCCTGGCTTTCGTCCGGAGCGGCTTAGCAATACACACCCCTTTCCGCAAAGGTTGACTGCCAAGGAGAGAAGTAAATACGCTCCTCAACTATCCAAGCTCAGAGCCTTAATGGCCAACGGTTTAACAGGAATTGATCCCGCACGCTGTTGGATATCATGGAGTGTATTGCCCCTCAGCCAGCGCTCCGATTTGATGTGCGAATATACCGGTAGTGTCGATGACCCACTCCGTCATGTTAACATCCAGCTCACAGATGACGAGATCACAGAAGCTGTGAAGAAAATGTTGAACGAACCGGAACACCTCTGCGCTCGAACCGGCCTTCTCCCCTTCTGTGCTACCAACAAACCGCGAGCTATAAGATCTTGCCTGTACTTTTTACTGAACATGTCATTGCTATTTCTGTATATTCTTTAACATCAACTGCTGCTTAAACAGGGTGATGATCCGTTTTGGAGCAAGAAGCTTCCTCAGGAGAAACCAGAAAAACCAAAAAAACCGGAAAGACCAATCCGGCCAAAAACCAAAGTTATTAAGAGGCCTGCTCATAAAAGAAAAACCACTGCATCTTCTGATCCGCCCGCTGATGACGATGTGGGTAATCCGGACCTTGAGGTAGAACTTGATTCACTTGGCTTACTTTTCACACGCCTTATTGATGATAATATTTGTCAGGATGATGCTGCAGAGGTAATCTCTCTTTCTTCTGATTCAAACCCTTTGCCTTCACTAAAAATCCGTCAGGCAAAGTGAAAAGTTAAAATTTCTCATCCTCTTGCTTACTTCGATCCCAAATTTCTTATGAAGACCCAACAGCACGAAGTTCGCCGCACAACCTGGCACAGCGGCCAGGTAGTTACCTCCGCCAGTTTACCGAATAGTCCGGTTCGGAAACGCCGTTCAGAGGTCTCTAATTTGCTTGTCAGTGCTTGTCCTAAAGCGGGCTGTTATCTTCAACCTCCTAATCCGTCTAACTCCTATTATCAGGTTACTTCCCACTCATCCTCTGGCGAGTCATTAGCTACTCAGCTGCCACCACTCAAGACGGTGCTTGGGTAAGCTATACTTATCATAGTATTTCTAATACATCATGTTGGAACATATGTTGTATTTGATTTTGATTATTCCTTGTAGGGCCAAGCCTAGACCAAGCAAGAAGGCCCGCCTGGATAAAGCGGCCGAGGAGGATGCCGTTCCTGAACCGGAGAAAACACCGGATCCTTCAGCGGTCATTCGCGAAGATATACCCAACGACCCCCCACTGCAAAGCGATGATGTTATTGCCGAAGAAAGGCCTGCTGACCAGCCTGGAAGCCCTATCCGGATTGAGAAATCCACCAGTCCAATCCGGCCTGCTAGCAAACCCGCTGCCCCTGGTCAAACCGGTGACACCAAGGATGATGATGTTGTGATTACTGGCATTGGCCATACTGAACCAAGAAATCCGGTCGCCTTATCAAAGCATACTGCCAAAGAAGAATTCGCTACTATGACCAAAGGCAAGTGGAATATTGATCTGGCTACTTACGCTCCTCTGAATGCCCAAGACCTTCATTCCGGCTACTTGAACCGGTTGTATACCAGCCGTGACTATGAAGCCGGTCTGGTGAATATGATGAAAGAAAAACTTGAGGTAACCTCCATGTGCTTTTTCCTACTTGGATACTTCAACTTTGTTAACTCTCCTAGCCCCCAAGGGCCGGTTTGGCAATCCTCTTATAAACCGGGACTTACTATTATAAAACTAAATGCTTCAAAATTCACCGATGTAGCCCCCAAGGGACGGTTCAACTTAATGTAGTTAAACCGGGACTTAAGTAATTTAACATGGCAGCACCAGAACTTATTTGAGCAAATAGCCATTAGGCCCCAAGTGCCAAGTTGAATACTTGTATTGAGCTTGGGACTTTTGCAATCAATTGACAGATGAAGATCAAATATGCATTAGCCCCCAAGTGCCAAGTTCATAACTTGTTATATGGTTGGTACTTCAATTCTTGTACCGTTTGTTGAGTCATATGACTGTCTATATGCAGGCTGAGCTGAAAACCGAAGAAAGCCAACTCGCCGATCTTCAAGAAAATTTGAAATCCCAACAAGCTGAATCCTCAAAGGCAAAAGAGGAGTTGACTAGTGCTTTAAGCGTCATGGAATAGCTGAAGGAGGGCTTCAACAAAGGGCGAGCGGATTGGGCCACTGAGAAGACCGCTTTGACCAAGAAAATTGAAACTGCTGAAGCTGCCCTTAAACCGGTGGTAGATGAGTTAACCAGCGTAAACCGGCAAGTGCATGACTGCAGCCATCTTTGGTAAGCTTCCTTTGACTTCTGTAATAATTTGACCTTCCTATGATAGGTACGGTTTGTGAACTCTTTGTAATGTTGTAGGTACACGTATTGGTCACTTGGGGTCAGATGTTCGGATGAAGTTGAAGGCCGCATATTCCTTAATCGAACAGTTGTATACTGAAGCGCAGCTAATCATCTCTACTGCATCACATAACAATCCGGCGCCCTCTTTAATTCAAGATACTCTTAGGAGGTTGTCAATGCCTCCCGCCCGTATTGTAGTGCTGAAGAAATCTGCTGCTCGAACCGGTGCCATCAATGCCTTAATCTGGGCAAAAGCATGGGTGCCGGATTTCGATCCTGTTGAGGCAGCTCAAGGTTATCCCAGTTTGAAGGAAGACGGCTCAGAGTTCAATGAAGATGATCTGAGAGTGATAAAACGGGCGGTGCGCCCTCTGGCTTGCCAATTGGTGGAAGAGGTAGACTTGACGCATTATCAAGCTCAATATAACAATGAGAACAAACGAGTGGCTTCACCAATTCCTGAAGTGGAGAATCTGATCCCTCCAATCTGTAAGCATACTTACGCTCCTGATATTGAACCATCTTCACTGATCCATGACGAAGCTGTCTCTCAAGCCTTAATGGGAATCGACTGGACCACTGTTGACTTCCAGCCACTGGGTAGGGAAGAAGAAGCTGAAGCGGCGCAGGATGACCCACCACCATCAGACCAGGGCGGTGACCAAGCTTGAACCGGAGACCGGTTTAAATGGCTGCTTTGTTATATTTCGCCAAGAAAACAATGATCTTATTTGGGCACCATGTTGCCTTGCAATAGGATAGCCAATACTCTTGCTTCTGAGATGCCTTCGTGCATCAGTGTTGATACTTTTGATTGAAATATCGGAACCTTCAACCTATATTTCCTGCAATCATAAAATCTTAAACTGCCACAGCGGTTGTACCGCCAGCCGGTCTATGACATTTATATATATATATATGCAAGGAAATTGAGGTGTATGATCAAATTTTGTGATACAAAATACCTGCCATTGCTGGGCATGAAGTTGGCTTAGCCAATCTTGAAGCGGAGGTTTACAAACCTGTACCGTCAAAGGAGAAAATAGCTCTTGTGTATACAATGCCGGTTTACCATGTAAACCGTGCCAGGTTGCCATAAACACCCTTCTTACTCCATCATGGGATGTTTAAAAGAAAAGGTTAAACCGAGCAAATAATCTCCGGATAAAAAATGGACCGTGTTCCGCCAATTGACAGTTTGAACCAGTTTAAAACGTTGTCAGTTTAAAAACGCAACAAAAATAAAGCAACAATTATTAAAAAAAATTATTGAAGCAAAGGCAATGATAAAACCATTTGCAAAGAGAGGCTTTATTGAGCCGATCAGATGGTGTTACCATGGCCGGACACGACCAAGCTCCCGATAGGTGTAGCTATGGTTCAAGTCAGCCAGGTCCCCAAATGAAACTGTGGCATTATGCCGATCAAGAGGCATGGCAATGGTTCGGGTTCGACCAAGCCCCCAAGTGATTCTATGACCTTAGGCCGATCAAGAAGCATGACTGGTTCAGACTTGACCATGTCCCCAAGTGATCTGGTGGCTTTCGCCTATCAAAAGGTGTTGCATTGGTTCAGATACGACCAAGCCCCCAAGTGATGTTTATAAAATTTTCAAGGGGTAAACCGGAGGCCGCTTTAAAACAGAACAACTCCGTGTAACCACGCGTGATGTAAAAGAACAGATACCCCACTTTAGCTGAGGCTCCGGTTTATTATATTAATCATGATATATACACTGTCATAATATATACATAAGTAGAGCCGATGGCTCAGGTATAGTAAGGCCGAAGATGAGCTATGTTCCACGGCCTGTTGGTCTCCTCCTCTGATGTACGTGAGTCTTTATGCTCTCGAATATCGATCAGATAGTATGACCTATTGTGCAGATTCTTGCTGACCACGAAAGGTCCCTCCCAAGGTGGGGATAACTTATGCATATCAGTCTGATCTTGGATGAGCCGAAGCACCAAATCTCCCTCTTGAAAGGTTCTGGTTCTAACTCGGCGACTGTGATAACAACGAAGATCCTACTGGTAAATCGCCGAGCGGGCAGCTACTACGTCATGCTCTTCATCCAACCGGTCCAAAGCGTCTTGCCGTGCTGTCTCGTTGTCCGCTTCAACTTAAGCCGCCACACGAGGTGAACCATGACGGCTATCACTAGGGAGAACCGCCTCCGCTCCATTGATCATGAAGAACGGCATGTATCCTGTCGATCTGTTGGGTGTGGTATTGATGCTCCACAACATAGATGGCAACTCTTCTACCCAACAACCCGGTGTTCTCTGCAAAGGAACCATAAGCCGGGGCTTGATGCCTCTCAAGATCTCCTGATTAGCTCTTTCTGCTTGCCCATTGGACTGTGCGTGTGCCACTGATGAAACGTCAAGTCAGATGTGCTCACGTTCGCAGAATTCCTTCATAGCCCCCTTGGATAAATTGGTACCATTATCTGTAATGATACTATGTGGAAAGCCTAACCGGAAAATCACCTTTTTGATGAACTGATCCGCCGTGGCCGCATCACACTTGCTAATAGGTTCTGCCTCCACCCACTTTGTAAATTTGTCAACCGCCACCAGGAGGTGGGTCTTCTTATCCTTGGACCTTTTGAAAGGCCCAACCATATCCAGCCCCCAAGTTGCAAACGGCCAAGTGATTGGAATCATCCTCAATTCCTGAGCCGGCACATGAGCGCGTCTTGAAAACTTTTGGCAACCGTCACATCGTCTGACCAGATCCTCCGCATCAGCATGAGCAGTTAACCAATAAAAACCATGGCGGAACACTTTGGCCACCAAAGACTTTGAACCGGCGTGATGACCACAATTTCCTTCGTGGATCTCGCGCAAAATTTCACAGCCTTCCTCAGGAGACACACAGCGTTGGAACGCCCCTGATACACTGCAATGATGCAATTCGCCATTAACAATAGTCATGGACTTGGATCGCCGGATTATCTGCCGGTCCAAGGTTTCATCCTCTGGTAGCTCACCCCGGTTCATGTACGCAAGATAAGGAAGCATCCAATCCGGAATGACGTGAAGAGATGCCACCAATTGAGCCTCCGGATCAGGAATAGCCAAATCCGCTTCACCAGGGAGCTTGACCGACGGGTTGTGCAGCACATCAAGAAAAACATTAGGCGGCACCGGTTTACGCTGAGAGCCCAACCGGCTTAAAGCGTCCGCCGCTTCATTCTTCCGACGGTCCACGTGGTCCACCTGATACCCCTTGAAGTGACCTGCAACAATATCCACCTCACGATTATATGCAGGCATGAGCGGGTCCTTGGAATCCCAAGTGCCGGACACCTGTTGAGCCACCAGGTCCGAGTCACCGAAGCACTTAACCCGGCTTAGATTCATCTCCTTAGCCATCCGGAGACCATGGAGCAAGGCTTCATACTCAGCTGCATTGTTAGTACAAGGGAACATTAAGCGAAGGACGTAACAGAACTTGTCACCTCGTGGGGAAGTTAATACGACTCAAGCCCCCGAGCCTTCCAATTGCCTGGATCCGTCAAAATGGATGGTCCAATATGTGTGATCCGGCTTCTCTTCAGGTGCTTGCAGCTCCGTCCAATCATTGATGAAATCAACAAGTGCTTGAGACTTCACCGCCATTCTGGGCATGTACTTTAACCCGTGCGGCCCAAGCTCTATAGCCCACTTGGCGATCCGGCCAGTCGCCTCCCGGTTCTGGATGATATTGCCTAAGGGAGGATAACCGACCACTGTGATGGGGTGCCCTTGAAAATATTGCTTCAGCTTCCGGCTTGCCATGAAAACTCCATATACCAGCTTCTGCCAATGCGGATACCTTTGCTTGGATTCAATAAGTACCTCACTGATATAGTAAACCGGACGCTGAACCGGATGCTCCTTGCCTGCCTCCTTCCGCTCCACCACAATAGCCATACTGACTGCGCGAGCATTAGCAGCAACATATAGCAGTAGCGGATCCTTGTCAACGGGAGCGGCAAGCACAGGCGGGTTGGCCAATTGCCGCTTTAAGTCCTCAAATGCCTGATCAGCAGCAGAACTCCAGACGAACTGATACGTCTTCTTCTACATCTGATACAAAGGAATTGCCTTCTCACCAAGGCGGCCGATAAACCGGCTCAACGAGGCAATCCGACCAGCCAAACTTTGAACGTCATTGATACACTTCGGTTTAGCCAGGGAGGTGATGGTTGTGATCTTCTCCGGATTAGCCTCAATTCCCGTGTTGGACACCAGAAAACCCAATAACTTGCCTGCCGGTACACCAAAAACACATTTGGCCGGATTGAGAATCATCTTGTATGTCCTCAGGTTACCAAAGGTTTCCTTCAAATCGTCAACCAGAGTCTCCTTCTTCCTTGACTTAACCACAATATCATCCACGTAAGCATGTATATTATGGCCAATCTGCTTGTGGAGGCAATTTTGTACACACCGTTGATAGGTTGCCTGGGCACTCTTGAGCCCAAAGGGCATAGACACATAGCAGAAGGCTCCAAAGGGAGTGATGAACGCCGTCTTCTCCTGGTCCTTAACTGCCATTTTGATCTGATGATAACCAGAATATGCATCCAGAAAACTCAAACGCTCGCAACCCGCCGTAGCATCAATGAGTTGATCAATACGGGGGAGGGCAAAAGGATCTGCTGGACAAGCCTTATTAAGGTCTGTGTAATCCACGCACATATGCCAGGTGCCGTTTTTCTTAAGGACCAGCACCGGATTAGCAAGCCACTCAGGGTGAAAAACTTCAACAATAAAACCAGCTGCCAAAAGCCTGGCTACCTCTTCTCCAATAGCTTTGCGTCTTTCTTCATTAAACCGGCGGAGGAATTGTTTCACCGGTTTGTATTTAGGATCCACATTAAGAGTGTGCTCAGCGAGTTGCCTCAGTACACCTGGCATGTCAGAAGGCTTCCATGCAAAAATGTCCTGATTCTCACGGATGAACTCGATGAGCGCGCTTTCCTATTCCGAATCCAAATTGGCACCGATCCTAAACTGCTTGGACGAATCGCCAGGCACGAAATCAACAAGCTTAGTCTCAGCTGCCGATTTGAACTTCAGGGCTGGATCATGCTCCGTAGTTGGCTTATTCAACGGAGTCATATCTGCCGGATCAACATTGTCTTTATAAAATTTCAGCTCCTCGGTGGCACAAACCGACTCTGCGTAGGCCACATCTCCTTCCTCGCACTCCAAAGCAACTCGACGACTTCCATGAACCATAATTGTCCCCTTGTGACCTGGCATCTTGAGCTGCAAGTACACATAACAAGGCCGTGCCATGAACTTGGTGTAGGCCGGTCGCCCAAACAGGGCGTGATACGGACTTTGGATCTTTACCACTTCAAACGTTAGCGTCTTCGTCCTGGAATCATGATCATCTCCAAAGGCCACTTCCAGAGCTATCTTACCAACAGATATGCTGATTTGCCAGGTACCACACCGTGGAACACCGTATTGGACGGTTTGAGATTTTTATCTGTCAATCCCATACGACGGAAGGTCTCATAGTACAAGATATTAATGCTGCTCCCTCCATCCATGAGTACCTTGGTGAACTTATAACCTCCCACCTGAGGTGCCACCACCAACGCTAGCTGACCCGGGTTATCAACCCGGGGTGGGTGGTCCTCTCTGCTCCATATGATTGGTTGCTCAGACCAGCGTAAGTAACGGGGGACGGCCGGTTCAACAGAGTTGACTGCCCGCTTCTAAACCTTCCGGTCTCGCTTGTCCAAGCTAGTGGTGAAGACATGGTACTGCCCACTATTCAACTGCTTTGGGTTGCTCTGGTAACCTGACTGTTGCTGCTGCTGGTTGTAACCATCCTCGCTACTCTGATTATTCTGATTACTATGTCCGCCCGGATTACAATTGAATGCTGAACCGGAATTTCCTCCACCGTAACCCGGCCCGGATCCTGAGCCACCGCCAGAGCCGTGATCATACTGGAAAGCATTAGAATTTTTGAACTCCTGCATAATGTAACAATCCTTCCAAAGGTGGTTTGCTGGCACCTCCTTCGTCCCATGCATCGGGCAAGGCTGGTTCAACAGATAGTTTAGGCGGTCCGGGTTAGGGTTAGGCGCTCCACTGCGATTCTGCGGTTTACCCTTACGCCGCTGGCCCTTGTCCTGCGCGTTGGTATTACCCACGAAGTCCATGTTGCCATCCGCTTTGCGCTTGCCTCCGCCACCATTACCTGTCGAGTGATGTTGCTGACCTTTGGAGTTGTCGTTCTTCTTTCCCTTCCCTGTCTTCTCATCATCAGACTCGGGATCCTTGGTACTATCAGAATCAGCATACTTTACCAAAGCGCCCATGAGAGTCCCTATGTCAGTGCAGTGGCGCTTCATCCGCCCTAATTTCAGCTTTAGGGGCCCAAACCGGCAATTGCCTTCCAGGGTTAAAACCGCGGTGTCAGCGTTGATGCGGTCTGATGAATGCAGAACTTGCGAGACCCGACGCACCCAATGTGTCATTGATTCTCCTTCCTCCTGGACATAGGCAGATAGATCCACTATCGACATCGGCTGCTTACACGTGTCTATGAAATTACTGATAAATCGGGCTCGTAACTGGGCCCATGAACTAATAGAATTGGCTGGTAAGCTTTTTAACCATGTACGGGTCGTTCCTTCAAGCATCATGGTAAAATACTTCACACACGCCGCCTCATCCACGTCAAGCATCTCCATGGCCATCTCATAGCTCTCCACCCATGTCTCTAGAGGTTGATCCGCCGTATAATTTGGTACCTTGCGCGGGCCCTTGAAATCCTTGGGCAGGCGCACGTTGCGTAAAGCGGGAACAAGGCAAGGCACCCCCAAAGCACTAGAGGCAACTCCAGGCTCCACCATGGTGGTCGGACGAACCGGCGTAAGCTGACGATCTTGATATTGTGCCGCTAATTCGGCCTCCCTGCGCGCTCGGGCCCGGTCCACCACTTCTTGAGCATTATCGACACCACCTGTCGGGTTGTTACCACAGGGCGCTCCTCGCCATGCATTACTTGACACGGCCGGTTCATCCATATGCCTGCTATAGCTCCGGCTCGGACGAGGGGTTGAGTGGATCCGATCACGGCTGTACGAATATGCTTCCTGTTGGACCAAAGCTGTCCTAAGGAGCTCCTTGACCCGGCGCGTCTCTACCGCCTGCGGCGAATCACCTTCAATTGGAATGGCCTCCAGCCGTGCAGCAGCCGCAACAAGGTTGTCCATCGGGTTGGAGTAGTGACCCGGAGGTGTTGGCACAGCCTGAGGTTCACCCGTATTATGACGGGGCAGATCTATTAAACGGGGCTGGACCGGCGCGCCCCTCCCAGGTGCTTCCGCCCGGTTTACCACTGGCGGATTACTAGCTCCTGCTCCGGGGGTGTTGAAGAGGTCTCTGGCTTCAAAAACCGAAGGCAGACGAGATCGGTACTTCCTCCTCATGACTTCCTGCGACGCGTTCTGGTCCAACATGAGCCTGTAGGCCTGTGCATCTAAAGCGGCCCACTCTGCAGTCATCCTGGTATCTTCAGCTGCTAAGTCCGCCTTAGCCTGAGTGATTTGCTCCCTCACTTTTGCAATCTCCGCGTTGTGAGTGTCCTGATCCGCCGTGTTAGCCTCTGCCATGAGCGCAGCTAACGCATCGAATAGATCCGATAAAACTTGAGCCGGCGGGCGCACAGAGCCTCCTGCCCCGGCAGCCGTCACCGCTACTGAAATGGAGATCATTGCCGCAGCGGTCGAAGAATGAAGCGCGGCCTGTGTACCGGCCATGAATATTCCAACCCGGTTGGGCAGATCAGAGGAGTCCGGAATACCGTCGCCATCGAAACAGCCCCCAATCCGGCCATCTTGCAGTTGATACAGAGATTCGGTTTCTCCGGTTGATGACTCGTCGCCAGAGTAAACGACGGTCTCGCCGCCAGATTCTGATCCGTCTTCATAACTTCCTCCATGGATGACTCCCACGAAGGCACGCTTCACGGCCAGTTTAACCCGGGCAGATCGCGCACGCTGAGCCGTCTCGACGAGGTCGGTGCAGATGTCCGGCTCAGGGCCCGGTTCACCGATCTTGCCGATGAAAACGTGTATGCCACCAAAGGGGACCCGGTACCCGTACTCAATTGAGCAGTCCTCGGGGCCCTAGCCTGCATCGTCGATGTAGAGCTTGCCGGGACGACTCTTAGTCATCCGGCCCACAGTGTAGCCCTCGAGTCCTTCAAAGCGGCCCTCCAAGAACTTGAAACCATCGTGCGATAGCCCCACGGTGGGCGCCAACTGTCGTGGTTTTGTCACGGCAGATGTCCTAGTGAAAGGACTTAGTCGTGGAGCCATTGCGACGGGTTAGCTTGAAGGGGTTAAAGCGGACACAGGGACGGAGAGAGTTTTATACTAGTTCGTCCCCTTCGATGAAGGTAAAAGCCTATGTCTAGTTTTGATGGAATTGATGGGGTTTCGATGACTAGGGAGCAAATAAGCTTCGCCTAAGTCTCGAGTTGTTGTTGTTCATCCTTGAACCGCCGCCGGGTCGTCCCCTTATATACACGGGTGATGCCCGTCGGTCCATAGAGTCCCAACACCGGTTCATACTCGTATCCGGGTTGGTCTCTCCTTATTCCTAACTTATAGTACAAGTTTACACATAAAGCTGGTTTACGGCTACAGGTCCTAAACCGACTACAGGCCTTGGGCCCTTATCTGCCTCTTTGGGCTTTACCACCTTTAAACTACTGATGAAGTTAACCCGGCCCAGGTAGGCCGGTTTACGCCCAGTAGTAATATCCCCAACAGTGACACTAGGCCTCCTACTGGCCCTAGAAACAGTGGGCCTTCTACGGGCCGTAGAAACAATGGGCCTTCTACGGGCCATAGAAACAATGGGCCTTCTGCGGGCCGTATCATCAATGGGCCTTATACGGACCGCATGATTGATTGACCAAACATGGGCCAAACAGACCGCATTATGGCCGTAAATGGGCTAGAGTTGGAATCGTCCATTCATGGCCCGACCATAATGGGCAATCATTAATAGCCCGTATTTGATGACGCTATGAAAATGACCCAATGTATTAACGGACCACAAACGATCCGACTGTAACCACGGGCTGAATTTGGCCCACAAGCAGAATATGACAGTGACGGGTCGTAAGTAAACGAATGCTGGAAATGAGCCCAAGAATAAATGGGCTCTGAGAAGGCCGAAAGATAACATGGGCTGGAAACGGCCCAACCGAATAACGGGCCGTTAATGGGTATAAAGTGATACACTGTTCATTACGGGCCAGTTTCACCACGGGCCGTTCATGGGTGTAAAGTGATACATTGTTCATTACGGGCCAGTTTCACCACGGACCGTTAATAGGCCAAGAGTTACATAGGGCCTCCTATGGGCCGAAAGACGTCATGGGCCATACATGCGCCAGAAGTGAAAACGGGATGGAATCATATTGGATGGCCTAGATGAAGCTACTGGGCCTAATTCGGATAGGGCGTAACGGGCCCTGGGTTAGTGGGTTGTAAATGGGCTATATGCGAATAGGCCGTTAACAGGCTTTCCATGGGCCGGCCCGCCACCTTTTGACCAAGTCAAATGGGCCGACCTTTTCACAGGAATGGGCCTTTGTTGGGTCGTGCCAGGTGTCGACGTATCATAGGCGCCTTCCGTCCAATGAGTGAATGGCATCTGTCCCAACGATGAGCTGACACGTGTTTCCTCCAGCCAATGATGATTTTACACGTGGAAAATCCCCATTGGTCGGGGCTGGTAACGGGTTATCGGATCCAAAACCCGACCCGACAGCTTAACGACGTTCCGTTACGGTGGATGCCACATGTCGGTCACCCTTGATGAAAGCACTTCTGTGACACGCGATTTATCGTCATGGAAGTGGACACTTCCGTGATGATAATTTTCGTAATGTCGTGGAACACTTCTATGACAGCACAAGTATGACTATCTTGATTCTGTCATAAAATCATCATGGATGTACATGCATGACAATAAACGCGACCTACTATGACAAACACGTATCATCACAGAAGTGTATTTTTTGTAGTGCAAGAGCATAAGTATTTTACGGTGGGTGAACGAATTACTGTTGAGCAATTGACAGAATTGAGCATAGTTATGAGAATATCTAGGTATGATCATGTATATAGCTATCACGTCCGAGACAAGTAGACCGACTCCTGCCTGCATCTACTACTATTACTCCACTCATCGACCGCTATCCAGCATGCATCTAGAGTATTAAGTTCAAGAAAACAGAGTAACGCCTTAAGCAAGATGACATGATGTAGAGGGATAAATTCTTGCAATATGATAAAAAAGCCATCTTGTTATCCTCGATGGCAACAATACAATACGTGCCTTGCTGCCCCTGTTGTCACTCGGAAAGGACACCGCAAGATTGAACCCAAAGCTAAGCACTTCTCCCATTGCAAGAAAAACCAATCTAGTAGGCCAAACCAAACTGATAATTCGAAGAGACTTGCAAAGATAACCAATCATACATAAAAGAATTCAGAGGAGATTCAAATATTGTTCATAGATAATCTTGATCATAAACCCACAATTCATCGGTCTCAACAAACACACCGCAAAAAGAAGATTACATCGAATAGATCTCCACGAGAGAGGGGGAGAACATTGTATTGAGATCCAAAAAGAGAGAAGAAGCCATCTAGCTACTAACTATGGACCCGAAGTTCTGAGGTAAACTACTCACACTTTATCGGACGGGCTATGGTGTTGATGTAGAAGCCCTCTGTGGTGGATTCCCCTTCCAGCGGAGCTCCAGAACAGGCCCCAAGATGGGATTAGGTTTTTGGCTCCGTATCTTATCATTTGGGGGTACGTAGGTATATATAGGAGGAAGGAGTACGTCGGTGGAGCAAAGGGGGGCCCACGGGGCAGGGGGCGCCCTCCACCCTCGTGAGTGCCTTCCTTCTTTCTTAACATGGGGTCCAAGTTCCGTGGATCATATTCGGTGAGAAAATCACGTTCCCGAAGGTTTCATTCCGTTTGGACTCCGTTTAATATTCCGTTTCTTCGAAACACTGAAATAGGCAAAAAACAACAATTCTTGGCTGGGCCTCCGGTTAATAGGTTAGTCCCAAAATTAATATAAAAGTGGAAAATAAAGCCCAATATGGTCCAAAAGAGTAGATAATATAGCATGGAGCAATAAAAAATTATAGATACGTTGGAGACATATCACTCCGGCGTGGGGATGATTTGTCCCTCGGCCGGGGAGCGGCGAGCAATTCCCTTTGCCAAATATCCGGCCGCCCGGGGCTCAGTAATGTCCTCCTCCTTGACGGAGGAGATCATCCACTTGCCTTGACCACCAGATTCAGACATGATTGCTTGAGTGGAAAGGAGATGAAAACTTGGGTGCTGGAGCTCGAGATCGGGAAGGCGGAGAGGGAGAGAAAGCGTGAGAAGAGGAAGAGGGGATCCTTATCCTCTTATAAAGGTAGCAAACATTAAACGCCTCCCCGCTCGCCTTAAGATTCGTCTATTCCCAAGGGCCGTGTAAACGACACGGTTGGGTTACCCATGCCCGCATTGATGAGAATCCCGCAATAGGGGGACACGATCTCTTCTTCGACAAGACGTGCTAGTAGCAACCGCGTTTTGAAACGTGGGATGGCAGAAGAAAAACGGTTCGAAATTATGACCGGACGGGCGTGATATCACGTTGCTGGAAGCTGTCAGCGGATAGAACTCGTGTGGAATATATATATTCTCTCTGCGGTTGTGCATGGTTTGTAACAGGTCCGGATACAATCATCACATCCGAAGACTATCTTGGAAGTTCGGAAGAAGGGGAACCCGCCTTGCAATGCTGAAGACAATCTGCGCGCCGGACTCCACATCATTGAAGCCAGGTTCAGGGGCTACTGAGGGAGTCCTGGACTAAGGGGTTCTCGGGCGTCCGGCCTGTTATCCATGGGCCAGACTGATGGGCTGTGAAGAGACAAAGACCGAAGACTATACCCGTGTCCGGATTGGACTCTACTTGGCATGGAAGGCAAGCTAGGCGACCGACTATGAAGATTCCCTCCTATGTAACCGACCTCATGTAACCCTAGATCTCTCCGGTGTCTATATAAACCGGAGACCATAGTACGGATAGGACGGATTCATGACCATATACTCTTAGGCTATACTTCTAGGGTTTAGCCATTATGATCTCGTGGTAGATCAACTCTTGTAACACTCATGTTCATCAAGATCAATCAAGCAGGAAGTAGGGTATTACCTCCGTAGAGAGGGCCCAAATCTGGGTAAACATTGTGTCCTCCGTCTCATGTTACCATTGATCCTAGATGCACAGTTCGGGACCCCCTACCCGAGATCCGTCGGTTTTGACACCGACAGGGATCTTGCTCAATCCCTACGTAGGTATGGTGGACACTTGAAAATAAGATTTGGGTTTAAGGGTTTTTGGATGCACAAGTAGTATCTCTACTTAGTGCAGAATTTCTGGCTAACAGGATAGGGGCAAGCACCACATGTTATAGGATCTATGACAATATGACTTCTATGTGAATATGAACAAACATATCATCAAGTTGTCTTCCTTGTCCAACGTCAACAATTTTGGCATATAATATTTTGATGGGGGCTCACAATCAAAAAAAGATTTCTAGGATAGTATATTTATATGTGAATCTTCTCTTCCCTTATTAATTCTTTCATGAGTTGCATCATTGACTAATGCTATGTTTGTCAATCTCTAATAAAATTTTCTACTTGTACTTTTTCTTATGTGGTGCCATCACCTACCATAAGATTAGTATATCAACTTCTTGATTTATTTCCTTTCTTTTTATTTATATACTTTCCTTTTATTTATATACCATAAAATTGCAACAAGAAAGTAAAGAAAGTAAAAACTCATACTAAACTTTATTATATATATTGCACACGATTACAAGGATAGATCACTAAGCAAACTCTCAAAGAAAGATCAAACTAAACTTTTATTCTTCTAAAGCAAAAGATCGAACTCAAATAAGTAAACTTGTTCTGCCACCGAGGGTGGATCTATGGTACCCTCCTTGCGCTTGTCTCCCTTGATGGTGTTCGTGGGTCCCTACCTCTTCAGCTCGATCTTCATTAACCAAGCATCTTGTTTCATGTTGTTGGAGGAGGAGGAAGACATGATGCCTGGCTTGAAAGATCTGACCGAAGACAACAAGAAATGAGAATAGAGGATTTCTCCGTCATACGGTGGTTAACAGGTTCGGGGGGTATATAAAGATTTTTTTTATCTTATGGGACAAGCAAACTCTAGAAAAACGGAGTCCGGAAGGTACCCCAGGTGGGCACAACCCACCTGGGCGCGCCTGGCTAGCCAGGAGCGCCCTGGTGTTTTGTGCCCACCTGGCAAGCCAGGCGCGCCCTGGTGTTTTGTGCCCACCAGGGTATGCTTCCTAGAGGTTTCTTATTTCCTATTATTATAAATATTCCAAAACTGACAAAAAATATTTTTGCGGATTTTTTGGTGTCCGTTTACTTACCGTATCACAAACGTCCTTATTTTTACGATTCTGGAGTGTTCCGAAAAGACTCTTTTATGTGTTCTTCTGGTGTCAAAGTTTGGATAATATAACTTTCAACATTAATGGGCGTACCTAAGATATAACGTTTTATTCGTTGCCCAAATGACCTTCGGGTTAGTACCTTCGGCATTATTTATTTTGATGGCTCCAGACCGATAAACCTCCTCGATAACATAGGGGCCTTCCCATTTTGAGAAAATTTTTCCTGCAAAGAATCGAATCTAAAACGAGAGTGGTACAAAAGAACATATTCTCTGACTTTAAACTCACGCTTTTCGATTATTTTGTCATGCCATCTTTTAACCTTTTCTTTGAATAATTTTGCATTTTCATAATCTTGGGTTCTCCGTTCATCTAAAGAACTAATATCAAATAACTTCTTTTCACCGACAAGTTTGAAATCATAATTGAGTTCTTTGATTGTCCAATATGCTTTATATTCTAACTCAAGAGGCAAATGACAAGCTTTTCCATAAACCATTTTATAAGGAGACATACCCATAGGATTTTTATAGGTTGTTCTATAAGCCCAAAGTGCATCATCTAATTTCTTAGACCAATTCTTCCTGGACCTATTGACAGTCTTTTGTAAAATTAACTTTACTAGTCGGCAACCCGTGCTACGCACGGGCTAGCTTAATGTTGAAGAACACATAAATTCAAGAATTATTACCAATTATCACATGGGTATAAGCTTTTGAAAATTATTAACACCAAGAAAATCTAATAGTTCTCCATCGGTACCCATAGGATAAATAGGATCAAATTCACTTATTCAATTACTGGTAAGACGCTTTAAATGTAAACACATACTAAAAACATGCATTTGATAATATTTCATGGTAATCTATGGAACAAATAGTTAGTTAATGATTAGACGCTTCATATATCTACATGGGTTCGAACATTCGATACTGCTGGTTCTTTTGATTGGTAGGTGGATTTTATTTATATTAGTTCATAATAGTCTATCATTTTCTAGATTCTTATTTTAGGTGAATTGGTCTTTATTTTTGTAGATCAACTGTTGTGGCTCATGAGATGCTTCTACCGAGCACCAGATTTCATCATCATAAATGGTGGGAGTATATGCACATGTGATCTCTCCATTCAATTAACATAACATGACTTCTCTATTTCTTTAGTACTCAACTACCTAATTATCTACATGATTCAGCTTAGATAATTTAATTGATTCTAAAGTATCATCACCAACATGTATGAGTGATTAGTGCCAAACG
This sequence comes from Aegilops umbellulata, assembly GCA_032464435.1. NCBI lineage: Eukaryota > Viridiplantae > Streptophyta > Magnoliopsida > Poales > Poaceae > Aegilops > Aegilops umbellulata. The sequence goes on from CP136060.1 coordinate 371,086,090, forward strand.
TGTTAACTATTTATAGAATTCAAAGAAGTAGAAAAATACCAAGCTACTTGTATTTATGAAAGAGGAAGAACCGTGCATAAGCATTTGGGGGGGGGGGGGTCTTAGAAGACCTTTCATTCACTGTACGTAAACATTTTCTTTTGGGAACCTAGAAATGATCACTTTCATGACAGCCTCCCATGTAAGGAAGCAACCTTGGTAGCAAGAACTTTGTTCTCACTATGATGAAAAATGAAAAGCTTCAGAAAGTTTAATTTACTAACACTTAAAGCAAGTGCAAATGATTGGAATTTCCTTTTGAAAGAAGTAACACTAAAATCCAAACAACATAACATCGATATGTGGGGGTCAAATGATTGAATGACACATGAAGTTCGATCTCACTTATTTAAGCTAATACTAAAAGATCTGGGGCTAGATCATAACTTTGTCTTACTCGTTGAATTTTAGTACGTGGTGAATCCCTTGGAAATTACCTCCAAACTGCATGCATATCCTACCATGGTGTCATTCTCTGTCTCTATTAGCCGACACTCAATATTACTCTTTCTTGTTGTCTTGAATTGACGTAGATCTGGACAGAAATGAACGGAACCCAATAAATTGAATATTTCACAGCTAGCTTTGTAACTAATTTTAACATCCATATCACAATTAATGCATCATAATTTATTTTCTTTTGACTAATATGCAGGCGCTGGGTCAAGGAACGCACATATACCTCGATAAACATAATCAAACATGCAGTCGTAGTTAATATAACAACTTGCTTCAACTGATTATAACTGGAAACAACCAAATATATAGGTTGACATGGGTTAACATGAACATAGGTCAAGGCAGCTTTTCATCAGGCATTATAAAACAAATGAAAGGTACCCCTGACAAAGCAATGTAGAAGATATAGATATTACATTAACTTGAAGATACCCCTGACAAACTACTGCAAAAGCAGTCCTCTGCAAAGAAAGCATGAAATATTAACTGAAAAGGTTAGTAGTTGTTCAGCAAAGAAAAAATGTACATTAATCGGCACATAATAACATTTTAAGTGGACCACATAGAAGAGCTCTGTATACTAAATTCCAAAATTAACAATGCTAGCAATGAGCCGGCTCCAGTAATGGAAATTAATCTCTCATGGTTGTAGACTGCGCCATTGCGGGAGGCAGATGATCAATTCATAGTGGCAACTATGTCATTGACAGTCTCTCACAGTCTCGTTGTTTCTAGATCAAATCAGTACATGGGTCCCATGGGAAAAAGGAGATCAAGTTGCTTGCTTGATATATTAGTTAAAGTGGTGTTGCAGCCGAGTATAGCATGTTTGATGATACATTACTTGTTTGCCCAAATATGGCGTCGATGATACAAACTTCACCAGTTGTTGCTACAGCCGGGCAGGAGTAACTTCTCTATGTTGGTCTGGCTGAGTCAAAATATTATGAAACATGACAACCTGAGAAAGCTACTATTAGTCTTGCTTTCAGGACAAACCATAAAGGAGCACATGAGTAATTTAAGATACTAAGTATACAATGCAGCAACATTCGAATCAGATAACATGTGTGCCATTGGCCGTTGATGATGGTATTGTCGTCACCAACATCATGCATCACAGGCTTCTGCACATCCTCTCATCCTTCATGTAATTCTCAGCATGGCTTACCTAGTGCAGTTGATCTGTCGCTAATTTTCCATGCTTCCATTCTCAACCTACACAATATGTGTGTCGTGCATCTGAAAACAGAGAAAATTATCTCTTGTTGGTTTTGGTAGTAGTATTTGTGGCATTGGTTTATCTATCTTTCCAGATCAGTGATTAGGCAAATTCCAATTCCTTTTGTCATGTAAGTATCACGAACTGCATAGAGTAGTCGAATTGGTTAGAAAGTAAGAGATTAAATTATTAAGGTTGGGTAGCCTTGACCAATTAATTGTAAAAGGCCTATTTTCATCTGCTACTTTGCGGTAACAAAAATTGTAATCGTAAGAGGGTGCATACCTGGACCTGCAGCAAAAAGGGCATGGTCTGGATCTATAGCAAAAGGGGAAATCGTAAGATGGTGCATACCTGGACCTGCAGCAAAATGGGATGGTCTGGATTTGTAGCAAAAGGGGCATGGGCTCGATCTGCACCAATAGGGGAATGAACCAGGGGTCTCCTCTTCAAGCATGGTGCAAAGGAAGGCATCTTCTACGATTCCAATGGATGCCTCCGTTAAAAGAAACAAAGGGCGATATGATTTGCATGCGGAAGAGGCAAGATCATCCGTAACAACTCGGCGGAGGGCCAGTCATGACGTTGGCAGCGGCGACCAGCCAAGAAGCCCTACCAACTGTGAGTGCATGGAGATCCCGAGTAGGATCATGAGAACTCTATAAGAGAAGGCAATGTACGGACCCGCGCAGTAGGATGCAGATGAAGAGGAGAAAGGAGACGTAGATGACATGGAAGAGACACGCTTAATCAAGATCCGATAGTCATGATGCGTAGATTTCTAGTTTCACATCAAGATACGTTGATTAGCAACAAATTTGTTTATATATATATATATATATAAAATACAACGTGGACTTCCTGGTTAATTAGATGGCAGAGTAAGCCCGGTTAGTTAGTTGCGCAGATCAGTTTTCATTACACCAATCTGCACGATCAGATTGATTTTTTTCGAGGGGGTACGATCAGATTGATACGTAACAAATATACAACTAATTTAACGGATTTTGGATTCTAAGATCTAAATGTTGTGTTCTTTTTTGGCCGTGTCTGGTTAGATTAGAGAGTTATCAAAAGATCTAGACCGTAATAATTTGGTCCCACATCAGATAAATGGCTCCTAATTACTGATTAACGTGGTAATTTCTTGGGAGTCTATAATTAGTATAGGTATAGATTTCTCTATTGCTAAGTTCAACTTCACCACTAGACTGATGATGATAAGGTGATGCAATTCTATGGTTAAAATCATACTTGGCAATCATTTCACGGAACGCACCATGAATAAAGTGTGAACCACCATCAGTCATTAAATATCTAGGGACTCCAAACCTTGGGAAAATAACTTCCTTAAGCATTTTAATAGAGGTGTTGTGATCAGCACTACAGGTTGGAATAGCTTCTACCCGTTTAGTAACATAATCAACAACAACCAAAATATGTGTATACCCATTAGAGGAAGGAAAAGGTTCCATGTAATCAAATCCCCAAACATCAAATGGTTCAATAGCAAGTGAATAATTCATAGGCATTTCTTGACGCTTACCGATATTACCTATCCTTTGACATTCATCACAAGATAAGACAAACTTACGGGCATCCTTTAAGAGAGTAGGGCAATAAAATCCAGATTGCAATACCTTGTGAGCAGTTCTATCTCCAGCATGATGCCCTCCATAAGAGTCGTAGTGACATTTCCGTAGGATTTGTCCCTGTTCATGCTCCGGTACACAACATTTAATAATACCATATACTCCTTCTTTATAAATATGTGGGTCATCCCAAAAGTAATGTCTTAAGTCATAGAAGAATTTTTTTCTTTTGTTGGTATGTAAATCTAGGTGGTAAATATTTTGCAACAATGTAATTAGCATGGTCAGTATACCAAGGAGTGTTATGACCAACATTTATTGCAGCTAACTGCTCATCAGGAAAACTATCATCAATAGGTAGTGGGTCATCAGGCACATTTTCAAGCCTAGACAAGTTATCAGCTACGGGGTTCTCAGCTCCTTTTCTATCAGTGATATGTAAATCAAATTCTTGTAGCAAGAGTACCCATCGAATAAGTCTAGGTTTAGCATCTTTCTTTTCCATAAGATATTTAATAGCAGCATCGTCTGTGTGAACAATTACTTTTGAATCAACAATATAAGGTCTAAATTTATCACAAGCAAACAACACCGCTAAGAATTCTTTTTCAGTAGTTGCATAGTTTCTTTGAGCATTCTCTAGAGTTTTACTACTATAATGAATAACATTCAGTTTCTTATCAACTCTTTGTCCTAGAACAACACCAACAACATAATCACTAGCATCACACATAATTTCAAAAGGCAAGTTCCAATCAGGTGGTTGAACAAGAGGTGCAGAAATTAAGGCTTTCTTGAGTGTTTCAAAGGCTTCTAAACAATCATCATCAAAAACAAAAGGAATATCCTTTTGCAAAAGACTCGTAAGAGGCCTAGAAATTTTAGAAAAGTATTTGATAAATCTCCTATAGAAACTAGCATGACCTAGGAAACTACAAATACCTTTCATATCTTAAGGACATGGCATTTTCTCAATTGCATCAGCCTTTGCTTTGTCCACTTCAATACCTCTTTCAGAAATTTTATGACCCGAGACAATACCTTCATTAACCATAAAGTGACACTTCTCCCAATTCAAGACAAGATTTGTTTCTTCACATATTTGCAAAACTCGATCAAGATTGCTTAAAGAATCATCAAAAGACTTCCCATAAACAGACAAATCTTCCATGAAACCCTCAACAATCATTTCACAAAAGTCAGAGAATATAGCAGCCATACATGTTTGAAAGGTAACAGGTGCATTACATAAACCAGAAGGCATTCCTCTATAAGCATAAGTTCCAAAGGGACAAGTAAAAGTGGTCTTTTCTTGACCAGGTTGAAAAACAGCTATTTGCGAAAAACCAGAATATCCATCAAGGAAGCAAAAATGTGTGTGCTTAGATAATCTTTCTAACATCAATAAAAGGCAGAGGGTAATGATCTTTGCTAGTTGCTTTGTTTAATTTTCTAAAAGCAATTACCATTCTATAGCCTGTAAGAATTCTTTGTGGAATAAGTTCATTCTTATCATTAGGAACAACAGTAATACCTCCTTTCTTATGGACACAATGAACATGACTTACCCATCTACTGTCAGCTATAGGATAGATTATACCTGCTTCCAGAAGTTTTAAGATTTCCGTTCTTACCACTTCCTTCATCTTTGGATTTAACCGACGTTGGTGATCAACAACGAATTTAGCATCAGGTTCCATATAAATTTTGTGCTGACATAGAGTGGGACTAGTGCCCTTTAAATCATCAAGAGTATATCCAATAGCAGCCCGATGCTTCCTTAGAACTTTCAATAATCTTTCTTCTTCATGTTCTAAAAGGTTAGCACTAATAATAACAAGATATATCTTGTTTTCATCAAGATAATCATAAGTGCCTGGCAATTGTTTAATTTCAAACACGGGATCACCTTTAGGTGGAGAAAGATATCCTAGCATTTCAAAAGGCAAATTGTGTTTAAACAAAGGACGGTGTTCAAAGAAAATCTTATCTATTTAATTTCTTTCATGCATATGTAAATCATTTTCATGGTCTAGCAAGTATTGTTCTAAAGGGCCATTAGGTGGTACAGCAATAGAAGCAAGGACAATTACTTCATCCTTACTAGGCAATTCTTTTGCATGAAGCTTTCTACTAAACTTAGAAAAATTGAACTCATGAGACTCATCACCAAAACTAACACCGACAGTTTGTTTCTCACAGTCTATTCTTGCATTAATGGTGTTCAAGAAAGGTCTACCAAAGATAATGGGACAAAAGTCATCTTGTGAGGAACCAAGAACAAGAAAATCAGTAGGGTATTTGATTTTTTCCACACAAGACTTCAACATCTCTAACAATCCCAATTGGTGATATAGAGTCTATATTAGCAATTTTAATAGTAACACCTATGTCTTCTAACTCCACAGTTTCTATGTAATTCATAATTTCTTGATAAAGGTGTAAGGAATAGCACTCACGCTAGCACCTATGTCACATAAACCATGATAATAGTGTCTCCTATTTTAACTGAGCCAACAGGCATGCCAACAAAAGGTCTATGTTTATCCCTTTTATCAGGTTTGGCAATTCTAGCAGCTTCTTCACAGAAGAAAATAACATGCCCATCCATATCTTCTTCCAAGAGATCCTTAACCATAGCAATACTATGCTCTACTCTGATTTGTTCCACAGGTTTAAGTGTTCTAACATAGATTTTGTTAACCACAGTTGAAACTTTAGTATGTTCCTTTATCCTAACAGGGAAAGGTGGTTTCTCAATATAAACAGAGGGAACAACTGGATCAACATTATAAATTATGGTTTCTTCTTTCATTGGTACCAGTTCTTTAATTTCTTCTTTAATAGGTGGGTGATATTTAAACTAAACTTTTGAAAAGCATATGTATTCATAAAAGATTTAACACAATCATACTTAAGTTTAAATACCTAACTCCTTACCTTCGTCGAGTTCCTAATCTTCAGAGTTGTGTTTAATTCTTTCCAAAAGATCCCATCAGAATTCAATAGTCTTCTTCATAAATGAACCAGCGCAAGAAGTATCAAGCATGGTTTGATCATTACGAGAAAGCCGAGCATAATTTTTTTGGATAATAATTTCTCTCGAGAGCTAATGATTGGGGCATGAATATAACATTGACTTAAGCCTCCCCCAAGCTAGAGCGATACTTTCTCCTTCACGAGGACAAAAATTATATATGTAATTCCGATCACGATGAACTAGATGCATAGGATAAAATTTTTGACGCAACTCCAATTTCAATCGATTCCAATTCCAAGATCCAATATCATCTCATAGCCTATACCATGCCAATGCTTTTCCCTTTAAAGATAAAGGGAAAACCTTCTTCATAACTTCATCTCCGGGTAAACCTGCACACTTAAACAATCCACAAATTTGTTCTACATATATCAAGTGCATATGAGGATGTTAGGTTCCATCTCCTGCATAAGGATTAGCTAGCACTTTTTCAATCATACCAGAAGGAATTTCATATTCAATATTTTCAGTAGGTGCAGTAGGTTGAGGGGTAGCTAATAGTGGTTCCGGTCGAGGTGAAGATACCGCGAACAAACCCCTCAAAGGATAGTTTTCCATAGTAGCAAGTGCCAATAAACTTCAGCACACTATATAAATGTTTCATTACCAAATTCCACTTACCAAAGGCGCTTCACTCCCTGGCAACGGCACCAGAAAATAGCCTTGATGACCCACAAGTATAGGGGATCAATTGTAGCTCTTTTCGATAAGTAAGAGTGTCGAACCCAACGAAGATCAGAAGGAAATGACAAGTGGTTTTCGGCAAGGTAATGTCTGCAAGTGCTGAAACTGTAAGTAGCAGAGTAGTTTGATAGCAAGATAATTTGTAACGAGCAAGTAAAGATAGTAGTAGCAAAAGTACAGCAAGGTAGCCCAATCCTTTTGAGGCAAAGGAAAGGCCAAAATGGTCTCTTAAGATAAGCAAAGCATTCTTGAGGGTACACGGGATTTTCATCAAGTCACTTTCACCATGTTGGTTTACTTTGTGTTCGCTACTTTAATAATTTGATATGTGGGTGGATTAATGACCGATAAGTGTAGGGGATCAATTGTAGCTCTTTTTTATAAGTAAGAGTGTCGAACCCAACAAGGAGCAGAAGGAAATGATAAGTAGTATTCAGTAAGATAATCTATGCAAGTGCTGAAATTGTAAGTAGCGAGTAGTTTGATAGCAAAATAATTTGTAACGAGCAAGTAAAAATAGTAGTAATAAAAATGCAGCAAGGTATCCAAATCCTTTTGAGGCAAAGGATAGGCCAAAATAGTCTATTACGATAAGCAAAGCATTCTTGAGGGTACATGGGAATTTCATCTAGTCACTTTCATCATGTTGGTTTGATTTGTGTTCGCTACTTTGATAACTTGATATGTGGGTGGACCTGTGCTTAGGTGGTGTTCTTACTTGAACAAACCTCCTACTTATGATTAACACTCCCTCAAGCATGTGCAACTATGAGAAAAGGATTAAGAATAAATTATAACCATAGCATTAAACTTTTGGATCCAATCGGTCCCTTACGAAATAGCGCATAAACTAGGGATTAAGCTTCTTTCACTCTTGCAACCCACCATCTAATTGCTACTCGACAATGCATTTCCTTAGGCCCAATATGGTGAAGTGTCATGTAGTCAATGTTCACATGACACCACTAAGGGAATAACAACATACATACTATCAAAAGATCAAACACGTATCAAGTTCACATGATTACTTGCAACATGATTTCTCCCGTGACCTCAAGAACAAAAGTAACTACTCACAAATGATAAACATGTTCTTTATTTGAGGAGTATTAAATAGTATAATGGATCTGAACGTATAATCTTCCACCAAATAAACCATATAGTAATCAACTAGAAGTTGTAATCAACACTTCTAGTCACCCACAAGGACCAATCTATTGTTCCGGTAACAAGATTGAATACAGGAGATGAATTAAGGTTTGAGAGGAGATGGTTATATTCAAGATGTTGACGGAGATTTCCCTCCCCAATATGGGAGAGTTGTTGGTGATGATGATGAAGATGATTTCCCCCTCCGGGAGGGAAGTTCCACTGGCGGAATCGGTCCGCTAGAGGGCAAAAGTGCTCCTGCCCAAGTTCCGCCTCAAGACAGCGGCGCTCCGTCCCGAAATTCTCCCCTCTATTGTTTCCAGGTCAAAATGACTTATATACCCGAAGATGGGCACCGGAGGTGGGCCGAAGAGGCCACAACCCAGGTGGGTTGTGCCCACCTTGTGGCCCCCCTCTAGTGTTTATTGGCTCCAATATTTCTTAAATAATCCATAAAAATCTCCGTGAAGTTTGATCTCATTTGGAGTTGTGCGGAATAGGTGGCCTGACGTAGCTTTTCCAGGTCCAGATTTCCAGTTGCCGGAATTCCCCCTCTTGGTGTGTTCCTTGCAAATTATTTGAGAAAAGGCATTAGAATTACTCCAAAAAGCATTATTACGGATAAAATCATTATAAATAATAGTAAGGAAACATGATGCAAAATGGACGTATAAACTCCCTCAAGGTTAGACCTCGCTTGTCCTCAAGCGAAAACCAAAATCGAAAAACATGTCCACATGCTTTGAGAGAGGGGTGTCGATAAAAACAAAATATGGACATAGAAGCATCATTTGATTATTATAACCACAAAAAATTAAACATAGGACTTTTATCATAGAACTTTTATCATATACTTCTCATGAATAAGTAATAGTTCATCACACAGTCAAAGTATAAAGCAGAAACTCTATTAGAAACCGACAAACTATGTTCTTAGTCAACTTTGCAACTGCAATTCATCATCTTTTCAGGAAGGGTCGCATATCGGATCCTTTAGACAAGTCCACATACTCTACCATCATATACTTCTATGATTGCTAGCGCTTACCTCGTACCCATGAACAAAACGTTTCAACCAGACACATAGAAAGATAGGGGCTTATTGTTTCGCCTCCCAACATACTCACCTCAAGGGTGATGTCAACAGTAATAACTCATGCTATCTATATTCAACTGGACATATGTGCCTAGTTCTTTCCTCACCACATGATGCTTGCCAAAGGAGAAAAATAAAAGGAATAGATGGAAAACTTTGACTCTTTGCATAAAAGTAAGTGCATGAAAATAAAGGAAAGGCCCTTCGGAGAGGGAAGTAGAGGTTGCCATGCGCTTATTTGTTTGTATGCTCAATCCCTTAGTGCAAGAGAACGTCATGTTGTATTGCCCCTTAAGATGACAAAATTTATTATGCAGTCTGTCGCTTTTATTATTTGTCATCCAAGTTCGTACAACGATCAATTTTCTCTTACACTAAATGATCTCACACTTCTCAAAGGAATTTTTATTGCCTTTTTGAACCGATGACAACTTACTTGAGGGATCTTGCTCAATCCCTAGATAGGTATGGTGGACACTTGAAAGAAATTTGGGTTTAAGGGTTTTTGGATGCACAAGTAGTATCTCTACTTAGTGCGGAATTTTTGGCTAGCAAACATAAGGGGCAAGCACCACATGTTAAAGGATCTATGACAATATGACTTCTATCTAAATATAAACAAACATAAACCATTAAGTTGTCTTCCTTGTCCAACGTCAACAATTTTGGCATATAATATTTTGATGAGGGCTCACAATCACAAAATATTTCTAGCATAGTATATCTATATGTGAATCTTCTCTTCCCTTATTAATTCTTTCATGAGTTGTAGCATTAACTAATCCTATGTTTGTCTATCTCTAATAAAATTTTCTACTTATACTTTTCCTTATGTGGTGCTATCACCTACCATAGGATTAGTATATAATCTTATTGATTTATTTCGATTCTTCTTTTTATTTCTTTATTTCTTTTCTTTATTTGCAACATGAAAGTAAAGAAAGCAAAAAATCAAACTAACTTTATTATATAACTTGCACACGATCACAAGGATAGATCACTAAGCAAACTCTCAAAGAAGAAAGGATCGAACTAAACTTTATTTCATCTAAAAGTAAATGGTTGAACTTGGATAAGTAAAAGCAAAAAGATAGTGGGATGATACGATGTCGGGTCACCTCCCAAGCTTGGCGGGAGCCAAGGGGAGTGCCCATACCCGATACTCAGTTCTCCTTTGGTGGTGAAGAAGATGGTGGTGGTGAAGGAGAGATCTTGTCCTCGGATTTCCATGGCAATGGTGGTGGTGAGAAAGTGTGGGGTTTCCCTTTTGCTTCCCCCAGCTTCTGATGGAGAATACAATTTTCCATCATCAACTCACAATTATCTATCTCGAGTTTTATTATCCGCTTGCATAACGCCTCCATGCTCTCATCCTTGAACCGGGAAGGAACTAATTCTTCTTCTTCTTCAGAGGTCCAACTATAGTGCTCCTCATCCCCATAGGACTTGGGGTTTGCGATGAGATCAGCAACATAGCTCTCACCCTCGGATTTTTGGGAGGACATATTGTTAGATCTACGCAGAAAACAACAAGAAAAGAGGATAGAGGATTTCTCTGTGATACGGTGATCAACAAGTTCAGGAAGTATATATAGATTTTTATCTTGGAGTACCAGCATACATAAGAAAAACGGAGTACGGAAGGTGTCCCAGGTGAGCACAACCCACCTAGGCACGCCAGGCTTGCCTAGCGTGCCCTGCTCTCTTGTGCCCACCAGGAGATGCTTCCTGGAAGTTTCTTTATTACCAAAATTATAAAAAAATCCAAAACTGGAAAAAAAATATTTTTGCGGATTTTTTGCAGTCCGTTTACTTACCGTATCACGTACCTCTTTATTTTCACGATTCTGGAGTGTTCCGGAAGGACTCTTTTATGTGTTCTTTGTGGCACCCCGGCTCAGAGCAACCGGTTTACCATGCATTGACAGCCCAGAGACCATGTCTTCTGGCAACACGCAACATCTTGGCGCAGAAAACAACCGCTTTATTGATGCTAGCGGATCAAAGTTTATATTACAACAGGTAGCGAGGCCAAGCGGCACACACGGTGCGGCTGAACAATATGTACATTATTTAGTGAACATAAAGGGCCTCGATCATAACAACTACGCGGCAGCGGAACAACGTCGTAGCGGAACTCCATAGCACAGGGACACCGATGTGGACATGGTCTAGACTCGGACAGCACTCCTTTCCAACGAGACTTTCCTGAAATCTGGCATGACATGCCAGGTCAGTACATTGAATGTACTTGCAAGCTCACAACAGACATAAACATAATAACAAACAATATCATGATCATTAACCAATTATTAATAATGCAACAATATAACCAACATGCTGTGATCATGCTCTTGTGAAAAACCCCTCGGACTGGTTAACCAACGGTGATCGCTTTTGGATCACAAACGTACCAACCTCAAAGTTTTAACTAAGAATATCTCGTGATCTTATCGGCGACCACAACCACGACCAATATTTGGTCTAAAACGGTGATCCTTCCGGCGATCACAACAACGACCAACACTAGGTCTTAAACCACAAGATGACCTTCCCGCCATCATTAACGGTGCAAAGTTCATAACTTAGTGTGCAAGATTTATTAAATGTTGACCCATGGTGTGACCTACTTTCGAGCGTGTCCGTAACCGTGGACTCGGCTATCGATAGATTAATACACTCTGCAGAGGTAGCACACTTTACCCACACCATGGAACCCATGGCCTCGCACTCCCATTCGGGTGGACCAACGGCATTCCGACGAAACCCCTCCATTGCCATGACACTCTCCCGGCCACTCCGATCCACTCCCCACTGGGCTAGTCCTGGGTGGCCCCGTGTCTACCAAAGACACAACGACCACCATCGTGGCCAAAACATAAACTGTCCCACACGGGGACACGGTACCAAAATCTCAACAACGGCCGCACGCCCATAACCTTCCCTCGTTGGAGGCATCGGCCAAAGGCATGAAAACGGACCGAATAAAGGCCTTCCCATAAAGGCAAATGTGGTTGCACTGGGAAAAACTCGATTCAGTGGCACCATGACCCGGTCAATGATATATTCAAGTTGAGTTATTATCGGGTTCAACTTAAAGTGAAAATAACCAGTGTCAAAATATGCCATGAAATGCAACACTAACATATGCATCACATATGAACGGAAATGACTGAGTCAACTATCCCCACACTAAGCATAAACATAAACAACTCATGACACTTCTCTGGTTAGGATTAAACCTTACTTTAAACAGAATCTTTTCTAACAAATTTATCATTTTTCTCATGCAAGAAAATAACTCCATATAAATACTTATATCCATAACTATATTACTCTTTCATAACAAAAATTAATTCTAGTTTCTTTACCAACTTAGTTAGCTTTAAAACTTTATGTAAATCAAGCATATTAACTTAAACAAGCAACTAGCAGAATATAAATAACATAATAGTAATTTAAATGCAAGGATTAAATCATTCATTCAAGTAGGAAAAATCAAAAATATTGTAATGGCACCATGAAAATGTTGCTGTGGCTTGCCTTAGTGCAGATGAGGTTCACAAGCCTCCTGGTGATCCTCAAGACAAGCCTCACCCTCTGAAAATAATTATAAACACAAAAAGAAAACATCAATAACTCTTCTGAAATTCACCAGAAAATCTAGACAGAAGGGGAAAATCCCATTTTTGGTGAGCTGCTAGATTTCTTTACAAAGAACACAATGCAAAAACAATCAATTCATTGGGACTTATGGTTAAAGAGTTTTGGCTGTTTGAAGCTCTGTGAAAAAATATGAAATTTGAATTAAAATAAAAACAGACTGGGGGTGATGTCGAAGGCGTAAAGCCTCAGGGCGCCACCACTCATACCGCTTCGCGTGCGTACTGAGTGGCTGACCAGTGGGCCCGCTAGTCAGGTGAGGGGGGGAGGGGAAAGAAACAAATGACGGCGCGGCTTCGCCGGAGCACATAACGGCGACGAGGGCTTCTTGGCCAAAACGAGAGGGGGGAATCGAGAGAGGAGACGGAGGCGCACCTGCCCGTACCCGTAGAGTAGCTAGGGGTGGTCGAACGGCGTTCGAATCAACCTCTCTAGCAGAGGCAGAGAGCGGAGGTCGCCAGAGATGAAGATGACCCGAGATTTTCATCAAGTCACTTTCACCATGTTGGTTTCATTTTTGTTCGCTACTTTGACAATTTGATATGTGGGTGGAGTAATGACCCACAAGTATAGGGGATCAATTGTAGCTCTTTTTGATAAGTAAGAGTGTCGAACCCAACGAGGAGCAGAAGGAAATGACAAGTAATTTTCAGTAAGGTAATGTCTGCAAGTGCTGAAATTGTAAGTAGCGGCGTAGTTTGATAGGAAGATAATTTGAAACGAGCAAGTAATGGTAGTAGTAACAAAAGTGCAGAAAGCTAGCCCAATCCTTTTGAGGCAAAGGACAGGCCAAAACTGTCTCTTATGATAAGCAAAGTGTTCTTGAGGGTACCCGGGAATTTCATCTAGTCTCTTTCATCATGTTGGTTTGATTTGTGTTCGCTACTTTGATAACTTGATATGTGGGTGGACCGGTGCTTAGGTGCTATTCTTAGTTGAACATCACAAGTCAGGTCCAGAATGAAAAAGAGGTTGGTGCACTTAATTTCTCCATAGAACATCACAAGGTTTTTGCATAAAGTTGGAAGGCAAGCAACCACTGACATCCCATAATTTTGGTGGAGGCTGGAAGGAGTGTTTACATGAGTTGTAGTGCAAAACTGCCCACTGGACCAGAGAAGAAAATTGGTTGCAGAGCTCAAAATATTTTATGAATAAAAGTTATTTTTGCATAATAGTGATTTAAAAACATCACTTGACATCTCCAAATTTTGGTTGGAATTTTAAGTGAATTTATCAAATGGTTGTAGTTCAAATATGGCCATAAAACCTTGAAAAACCATTTTTCAAGAAAATAAAGATTAAGCAAATTAATTATGTAATTAGTTCTGCTAATGAAAGGAAAGTTTCTCTTGAGAGTTTTAAACAAGTCCAAAAACATATTTGAAAAGTTTTCACTTTGGGGAAAAACTCCATAATAACAAGAGAGGAAATGGTTCAAAAATAAAAAGGGAGCCCAGAAAATAAGAAGTTTTAATTTCCTGGCAAAATTTTGATTAATAAAATAAGGTCAAAATTTTGGGGTGTCACAACAACCCATCAGGGCGTGCTTGGGGGGCTTAGCGCGCCCAGGTGGGTTGTGCCCACCTGGTGGCCCCCCTATGGTGTTTATTGGCTCCAATATTTCTTAAATAATCTATAAAAAATCACCATGAAGTTTCAGCTCATTTAGAGTTGTGCAGAATAGGTGGTCTGACGTAGATTTTCCAGGTCTAGATTTCCAGCTATCGGAATTCTCCCTCTTGGTGTGTTCCTTGCAAATAATGAGAGAAAAGGCATTAGAATTACTCCAAAAAGCATTATTATGGATAAAAACATTATAAATAACATTAAGGAAACATGATGCAAAATGGATGTATAATGGACCAGTTCTTACGTGTTGTTCTTACTTGAGCAAACCTCCTACTTATGATTAACCCTCCCGCAAGCATCCGCAACTACGAGAAAAGTATTAAGAATAAATTCTAACCATAGCATTAAACTTTTGGGTCCAATCGACCCTTTACGGAATTGCGCATAAACTGGGGTTTAAGCTTCTGTCACTCTTGCAACCCATCATCTAATTACTACTCCCCAATGCATTCCCTTAGGCCCAAATATGGCGAAGTGTCATGTAGTCGACGTTCACATGACACCAGTAAGGGAATCACAACATACATACTATCAAAATATCGAACACATATCAATTTCACATGACTACTTGCAACATGATTTCTCCCGTGACCTCAAGAACAAAATTAACTACTGACAAATGATAATCATGCTCAAGATCAGAGGGGTATTAAATAGCATATTGGGTGTGAACATATAATCTTCCACCAAATAAACGATATAGTAATCAACTACAGGATGTAATCAACACTACTAGTCACCCACAAGCACCAATCTATAATTCCGGTAACAAGATTCAACACAAGAGATGACCTAGGGTTTGAGATGAGATGCTTTTGTTGAAGACCTTGATGGAGATTGCCCTCCCCAAGATGGGACAGTTGTTGGTGATCATGATGACGATGATTTTCCCCTCCGGGAGGGAAGTTGCCCCGGCGGAATCGCTCCGCTGGAGGGCAAAAGTGCTCCAGCCCAAGCTCCGCCTCCAGACGGCGGTGCTCCGTCCCGGAAGTCCTGTCCTTATTTTTTCTTGGTCAAAATGAATTATATACCAGAAGATGGGCACCGGAGGTGCGCCTGGGTGAGCACAACCCACCAGGGCGCGCCTGTGCTCCCTGGTGCACCCAGGTGGGTTGTGCCCACCTGGTGGGGCCCCTCTGGTAGTTTTTTGCTCCAATATTCCTCACATATTTGATAAAAAAATCTCCGTGAAGTTTCAGCTTGTTTGGAGTTGTGCAGAATAGGTGGCCTGGCGTAGCTTTTCCAGGTCCAGATTTCCAGCTGTCGGAATTCTCCCTCTTTGTGTATACCTTGCATATTATGAGAGAAAAGGCATTAGAATTACTCCAAAAAGCATTATTATGGATAAAACATCATAAATAACAGTAAGAAAACATGATGCAAAATGGACGTATCAATTATCAAAGTCATGTTTAATATTTTTCACATAAGAAGCATCGACGGTTTTAGGAGGTTCCCCATCTCCATTAGCTACAAGTACACCTAATTTTCTTGGTATTTCGTGTTCCATAGCCATAACTAAAGATAGAGATCAACTTAGAAAAAAATAAAATCTAATTAGTGAGAAAAGCAAACAAGCACACATGAGAATATTCACCCCACACTATTTCTCCCCGGCAACGGCGCGAGAAAAAGGTCTTGATAACCCACAAGTACAGGGGATCAATTGTAGACCTTCTCGATAAGTAAGAATGTAGAACCCAACAAGGAGCTAAAGGTAGAATTATATTCCCTTCAAGTTCTATCGACCACCGATACAACTCTACGCGCACTTAACGTTCGCTTTACCTTGATCAAGTATGAAACTAGAAATACTTTGTAGATGTGATAGGATAGGTTTGCAAGATAATAAAGAACACGTAAATAAAAGCTAGGGGATGTTTAGATAAAGAATCAATTAAGTTAGTTTTAGTAGAGAGCTTGTTGTCACAAGAAAGTTATTTGTCCCTAGGCAATTGATAACTAGACCGGTAATCATTATTGCAATTTTATATGTGGAGATGCATAAGCCAACATACTTTCTCTGCTTGGATCATATGCAATTATGATTGGAATGCTAGCAAGCATCCGCAACTACTAAAGATCATTAAGGTAAAATCAAACCATAGCATTAAAGTATCAAGTCCTCTTTACTCCCATACACAAACAACCTACTTACTCGGGTATGTGCTTTTGTCACTCATCCCACCCACCATAAGCGAATCATGAACATATTGCAAACCCTACAATGGGGATCCCTCATGCTTGAGTGATATGAAGAGCACCACATGACAGCACCAATAATAAAACATACAACTCAAACCAATCACGATCATCAATCAACCCATAGGACAAAACGGATCTACTCAAACATCATAGGATAGCCGTAGAGAAATAATATATAGCATTGAGCACCATGTTCAAGTAGATATTACAGCGGGGAGAAGAGGTGTTACACCGCTACATAGAGGGGGGACAGTTGGTGATGACGGAGGCGAAGTTGTTGGTGTAGATCGCTGTCACGATGATGACCCCGACGACGTTCCCGCGCCAGCGGAAGAGGGGGGAGAGGGCCCCCTCCTTCTTCTTCCTTGGCCTCCCCCCTAGATGGGAGGAGGGTTTCCCCTCTGGTCCTTAGCCTCCATGGCAGTGGAGGGGCGGGAGCCCCTCCGAGATTGGATATATCTCTCTGTTTCCCTTCTGTTTCGCGTTCTTGTTTTCTGGCCTTTCACCGTTTCTTAAATTCTGGGAGATCGGTAACTCCGATTGGGCTGTAATTTTAACATGATTTTTATCCGAATATTATCTTTCTTTCTGCCGAAGAAGGGCACCAACCGCCGTACGGGGTGGCCGCAAGCCTCCTGGCTGCGCCCAAGGTAGGGCCCCCTAGTGCTTCTGGGCCCCTCGGTCATCGTCTCATGTTGATACTTTTCCCAAAAATCACATATATTCAAAAATAAATCTCCGTAAATTTTTATCGCATTTGGACTTCGTGTGGTATGGATATTCTGAGAAAGAAAAAATATGCAACAAACAGGAACTGGCACTGGGCACTGGATCAATATGTTAGTCCCAAAAACAATATAAAAAGTTGCCAAAAGTATATAAAAGTTGTAGAATATTGGCATGAAACAATAAAAATTATAGATACGACAGAGATGTATCAAGATGTTCCTCTCACTTTTCCAGATCTGGATCCTAGCACCCTCCCCTTGCCGCGGTCCTTCCAGCTAGATCTGGCTGGTGGGCGTGGGTTGGTAGGATCTCTCGAATGGGGAAACCAGTGGTCTACTGTCGGAGTAATTAGCCACGGGTAGCCTCATCAGCTCCCCTTGGCGTTTCAAGACATCAGTGCCGACTGTGCCCCTTAGGAGCACAAGACCAAAATGTCGCCTTCTCGCCGCCGGCTGGTCCAGGCGGCCGGCTGTTAGAAGGCGGCATGGCCCAGAAGGCGGCCGCAAGATGAGCCGACTCCTGGCAGGCGGCCTCGGGAGAGGCCGGCTCCCAGCAGGCGGTCCCAAGCACTCTCAGAGTCTGCACCCTCATAAATACGATGAGATGGGGCGTGGCTACAGCACGCCTCACCGCCCCTAGCCTAGGGCACAACAAGGCCACAGTGCGTCGTACCAAGTGGACTCCTCCGTTCGGTGCAGCACTGTTGCCACGCTGACCCAGATGTCACCCCTGTCAGAGGGGGTTGTGCCCCCACGACGGGCTGTCGGTACGGCCCGCAGGCAGCGGGCCCTACTTGACAACGAGAAGACCAGAAGGCGGCCACCCCTGGCTAGTCGGCTTAGCAGAAGCCGACAGACGACCAGGCGGCCCTCCCCCTCCGGGGGACCTGTGCGCCATTAACCAGACAATACAGAGAATGGCTACAGTGAACGCCCGCTAGGCAGCGGCATTGTAGCTACGCCTCCCCCGACAAAGCACGCATCATTAGCTGCATTGCTATAGTATTGAGCAGCCGGCAGGACCCGCAGGCGGCGAGTACGGCCTGTCAGCTAATTACCGGACAGACGGCGGGACCCACCAGGCGGCGGGCCCCACCGGCCAGCGAATAAACCGGCGACCAGAGACACTGACAGTTCGGGCCTACACCCGGCCGGATTACCATTGTACCCCTGGGGGTAGGCCTATATAAACCCCCCAGGGCACCCATGCAAAGGGTTCATCCTCTTGTTCACTCACACACCCATATAGAGAGAGAGGAAGCTAGGGCTAGACTTGCTCTCCTCCCCCCTCTAGAGAAACAGCTCAAGGAGCAAGCTTGTAGCCACCATTGTTGCTTGAGTGATCATGCGGAGGCCCCGTAGAGCAGGACTAGGGGTGTTATCTCCACGGAGATCCCCAAACCTGGGTAACATTCGCCGGTGTGCGTGCCTTCGCCTCATCCCGCTTCCTGGCACCGGCGACGTCTTACTAGCCCCCATCATGATAAGCCATCCTTTGGCATATGTCGCACCAAACCCCTGACATTTGGCGCCCACCATGGGGCTAGGTGCACCGTCGTCCGGAGATCTATTCTGGACGGGAACCCTCTTCCTCCCTGGCGAGCGCAGCTAGCCAGGCATGCCGGATGGCATTTGCACCAACGCGTTGTATGGCGCGGAGGTCGCCTGCGCGGCAAGCTGCCTCGCCGACCTTGTTAGCGAGATCCGCCTCTCCGACAAGCCTGCGTCCGACGCAGGCACTGACGGCCCCAAAAGCCGCCTCGTTAGCCTCCTCCACCAGCTCCACGTCGCCAACGAGCCAGCCATCTACTTAGAGTCAGTTGGCTCCACCGAACCGACGCTCGTTGACTCCGACAGGGCGTCCCTTGACGCATTCCCCGCCAACGTGGTGGTCGTTGATGATCGTCTCCCCCGTGCAGACAGCGGCGGCAGCACCGTCACGGAGGTGCTCGTCATCAACCATTACGGGATTTCCGGTGACGGTGCCCGAGACCCGCTTGAGGCAGCGCTGCAAGACCTGTCCGCACCCACCGCAGAATACGCTGATGCCGAGACGCTGGAAGCCCGCTGCGTCCAGCTCGTCGAAAGCGCCGAGAAGCTAGCCAGCATGAGACACCTTTCGGAAGCTTACCAGCACGAGATGGAACGCGTCGTTGGCGGCACGCCGGCTCCTGGCGGGCCCAGCCGCACCGGCACGGTTCGGCAGCACGGCGCGGCCATTGCCAGCATGTTCGGGGCAGATCGCCCCGTCTACGCACGCCCAGGGAGAACATACGAGCTGCCTAGGCGGTAACAGACGAACTGGACAACCTCGAGGGTGACGAGCGCCACCATATGACGGAGCGCGTCCAGCGACTCATTGACGCGGTTACCGAGCAGCAAGAAGCCGGCTGCCGCGTCGAGGATCCCAACCGGCAAAACAACGACCCGTCTCCCCGCCGGGAGCATGGCGCAATATCCCGGACGCCAACTGGTGGCGCTAGCAGATGACGAGACAAGGAGCCAGCTACCAGCCGCAGCCGGACGCACATGTCCATCGAGCCCGACCAAGACGGCCGCCCACGAGCGGTGGAACGACCAGGCGACTACCAGCCTCCCCCGCGCAGAGAAAGACGCGTCTCCCCGCCGCCTGTTGACCACCCGATACTCGGCGACCGCCTTGGCCCCCGAGAAGGAATCAGAGAAAATGATGCCCGCCACCGGATCGACCGCCTCAACCGATCCCTGGCGCTATAAGAAGAATGCGCGTTGGACCCGCCCTGTTTTGGCCCCTGCATCCGTGACCAGCCCTTCCCAGAGGGTTCACCCTCCCAATAGATACACCCAAGTACACCGGCTCCGTGAAGCCGAAAGACTAGTTGGTCGATGCTACCTCTTGAGCACTGCATTGGTTTTCCCTTGAAGAGGAAAGGGTGATGTAGCAAAGTAGAGTAAGTATTTCCCTCAGTTTTTGAGAACCAAGGTATCAATCCAGTAGGAGGCTACATGCGAGTCCCTCGCACCTGCACAATACAAATAAATCCTTGCAACCAACGCGATAAGGGGTTGTCAATCCCTTCACGGTCACTTACGAGAGTGAGATCTGATAGATATGATAGGATAATATTTTTGGTATTTTTATGAGAAAGATGCAAAGTAAAATAAAAGCAAAGGCAAAAATAAAGTTTTGGAAGATTAATATGATGAAGATAGACCCGGGGGCCATAGGTTTCACTAGTGACTTCTCTCAAGAGCATAAGTATTTTACGGTGGGTGAACGAATTACTATTGAGCAATTGACAGAATTGAGCATAGTTATGAGAATATCTAGGTATGATCATGTATATAGGCATCATGTCCGAGACAAGTAGACCGACTCCTGCCTGCATCTACTACTATTACTCCACACATCGACCGCTATCCAGCATGCATCTAGAGTATTAAGTTCATGAAAACAGAGTAACGCCTTAAGCAAGATGACATGATGTAGAGGGATAAATTCATGCAATATGATAAAAACCCCATCTTGTTATCATTGATGGCAACAATAAAATACGTGCCTTGCTGCCCCTACTGTCATTTGGAAAGGACACCGCAAGATTGAACCTAAAGCTAAGCACTTCTCCCATTGCAAGAAAGATCAATCTAGTAGGCCAAACCAAACTGAAAATTCGAAGAGACTTGCAAAGATAACCAATCATACATAAAAGAATTCAGAGAAGATTCAAATATTGTTCATAGATAATCTTGATCATAAACCCACAATTCATCGGTCTCAACAAACACACCGTGAAAAGAAGATTACATCGAATAGATCTCCACAAGAGAGAGGGAGAACATTGTATTGAGATCCAAAAAGAGAGAAGAAGCCATCTAGCTACTAACTATGGACCCGAAGGTCTAAGGTAAACTACTCACACTTCATCGGAGAGGCTATGGTGTTGATGTGGAAGCCCTCTGTGATGGATGCCCCCTCCGACAGAGCTTCGGAAAAGGCCCCAAGATGGGATCTCATGGGTACAGAAGGTTGCGGCGGTGGAATTAGGTTTTTGGCTCTGTATCTGATCGTTTGGTGGTACGTAGGTATATATAGGAGGAAGGAGTACGTCGGTGGAGCAACAGGGGCACACGAGGGTGGAGGGCGCGCCCTGGGGGGGTGGGGGCGCCCCCTACCTCGTGGCCTCCTCTTTTGTTTCTTGACGTAGGGTCCAAGTCTCCTGGACCATATTCTTCCTAAAAATCACGTTCCCGAAGGTTTCATTCCGTTTGGACTCCATTTGATATTCCTTTTTTGTGAAACTCTGAAATAGGCAAAACACAACAATTCTGGGCTGGGCCTCCGGTTAATAGGTTAGTCCCAAAAATAATATAAAAATGGATAATAAAGCCCAATAATGTCCAAAACAGTAGATAATATAGCATGGAGCAATCAAAAATTATACGTTGGAGACGTATCAGGCATCCCCAAGCTCAATTCCTGCTCGTACTCGAGTAGGTAAATGATAAAAACAGAATTTTTTTATGCGGAGTGCTACTTGGCATAATTTCAATGTAATTATTCTTAATTGTGTGGTATGAATATTCAGATCCGAAAGATACAAGACAAAATTTTAATATTGACATACAAATAATAATACTTCAAGCATACTAACAAAGCAATCATATCTTCTAAAAATAACATGGCCAAAGAAAGTTATCCCTACAAAATCATATAGTCTGGCTATGCTCTATCTTCACCACACAAAGTATTTAAATCTGCACAGCCCCGATGACAAGCCAAGCAATTGTTTCATACTTTTGACATGAGCGTGAGCCATGGACATAGCACTATATGTGGAATAGAACGATGGTTGTGGAGAAGACAAAAAAGGAGAAGATAGTCTCACATCAACTAGGCGTATTAACGGGCTATGGAGATGCCCATTAATAGATATCAATCTGATTTAGTAGGGATTGCCATGCAACGGATGCACTAGAGCTATAATTATATGAAAGCTCAACAAAAGAAACTAAGTGGGTGTGCATCCAACTCGCTTGCTCACGAAGACCTAGGGCATTTTGAGGAAGCCCATCACTGGAATATACAGGCCAAGTTCTATAATGAAAAATTTGTTGGAAATATGCCCTAGAGGCAATAATAAAAGCATTATTATTATATTTCCTTGTTCATGATAATTGTCTTTATTCATGCTATAATTGTGTTATCCGGAAATCGTAATACATGTGTGAATAATAGACACCAACATGTCCCTAGTAAGCCTCTAGTTGACTAGCTCGTTGATCAACAGATAGTCATGGTTTCCTGACTATGGACATTGGATGTCATTGATAACGAGATCACATCATTAGGAGAATGATGTGATGGACAAGACCCAATCCTAAACATAGCACAAGATCGTATAGTTCGTTTGCTAGAGTTTTCCAATGTCAAGTATCCTTTCCTTAGACCATGAGATCGTGTAACTCCCGGATACCGTAGGAGTGCTTTGGGTGTGCCAAACGTCACAACGTAACTGGGTGACTATAAAGGTATACTACGGATATCTCCGAAAGTGTCTGTTGGGTTGACACGGATCGAGACTGGGATTTGTCACTCCGCATGACGGAGAGGTATCACCGGGCCCACTCGGTAATGCATCATCATAATGAGCTCAATGTGATCAAAGTGTTTGATCATGGTATCATGCATTACGGTACGAGTAAAGTGACTTGCCGGTAACGAGATTCAACGAGGTACTGGGATACCGACGATCGAATCTCGGGCAAGTAAAATACCGATTGACAAAGGGAATTGTATACGGGATTAATTGAATCCTCGACATCGTGGTTCATCCGATGAGATCATCGTGGAGCATGTGGGAGCCAACATGGGTATCCAGATCCCGCTGTTGGTTATTGCCCGAGAGCCGTCTCGGTCATGTCTGCCTGTCTCCCGAACCCGTAGGGTCTACACACTTAAGGTTCGGTGACGCTAGGGTTGTGAAGATATGTATATGCAGTAACCCGAATGTTGTTCGGAGTCCCGGATGAGACCCCGGACGTCACGAGGAGTTTCGGAGTAGTCCGGAGGTGAAGAATTATATATAGGAAGTGCAGTTTCGGCCATCGGGAGTGAGGGTCACCGGTATTGTACCGGGACCACCAGATGGGTCCCGGGGGTCCACCGGGTGGGGCCACCCATCCCGGTTGGCCCCATGGGCTGAAGTGGGAGGGGGACCAGCCCTTAGTGGGCTGGTGCGCCCCCCAAGGCCCACCCTCTGCGCCTAGGGTTGGAACCCTAGGGTGGGGGGGCACCCACTTGCCTTGGGGGGCACTCCACCCCCCTGGCCGCCGCCCCCTCTGGAGATGGGATCTCCAGGGGCCGGCGCCCCCCAGGGGGCCTATATAAAGGTGGGGGGAGGGCGGGGCAGCCAAACCCTTGACCCTGGCGCCTCCCTCTCTCCCTGCTACACCTCTCCCTCGCGCAGTACACGGCGAAGCCCTGCTGTTGTGACGCCCTGCATCCACCACCACGCCGTCGTGCTGCTGGATCTTCATCAACCTCTCTTTCCCCCTTGCTGGATCAAGAAGGAGGAGACGTTACGCTGACCGTACGTGTGTTGAACGCGGAGGTGCCGTCCGTTCGGTGCTAGGATCTCCGGTGATTTGGATCATGTCGTGTACGACTACCTCATCCCCATTCTTTTGAACGCTTCCGCTCGCGGTCTGCAAAGGTATGTAGATGCATCCGATCACTTGTTGCTAGATGAACTCATAGATGGATCTTGGTGAAACCGTAGGAAAATTTTTGTTTTCTGCAACGTTCCCCAACAGTGGCATCATGAGCTAGGTCTATGCGTAGTTCTTCTTGCGTGAGTAGAACACAATTTGTTGTGGGCGTAGATTTGTCAACTTTGTTACCGCTACTAGTCTTATCTTGCTTCAGCGGTATTGTGGGATGAAGCGGCCCGGACCAACCTTACATATACGCTTACGTGAGACCGGTTCCACCGACTAACATGCTCTAGTTGCATAAGGTGGCTGGCGGGTGTCTGTCTCTCCCACTTTAGTTGGAGCGGATTCGATGAAAAGGGTCCTTATGAAGGGTAAATAGAAGTTGACAAATCACGTTGTGGCTTTCACGTAGGTAAGAAAACGTTCTTGCTAGAACCCTAATTCAGCCACGTAAAACTTGCAACAACAACTAGAGGACGTCTAAGTTGTTTTTGCAGCAAGTGCTTTGTGATATGATATGGCCAAAGTTGTGATGAATGATGAATGATCTATATGTGATGTATGAGATGTTCATGCTATTGTAAAAGGAATCACGACTTGCATGCCGATGAGTATGACAATCGGCAGGAGCCATAGGAGTTGTCATTATTCTTTTATGACCTGTGTGTCAATGGAAACGCCATGTAAATTACTTTACTTTATTGCTAAACGCGATAGCCATATTAGTAGAAGTAATAGTTGGCAAGCAACTTCATGGAGACACGATGATGCAGATCATGATGATGGAGATCATGGTGTCAAGCCGGAGACAAAGATGATCATGGAGCCCCAAGATGGAGATCAAAGGAGCTATGTGATATTGGCCATATCATGTCACGTTTATTATTTGATTGCATGTGATGTTTATCATGTTTTGCATCTTGTTTACTTAGAACGACGGTAGTAAATAAGATGATCCCTCATAATAATTTCAAGAAGTGTTCCCCCTAACTGTGCACCGTTGCGACAGTTCGTTGTTTCGAAGCACCACGTGATGATCGGGTGTGATAGATTCTAACGTTCACATACAACGGGTGTAAGACAGATTTACACATGCAAACACTTAGGTTGACTTGACGAGCCTAGCATGTACAGACATGGCCTCGGAACACAGAAGACCGAAAGGTCGAGCATGAGTCGTATAGAAGATATGATCAACATGAAGATGTTCACCGATGTTGACTAGTCCGTCTCACGTGATGATCGGACACGGCCTAGTTGACTCGGATCATGTTATACTTAGATGACTAGAAGAGGGATGTGTATCTAAGTGGGAGTTCATTAAATAATTTGATTAGATGAACTTTATTATCATGAACTTAGTCTAAAATATTTACAATATGTCTTGTAGATCAAATGGCCAACGTAGTCCTCAACTTCAACGCGTTCCTAGAGAAAACCAAGCTGAAAGACGATGGCAGCAACTATACGGACTGGGTTCGGAACCTGAGGATCATCCTCATAGCTGCCAAGAAAGATTATGTCCTACGAGCACCACTGGGTGACGTACCTGTTCTCCCTGCAGAACAAGACGTTATGAATGCTTGGCAGGCACGTACCGATGACTACTCCCTCGTTCAGTGCGGCATGCTTTACAACTTAGAGCCGGGGCTCCAAAAGCGTTTTGAGAGACACGGAGCATATGAGATGTTCGAAGA
Organism: Aegilops umbellulata; assembly: GCA_032464435.1. Taxonomy (NCBI): domain Eukaryota; kingdom Viridiplantae; phylum Streptophyta; class Magnoliopsida; order Poales; family Poaceae; genus Aegilops; species Aegilops umbellulata. The sequence goes on from CP136060.1 coordinate 371,111,989, forward strand.
GCTGAAAATGGTTTTCCAAGCTCATGCCCGGGTCGAGAGATATGAAGTCTCCGACAAATTCTTCAGCTGTAAGATGGAGGAAAATAGTTCCGTCAGTGAGCACATACTCACTATGTCTGGGTTACATAACCGCTTGACTCAGCTGGGAGTTAATCTCCCGGACGACGCGGTCATTGACAGAATCCTCCAGTCGCTTCCACCAAGCTACAAGAGCTTTGTGATGAACTTCAATATGCAGGGGATGGAAAAGACCATTCCTGAAGTATTTGCTATGCTGAAATCAGCAGAGGTAGAAGTCAAGAAGGAACATCAAGTGTTGATGGTGAATAAAACCACTAAGTTCAAGAAGGGCAAGGGTAAAAAGAACTTCAAGAAGGACGGCAAGGAAGTTGCCGCGCCCGGCAAGCAAGCTGCCGGGAAGAAGCCAAAGAATGGACCCAAGCCCGAGACTGAGTGCTTTTATTGCAAGGGAAGTGGTCACTGGAAGCGGAACTGCCCCAAATACTTAACGGACAAGAAGGACGGCAAAACAAAAGGTATATGTGATATACATGTAATTGATGTGTACCTTACCAGTACTCGTAGTAGCTCTTGGGTATTTGATACCGGTGCAGTTGCTCACATTTGTAACTCAAAGCAGGAGCTGCGGAATAAGCGGAGACTGGCGAAGGACGAGGTGACGATGCGCGTCGGGAATGGTTCCAAGGTCGATGTGATCGCCGTCGGCACGCTACCTCTACATTTACCTACGGGATTAGTTTTAAACCTCAATAATTGTTATTTGGTGCCAAGTTTGAGCATGAACATTGTATCTGGATCTCGTTTAATTCGAGATGGCTACTCATTTAAATCCGAGAATAATGGTTGTTCTATTTATATGAGTGATATGTTTTATGGTCATGCTCCGATGGTTAATGGTTTATTCTTAATGAATCTCGTACGTGATGATACACATATTCATAGTGTGAATACCAAAAGAGTTAAAGTTGATAACAATAGTCCCACATACTTGTGGCACTGCCGCCTTGGTCACATAGGTGTCAAACGCATGAAGAAGCTCCATGCAGATGGACTTTTAGAGTCTCTTGATTATGAATCATTTGACACGTGCGAACCATGCCTCATGGGTAAAATGACCAAGACTCCGTTCTCAGGAACAATGGAGCGAGCAACCAACTTATTGGAAATCATACATACTGATGTGTGCGGTCCAATGAGTGTTGAGGCTCGCGGTGGCTATCGTTATGTTCTCCCCCTCACTGATGACTTGAGTAGATATGGGTATATCTACTTAATGAAACACAAGTCTGAGACCTTTGAAAAGTTCAAGGAATTTCAGAATGAGGTTGAAAATCAATGTGACAGAAAAATCAAGTTTCTACGATCAGATCGTGGAGGAGAATACTTGAGTCACGAATTTGGCACACACTTAAGAAAATGTGGAATAGTTTCACAACTCACGCCGCCTGGAACACCTCAGCGTAATGGTGTGTCCGAACGTCGTAATCGCACTCTATTAGATATGGTGCGATCTATGGTGTCTCTTACCGATTTACCGCTATCTTTTTGGGGCTATGCTTTAGAGACTGCCGCATTCACTTTAAATAGGGCTCCGTCGAAATCCATTGAGACGACACCGTATGAATTATGGTTTGGGAAGAAACCTAAGCTGTCGTTTCTAAAAGTTTGGGGATGCGATGCTTATGTCAAGAAACTTCAACCTGAAAAGCTCGAACCCAAGTCGGAAAAATGCGTCTTCATAGGATACCCTAAGGAAACTATTGGGTATACCTTCTACCTCAGATCCGAACGCAAGATCTTTGTTGCCAAGAATGGATCCTTTCTAGAGAAGGAGTTTCTCTCGAAAGAAGTAAGTGGGAGGAAAGTAGAACTTGATGAAGTGTTACCTCTTGAACCGGAAAATGGCGCAACTCAAGAAAACGTTTCTGAGGTGCCTGCACCGACTGGAGAGGAAATTAATGATGATGATCAAGATGCTTTTGATCAAGCTCCTACTAAAATTCGTAGGTCCACAAGGACACGTTCCGCACCAGAGTGGTACGGCAACCCTGTCTTGGAAATCATTTTGTTAGACAACGGTGAACCTTCGAACTATGAAGAAGCAATGGCGGGCCCGGATTCCGACAAATGGCTAGAAGCCATGAAATCCGAGATAGGATCCATGTATGAAAACGAAGTATGGACTTTGACTGACTTGCCCGTTGAGCGGCGAGCCATAGAAAATAAATGGATCTTTAAGAAGACAGACGCGGATGGTAATGTGACCATCTATAAAGCTCGACTTGTCGCTAAGGGTTATCGACAAGTTCAAGGGGTTGACTACGATGAGACTTTCTCACCGGTAGCGAAGCTAAAGTCCGTCCGAATCATGTTAGCAATTGCCGCATTCTACGATTATGAGATATGGCAAATGGACCTCAAAACGGCATTCCTTAATGGTTTCCTTAAGGAAGAATTGTATATGATGCAGCCGGAAGGTTTTGTCGATCCTAAGAATGCTGACAAGGTGTGCAAGCTCCAACGCTCAATCTATGGGCTGGTGCAAGCATCTCGGAGTTGGAACATTCGCTTTGGTGAGATGATCAAAGCGTTTGGGTTTACACAGACTTATGGAGAAGCCTGCGTTTACAAGAAAGTGAGTGGGAGCTCTGTAGCATTTCTCATATTATATGTGGATGACATACTTTTGATGGGAAATGATATAGAACTCTTGGACAGCATTAAGGCCTACTTGAATAAGAGTTTTTCAATGAAGGACCTTGGAGAAGCTTCTTATATATTAGGCATCAAGATCTATAGAGATAGATCAAGACGCCTCATAGGTCTTTCACAAAGCACATACTTTGATAAGATATTGAAGAAGTTCAATATGGATCAATCTAAGAAGGGGTTCTTACCTGTGTTACAAGGTGTGAAATTGAGCTCAGCTCAATGTCCAACCACGGCAGAAGATATAGAAGAGATGAGTGTCATCCCCTATGCCTCAGCCATAGGTTCTATTATGTATGCCATGCTATGTACCAGACCTGATGTAAACCTTGCCGTAAGTTTGGTAGGAAGGTACCAAAGTAATCCCGGCAAGGAACACTGGACAGCGGTCAAGAATATCCTGAAGTACCTGAAAAGGACTAAGGAAATGTTTCTCGTTTATGGAGGTTACGAAGAGCTTGTCGTAAAGGGTTACGTCGATGCTAGCTTCGACACAGATCTGGATGACTCTAAGTCACAAACCGGATACGTGTATATTTTGAATGGTGGGGCAGTAAGCTGGTGCAGTTGCAAGCAGAGCGTCGTGGCGGGATTTACATGTGAAGCGGAGTACATGGCAGCCTCGGAGGCAGCACATGAAGCAATTTGGGTGAAGGAGTTCATCACCGACCTCGGAGTCATACCCAATGCGTCGGGGCCAATCAAACTCTTCTGTGACAACACTGGAGCTATTGCACTTGCCAAGGAGCCAAGATTTCACAAGAAGACAAGGCACATCAAGCGTTGCTTCAACTCCATTCGTGAAAATGTTCAAGATGGAGACATAGATATTTGTAAAGTGCATACGGACCTGAATGTAGCAGATCCGTTGACTAAACCTCTCCCTAGAGCAAAACATGATCAACACCAGAATTCCATGGGTGTTCGATTCATCACAATGTAACTAGATTATTGACTCTAGTGCAAGTGGGAGACTGTTGGAAATATGCCCTAGAGCCAATAATAAAAGCATTATTATTATATTTCCTTGTTCATGATAATTGTCTTTATTCATGCTATAATTGTGTTATCCGGAAATCGTAATACATGTGTGAATAATAGACACCAACATGTCCCTAGTAAGCCTCTAGTTGACTAGCTCGTTGATCAACAAATAGTCATAGTTTCCTGACTATGGACATTGGATGTCATTGATAACGAGATCACATCATTAGGATAATGATGTGATGGACAAGACCCAATCCTAAACATAGCACAAGATCGTATAGTTCGTTTGCTAGAGTTTTCCAATGTCAAGTATCCTTTCCTTAGACCATGAGATCGTGTAACTCCCGGATACCTTAGGAGTGCTTTGGGTGTGCCAAACGTCACAACGTAACTGGGTGACTATAAAGGTATACTACGGGTATCTCCGAAAGTGTCTGTTGGGTTGACACGGATCGAGACTGGGATTTGTCACTCCGCATGACGGAGAGGTATCACCGGGCCCACTCGGTAATGCATCATCATAATGAGCTCAATGTGATCAAAGTGTTTGATCACGGGATCATGCATTACGGTACGAGTAAAGTGACTTGCCGGTAACGAGATTGAACGAGGTATTGGGATACCGACGATCGAATCTCGGGCAAGTAAAATGTCGATTGACAAAGGGAATTGTATACGGGATTAATTGAATCCTCGACGTCGTGGTTCATCCGATGAGATCATCGTGGAGCATGTGGGAGCCAACATGGGTATCCATATCCCGCTGTTGGTTATTGCCCGAGAGCCGTCTCGGTCATGTCTGCCTGCCTCCCGAACCCGTAGGGTCTACACACTTAAGGTTCGGTGACGCTAGGGTTGTGAAGATATGTATATGCAGTAACCCGAATGTTGTTAGGAGTCCCGGATGAGATCCCGGACGTCACGAGGAGTTTCAGAGTAGTCCGGAGGTGAAGAATTATATATAGGAAGTGCAGTTTCGGCCATCGGGAGTGATCTGGGGGTCACCGGTATTGTACCGGGACCACCAGATGGGTCCCGGTGCACCGGGTGGGGCCACCCATCCCGGATGGCCCCATGGGCTGAAGTGGGAGGGGGGACCCGCCCTTAGTGGTCTGGTGCGCCCCCCAAGGCCCACCTCCTGCGCCTAGAGTTGGAACCCTAGGGTGGGGGGGCGCCCACTTGCCTTGGGGGGCACTCCACCCCCCTGGCCGCCGCCCCCTCTGGAAATGGGATCTCCAGGGGCCGGCGCCCCCCCAGGGGGCCTATATAAAGGGGGGAGGGAGGGGCAGCCAAACCCTTGACCCTGGCGCCTCCCTCTCTCCCTGCTACACCTCTCCCTCGCGCAGTACACGGCGAAGCCCTGCTGCTGTGACGCCCTGCATCCACCACCACGTCGTCGTGCTGCTGGATCTTCATCAACCTCTCCTTCCCCCTTGCTGGATCAAGAAGGAGGAGACGTTACGCTGAACGTACGTGTGTTGAACGCGGAGGTGTCGTTCGTTCGGTGCTAGGATCTCCGGTGATTTGGATCACGTCGTGTACGACTACCTCATCCCCGTTCTTTTGAACGCTTCCGCTCGCGATCTGCAAAGGTATGTAGATGCATCCGATCACTCGTTGCTAGATGAACTCATAGATGGATCTTGGTGAAATCGTAGGAAAATTTTTGTTTTCTGCAACGTTCCCCAACAAAATTCCCACTAGTATATGAAAGTGACAAAATGAGAGACTCTCTATCATTAAGATCATGGTGCTACTTTGAAGCACAAGTGTGGTAAAAGGATAGTAACATTGTCCCTTCTCTCTTTTTCTCTCATTTTTTTTATTTGGGCCTTTTCTATTTTTTTATGGCCTCTCTTTTTTTTCGTCCGGAGTCTCATCCCGACTTGTGGGGGAATCATAGTCTCCATCATCCTTTTCCTCACTTGGGACAATGCTCTAAAAATGAAGATCATCACACTTTTATTTTCTTACAACTCAACAATTACAACTCGATACTTAGAACAAAATATGACTCTATATGAATGCCTCCGGCGGTGTACCGGGATATGCAATGAATCAAGAGTGACATGTATGAAAGAATTATGAACGATGGCTTTGCCACAAATACAATGTCAACTACATGATCATGCAAAGCAATATGACAATGATGGAGCGTGTCATAATAAACGGAACGGTGGAAAGTTGCATGGCAATATATCTTCGAATGGCTATGGAAATGCCATGATAGGTAGGTATGGTGGCTGTTTTGAGGAAGGTATATGGTGGGTGTATGTTACCGGTGAAAAGTGCGCGCTATTAGAGAGGCTAGCAATGGTGGAAAAAAGAAGGGTGCGTATAATCCATGGACTCAACATTAGTCATAAAGAACTCATATACTTATTGCAAAAATCTAGAAGTTATCAAAGCAAAGTATTGCGTGCATGCTCCTAGGGGGATAGATTGGTAGGAAAAGACCATCACTCGTCCCCGACCGCCACTCATAAGGAAGACAATCAATAAATAAATCATGCTCCGACTTCATCACATAACGGTTCACCATACGTGCATGCTACGGGAATTACCAACTTTAACACAAGTATTTCTCAAATTCACAACAACTCAACTAGCATCACTCTAATATCACCATCTTTATATCTCAAAACAATTATCAAGCATCAAACTTTTCTTAGTATTCAACACACTCATAAGAAAGTTTTTACTAATCTTGAATACCAAGCATATTAGGATTATTTAAGCACATTACCATGCTATTTAAGACTCTCAAAATAATCTAAGTGAAGCATGAGAGATCAATAGTTTCTATAAAACAAATCCACCACCGTGCTCTAAAAGATATAAGTGAAGTACTTGAGCAAAACTATATAACTCCGAGAGGTCACGCCCTATTAAGCAAGTAACATCGGGATGATTCCAATCCACCGATGCATCGGCCAAAGCAACACAAGCCCAATTATCCGCGTGAATGACTTCTACCTCATCATCGACCCATTGTATTAAGAATTGATGCATGGTAGATGGCACACATTGGTTAGCATGAACCCAATCGCGTCCTAATATAACATTATAGTTACCTTGCACCTCGTCGATGAAGAATGTGGTGGCCAAAGTTTTACTTCCCACGGTGAGTTTCATGCACATCGCACCTTTGGCCTCTGTCTTTTCTTTACCCTCAAATCCATTAAGTACCATATTAGTCTTCATCAATGCATCATCATCTAACCCCAACTTCTTGAAGACCGAGTAGGGCATAAGATTTACCATGGCACCACCATCAACGAGCATCCTAGCAACCGGCGATCCGTTAATATGACCTTTGAGGTACAACGGCTTCAAGTGTTTCACCAGTTCTTTTGGCTTCTCGAAAATAGCATTCTTAGGACCAAAATCCAGCTGGGCTACCTCCCCTTCTTCACCTATAGCACGAAACTCGGCAGGTAAGTAATATACCATATTAATATCCATAACTTCCCGAACCGGTGTAGATTCATAATCCACCATCTCATCTTCATCTCCCAATGTGTATATTGGGCTTAAATATTCCTCAATTGAAGAGGGTGTTTCAGGTGGTGTGGACGATGTAATAGGGGTTGCATCATCCTCTTTTGATGGTGAAGGTGTTGCTGGAGCTAATGTAGAAGCATCAGTGTTTTGTTTTTGTTTAGGCGTCCACACTTGTTTTGTGAGTGCCATGGGCCGAATTTCACTTAACAATTCGTCCCTTTGCCTCTCCTCTTTGTGATCTACCTTCTCGTGGTTTCTCATGCGTTGTAATCTCCTTTTCATGGTCTTGGTTAAACCGGGAGGACACCACTTAGGTTGAGTATATTTGGGATCCCTTGGTTTGGCCTTGCTTGTGCTCGCCTCATGATCATGGAACCCTGCTGAACAATAACAATATCACCATTAGAAGTAGTCAGATTACCAACAACCGGCTTTTCGATCTCCTTTTGCTTGTCGCATTCTGAAATTTCCGCATTAGATGACTTAACACGCCACACTTTTTTATTGGCCTTACTTGGAGAAATTTTTGCTGGCCGATTAGCACCATAGCTCAAACGGCCTTCTGTGGGATAATAAAGCCTCTCGCGAGCAAGCGTTCTAGGTGCTGCCCACCCCATATGGAAAGCATAAGGAGCCATTGTGGGCTGCCCCCATCCTCCACTGAAGCCACTCATGTAATATGGCGCATAGGAGGGTTGTGACAACCATGGTGTCGGTGCCCATGACCCATATGGTCTTGCATATTGTCGAAACTCTTGCTCTGGAGGCAGTCTAGAATGCTTTGAATGCGATGGCCGATTTGAGCTAGAACCGGCCGCTTGACTTGCATATTTGGATAGCAACATGTCGAAAGTTGGCCTGGTTCACTTGCGCTTAGCTTCACTCTTTTCCCACTTGCCAACTTTTGAATTCTTGGGCTTGATAAATTTAACATGAGTATCTTCTTGTACTTGTGGTCCCCCCCCCCCCGAGTGAAGGATTTTTTATGGTGATCTTCAATACTTCTTTGCCATCGGGTTGCTTATCAAGCACAACCTCTCATCCCAAGAATTTGTCGCCCTCCTTGCCTTTCCTGGGTTCACCAATAAGAACATTATCTTTATTAGCATATTCGGCTATGCTAGGCCGAATCAACATTTTCTTTCCCTCCAAGTCCATGGTGTTTATCGGGAAGGGCTGTTTATCAACCTACATCTCAGCAAAATTCAATCATCCATCATTAATGGCCGATTGTACCTGTCGTCTGAAAACATTGCAATCGTTAGTAGCATGAGAAAATAAATTATGGTACTTGCAATAAGCACGCCGTTTCAGCTCCTCAAACGGCGGTATGGTGTGTGATATTCTAATCATCTTATCTTGCAAGAGAGCATCAAATATTTTATCACACTTTGATATATCAAAAGTAAACATCACCTCCTCATCACGATTCTTGTGTATCGGCTTAAGAGCACTGCACATATAGAGTTTGGCCTTCGAGGACCAAACAAATTCAGTAGTATAGACATCAACCTCATCGTCTGAATTATCATCATTGTGTTCAACCATATGCATTCTAGGACGATCGGTTCTAGACCTATGGACCTCTTTACTTCGACTCTCTTGGGCCAAAGCCTTTTGTAAGACTTGATTAATGCTCAAAAACTCACAACTTTCTAGCTTCTCTTTAATGTGAGTTTTCAAACCATTAAGAACAAGATCCGCCAAGTCTCTCTTAGTTATCACTAAGCTATAACATCGGGTTTTTATATCCCTAAATATCTTGACATAATCAGTGACCGATTCATCATGTTTTTGCCTAACCGATGTAAGATGTGACAACTTCAGCTCATTATCACCGCTATAAAAGTGATCATGAAACTTTTGCTCTAATTGAGACCATAAGAGAATTGAACCATGTGGTAAAGCAGAAAACCATGAAAATGCGGTGCCAGTTAAAGACAAGGGAAATAAACGCACTTTCAACTCTTCTATGGAACCTGCTTCACCCAACTATGCTAGATACTGACTCACATGCTCCCAAGTCGTTTTCGTACCCTCACCACTAAATTTAACACAATCACGAACCTTATAACCTTGAGGGTAAGAAATTGCATCGAAGTGTTCAGGATAAGGCTTTTGGTACACATGACTCTTTACTTTCGGCTCGTTTCTGAAAGTTTCTAGAAACATCTTATGCAAATCCTCCCTTAATTTAGCTAAAATTAGATCCGAGGTAGATGAAGATGTTTCTGGAAATGACATAGGAGCAACCTGAGTACTAGCTATTGGTGCCACTTGTGGGATGGGTGCCGAACCATAATTTAGCGGAAGATCAAACATGCTTGCAGCTATGGGTGGTGTGACAAAGTGAGTCGGCGTTGACGCGGAATTGGGCACACTCATAATAGTATTAGGGTATGTAGGTGCAGCCACAAGCTGGTTGGTTTGAGTAGGGTAAAAACTCAATGGAATATTATATTGTTGTTGCATAGGTGGTACCGATGAAATAGGTAAAATTGGACTAGGGTTTTCAGATATACCAACAGTACCACTAGATGATGGAGGCATATTTTTCTAAGCATTAGCACTAGCCACAAAAGAATTGTATGCCATCAGATTACCCTTACTAACAAGATTTTCAATCACAGCCACTTGCTACGGAGAAAAAACTTTACTCACAGTGATCACATCTTGTTCGTCGATGAGGGGAGGAAAATTGACTTTTCCAGCCGGAGTGATGTTGCCTTGACGGTCCTTCTTGAAACTTGAAAGAAACGCTTCCTAATCCTCCTCCTCGCGCTTCTTCTTGAGCGCCTCAAAAGCCTCTTCACGCTGCTTCTTGCACGCTTCATAGGCTTGGCGATGTTCATCCGATAGTTCATCAAGACCGGGCTTAACGATGCTATCAGCGTCAACTTCTGAGGGCTTGGGGAGATTAGACATGGCTGATGATGATTCTTGATCTTTCGTCCCCAGCGGAGTGGCCAAAAAGTGTGTTCACACACGAACACGTCACCATGTACCTCCAACGCCGAGGGAGATGCACCGCAGCTCACATCGAAGGAGACCCATCCGGAAGCGCGATACGCAAGCAATCCGGCGGGCGCTTTTCAGGACCCGAAACCCTACGCGCCCGGGAGGGACCCCGTCTGGACACGCGGCGGCTATGGGCTGCCCTAGGTCGGTTCGCCCGCCCCTAGAGCCTCGAGGATTGCTGCCCTTCAATATGAAGAATGAACGAAAAACGAGAGAGAAAGAACAAGGGATGGATGTAAAACTAGGGTAAAAAGTAGATGGATTTTGCGATTGTGTGTTGTTGTTCAATCAGTCGTGACCCCTTAGGTATATAAGAGACGGCTGGACTTCCCATGCAAGGAAAAGGCTTGGATCCACGTCCAAAACCCTAGTCAAATTCGGAATCCGAACTTTCCAAAACTGTTCGGTTTACAACCTGCCTGCACCTTGCGGGCCATGTTGGAGGCAGTAAACAACCTCGGATGGAAACGAGACACAATAGCAATCTTGACTGTTTCGACGAGACGAACAACTTTCATGTTGAACGTTTTTTGATCAGAAGCAATATTGAGGGAGTTTTCGGTTGTTTTCCGAAGTCTGCGGCAGAAAAATCCAAAACCCGGACAAACATCCCCGGAGTGTTCGGCCATCCTTGGAGAAATCCAAAACCCGGATGATCATTCCCGGAGTGTCCGGCCATCCTGATGCATCCACGCATTTTCGGCTGTAACTTTTGCATACAAACTCTAATTGAGACGTTTCTTATATCAAAATCGATCGTTTTGACGAGAAGAAGACAATCCGTGTAGATCACTTTTCCATACAAAGTAGTCTTGGGGGTGTAATCAGCTGAATATTGTTCTGAATACAAAATCTCGGTATTTCGAACACAACTTCGGCTTTTGAGATGAGATCGGATGGCGATGGCCCAAACGTCAAAGTTTCTCCTTTTGATGATACGGAACTTTCTTACTTTGATCACTTCTTCATTTGAAGCCATCTTAATTAAGTTCTTGGTCGTGCCAAAATCTGGTGTCAACAGTAGCGTAAGTATTTCCCTCAGTTTTTGAGAACCAAGGTATCAATCCAGTAGGAGGCTACGCGCGAGTCCCTCGCACCTGCACAATACAAGTAAATCCTCGCAACCAATGCGATAAGGGGTTGTCAATCCCTTCACGGTCACTTACGAGAGTGATATCTGATAGATATGATAGGATAATATTTTTGGTATTTTTATGATAAAGATGCAAAGTAAAATAAAAGTAAAGTAAAAAAAGCAAAGGCAATAATAAAGTGTTGGAAGATTAATATGATGAAGATAGACCCGGGGGTCATAGGTTTCACTAGTGGCTTCTCTCAAGAGCATAAGTACTTTACGGTGGGTGAACGAATTACGGTTGAGCAATTGACAGAATTGAGCATAGTTATGAGAATATCTAGGTATGATCTTGTATATAGGCATCACGTCCGAGACAAGTAGACCGACTCCTGCCTGCATCTACTAATATTACTCCACACATCGATCACTATCCAGCATGCATCTAGAGTATTAAGTTCATGAAAAAAGAGTAACGCCTTAAGCAAGATAACATGATGTAGAGGGATAAACTCATGCGATATGACAAAAAGCCCATCTTGTTATCCTCGATGGCAACAATACAATACGTGCCTTGCTGCCCGAACTATCACTAGGAAAGGACACCGCAAAATTGAACCCAAAGCTAAGCACTTCTCCCATTGCAAGAAAGATCAATCTAGTAGGCCAAACCAAACTGATAATTCGAAGAAACTTGCAAAGATAACCAATCATACATAAAAGAATTCAGAGAAGATTCAAATATTGTTCATAGATACTCTTGATCATAAACCCACAATTCATCGGTCTCAACAAACACACCGCAAAAAGAAGATTACATCGAATAGATCTCCATAAGAGAGGAGGAGAACATTGTATTGAGATCCAAAAAGAGAGAAGAAGCCATCTAGCTACTAACTATGGACCCGAAGGTCTGAGGTAAACAACTCACACTTCATCGGAGAGGCTATGGTGTTGATGTTGAAGCCCTCCGTGATGGATGCCCCCTCCGGCGGAGCTCCGGAACAGGCCCCAAGATGGGATCTCATGGGTACAGAAGGTTGCGGCGGGGGAATTAGGTTTTTGGCTCCGTATCTGATCATTTGGGGGTACGTAGGTATATATAGGAGGAAGGAGTACGTCGTTGGAGCAACAGGGGGGCCACTAGGGTGGAGGGCGCACCCTTGGGGGTGGGCGCGTGTGACGCCCCCGATTCAAGCGTACACTAATCATGCAGGCAAATGTGTATGATCAATATCAGGGACTCACAGGAAGATATCACAACACAACTCTAAAACATAAATAAGTCATACAAGCATCATAACACAAGCCAGGGGCCTCGAGGGCTCGAATACAAGTGCTCGATCATAGACGAGTCAGCGGAAGCAACAATATCTGAAGGAAATATGCCCTAGAGGCAATAATAAAGTTATTATTTATTTCCTTATATCATGATAAATGTTTATTATTCATGCTAGAATTGTATTAACTGGAAACATAATACATGTGTGAATACATAGACAAACAGAGTGTCACTAGTATGCCTCTACTTGACTAGCTCATTAATCAAAGATGGTTATGTTTCCTAGCCATGAACAAAGAGTTGTTGTTTGATTAACGAGATCACATCATTAGTTGAATGATCTGATTGACATGACCCATTGCATTAGCATAGCACCCGATCGTTTAGTATATTGCTATTGCTTTTATCCATGACTTATACATGTTCCTTTAACTATGAGAATATGCAACTCCCATTTACCGTAGGAACACTTTGTGTGCTACCAAACGTCACAACGTAACTGGGTGATTATAAAGGTGCTCTACAAGTGTCTCCGAAGGTACATGTTGAGTTGGCATACTTCGAGATTAGGATTTGTCACTCCGATTGTCGGAGAGGTATCTCAGGGCCTTCTCGGTAATGCACATCACATAAAGCCTTGCAAGCATTGCAACCAATGAGTTAGTTGCGAGATGATGTATTACGGAACGAGAAAAGAGACTTGCCGGTAACGAGATTGAACTAGGTATTGGATACCGACGATCGAATCTCGGGCAAGTAACATACCGATGACAAAGGGAACAACGTATGTTGTTATGCGGTCTGACCGATAAAGATCTTCGTAGAATATGTAGGAGCCAATATGGGCATCCAGGTCCCTCTATTGGTTATTGACCGGAAACGTGTCTCGGTCATGTCTACATTGTTCTCGAACCGTAGGGTCCGCACGCTTAACGTTACGATGACAGTTATTATGAGTTTATGCATTTTGATGTACCGAAGGAGTTCGGAGTCCCGGATGTGATCACGGACGTGACGAGGAGTCTCGAAATGGTCGAGACATAAAGAATTATATATTGGAAGCCTATGTTTGGACATCGGATGCATTCCAGGTGAAAACAGGATTTTACCGGAATACCGGGAGGGTTACCGGAACCCCCCGGGAGCATAATGGGCCAACATGGGCCTTGGAGGAAAGGTGAGAGGGCATCCCTAGGGGCTGCGCGCCTCCCCCCTTCCCTAGTCCTATTAGGACTAGGAGAAGTGGGGCGCCCCCTCTCTCTCTCTCTCCCCCTTGGAGCAATCCTAGTCCAACTAGGATTGGGGGGGGGGGAATCCTACTCCCAGAGGGAGTAGGACTCTCCTGGCGCACCAAACCTGGCCGGCCAGCCCCTCCCCCTTGGATCCTTTATATACGGGGGCAGGGGGCACCCCAAAGACACACAAGTTGATCTACGGATCGTTCCTTAGCCGTGTGCGGTGCCCCCTTCCACCAAATTCCACCTCGATCATATCGTTGCAGTGCTTAGGCGAAGCCCTGCGCCGGTAACACATCAAGATCGTCACCACGCCGTCGTGTTGACGGAACTCTTCCTCGACGCTTTGCTGGATCGGAGCCCGGGGATCGTCATCGAGCTGAACGTGTGCCAAGAACTCGGAGGTGCCGGAGTAACGGTGCTGTGATCTGTTGGATCGCGAGGAGAACGTACGACTACTTCCTCTACGTACGACTACTTCCTCTACGTTGTGTCAACGCTTCCGCTTCGGTCTACGAGGGTACGTAGACAAACACTCTCCCCTCTCGTTGCTATGCATCACCATGATCTTGCGTGTGCGTAGGAATTTTTTTTGAAATTACTACGTTCCCCAACAGTGGCATCCGAGCCTAGGTTTTTATGGTTTGATGTTATTTGCACGAGTAGAACACAAGTGAGTTGTGGACGATACAAGTCATACTGCCTACCAGCATGTCATACTTTGGATCAGCGGTATTGTTGGACGAGACGATCCGGACCAACCTTACGCGTACGCTTAAAGCCCGTAGCAGCCACGTAAAACTTGCAAACAACAAAGTAGAGGACGTCTAACTTGTTTTTGCAGGGCATGTTGTGATGTGATATGGTCAAGACGTGATGCTAAATTTTATTGTATGAGATGATCATGTTTTGTAACCGAGTTATCGGCAACTGGCAGGAGCCATATGGTTGTCGCTTTATTGTATGCAATGCAATCGCGATGTAATGCTTTACTTTATTACTAAGCGGTAGTGATAGTCGTAGAAGCATAAGATTGGCGAGATGACAACGATGCTGTGATGAAGATCAAGGTGTCGCGCCGGTGACGATGGTGATCATGACGGTGCTTCGAAGATGGAGATCACAAGCACAAGATGATGATGGCCATATCATATCACTTATATTGATTGCATGTGATGTTTATCCTTTTATGCATCTTATCTTGCTTTGATTGACGGTAGCATTATAAGATGATCTCTCACTAAATTATCAAGAAGTGTTCTCCCTGAGTATGCACCGTTGCGAAAGTTCTTCGTGCTGAGACACCACGTGATGATCGGGTGTGATAGGCTCTACGTTCAAATACAACGGGTGCAAAACAGTTGCACACGCGGAATACTCAGGTTTAACTTGACGAGCCTAGCATATACAGATATGGCCTCGGAACACAGAGACCGAAAGGTCGAGCGTGAATCATATAGTAGATATGATCAACATAATGATGTTCACCATTGAAACTACTCCATCTCACGTGATGATCGGACATGGTTTAGTTGATTTGGATCACGTGATCACTTAGAGGATTAGAGAGATGTCTATCTAAGTGGGAGTTCTTAAGTAATATGATTAATTGAACTTTAATTTATCATGAACTTAGTACCTGATAGTATCTTGCTTGTCTATGTTGTGTAGATAGATGGCTCGTGCTGTTGTTCCGTTGAATTTTAATGCGTTCCTTGAGAAAGCAAAGTTGAAAGATGATGGTAGCAATTACACGGACTGGGTCCGTAACTTGAGGATTATCCTCATTGCTGCACAGAAGAATTACGTCCTGGAAGCACCGCTAGGTGCCAGGCCTGGTGCAAGAGCTACGCCAGATGTTATGAACGTCTGGCAAAGCAAAGCTGATGACTACTCTATAGTTCAGTGTGCCATGCTTTACGGCTTAGAACCGGGACTTCAACGACGTTTTGAACACCATGGAGCATATGAGATGTTCCAGGAGTTGAAGTTAATATTTCAAGCAAATGCCCGGATTGAGAGATATGAAGTCTCCAATAAGTTCTATAGCTGTAAAATGGAGGAGAATGGTTCTGTCAGTGAGCATATACTCAGAATGTCTGGGTATAACAATCACTTGATTCAACTGGGAGTTAATCTTCCGGATGATTGCGTCATTGACAGAATTCTCCAATCACTGCCACCAAGCTACAAGAGCTTCGTGATGAACTATAATATGCAAGGGATGACCAAAACGATGCCCGAGCTCTTCGCGATGCTAAAAGCCGCGGAGGTAGAAATCAAAAAGGAGCATCAAGTGTTGATGGTTAACAAAACCACTAGTTTCAAGAAAAAGGGCAAAGGGAAGAAAAAGGGGAACTTCAAAAAGAACAGCAAGCAAGTTGCTACTCAAGAGAAGAAACCCAAGTCTGGACCTAAGCCTGAAACTGAGTGCTTCTATTGCAAGCAGACTGGTCACTGGAAGCGGAACTGCCCCAAGTATTTGGCGGATAAGAAGGATGGCAAGGTTAACAAAGGTATATGTGATATACATGTTATTGATGTGTACCTTACTAATTCTCGCAGTAGCACCTGGGTATTTGATACTGGTTCTGTTGCTAATATTTGCAACTCAAAACAGGGGCTACGGATTAAGCGAAGATTGGCTAAGGACGAGGTGACGATGCGCGTGGGAAATGGTTCCAAAGTCGATGTGATCGCGGTCGGCACGCTACCTCTACATCTACCTTCGGGATTAATATTAGATCTAAATAATTGTTATTTAGTACCAGCGTTGAGCATGAACATTATATCTGGATCTTGTTTGATGCGAGACGGTTATTCATTTAAATCAGAGAATAATGGTTGTTCTATTTATATGAGTAATATCTTTTATGGTCATGCGCCATTAAAGAGTGGTTTGTTCTTACTTAATCTCGATAGTAGTAACACACATATTCATAATGTTGAAGCCAAAAGATGCAGAGTTAATAATGATAGTGCAACTTATTTGTGGCACTGCCGTTTAGGTCATATCGGCGTAAAGCGCATGAAGAAACTCCATACTGATGGACTTTTGGAGTCACTTGATTATGAATCACTTGGCACTTGCGAGCCGTGCCTTATGGGCAAGATGACTAAAACACCGTTCTCCGGTACTGTGGAGAGAGCAACAGATTTATTGGAAATCATACATACTGATGTATGTGGTCCAATGAATGTTGAGGCTCGTGGCGGATATCGTTATTTTCTCACCTTCACTGATGATTTAAGCAGATATGGGTATATCTACTTAATGAAACACAAGTCTGAAACATTTGAAAAGTTCAAAGAATTTCAGAGTGAAGTGGAAAATCATCGTAACAAGAAAATAAAGTTTCTACGATCTGATCGTGGAGGAGAATATTTGAGTTACGAGTTTGGTCTACATTTGAAACAATGCGGAATAGTTTCGCAACTCACGCCACCCGGAACACCACAACGTAATGGTGTGTCCGAACGTCGTAATCGTACTTTACTGGATATGGTGCGATCTATGATGTCTCTTACCGATTTACCGCTATCTTTTTGGGGTTATGCTCTAGAGACGGCCGCATTCACGTTAAATAGGGCACCATCAAAATCCGTTGAGACGACGCCTTATGAACTGTGGTTTGGCAAGAAACCAAAGTTGTCGTTTCTTAAAGTTTGGGGCTGCGATGCTTATGTGAAAAAGCTTCAACCTGATAAGCTCGAACCCAAATCGGAAAAATGTGTCTTCATAGGATACCCAAAGGAGACTATTGGGTATACCTTCTATCACAGATCCGAAGGCAAAAATTTTGTTGCCAAAGTCGGAAACTTTCTAGAGAAGGAGTTTCTCTCGAAAGAAGTGAGTGGGAGGAAAGTAGAACTTGATGAGATAACAGTATCTGCTCCTTTATTGAGAAGTAGTACATCACAGAAATCTGTTTCTGTGACACCTACATCAAATAGGGAGGAAGCTAATGATAATGATCATGAAACTTCAGATCAAGTTTCTACTGAACTTCGTAGATCAACCAGAGTAAGATCCGCACCAGAGTGGTACGGTAATCCTATTTTGGAAGTCATGTTACTAGACCATGATGAACCTACGAACTATGAAGAAGCGATGGTGAGCCCAGATTCCGCAAAATGGCTTGAGGCCATGAAATCTGAGATGGGATCCATGTATGATAACAAAGTGTGGACTTTGGTTGACTTGCCCGATGATCGGCAAGCAATAGAAAATAAATGGATTTTCAAGAAGAAGACTGACGCTGATGGTAATGTTACTGTCTATAAAGCTCGACTTGTTGCAAAAGGTTTTCGACAAGTTCAAGGGATTGACTACGATGAGACTTTCTCACCCGTAGCGATGCTTAAGTCTGTCCGAATCATGTTAGCAGTTGCCGCATTTTATGATTATGAAATTTGGCAAATGGATGTCAAAACTGCATTCCTGAATGGATTTCTGGAAGAAGAGTTGTATATGATGCAACCAGAAGGTTTTGTCGATCCAAAGGGAGCTAACAAAGTGTGCAAGCTCCAGCGATCCATTTATGGACTGGTGCAAGCCTCTCGGAGTTGGAATAAACGCTTTGATAGTGTGATCAAAGCTTTTGGTTTTATACAGACTTTCGGAGAAGCCTGTATTTACAAGAAAGTGAGTGGGAGCTCTGTAGCATTTCTGATATTATATGTAGATGACATATTACTGATCGGAAATAATATAGAATTTCTGGATAGCATAAAGGGATACTTGAATAAAAGTTTTTCAATGAAAGACCTCGGGGAAGCTGCTTACATATTGGGCATTAAGATCTATAGAGATAGATCAAGACGCTTAATAGGACTTTCACAAAGCACATACCTTGACAAAGTTTTGAAAAAGTTCAGAATGGATCAGACAAAGAAAGGGTTCTTGCCTGTGGCACAAGGTGTGAAATTGAGTAAGACTCAATGCCCGACCACCGCAGAAGATAGAGAGAAGATGAAAAATGTTCCCTATGCTTCAGCCATAGGCTCTATCATGTATGCAATGCTGTGTACCAGACCTGATGTGTGCCTTGCAGTAAGTTTAGCAGGCAGGTACCAAAGTAATCCAGGAGTGGATCACTGGACAGCGGTCAAGAACATCCTTAAGTACTTGAGAAGGACTAAGGATATGTTTCTCATTTTTGGAGGTGACAAAGAGCTCGTCGTAAACGGTTACGTCGATGCAAGCTTTGACACTGATCCGGACGATTCCAAATCGCAAACCGGATACGTATTTACATTAAACGGTGGAGCTGTCAGTTGGTGCAGTTCTAAACAAAGCGTCGTGGCGGGATCTACATGTGAAGCTGAATACATAGCCGCTTCAGAAGCAGCCAATGAAGGAGTCTGGATGAAGGAGTTCATATCCGATCTAGGTGTTGTACCTAGCGTATCGGGTCCAATGAAAATCTTTTGTGACAATACTGGTGCAATTGCCTTGGCAAAGGAATCCAGATTTCACAAAAGAACCAAACACATCAAGAGACGCTTCAACTCCATCCGGGATTTGGTCCAGGTGGGAGACATAGAGATATGCAAGATACATACGGATCTGAATGTTGCAGACCCGTTGACTAAGCCTCTTCCACGAGCAAAACATGATCAGCACCAAAACTCCATGGGTGTTAGAATCATTACTTTGTAATCTAGATTATTGACTCTAGTGCAAGTGGGAGACTGAAGGAAATATGCCCTAGAGGCAATAATAAAGTTATTATTTATTTCCTTATATCATGATAAATGTTTATTATTCATGCTAGAATTGTATTAACTGGAAACATAATACATGTGTGAATACATAGACAAACAGAGTGTCACTAGTATGCCTCTACTTGACTAGCTCATTAATCAAAGATGGTTATGTTTCCTAGCCATGAACAAAGAGTTGTTGTTTGATTAACGAGATCACATCATTAGTTGAATGATCTGATTGACATGACCCATTGCATTAGCATAGCACCCGATCGTTTAGTATATTGCTATTGCTTTTATCCATGACTTATACATGTTCCTTTAACTATGAGAATATGCAACTCCCATTTACCGTAGGAACACTTTGTGTGCTACCAAACGTCACAACGTAACTGGGTGATTATAAAGGTGCTCTACAAGTGTCTCCGAAGGTACATGTTGAGTTGGCATACTTCGAGATTAGGATTTGTCACTCCGATTGTCGGAGAGGTATCTCAGGGCCTTCTCGGTAATGCACATCACATAAAGCATTGCAACCAATGAGTTAGTTGCGAGATGATGTATTACGGAACGAGAAAAGAGACTTGCCGGTAACGAGATTGAACTAGGTATTGGATACCGACGATCGAATCTCGGGCAAGTAACATACCGATGACAAAGGGAACAACGTATGTTGTTATGCGGTCTGACCGATAAAGATCTTCGTAGAATATGTAGGAGCCAATATGGGCATCCAGGTCCCGCTATTGGTTATTGACCGGAAACGTGTCTCGGTCATGTCTACATTGTTCTCGAACCGTAGGGTCCGCACGCTTAACGTTACGATGACAGTTATTATGAGTTTATGCATTTTGATGTACCGAAGGAGTTCGGAGTCCCGGATGTGATCACGGACGTGACGAGGAGTCTCGAAATGGTCGAGACATAAAGAATTATATATTGGAAGCCTATGTTTGGACATCGGATGCATTCCAGGTGAAAACAGGATTTTACCGGAATACCGGGAGGGTTACCGGAACCCCCCGGGAGCATAATGGGCCAACATGGGCCTTGGAGGAAAGGTGAGAGGGCATCCCTAGGGGCTGCGCGCCTCCCCCCTTCCCTAGTCCTATTAGGACTAGGAGAAGTGGGGCGCCCCCTCTCTCTCTCTCTCCCCCTTGGAGCAATCCTAGTCCAACTAGGATTGGGGGGGGGGGAATCCTACTCCCAGAGGGAGTAGGACTCTCCTGGCGCACCAAACCTGGCCGGCCAGCCCCTCCCCCTTGGATCCTTTATATACGGGGGCAGGGGGCACCCCAAAGACACACAAGTTGATCTACGGATCGTTCCTTAGCCGTGTGCGGTGCCCCCTTCCACCAAATTCCACCTCGATCATATCGTTGCAGTGCTTAGGCGAAGCCCTGCGCCGGTAACACATCAAGATCGTCACCACGCCGTCGTGTTGACGGAACTCTTCCTCGACGCTTTGCTGGATCGGAGCCCGGGGATCGTCATCGAGCTGAACGTGTGCCAAGAACTCGGAGGTGCCGGAGTAACTGTGCTGTGATCGGTTGGATCGCGAGGAGAACGTACGACTACTTCCTCTACGTACGACTACTTCCTCTACGTTGTGTCAACGCTTCCGCTTCGGTCTACGAGGGTACGTAGACAAACACTCTCCCCTCTCGTTGCTATGCATCACCATGATCTTGCGTGTGCGTAGGAAAATTTTTGAAATTACTACGTTCCCCAACAATATCTGAGTACAGACATAAGGTAAACAAGTTTGCCTTAAGAAGGCTAGCACAAACTGGGATACAGATCAAAAGAGGCGCAGGCCTCCTGCCTGGGATCCTCCTAACTACTCCTGGTCGTCGTCAGCGGGCTGCACGTAGTAGTAGGCACCTCCGGTGTAGTAGGAGTCGTCGTCGAGGGTGGCGTCTGGCTTCTGGACTCCATCGTCTGGTCGCAGCAACCGGGTAAAGAAAAGAGGAAAAGGGGGAACAAGGCAACCGTGAGTACTCGTTCAAAGTACTCGCAAGCAAGGAGCTACACTACATATGCATGGTTATATGTGTAAAGGGCCATATCAATGGACTGAACTGCGGAATGCCAGAATAAGAGGGGGATAGCTAATCCTGTCGAAGACTACGCTTCTGGTAGCCTCCGTGTTGTAGCATATAGAAAAGAGTAGACTGAAGTCCTCCAAGTAGCATCACATAGCATAATCCTACCCGGGGATCCCCTCCTCGATGCCCTGTTAGAGAGCGATCACCGGGTTGTATCTGGCACTTGGAAGGGTGTGTTTTATTAAGTATCCGGTTCTAGTTGTCATAAGGTCAAGGTACAACTCCAAGTCGTCCTGTTACCGATCGAAGATCACGGCGATTCGAATAGATTAACTTCCCTGCAGGGGTGCACCACATGACTCAACACGGTTGATCCCATTTGGCCGGACACACTTTTCTGGGTCATGCCCGGCCCCGGAAGATCAACACGTCGCAGCCCCACCTAGGCACAACAGAGAGGTCAGCATGCCGGTCTAAATCCTATGCGCGTAGGGGTCTGGGCCCATCGCCCATTCCACACCTGCACGTTGCGTACGTGGCCGGAGAGCAGACCTAGCAACCTCCATTACAAAGGAAGTCACGTTACGCGGTCCAACCCGGCGCGCGCCGCTCAGTCGCTGACGTCACGAAGTGCTTCGGCTGATACCACGACGCCGAGTGCCCATATCTTTCCCATGTAGTTGGTTAGTGCGTATAGGCCAATAGCGAGACTCAGATCAAATACCAAGAACTCGTTATGCGTGTTATTTTGAAATAACCGCGAACGCCGATAGGGCCAGGCCCACCTCTCACCTATGTAGTCTCAACCTGCCCTGTCGCTCCGCCACAAAGATCCACCTAGAGGGCCGTCGGGACAAAGGTCCTTTCAGCCCCCAATCCGTGAATCACTCACGGGTACTCCTCGAGCCGACCCGACTTTAGTCACCACATGTATCATGTATAAAGTATAGTATATACCCGTGATCACCTCCAGAGTGATCACGACCCGATAGTATAGCATGGCAGACGGACAAGAATGTAGGGCTACAGATGGAATACTAGCATCCTATACTAAGCAGGTAGGATTGCAGGTAAAGGTAACATAGAAACTTTCTTAATGAGCACTCGACAAACGCATTTCGAGAACATACACAAAGTCCCAGCTATGGACCTAGTGCGTCCTCATAACCGAGGTCTCTTGCATTTCCCTACAAGTAATTGGATCTCATATGGAGATGTTCAGTGAAGTAGAATGGAAAAAATCGAGTGCAACTACACAAGAACAAATCTGTAATTGTCGTTCGGAATCAGTTTTGCGCACTGTTAACTGAAACATGGATATCTGACTCGTACGGAGTCCGTTTCGGATCCACAAGTAGTCAAAACGTTTGTGACGACCAGATTCTTCAAAAGGCGTCTTTCATAGGGAACTTTTGGAGAACTTTTCTTAAAGATTTTGTTCAGAAACTTGTATAGAAACTTTCTTAATGAGCACTCGACAAACGCATTTCGAGAACATACACAAAGTCCCAGCTATGGACCTAGTGCATCATCATAATCGAGGTCTCTTGCATTTCCCTACAAGTGATTGGATCTCATATGGAGATGTTTAGTGAAGTAGAATGGAAAAAAATCGAGTGCAACTACACAAGAACTAGTCTGTAACTGTCATTCGAAATCAGTTCTGCGCGGTGTTAACTGAAACATGGATATCTGACTCATACGAAGTCTGTATTGGCTCCATAAGTAGTCAAAACGTTTGTGACGACGAGATGCTTCAAAAGGACTCTTTCATAGGGAACTTTTGGAGAACTTTTCTTAAGGATTTCGTTTAGAAACTTGTATAGAAACTTTCTTAATGAGCACTCGACAAACGCATTTAGAGAACATACACAAAGTCCCAGCTATGGACCTAGTGCATCATCATAACCGAGGTCTCTTGAATTTTCCTACAAGTAATTGGATCTCATATGGAGATGTTTAGTGAAGTAGAATGGAAAAAATCGAGTGCAACTACACAAGAACTAGTCTGTAACTGTCATTCGAAATCAGTTCTGCGCGGTGTTAACTGAAACATGGATATCTGACTCATATGAAGTCTGTATTGGCTCCATAAGTAGTCAAAACGTTTGTGACGACGAGATGCTTCAAAAGGACTCTTTCATAGGGAACTTTTGGAGAACTTTTCTTAAGGATTTCGTTTAGAAACTTGTATAGAAACTTTCTTAATCAGCACTCGACAAACGCATTTAGAGAACATACACAAAGTCCCAGCTATGGACCTAGTGCATCCTCATAACCGAGGTCTCTTGCATTTCCCTACAAGTAATGGGATCTCATATGAAGATGTTTAGTGAAGTATAATGGGAAAAATTGGGTGCAACTACACAAGAACTATTCTATAACTGTTGTTCGGAATCAGTTCTGCGCGGTGTTAACTGAAACATGGATATCTGACTCATACGGAGTCCTTTTTGGCTCCACAAGTAGTAAAAACGTTTGTGATGACCAGATGCTTCAAAGGATTCTTGCATAGGGAACTTTTGGAGAACTTTTCTTAAGGAGTTCGTTCAGAAACATGTATCGAAACTTTCTTAATGAGCACTCGACAAACGCATTTCGAGAACATACACAAAAGTAGTAGCAAGGACAGGCTATGCATTAGGATAGGATAACGGAAAATAGTAACATGTTACACTACTCTAATGCAAGCAGTAGAGAGGAGAGTAGGCGATATCTGGTGATCAAGGGGGGGCTTGCCTGGTTGCTCTGGCAAGAGAGAGGGGTCGTCAACTCCGTAGTCGTACAGGGTAGCAGCGGCGTCGGTCTCAGTGTCTAGCGAGAGAAGAGGGGGAAGAAACAATAAATATTTAAGCAAACAAATGCATAGTGATGCATGACATGACAAGTATCGGTGCTAGGGGTGCCCTAACGCGGTAAGAGGTGATACCGGGGAAGGGGGGAAACATCCAGGAAAGTATCCCCGGTGTTTCGCGTTTTCGGGCAGAGGAGCCAGAGGGGGAAAGTTGCAAGTTTGATATGTTAAGGGTGTGTGGCGGACGAACGGTCTGCGTATCCGGATTCGTCTCGTTGTTCTGAGCAACTATCATGTAGAAAGTAGTTTCATCTGAGCTATGGTTTATTTTATATTAATTTTAAAAGGAATTTATCATTTTCTAGAATTAAAAGAATTAATTTAATTCTAAAATACATTTATGACGTCAACATGAGGTTAGCGTGATGTCATCAGTCAACTAGCCAGTTGACTTAGTCAAACTGACATGCGGGTCCCACTGTCATTGTCTGGGATTAACTAAACAAATTTAATTAGAATAATTAGGTGGTTAGGTTAATTAAACAGTGTTAATTAAGTTAACTAATTCTTTAATTAATATATATATTATTTACTTTTTACATTTTTATTTCTGTTCTAAACAGTATTGGGGTGCGGGCCCTACTCGTCATAAATACAGGGGGCGGGGCCCAACCGTCAATGGCCCATCTGGCCATTAGCGGGCGCGGGTGGCTTAACGAGCGCGGGCGCTCGTGGAGACCGAACCCGACTGGGCGGACGGCGAGGCCGAACCCATGGCGAGGCGGGCCGGTGAAGGGGGGGTGGCCGGCGGCCAAGTGCGGTGGTGGCTGGTGCGGACGCCGGCGGAGTCGCGTGCGGTGGCGTGTGGGGAGTATCGGTGGCCGCAGCGGTTGCAGCAGGTGGAATCGGCAGCAACGGTCAGGAGCGGGGGCGGCCGGCCAAAGCAGGTACGGCCTCGCGCGGTTGGCTGCGGCGGCCTTGACGAGCACGAGGAGCGGCGGGCGTATGCCGGCGACACGCAGGCAGCGGCGGCGGCGGGACTGAGCGGGCGGGAGCCGCAGCGGGGTGAGCGGGGCGAGGCAGAGCATGGCCATGAGCGAGGGGAGTGAGGGGAGCAACGTGCTCGGACGGGCGAGCGCGCACGAGGGCACGACCAGGGCGTGCGTGGAGCGGGGCAGAAGGTCACGGCGAGCGCGACAGGGGGCGCGGGCGGCGACGAGCCGCAGTTGTAGAGGAAGGGGAGCTGTGGTTGCTAGGCGGCAGCGCTGCGGAAGCAGAGAGGGAGGAGGTAGGCGACGGCTCACATCGGACATGTAGGGTACGGGGCAGCAGGACGTGGGGAGGATGACGGGGACGAAGGCGATGTAGGGGAGGCAGTCCGGCGTGGTGGAGGAGGCAGTCCGGCGAGGAAGGTCCGGCGACGGGCGTCGAGCAGCGGGGCGGTGTCGGGCGTCGAGGCCGTGGGATCGATCCGATCTAGCTCGGGTAGAGGTGGGGCGGGTGCTATGCGGGGAAGATGGGGAGGCGGGCGTCGGCGAGGTGGTGCCGGAGGCACTGGGCGGCGGTGGCGGCCAGGCGAAGAGGTCGGGGCCCTCTGCCCCGATCCAGGCGGGGAAGGGGAGAGAGGCATGCGGGGAGCGAGTGGGGGAAGGTGGGGTGGGTGGTTATGGTTTTTCCCCTAGGGGGTGGATATGGGGGAGGGTGTGGGGTGCGGCTGGGCCGGCCTGGCGGCCCGATGGCCCGCTGGGCCGTGGCCCAGCGGGGGGTTCTTTTTTTTAGTTTTGTTTTCTGTTTTTATATTTTCTTTTCTTTTATTTATTTCCCTTTTCTGTTTTATTTAATTTATGTAATATTTGGCACTAACCGAACATTTTTATTTTTATGTTTGAAAACTTCTATTTTTTACCAAACTTTGAATTTTAATTTTGGACCGGTTTTGATCTAGCGCAAGATTAGCAATAGTAACCAAGGTGATGTGGCGACATTAACGTGGGATTACTGTAGCCTAATTATCTGGGCGTCACAGCGCGCCCCTGAAGGAAATATGCCCTAGAGGCAATAATAAAGTTATTATTTATTTCCTTATATCATGATAAAGGTCTATTATTCATGCTAGAATTGTATTAACCGGAAACATAATGCATGTGTGAATACATAGACAAACAAGAGTGTCACTAGTATGCCTCTACTAGACTAGCTCGTTAATCAAAGATGATTATGTTTCCTAACCATGAACAAAGAGTTGTTATTTGATTAACGAGGTCACATCATTGGTTGAATGATCTGATTGACATGACCCATTACATTAGCTTAGCACCCGATCGTTTAGTATGTTGCTATTGCTTTATCCATGACTTATACATGTTCCTATGACTATGAGATTATGCAACTCCCGTTTGCCAGAGGAACACTTTGGGTACTACCAAACGTCACAACGTAACTGGGTGATTATAAAGGAGTATTACAGGTGTCTCCAATGGTAGATGTTGGGTTGGCGTATTTCGAGATTAGGATTTGTCACTCCGATTGTCGGAGAGGTATCTCTGGGCCCTCTCGGTAATGCACATCACTTAAGCCTTGCAAGCATTACAACTAATGAGTTAGTTGCGGGATGATGTATTACAGAACGAGTAAAGAGACTTGTCGGTAACGAGATTGAACTAAGTATTGGATACTGACGATCGAATCTTGGACAAGTAACATACCGATGACAAAGGGAACAAACGTATGTTGTTATGCGGTCTGACCGATAAAGATCTTCGTAGAATATGTAGGAGCCAATATGGGCATCCAGGTCTCGCTATTGGTTATTGACCGGAGACGTGTCTCGGTCATGTCTACATTGTTCTCGAACCGTAGGGTCCACACGCTTAACGTTACGATGACAGTTATTATGAGTTTATGCATTTTGATGTACCGAAGGTTGTTCGGAGTCCCGGATGTGATCACGGACATGACGAGGAGTCTCGAAATGGTCGAGACGTAAAGATTGATATATTCGAAGCCTACATTTGGATATCGGAAGTGTTCCGGGTGAAATCAGGATTTCACCGGAGTACCAGGAGGTTACCGGAACCCCCCGGGAAACATATGCGCCATATTGGGCCTTAGTGGAAAGGAGAAAGGGGCTGCCCTAGGGCTGGCCACGCGCCTCCCCCCTTCCCTAGTCCTATTAGGACTAGGAGAAGGTGGCCGGCCCCCTCTCTCTCTTTCCCCCCTTGAGGAATCCTATTCCAACTAGGATTGGGGGGGGGGATCCTACTCCCGGAGGGAGTAGGACTCTCCTGGCGCGCCAGGCTTGGCCGGCCAGCCCCTCCCCCTTGGCTCCTTTATATACGGGGGCAGGGGAGCACCCTAGGACACACAAGTTGATCTACGGATCGTTCCTTAGCCGTGTGCGGTGCCCCCTTCCACCAAATTCCACCTCGATCATATTGTTGCAGTGCTTAGGCGAAGCCCTGCGCCGGTAACACATCAAGATCGTCACCACGCCGTCGTGCTGACGGAACTCTTCCCCGACGCTTTGCTGGATCGGAGCCCGGGGATCGTCATCGAGCTGAACGTGTGCCAAGAAGTCGGAGGTGCCGGAGTAACGGTGCTGTGATCGGTTGGATCGCGAGGAGAACGTACGACTACTTCCTCTACGTTGCGTCAATGCTTCCGCTTGAGTCTACGAGGGTACGTAGACAACACTCTCCCCGCTCGTTGCTATGCATCACCATGATCTTGCGTGTGCGTAGGAATTTTTTTTGAAATTACTACGTTCCCCAACAGTGGCATCCGAGCCTAGGTTTTTATGGTTTGATGTTATTTGCACGAGTAGAACACAAGTGAGTTGTGGACGATTCAAGTCATACTGCCTACCAGCATGTCATACTTTGGATCAGCGGTATTGTTGGACGAGACGATCCGGACCAACCTTACGCGTACGCTTACGCGAGACCGGTTCCCTCGACGTGCTTTGCACATAGATGGCTTGCGGAAGACTGTCTCTCCAACTTTAGTTGAACCGAGTGTGGCTACGCCCGGTCCTTGAGAAGGTTAAAACGGAGTCTATTTGACAAACTATCGTTGTGGTTTTGATGCGTAGGTAAGATGAGTTCTTGCTTAAGCCCGTAGCAGCCACGTAAAACTTGCAACAACAAAGTAGAGGACGTCTAACTTGTTTTTGCAGGGCATGTTGTGATGTGATATGGTCAAGACATGATGCTAAATTTTATTGTATGAGATGATCATGTTTTGTAACCGAGTTATCGGCAACTGGCAGGAGCCATATGGTTGTCGCTTTATTGTATGCAATGCAATCGCGATGTAATGCTTTACTTTATTACTAAGCGGTAGTGATAGTCGTGGAAGCATAAGATTGGTGAGACGACAACGATGCTACGATGGAGATCAAGGTGTCGCGCCGGTGACGATGGTGATCATGACGGTGCTTCGGAGATGGAGATCACAAGCACAAGATGATGATGACCATATCATATCACTTATATTGATTGCATGTGATGTTTATCTTTTTATGCATCTTATCTTGCTTTGATTGATGGTAGCATTATAAGATGATCTCTCACTAAATTATCAAGAAGTGTTCTCCCTGAGTATGCACCGTTGCAAAAGTTCTTCGTGCTGAGACACCACGTGATGATCGGGTGTGATAGGCTCTACGTTCAAATACAACGGGTGCAAAACAGTTGCACACGCGAAATACTCAGGTTATACTTGACGAGCTATGCATATAAGATATGACCTCGGAACACAGAGACCGAAAGGTCGAGCGTGAATCATATAGTAGATATGATCAACATAACGATGTTCACCATTGAAAACTACTCCATATCACGTGATGATCGGTTATGGTTTAGTTGATTTGGATCACGTGATCACTTAGAGGATTAGAGGGATGTCTATCTAAGTGGGAGTTCTTAACTAATTTGATTAACTAAACTTAAACTTATCATGAACTTAGTATCTGATAGTATCTTGCTTGTCTATGTTGATTGTAGATAGATGACTCGTGCTGTTGTTCCGTTAAATTTTAATGCGTTCCTTGAGAAAGCAAAGTTGAAAGATGATGGTAGCAATTACACGGACTGGGTCCGTAACTTGAGGATTATCCTCATTGCTGCACAGAAGAATTACGTCCTGGAAGCACCGCTAGGTGCCAGGCCTGCTGCGAGAGCAACACCAGAAGTTATGAATGTCTGGCAGAGCAAAGCTGATGACTACTCGATAGTTCAGTGTGCCATGCTTTACGGCTTAGAACCGGGACTTCAACGACGTTTTGAATGTCATGGAGCATATGAGATGTTCCAGGAGTTGAAGTTAATATTTCAAGCAAATGCCCGGATTGAGAGATATGAAGTCTCCAATAAGTTCTATAGCTGCAAAATGGAGGAGAACAGTTCTGTCAGTGAGCATATACTCAAAATGTCTGGGTATAATAATCACTTGATTCAATTGGGAGTTACTCTTCCAGATGATTGCGTCATTGACAGAATTCTCCAATCACTACCACCAAGCTACAAGAGCTTCGTGATGAACTATAATATGCAAGGGATGACCAAGACTATTCCCGAGCTCTTCGCAATGCTAAAAGCTGCGGAGGTAGAAATCAAGAAGGAGCATCAAGTGTTGATGGTTAACAAAACCACTAGTTTCAAGAAAAAGGGCAAAGGGAAGAAAAAGGGGAACTTCAAGAAGAACGGCAAGCGAGTTGCTGCTCAAGAGAAGAAACCCAAGTCTGGACCTAAGCCTGAAACTGAGTGCTTCTACTGCAAGCAGACTGGTCACTGGAAGCGGAACTGCCCCTAGTATTTGGCGGATAAGAAGGATGGCAAGGTGAACAAAGGTATATGTGATATACATGTTATTGATGTGTACCTTACTAATGTTCGTAGTAGCACCTGGGTATTTGATACTGGTTCTGTTGCTAATATTTGCAACTCAAAACAGGGACTACAGAATAAGCGGACACTAGCAAAGGACGAGGTGGCGATGCGCGTGGGAAATGGTTCCAAAGTCGATGTGATCGCAGTCGGCACGCTACCTCTACATCTACCTTCGGGATTAGTATTAGACCTAAATAATTGTTATTTGGTGCCAGCGTTGAGCATGAACATTATATCTGGATCTTGTTTGATGCGAGACGGTTATTCATTTAAATCAGAGAATAATGGTTGTTCTATTTATATGAGTAATATCTTTTATGGTCATGCACCCTTGAAGAGTGGTCTATTTTTGATGAATCTCGATAGTAGTGATACACATATTCATAATGTTGAAGCCAAAAGATGCAGAGTTGATAATGATAGTGCAACTTATTTGTGGCACTGCCGTTTAGGTCATATCGGTATAAAGCGCATGAAGAAGCTCCATACTGATGGACTTTTGGAGTCACTTGATTATGAATCACTTGGCACTTGCGAACCGTGCCTCATGGGCAAGATGACTAAAACACCGTTCTCCAGAACTATGGAGAGAGCAACAGATTTGTTGGAAATCATACATACGGATGTATGTGGTCCGATGAATGTTGAGGCTCGTGGCGGATATCGTTATTTTCTCACCTTCACAGATGATTTGAGCAGATATGGGTATATCTGCTTAATGAAACACAAGTCTGAAACGTTTGAAAAGTTCAAAGAATTTCAGAGTGAAGTTGAAAATCATCGTAACAATAAAATAAAGTTTCTACGATATGATCATGGAGGAGAATATTTGAGTTACAAGTTTGGTGTACATTTGAAAAATTGTGGAATAGTTTCGCAACTCACGCCACCCGGAACACCACAGCGTAATGGTGTGTCCGAACATCGTAATCGTACTTTACTAGATATGGTGCGATCTATGATGTCTCTTACTGATTTACCGCTATCGTTTTGGGGATACGCTCTAGAGACGGCCGCATTCACGTTAAATAGGGCACCATCTAAATCCGTTGAGACGACGCCTTATGAACTATGGTTTTGCAAGAAACCAAAGTTTTCGTTTCTTAAAGTTTGGGGCTGCGATGCTTATGTGAAAAAGCTTCAACCTGATAAGCTCGAACTCAAATCGGAGAAATGTGTCTTCATAGGATATCCAAAGGAAACTGTTGGATACACCTTCTATCACAGATCCAAAGGCAAGACTTTTGTTGCTAAGTTCGGAAACTTTCTAGAGAAAGAGTTTCTTTCAAAAGAAGTGAGTGGGAGGAAAGTAGAACTTGACGAGGTAACTGTACCTACTCCTTTATTGAGAAGTAGTACATCACAGAAAACTGTTTCTGCGACACCTACACCAATAAATGAGGAAGCCAATGATGATGATCATGAAACTTTAGATCAAGATACTACTGAACCTCGTAGATCAACCAGAGTGAGATCCTCACCAGAGTGGTACGGTAATCCTATTCTGGAAGTCATGTTACTAGACCATGATGAACCTACGAACTATGAAGAAGCAATGGTGAGCCCAGATTCCGCAAAATGGCTTGAAGCCATGACATCTGAGATGGGATCCATGTATGAGAACAAAGTATGGACTTTGGTTGACTTGCCTGATGATCGGCAAGCAATTGAGAACAAATGGATCTTTAAGAAGAAGACTGACGCTGATGGTAATGTTACTATCTACAAAGCTCGACTTGTCGCAGAAGGTTTTCGACAAGTTCAAGGGATTGACTACGATGAGACTTTCTCACCCGTAGCGATGCTTAAGTCTGTCCGAATCATGTTAGCAATTGCCGCATTTTATGATTATGAAATTTGGCAGATGGATGTCAAAACTGCATTCCTGAATGGATTTCTGGAAGAAGAGTTGTATATGATGCAACCGGAAGGTTTTGTCGATCCAAAGGGAGCTAACAAAGTGTGCAAGCTCCAGCGATCCATTTATGGACTGGTGCAAGCCTCTCGGAGTTGGAATAAACGCTTTGATAGTGTGATCAAAGCATTTGGTTTTATACAGACTTTCGGAGAAGCCTGTATTTACAAGAAAGTGAGTGGGAGCTCTGTAGCATTTCTAATATTATATGTGGATGACATATTACTCATTGGAAATGATATAGAATTTCTGGATAGCATAAAGGGATACGTGAATAAGAGTTTTTCAATGAAAGACCTCGGAGAAGCTGCTTACATATTAGGCATAAAGATCTATAGAGATAGATCAAGACGCTTAATTGGACTTTCACAAAGCACATACCTTGACAAGAATTTTGAAGAAGTTCAAAATGGATCAAGCAAAGAAAGGGTTCTTGCCTGTGTTACAAGGTGTGAGATTGAGTAAGACTCAAAGCCCGACCACTACAGAAGATAGAGAGAAAATGAAAGATGTTCCCTATGCTTCAGCCATAGGCTCTATCATGTATGCGATGCTGTGTACCAGACCTGATGTGTGCCTTGCTATAAGTTTAGCAGGGAGGTACCAAAGTAATCCAGGAGTGGATCACTGGACAGCGGTCAAGAACATCCTGAAATACCTGAAAAGGACTAAGGATATGTTTCTCATATATGGAGGTGACAAAGAACAAACCGTAAGAGGTTACGTTGATGCAAGCTTTGACACTAATCCGGACGATTCTAAATCGCAAACCGGATACGTGTTTACATTAAACGGGGGAGCTATCAGTTGGTGCAGTTCTAAACAAAGCGTCATAGCGGGATCTACATGTGAAGCGGAGTACATAGCTGCTTCGGAAGCAGCAAACGAAGGAGTCTGGATGAAGGAGTTCATATCCGATCTAGGTGTCATACCTAGTGCATCGGGTCCAATGAAAATCTTTTGTGACAATACTGGTGCAATTGCCTTGGCAAAGGAATCCAGATTTCACAAAAGGACCAAACACATCAAGAGACGCTTCAACTCCATCCGGGATCTAGTCCAGGTGGGAGACATAGAGATTTGCAAGATACATACGGATCTGAATGTTGCAGACCCGTTGACTAAGCCTCTTCCACGAGAAAAACATGATCAGCACCAAAACTCCATGGGTGTTAGGATCATTACAGTATAATCTAGATTATTGACTCTAGTGCAAGTGGGAGACTGAAGGAAATATGCCCTAGAGGCAATAATAAAGTTATTATTTATTTCCTTATATCATGATAAAGGTCTATTATTCATGCTAGAATTGTATTAACCGGAAACATAATGCATGTGTGAATACATAGACAAACAAGAGTGTCACTAGTATGCCTCTACTAGACTAGCTCGTTAATCAAAGATGGTTATGTTTCCTAACCATGAACAAAGAGTTGTTATTTGATTAACGAGGTCACATCATTGGTTGAATGATCTGATTGACATGACCCATTACATTAGCTTAGCACCCGATTGTTTAGTATGTTGCTATTGCTTTATCCATGACTTATACATGTTCCTATGACTATGAGATTATGCAACTCCCGTTTGCCAGAGGAACACTTTGGGTACTACCAAACGTCACAACGTAACTGGGTGATTATAAAGGAGTATTACAGGTGTCTCCAATGGTAGATGTTGGGTTGGCGTATTTCGAGATTAGGATTTGTCACTCCGATTGTCGGAGAGGTATCTCTGGGCCCTCTCGGTAATGCACATCACTTAAGCCTTGCAAGCATTACAACTAATGAGTTAGTTGCGGGATGATGTATTACAGAACGAGTAAAGAGACTTGTCGGTAACGAGATTGAACTAAGTATTGGATACTGACGATCGAATCTTGGACAAGTAACATACCGATGACAAAGGGAACAAACGTATGTTGTTATGCGGTCTGACCGATAAAGATCTTCGTAGAATATGTAGGAGCCAATATGGCCATCCAGGTCCCGCTATTGGTTATTGACCGGAGACGTGTCTCGGTCATGTCTACATTGTTCTCGAACCGTAGGGTCCGCACGCTTAACGTTACGATGACAGTTATTATGAGTTTATGCATTTTGATGTACCGAAGGTTGTTCGGAGTCCCGGATGTGATCACGGACATGACGAGGAGTCTCGAAATGGTCGAGACGTAAAGATTGATATATTGGAAGCCTACATTTGGATATCGGAAGTGTTCCGGGTGAAAACAGGATTTCACCGGAGTACCAGGAGGTTACCGGAACCCCCCGGGAAACATATGGGCCATATTGGGCCTTAGTGGAAAGGAGAAAGGGGCTGCCCTAGGGCTGGCCGCGCGCCTCCCCCCTTCCCTAGTCCTATTAGGACTAGGAGAAGGTGGCCGGCCCCGCTCTCTCTCTTTCCCCCCTTGAGGAATCCTATTCCAACTAGGATTGGGGGGGATCCTACTCCCGGAGGGAGTAGGACTCTCCTAGCGCGCCAGGCTTGGCCGGCCAGCCCCTCCCCCTTGGCTCCTTTATATACGGGGGCAGGGGAGCACCCTAGGACACACAAGTTGATCTACAGATCGTTCCTTAGCCGTGTGCGGTGCCCCCTTCCACCAAATTCCACCTCGATCATATCGTTGCAGTGCTTAGGCGAAGCCCTGCGCCGGTAACACATCAAGATCGTCACCACGCCGTCGTGCTGACGGAACTCTTCCCCGACGCTTTGCTGGATCGGAGCCCGGGGATCGTCATCGAGCTGAACGTGTTCCAAGAACTCGGAGGTGCCGGAGTAACGGTGCTGTGATCGGTTGGATCGCGAGGAGAACGTACGACTACTTCCTCTACGTTGCGTCAATGCTTCCGCTTGAGTCTATGAGGGTACGTAGACAACACTCTCCCCGCTCGTTGCTATGCATCACCATGATCTTGCGTGTGCGTAGGAATTTTTTTTGAAATTACTACGTTCCCCAACAGCCCCCTACCTCGTGGCCTACTCTTTTGTTTCTTGACGTAGGGTCCAAGTCTCCTGGATCATATTCTTCCTAAAAATCACGTTCCTGAAGGTTTCATTCCGTTTGGACTCCGTTTGATATTCCTTTTTTGCGAAAATCTGAAATAGGCAAAAAACAACAATTCTAGGTTGGGCCTTCGGTTAATAGGTTAGTCCCAAAAATAATATAAAAGTGGATAATAAAGCCCAACATTGTCCAAAACAGTAGATAATATAGCATGGAGCAATCAAAAATTATAGATACGTTGGAGACGTATCAGTCGACTACTCCACAGCCTTCAACATTGCAAACGGCAACAAGCACATTGCCGTGAAGTATGTTCCACTCATGCTCCAGGGCACTGCCTGGACATGGTTGAATAGCCTCAAGCCCCACAACATTAACAGCTGGGTAGATTTCACTGAAGCTTTCGTCCGCAACTTCACCAGCACGTACAAGCGGCCTCCCAAGCCTCGTCAACTCTGTTTGTGTGTCCAAGGTCCCACCGAATCGACTCGCAACTACCTCACGCATTGGGCCGAGCTGCTCAACTCTTGCGAAGGCATGCACGAGGTGCAGGCTATTTAGTACTTCACAGCCGGGTGCAGAGAAGGCACTCTGCTCAAGCACAAGCTCCTCTGCGACGAGCCGACGACCCTCGACGAGCTGCTAATCATAGCAGACAAGTACGCCACGGCCGATTCCTCCATGAAGACAGATATTTAAGTTGATGCATCTGGCAATGTGGCTCCTCAGGCTCCTCGGACTCCGGCTGGTGAGACCAGTCGGCGTCAGCAGCAAGGAGACAACCAGCGCAAGGCACCACAGCCGGCCTCCACAAGCCAGCATGTGGCGACAGTTGAAGACCAGCAGTCGGAGGGGCAGCCCGCTCTCAAGCGTCGGAGAGGCGGCAAGTCTAATTGGTTGCCTGCCTTCTCCTATGAGAACACCCTCGATGCCCCCTACAAGTTTCATAGCGGCGCGAAGCCATCCAACCACATCACCCAGAAGTTTCATTGGCTCACCCGAATCTCTAAGGGCGAGGGGTTGCTGCCTCCTCCGCCTGCTGGCCAGCCGCCGCCGCCTCCTCCTCAGCAGCCGGCGGTCCACCCAGCAGTCGGCGCCATTCAAGATGAGTACCCAGAAGAGCAATGAGCATATGTTGATTTCACCAGTGTGGCCGATGACAGGCGCAGCCGGTGCCAACAGTCCCGAGAGGTGAATCCCGTAGCCATTGAAGCCCCAGAGTTCATGCACTGGTTAGAGAAGACAATCAATTGGAGCCGACCTGACCACCCGGAAGTAATGCCTTCTCCGGGTTCTTATGCTTTGGTGTTGAAGGCAACCTTTGCTACTGAGAGGCGAGCTTCTCATTTCTCCCGAGTCCTGATAGATGGCGGAAGCAGCATCAACATCCTGTGCCGCGACACAATGGAGAAATTGAAGATCAAACCCAAGCACCTCCTGCCCAGTCGGACTGTCTTCCATGGCATAGTTCCTGGCCTTTCTCACTCACCAATCGGAAAGATCAAGATAGATGTCCTATTTGGAAACAAAGACCATTTCCGCCGAGAGCCCATCTGGTTTGAGGTAGTTGACCTGGAAAGCTCGTACCACGCACTGCTTGGCTGACCCGCCTTAGCTGGCGGTGCCACACTATGCCTACCTCAAGATGAAGATGCCAAGCGCCAAGGGAGTCTTTACCGTCTCCGAAGATTACCAGAAGTCGTCTGACTGTGCGGCCGCTAGCAGCCAGCTGGCCGAGTCCCTTATGATCGCTGCCGAGAAGCAACTCCTTGACTGGGTTTTGGCCATGGCCGGCAAGCAGCCGGACATGTCCCACGATCCCAAGGAGTCGGAAGCCGAAGGATCCTTCAAGCCGGCCAAGGAGACAAAGACGATACCGTTGGACCTAGAGCACCCGGAGAGGTTCGTGCTACTTCTTGAGCACTGCGTTGGATTTCCCTGAAGAGGAAAGGATGATGCAGCAAAGTAGCGTAAGTATTTCCCTCAGTTTTTGAGAACCAAGGTATCAATCAAGTAGGAGGCTACCACGAGTCCCACGTACCTACACAAAACAAATAACTCCTCGCAACCAACGCGAATAGGGGTTGTCAATCCATTCACGGTCGCTTACGAGAGTGAGATCTGATAGAGATGACAGATAATATTTTTGGTATTTTTTGTATAAAGATGCAAAGTAAAATAAAAGGCAAAGTAAAAAAGCAAAGCAATAATAAAGTAATGGAGGATTAATATGATGGAGATAGACCCGGGGGCCATAGATTTCACTAGTGGCTTCTCTCAAGAGCATAAATATTCTACGATGGGTGAACGAATTACTGTTGAGCAATTGGCAGAATTGAGCATAGTTATGAGAGTATCTAGGTATGATCATGTATATAGGCATCACATGCGAGACAAGTAGACCGACTCCTGCCTGCATCTACTACTATTCCTCCACTCATTGACCGCTCTCCAGCATGCATCTAGAGTATTAAGTTCAAGAAAATAGAGTAACGTCTTAAGCAAGATGACATGATGTAGAGGGACAAATTAATGCAATATGATAAAAAACCCATCTTGTTATCCTCGATGGCAACAATACAATACGTGCCTTGCTGCCCCTACTGTCACTGGGAAAGGACACCGTAAGATTGAACCCAAAGCTAAGCACTTCTC
Source organism: Aegilops umbellulata (assembly GCA_032464435.1). Taxonomy (NCBI): domain Eukaryota; kingdom Viridiplantae; phylum Streptophyta; class Magnoliopsida; order Poales; family Poaceae; genus Aegilops; species Aegilops umbellulata. The sequence goes on from CP136060.1 coordinate 371,149,836, forward strand.
CCATTGCAAGAAACACCAATCTAGTAGGCCAAACCAAACTGATAATTCAAAGAGACTTGCAAAGATAACCAATCATACATAAAAGAATTTAGAGAAGATTCAAATATTGTTCATACATAATCTTGATCATAAACCCACAATTCATCGGCCTCAACAAACACACCGTAAAAAGAAGATTACATCGATAAGATCTCCACGAGAGAGGGGGAGAACATTCTATTGAGATCCAAAAAGAGAGAAGAAGCCATCTAGCTACTAACTATGGACCCGAAGGTCTGAGGTAAACTACTCGCACTTCATCGCAGGTGCTATGATGATGTAGAAGCCCTCCGTGGTGGATTCCCCTTCCGGCGGAGCTCCGGAATAGGCCCCAAGATGGGATCTCGTGGATACAGAAAGTTGCGCTGGTGGAATTAGGTTTTTGGCTCCGTATCTGATCGTTTGGGGGTACGTAGGTATATATAGGAGGAAGAAGTACGTCGGTGGAGCTCCGTGGGCCCCACGAGGGTGGGGGCGCGCCCTAGGGGGATGGGCGCGCCCCCCTACCTTGTGCCCGCCTCCTGGCTTTCTCGATGTAGGGTCCAAGTCTCCTGGATTATATTCGGTGAGAAAATCACGTTCCCGAATGTTTCATTCCGTTTGGACTCCATTTGATATTCCGTATCTTCGAAACACTAAAACAGGTAAAAAACAGCAATTATGGGCTGGGCCTCCGGCCGGTTAATAGGTTAGTCCCAAAAGTAATATAAAAGTGGAAAATAAAGCCCAATATAGTCCAAAACAGTAGATAATATAGCATGGAGCAATCAAAAATTATAGATACGTTGGAGACGTATCAGGCATCCCCAAGCTTAATTCCTGCTCGTCCTCGAGTAGGTAAATGATAAAAAGAATTTTTGATGCGGAGTGCTACTTGGCATAATATCAATGTAACTCTTCTTAATTGTGGTATGAATATTCAGATCCGAAAGATTCAAGACAAAAGTTCATGTTGACATAAAAATAATAATACTTCAAGCATACTAACTAAGCAATTATGTCTTCTCAAAATAACATGGCCAAAGAAAGTTCATCCCTTCAAAATCATGTAGTTTAGTCATGCTCCATTTTCGTCACACAAGAATGCTCTCATCATGCACAACCCCGATGACAAGCCAAGCAATTGTTTCATACATTAGTGATCTCAAACTTTATAAACTTTCACGCAATATATGAGCGTGAGCCATTGATATAGCACAATGGGTGGAATAGAATATGATGATGGGGGTTATGTGGAGAAGACAAAAAGGAGAAGGTCTCACATCAACGAGGCTAATCAATGGGCTATGGAGATGCCCATCGATTGATGTTAATGCAAGGAGTAGGGATTGCCATGCAACGGATGCACTAGAGCTATAAATGTATGAAAGCTCAACAAAAGAAACTAAGTGGGTGTGCATCCAACTTGCTTGCTCACGAAGACCTAGGGCACTTGAGGAGGCCCATTGTTGCAATATACAAGCCAAGTTCTATAATGAAAAATTCCCACTAGTATATGAAAGTGACAAAACAGGAGACTCTCTATCATGAAGATTATGGTGCTACTTTGAAGCACAAGTGTGGGAAAAAGGATAGTAGCATTGCCCCTTTTTATTTCTTTTTTTTGGCCTTTTTTTTTCTTTGGCCTTTCTCTCTTTTTCTGGGACAATGCTCTATTAAATGATGATCATCACACTTCTATTTATTTACAACTCAATGATTACAACTCGATACTAGAACAAAGTATGACTCTATATGAATGCCTCCGGCGGTATACCGGGATATGCAATGAATCAAGAGTGACATGTATGAAAGAATTATGAACGGTGGCTTTGCCACAAATACTATGTCAACTACATGATCATGCTAAGCAATATGACAATGATGAATGTGTCATGATAAATGGAATGGTGGAAAGTTGCATGGCAATATATCTTGGAATGGCTATGGAAATGCTATAATAGGTAGGTATGGTGGCTGTTTTGAGGAAGATATAAGGAGGTTTATGTGTGAAAGAGCGTATCATATCACGGGGTTTGGATGCACCAGCGAAGTTTGCACCAACTCTCAGTGTGAGAAAGGGCAATGCACGGTACCGAAGAGGCTAGCAATGATGGAAGGGTGAGAGTGCGTATAATCCATGGACTCAACATTAGTCATAAAGAACTCACATACTTATTGCAAAAATCTACAATCCATCAAAAACCAAAGAACTACGCGCATGCTCCTAAGGGAATAGATTGGTAGGAAAAGACCATCGCTCGTCCCCGACCGCCACTCATAAGGAGGACAATCAAAGAACACCTCATGTTTAAAATTTGTTACATAACGTTTACCATACGTGCATGCTACGGGACTTGCAAACTTCAACACAAGCATTTCTCAAATTCACAACTACTCAACTAGCACGACTTTGATATTATCACCTCCATATCTCAAAACAATTATCAAGCATCAAACTTTTCTTAGTATCCAACGCACTCATAAGAAAGTTCTACAAATCATGAATACCAAGCATATTATATTAAGTAAATTACCATTCTATTTAAGAATATCAAAATAATCTAAGTTAAGCATGAGAGATCAATAGTTTCTATAAAACAAATCCACCACCGTGCTCTAAAAGATATAAGTGAAGCACTAGAGCAAAACTATAGAGCTCAAAAGATATAAGTGAAGCACATAGAGTATTCCATCAAATTCCTATTCATGTATGGCTCTCTCAAAAGGTGTGTGCAGCAAGGATGATTGTGGTAAACTAAAAAGCAAAGACCCAAATCATACAATACGCTCCAAGCAAAACACATAACATGTGGTGAATAAAAATATAGCTCCAAGTAAAGTTACCGATGGAAGTAGACAAAAGAGGGGATGCCTTCCAGGGCATCCCCAAGCTTTGACTTTTTGGTGTCCTTAGATTACCTTGGGCGTGCCATGGGCATCCCCAAACTTAGGCTCTTGCAACTCTTTGTTCCATAATCAATCAAAAGATTTCACCCAAAACTTGAAAACTTCACAACACAAAACTCAACAGAAATCTCGTGAGCTCCGTTAGCGAAACAAAACAAAAGACCACTTCAAGGTACTGTAATGAACTCATTCTTTATTTAAATTGGTGTTAAACCTACTGTATTCCAAGTTCTCTATGGTTTATAAACTATTTTACTAGCCATAGATTCATCAAAATAAGCAAACAACACACGAAAAACAGAATCTGTCAAAAACAGAACAGTCTGTAGTAATCTGTAACTAACGCAAACTTCTGTAACTCCAAAAATTCATCCAGAATAGGACGACCTAGGAAATTTGTTCATTGATCATAAGCAATTGGAATCACTATTTTATCACATTATGGTGATTTTTAACAATTGTTTTCGTGAACAGAAAGTTTCTGGAAATTACAGCAAGATCAAATAACTATCATCCAAGAAGATCCTATAGGTTTAACTTGGCACAAACACTAATTAAAACATAAAAACACATCTAACCAGAGGCTAGATCAAAGATTTGTTGAATAACAGCAAGGAAAAATATTGGGTTGTCTCCCAACAAGCGCTTTTCTTTAAAGCCTTTAGGCTAGGCATTGATATTTTTAATGATGCTCACATGAAAGACAAGAATTGAAGCACAAAGAGAGCATCATAAAACACGTGACAAACACATCTAAGTCTAACATACTTCCTATGCATAGGCATCTTATAGAAAAACAAATTATCTAGCAAGCAAAAACTAGCATATGCAAGGAAGCGGAAAGGAACAATAGCAATCTCAACATAACGAGAGGTAATTTAGTAACATGAAAATTTATGTAACCATATTTTCCTCTCTCATAATAATTACATGTAGGATCATAAGAAAATTCAACAATATAGATATCACATAACATATTCTCAACACGATCCTCGTGCATGCGAAGTTGACACTCTTCCAAAATAGTGGGATTATCATTAACGAAAGTCATGATTTCTCCAAGCCCACTTTTATCAAAAATTTCATAAGATTGAATATTATACAAATATGTGGGATCTGAAGTTGACACTCTTCCAAACCCACTTTCAATATTATTGCAAACAATATTATCAATCTCATATTCATCATGGGGCTTAAATAAATTTTCAATATCATAAGAAGAATCACCCCAATCATGATCATTGCAACAAATAGTAGGTATAGCAAAACTAGCATCCCCAAGCTTAGGGTTTTGCATATTATTAGCGCAATTGACATCAAGAGAATTTATAGTAACATCATTGCAATCATGCTTTTTATTCAAAGTTCTATCGTGAATCACTTCATAAAGCACTTCATCACAATTTTTAGATTCACGGATTTCAGGCAAAACCTTATAAAGATAATCTAGTGCATCCAAATCACCAGGAATTGGTTCATCATAATTGGATCTCTTAAAAAGATTGGCAAGCGGATGAGGATCCATAGATATTAGCTTCTCTGTTTAGGAATAAATACTCAACTATGTCAACCAAACGAGCAAACGAGCCAAGTAAGACATCAAGGCAAATGAAAAGACGAACGGAAAAAGGGCGAATAAAACGGCAAGGGTGAAGTGGGGGAGAGGAAAACGAGAGGCAAATGGCAAATAATGTAATGCGAGAGATAAGGGATTGTGATGGGTACTTGGTATGTTGACTTTTGCGTAGACTCCCCGGCAACGGCGCCAGAAATTCTTCTTGCTACCTCTTGAGCACTTCGTTGGATTTCCCCGAAGAGGAAAGGATGATGCAGCAAAGTAGCATAAGTATTTCCCTCAGTTTTTGAGAACCAAGGTATCAATCCAGTAAGAGGCTACGCGCGAGTCCCTCGTACCTACACAAAACAAATAAGTCCTCGCAACCAACGTGAATAGGGGTTGTCAATCTCTTCACGGTCACTTACGAGAGTGAGATATGATAGAGATAATAGATAATATTTTTGGTATTTTTGGTATAAAGATGCAAAGTAAAATAAAAGGCAAAGTAAAAAATCAAAGCAATAACAAAGTGATGGAGGATTAATATGATGGAGATAGACCCGGGGGGCATAGATTTCACTAGTGGCTTCTCTCAAGAGCATAAATATTCTACGGTGGGTGAACGAATTACTGTTGAGCAATTGACAGAATTGAGCATAGTTATGAGAGTATCTAGGTATGATCATGTATATAGGCATCACGTCCGAGACAAGTACACCGACTCCTGCCTGCATCTACTACTATTACTCCACTCATCGACTGCTATCCAGCATGCATCTAGAGTAGTAAGTTCAAGAAAACAGAGTAACGCCTTAAGCAAGATGACATGATGTAGAGGGATAAATTCATGCAATATGATTAAAACCCCATCTTGTTATCCTTGATGACAACAATACAATACGTGCCTTGCTGCCCCTTCTTTCACTGGGAAAGGACACCGCAAGATTGAACCCAAAGCTAAGCACTTCTCCCATTGCAAGAAAAACCAATCTAGTAGGCCGAACCAAACTGATAATTCGAAGAGACTTGCAAAGATAACCAATCATAAATAAAATAATTTAGAGAAGATTCAAATATTGTTCATAGATAATCTTGATCATAAACCCACAATTCATCAGCCTCAACAAACACACAGCAAAAAGAAGATTACATCAAATATATCTCCATGAGAGAGGGGGAGAACATTGTATTGAGATCCAAAAAGAGAGAGGAAGCCATCTAGCTACTAACTATGGACCCGAAGGTCTGAGGTAAACTACTCGCACTTCATCGGAGGGGCTATGATAAAGTAGAAGCCCTCCATGGTGGATTCCCCTTCTGGCGGAGCTCCGAAACAGGCCCCAAGATGGGATCTCGTGGATACAGAAAGTTGCAGCGGTGGAATTAGGTTTTTGGCTCTGTATCTGATCGTTTGGGGGTACGTAGGTATATATAGGAGGCAGAAGTACGTCGGTGGAGCTCCGTGGGCCCTACGAGGGTGGGGGAGCGCCCTAGGGGGTGGGCGCGCCCCCATACCTCGTGCCCACCTCCTGGCTTTTTTGACGTAGGGTCCAAGTCTACTGGATCATATTCGGTGAGAAAATCACGTTCCCGAAGGTTTCATTCCGTTTGGACTCTGTTTGATATTCCGTTTCTTTGAAACACTGAAATAGGCAAAAAATAGCAATTCTGGGCTGAGCCTCGGGTTAATAGGTTAGTCCCAAAAGTAATATAAAAGTGGAAAATAAAGCCCAATATAGTCCAAAACAATAGATAATATAGCAGGGAGCAATCAAAAATTATAGATACGTTGGAGACGTATCAGTATGCTGTCATAGGTGCAAACCTTGACAGCAAATAGGAAAGCGAGCTTGTCGATTTCGTCCGTGAGAATCGGGACATCTTTGCATGGTATCCCAAGGACATGCCGGGCTTTCCAACGAATTTCGCCGAGCACAAGCTACATGTCAGAGAAGATGCCAAGCTAGTCAAGCAACCCCTCTGCCGACTGTCGAAGGAGAAGAGAAGAATCGTTGGAGAAGAGATCACCCATCTGTTGGCAGCCGGGTTCATCATGAAAGTTTTCTTCCCAGAATGGCTTGCTGACCTAGTCCTTGTACTGAAGAAGAATAACAAGTGGCGCATGTGCATTGATTACACCAGCCTCAGCAAGGCCTGCCCAAAAGATCCGTTTGCTCTGCCATGGATAGACCAAGTGATAGACTCCACAGCCGGATGCGAGCTGTTGAGTTTTCTGGATGCCTACTCAGGATACCACCAGATCAAGTTGAACCCGGCAGACCGCCTGAAGACCGCCTTCATCACACCATTCGGAGCCTTCTGCTACCTAACCATGATGTTCGGCCTGAGAAATGCCGGTGCCACGTTTCAGCGTTGCATGCAGAAATGCCTCCTCAAGCAACTCGGCAGAAATGCCGACGTCTACGTAGACGATATTGTGGTGAAGACAGAGAAGCGCAATACACTCCTCGAAGACCTCAAGGAAACCTTTGAAAACCTGCGCTGATTTCAAATCAAGCTCAACCAAGAAAAGTGCGTGTCCGGAGTACCAGTCGGCCAGCTCCTTGGCTTTCTGGTCTCAAACCACGACATTGAGTGCAACCCTATGAAGATCAAAGCCATCAAGAGGATGGAGAAGCCTACCCGACTGCGAGATGCCCAGAAGTTCACCGACTGCTTGGCATCCATCAGCCGCTTCGTCAGTCGGCTGGGCGAGAAGGCTCTCCCCTGTACTAGCTCATGAAGAAGATCACTCATTTCGAGTGGAATGACAAGGTGGATGAAGCTTTTCTCCAGCTGAAAAAGATGTTGACCACGCTGCCTGTCCTAGCAGCTCCGACTGCTAAGGAGCCCATGTACCTCTATATCGCTGCCACCAGCCGGGTGGTCAGCATAGTCATGGTGGTGGAGCGCCCGGAGGACAGCAAGGCACAGCCGGTCCAGAGGCCGGTGTACTATTTGAGCGAGGTGCTTTCAACTTCAAAGCAAAACTACCCTCACTATCAGAAGATGTTATACGACGTGCACTTTCCGCCAAGAAGCTGAAGCCATACTTTCTAGAGCACCCAATCACGGTTGTCTGCACTGCTCCACTCGCTGAGATCATTGGCAACAGAGAGGCATCCGGCCGAGTGGCCAAATAGGCCATCGAGTTGGCCCCCTACACCATCTTCTACCAGCCCCGCACCGCCATCAAGTCCCAAGCACTTGTCGACTTCCTCGTCGACGGGGCTGAGACCCAGTACCTAGCCCCAGCGCCGGACTCCACCCATTGGCGGATGCACTTTGATGGTTCGAAGATGCACACCGGTTTGGGAGCCGACATCGTCCTCACCTCTCCCAAAGGCGACAAGCTCAGATACACATTGCAAATCCACTTTGACGCCTCCAACAATGTGGCCGAGTATGAAGCACTAATACACGGCCTCCGGTTGGCCAAAGAGATCAGCATCCGCCGGATCCTGTGCTAGGGTGACTCCGACTTGGCGGTCCAGCGGTCTTCTGGTGACTGGGATGCCAAGGATGCAAACAAGGCAAGCTACTGTTTCCTCGTCCAGCAACTCAGTGGCTACTTCGAGGGGTGCGAGTTCCTTCACGTGCCAAGAGCCGACAATGAGCAAGCAGATGCCTTGGCACGAATCATCTCTACCCGGCAAGCAATACCAGCCGGTGTCTCCCTTCAGCGCCTCCTCAATGCATCGATCAAGCCTTCCCAAGAATCTGAGTCCATCTTTGTGTCGGCTCGTCCCGAAGCAGTCGGATCCGACTCGAGGGCTGCAGCAGCTGGCTCGCGGACCTCAGCAGGCGGCACGGGGACTGGGGCAGTCGCACCCGGCCTGGGGACTTCATAACCCGGCCTGGGGGCTGCAACGGTCGGCCCGGGGACTTCACCAAGCGGTTCAGGGACTGCAGCAGTCGCACCCGGCCCAGGGGTTGTGGCTGTCAGCCCGGGGACTTCAGCCACGCAGCAAGCGGCAATCAACGCCGACCCGCCGCCTCCCGGCCCAACCGCCCTCGTACAAGTGGTTGTAGTGACTCTAGAACAGATTAAATCACCATCATGGGCAGAGCTCACCCTCAAGTTTCTGGTGAATAGAGAGCTGTCGGCCGATGAGATCTCGGCCCGGCAAGTACAACGCCGAGCAGGAGCCTACACGATAGTGAACAGAGAGCTCGGCAAGCGGAGCGCGACTCGAGTTTTCCAGCGCTGCGTAGAGTTAGAGAAGGGCCAAGCAATACTCAAAGATATCCACCAAAGCGAGTGCGGCCACCACGCGGCTTCCAGATCACTCGTGGCCAAAGCTCTCCGCCACGGTTTCTTCTGGCCAACTGCCTTGGAGGATGCCAAGGATCTGCAAAGGGTGCTAGAAGTTCAGCTCGCAGCAACATCTACCGGCTTCTGCACTCAAGACCATTCCCCTAGCATGGCCCTTTGCCGTTTGGGGCTTGGATATGGTGGCGCCATTCAAGATAGCACGCGGCGGCATGACCCATCTGCTTGTGATCGTGGACAAGTTCACCAAGTGGATTGAAGCAAAAACAATCAAGAAGTTGAATGGGCTGACTGCCATGACTTTCATTGCAGACATCACCACTCGGTATGGAGTACCACACAGCATCATCACTCATAATGGCACAAATTTTGCCAAAGGAGCCTTGGCCCGTTTCTGCGCGACACAGGGCATCTGACTGGACCTAGCGTTCGTTGCCCATCCGCAGTCAGACGGCCAAGTTGAGCGAGCAAACGGCCTCATCCTTTCTGGCATCAAACCCCGACTGTTCGAGCCTTTGGAGCGGTCGGCCGGCTGCTGGATCGATGAGCTTCCGGCCGTCCTTTGGTGCCTCCCCACCACTCCGAACAAGTCAACCAGCTTCACCCCATTCTTCCTCATGTACGGTGCCGAGGCTGTCATCCCAACTGACATTGAGTTTGACTCACCTTGCGTCACCATGTACACTGAGGCGGAAGCGAAAGAAGCGCAATAAGACGGCGCCGATCTGCTGGAGGAGGGCCGGTTGTTAGCAGTCAGCCGGTCCGCCAAGTACCAGCAGAGTCTGCGCGGCTACCATAATCGGAAGGTCAAGCCAAGATCCTTCCAGGAGGGAGACCTTGTGCTCCGGCTGATCCAGCGAACAGCCGGCCACCACAAGCTCTCGGCCCCTTGGGAAGGCCCCTTTATCATCAGCAAGGCTCTGGGAAACAACTCCTACTACCTCATCGAGGTGCAGAAGCCCAGAGCATGCAAGAGAGACGACTCGAGCAAGGAACTGGAGCTCCCATGGAATGCAAACCTCCTCCGAAAATTTTACAGTTGATTCAGTATGTACCACACTGCCTTTTGTATTAAAGCACTAAGACATCGGGGCCCTTGAGGAGCACTCAAGGGCTACCTCATTTATCTATATGATAACTTCTACACCTATGGATGTGTTATTTCACTAGTCTGCCTTGCACCAGGTTGGACTAGTCGGCCCGGGGGATTGCCGCCTTGTACTATGCCAATATTACCTGCAGTCGGACAAGTAGTGTGCCGGCACTTAAGCCCTCTCTTGCCACATGCCGCAGCTCGCAGAGCGGCTGTCCGGACGGCAAGAGATGAAGGCAGGAAACGATGCCCACACAAAAACTGGCTAAGGACTAAAACATTTTGTGTAGGCCGGGTCGGCTCCTCCCTCGCCGACCGGCTGCTGAGCAGCCGGCCGGCCGATTTCTATCTTAAGTTGCTACATTCTACCAAATGGCTGAAGTACTTGCTCTTCCCAAAACGGCCAAATACTTGATCCAGTCACAGACCGCAGAGCGGCTGGCTGGCCGGCAAGACGGCAGCCAAGGGAAGGCGGCAAAGGAAAAAAGCTAAATAAGTAGAAAAGCAAGACAAGTCAGAAATCGGCAAAAGATTACTTTTTACAGCAAAAGGCCCTTGGCCAGCATTCAACAAAGTTTGCATACACCCCTAGCGGGTGGAATTGCATGAACTTAACAAATTTTGTTCGAGAATTGCACAACAGGGAAAAGAAAGATAACTTGGCCACCTAGGCCAAAGGGGCAACAGCCGGATCGAAGAGGCCGGCGGAGGCAAAGGCTTCGGGTGGTGGAGCGGACGCCTGGTGGGTCTTGGTCTGGTCAGCATCGGCAACAGTCGGCTCGCCGACATCTCGCCCGTTGGTCGAGACCTGGTCGGGCTGAGGCCGGCCATCATCTTGACCACCCGGCGCGTTGCCTTCGCCGCCCTCGTCCTCATCCTCCTCCTCTTCGCCTTCATCGCTGGAGGCGATCTCCTCCACTGAGTCTTCGCCGCCTTCTGGGTTCAGCCCGAACCAGTTGGGCGGCACTTCGGCGCCCGCTTCGTCCAGCTCAGGGAAGAAGACGCTGGTGTTCGTATACTCGGCGATCATCGTGGCGCGATGACGAAGCTGAGGCGCCACCGCCTCCAGCTCCGCGCCGGCTTCAGCAAGAACGGTGGCGAGCTGCTCCAAAGTCATCCCAGGGTACCACCCCTTGACAAACTCCAAAGGTCGGTGCGCACACGCCCGAGCGGAGGACCCCTTCCATGCCTCGATGCGGCTGATGGCCACCTCCAACTAGTTGGAGGTCCGGCTGGCGGTGCGCAGAATAGAAGTGTGTCACAGCCCTAGATTATTGCTTGTATTAGTTCCATCATAGAGCACTCTTGCATCATGTCTATATTTCTAAAACTTGGAATTGAGGAAAGTGGAAGCCTAAAAAACTTAAATAAAAGAAGGGCAAAGAACCGTGGAAATCTCATTATTTGTTTGCAAGATGTCCTTTTGCAATATTTGAGAATTTTGGCAAGAGCTATATATCAAACCAGAATTTAGGAACATTTTTAAGGATTTATTTTTGGGACTCTGAATTTAAACCAATAGCTATTTGAATTTGAGTTATATTCATATAACTAGAATATAATTTCAAATATCTTTGAAACATCTTATGTGCATTTGGAGATGTCCATTCTGCAACATAAAAGTATTCAAAGGGTTTTGTCACTGTTTTGAAATTGTTTTGAATTTTGAACAGTGGCAGAATATTAAACAAGAGAAAACATAAGAGAAAAATAAAATAGAGAAACCCTACCTGGCGCTTACCTGCAGCCCACCTGGCGGCCCAACTGTGCCGCCCAGGAGCTGGCCCAGCCCACCACCGCTGCCAGTCATCCCCCTCCTCTTGCCAGAAGGCAGAGGAGAAGCGGAGCACGCCCCAGCGCGAGCGCGCCACACCGCCGTCAATAGCCACCGCGGCCACAGCCGACCTCGAGCCTCTCCGACACGTCCCCGAGCTCCGTCACGACATCTTCGTCCTCTCCACCAAGTCACGCTGCGCCAGAAGCTCCGCTGCATCTCCAACGCCGCCGTTTTCCTCCTCGATCGTCTGAGATCGCCGCCGCCCGTGCGTCGTCGTCCGGCCTTCCCCGAGCCCGTGTCGATGCCCTCTACAACCATTGTGATCTCCTGCCTCGAAACCCGCTCTCCCCTGAGCTCGTTACGCCCTGTAGCCGTCGCCCCTTGCCGACCAAATCGCGCCGCCGCCTGAGCTCCTCACCGCCGCGGCCACATCCACTTGAGCTTGAAACCGAGTGCGTCACCGCACTCAGCGCGTCACCATGGGGCCGTAGCAACCACTCGTTGCTCCTGCCGTGCCCTGCAACGTCGGAACGATCGACGTCCGAACTTCGATCGCCGCAGACGTGCTTGCCGCCGTCGTCTCCGGCTGCCCCAGCAACTGCCACCACCACCGTTGGACGCGCCGCCTCGCGGGCGTTCTAACGAGCCCAGCCCCGCCTCCTCTCGTCGCCTGAATCACTGGGATGAGCGACTCCGCCGCATCTGTGTGCTCGTCGGCGATTAACCACCGATGACAACCACTGTTAGGGGCTAATCACCCCACTAACCAACACCCTGGGCCACTGACGCATGGGCCCCACGCCCTAATTAAGCCCAGCTTTATTTCTGCCTAGTTTAGTTATAACCCAATGGGACCCACACGTCGAAGCTTACCGTGCTCACGTGGCCGTTGACCGGACCCACCTGTCCGTGACACTAATGACGCCTGGTCACTGACCAGTGGACCCCACTGGTCAGGTTTGACCCTGGTCAGTTCCAGTTGACCCGCTGACGTCAGCATGATGTCATGCTAATGCTATAAAGCTTTTCTGGCGTTTTTATTAATTCAAAAAAATTCAGAAAATAGTATAAACATCTAAAAATCATACAAAATCAACCGTAGCTCAGAATGAAATAATTCATATATGAAAAATTGTCATAATTCAATCTATCCATTTGTACTATTTTCATGCATGAAACACCAACCTAAACCTGCTGTATAAATGAAAACACATAAAGGGCATTTAAAATGCTTAAGTTTGGAGTTGCATTTAAAACACATTGGGCTCCGGGCGCTCCAAGCTCTCTCGACTTATTAATCAACCTGGTCTCTGTCCAGGAGTTGCAACTAGTCTCTGGTGTTTGTAGGTAGTGTTAGTAGTCTACCAAGTGGCACCCGGTATAGGTGGGCTAGGGACAGACTAGGCACCGTGGCACGGTGTACCAAGCGTAGATCCATCCGTCGAGGTGGGCTTGGGAACCCTGCAGACATCGTTTGGGGCCGTGAGCGACACCCTGGCCGGATCTCCTTGCGGATGGAACCCGAATAGGCGATAAACCTGGACTAGAGACTTGTGTGGTTAGTCAGGTCATGGCCGACTCCCTCGCCAGGCTTCCGCTTGAAGGTTGCCGAGATACACGACGTGCACATGGTGGTAAGTGGCGAGAGCGTGTATGAATAAGTACACCCCTACAGGGTTAACATCATCTATTCGAATAGCCGTGTCCGCAGAAAAGGACTTCTGGGTTGCCTGTACAGTTCATAGATAACTTAAAGTGGATACTCTAAAACTCGCAAGATAAGCGTGAGTGCTATGGATGGTCTTCTCGTAGGGAGACGGGAGCAGATCCATAGTGGTGCATTGATATGATGAATATGTGGACTCGTGTACGCCACCTCAAAAGAGTTACCAGCATTCGTAGTTCAGGATAGCCACTGAGTCAAAGCTGGCTTGCTGGAGTTAAACTCCACCACCCCCCATTTTGATATTGATGCATATGTAGATAGTTCTGATGTAAGTCTTGTTGGGTACATTTGTACTCACGTTTTTTTATTTTATGTTTTGCAGAGAGACTTCAGTCTCTCTTATGGGAAATGTCTAGTAGTTCTCCGTGGACTTTGACGTTTAGCTTGTTACCTCAGCTACGATCTTGTACCCTTCGTAGGGTCTTGTAGATAGTCAGGCTTCTCAGCCTTTCCATTTGTAGATGTCTGTACTCAACATGTTGAGCTTACGCATGTGCTTTGACTTGTATGCTCTGAATGTTGGGTCATGAAACCCATGTTTGTAATATCTCGCTCCTTGGAGCCTAATGAATATATACTCTGAGTCATAGATTCTTGTTGTGATGCCATGTTGTACTTGCACATATTGAGCATATTGTGTGTATGAATGAAATGCTTAGTATGTGTGGGATCCGACAATCTAGTTGTTTATCCTTGGCAGCCTCTCTTATGGGAAATGTAGTCTGGTGTCTCCACTGAGCCTTGGTAGTCCGCTACAGCCCGATTTACCGGATTCCTGCTAGCCCAGCACTACTACTCCGGAACACTTAGACCGGCCGGCATGTGTTTCACTTCGTTCATGTGTCTGTCCCTTCAGGGAAATGTCACGCGGTGACATTCGGAGTCCTGCCTAGCCTGCTACAGCCCGGGTTCCCTGAGTCCTGTTAGCCAAGTGCTACAGCCCAGATTCACACGCTGCTGACCGACATGCTCGATGTTGATTCATGTATGCCTGTCCCCGTAAGTTAGCGCCGCTTTGGGTTCACGACTAGCCATGTAAGCCCAGGTTCTCTGTCATATGGATGCTAGCGACACTATCATATACGTGAGCCAAAAGGCGCAAACGGTCGCGGGCAATGGTAAGGCGACACCCGTGGGAATACCGTGCGTGAGGCCGCAAAGTGATATGAGGTGTTACACACTAGATCGGTGTGACTTAGAATCGGGGTCCTGACAGCTTTGGTATCAGAGCCTGACTGCCTGTAGGATTACCAAGCCAAACTGGTCGAAGTTGAGTCTAGAAATGCTTTAGTTATATAGGGTAATTGATTGTGGGATGGAACGTAAGGCTCTTTTTACTCCTTTACCTTATGCCCTTCTGATCTGAGTCATACTCTTCCTTTCTACGGGGATTAAGAACTAGGCCTGCTCATCTATCTATCAGGATGACGAGTTACTATGATAGAGACTTATAGGATTGATGGATTTAAACCCCAATTCAGTTTCTACTACTTCCGTGTGTTCATAGTTGGTCTCGTAACCTTGATGTTCTGTTGATAAGTGGTTATGCCACAAATTTGCAGGATGTCTCAAATCTTTTTGAGCATTTACAGCCGTTATGTTGTCCGAGTGGTCCCAGGTTTCTATATAGTCCAATGCATTTGCAACTCCCTTCTTTCTGTTCCCGATGTTCCTTTGGGCCGGATCAACCACACTAACCAGTGTGTTGAGGTACTCTGTTGCCTCAACATATATGTTGGAGCTATTATTATGACCCTAGGTGTCTTAGGGAGTCACCTAGTAATCTGGCAATGCTTTGTATTCCCGGTGTGATGATTCTGGCCATTATTCTCGAAAGCCTCCCATGATGCCATTTAGTTTGTAGGTATTTTAGTCATGGGTCCTTAAACCCAAGATTCATTCTACTTACATCTTTTAATAGTGTTGCTCATACCTTTAGGATGTTAGTAACCTTTGTGATAGTCCTCGAGGTCCATGGTATTTCCTTCTTCCAAATACCATGAACTGCTTATGGCAGAAGTTCTTTTGAACCAAAAGATCACAACCAGAGTGCTCTTAATGGGTTCTCCATTCTAGATTGTGATTCTGCCAGTTCTACCTTTCAGCATGGGTTATCCGGAAGAAATGTTGAGCTTTGATCGACATACTAATCTATGCATCCACAACTTAGAAAGATATATGTTCCTTTGAGTTGTTCCTCTCTTTTGTTGTATCTTGATCTCCGTCTATCATTTGATAGTCAAGAGCATGGCATGCATTCATGCTCATCGATACCTCATATTCTTGCGGTCCGTCAAGCTATTCTATTTCGGAATGACTAGGAGAAACAAACTCCAGTACCTTGTCCACCTCGAGGATTGGGTCAAAGTAGTTGTATTCCGTGGATCAAAATGCCAATCCAACTTTTACTCTGTTCTACCTTGGAGTGTTACCATCTTTATGTCAAGAGTGTCATGAGAATTGCACCACCTCTTATGAATTCTTGATGCAGTAATACTTCTTGCCATCATTGTTCATTCCTCGGTTCCATGTTATTGTAACCGGAATGCCGACAAGTGTACTCTGATGTGCGAAATCAATACTCCCAACAACCCTGTTGCTTGATAGTTAATGGACAACACACTCATACTTAGTGTGTTGGTTATTAAATCATCATCCTAAGATTGATCGTGCTACCTAGTCCTTATTTTTGGTGCACTCTTTGATCAATGAGTTAGGATTTTGTCAAACCCTTGCTTTGTTGATCTTATCGTCTTGCCCTGAAAAGCAAGATTGTTCTCGAGCTTAGTAACATATCGGTGGTTCGTGATTTTCCGAATATCTTCTCAGAAGTATTACCAAGTTGTCACCTGATCGCTATGTTGAGTTCGTGATCATGTTGGTTTTTCTCTAAACCAGCCATTCTCCAAGAATCTGTGTTGGGTACGTACCCCTGAGCTAGTTGGTTAAGCTGAACAACAACTTGGAGAGTTGGAGGATAAAAGCTGCCTGACTAAGTTCATTCGAAAGGGACATCTTGTGTGTGTGTGTGTGTGAGTGTGTGTTGAAGAAAGATGATATCTTCATCGATTGGTCCTCGTGATCAGTTGTTGGGCCTATTGTCTTGCTAAAACTTTGATTTTAGTGTGGGCTATCATCAAATCAAATTGGAAGCAATGATATCCGTAATGTTGTCTTACTCGTGGTTGATCCCTCGAGCATACACCATTATATCTTTTGGGTCTGACCAATGCTATCACCTAGTTCACATAATTGTGGAATTCCATTTATATGGAAACCTGGGTGAATTTTTGTTAAGCCCATTGACAACATTTTCATCTTGTCCATGATTCATGTTGAACATTTAAGTTAGTGTTGGAAACTTTTGAAGGCATTTTCTTTGTGCTAGCTCACGAAGTTTATGTTCGGATGGAAGAAGTGACTTATCTAATACATGTGCATTTGGTGCAAGTTGCCGCCATGAATTCGAGAAAGTCAATGTTGCTTCCTCTGGAATCATCCCAAGTCAGTTATGCATGCGCGAAGTATTCTATGGTTTGATAGGTTTGGCCACCTCCACTCCATATGTAATTCCTAGCACACCAAGCCACTGATTGATTTGTTCAAGGAGAAGAAGTTTCTTCATAAGAGCTAATCATATGACTTATGTAAGGACTTCGTTATCCACAATGATGGTTCCCACCCAGAACTTGGTAGTGTTTTGTTGTAAGACTACTATGTGGTCATGCTTGTCTGGGACGGCGTGTTCACATTTTTGTAGCAGAACCAGCTCTTGTTTTGGAGCTTACTACCATAGCTCATCTCCCAAGAATCTCACAACATCATCTCGTTGATTTGTGTTGCAAACTTTCCTTTTCAGACATGTTGAGTCTGGAATATCCAGCCACCAACCAGATCTATATCTCAGGCAGTTATGACGGTTGGGGCATCTCAAACATTCTGATCTTAGTTCCTCTGTAATTCCGGAAGTCAATGTAGTGGTCATTCTGCTGAGTCAAGATATCATCCACTCCCCATGAGGATTTGATTTATAGTCCCCTTCCCAAACTGGGTATGCCATTTCTTCTAACTCCTTCAAATGATCGATTGAGATTTGCCTTAGGTTGTTATAGAGAGTTTCAATGATCTAGTTATCAGAAGTAATTCTTTTTGCTACTCAAGGGAATAATTCTACAAGCCACATCTCCTAAGGTGTCTTGATATGGAATCATGGCAATTATCTCCCCGCAACTTTGAAACCATGCACCATCATACTCAAGCGTGGAATTGTTGCCTACCAAATTGAACCCTTGTCATCTGTTTCTTTTCATTGCTTCTAAAGTGTGCTTTGTGTCTCAACCCAAGAGGTGTTCTTACGTCTCGCTTCATGAGTTGATCTTGAGTGCTCGATCTTCGAGAAGATCAAATCCTGTAGAGTTTATTTCTGTCATCGTGTTGGATGAAGATCTCGAAAGCAAAGATGTCAAGATCAAGATGATGCTCGAATCAACGTTCTTATGAAGTGCAACCTAGATCGTAAAGATCGTGTTAGCTTTGTGTCCCCGATGTCTTCTTACCTCACGCCTTGAATCTCGGGACGAGATTATTGTTTAGTGGGGGTGAGTTGTCACAGCCCTAGATTATTGCTTGTATTAGTTGCATCATAGAGCACTCTTGCATCATGTCTAAATTTCTGAAACTTCGAATTGAGGAAAGTGGAAGCCTCAAAAACTTAAATAAAAGAAGGGCAAAGAACCATGGAAATCTCATTCTTTGTTTCCAAGATGTCCTTTTGCAATGTTTGAGAATTTTGGCAAGAGCTATATATCAAACTAGAATTTAGGAACATTTTTAAGGATTTATTTTTGGGACTCTGAATTTAAATCAATAGCTATTTGAATTTGAGTTATATTCATATAACTAGAATATAATTTCAAATATCTTTGAAAAATTTTATGTGCATTTGGAAATGTCCATTCTGCAACATAAAATTATTCAAAGGGTTTTTTCGCTATTTTGAAATTGTTTTGAATTTTTAACAGTGGCAGAATATTAAACAACATGGAACATAACAGAAAAATAAAACAGAGCAACCCTACCTGGCGCTTACCTGCAACCCACTTGGCGGCCCAACTGTGCTGCCCAGGAGCTGGCCCAGCCCACCACCGCTGCCAGTCATCCCCCTCGTCTTGCCAGAAGGCAGAGGAGAAGCAGAGCACGCCCCAGCGCGAGCGCACCACGCCACCGTCAACAGCCACCGTGGCCACAGCCGCCCTCGAGCCTCTCCGACATGTCCCCGAGCTCCGTCACGACATCTTTGTCCTCTCCACCAAGTCATGCTGCGCCAGAAGCTCTGCTGCATCTCCAACGCTGCCGTTTTCCTCCTCGGTCGTCCGAGATCGCCGCCGCCCGTGCGTCGCCGTCCGGCCTTCCCTGAACCCGCGTCCACGCCTGCTGCAACCACTGTGAGATCCCGCCTCGAAACCCGCTCTCCCCCGAGCTCGTTACACCCTTTAGCCGTCGCCCCTTGCCGACCAAATCGCGCTGCCGACTGAGCTCCTCACCGTCGCGGCCACGTCCACTTGAGCTTGAAACTGAGTGCGTCACCGCACTCAGCGCGTCACCACGGGGCCGTAGCAACCACCCATTGCTCTTGTTGTGCCCTGCGACGTCGGAACGGTCGACGTCCGAACTCCGGTCGCCGTGGACGTGCTTGTCGCCGTCGTCTCCGGCTTCCCCAGCAACTCCCACCACCGTTGGACGCGCCGCCTCGCGGTTCCAACGAGCCCAACCCCGCCTCCTCTCGTCGCCTGAATCGCCGAGACGAGCGACTCCGCCGCATCTGTGTGCTCGCCGGCGATTAACCACCGATGACAACCGTTGTTAGGGGCTAATCACCCCACTAACCAACACCCTAGGCCACTGACGCATGGGCCCCATGCCCTAATTAAGCCCAGCTTTATTTCTGCCTAGTTTAGTTATAACCCAACGGGGCCCACACATCGGAGTTGACCGTGCTCACGTGGCCGTTGACCGGACCCACCTGTCCGTGACACTAATGACGCCTGGTCACTGACCAGTGGACCCCACTGGTCAGGTTTGACCCTGGTCAGTTCCAGTTGACCCGCTGACGTCAGCATAATGTCATGCTGACGCTATAAAGCTTTTCTGGCGTTTTTATTAATTCAGAAAATTCTAGAAAATAGTATAAACTTCTAAAAATCATATAAAATCAACCGTAGCTCAAAATGAAATAATTTATATATGAAAAATTATCAGAAAAATGAATCTATCCATCTGTACTATTTTCATGCATGAAAAACCAACCTAAACCTGCTGTATAGATGAAAACACATAAAGGGCATTTAATATGCTTAAGTTTGGAGTTACATTTGAATCCTTGATTCAAATGAGCTCCATTGAACTTGTTGTTGTTTGCATTAGCACAACAACATCACATATACATGCCATGTTCATGCATCATATTGTGCATTGCAATGATTGTGTTTATTCTTTGTTTGCCGGTGTTGTTCCTCCTCGGTAGACGTAGTTCCGACGCTGTGATCGTTGACACTGATGAAGACCCAATGCTATCTTCAGAAGTGCCAGGCAAGCCAACCCCCTTGTTCATTCCGATACAATCCCGCTCTCTCGCTCCAGCTCTCTTTTACTGCATTAGGACAACAACGTTTCAACTGTTACATGCTGCGGTAGTTGAACCCCTTTCCTCTGCATGACATGTCATTACCACAGTAAATAGATGAAACCCACTAGCATGAGTAGGAGTTGTTTGAGCCCTGATGTGCCTACTCATTTGTTGACACACGAACATGTCACATGTACCCTCGACGCCGGGGGTGATGCACCGCAGCTCACGTCAAAGGAGACCCGACCGACAGCGCGATACGCAAGACAGTCGACGGGCGCTTTTGCAGACCCGAAAACCCCACACCCCCGGGAGGGACCCCGTCAGGGAGCGTGGCGGCTATGGGCTGCCCTAGGTCGATTCGCTCGCCCCTAGAGCCTCGGGATTCGCAGCTCTCAAACAGGAAGAACAGTGAAGAACGAGAGAGAAAAACAGTAGAGAGATAAAACGTAGATGAAAAAGTAGTATATTGATTTGTTCGATTGTGTGTTGTTCAATCGGCCATCACCCCCAACATATATAAGAGGCGGCTGGACTTCCGGTACAAGTAAAGGATTCATCTAGGCTTTCCTTACAAGAAAAATTACATCAATTCACGTCCTAGAGTCCTAATACTATTCCAACTCGGATTAAGTCTGAATCTGTCCCAAACTCTGTCTTCCTTCTTGCGCGGGCCACCGGGCTTGCATATGATCTCCAATCAAGACGTCCCAAATATCAACCTCGTGCGCCTCGACGATACGAACAACTCTCATGTTGATCACTTTTTCAAATAAGGCCATCTTGAATACTTTTCGAGGTCATCTTTATCTTCCAGTCGGACTTGGTCTTGCGGTAGACTGGATTATCCGAGTCTCGTAGTGAATTTGTAGGCTATATACTATCTCTGATGATGACGACTCCAAAATCAAAGTTTACCATCTTGATGATACACACAACTTCTGTATTGAGCACTTCTTCATCCGAGGTCATCTTGATAAACTTTCAGGCATATGTTCAATTTCACTCGGATCCGAGCTCATCCACTCGGATTAGAGTCATTCACTTGGATCGTCCGACTGGACTTTTCACTCGGATGTTTAGAGTTTTTCACTCGGAATACAATTTTCACTCGGAATATTTTCACCTGGAGGACAATTTCACTCGGATGACCATATTTCCACTCGGATGACTATATTTTCACTCGACCGGTAAATTTTCACTCGACCGTAAACTTTCACTCGACCGTAAACTTTCGCTCGGACGGTAAACTTTTCACTCGGATTTTCCGACTGAAAACATAGCTTGATCTTGATTTGTCTCTCCAGGCCTCATACGACCTCGGATTGAGATGAATTATATACAAAAATCGATCGGCTCGATGAGACGAAACTTTTCCGATTCAAGGCCGTCTTGATTGCCGAATTACTCGCGCAACCTATCAGACAAGTGTCTGGCACCTCGCGCCATATTTCCGTTGAGGTTCGGTCTGCAGTGTATTGCCTCTAACTTTTGCATATGAACTCGGATTGAGATGATTTATATATAAAAATCGATTGCCTCGACGAGACAAAGACAATTCCTTAAGTGTGCTCCTTCATCTGAGGTCATATTGAGGGCGTAATCGGCCGAAAAGCACTCAGAACATTAAATTTTGGCACTCGGAGTACAACTTCGGCCACTGAGATGAGGTCGAATGGCGATAGCCTAAACATCAAAGTTGTTCCACTCGACGATAGGAAACTTTCTCATGCTGAAAACCCTTTCACTCTGTATCTTGCCAAAATCAGGTGTCAACACATGCCCCCCTGTTTTTCGGCAAAGCTTGCACGCCGAAAAATAATATGCAAGGTGTTCGTTCTAAGGACGATGTCAACACTCCGTCGGCCATTTATTTTTCTCAGGGCGATAATTATGTATCGGCCATGTTTGTGCTAAGGGCTATAATTGTATATCGGCCATTGCCTACTTAGGCTTCCTGCCACACACTCGGGTGGTACTTCTTCAAATATTTGCCATTGAGAGCTCAAGGTAACAATGCCCCTTGTATTGATTCCGCCAAATAGGAATTTCCGGGAACAACTCTTGTAATCCTAAAAGGACCTTCCCAACTTGGAGACCACTTTCCGAATATTCTATCTCTTGAACCAATCGGCAGAATCACTTTCCAGACGAGATCACCAACTTGAAAATTCTTTAACTTGACTTTCTTATTGTAAGCTCTTGCCACCCTTAACTTATCTCTCTCTATGGCCTTTAAAGCAGCCAAACGTTTATCGGCAACCTCATCAATATTGTCCATCATTAAGTTATAAAAGTCTACTGCTGATAAAATATTTTGTTTGGCTATTCTCAAAGCATTAAAATTTACCTCCACTGGTAAAACAGCCTCTTGACCATATACTAGCTCATATGGAGTCACTTTCGTAGCACCATGCCTTGAAATTCTATGTGCCCATAAAGCTTCAGACAACAACTCATGCCATTTCCTTGGATTATCCTCAATCTTCTTCTTGATGAGCTTGATTAAAATTTTATTGCTAGACTCGGCTTGTCCATTAGCTTGGGCATAATACGGAGAGGAATTGAGCAACTTTATATTATAAGATTCGGCAAACTCTCTAACTTGGTGTGACATAAAAGATGAACCTTGATCTGTAGTTAATGTTTGAGGAATACCGAATCTATGAATAATGTGCTCGGTTATGAATTGAATTACCTCCGTATGTGTCAGGTTCTTGAGGTACTGCTTCAGACCACTTAGTGAAATAATCAGTTGCCACCAATACGAACCGATGCCCTTTTGAAGAAGACGGATGGATTTGCCCAATAAAGTCTAAACCCCATCCTCTGAAAGGCCACGGCTTGATAATAGGATGCAACATAGCAGCAGAAGCCAATTGAATATCACCAAATTTTTGACAAGCTTCGCACCCTTTATAATATCTGAAGCAATCATTAATCATGGTCGGCCAATAAAACCCAGCACGTCGTAATAACCATTTCATCTTGGGAGCCGACTGGTGAGTACCACAAATGCCTTCATGTACCTCTCCCATAGCAACTCTCGCTTGGTCCTCATCCAAGCACTTTAAAAGAACATCATCAACTGTTCGGCGATAAAGATCATCATCCCTCATAGTATATTTAAAAGCCATACGCCGAACAACCCTGTCCACCCTTTCACTCGGATTACGCAAGTAAGCAACAATGGGCTTCCTCCAGTCGCAATTGTCATCTGCACTAGATTTTCTGTTAATGACCGAATCAGTGGGTTCTGGTTCGGCCTCTTCTATACTGGTAAGACAAGACATCGGACTTTGAGAAATATGAAACATGACATGATCAACATGATATCCAGATGCTTGCTGTGCCAACTCATTTACTTTCCAATTGTCATGTCTAGATATATGTGCAATGCTAAAACAATCCAAAGTAGAAATTATATCTAGACATCTGTCAAGATAAACATTAAGTGATTCGTCCAAACACTGAAAGACTTTAGATATTTGCTGCACTACTAGTAACGAATCACCGTAAGCCTCAATATGTGTAACACCTATAGCAACTAACATCTCTAGGCCGAATAACAATGCTTCATATTCGGCTTGATTGTTTGTGCAAAAATATTCTAAGCGGCATGAGGCTTCAAAAACAGCACCATGAGGAGATATATAAACAATACCAACACCTTGGCCATTGCTACAAACTGAACCATCAAAGTATAATCTCCATGGCACTAATGAAACAAGGTTCATATCAACATCATTCTTGTTATTGATCCGATGTTCATCAATGAAATTAGCAACAATTTGGCCTTTCATGGATTTTAGAGATTCATAAGCCAAATCATATTCAATCAAAGCATAAGCCCACTTGCCAATTCTACCACTAAGAATTGGCCTATGCAACATGTATTTAATGACATCGGTCTGACAAGCTACTACACAAGCACTCGGCACTAAATAATGTCTCAGTTTTGTGCAAGCATAATATAAGCATAGACATTATTTTTCAATAAATGTATACCTTGTCTCGGCGTCCAATAAGCGCCTGCTCAAATATGTAATAGTATGCTCTTTTCCCTCGGTTTCTTGAGTCAAAACAGCACCAATAACTCCTTCCTCTGCTGCAATGTAAAGCCTGAAGGGTTCTCTATGTTTGGGTGCTTTCATCACCGGAGGAGTGCACAAATAGTTTTTGATCATATCAAATGCTTCTTGATGTTTTGCCCCCCAAGTGATATCAGCATCATTCTTCAACCGAAGGATAGGAGTAAATGCATCAACTTTCCCTGATAGATTAGCTATGAACCTTCTCAAATAATTGACCTTGCCAAGGAACTTTTGCATATCTCTCGCATGTTGGAGCTTCCACTTTCGGTATAGCCTCTATCTTTTTGGAATCAATCTCTATGCCATCTTCATGAATAATGAAACCCAAAAACTTGCCAGCTGACACGCCAAAAGCACACTTCAAAGGATTCATCTTCAGTCCATACTTTTTCATTCTTTCAAAAGCTAAACGCAAATCGGCCAAGTGAGATTCAAAAGCATCCGATTTGACAACAATATCATCAATATAAACTTCAAGTATGACACCAAGTAAATCGTGAAAAATCAAATTCATAGCCCTTTGATATGTGGCGCCAGCATTTTTTAATCCGAATGTCATCACTGTCCACTCGAATAAACCAAGGAAACCAGGGCATCGAAAAGCTGTCTTGTACATGTCCTCTTTGGCCATAAAAATTTGATTGTATCCGGCATTACCATCTAGAAAGCTAATAACATTATGTCCAGAAGCATCATTAATAAGCATATCGGCTATTGGCATGGGATACTCATCTTTGGGTGTAGCCCTATTCAAATTTCTGAAGTCAGTGCACACCCTCAACTTGCCTGATCCCTTCTTCTCCACTGGGACAATGTTAGAAATCCACTCGGCATACCTGCAAGGTCGAATGAAATTAGCTTCAAGCAGTCGACCGATCTCTTCCTTGATCCGGTCATATGTTTTCGGATTGAACTTTCTGGCCGATTGTTTATATGGTCTAAAACCGGCCTTTATAGGTAACCGATGCTCCACTAGCTCTCGGCTTAAACCTGGCATCTCATGATATTCCCACGCAAAGCAACAAACATATTCTTTCAATAGCCCGATTAACTTAGCTTTACAATCGGCTTTCAAATTTTTGTTTACAAACGTCGGTCGAGTGACTGAACCATCTCCAATATCTACCTCTTCTAATGGATCGGCCGACGTACAACCTTGTCCAAGTTTATCCATGTCATCCAACTCCTCTATAGACTCATACATATCGTTCTCGTTCGACCGATATTTCACAAGACGTTTTTGCAACCAATCGGAGTTAGAATCCATTTAAACATATCATACCTTGGAGCCGATTGCATTCAGTCGGCTTTAAAGAGACGGGCACAAAACCATTCTTGGTCGCACTGAGAAAATCAAACTCTGATAAGTCACGTCCCATCAAGCAAGTAGCATTGGGATGTTGCCAATCCACCGATGCATCGGCCAAAGCAACACAGGCCGAGTTATCCGCATGAATGACTTCCACTTCATCATCAACCCACTGAATCAAAAACTGGTGCATAGTGGATGGCACGCACTGGTTTGCATGAACCCAATCACGGCCTAGTATGACATTGTAGTTACCTTGCACCTCAGCGACAAAGAATGCAGTAGCCAAAGTTTTGCTTCCGACTGTAAGCTCCACATACATCACACCTTTGGCTTCAGTTTTCTCTTTGCCTTCAAATCCATTGAGCACCATATTCGTCTTTATCAGCTCTTCATCAGTGAGACCCAATTTCTTGAAGACCGAATAGGGCATAAGATTTACCACAGCACCACCATCAACAAGCATCCGAGTGAGCGGCGACCCATTGATATGACCTCTGAAATATAATGGTTTCAGATGCGTTACTGGTTCTTTTGGCTTCTCGAATATTGCGTTTTTAGGGCCAAAATCCATCTGAGCCACCTCCCCTTCCTCATCTACAGCATGGAACTCAGCAGGTAAGTAATACACCATATTGATATCCATACCTTCATGAACCGGCGTAGACTCATAGTCCAACATATCAGCCTCCTCCTCGAGTGCATCCACTGATTCTGAAATTTGTCCGAGTGAAGAAGAAGTCAGAAGTGTCACAGACGATGTGATATCTATTGCATCGTCCTCCTTTGGTGATGTAGGTGTTGCTATGATAGATGTAGAAGTTATTGTATCTTGTTTTTGTTTAGGCCTCCACACTTGTTTTGCTGGAACCATGGGTCGAGCGTCATTGAACAACTTATCCCTTTGTTTCTCGGCCTCCTTTTCTGCCATCTCTTGACTCCTTAACCTCTGTAGTTTCCTCTTTTGTGTCTTTGTTAGCCCTGGAGGACACCACTTTGGCTGAGTGTATTTAGGATCTCTTGTTTTGCTCTGGCTGGTGCTTGTTTCATGGTCATTGGTCGAGTGCTTTGGCGCGATAGCAAGTATCGGCTCAGTCGGATTGCTATGTACAATCGGGTGTCGTATGGCGAATGTTTCGGTGCCCAAGATAAGTGAGTCGGCATCCATTTTCTCCTTGCCTTTTACCGACTCAATTGCTGCAACACTTGGTGATTTAACACGCCATTCTTTTTGACTTTCCAGATGCATGAAATTTCCACTCGGGCGCAGCTTTTTACTCTGATGGAATACACTCGGATGGATGTCACTCGGATGGAATTCACTCGGATGGAATCCACTCGGGTGCATTCTAACACTCGGATAATTTCCACTCGGTCGCATATTTTGACCAGCCGACTGATAATCACAGATGTTGAGTCGGCCATTATATGAGTAATCAAGTCGATCCCACACAAATTGCCTCTGCTCTTCTGAAAATTGTGCCCTTGGTCCACTCGGTTTTGTATACCGACTGAACATATCAGCTGATGGCGACCTTGGTCGTTTCGGATGAGTTGGTCGATTGAAACTAGAATCGGCCGACTGGTTAGCATACTTGGACAGCAACATATCAAAATTTGGCTTGATCCGCTTGCGCTGCACATTAGCTTCATTCTTTTTCCACTTGCCAACTTCTGGACTCTTGGGCTTGACAAATTTAACACGAGTATTTTCTTGCACTTGCGGTTGCCCCCTGAGTGTAGGATTCTTGATGGTGATTTTGATCACTTCCCTGCCATCGGGTTGCTTATCAAGCACAACCTATCTTCTCAAGACCTTGTTGTCCTCCTTGTCTCCCCTAGGCTCACCAACAATGACATTAGCTTTATTAGCAGATTCGTCTACCTTCATCCGAATGAGTAGCTTCTTCCCCTCCAAATCCATGGTATTCATTGGAAAAGGTTGTTTATCAACTTGCATCTCAGAAAAGTTCAATCGTCCGTCATTAATGGCCGATTGTATTTGCCGTCAAAAAACATTGCAATCGTTAGTAGCATGAGAAAAAGAATTATGATACTTGCAATAAGCACACCGTTTTAGCTCTTCAAACGGCGGTAAAGTATGAGATATTCTAATAATCTTAGCCTGCAGCAAAGCATCAAATATTCTATCACTCTTAGCAATGTTAAAAGTAAACTTCATCTCTTCATCACGATTCTTATAAATCGGTTTCAGATCATTGCAAGTAAAGGGTTTGGCCTTAGATGGCCAAACAAATTCAGTAGAAAAAACATCACCCTGATCGTCCGAGTGATCACTGTCATATTCCACCATATTCATATTTGGACGATCGGCTTTGTATCTATGCACTTCTTTGAGGTCTTTGCTTCGGCTTTCATGAGCCAAAGCCCTTTGTAAGACTTGGTTGATATTTAAGAACATCGTAGCCTTCTAGATTTTCTCTAATGGGAGTTCTCAAACCACTCAGCACTAGGTCTGCCAAGTCCCTCTCGGTCATCACCAAACTAAAACACCAGTTTTTTGTTTCTCTGAATCTCTTGACGTAATCGGAGACCGATTCATCATGCTTCTGCTTAACCGATGTTAGATGTGACAACTTGAGTTCATTGTCGCCGCTATAAAAGTGATCATGAAACTTCTGTTCTAGCTGCGACCAAACCCGAATGGAACCATGGGGTAAAGAAGAAAACCATGAAAATGCAGTACTAGTTAATCATAAAGGAAATAAACGCACTTTCAATTCATTCAATGAGCCTGCCTCACCCAATTGTGCCAATTATTGACTAACATGCTCCCATGTGGTTTTTGTGCCCTCTCCATTGAACTTAACAAAATCTGGAATCTTATATCCCAGAGGGCACAGGATGGCATCAAAGTACTCGCGGTACGGCTTTTGGTAAATCCGATTCCGAGGTAACTCAACTCCAAAATTCTCTCGAAGCATCTTAGCCATCTCCTCTCTAAGATTAGCTAGACCATCATCCATAGTGGACGATGAAGCTTGTGGCAGTGGCATAGGAGGAGTAGGGTTACTAGCTGTAGGTATGAATTGTGGCATGTACGTCGACCCATAATGTGGTAGTGGTCGAGTGGATATAGCTGTAGGTAGGGTTTGGTTCGGCGTTGCCACCGAACCTGTCATGTTCATAATAGGATTAATGGGAGCAGCCACAATCTGATTTGTTTAGGTAGGATAATAAGCCATCGACACGGGAGGCGCCGATGAAATAGGTAAAGCCACATTAGGGTTTTGCACACTAGCAGCTACACCGTCATTACCACTAGCCGATTGAGATATATTCTTCTGAGCATTAGTATTTTCTATGAAAGTTTGATAGACTAGATTGTTACCATCAGCAATACGACTCTCAATCTCAGCCCACTGCTCAGAAGAAAAGGTAGTACTCACAGAGGGTTTAACCAGCTCGGCTTGAAGAGGAGGGAACTTGATTTCTTCAATCGGAGTGATGTTGCCTTGGTGATCCTTCTTGAATTTTGCAAGGAACTCCTGCAAATCCTTCTCTTCACTCGCCTTCTTGTTCTCCTCATAGACTTGGCGATGATCGGCCGATATCTCATCAAGACTGGGCTTAATGATGTTATCGGCGTCTACCTCAGATGGCTTGGGAAGATCGGACATGGTGGATGATGATGATTGATATTCGGTCCCCAGCGGAGTCGCCAAAAAGTGTGTTGACACACGAACACGTCACGTGTACCCTCGACGCCGGGGGTGATGCACCGCAGCTCACGTCGAAGGAGACCCGACCGACAGCGTGATACGCAAGACAGTCGACGGGCGCTTTTGCAGACCCGAAAACCCCACACCCCCGGGAGGGACCCCGTCAGGGAGCGTGGCGGCTATGGGCTGCCCTAGGTCGATTCGCTCGCCCCTAGAGCCTCGGGATTCGCAGCTCTCAAACAGGAAGAACAGCGAAGAACGAGAGAGAAAAACAGTAGAGAGATAAAACGTAGATGAAAAAGTAGTATATTGATTTGTTCGATTGTGTGTTGTTCAATCGGCCATCACCCCCAACATATATAAGACGCGGCTGGACTTCCCGTACAAGTAAAGGATTCATCTAGGCTTTCCTTACAAGAAAAATTACATCAATTCACGTCCTAGAGTCCTAATTCTATTCCAGCTCGGATTAAGTCTGAATCTATCCCAAACTCTGTCTTCCTTCTTGCGCGGGCCACCGGGCTTGCATATGATCTCCAATCAAGACATCCCAAATATCAAACTCGTGCGCCTCGACGATACGAACAACTCTCATGTTGATCACTTTTTCAAATAAGGCCATCTTGAATACTTTTCGAGGTCATCCTTATCTTCCAGTCGGACTTGGTCTTGCGGTAGACTGGATTATCCGAGTCTCGTAGTGAATTTGTAGGCTATATACTATCTCTGATGATGACGACTCCAAAATCAAAGTTTACCATCTTGATGATACACACAACTTCTGTATTGAACACTTCTTCATCCGAGGTCATCTTGATAAACTTTCAGGCATATGTTCAATTTCACTCGGATCCGAGCTCATCCACTCGGATTAGAGTCATTCACTTGGATCGTCCGACTGGACTTTTCACTCGGATGTTTAGAGTTTTTCACTCGGAATACAATTTTCACTCGGAATATTTTCACCTGGAGGACAATTTCACTCGGATGACCATATTTCCACTCGGATGACTATATTTTCACTCGACCGGTAAATTTTCACTCGACCGTAAACTTTCACTCGACCGTAAACTTTCGCTCGGACGGTAAACTTTTCACTCGGATTTTCCGACTGAAAACATAGCTTGATCTTGATTTGTCTCTCCAGGCCTCATACGACCTCGGAGTGAGATGAATTATATACGAAAATCGATCGGCTTGATGAGAAGAAACTTTTCCGATTCAAGGCCGTCTTGATTGCCGAATTACTCGCGCAACCTATCAGACAAGTGTCTGGCACCTCACGACATATTTCCGTTGAGGTTCGGTTTGTAGTGTATTGCCTCTAACTTTTGCATATGAACTCGGATTGAGATGATTTATATATCAAAATCGATTGCCTCGACGAGACGAAGACAATTCCTTAAGTGTGCTCCTTCATCTGAGGTCATATTGAGGGCGTAATCGGCCGAAAAGCACTCAGAACATTAAATTTGGGCACTCGGAGTACAGCTTCGGCCACTGAGATGAGGTCGAATGGCGATAGCCTAAACATCAAAGTTGTTCCACTCGACGATAGGAAACTTTCTCATGCTGAAAACCCTTTCACTCTGTATCTTGCCAAAATCAGGTGTCAACATCATTCATGCATGTTTGTCATGCCTACCACTGCTTAGAGTTGAGTCAGGTCTGATTCATCGGGAATGAATTGGAATGGTGATGAACATGTCCTACTGTGTGTGAGCTAAGTGTGTGAACACGATTTGGTAAAGGTAGCGGTGAGAGGCCATGTAGGAGTACATGGTGGGTTAGCCGTCCTTAGGAACTGAGTTCTGTGTTTGTGATCCATGAACAGTTACTACCACACACTGGGCTCCCGGCGCTCCAAGCTCTCTCGACATATTAATCAACCTGATTTCTGTCCAGGAGTTGCAACTGCTCTCTGGTGTTTGTACGTAGTGTTAGTAGTCTACCAAGTGGCACCCGGTACACGTGGGCTTGGGACAGACTAGGCACCATGGCACAGTGTACCAAGCGTAGATCCATCCGTCGAGGTGGGCTTGGGAACCCTGCACACATCGTTTGGGGCCGTGAGTGACACCCCGGCCAGATCTCCTTGCGGATGGAACCCGAATAGGTGATAAACCTGGACTAGAGACTTGTGTGGTTAGTCAGGTCGTGGCCGACTCCCTCGCCAGGCTTCCGCTTGAAGATTGCCGAGATACACGACGTGTACATGGTGGTAAGTGGCGAGAGCGTGTGTGAAGAAGTACACCCCTGCAGGGTTAACATCATCTATTCGAATAGCCGTGTCCGCGGAAAAGGACTTCTGGGTTGCCTGTACAGTTCATAGATAACTTGAAGTGGATACTCTAAAACTCGCAAGATAAGCGTGAGTGCTATGGATGGCCTTCTTGTAGGGAGACGGGAGCAGATCCATAGTGGTGTATTGATATGGTGAATATGTGGACTCGTGTACGCCACCTCAAAAGAGTTACCAGCATTCATAGTTCAGGATAGCCACTGAGTCAAAGCTGGCTTGCTACAGTTAAACTCGACCACCCCCCTTTTTGATACTGATGCATATGTAGATAGTTCTGATGTAAGTCTTGCTGGGTACATTTGTACTCATGTTTGCTTATTTTATGTTTTGCAGAGAGACTTCAGTCTCACTAGTAGTTCCGCGTGGACTTCGACGTTTAGCTTGCTACCTCAGCTACGATCTTGTACCCTTGGGAGGGTCTTGTAGATAGTCAGGCTTCTCAGCCTTTTCCATTTGTAGATGTCTGTACTCATACATGTTGAGATTCCGCATGTGCTTTGACTTGTATGCTCTGAATGTTGGGTCATGATACCCATGTTTGTAATATCTCGCTCCTCGGATCCTAATGAATATATACTCTAAGTCATAGAGTCTTACTGTAATGCCATGTTGTACTTGCACATATTGAGCATATTGTGTGTATGATTGAAATGCTTAGTATGTGTGGGATCCGACAATCTAGTTATTTATCCTTGGCAGCCTCTCTTATGGGGAAATGTAGTCTGGTGTCTCCACTGAGCCTTGGTAGTCCGCTACAACCCGGTTTACCAGAGTCCTGCTAGCCCAGCACTACTGCTCCGGAACACTTAGACTAGTCGGCATGTGTTTCACTTCGTTCCTGTGTCTGTCCCTTCGGGGAAGTGTCACGCGGTGACATCTGGAGTCCTGCCTAGCCTGCTACAGCCCAGGTTCCCGGAGTCCTGTTAGCCAAGTGCTACAACCTGGATTCACACGCTGCTGACCGACATGATCGATGTTGATTCATGTATGTCTGTCCCCGTAAGTTAGCGCCGGTTAGGGTTCACGACTAGCCATGTCGGCCCGGGTTCTCTATCATATGGATGCTAGCGACACTATCATATACGTGAGCCAAAAGGCGCAAACGGTCCCGAGAAATGGTAAGGCGACACCCGCGGGAATACCGTGCGTGAGGCCGCAAAGTGATATGAGGTGTTACAGGCTAGATCGGTGTGACTTAGAATAGGGGTCCTGACAAAGTGCCTGGCCAGAGGGCGGAGACCACTTGAGCTCCAGCACGTTGGAGACGGCGAAGAACCCGATGCGTCGGCTGGAGGCGAGCCTCGATGGCGACCATCTCCTCGGCAAGAGTTCGAGGGGCATTGGGCGCAACCGTCACGCCATCCTCCTTCGCTCAACGCGGAGGGCCTCGACGGCCTGGTTGGCGGCGGCGGAGTAGCCGGGGAAATACTCTGCTCAGAAAAAGAAGAAAGAAATGAGAAGGTGGAGGCAGGCATACAGGACGAGTCGGCAGGCGGAACAAGGAAAGAGCAACGTACCGTCGACCCGATCCTCGATCTCGACATAGCCGGCCTCCAAGGCTTTCTGCGTGTCATCCCAGTTCGAGCGCTGACTCTCAAAATCGGCCTGGAGAGCCTCCTCCGCGTCCTTGAGCTTCTGTAGCTCCGCCTTATGGGTCTCCGCCTGGTCAGCCAGCTGCTTGGCCAGGCGGTCACGCTCCTGCTCCGCCTTGAGGCACGCCGCCTCCTTGGTGCTTAGCGCGGTTTGAACCTCGCCGAGTTGCTGCTGCAAGGTGGCATTGGCGCCTATGAAGGCAAAGAAGAAAAAATAATCAATGATCAACAAAGACAAGCAAACACCGGAAAGATCCGCCCCGACTGCTCAGCAGCCGACCCGAATCTCAGGGACTACACCCCGCGGGTGCGCTGACGCACCCCCGTGATGGATTGAACAATTCAATAAAGAAGCAAGAAAAGGTGGTTGCTGGAAGATCTGGCTCGACTGCTTGGCAGTCGGCCCGAATCTCGGGGACTACACCCAGCGGGTGCGCTACCGCGCCCCCGATAGAAGCAAGAGGATGGAGTGCTTACTCCGGCTCTCAACCAGGTCCGCGGTCCACTTGTCCAGCTCCTTGATCTGGGCGTTGAAGGTGGCTGCACGGATGTTGTGGTAGTCCTACAACAAAGCAACAGAAAAAAGGGTAGTCAGAACTTAGAACCCACTGAGAAGTTCCCGCCCGATTGCTTAGCAGTCGAACCGGAACTCGGGGACTACACCCAGCGGGTGCGCTGGCGCGCCCCCGCAAAAAGATTCCAAAAAACCAAAGCAAGAAGCAAGTCACATACCCGAACGGTGGCCTACGTCTTCATGAACGCCTTCATACATTGCTGAAGGGCGGTGGCTTCGGCCCTGAAGTCGGCCTGGACGTCCTGCGCCGCCTTTAGCAGGGTGCCCGTCCCGCCCCCGTGCAACCACTTCGTCGGCGCGGAGCTGGTGGCTTCGGCGTCAGGAACCGATGAGCTCGAGGCTCCAATCGATTGGGTCCGCAGAGCCGAGGTCGCCTTTGTTGCACGTCGGCGTGTCGGGGTCCGAACGACGGAAGTCGCCCCCACCACTAGCTCGGCACCGCCTTGAGACGCTGGTGTCGCGTTGGGCCGACTGTCTGGTGCCTCAGCAGCGGGCGTCTGCTAGGGCGTCTATGGCCTTGGGACGATGGCATCTCCCCCTCCCTCTCCATGGCCGGCTGGTCAATGTCGACCCCTCCAGTTGGCGCCAAGACCTCCGTCATTGGCGGCATGGAGCGTAGCGAAATGATCGGCAGTGGGGCCTGGCCATCTGTGGCCGCCCCCACTTACACCCCGACGGCCGCGTCGGCGTGGGTCTTGGCCGCCTTCTCCGTATGGGCCTTTGCTGAGGCATCGGCCAGGGCCCTGGCCGCCGCGTCCGCCTCCTCCTGCGCTGCTCTGGCAGCGTCCGCCTTCGCCTGATCCGCCCTCTCCTTCTCCTCGTTCGCTTCCCGCACGTTCCGCTCCGTCGCTGCCTAGAGCTCGGCGCGCGGGTCGACACGGCGGGTCTTGATAGAGCCCTCCGGCCCTCCGACGATGGAGCCGGAGGTCGATCGCTCAAGAGAGAGCGGTGCCTTGATTCGCGCGAGTTGAAGAAAGTTCAGTAGAAGTTTACAAAAACAAGAGAAAGCATGAAGAGGAGTAAGCAATCACGCATGCACTGTCGGCGGCTGCTTTGGGGCCCTCTGGAATCGGACAGCCTTCGCGGCGGCCTCCTCTCGTCTAGTCACCGCAGCCTAACCCTTGGGCTTCTTCGGCCGGGCGCCATGCAGCTGCGCGTCGGCTCGGCGCTTTGGCGCGCCGCCTTGTGCGGATGGCGCCGCTGAGGAGCTCGCCCTCGCCCTGTTGCCGGCCAGCTGGCGGCGCCGGCCTCGTCTACGTCGTCATTCGACCACGCCTCAATGTCGCCTCCTCTACCGGAGCCGCCAGCCCCATCGCCACCACCCGTGGCGTCGTCTTCCAAGGCGTCCGCCCCCAAGTCGGGGTCGTCCGCGTCACTCACCGCCCGGTCCGGCAGGAAGACCTGGACGTGCGCCAGAGCGTCGGTCGGCTGCTCGGTCGGAGGGAGCTGTGATACATTCGACTGTTCAGTCGGCAAGCCAGAGCTCGGCAAAAGAAATAAAGACCAAAAATGATAGAAGGATCAGGAACTTACGGCAGGATGCAGATTAGCGCGTGAGTATGGCGGCTTGCCGAACCGCCACTCTGTCGTGAGCTTGAGGTTCGTGCTCTCATTTACCATGTGGGCCACCTCTGCGACCGGCATCTCACCGGTGGACAGCCGGCATGGGTCCCGGTGACCACTCATCTGACAAATCATGTGATTCCGGCCCTGGAGGGGGAGAACCCGGCGCATCACAAAAGCCGTTAGAAAGTCGGCGGCCTAGAGGCCCTCCAGGTCCGTCATCTCTTTGAGCCTGGCGACGGCGGCTGTGGCGGCGGCCGACAGGTGCTTTGGCTTGTACGCCCAGTTGGAGGGCGGTTCAGCCAGTGGGCCGGCTTCGTAGGGCGGCAAGTTGAGGAAGTCCACCGTCGGGTCAATGTTCTTCACATAGAAGTACGATTTCTGCCACTGTTTGACAGACTGGATCAGAGTGATCGGTGGAAAGCGATTGCCGGCTCCTGGGCGCCGAACTCGGCCGGCTCATCTTTGACGGTGACGCCGAGCTTGGTGTAGAAACACTCCCCCCACAGCTCGAGTGTGGGGAGAATGCTGAGGTAGCCTTCGCATATCATGGTGAATGCCGACAGCAGCACCACTGTGTTGGGAGTGAGGTGGTGCGGCTGGAGGTTGTAGAACTTGAGGAAGGAGCGAAGAAAACCGCTGACCCGCAAGCCAAAGCCGCGGAGGAAATGCGTCCGGAACACGACGCGCTCGCCGTCTCTCGTCGCCCGCGTGATTTATTTCACCGGCGGGACGTGAGCCTCAACGTAGCCCGTGTCGGGCAGCCACCTCGTGTCGCGCAAGAAGTTGAGGTGGTCCTGCTGGACGTTGGAACCGTCCCAGGTACCAGAGTTCGCCTTGTCGCGCGCCATGGGTGTTTAAGGCTCGCTGGAGGCTCGACACGATGGAGGAGTAGCGGATCCGCGGTGGAACAACAATGCCGCGGGGGAGAAAGGTTTGGCTACGGAAAGCCGCGACGGCACTCCGGCGAGATTGCGGGGGTGCGGTGGCGGCAGAGAGAAAGAAGAAGAAGAGCAAGGAGAAGGAGGAGGTGGGCGCGCGTGCTAGTGTCGCCCCCCTTCCTCCCCCTATTTGTAGCCCCGGGCAGCGAACCCGTGGGGGCGGGGCGTGGGGTTCGTGGGATTAACTACGCCCACCACCCCACATCCCCATAGTAACCGCGCACTAAAAAGCACGGGGTAAATGCGCTCCAGAAGCCCAATTGTCTACCTCGGCCACACGGGATCCACACGCGGGCCGAGGCCCAGTAGTGGCGGGCCCTGGCCTGCTGTCACGTCCCATCGTGCGCGTGGGCTGGCAGGACCCCTGGCCTACTGGTGCCACGTGGCGCGCGAATAGCTGGCGGCTGGCCTAGGGCTAGGCGAGTACACCACGTGGTTCCCGCCTCGACGTTTCGAAAACCACCAAATAGCCGCCTGGTCATGTCTGACTCCTGGCAGTCGGCGCTCCGGGAGACAGATGAATCAAGATCAACGGAATACTCATGGTAGAAATCTGCTGCGGCCCCACGTCACTTTCAGCCACGGCGCCCCACCAGCTTCGGGGACTAATGTCGAAGTAATTAGCCACGGGTAGCCTCATCAGCTCCCCTTGGCGTTTTAAGACATCGGGGCCGACTGCGCGCCTCAAGAGCCCAAGACCAAAGCGCCGCCTTCTCGCCGCCAGCTGGTCCAGGCGGCCGGCTGCTAGAAGGTGGCATGGCCTAGAAGGCGGCCTCAAGTTGAGCTGACTCCTGGCAGGCGGCCTCTGGAGAGGTCGGCTCCCAGCAGGCGGCCCCAAGCACCCTCAGAGTCTGCACCCTCATAAATACAACGAGACGGGGCGTGGCTATAGCACGCCTCGCCGCCCCTAGCCTAGGGCACAGCAAGGCCACTGTGCGTCGTACCAAGTGGGCTCCTCCATTCGGCACAACACTGTTGCCACACTGACAAAGATGTCACCCCTGTCAGAGGGGGCTGTGCTCCCACGACGGGTTGTCGGTACGGCCCGCAGGCGGCGGGCCCCACTTGACAACGAGAAGACCATAATGCGGCTGCCCCTGGCCAGTCGACTTAGCAGAAGCCGACAGATGACCAAGCGGCCCTCCCCCTCCAGGGGACCCGTGCGCCATTGACAAGACGATACGGGGAATGGCTACAGTGAACGCCCGCTAGGCGGAGGCACTGTAGCGATGCCTCCCCTGACAAAGCACGCATCATTAGCTGCATTGCTATAGTATCGAGCAGCCGGCAGGACCTGCAGGCGGCGGGTACGGCCTGTCGGCCAAGTACCAGACAGATGGCGGGCCTCACCGGCCAGCGGAGAAATCGGCGACCAGAGACACTGACGGTTCGGGCCTACACCCGGCCGGATTATCATTGTACCCCTAGGGGGTAGGCCTATATAAACCCCCCAGGGCACCCATGCAAAGGGTTCAGCCTCTTGTTCACTCACACACCCATATAGAGAGAGGAAGCTAGGGCTAGACTTGTTCTCCCCCCTCTAGAGAAGCAGCTCAAGGAGCAAGCTTGTAGCTACCATTGTTGTTTGAGTGATCATGCGCAGGCCCCGCAGAGCAAGACTAGGGGTGTTATCTCCACGGAGAGCCCCGAACCTGGGTAAGATTCGCCGGCGTGCATGCCTTCGCCTCATCCCGCTTCCTGGCACCGGCGACGTCTTACTATCCCCCATCATGATAAGCCATCCTTTGGCATATGTCGCACCAAACCCCCGACATCTACTTTGCGTCGACTTCGACGACGCCGACACCATTGCAACAGTTTCCTCCTGAGGGTGCATTGGTTTCTGATCTCGCCACCCCTCGTCCTCTCTCGTGCACTCAGGTGAAAACATTGGCCTTTGGGCAGGACAACTACGACATTCTAGTGGTGTAGTCCTTCTTGGAGGCGTCGCCCTAGCCAAGGGTGGAGGCTGTGTTGTGGCGTTCGGTGGTTTGGGGCGGCGGTGGTGCGTTGCTCTCTTGGTCGTAGGTAGTGTGGAGGCGAGTTGGCTGGTCCACAATCCTTCAGTGGCTCCTGCCCGGTACCCTCGTTGGTTGTTAGCCAGTGTACGGTATCCTCATGTAGTGGCATGACATGGATGAAGGGGAGACTGTAATCTCCTCTCCAACATTGGCCCCTTTGGGTCAACGGTAGAGCTGGTTTTGTCTCTATGTTGTTCAACCTCTCACGTTTCCATCCGTTGGAATCTCTAGTTGATCTCTTCCCTGCTGTTCTAGGTGCATTGGGAAATCCGGCGGCTTGACTCTAGTTTCTTAGTGTAGGGATGGTGTTTGTTGTTGTTCTACCTATAGCTTCTGGTCCCGAGCGTGATCTGCATGTGATCTTTTAGTTTTTTATCAAGTTTTGGCCTTTGTAATCAGCTCCTTTGTATCCTAGCTAGATGATCGCTTCATTAATTTGTAGTCGGGCTTTATGCCTTTTCTTCAAAATGAAGGACCCGCTCAAATCTATTGAACGAAATATGCCCTAGAGGCAATAATAAAGTTGTTATTTTATATTTCCTTATATCATGATAAATGTTTATTATTCATGCTAGAAGTATATTAACCGGAAACTTGGTACATATGTGGATACATAGACAAAACACTGTGTCCCTAGTAAGCCCCTACTAGACTAGCTCGTTAATTAAAGATGGTTAAGTTTCCTAACCATAGACATGTCTTGTCATTTGATGAACGGGATCACATCATTAGGAGAATGATGTGATGGACAAGACCCATCCTTTAGCTTAGCATGTTGATCGTTCGGTTTTATTGCTATTGCTTTCTTCATGTCAAATACATATTCCTTCGACTATGAGATTATGCAACTCCAGGATACCGAAGGAATACCTTGTGTGCTATCAAACGTCACAACGTAACTGGGTGATAATAAATATGCTCTACAGGTATCTCCGAAGGTGTTTGTTGGGTTGGCATATATCGAGATTAGGATTTGTCACTCCGAGTATCGGAGAGGTATCTCTGGGCCCTCTCGGTAAAGCACATCATAATAAGGCTTGCAAGCAATGTGACTAATGAGTTAGTTGCGGGATGATGCATTGCGGAATGAGTAAAGAGACTTGCCAGTAACGAGATTGAACTAGGTATGAAGATGCCAACGATCGAATCTCTGGCAAGTAACATACTGATGACAAAGGGAATAACGTATGTTGTCACTACGGCTTGATCGATAAAGATCTTCGTAGAATATGTGGGAACCAATATGAGCATCCAGGTTCCGTTGTTGGTTATTGACCGGAGAGGTGTCTCGGTCATGTCTACATAGTTCTCGAACCCGTAGGGTCCGCATGCTTAATGTTCGATGATGATTTTGTATTCTATGCATTATGTGATTTGGTGACCGAAGGTCGTTCGGAGTCCCGGATGAGATCACGGACATGACGAGGAGTCTCGAAATGGTCGAGAGGTAAAGATTCATATATAGGACGATGGTATTCGAACACCGGAAGTTTTCTGGGGGTACCGGGTATGTATCGGGTCACCGGAAAGGGTTCCGGGCAACCCCGAGCAAGCTATATGAGCCTAATGGGCCAAAAGTTGGACAGACCAGCCCCAAAAGGGGCTGGTGTGCCCTCTATAGGCCGAATAGGAGGAGAAGGAAAGG
This sequence comes from Aegilops umbellulata, assembly GCA_032464435.1. Lineage (NCBI taxonomy): Eukaryota > Viridiplantae > Streptophyta > Magnoliopsida > Poales > Poaceae > Aegilops > Aegilops umbellulata. The sequence continues at coordinate 371,189,540 of CP136060.1, forward strand.
GAGGGAAGGGAGAAGGAAAGGGGAGGATTCAGCCTCCCCCTTTCCTTCCCCTCCCCCTCTCTTTCCTTCCCTCTCTGATGGATATGGAAGGGTGGAGGCCGTCTTCTAGGAGGCGCCCAAGTAGGATTACTCCTACTTGGGGCGCCCCTTGCAGCCCCTCTCCCTCTCCCACCTATATATACATGTGGGGGCACCGCTAGAACAAACAACATTGATTCCTAACCATGTGCGGCGCCCCTCTCCACAGTTACGCCTCCGGTCATATTCACGTAGTGCTTAGGCGAAGCCTTGCACGGATTACTTCACCATCGCCGTCTCCACGTCATCGTGATGACGGAACTCTCCCTCGACACTTTGCTGGATCAAGAGTTCGAGGGACGTCATTGAGCTGAACGTGTGCCAAACTCGGAGGTGTCATACGTTCGGTGCTTGATCGTTCCGAACGAGAAGAAGTTCGACTACATCAACTGCGTTGTCAAATGCTTTCGCTTTCGGTCTACGAGGGTACGTGGACACACTCTCCCCCTCTCGTTGCTATGCATCTCCTAGATAGATCTTGCGTGAGCATAGGAATTTTTTTGAAATTGCATGCTACATTTCCCAACAGTGGCATCCGAGCCAGGTCTATGGGTAGATGATATGCACGAGTAGAAAACAAAGAGTTGTGGGCAGTGATTATCATACTACTTACCACCAATGTTTTATTTTGATTCGGCGGTATTGTTGGATGAAGCGGCCCGGACCAACCGTACATGACAACGTTCATGAGACCAGTTTCACCGACAGACATGCAACTAGTTTTGCATAAAGGTGGCTGGCGGGTGTCTGTTTCTCCAACTTTAGTTGAACGGAATTTTACTACGGCCCATCCTTGTTGAAGGTTAAAACATCAAACTTGATAAATCATCGTTGTGGTTTTGATGCATAGGTAAGAACGGTTCTTACTAGAAGCCCGTAGAAGCCACGTAAAACTTGCAACAACAAAGTAGAGAACGTCTAACTTGTTTTTGCAGGGCATGTTGTGATGTGATATGGTCAAGACATGATGTGATATACGCCATTGTATGAGATGATCATGTTTTGTAAAAGTTATCGGCAACTGGCAGGATCCTTATGGTTGTCGCTTTATTGTATGAAATGCAAATGCCATGTAATTGCTTTACTTTATCACTATGCGTTAGTGATAGTTGTAGAAGCAATAGTTGGCGAGGCAACCACAACGCTGCGATGGAGATCAAGGTGTCAAGCCGGTGACGATGGAAATCATGACGATGCTTTGGAGATGGAAATCAAAGGCACAAGATGATGATGGCCATATCATGTCACATATTTTGATTGCATGTGATGTTTATCTTTTATGCATCTTATTTTTCTTAGTACGACGGTAGCATTATTAGATGATCCCTCACTAAAAATTTCAAGGTATAAGTGTTCTCCCTCAGTATGCACCGTTGCGACAGTTCGTCGTGCCGAGACACCACATGATGATCGGCTGTGATAAGCTCTACGTTCACATACAACGGGTGCAAGACAGTTTTGCACGTGCGACATACTCAGGTTAAACTTGACGAGCCTAGCATGTACAGACATGGCCTCGAAACACTGGAGACCGAAAGGTCAAACGTGAATCATATAGTAGATATGATCAACATAGAGATATTCACCATTGAAAACTACTACATCTCACATGATGATCGGACATGGTTTAGTTGATATGGATCACGTGATCATTTAGATGACTCGAGGGATGTCTATCTAAGTGGGAGTTCTTAAGTAATATGATTAATTGAACTTAATTTATCATGAACTTAGTCCTGATAGTTTTGCATATCTATGTTGTATATCAATAGCTCGCGTATAGATCCCCTGTTTTAATTTTGATATGTTCCTAGAGACAAACTAAGTTGAAAGATAATAGTAGCAATGATGTGGCACTACTAGGGAAAAGCCTAGCAGCAGCGAGGGTTTTGGGCCTCTCAGTAACGCGGGTACCGGCGCTACTAATAAGGCGCTACAGCTAACGTATAGTAGTAGCGCCTGTTGTCCCACGCTACTGCTATAAATGAATAGCTGTAGCGCTCTTTGGGAAAGGGCGCTACTGATATTATCTACAGCGCTGTTTGCTGGGACGCGCTACTGGTAAGGCGGCGCTATTGCTAAATTTCCCCCCTCGCTACTACTAGTTTATTTATTATTATTTCCTGCATATTTGTTTTGTATTTAAATAGGCTTTATACAATAATCTTTAGCATATCATACACATACAAATGTAATCATAGCATATACATACAATTAGTCTCATCAAATCATGTCATCATCATAATCATCATCCAACACAAAGTTGTCTGTCGTCATCATCTCAAAAATAGCGATACAAGTCACGATTACTTGCAATACAGCGTCATCCATCTAAACAATGATATACGCAAGAAGAGCTATCACTTTGAGAACATGAGTTCGTATACCTCTCTCGCATTAGCGTGAACCTAAACTAACTACTGCCTGTCGCTCGGAAACCGGAAACCGGTACACCTGGGCCTGACACTCCGGCCACTTGTCGTATATATACTCCTGGCGTAGCACTTCTTCGCCATCTATGATCTATGCACCTGCATCATCACATGAGTCGATGATATGGAACATATATAGTTGAGCAACAGAAAGAGACAGACTTGGCAAAAATAGAAACAACATATCATAAGCATAAATAACAAAGTTCATCGTACCCCAAAATGCCCTAACTAGAGTGATTTTCGCTAGTCGAGGAGGAGGACGGTTTAATTACATCACAAATAAAGTTTCACCATGCATAACTCAAAGTTTTGTCATACAGAAAGTATGGACTAAACGGACACATTGTCATATATCGACAACACTCCAACATGTCGTTCCATCCATTCAAGTCAGGGAGATAGTCCCCGAGCCTAGTGAAAGGCTTCAGGTCGAGACGCTGAGAGGCTATCCATGTTCAGACGTCTTCCCGCGACATTTGTCCTTCTCCGTAGAACATCCCTGTTTCTCTGACGACCTCCTTCATGATGATTTGGGCAAGTTCGCGCTGGATGTTATAGAACTCAGCTCGAAGTCGATGTTCCTCGATATCTCCTATGTCCTTTGCCCATTGCAGAATATGGGCATCACCGGAAGAAGGTGCCATGCGAAGGTTCTGGTGATCCCGTCTGTACTCCAGCATGTGGTGTAGGAAATAGAATCCATCATTAAGAGAATCGTTCGGTTGCTGGATGCACCAGAAGTCGGTCTTATGGCTAAAGGCGACCCTGCCGCCCCTTATCTTCTTGTCCCTGACCTCTCCACCCATTGATTGGTAGTAATACATAGCACTGTCGAGAACATCCTTGATGTGGGTGTAATCCTTTTGGTGAATATTCCTCGAGGATTCCAAGTAAAGAGCGTGGGAGAATCGGGGGTAGAGGATGATGACAACGGCGCGCCCGCCGCTGCGCAAAATAAGTCCTCAAATTAATTAGCCTCCACCGTGCAAATGAATGATTGAAATCGAAGGAAGCATAACAGCGCGGATAACTTACATGGGATGATAAGGCACGAGAATCGCCCCCTTGTCCTTATTGGCGAGCATGAAACTGGCGATGTAATCCCTCACGTATTCATGGTGCTTTGTGCAAACTCCCAAGAAGCCCTCATGCATGTAGTACGGGTCAGCGACACAGATATGAGATATCTGCTCAACCCCGATGATGTAGTTCATGTGCAAGGCATAAAGGCGGACAAACGTAAAATCCAGCTTCTTCACGTGAAACATATCGAATATGTAATCGAATCGGAGGAAGAACTTATCCGCGGGGAAGCTGTCGACGTACGACATTTGCCGCGGAACATTAACCACGTAGAGTGGGTATCCTGGATCTTTCGAGGAGATGAGGTCTTTCTCTACCCGCAGCACATCGTCATGAAGTCTCTTTAGATCGGCGAATCTGGCCCATAGCGCTGTTGCAGGTAGGATTGGTTGACCGGGGATATGCCATTTATCCGCATCGGGGATATCTATACGGTCCTGAAACTAAGGCTGCTGACGCGGCTGGATCATAGAATCAGCTTTTTGCCTTTCCTCGCTCTATTCCTAAACTTCTTTACTTCCATAATACGTTGAGACGGCAATTCAGGCACCGACTCATGATGCTCAAACCCTAAGGAGGCGCCAGTATAGACATACTGTTCAGCAACGCCATCGTCGTCCTCATCCTCATCCATGGCGACGTCATCAGCGACTAATGGAGCCTCCTCCTTACCCCGTCCGCTATCACCCAACCCGACACCCGACGCTAATTGGGTAGGTGGGGTGTTGATGTTCATACCTTGATGAGGCTACGTGCTCATGGGTGTGCTCCCGACCGCCTCCAGACGAAGCAGACTTTTTGGCCACAACAGGACCCACCCAACATTGCAACGATCAGCAAGCCGCCGCGGTGTCTCGTCGTCATCCCCTAGTAGTACTGGAGGAGGCAAATTCTCGTGGCCCGGTTTGACACTGGCCACGGAAACCTTGAAGATGTTCGGGGGGATCGGCCGGCTGTGGAACAATGGTTCCTTTGGCTCCATTATCGTCGCCTTCCCCACGTCCACCTTCTGGTCGCCGATGGTGTACAATATGGTGCACGGGGTTTCGTCGGCCTGCAAAGAAAAGTCTGCGACGTGAGACATCCGAAAGGCAACAAAAATGGGAGATCATACATTTATATTGAAGGGGGCCGGTGTGACAGATACCGTGAGGGCATCGAGCTCAGCCAAAGCTGAAGCACCGCCGAGCACGTCCGGTGCAGGACCCGGTGCGGGAGCAGGTGCAGCTGCAGGTGCTGGTGCAATGCTAGTCGAGTTGCTCCCCGCCAAGAAGTCAGCAAGGGGAAAGTCTGCTGCATTTTTTCTGGATTTTGCCTGGTCCAATTGAAAATGGCCGGAACCAAGGAAGTAGAAATATCTACAGCCACCTTTTTTGCGGCAGCTACCGCTGTTGCGACTGTCTGAGTTGATTTCTTCTCAACCGCAATCTCAACCCTCTTGTCGATGTTTTCTTCATTTAACCTCCTTCTTTCCTTTCTCTCCTCCATGGTCTCACGGTAGTACTTCTTCCACGTGGCGCCGTCTCCGACACCGTGCACGCGTCCATACGACGGTCGAGTATCCACCGGTTGTTGTTTCAATATGTTCAACGCCCGGTTGAATGGAGTGTCCCACTTGGGCCTCGCCAATGCCTCAGACGGCGAGTCGCTTTCGGCCGCAATCCTGTGCTGCTCTCTCTGCAAAAGGCACAAGGATCATTTACAAATATGACTAAAGTGTGCAGTCGAATTGATCAGAAACTAAATTTACCAGCAGTCTCATGAACTCCGTAATGACCGGTTTTGTCTCGTAAACCTTCTTCACTGGGTCCCAGCGGTGCCGAGCCCTGAGGACGTCACGCTCCTGCGGGACGGTGAACTCCGCCAAGGGGTCTGGGATGCCCAGACTCGTGGCTTCCGCATCCTCCTTGGCCCATTTGGACCTCTCTCCGCCGTAACCACGGCTTCCGAGGTGGTGGCTCCCAATGTTCCTCTCTTGAAGCCCCTTCATGTACTTAGACTTTTTTTGGCAGCTTCGGCCTCGCAAGCCTCCTTGAATATTTGAAACTGCTCTTCCGTGATTGTCGGATTATCCTTTACAATCTCGGAGTAGGGTTCCTTCTTGTCAATGATCCTTGCTTTCACTCGATTTTTCCAAGCGGCCAACGCGTCGCTAAACTTGGTCATGGCATGTTTTTTTATCTTCTTCATTGCCGGGTCCTCATCTGGATCTTTATAATCCTTCTCATTCAGGCCCGGGAACAAGAATATCTGGTGAAACTTCTTTAGGAGGGAGCTCCTCATATTTTCTATCTTCTGTAGTTTCTCATCATTGATGGTGGCGGTTGTCCGTACGATGCAGCCTATTTGATTGTCGTAGCATCGACGCGCTTCCTCGGGCGCCTTTGGCTCAAAATTGCCGTCGTCCACCTCCGTGACCACCAGTCTAGTAGTCCTGAGTTTGTTAGGAACCCGTTGCCACTTTGCTTTCGGTTCTACACCGGCTCCGCTCCCCGAGGCAGCGCCTGTCTCAGTCTCAGCACCGGTCTCGATGCCGGTCTGAGTCTGAGCGCCGGTCTCAGTCTCAGCACCAGTCTACGTGACGGTCTCAGTGTTGGGGAACGTAGCAGAAATTTAAAATTTTCCTACGTGTCGCCAAGATCTATCTATGGAGAAACCAGCAACGAGGGGAAAGAGAGTGCATCTACATACCCTTGTAGATCGCTAAGCGGAAGCGTTCAAGTGAACGGGGTTGATGGAGTCGTACTTGTCGTGATCCAAATCACCGATGACCAAGTGCCGAACGGACGGCACCTCCGCGTTCAACACACGTACAGCCCGGTGACGTCTCCCATGCCTTGATCCAGCAAGGAGAGAGGGAGAGGTTGAGTAAGACTCCATCCAGCAGCAGCACAACAGCGTGGTGGTGGTGGAGGAGCGTGGTACTCCAGCAGGGCTTCGCCAAGCACATGACGGAGGAGGAGAGGTGTTGGGGAGGGGAGGGGCTGCGCCTTAGATCAAGTCTTAAGTCCTCCATCTCCCCCACTATATATAGGAGGGCCAAGGGGGGGCGCCGGCCCTAGGAGATCCAATCTCCTAGGGGGGCGGCGGCCAAGGGAGGTTTCCCTCCCCCCCAAGGCACCTAGGGGGTGCCTTCCCCTTGTGGGACTCTTCCTTTAGGGTTTCCCCCACACTAGGCGCATGGGCCCTAGGGGAAAGTGGCGCCCCAACCCACTTTGGGCTGGATCCCTTCCCACTTCAGCCCATGGGACCCTCCGGGATAGGTGGCCCCACCCGGTGGGCCCCCGGGACCCTTCTGGTGGTCCCGGTACAATATCGATGACCCCAAAACTTGTCCCGATGGCCGAAATAGGACTTCCTATATATAAATATGTACCTCCGGACCATTCTGGAACTCCTCGTGATGTCCGGGATCTCATCCGGGACTCCGAACAACATTCGGTAACCACATACAAACTTCCTTTATAACCCTAGCGTCATCGAACCTTAAGTGTGTAGACCCTACGGGTTCGGGAGACATGCAGACATGACCGAGACGTTCTCCGGTCAATAACCAACAGCGGGATCTGGATACCCATGTTGGCTCCCACATGTTCCACGATGATCTCATCGGATGAACCACGATGTCAAGGACTTAATCAATCCCGTATACAATTCCCTTTGTCTATCGGTACGATAGTTGCCCGAGATTCGATCGTCGGTATCACGATACCTTGTTCAATCTCGTTACCGGCAAGTCTCTTTTACTCGTTCCGCAACACATCATCCCGTGATCAACTCCTTGATCACATTGTGCACATTATGATGATGTCCTACCGAGTGGGCCCAGAGATACCTCTCCGTCACACGGAGTGACAAATCCCAGTCTCGATTCATGCCAACCAAACAGACACTTTCGGAGATACCTGTAGTGTACCTTTATAGCCACCCAGTTACGTTGTGACGTTTGGCACACCCAAAGCATTCCTACGGTATCCGGAAGTTGCACAATCTCATGGTCTAAGGAAATGATACTTGACATTAGAAAAGCTTTAGCATACGAACTACACGATCTTGTGCTAGGCTTAGGATTCGGTCTTGTCCATCACATCATTCTTCTAATGATGTGATCCCGTTATCAATGACATCCAATGTCCATGGTCAGGAAACCGTAACCATCTATTGATCAACGAGCTAGTCAACTAGAGGCTTACTAGGGACATGGTGTTGTCTATGTATCCACACATGTATCTGAGTTTCCTATCAATACAATTCTAGCATGGATAATAAACGATTATCATGAACAAGGAAATATAATAATAACCTATTTATTATTGCCTCTAAGGCATATTTCCAACACTCAGTCCCCGATGCCACCGGTGGGCCCAGGAATAACATCGGATGATCGTCGGTAAGGCTAAAAAATTTGTCTGCCGCCCGGTAGGCGTCGTCGCAATCACAAGAACCCTGTCCTTCATCGTTGCTAGCCATGTTTCCTATGATTAAATCTAGTCAATTAATTCTAGACCAAATAAAATGAATAATGACATAAGAAAGGCATATTGTTTTGCAAGAATGTTAACTCCTTCCTGGTGCGGCAAATCCCGGGCACTCGATATGTCCTAGTTTGTAGCACAAGTCATGCCGAAATTCACGGAAAATTTTGGCATGACCTTTGCTAAAAAGTGGACAAATCGAGAACCTGAAATTTGCCGGAACAGAAATGAATCAACATTCCGGCAAAACATAGGCCACTCAGCATCATTCCCTGGAAACAGTGTTCAAATATCCCTCTTCGACACCGCAACACATGTCCAAATATACACAAGCAACCACATGTCCAAATTTCACAAGCTAATTCAAAAACAAATTGTGGAAGAAAATTCATTTAACTACTAATAGAACAAAATTTAGTTAACTTTAGTGCTCTATAATTATGAAAGGAAAAAAATTCAGTTAACTACTAATTTCATTCATTTAGGTTATTCATTTAACATCACCTAATTAACCTACTGTACCACTACTACTAGCAGCACTACTAACCTAATTAACCTAGCAAAACTCTAGTGCCCTAACTGAAAAACATCTAATTAACATCTACTAGTACCACTATTTCCCTAACCTAATTAACATCTACTAGTATCACTATATACTATACAAGCAGCATCTACCCTAATTAAACCCTACTGCCCTAACTAACTTTTGTTGTAAACCAAATTTTTTTCTCTAAACTAATTTTTGCTATAAACAAACTTTTGCTCTACTAACATATACTACTTAACATCCTTTGCTCTAAACTAAATTTTTTGCTATAAACAAACTTTTGCTCTACTAATTTTTTCTCTAAAATGCACAGAGAGAGGAGTGGGGGGAGGGGTGGGGACTTACAGAGAGGGGAGAGACGGTGGCGGGGAGGTGCTCTGTGACGGAGGCAGGGGCGGAGAGGGTGGGCTCGGGCATGGGCAACGGCGGTCCTGGGCGGGCTCGGGCGGCGGTGAGGTGGAGGGCGCCGACGGTGACGTCGAGGGCGGCCTCGGGCGGCGGCGGTGAGGCTGAGGGCGGCGGCGGTGTGGATGACGGCGGCCTCGGGGGGAGATGGTGTGGTTGCGGGCGTCCATGCCGGCAGGAGACGGCGGCGAAGTGGGGCGACGGCGAATTGGGGAGACGGCGGCGAGGGCGAGGGATTTGGGGAAGAAGTGGTGGCCGGGGCCGGGGGAAAACCGTTGTTTAAGTGAAACATAACGGTAGCGCGTTTCCGAAAACACGCTATAGCTAAGTTAGTTACAGCGATTTTCCTGAAACCCGCTACTGCTAATCCTTTCTCCTTTTTTTCCTTTTTTCTTTTATTTTTCTTTACATTTTATTTTTTTCCTTTCTCCTTTTTCTATTTCTTTCATTTTCATTTACTTTTCTACTTGTTTTTCACTTTATTTTATTTCCGTTAGCAGTAGCGCCTTACACGTAAGCGCTATAGCTAAGGAGAGTAGCAGTAGTGCTGGGCCAGTATAGTCACTACTGCTAGGTTGGGATAGCCATGTGCGCCCAGTTCAAACATAGCAGCAGCGCTATTTGCTAGTACGCGCTACTGCTAAAGTCATAGCAGTAGCGCGGTTTACTTACACGCGCTGCTACTAAGTAGCAGTAGCGTTTGATTTTGTACAGCGCTACTGGTAACATTTTGTGTATAAGGTTTTCCCTAGTAGTGTGGACTGGGTCCGTGATCCAAGGATTATCCTCATTGTTGAACAGAAGAATTATGTCCTTGATGCATCGCTATGTGATAGACCTATTGCAGGAGCAGATGCTGACGTTATGAACGTTTGACAAGCTCGCTGTGATGACTACTTGATAGTTTAGTGCACCATGCTTTACGGCATAGAACCGGGACTTCAAAAAAGTTTTGAACGCCACGGTGCATATGAGATGTTCCAAGTGTTGAAATTGGTATTTTAGACTCATTCCCATGTCAAGAGGTACGAGACCTCTGACAAATACTTTGCCTACAAGATGGAGGAGAATAGCTCAACCAGTGAGCATGTACTCAAAATGTCTGGGTACTACAATCGCTTGAATCAAGTGGGAGTTAATCTTCCAGATAAGATAATGATTGAAAGATTTCTCTAGTCACTATCACCAGGTTACTAGAACTGCGTGATGAACTATGCAAGGGATGACAAAAACGATTCCCAAGCTCTTCGCGATGCTGAAATCGGCGAAGGTAGAAATCAAGAAATAGCACCAAGGGTTAATGGTTAACAAGACCACTAGTTTCAAGAAAAGGGCAAGGGAAAGAAGGGGAACTTCAAAAATAATGGCAAGCAAGTTTCCACTCCCGTGAAGAAGCCCAAAGCTAGACCTAAGCCTGAAACTGAGTGCTTCTACTGCAAAGGGAATGGTCACTGGAAGCGGAACTACCCCAAATACTTGGCAGATAAGAAGGATGGCAAAGTGAACAAAGGTATATTTGATATACATATTATTGACATGTACTTTACTAGTGTTCATAGTAGCCCCTGGGTATTCAATACCAGTTCAATTGCCAAGATTTGTAACTCGAAAGTGGAGTTGCAAAATGAACAGATACTAGTTGAGGGCGAGGTGACGATGTGTATTGGAAGAGATTACAAGGTTGATAATATCACCATCACACACTCCCTTTATGAGGGAGTCCTGGATTAGGGGGTGTCCGGATGGCCGGACTATAACCTTTGGCCGCACTCTTGGACTATGAAGATACAAGATTGAAGACTTCGTCCCGTGTCCGGACGGGACTTTCCTTGGCGTGGAAGGCAAGCTTGGCAATACGAATATGTAGATCTCCTTCCATTGTAACCGACTCTATGTAAACCTTAGCCCTCTCCGGTGTCTATATAAACCGGAGGGCTTTAGTCCATAGCACGAACAACAATCATACCATAGGCTAGCTTCTAGGGTTTAGCCTCTCTGATCTTGTGGTAGATCTACTCTTATACTACCCATATCATCAATATTAATCAAGCAGGAGTAGGGTTTTACCTCCACCGAGAGGGCCCGAACCTGGGTAAAAACATCTTGTCCCTTGTCTCCTGTTACCATCCGCCTAGACGCACAGTTCGGGACCCCCTACCCGAGATCCGCCGGTTTTGACACTGACATTGATGCTTTCATTGATAGTTCCTCTGTGTCGTCGTCGTTAGGCTTGATGGCTCCTTCGACCATAATTGGCGATGCAGTCCAGGGTCAGACTTTTCTCCCCAGACAGATCTTTGTATTCGGCGGCTTTACATTGCGGGCCAATTGGTTTGGCCATCTGGAGCAGATTGAAAGCTACGCCCCTGGCCATCAGGTCAGATCCGGAAGTTTGAACTACATGGCTGACATCCGCGGAGACTTGATCTTCGACGGATTCGAGCCGCAGCCGGGCCCGCCGCACTATCACGATGGGCATGATTTAACTCTGCCGCCGGACAGTTCCCTAAAGGCCGCGCCCTCATCCGCTCCGACCCTTAGCTCAGAGCCCACTGCGCCAACCGAGGACGGGTGGCTAGACCCCGTCGCGGGGGCTGCAGTCTCGACGGCGATCGAGCCGGACACCAGCCTTACCCTCTGCGAAGCCCGTGACTCCAAAGGGTCGGACTCTTCTCTGGACTCCGAACCCTCCGCGCTCCCGCCAATCGAATCCGATTGGGCGCCTATCATGGAATTCACCGCCGCAGATATCTTTCAGCACTCGCCCTTCGGCGACATCCTGAATTCACTAAGATCTCTCTCTTTGTCAGGAGAGTCCTGGCCGGATTATGACCGGCAGGATTGGGATGCGGACGACGAAGAAATTCGACGCCCACCCACCACCCACTTCTTAGCCACTGTCGATGATTTAACCAACATGCTAGACTTTGACTCCCAAGACATCGACGGTATGGACGACGATGTAGGAGACAAACAGGAACCAGCGCCTATAGGGCACTGGAAAGCCACCTCGTCATATGACATATATATGGTGGATACACCCAAAGAAAGCAATGGCGATGCGGGGGACGACCCCTCCAAAAAGCAACCCAAGCGCCGGCGTCAACGGCGCCACTCTAAATCCCGCCAAAACAAAAACGGTGATACCGGAACGGGAGATAATAACACCCTGGGCAGTGCCGAAGACAACTCCCTCTAGCAAGATTCAGCGCAGGAGGATGAAGAAGCCAGCCCCCCTGAGAGAGCGGCAGGCAGAGAGGAGGAGGATGACAATTACATGCCTCCCTCCGAAGACGAGGCAAGCCTCGGCGACGACGAATTTGTCGTGCCTGAGGATCCCGTCGAACAAGAGCGCTTCAAGCGCAGGCTTATGGCCACGGCAAATAGCCTTAAGAAAAAGCAGCAACAGGTTAGAGCTGATCAAGACTTGCTAGCCGACAGATGGACTGAAGTCCTTGCGGCTGAGGAGTACGAACTCGAACGCCCCTCCAAGAGCTACCCAAAGCGCAGGTTGCTACCCCAATTAGAGGAGGAAGCACTTAAACCTACATCACCAGTGCATGATGTGGCTGACTGGCCACCTTGCGGCCGCGACAGATAGGCCTCCCGGCCCTCCACTCAAGCCGCACCCCGGCGTCGTTCAAAAAATACCAAGACACGGGGAAATGCGCCAGACCTGCGAGATATGTTGGAGGACAAGGCAAGGCAAACAAGATCGATCTACGGATCACACGGGCGCCCCACGTCACGAGACGATAATCGTCACACCGGATACAGTAAATCCGGCCGGGCCGAACACAGCAGACAAAGCTCATTTGAGCTACGTCGTGATATAGCCCAGTACAGAGGTGCCGCACACCCACTATGCTTCACAGATGAAGTAATGTATCATCAAATCCCAGAGGGTTTCAACCCCGTAAACATTGAATCATATGATGGCACAACAGATCATGCGGTATGGATCGAGGACTATCTCCTTCATATCCACATGGCCCGTGGTGACGACCTACACGCCATCAAATACCTCCCACTCAAGCTTAAAGGACCATCTCGGCATTGGCTTAACAGCTTGCCAGCAGAATCAATTTGTTGTTGGGAGGACCTGGAAGCCGCATTCCTCGACAATTTCCAGGGCACGTATGTGCGACCACCAGACGTTGACGACCTGAGCCACATAATCCAGCAGCCAGAAGAATCTGCCAGACAATTCTGGACACGGTTCCTAACCAAGAAAAATCAAATCGTCGACTGTCCAGGCGCAGAGGCCCTAGCAGCCTTCAAGCATAACATCCGTGACGAGTGGCTTGCCCGGCACCTTGGACAGGAAAAGCCGAAATCTATGGCAGCCCTCACGACACTCATGACCCGCTTTTGCACGGGAGAAGACAGCTGGCTGGCTCGTAGCAATAACATGACCAAGAGCCCTGGTAATTCGGATACGAAGGACAACAATGGCAGGTCACGTCGCAACAAGCACAAGCGCCGCATTAATAGCGACAACGGCGAAGATACGGCAGTTAATGCCGGATTCAGAGGCTCTAAACCTGGTCAGTGGAAAAATCCATTCAAAAGAAACACTCCAGGCCCGTCCAGTTTGGACTGTATACTTGATCGCTCGTGCCAGATACATGGCACCCCCGAAAAACCCAGCCAATCACACCAACAGGTATTATTGGGTGTTCAAGCAGGCCGGCAAGATAAATGTCGAGAACAGAGACAAGGGGCTGCATAGCGACGACGAGGAGGAGCCCCGGCCACCGAATAATAGTGGACAGAAGGGCTTCCCTCCACAAGTGTGGACGGTGAACATGATATACGCAACCCACATCCCCAAGAGGGAACGGAAGCGTGCGCTAAGGGACGTATACGCATTGGAGCCAGTCGCCCCAAAGTTCAACCCATTGTCCTCCTGCCCGATCACTTTCGATCGAAGGGACCACCCCACTAGTATCCGCCATGGCGGATTTGCCGCATTGGTTCTCGACCCACTCATTGACGGATTTCACATCACTCGAGTCCTTATGGACAGCGGCAGCAGCCTGAACCTGCTTTATCAGGACACGGTGCGCAAAATGGGCATAGATCACTCAAGGATCAAACCCACAAAGACTACCTTTAAAGGTGTCATACCAAGTGTAGAGGCCCATTGCACGGGCTCAGTCACACTTGAAGTAGTCTTCGGATCCCCGGATAATTTACGGAGCGAGGAGTTAATCTTCGATATAGTCCCGTTCTGCAGTGGCTATCACGCGCTGCTCTGGCGAACCGCATTTGCAAAGTTCAATGCGGTGCCGCACGACGCATACCTCAAGCTCAAGATGCCAGGACCTCAAGGAGTCATTACGGTCAACGGAAACACCGAACGCTCTCTCTGAACAGAGGAGCATACGGCGGCCCTCGCAGCAGAAGTACAAAGCAGCCTCTCAAGGCAATTCTCCAGTCCGGCAGTAAAACGTCCGGACACCGTCAAGCGCGCTCAGAGTAACCTACAACAAGACCGCCTGGCACGTTTCGAGCAAGTGTAGCAATGCGGCCCCAACCCCAGCCCTCGCGAAACTGCGAAATCAGTACCACGCGTACATAATTACGCTCTGAAAATACCATGGGCAAAGGGGAAGGGGCATGACCATGGCACGCCCCAACACACGGCTCAACCGCACTAGGGGCCGCTGATTTTATCATTTTTCTTACTTTCAGGACGTTACTCTCTGGAAGACCTGTCCGGCAGTACAATCGCTGAACACACGATGCAACAACCAAGGAGGCAGAAAGATACGTCGAATTCCCAGGTGGTCTCTATAACGAGCAAAATACATGTCTTACATACCGTCCCGCAGCCCGCCCCTGGAGGGGGACATGTCAAATAATCCCATCTCTCGCTTATCGCACTATTTGTATCGTTCTGCTTTCAGGCGCAGCCTTTGGGAATAAACAATGCTTAGCTTCAGTTTATTATTGCATTCTTTATTCATTCCTTTTTCATATATATGTTCAGTTATGACATTTAGCATCCATACACTTTGGTACGGCTAAATACGCCAGGTGCTTAAGCACCCCATAATACGGTGTAAGAAGTCCGAACACTTTCACAAGTGCGGCACCCCGAACTTATAGCATTATATGCATCAGCTCCGAATCATGTCTTGGGTCAATAGTTGGGTTTGCCCGGCTCCCATGTTTTGGTACCTTACATTCCTTTATATCGGCTAAGGTAGCGCTAGGAGAACTACTGCGATTGTGCCTCAGTTGATCTGGGCTAAGCACCTCAGTAGAGAAAGCTAAAACTGACTGTCATGATAGGGCGAGAGCTGGTTGCTGTTCAAGAGGTTTCGAGTCCTTAAAGACTTATGCCGCTTATAGCGAGGAGTCGGCTATGTCCGGCCCAAGGCGTGTATAGCGCCCCGAGCTCGGTCTTGCGAACACTAGGGGCTTCGCCGAAATTTAAAATTATAGAATTCTCTGGCTAAGTGAGAGTGATAACGCACTATAATCCGATTGCCTTGTTCGCCAGGCTGAGAACCTCCCTCGAAGGACCCAACAATGGGAAAAAGAGTGCTCAGGTTTATCCCCGAACACCCCAGCACTAGTGGCGTGGGGGCAGAAGCCGACGACTCGCCATCTCTCAGATTTAATAAACGGCCGCATAGAAGGTAATATTTTAAATTAAAACAAGCATTGCATAGCGCATATGAACAAGTCTTCAGCGCACAGGATAAAACAAACAAGTTTACTGAAATATTACATCCTTGGAACATTCATCCGCCACAAGGCGGGCACCCTTCAGAACGCCCTCGTAATACATCTCGGGGTGGCGATGCTCCTTGCCCGACGGCGGCCCGTCCTTCACAAGCTTCTCAGCATCCATCTTGCCCCAGTGCACTTTAGCACGGGCAAGTGCCCTACGGGCACCCTCGATGCAGACGGAGCGCTTGATGACTTCAAGCCGTGGACAGGCATCCACCAGCCGCCTCACCAGCCGGAAGTAGCTCCCAGGCATGGCCTCTCCGAGCCACAGCCAGACTATGAGACCCTTCATGGCCTGTTCAGCCACCTTATGGAGCTCGACCAGCTGCTTCAACTGGTCGCTCAAGGGCTCCGGGTGTCCGGTCTCAGCATACTGAGACCAGAACACCTTCTCCGTTGAGCTCCCCTCCTCGGCCAGGTAGAAGGCGGCAGCATTTGACACGCTGCGGGGCAAATCTGCGAATGCTCCTGGAGAGCTCCGGACTCGGGTAAGTAACAAGTAATTCACTTTCACGTGCTTTCTTTCCATAAAGAATGCCTTACCCGCTGCTATCTTCTTCATCACCTTAACTTCCTGGAGGGCTTTCTGGGCTTCGGCCTTGGCAGACTTGGCGCTCTCGAGGGCCGTCGCGAGCTCGGACTCTCGTGTCTTTGAGTCAAGCTCCAAACTTTTGTGTTTTTTCACGAGAGCCTGGAGCTCTTGTTGTACCTCGCCAACTCGCGCCTCATGCTTCTCCCTCTCAGTGCGCTCCGTGGCCACTTTCTTTTCGGTCTCGGAAAGCGCTTGCTTCAGGGTCGCCACCTTAGTCGTGGCCCCTAAGACACCAATAGCAATCCTGTCATTTTTTGCAACTGCATCTTTTATATAAATTACACAAGGCATTACATACCTTGGCTCTCCTCGAGCTGCCTCTTGGCAAGGCCGAGCTCTTGCTCAGACCGCTCGAGGTTCTGCTTCAGCGTGTCCACCTCCGCAGTCAGTGCGGCAGAGGCCAGCAGCGAAGCCTGCATACGCATATCGACATAATCATGTTAGACTCCTGCGACTATTATTAGATCCTTTATTCGGCTTTTCCTTGCAAACGCCAAACAGAGCATCAGGGGCTACTGTCTATGCGGTAATATTTTTATACATTCTCTACATACCTCAAAACCTGTTAACAGGCTGGCACGGGCTTCAGTCAGCCCGCTTTTGGCGGACTGAACCTTCTGGATCACCGCACTCATAATAGTGCGGTGCTCCTCGTCGATGGAGGCGCCGTTAAGCACCTCCAACAAGTTATCCGGTGCCTCTGGTTGGACGGAGGTCACCGGCGCGGTAGGCTTGCCCTTCTTGGCGGGGGGCCGCCTGCTGGACTCCAGAACCGCTGAAGGTTCCGGTGCGGTGTTCGGCCTGGGGCCAGACTTGGAGCCCTTAGGAGCCTTGCTCCCTTTTTGTCTGCAGTCCGAAAGGTCGCCTTGCGGCGCCTCCAGGACCACCTCCCCTTGGCTTGGAACCTTTCGGGACAACACCTCGGCGTTGTCCGTAGGGTGAGGGGTGGAAGCGGTCGGAAGTGAAAAGCTATTCACATCCGACGAATCCAAGGAGTCACTTGACGATACGTCGAGCTGGGCTCGGGCCGGACTGCATGATTATATTCGGCGTTAGGGAAAGCTGTGCAATAAAGGAAAACTATGAGTCACTCTGGTGTCCGAATACTTACGACTTCGCCAGGGGCTTGGCCCTGGGCGGCCACTCCTCCTCGCTGTCGGCGGCGTTGGTGGAGTAGTCTGGAGGAAGGGTCCTCCCCTTCTTGGACCCTCCGGCCTCCCCAGTTGGGGCGGCCTTCTGTTTCTTTTCTCCCCTTGCTGGGGAAGAAACCTCTCGTTCCTCCTCCTCCTCTCCAGGGGAGGAGTGTGCCTCGGAGTCATCGGACGATGAGTCTGACTCCACCGGATGCCGAGAACTCTTCCGAGTTCCCGTGGCCTTCTTCTTGTCCTTTTTCTCCAGCACCACGTAAGGTGCCGGGACCAACAGCCCCTCTAGGCGGGCGTCTGCTGGGTCTTCGAGAAAAGGAGCCAGACAGTTGATTTGTCCGGCCGTGCTCTGTTAGTCCTGTCAAAGGCATGGGGGCTTAGATCCCGCATAGAGTCAAACTATGAAGGACAAGTATCCTGTAAGAGGTAAAATAGCTTACTGCGTTGGCTTGGCGCTGCGCGGAAAATCCGCGATCCTCGGTGGCGGAAGCAGGGGCCTCGGCGCCCTTGAATAGCACCTTCCAAGCATCTTCATACGTTGTGTCGAAGAGACTGCTCAGAGTTCGGTGTTGGGCCGGGTCGAACTCCCATAAGTTGAAAGCCCGCTGTTGGCAGGGGAGGATCCGGCGGATGAGCATGACCTAGACTACGTTGACGAGTTTGAGCTTCTTGCTCACCAGGTTTTGAACGCATGTTTGGAGTCCGGTCAGCTCTTCCGAACTACCCCACAGCAGGCCCTTCTCTTTCCAGGAGGTGAGCCGCGTAGGGGCTCCGGATCGGAATTCGGGGACTGCGACCCATTTGGGGTCACACGGCTCAGTGATGTAGAACCACCCCGATTGCCACCCCTTTATGGTCTCCATGAAGGAGCCTTCGAGCCATAGGACGTTGGGCATCTTGCCCACCATGGCGCCTACTCACTCCGCCTGGCGGTCGCCCACTACCTTCGGTTTGACATTGAAGGTCTTCATCCATAAGCCGAAGTGGGGTCGGATGCAGAGGAAGGCCTCGCACACGACGATAAACGCCGAGATGTTGAGGATGAAGTTCGGGGCCAGATCGTGGAAGTCCAGGCCGTAGTAGAACATGAGCCCCCGGACGAATGAGTGGAGAGGGAATAACAGTCCGCGGAGGAAATGGGTAAGGAACACGACCCTCTCATGGGGCCTGGGGGTGGGGATGAGCTGCCCCTCATCTGGGAGCCGGTGCGCAATGTCGTCGGGCAGGTATCCGGCTCTCCTCAGCTTTTTGAAGTCTCCCTCCATGACGGAGGAGACCATCCACTTGCTTCCCGCTCCAGACATGGTTGGAGAAGGTTGAGGAAGAAAATGCGGACTTGGGCGCTGGAGCTCGAGTATGCGAAAATGGATGAGCAAAGGAGGAAGAAGGCGTGGGTGAAAAGGCGGATCCTTATCCCCTTATATGGGCGGACGAAACTATGCGTCCCCACCAGCCTGGTAAAACTCGCTTATCTACCAAGCGTCGTAATCAATGGCGCGGTTGGGTTACCCACGCCCGTATTGATGAGAATCCCGGAATAAGGGGACATGATCTCTGCTTCGACAAGACGTGCCAAGGAAACCGCCTCGCAAAACACGCTGAGGTGGGACAGTAAAAACAATTCGAATAAAGGCTTGGCTGTGGTGTGGTGTCATACTACAGAAAACGTCAGCAGATTAGATTTGTGTAAATATTATTCTCTCTATCGTGGTATGTGGAACTTATTTTGCAGAGCCGGACACTATCCTTGTGTTCAAAATCTTCTATGAAGTATTTGGAGGGGCAACCCGCCTTGCAATGCCGAAGACAATCTGCGCGCCGGACTCATCGTCATTAAAGCCTGGTTCAGGGGCTACTGAGGGAGTCCTGGATTAGGGGGTGTCCGGATGGCCGGACTATAACCTTTGGCCGGACTCTTGGACTATGAAGATACAAGATTGAAGACTTCGTCCCATGTCCGGATGGGACTTTCCTTGGCGTGGAAGGCAAGCTTGGCAATACGGATATGTAGATCTCCTTCCATTGTAACCGACTCTGTGTAAACCTTAGCCCTCTCCGGTGTCTATATAAACCGGAGGGCTTTAGTCCATAGCACGAACAACAATCATACCATAGGCTAGCTTCTAGGGTTTAGCCTCTCTGATCTCGTGGTAGATCTACTCTTGTACTACCCATATCATCAATATTAATCAAGCAGGAGTAGGGTTTTACCTCCATCGAGAGGGCCCGAACCTGGGTAAAAACATCGTGTCCCTTGTCTCCTGTTACCATCCGCCTAGACGCACAGTTCGGGACCCCCTACCCGAGATCTGCCGGTTTTGACACCGACACTTTACCTTCGGGATTAGTGTTGAATATAAAAATAAATGTTATTTGGTGTTTGCGTTGAGCATGAATATGATTAGATCATGTTTATTGCAATACATTTATTCATTTAAGTCAAAGAATAATTGTTATTCTGTTTGCATGAATAAAACCTTATGTGTTCATACACCCACGGTGAATGGTTTTATTCAACCTCGATCGTAGTGATACACATATTCATAATATTGATGCCAAAAAATGCAAAGTTGATAATGATAGTGCAACATACTAGTGGCACTGCCGTTTAGGTCATATTGTTGTAAAACGGATGAAGAAACTCCATGCGGATGGACCTTTGGAATCACTTGATTATGAATCGTTTGATGCTTGCGAACCATGCCTCATGGGAAAGATGACTAATACTCCGTTCTCCAGAACAATGGAGCGAGCCACTGACTTACTGGAAATAATACATACCGATGTATGCGGTCCGATGAGTGTTGAGGCTCGCGGCGAGTATTGTTATTTTCTGACCTTCACAGATGATTTGAGCAGATATGGGCATATCTACTTGATGAAACACAAGTCTGAAACATTTGAAAAGTTCAAAGAATTTCAGAGTGAAGTGGAGAATCATCGTAACAAGAATATAAAGTTTCTACGCTCTGATCGCGCATGCGAATATTTGAGTTACGAGTTTGGCCTGCATTTAAAACAATGTGGAATAGTTTCACAACTCATGCCACCTAGAACACCACAGCGTAATGGTGTGTCGGAACGTCGTAACCGTACTTTACTGGATATAGTGCGATCTATGGTGTCTCTTACCGATTTACCACTATCGTTTTGGGGTTATGCATTAGAGGTAGCTGCATTCACATTAAATATGGCACCATCTAAATCTGTTGAGACGACACCGTATGAACTGTGGTTTGGCAAGAAACCTAAGCTGTCGTTTCTTAAAGTTTGGGGTTGCGATGCTTATGTGAAAAAGCTTCAGCCTGATAAGCTTGAACCCAAATCGGAGAAGGGTGTCTTCATAGGATACCCAAAAGAAATTGTTGGGTACACCTTCTATCACAGATCCAAAGGCAAGATCTTTGTTGCTAAGAATGGATCCTTTCTAGAGAAGGAGTTTCTCACGAAAGAAGTGAGTGGGAGGAAAGTAGAACTTGATGAGGTAATTGTACCTTCTCTCGAATTGGATAGTAGCTCATCACAGAACCGTTCCCGTGATGCCTACACCAACTGTAGAGGAAGCTAATGATAATGATCATGAAACTTCAGATCAAGTTACTACCGAACCTCGTAGGTCAACCAGAGCATGTTCCGCACTAGAGTGGTACGGTAATCCTGTTCTGGAAGTCATGTTACTGGACCATGACAAACCTACGAACTACGAGGAAGCGATGATGAGCCCAGATTCCGATAAATGGCTTGAGGCCATGAAATCCGAGATAGGATCCATGTATGAGAACAAAGTGTGGACTTTGGTGGACTTGCCCGATGATCGGCAAGCCATTGAGAATAAATGGATCTTCAAGAGGAAGACGGACGCTGATGGTAGTGTTACTACCTACAAAGCTCGATTGTCGCAAAAGTTTTTTCGACAAGTTCAAGGTGTTCACGACGATGAGATTTTCTCACTCATAGCGATGCTTAAGTCTGCCCAAATCATGTTAGCAATTGCCACATTTTATGAAATCTCGCAAATGGATGTCAAAACTACATTCCTTAATGAATTTCTTAAAGAAGAGTTGTATATGATGCAACCAGAAGGATTTGTCGATCCTAAAGGTGCTAAGAAAGTGTGCAAACTCCAGCGATCCATCTATGGACTGGTGCAAGCACCTCGGAGTTGGAATATACGCTTTGATAAGGTGATCAAAGCATATGGTTTTATACAGATTTATGGTGAAGCCTCTATTTACAAGAAAGTGAGTGGGAGCTCTGTAGCATTTCTGATATTATATGTGGATGACAAATTGTTGATTGGAAATGATATAGAATTTTTGGATAGCATAAAAGGATACTTTAATTAGAATTTTTTTTAATGAAAGACCTCGTTGAAGCTACTTATATATTGGGAATCAAGATCTATAGGGATAGATCGAGACGCTTAATAGGACTTTCACAAAGCACATACCTTGACAAGATTTTGAAGAAGTTCAAAATGGATCAGTCAAAGAAACGGTTATTGCCTGTGTTGCAAGGTATGAAGTTGAGTAAGACTCAAAGCCCGACCACGGCAGAAGATAGAGAGAGAATGAAAGTCATTCCATATGCCTCAGCCATAGGTTCTATAAAGTATGTCATGCTGTGTACCAGACCTATTGTATAACTTGCCATGACTTTGGCAAGGGAGTATATTCCAACTCTGAGGTGCTTGCACTAGTCCATAGATGGATCGGTGGAGTTTGCACACTTTGTTAGCACCTTAGAGGACTAAGGAAATATTTCTCATTTATGGAGGTGATAAAGAGTTCGTCGTAAAGAGTTACGTCGATGTAAGCTTTAACACTGATCTGGATGACTCTGAGTCTCGATTTCGATACATATTGAAAGTGGGAGCATTTATCTAGAGTAGCTCCATGTAGAGCATTGTAGACATAGAAATTTCCACAATACATATGGATCTGAATGTGGCAGACCCATTAACTAAACCTCTCTCACAAGAAAAACTTGATCACACCTTAGTACCCTTTGGGTGTTAATCACATGGCAATGTGCACTAGGTTACTGACTCTAGTAAACCCTTTGGGTGTTGGTCACATGGCGATGTGAACTATGGGTGTTAATCACATGGTAATGTGAACTATTGGTGTTAATTCACATGGCGATGTGAACTAGCTTATTGACTCTAGTGCAAGTGGGAGACTGAAGGAAATATGCCCTAGACGCAATAATAAAGTTGTTATTTTATATTTCCTTATATCATGATAAATATTTATTATTCATGCTATAATTGAATTAACCAAAAACTTGATACATGTGTGGATACATAGACAAAACACCGTGTCCCTAGTAAGCCTCTACAAGACTAGCTCATTAATAAAAGATGGTTAAGTTTCCTAACCATAGACATGTGTTGTCATTTGATGAACGGGATCACATCATTAGGAGAATGATGTGATGGACAAGACCCATCTGTTAGCTTAGCATGTTGATCGTTCAGTTTTATTGCTATTGCTTTCTTCATGTCAAATACATATTCCTTCGACTATGAGATTATGCAACTCCCAGATACCGGAGGAATACCTTGTGTGCTATCAAACATCACAACGTAACTGGGTGATTATAAAAATGCTCTACAGGTATCTCCGAAGGTGTTTGTTGGGTTGGCATAGATCAAGATTAGGATTTGTCACTCCGAGTATCGGAGAGTCTCTGGGCCCTCTCGGTAATGCACATCATAATAAGGCTTGCAAGCAATGTGACTAATGAGTTAGTTGTGGGATGATGCATTACAAAACGAGTAAATAGACTTGCCGGTACGAGATTGAACTAGGTATGAAGATACCGACGACCGAATCTCGGGCAAGTAACATACCGATGACAAAGGGAATAACGTATGTTGTCACAACGGTTTGATCGATAAAGATCTTCGTAGAATATGTGGGAACCAATATGAGCATCCAGGTTCCGCTGTTGGTTATTGACCGGAGAGGTGTCTCAGTCATGTCTACATAGTTCTTGAACCCGTAGGGTCCGCACGCTTAATGTTCGATGACGATTTTGTATTCTATGAGTTATGTGATTTGGTGGCCGAAGGTTGTCCGGAGTCCCGGATAAGATCACGGACACGATGAGGAGTCTCGAAATGCTCGAGCGGCAAAGATTCATATATAGGATGATGGTATTCGGACACCGGAAGTGTTCTAGGGGTACCAGGTACGTATCGGGTCACCAGAAGGGGTTCCGGGCAACCCCCGGCAAGCTATATAGGACTAACGGGCTAAGAGTTGGACAGACCAGCCCCAAAAGGGGCTGGTGCTCCCCCAATAGGCCGAATAGGACGAGAAGGAAGGGAAGGGAGAAGGAAAGGGGACGATTCGGTCTCCCCCTTTCCTTCCCCTCCCCCTCTCTTTCCTTCCCCCTCTGATGGATATGGAAGGGGGGAGGCCGACTTGGAGGAGGCTCCCAAGTAGGATTACTCCTACTTGGGGCGCCCCTTGCAACCCCTCTCCCTCTCCCACCTACATATACGTGGGGGGGACCGCTAGGACAAACAACATTGATTCCTAGCCGTGTGCGGCGCCCCTCTCCACAGTTTACGCCTCTGGTCATATTCACGTAGTGCTTAGGCGAAGCACTGCGCGGATTACTTCACCATCACCATCACCACGCCGTCGTGCTGACGGAACTCTCCCTCGACACTTTGCTGGATCAAGAGTTCGAGGGACGTCATCGAGCTGAATGTGTGCAGAACTCGAAGGTGTCGTACGTTCGGTGCTTGATCGGTCGGAACGAGAAGAAGTTCGACTACATCGACCGCGTTGTCAAACGCTTCCGCTTTTGGTATACGAGGGTACGTGGACACACTCTCCCCCTCTCGTTGCTATGCATCTCCTAGATAGATCTTGCATGAGCGTAGGAATTTTTTTGAAATTGCATGCTACATTTCCCAACATCTATTAGCTAATCTATACCTCTATATCTAATATTAAAGGGCAGTGCGTTTGTCCGATATTTTGGTCAGTCCACCTATCCTAAGATGCCTATAAAGTTGAAATAAATTATCCACCATTCCACCCATAAGTGAAAAAATCTCTTTGTTAATTATTTCTCTTATTTTTTCACCGGTCATTGAAACTGTCCCTAAAGTTGAAGTAAGTTACCCACCCCGTCACTCCTATGTGAAAAATAAGTCTCCGTTAATTGTTTCTTTGAATTTTTGATCTGTCATCGAAACTGCCCCTAAAGTTGAAGTAAATTATCTGCCCCACCACCTATAAGTAAAAAAAAATTATTTGTTAATTGTTTCTCTGAATTTTCCGTCTGCCATCGAAATTGCCCCTAAAGTTGAGGTAAATTACCCACCTTGTCATCTGTAAGTAAAAAAACCTTTTCTTTAATTGTTTCTCTGAATTTTTCGTCTGTCCTCAAACTGCCCCTAAAGTTGAAGTAAATTACCCATTCCGCCACCGTAAAAGTGAAAAATGAGTGTTCCTCCGAATTATTCTTACATCATAGGCCCTGCAGTTTTTCATCCATTGTGAGTCTAACTTTTATTTTTTTTCTCATACACGCATCGAGGGTGTACTAAAAAAATACATGCATCAAAGGATCAAGTCCAACATCGATACATTTGAGCATGCTAGAATGCACGTGTCTTACCACATGGATGTCGGTTGGTGCACAAATATTCAAATACTTGTATATACATGGAGTGTGAATATTTAGAACTTGATTTGAAGACCAAAATTTTATTATCCCGTTACAACGGATGGGCCATTTTGCTAGTTAATTACTAATAAAGGGAGTTGCATTTCTCTGATATTTTGGTCCATCCACTTAGCCTAAGCTGCCCAGAAAGGTAAAGTAAATTACTCACCATGTCACCCGTAAATGAAAAAATATCTTCATTAATTGTTTCTATGATTTTTTTGTTTTTCATGAAACTGCCCGTAAAGTTCAAGTAAATTACCCACTCCGCCACCCATAAGCAAATAAACTCTTTGTTAATTGTTTCTCTCCGAAATTGCCCCTAAAGTTGAAGTAAATTACCCAGCCCGCCACCCATAAACGTGAAGAAAACGAGTGTTCCTTCGAATTACCCGTACGTCATTGGATCCTCGAGTTTTCCATCCATCGTGAGACTGATTGTTTCTTTTCCATCTCATACACGCATCGAGAATGTACTAAAAGATACACACATCAAGGATAAGTCCAACATCGTCGATCCATTGTGAGCATGTTGGAATGCATGTGTCTTACGTCCGCATGTGCGCCGGCCAGTGCACAAATATTCCAATACGTGTATACACACAGAGTCCAAATATTTGAAACCTGATTTGAATACCATCATTTTATTATCCCGTTCCAACAACAGGCCCTTTTACTAGTGTAAACCAACCAAAAGCTATTCTCGTGCTCTATATATTTGAAAAAGTATATTGAAACATGCTTGCCTATGAATATTAATCTCGATAAACTGATGCATGAATTTCTGCAGCGTTGTACGTCATATGTTGCAGTTGGGAAAAGTGTCACTACATATAGCCCAATATCTTTTATATCACCTACATACTTGCCATTCTACTGTCAATCAGAAATTGGTATATATAGTATATACTACTTTCTAATCCTACACGCTAACCCCTTTTATGTTCTAGAAGTTTAGCCCATTTATCTGAAAGAAACTAGAAATTATTAAAAAACACATGCACAGGGACATGGCGAGATAGGATAGGAGACGTTAAAGAAAAGCATGTGTGCATGGGGGCTCGGCCTGGAAGACGACGACCAGAGAGCAAAGGTGCATTCTCTTGTCAGTGAAAAATTCCTCCCCTCACCTTCCCTGCCCTTTGTCGCCATGTAGTCATCCTGTCTTTGACAGGGCCGCTCCCGTAATAATTTCTCAGCAGCGCAAGGCAAAAAAAGCAGGCAAAAGCAACACACAAACAGCCTACACAAAAATGAAATAAAAATAAAATCGAGTACTACTACTGCTGCTAGCAGCTAGTAGACACACATTCTCTCTCCATTCCCTCCTCCTTTATTTCCTCTCTCCTCTCTCCCCTCGCATCCTTTGTTCTTCTTTCATCCGGTTGGGTAGACAGAGAGGGAAGCACAACTGCGCAAGGAAAGGAGGGGAGATAAGGAAGCAGCAGGCAGCGGCAGCAGCAGGAGCGAGATCGGTCGATCGAGCGCCGAGCTGCGGGAAGCAATAAATAGAAATTAAGGTTCGAGCCGCCACCATGGCGGCGCTTGCAGGCGCTCTAGAATTCCTCCCCGGCAGCTTGCGCCCATCATCCCTCCCCCAATCCTTCTTCTTTATATAGCCTAGCCACGCACTTGGCTCCCCTCACCACCCCAAAAAGCACCTTACCCCACTCCCTCCTAAGCTCCTCCTCCCTCCTCCTAGTGAGAAGAGAACAAAGCCAAGCCTTAGGCAGTCTCCGCTCTCAAGAGGAGATCGAGAATTAGAGGCAAGATCAAGCTACCTATCCTCACGGCAAGAGGCGAAGAAAGGTGAGTACAAGTGGTTGGGGTAGTAATTAGTTTCCTAACTTGTTAGGCAGGCTCGCTCAAGTTTGTCAGCGCTAGCTACATGCTGTCAACACCCGTAACCAAGCCCCCTAGATATGCTAGCGAGGAGGAGTATGTGTGTGTAATTGCGTAGAAATCTGTGTATCTATCGGCATCTCAGTGGTAGATCTGTCTAATCTACTGGTGAGCTATGTTGAAAATCTGAGCTACGGGTCGCGCGATCCCAAGAGCCTGCCATGTTCTGTTGCTTCTTCCGCTTTTTCTTACACCCAAGATCTACTTTTTTATTCGGCTCGTTTGTGTTTGTAGGAGGTGAGAGGGAAGCAAGGAGAAAGTGAGCAAGGAAGTGAGCGCGCTGGCAGGAGCTTCTTGATGGGTGTTGGCTGCTGCCGTGGATGGCGGGGTTCTCTCTGAGGGGAGGCGGCGGAGGAGGTAGCGGGGGAAGGAGCGGTGACCGCGGCGATCATCCAATCGGGGCAGACAGCCTGTTTCTGTACGCGCGCGGCGCCGCCGCCGCGGCCGCCGACACGGCGGGCGGCGGCGGCGGGGGAGGAGGTGGGATAGGGTTCCAGCTATGGCACCCGCACCACCAGCAGGCGGCGGCCGTGCCGCACACGTCGCAGTTCTTCTCCTCCGGGGTGGCCACCGGCGTCGTGCTGGGCTTCTCGCCGCATGAGGGCGGCGGCGTGGGCGGCGTCGGCTTGGCTGGTGGAGGCGGCCCGGGCGGCGGGAGGGCCGGCACCAGCTGCCAGGACTGCGGAAACAACGCCAAGAAGGACTGCACCCACCAGCGCTGCCGCACCTGCTGCCGCAGCCGCGGCTTCAACTGCTCCACCCACGTCAAGAGCACCTGGGTCCCCGCCTCCAAGCGCCGCGAGCGCCAGCAGCAGCTCGCCGCGCTCTTCCGCGGCGCGGCAGCCAACAACAGCGCCGCCGCCGCCGCCGCCGCTGCCGTTGCCAACAAACGGCCCCGCGAGCTCGTGCGCTCCCTCGGCCGCTTGCCGTCCGCGACCACCGCGATGGTCGACGCCACCACCTCCTCAGGTATGTGGTAGCTGCTCAATTACAGTCTACAGTACAATCAGTCCCTGCAGTACCGCAGTACTGCACCATTCAGGCCGCTGACGCCGACGGTGTGTTTGCACTTTGCAGGCGAGGGGGACGGGAGGTTTCCGCCGGAGCTGAGCCTGGAGGCCGTGTTCCGGTGCGTGCGGATAGGGCCGGTGGACGAGCCGGACGCGGAGTTCGCGTACCAGACGGCGGTGAGCATCGGGGGCCACACGTTCAAGGGGATCCTCCGCGACCATGGGCCGGCGGAAGAGGCAGCTGCGCAGCTGCCGCCGTCGTCGGCGGAGTACCACCAGCTGACAGGGGCCGCGAGGGAGGGGTCATCGCCGGCCGGGAGCAGCGAGGCGGCCGGCGGGCAGGGGGCGACGGTGGCGACGTCCGCGGCGGTGCTCATGGACCCCTACCCGACGCCGATCGGCGCCTTCGCAGCAGGCACCCAGTTCTTCCCTCATAACCCTAGAACCTAGCTTCAATTCCTGCCATGAATTCCTTGCAAGTTTCATTTACTGCCAAAGATGGCGACCGAGTTGCATTGATCCAAGTCGAGCAAACAAAAGCAAGCCAAGCAGATCCAAGAAGAGGAGAATTGTTGTCCGTAGTCAATGATGAACACTAATGCATCTCGTTAGCTAGCTAGAGCTACTAGTTTTGGATCCTTCCATGCAATTTGAATTTCCAGTTGGTTAATTAGTAATGACCTTAATGCATTGGTGCAATTAAAGAGAGATAAACTAAAGTGTATCTTAATCACTGCTTCCTTTTGAAATCGTTTACTACTACATTTCGCATGCAGCACGTGATTGGTTAACTATAGTTTACTGCTACTAGCACTACTATTATATGTTAAGCATCGTAGTATAACTTACATTACATTACGTACTCCTACGCTATGGTATTGTTTGCTTGGATTTGCTTTTGTGTGTGTGCATGGGGAAGCTTCTCTCTGGATGGCATGGTAAAGCTGCTCATTTTGTGGTGCTTTTTATATGATTTGTTTGCATGTCTTGTTCTTCTATGCTTCTATAGCTGCATTGGTTGGTTCTGTACTTCTGTTTAAGCAGCCAACCATATATTCTCTTGTTCCTTGGGATGGATGAGCAACCAGCTTCTGCTTGCTCCACATCACAAGGGAAAGTACAGCAATCCTATGCATTTCTTTGGCTAATCTTTGCACTACTATCTCTGTCTCTCCCTCTCTCTAGAGTACACAGTGGCCTTGTCACGCCACTGTTCCTCCTTTTCCTAGGGTACTATTTTTCAATATTCTTTGCTGAAGTGACATAGATCAGTGTCGCAATTCTTTACAAAAAATGGGAAATACCGACCAATACAACCTAGTCACATGGAATGATGGAATGTCAACAATGTGCATGATTTACTTTTAAGAAACTGCATGCAAACTTATCTAAGCCTAGCCATTATTAATTAGGGCATGTATGCGTTATTATTGTGTACAGTTTGAAGCTAACATTTATGGTTCATGCTTAACTAGGAGTAGCTTGTCTTTCATCTTAGATAATCTCTCGCTCATTCTAATAATTAGTACCACCAGTGCGTTGTGCAAGATTAAATCTTTTCAGAGAAATAAAGAACAGTGGGTATGATCTCTTGTCTTTCAGTACAACAGTACTCTGCAATTTTCAGCTCCCGGCCGGCCTATATATACGTAGAGTGGTACAGTGAGTACTGTCCATATCCTATATCTAGGTGTAGCCTCAACTCTACTTTGTTTCTTTTCCCCCTTCTGCACACTTATTTTCAAGCACACTACGATTGTAATACACTGTAGCCTGGCCAATGGCCACTACCTACAACAAAAACATCATTCAACTCATATCCATGCCTTTTAAAAATGTTTTGTGTTTGATTACATATATGCATGGAGTGATTCTAACATAATAGGCACACATACATTTTTGTGGATTGCGAGCTGGATTATATCTATGCTTTGTTAGTGCTAACATCAGTTTTGTATTACAAATTTGCTGCGTGTAGTGTTTTATAGTCCTATGCGTGTCTAGGTTCTTCACACATGATTAGGGGTACTTTGGATAGTCTTGCATTGGAGCAAGTCCCTTGGCGAGGTACGGGTTGTATCTCAACTTCGAATGCTTCGCAAAGGGATTTGGCACCGTTACCGTGCATCTAAACAAGAACTTCCGATTGATATATAACATCTCATGTTTGGTACACCATTGTTATCTGTGTTAAATGGAAGTTTATAAATGTTAATGCTTTCGTGGATCTAAACATTTAAATAAATGGGATATGAGCACATTCTGGGTGCAAAAAAATTACGCAAATTATTTAAGAATGGCTAACTCATCACAAGAGAGATCAACTAAGAGTACGCGGGCAAGAACATCCCTTCATATTCAAATTAGCAGCTGATGTAGTTCTCCTTATGCACATGGACGATTAATTTTTAGTCACCCTATTTCTTCTCCAATATAGTGAAGATAAATTGTATATCCTTAGAAAATTTATGTTATATTATCATCTGTATTTTGTGCATGAACATCAATCTCTACTTCAAATTTGCAATAATAAATCATTATTTATCTTAGCTTGTTGGAAAGATGACACACATTAATAGGAAAAGGTTACTTTCTGTATCATATGAGTAATTCGAAGTTGAGAATTTATATATCCGTGCAATAGCTCTATTCTACCCAGCATATATGAACTTAGAACTTGGGAATATGCACTATTATTCCGTTTGCATGTACGTATTTTCTAAGTGAATTGTTGATATGTTATTATTTGCAACCCTATTTACTTAGATAATTCAGAAAGGATTGGTTTCAAACCGGATATTTTGTTTCTCGATCATTTTAGAGCAACCGCACTAAGCACTATAATGTCTTGGTATTCTCATCCTATCCATAATCATCACATGTGTATAGGATGAGTGTACATATGCTAAGGTAAGGTGGTGTTGAATTCTCTCTTTGTATGTTTGAATTAAAAACTGAGAGAATGAAAAATATTAGCATATGGAACTGTAAACTTACCTATGGAGCTACCCTTTTCGGCCTTGGCTTGTACCCATCCATGACTCCAACTCTTGCTGTCGACTCTAGCTAACTTATCTTTAGGTAGGAAGGATCTAGTAAAGTTATCAACACCGATGTGCCTGGATGTACATATAACAACCGTCTCAGCATAATTAATCATATACCAATAAAAGGCTCTATTTTTCTGTTTCCAGATCAGCTTTAATACAATTCTTCAAGGCCATCAAAATAGGATTATTTAAACAAATTCATTAATATTGTGCACCGGCTCCAGACATATTTGGAACTAATTGATCTGTGAGAGTGTGATGGAGTTATAATATACAATAGTAATTAGTAGACTCTTTGCTACCCCGTGAGTATGGTATAGATCATGTACTTCTGAAGCTGAACAAATGGCGACAAAGAACTAGCTAGCTAGGTATAGAATGGAGTATACACATGCATGATACTGAAAAATGTTTGGACATATATGAAAATCTGCTTGTTGTTTGTGTAGGTATTGTGGCTAGCTAAACACATGCTTTTTCTATGTAGTGTACTATGATTGTAGTTTACATACAGCCAGAACCAAATTGGATTGAGAAAGCGATTGATTTCATCGTTCTTCGCTAATTAAGGCTAGTTTTCTTTTGACGAATGTGTCAGCTACCCGTCAAGCATAATGCACAGTGAATGTTTGTTTCTCCTAGGAAAAGGATCCTAAGTTTCCAAAACTATTATATCCGTCCTCTTTGAGGTTGTGCTTCCGTAGCTACGATATACATCTACTTCATTCTTGATACCGTGCACACTCGTGATATATGTACCCAAAAAATATTTGAACGACGGATTCAATTAGTAGTTGTAAGTTGCTTGCAACTATGATGAAGGGTATAAGGAGTATTATGATATAACCATATTGACCAAAATTTTCTTATACCGTGGACCCCTTTTTGAAGAGGTTGACCAGGTCACCATGGAATGCACCTAAAAGGCTTGAGATGTGCATTGGATATATACATTGATTGGGTCTTACGGCAAACATAATGGCTATGAAGCGCATTACATAAGCCTAGAGGAGTTCACTCTCCATCACATACATGGGAGGAAAGGGACATGAGTTAGGCCTTCTTAGATTTCGTGGACCACTTTCCTCTCCATGAGACCATGACCTAGCGACGCTCACAACAAATTTTTGACCTTGTAACAAGGAACAGCTAGCTTGCAGCTCCCTTTGCCATCACCAGAATCCTCAGCTACTACTGCAACAAACAAGGAAGCAGACCTAACAAGAAATAATTTATTGGCCCAAGCTAGGTATCCACACCTAACACCCTAGCTCTATCCCTTTGTACAACCATAGCCTCCATCCCTTCTGGCAATAGGGCCCTAATTGTAAATATTCATTTATTCTGAGTGCCTTGTGTACTGAGCATGCTTGCGGGCCTGTTTGGTGCTCGCCCCCTCCTAGTCAGTTGTCCGTGTTTGCAAAAAAATAAAAATGCAAGCACTCCGCAACATAAAAGAAGAGCCCTAAAGCCAAGCTTAGCCAGCCAGGATGATTAACAGTAGTGTGGGGTGAGAGACTAAGAAAGAGGTCAAGGAATTGCAAAGACATAGGAGTATATGGTCCAAGGAAGACAAGGCTTTAATTTGTAAAGGTTGTCTCTCATGCACATGTCCTGCTTGCATGCCGCAAATTTAGAGAAGCACAATGTCGCAAACTAATCATGTTGTTCAATGTCTCATACTCTAGCTACTCCTACTAGGTAGCTAGCTCATCTTAGTGAGGATTGTCTTGTGGTGCCCTTTTGATTAGCTAATTTCTTAACCAACAAAGTATAGGGTTATTGTTCAGCAGTTTGGTAAAAAAAAAGAGTGGTGAGAAATCGTGCACGAATAGATTCACCGGTACTGTACATTTGTTGGAGTGCTTTGGTTGGTTGGTCTGTTGGTCATGGCATGCATCATGCATGCATGGATGCACGCATGATTTGATCATTCATCCATGATTTCTAGCTAGAGAGAATATCCATCGATCACACACATACATGCTTGAACAGTACCAAAGCCCACAGTAACATAATCAAGCGTTACCATGCAATGTTGGTTGACCTATACATGCCCCTGCCTGCCACTCATCGAAGCGATCTAAAAACGTTCTGATCTATCGAAACAATCCTCATGCATGCCCACTCCTTTTGTCTTACGTGCATGCACGATCGCGCATGATCTCACTCATGAAGAACTCCTCAAGTTTGAACTTCCTTGTCTTGCCTGCCGCGGGCCAACCTTAATTTCGCTCTCAGGGAATTAAGAGATAAGTTGGTGGTGCCTAGCTAGGCTAACCTTTTTTTTCATGGTAATACGTGTCTCATTCATATCATAAAGAGCAAAGTACAAATCACGTAAAGACCGACATGACAAAACTGAAAAGATAGTAGAACATCTCTGAGCTTGACACCAACGCTCGTCAACTGCTTCCGGCACCACCACAGTAGCCATCGAGGAAAAGAATGACGAATCACCACCTCACCCGAGCTCGACGCGGCTCCATCGCTGATATGCAGCTTTGCGGACCTCCAAAGTGGCTCACCAAAAGTGAAGCCCTTGCCGTTGAACGAATCAGACAGGGGCAACACCCCGGACACTCCATCGAACTCCAGATCTGGCACTCCACCACGACTAAGACGCCGAAGGAGGAAACCATACCTGCCATCCACAAACCACGAGCCCAGTAGATATTCCGTCTTCCAGATATCGTCGATGCAGACCACAATCTGCATCCGCTCCTGGACTACCTCCCAAGCTCCGCGTCGATGCTGGAGCAAACGTCGTCGCAACGGCGGAGCCCGAGGACACAGGTCCACCACGAGGATGCCGCCGCCGCCGCACCATCCTTGTTTGAACGGACTGGTTTCCAAATCCATCCCCAACCATAGGACCGATGGCCTCGTCAGGGAAGATCTGAAGATTCATTATTCAGCGCCGCCATCGTCATCACCGAAGTAAAGACGATGAACAACCTAAAAACCTAAACTATAAAGAAGAAAAATCGATCCACACGCGTGGATCCGGCGGCCCCCCTCACCACCGACGACCGAGGTCGCCGCCGGAGAATGGCGTTGGGAGATTGGCCCTGGCGGCGGCTAGGGTTGCAGCCGCTAGGGACGAGAGGAAAACTGGCTATTAAGTTGGAATACGGGCTCAAGGATTGTATCTTCCTACTCCCAACTAGCTAGGCTAACCTAGAGCTATTCATATGCCTTGGCTAGGAGGAGGGGCGTACTATACGTATATATACTTAGCGCGCTGCATGCATGTCCTGCCGCTAATCTTGCATGCGAAGGGGAAACTAAATTAAACCGTCCGCACATGCCGCCCCGTACGTAGGTCTGCGCAAATAAAGCAAAACGCGTCCGATCGATCGGGCCTGTCACACATGACCCGACACTGTGATTACCATGTGCGCGCGCCGCGCGCGTGAATATATATACTGCCGCTAGTACTACTACTCACTGGTTAATTGCTTCTTTTTGTTAAGCAGGTGAGGAGACCACTGCAAGATTTAATTGAATAATTAGCTAGTGGTGAGTGGTGACAAACCAAGGGTTAATTATTTGACCTGATGGATCCTTTTTCTACTGGGATCTCCGGCAGGTGGTGAGAGCGAGAGCGATGAGATGATTAAGTTAGTAGGGGTGTGGGGCATGTGAGATAAGAGGTGGCCGCCTTGGGCAGTGTGATAACGCTAGCTTTCAGCGCTCGGCTCGTCGGGATCGAGGGCAGTACGTACTTTGTGTTTCCTGGTGCTTGCTGATGGGAGGCAGCAGAGTGATCGACCGGACCGGCCGGACGGCTCCGGCTTGGCACCATCGATGCTCACACGCCACCTCAAGGTTCTTTTCCTTTCTTTTACCCCCCGCTACTGGCGAGCAGTCGTCTAGCCTGGAATCGACGAGGGTAATTTTGGGAATCTAGGATCGAGCGCTGCTGCGTACTCCTGTCTTAGCTGTCACGGCCTGCCAATGTCTCAGTCTCTTGGCCAACTGAAATGAAATTGAACTCTCAGAGTCCATGTGTATATGCATGCCAAATGTACGCACGAAGCAAGCATTCTATATTTTATTTATTTATTAGAAAAAATTCAATCTATTCATTGTAAGACAGTACGAAAAATATCATCCATTGAAGACACACCTTCACACGTCATTTGGCGACAGTAAACAAGCCGTTGGAACCAAGGATAGACTAGGAGCATCTTATTTCAACTTCACGGAGACGCGACCGTCTCATTTTTCTGAATAAGACATAAACTCTAACGAAGCTAAAAAACACCTAAAGATGGTACAAGGGCTAGGCAGGGAGAATCTTATTTGTATTTATTTACTTTTGCGAGAAAAACTTCCAGTCTATTCATCAACAATCAAGGCAATACAAAGAACATCATCCGTCAGCAACACGCCTTCACACGCCCTCTGACTACACTAGACGCTCCACCAGAACAGGGGCAAGGCGGAGAGAACCTTATTCCATCCTCAGGGACCGTTGCCATCTTGCCTTGCTAAGCAGGACACAAACCCTAACCGAACTATAAAAACGGCTAAAAATGGAGCCCTTCCACCAGCAAAGGCCGGAATCAACCCAGCGCCGGTCATGTGATTTTGGGGGGCCATGGTGGAACTAGAACCCGGGGCCCTATAGTATAAAACTCTCTTGGGGCATGTACAGAACTCGCAAAGTTTTTTGGCCAATATGTAGCTATCTAAAAGATGCACATGCTTATTGTAGTAGGAAACATATAATCGCGTAAGGAAGCAATGCATATCTCGTCCATCATCAACACATCTAGTGCCTACTTATACATGTTCTTCTTGATAAGATTTTTTGCTTTGTGTGATAATGTGACGCTCTTATTTCATCATTTGGAAACCATTTTTGCCATTCAAACATGCAAAACAACACATGGGCATGTGTAGGCTGAAATAGGGGTTGTTTGACATAGTTACCAAATTGAGGGGGCTTTCTGCAGGGCTTTTTATTTAGGCATCTCCCCTAACTCGGGAATACAAAAAGTTGGGATTTTCTGTTCTTGTGGGAGCTCTTGGGTTAGGGAGAGAAGTGAGGCTACTTAATCTACAAATCCACCCAAATTTGAGTACTACAATCGGGGATTTGGATCCTCTCTTTCTTGTTGGCTTCTACCTTGTACTTGATTCATCTCTATAGTGGAAGATTAGTCGTGGCCACCCGTAGTTTTTCCTGCAAGGGGTTTCCACGTGAATCCTTGTGTCCCCCCTTGATTTGGTGATTCTCTTGTCATATTGACTGCTGGTCAAGTGCTTGCTTGCTATTGGTACCTATTCCTCAAATTTGGTACAGTTTTTTTTGCCAAAAAAATTCCACCAAATTTAGTATAGTTTAGTTGTGTTCACACTGGATGCATGGGATACATGGGTTCTTTGTTATATTGATGACTATGTTGGGCTATTGATGTTATAGTGAGCTGCTCTTGCAAGTATATTGTTGTGGTGAACATTGGATTGCTTGGTGCTTGTGGATTTCATGATATGTTTCAGATTTTCTACATGCACATAAAGGTGTTTGATGAAATCCTTGTGAATAACTAGCTCACTGTTGTGGTCGCTTCCAATGCGCCTCTACACTCACAAGTGGCATCAAGGCTTTGTTACACGATATTTGTTTGCTTGCTCTTTGTGTGGGTGATGTCAACGTTGGAAGTGAGAAAGTTTGATAGCAATGGTGACTTCCGGTTATGGCAAGTAAAGATACATTCAGTTTTGGTTGACAAGGAATTGGACACGGGGCTGGAAGGTGGTGAGGAAAATATGGCAAATTATGAGATTAAGAAGTTAGATAAGAAGGCATTGACAGTTCTCCTTTTGAATATTGTTAATAATGTGTTGAAGTAAGTTTGTGGCGGTGGGGGGGGGGGAACTGCTTGGTTATTGTGGAAGAAAATGGAAGCGCTCTATTTGGACCACTGTCTAGCAAATTCTACCTCATGATGCACTTGTTTACGATGCGTACGACAAAAGGTACTCATATCATGAAATATATTGATGACTTCATTAAGTCAGTGTTTGACTAAAAAATTCAGGTAGCTCCATGGATACGGAACATTTGGCAATTTGTTTCTGTGTTCACTCCTAGATTCATATGATATGATGGCATTACAGACCAAATCATTTATGGTAAGGAATATATCTCGATGGGTGATGCTATTTCTATTAACTTATCAAAGGACTTGTTAAGGAAAACTCGCATGGATAGTCATAGTGAAGGTGAAGGATATGTTGTGACATGTAGGAGGTCCTTTGAGCATGGTTGTGGTGGTAAAGCTGCTCCTAGTAGTAGTAATTTAAAATCCAAGGGACGTTCATAGTCATCTTCCAGCAAGAAAATTTGATGCCACTATTGTAAGGAGGAGGGCCATATCAGGTAGGACTGTTATAAATTAAAAACATAAAAAGGACAAGGCAAATAAGAGCAATGAGAATGAATATTATTCCGCGAGTAATGTGGCAAGTACAAATGAAGACGATGGATGTTCTGGTGAGTTACTTGTGGTCGATGCAGATTGTTTATCAGTTGGGTAGTGTGCTTTTAGCAATTCTTCTATTTGTGACATGAGTTTCAACACTGGTTGGGTTCTTGATTCTGTTTGTTTCTATCATATGTGTTTGTACAAAGAGTGTTTTGCCACCTATGAGCCATTGAATGATGGTTAAGTTTTAATGGGCAATGACACAAAGTGCAGAGTTGTCATTATTGGTACAATCAGATTCAGAATTTTGATGGTATGATTTGTACACTCAAGATGTTCGTTATGTGGTTGGGCTAAAGAAAAATCTGATACCATTCAAGGCACTTGACAGAAAAGGCTATAAGTTTGTGACTCATAGCTTTCAGATCAAAGTGTTTAGGGATTCCTTGTGTGTGATGGAGGCTCTCACTACTCCTGAAATAAGTTAAATATGAGTTGTATTTCTTGTAGGACAGCTGCTTACTGGGTCAACCTTGCTGGCTTCAAGCTCCTACATGGATGATAGAACCATGAATACTTTGTGGAACATGAGATTGGGGCACATGTGAGAGCGTGGTATGGCACAATTGAGTCACCGTGGTCTGCTGAACAATCAGAAGAGAAAAGTTTTGTAGTTTTGTGAGCATTGCCTCTTTGGCAAGCAAAACGTCTGAGGTTCAGTAATTTTGTGCATATGATGAGGGACATTATTGACTATGTGCATACCGATTTGTGGGTGAAGCACTAGTTTAATCAACTGGAGGAGGAAAATGTTTGCTTATCGTTGTTGATGATTTCAGTAGAAACGTTTGGGTTTACACCCTAAAGTCTAAGGATGAGATAATTTTCGTGTTTCTGCTAGTGGAAGTCTAAGATGGAAATTCAGACAGGAAAGAAGGTCAAATATTTGAGATCAGACAAGGGTACGGAGATCCACTTAGGAGAGTTTGAGACATTTTTTTGGGACGCCACCACTACCAGACAATACACCACAGTTTGTACTCCACAATAGAAGGAGTAGCGGAACGTATGAACATAACACTGCTAGAGAGGACACATTGCATACTCTCCCATGCTACGGTTGGAAGATGGTTTATGTTTCACGAATGGCATTCTCGATGCTCCTCTGTTGGGATTCTGGTGAGGCTCCCTTTAAATTTGTTGGTTGGTTGGACCTCCGCTGGCACTTGGTACGAGCATGTGCGCTCGTACCAGACTCCACCTTATGCTTTGGTGACTTGGTTACGCCTCCAGTTCCTTCCTCCCTTCTCCCACATGCCCTTATTCCTTTTAAGTGATGCTTTGCATCCATGTTTGGCCTCTTTTCCCGGTGAAACAATATAAATTAAGGATTTCATGATCTCTGGTATTCATTAGTCATTAGTGGCAATATCAGAGTGATTTTGTCAGAAAATATAAGACTATATGGTTTAAACAATGGTGTGATGAGCTTAAAAGTATCACTCATTAGGCACACGTGCATAGCATCGATGAAGACACAAATCCAACGGCAATAGCGGTCATTAGCAGCAGATATCACTAATGGTTCCTACCATGCAGATTCTCAACAGTAGTGGTCGATTCACCAACACGCAAGGATGATCGCCAAGGCCTCGATAGTCGTGCCTCCCGTCGATGTGGAAAGTATCTTCTGGTGTGCAAAATCATGCCTGAGCATCCTATCATAGAATTCACTATCCAACCGAGCTCTCTACCATTCACATCTCCTTGCTCTTACTTCTGCCCCTTACTCATGCCCTTACCACGCGCCATCCCCATGGATTTTCAATAAACTATCTAACCATATGTTGCTCTCTGTATCGCCGCATTTCGTATCATAATGAGCTGAAATTTCATGGAGAATTATTTTGGAATAAATAAAAAATATTGGAGAAAAGAAATACCAGAGGGGGCCACCCAGGTGCCCACAAGCCACCAGGGGGGCCTGGCTAGCCTCTGGTCCCCATCTTCTGTTATAGAAGCTCATTTTCCCTAGAAAAAATAGAGGGAGGACTTTCGGGACGAAGCGTCGCCGTCTCGAGGCGGAACATGGGCAGGAGCACTTTTGCTCTCCGGCGGAGCGATTCCGCCGTGGATACTTCCCTCCGGGAAGGGGAAATCGAATCCATCGACATCACCAACAACCCTCTCATCATGGTAGGGTCAATCTTCATCAGCATCTTCAACAACACCATCTCATCTCAAACCCTAGTTCATCTCTTGTATTCAATCTTTGTCTCAAAACCTCGGATTAGTACGTGTGGGTTGCTAATAGTGTTGATTGCATCTTGTAGTTGATGCTAGTTGGTTTATTTAGTGGAAGATTAAATGTTCATATCCTTGATGTTATTCAATACCCCTCTGATCTTTGGTATGAATATGATTTGTGAGTAGTTACTTTCGTTCTTGATTACATGGGAGAAGTCTTGTCATAAGTAATCATGTGAATTTGGTATTCGTTTCATATTTTGATGATATGTATGTTGTTGCTTCCTTTAGTGGTGTCATGTGAACGTCGACTACATGACACTTCACCATCTTTGGGCCTCAGGGAAGGCATTGTGGAGTAGTAATTAGATGATGGGTTGCTAGAGTGACAGAATCTTTAAACCCTAGTTTATGCGCTATTCCATAAGGGGCTTATTTGGATCCATATGTTTCATGCTATGGTTAGATTTATCTTTCTCTTTCTTAGTTGCGGATGCTTGCGAGAGGGGTTAATCATAAGTGGGAGGCTTGTTCAAGTAAAAACAACACCCAAACACCGGTCCACCCACATATCAAATTATCAAAGTAGCAAACACGAATCAAACAAACATGATGGAAGTGACTAGCTGAAATTCCTGTGTGTCCTCAAGAATGCTTTGCTTATTATAAGAGACTGTTCCGGTCCGCCCTTTGATGCAAAAAGGATTGGGCTACCTTACTGCACTTTTGTTACCGTTACTACTTATTGCCCATTACAATTTATCTTGCTATCAAACTACTTTTTACTGATAATTTCAGTGCTTGCTGAAGACTGCTTGTCATTTCTTTCTTCTCCTCATTGGTGTAAGGGCATATTTATCCCTAAGGTGTTTTGGTGATTGATGACAATGCTTTTGCGGACTAATCGTGTGCCTTGAGTTTCTCAGACATTTCTTCACTAGGCACAAGACAGTTTGGTGCCCCTCGAAGACTATTGAAGGCAACATTTCTCTACGTTTCTTTTTGGTGGATTTGAGTCGTAGGAAAGCCGTACTATTAAGAGGGGGTCCGCGTCGGAAAGGTTTGGGTGGAATCATCATGTACACGTTCCCTTCCTTGTCTCCACCTTTTCCGTGCACTTTGGAGCATCCCCCGTTTATCCTCCTTGCGATTGTCTTGGCTGCTGTTGTTGTGCTTGCGGTAGTACTGCTCCTTGGAGCGGTAGTACCGCAGGCACCTGCGGTAGTACCGTGCCTTAGGCGCGGTAGTACCGCGGGAGCCCACGGTAGTACCGCTCCTCTTGAGCCCTACTACTGTGGCCCTCGAGCCAAGTACCGCTGCGTTGCGGTAGTAGGGGCGGATGTAATTTTTTACATCCGCGCCTCCGCGGTAGTACCGCGCCTCATGCGTGGTAGTACCGTGTGCGGCCTGATCCAGCAGCCACGCGGTAGTACCGCTCTCCAGCGGTAGTACCGTGTCGGATTTTTGCACCGTTTGTTTTCCAGCGGAAGTAGGCACGGATGTAATTTTATTCATCTGCGCCCTTCCCAGGCTAGGGCTTTCCTGCCTTGCGGTAGTACCGCAAGGGGGAGCGGTAGTACCGCACTCGCGGTAGTACTGCCTCCTGTCAGACTTGGTCTAGCCCCCGCTGCTGCTGCGGTAATACTATGGTCGCCCACGGTAGTACCGCGTGGCCTTGCGGTAGTACCGCGCCTCTGGAGCGGTAGTACCGCGTGTCGTGGGCTGGTTAAGTGGATAACGGTTGGATTTCATCCACCACTATAAAAGGGTCGTCTCCTACCTCTAGTTGACCACCTCTTCTAACCCTAAGCTCCTTTGTTGCTCCAAGCACCATTTTCGCCCGATCTCACTCCCTAGCCAATCAAACTTGTTGATTTGCTCGGGAGTGGTTGAGAAGGCCCCGATCTACACTTCCACCAAGAGAAATTTGATTCCCCCCCACTAATCCCTTGCGAATCTTGTTACTCTTGGGTGTTTGAGCACCCTAGACGGTTGAGGTCACCGCGAAGCCACAGTCCATTGTGGTGAAGCTTCGTGGTGTCGTTGGGAGCCTCCAATTAAGTTGTGGAGATTGCCCCAACCTTGTTTGTAAAGGTTCGGTCCCCGCCTCCAAGGGCACCAATAGTGGATTCACGGCATCTCGCATTGTGTGAGGGCGTGAGGAGAATACGGTGGCCCTAGTGGCTTCTTGGGGAGCATTGTGCCTCCACACCTCTCCAACAGAGACGTACTTCCCCTCAAAGGGAAGGAACTTCGGCAACACATCCTCGTATCCACCGGCTCCACTCTTGGTTATCTCGTGCCTTTACTTATGCAAGCTTATTTGTGTTGTATCGCTTGCTTGCTTGTGTTCTTATCGTTGTTGCATCATATAGGTTGCTCACTTAGTTGCATATCTAGACAACCTACGTTGATGCAAAGTTTAAATTGTTAAAGAAAAGCTAAAAATTGTTAGTTGCCTATTCACCCTCCTCTAGTCAACTATATCGATCCTTTCAATTGGTATCAGAGCCTCGTCTCTTTTTAAGGACTTTACCGTCCGAAGAGTATGGTTGACGTCGAAGACGATGTGGGTGAGCACTCCCGTGTGAATCCAATATCCTCTTCGGGAGATGGGGGTAACTCGATCTCACGTGAGAAGTTAAATGTGGCGTTGGACACATTGAAAACCTCCATGACGACCGAGGTCAAAGTGTCAGAGTAATGGGCCACGGGTAGGCTAACCCGAAGCCCAGAACCTTTCAAGACATCGCGGCAGGCTGCGCCCCTCAAGACCCTAGGACAGAAAGCTGCCTCTGGGAGTCGGCATCAGCGCAGCCGACTACCCACTCTCGGCCGAGTCCCAGGGGCGACTTTGAGATGAGCCGAC
Organism: Aegilops umbellulata; assembly: GCA_032464435.1. Taxonomy (NCBI): domain Eukaryota; kingdom Viridiplantae; phylum Streptophyta; class Magnoliopsida; order Poales; family Poaceae; genus Aegilops; species Aegilops umbellulata. Next base: position 371,232,251 of record CP136060.1, read on the forward strand.
TCCTAGCTGACGGCTTCCAGAGAAGACGGCTATGGGGAGTCGGCCCGCGACTCCAACCACCTCATGCTCTCGGAAGTAGGGACGGGACGGGGCGTGGCCTCAGCAAGGCTCGCGCCCACCCCTTACCAAAGGCAGGCATGGCCATAGTACGCCGTACCATCGGAGATCTCCGTCCGGCGCGGCACTGTTGCCATGCCAGCCTTGACATCAGCCCCAGCGGGCGGAAACCTGTACCCACGATGGCATGTCTGTACGACCCAGAGATGGCAGGTCCCACCAGTCAGCGGGCGTCCTGAAGACGGCAGGAGTGCCACCAGTCGGACCCGGTGGGAGTCGGCCTCCAGGAGTCGGCTAGCCCCTCCCACGGGCCCGCACGCCATTAACCAGACAAGACGGGGAATGGCAACAGTGATCGCCCGTCAGGCGGCGGCACTGTTGCCTGGACCCCACGACCAAGCCCGCGTCATTAGAAGCACGGCTACAGTAATCCGCAGCCGGCAAGACCCGCCCGCGGCGGACACGGCCTGACAGCTCCGTGTCAGACCAGACGGCGGGCCCCGGCAGTCGGCGGGGAAGACGGCGGCCTGAGAGACAGACGGCTGGGACCCGCGCCCAGCCGGATTACCATTGTACCCTTGGGGGGTAGGCCTATATAAACCCCCCAGGGCACCCATGCAAAGGGTTTGAATCCATTAGCACTAGACCAGATCATATAGGAAGGAGAGAGCTAGCCCTACCTTCTCCTACCTCCAGGAAACAGCTCAAGGAGCAACCGTGTACACACTTTGCCATGGTGATCATGCGGAGACCCCGCAGAGCAGCAGTAGGGGTGCTATCTCCTCGGAGAGCCCTGAAGCTGGGTAAGATTCGCCGGCGTGCATGTCTTCGCCTCATCCCGTTTCCAGGCACCGGCGACGTTCTACTCACTCCCACCATGATAAGCCATCCCTTGGCATATGTCGCACCCAACCCCCGACATTTGGCGCCCACCGTGGGGCAAGGTGCACCGTCGTCCGGAGACCTGCTCTGGACGGGAACCCTTTTCCTCCCTGGCAAGCGCAGCCAGCCCGGCACACCAGACGGAGTCTGCGCCGACGCGCTGCGCGGCGCCGAGATCGCCTGCGCTGCCAGCTGCCTCACCAAACTTGTTGGCGAGGTCCGCCTCTCCAACGAGCCTGCATCCGACGCTGGAACGGGCGGCCCCGAGAGCCTCCTCGCGGGCCTCCTTGACCAACTCCACGTCGTCGGCGAGCCCGCCGTGGAGTTGGAGTCCGTAGGCTCCACCGACCCGATGCTGGTCGACTCCGACACTGCGTCGCTCGACGCGTTTCCCACCAACGTGGTGGTCTATGACGAACCGCTCCCTCGCGCGGAGAGCGGCGGAAGCACCGTCACAGAGGTGCTCGTCATCGATCATGGCGAGCATTCCGACGGAGGAGCTCATGACCCGCTCGACGCGGCACTACAAAACCTAACCATGCCCATTCCCGTAGACGCCGACGCCGAGATGCTGGAGGCACACCGCCTCCAGCTCGTCGAAGGCGCGAAGAAGCTGGCTAGCATGAGGCGCTTGTCAGAGGCCTAACAGCGTGAGATGGATCGCGCTGTGGGTGGCTCGCCGGCTCCGACTGGGCCTAGCCGCCTTGGCGCGGTCCAGCAGCGCGGCGTTGCCATCGCCAACCTGTTCGGGGCAAATCGCTCCGTATACGCCATGCCTGCGGAGAACATCCGAGCCGCCCAGGCAGCGGCCGATGAGCTGGACAATTTCGAGGGCGAAGAGCGTCGCCTGATGACGGAGCGCGTCCAGCGGCTCCTCGACGCGGCTGCCGAGCAAAACGTGGCCGGCTGCCGCACAGATGCGTTGCGACGGCAGAATGACGACCCGCCTCCACGCCGAGACCAAGGCGCGGTGTCGGAGTAATGGGCCACGGGTAGGCTAACCCGGGACCCAGAACCTTTCAAGACATCGGGGCAGGCTTCGCCCCTCAAAGATCCCAAGACGAAGGGCAGCATCACCGACTACCCGCTCGCGGCCGAATCCCAGAGGCGGCTACGGCATAAGCCGACTCCCAGTTGGTGGCTCCAGGGAAGCCGACTATGGGGAGTCGGCCCGTGACTTCCCACTCTCTGCCTTCGAAAAGAAGGACGAGACCGGGGATGGCCGGAGTACGGCCCTCCCCTACTTTGATTACTAAGGGCAGGTATGGCTACAGTACATCGTACCGGAGGAGATCTCCGTCCAGCGCGGCACTATTGCCATACTGGCCCTGACGTCTGCCCCAGCGGTGAAACCCTGTTCCCACGTTGGCCTGCATGTACGGCCTGGAGACGGCGGGTCCCGCTAGTCAGCGGGGGGGGGGGGACGAAAGACGGCGAGAGCACCCGAAGACGGACCTCGTGGGAGTCGGCCTCCGAGAGTCGGCCCGTTCCTCCCACGGGCCCCGCGCGACATTAACCGGATAAGACGGGGAGTGGCGACAGTGATCGCCCGCCAGGCGGCGGCACTGTTGCCACGACCCCACGACCAAGCCAACGTCATCAAAGGCCCAGCTACAGTGACCAGGTCAGTCGGCAGGGCCCACCAGCGGCGGGCCCCAGGAGTCGGCGGAGAAGACGGCGGCCTAAGAGACAGACGACTGGGACCCGCGCCCAGCCAGATTACCATTGTACCCCCGGGGGGTAGGCCTATATAAACCCCCCGGAGCACCCATGCAAAGGGTTCGATCCTTTTACCACTAGACCAGAAACCTAAGAGAGAGAGAGCTAGCCTTGCCCTCTCCTGCCTCAAGAACACAGCTCGAGGAGCAACCTTGTACACATATCACCATAGTGATCATGCGGAGATCCCGCAGAGCAGCAGTAGGGGTATTATCTCCTCGGAGAGCCCTGAAGCTGGGTAAGATTCGCCGGCGTGCATGTCTACGCCTCATCCCGTTTCCAGGCACCGGCGACGTTCTACTCGCCCCCACCATGATAAGCCATCCCTTGGCATATGTCGCATCCAACCCCCGACATTTGGCGCCCACCGTGGGGCGAGGTGCACCGTCGTCTGGAGATTTGTTCTGGACGGGAACCTATTTCCTCCCTGGCGAGCGCAGCCAGCCCGGCACGCCAGAGGGAGTCTGCGCCGACGCGCTGCACGGCGCTGAGACCGCCTGCGCGGCCAGCTGCCTCGCCGATCTTGTCGGCAAGGTTCGCCTCTCCGACGAGCCTGCATCCGACGCAGGCACCGGCGGCCCCGAGAGCCTTCTCGTGGGCCTCCTCGACGAACTCCACGTTGCTGGCGAGCCTGCCGCTGACCTGGAGTCCGTAGGCTCCACCGACCCGATGCTGGTCGACTCCGACACCGCGTCGCTCGACGCCTTTCCCACCAACGTGGTGGTCTATGACGAGACGCTCCCTCGCGCGGAGAGCGGCGGAAGCACCGTCACAGAAGTGCTCGTCATCGGCCATGGCGAGCACTCCGACGGAGGAGCTCGCGACCCACTTGATGCGGCACTGCAAGACCTGGATGCGCCCATTCCAGAGTACGCTGACGCCGAGACGCTGGAGGCACGCCGCCTCCAGCTCGTCGAAGGCGCAAAGAAGCTGGCAAGCATGAGACGCTTGTCGGAGGCCTATCAGCGTGAGATGGATCGCGCTGTGGGCGGCTCGCCGGCCCCAACAGGGCCTAGCCGCCTAGGCGCGGTCCGGCAATGCGGCGCGGACATCGCCAGCATGTTCGGGGCCAATCGCCCCGTATACGCCACGCCCGCCGAGAACATTCGAGCCGCCTAGGCGGCGGCGGATGAGTTGGACAACCTCGAGGGCGAAGAGCGCCGACTGATGATGGAGCGAGTCCAGCAACTCCTCGACGCGGCTGACACGCAGAATGCGGTCGGCTGCCGAACTGAGGGGCCGCAACAACCGAACGACGACCTGCCACCCTGCTGAGATCAAGGCACGACGTCTCGGACGCCGACTGGCGGCATCCGCGGAAGAAAAGACAAGGAGCCGGCTGCGAGCCGCAGTCGGACTCACATCACCATCGAGCGCGACCAAGATGGCCGCCCGAGAGCAGTGGAGCGGCGGGATGACTATGTGCCTCCTCCACCCCGCAGAGAAAGACAAGTCTCCCCACCGCCCGTTGAGCATCCGACTCTCGGAGGCCGCCTCGGCCGCCGAGAGGGATTCGGAGAGAATGATGCCCACCACCGGATCGACCGACTCCACCGATCCCTGGCGCTGGAAGAAGAAGACGAGCTGGGACCGCCGTGTTTCGGCCCCCGCATCCGAGATGAGCCCTTTCCCAAAGGGTTCACTCTCCCTAGAGACACTCCCAAGTACACCGGCTCCGTGAAGCCGGAAGACTGGCTAGTTGACTACTCCACTGCCGTCAGCATAGCAAACGGCAACAAGCGTGTTGCCGTGAAGTACGTTCCACTCATGCTCCAGGGCACGGCCCGGACATGGTTGAACAGCCTGAAACCCCGCAGCATCAACGGCTGGCCCGACTTCACCGAGGCTTTCATCCGCAACTTCACAAGCACGTACAAGCTACCTCCCAAGCCTCGCCAGCTCTCCTTGTGCGTGCAAGGCCCCAACGAATCTACTCGCGAGTACCTCACGCGTTGGGCCGAGCTCCGAAACTCCTGCGAGGGCGTGCACGAGGTGCAGGCCATCGAGTACTTCACCGCCGGGTGCAGAGAAGGCACCCTCCTCAAGCATAAGCTCCTTTGTGATGAGCCAGAGACCCTGGACGAGCTGCTGATCATAGAAGACAAGTACGCCACAGCCGACTCTTCTATGAAGACGGAGATCCAAGTCCGCACGGCCGGCAAAGTGGTCCCTCAAGCTTCCAGAACTCCGGCTGGGGACGCCAGTCGGCGGCAACAGCAGAACGATCACAAGCGCAAGGCCCCGCAGCCGGCTTCCAGTAGCCGGCAGGTCGCGACAGTCGACGATCAGCAGCCAGAAGGGCAGCCTCCGCCCAAGCGGCAGAAGGGCGGCAAGTCCAACTGGTTGCCGGCTTTCTCCTACGAGCAGACTCTAGATGGTCCCTGCAAGTTCCACAGCGGCGCGAAGCCATCGAGCCACACCATCAGAAAGTGCCACTGGCTCACCAGGATTGCCAAGGGAGACGGCCTGGTGCCTCCTCCACCTGCTGGGCAGCCGCCTCCGCCTCCACCCCAGCAGCCGGCTGTCAGGCCAGTCGGCGCAGTACAAGACGAGTACCCGGAAGAGCATGGAGCCTACGTGGTGTTCACCAGTGTGCAGATGACAGTCGCAGTAGGCGGCTGCAGCGGCAAGAAGTTAACGCAGTAGCGTCAGATACTCCAGAGTTCATGCACTGGTCCGAGAAGCCTATCAGTTGGAGCAGAGCTGATCACCCAGAGGTGATGCCGAATCCAGGTTCCTATGCCCTGGTCCTGGAAGCCACCTTTGCCACTGATAGGCGGGCAGCTCGCTTCTCGTGAGTTCTGATAGATGGAGGTAGCAGTATCAACATCCTGTATAAGGATACAATGGAGAAGCTGGGAATCAAGCAAAGACAGCTCCAGAGCAGCCGGACCGTATTCCATGGGATTGTCCCTGGCCTTTCCTGCTCCCCAATCGGCAAGATTTTGATAGATGTCCTCTTCGGAGATAAGGATCATTTCCGCCGAGAGCCAGTCTGGTTTGAAGTGGTGGACCTCGAGAGCCCATACCATGCGCTGCTTGGCCGACCTGCTTTGGCCAAGTTCATGGCGGTCCCCCACTACGCCTACCTCAAGATGAAGATGCCGAGTTCCAAGGGAATTCTGACTGTGGCCGGCGACTACAGGAAGTCGTCCGCTTGCGCAGCCGAGAGCAGTCGGCTGGCCGAGTCCTTGGTTGTTGCAGCAGAGAAGCGGCTTCTTGATCGGGTTGTGGCGATGGCCGGCAAGCAGCCTGAGATGTCGCCCAACCCCAAGGAGTCGGAAGCTGAGGGCTCGTTCAAGCCAGCAAAGGAAACGAAGAAGATACCCTTGGACCCAGAGCACCCGGAAAAGTACGCTGTCATAGGTGCAAACCTTGACAGCAAATAGGAAGGCGAGCTCGTCGATTTCCTCCGTGAAAATCGGGACATCTTCGCATGGTCCTCCAAAGACATGCCAGGTGCGTCGACGGAATTGGCCAAGCACAAGTTACATGTCCGGTCTGATGTGAAGCCCGTCAGGCAGCCCTTGCGCCGCCTGTCAGAAGAGAAAAGAAGAGTTGTTGGTGAAGAGATAGCCCGGCTCCTTGCAGCCGGCTTTATCATGGAAGTATTTTTCCCAGAGTGGCTAGCAAACCCAGTTTTAGTACTAAAGAAGAACAAGCAGTGGCGAATGTGTATTGACTACACAAGCCTCAACAAAGCCTGCCCCAAGGACCCGTTTGCTTTGCCGAGAATCGATCAGGTGATAGACTCCACAGCCGGATGCGAGCTGTTGAGCTTCTTAGACGCCTATTCAGGATATCACCAGATCAAGCTGAACCCGGCAGACAGATTAAAGACCGCCTTCATCACGCCGTTTGGAGCCTTCTGCTACCTGACCATGACGTTCGGCTTAAGGAACACCGGCGCCACCTTTCAGCATTGCATGCAGAAGTGCCTCCTCAAGCAACTCGGCCAAAATGCCCACGTTTACGTGGATGATTTGGTGGTGAAGACGGAAAAGCGCGGAACTTTGCTGGAAGACCTCAAGGAGACCTTTGAGAACCTGCGCCGATTCTAGATCAAGCTTAACCCCGAGAAGTGCGTTTTCGGAGTACCAGTCGGCCAGCTACTCGGCTTCCTGGTCTCTGAACGCGGCATAGAGTGCAACCCTATGAAGATCAAGGCCATCGAGAGGATGGAGGTACCTAGCCGACTGTTGGATGTGCAGAAGTTCACTGGCTGCCTGGCATCCATCAGCCGTTTCATCAGTCGGCTGGGCGAGAAAGCTCTCCCTTTATACCAGCTCATGAAGAAGACCAATTTTTTCGAGTGGAACCACAAGGCGGATGAGGCCTTTCTGCAGCTGAAGAAGATGTTGGTTACTCCCCCTGTGTTGGCGGCTCCGACTCCCAAAGAGCCCATGCTCCTATACATCGCCGGCACCAGCCGAGTAGTCAGCACAGTCATTGTAGTAGAGCGCAAGGAGGAAGGCAAGGCACTACCAGTCCAGAGACCGGTGTATTACCTGAGTGAAGTACTGTCGACCTCCAAGCAAAACTACCCCCACTACCAGAAGATGTGCTACGGCGTGCACTTTGCCGCCAAGAAGCTGAAGCCCTACTTCCAAGAACATCCAATCACTATCGTCTGCACGGCCCCATTAGCAGAAATCATTGGAAGCCGAGATTCGTCCGGCCGAGTGGCCAAATGGGCAATAGAGTTGGCGCCCTACACGATCTACTATCAGCCCCGCACCGCCATCAAGTCACAAGCACTGTCCGACTTCCTCGTCGACTGGGCCGAGACCCAGTACCTGCCGCCAGCACCTGACTCCACCCATTGGCGGATGCATTTCGATGGCTCCAAGATGCGCACCGGCTTGGGAGCCGGCGTTGTTCTCACTTCTCCCAAAGGCGACAAGCTCATATATGCACTGCAGATCCATTTTGCCGCCTCCAACAACGTCGCTGAATACGAGGCGCTCATGCACGGGCTTCGGCTTGCCAAAGAACTTGGCATTCGCCGGATCCTGTGTTATGGCGACTCCGACTTGGTGGTCCAGCAATCATCTGGCGACTGGGACGCCAAGGACGCAAACATGGCAAGCTACCGCTTCCTCGTGAAGCAACTCAGCGGATATTTCGAGGGGTGCGAGTTCCTCCACGTGCCAAGAAATGACAATGACCAAGCAGATACTTTGGCACGAATCGGCTCCACCCGCCAAGCAATACCATCAGGAGTTGCTCTCGAGCGCCTCCTCAAGCCGTCTATCAAGCCCTCACCCGAGTCAGATTCCATTTTTGTGCCGACTCCCCCTGAAGAAGCCGGATCCGGCTCAAGAGCCCAAGCAGACGGTGCAAAAACCCTCGCAGATGACTCCAAGAACGCCGCAGTCAAGGACGGCCCAGGGACTTCAGAACTCGGCCCGGGGACTGTGGCGACCAAAGAAAAGACTCCAGAACTCGGCCCGGGGACTGCACCAGTCGGCCCGGGGACTTCACTGATCTAGCAAGCGGCCGCGGACTCCAGCCCGCCGCCTCCCAGCCCAGCCGCCCTCGTCCAAGTCGCAGTTCTCGCAGTTGAAGAGATAGCAGCACCCTCATGGGCCCAACCCATCCTCCAATTCCTGGTGAACAAGGAGCTGCCGTCTGATGAAACCTTAGCTCGGCAAGTACAACGCCGGGCAGCAGCATACACCATAATCAACAGAGAGCTGGTCAGGCGCAGCATCACTGGTGTTTACCAGCGCTGCGTCGACCCAGAGCAAGGCCAAGCAATTCTCAGAGACATCCATCAAGGCGAGTGCGGCCACCATGCGGCCTCAAGAGCACTCGTCGCCAAAGCTTTCCGACACGGTTTCTTCTGGCCGACTGCACTAGAAGAGGCCAAAGAGTTGGTCCAGAGATGCAAGGGGTGCCAGAAGTTCCAATCCAAGCCACATCAGCCGGCTTCAGCACTCAAGACTATCCCCATCGCCTGGCCCTTTGCAGTTTGGGGCCTGGATATGGTGGGACCCTTCAAGACGGCACGAGGCAGCCTAACTCATCTACTTGTCGCGGTGGACAAGTTCACCAAGTGGATAGAAGTGAAGCCCATCAAGAAGTTGAATGGTCCGACTGCCGTGACTTTCATCTCAGACATCACAATTCGGTATGGCATACCGCACAGCATCATCACCGACAACGGCACCAACTTTGCCAAAGGCGCCTTGGCCCGTTTCTGCACGACGCAGGGCATCCGACTGGACTTAGCGTCCGTTGCCCATCCGCAGTCAAACGGGCAAGTGGAACGGGCGAATGGCCTCATCCTGTCCGGCATCAAGCCTCGGTTGGTCGAACCACTGGAGCGTTTGGCCGGCTGTTGGCTTGACGAGTTGCGGCCGTCCTCTTGAGTCTGTGTACGACTCCAAACAAGTCAACCGGCTTCACGCCCTTCTTCCTCGTCTACGGTGCTGAAGCCGTCATCCCAACGGATATAGAGTTCGACTCCCCGCGAGTCACGATGTACACCACGGAGGAAGCAGAAGAAGCACGACAAGATGGCGTCGATCTGCTGGAAGAGGGCCGGCTGTTGGCACTCAGCCGGTCCAGCATCTACCAGCAGAGCCTACGTCGCTACTACAACAGGAAGGTCAGGCTGAGATCCTTCCAAGAAGGCGACCTTGTGCTCCGGCTGATCCAGCGAACAGCCGGCCAGCACAAGTTGTCGGCTCCTTGGGAAGGCCCCTTCATCATCAGCAAGGTGCTGGGCAATGACTCCTACTACCTGATCGACGCTCAGAAGCCCCGAGCACGCAAGAGGGACGACTCTGGCAAAGAGACGGAGCGACCATGGAACGCGAATCTTCTTCGAAGATTTTACAGTTAATGCAGTATGTACCACGCTACGCCTTTGTATTGAAGTACCAAGACTCTGGGCCCCCCGAGACGGACTCGGGGACTGCCCCTTTTGTTATATGTATGATAAGTATTATGCTTCCGAGTATGCTACTCTTTGTTATGCCGCTCGGCACCGGGCTCGACTAGTCGGCCCGGGGACTCGCCGTCTCGCGCTATGAAAACGCTTCCTGCAGTCGGACAAGTAGTGTGTGGTGCCTAAGTCGTCTCCTGTTAGAAGCCGCAGCTCGCAGAGCGACTGCCCAGCGGTCAGGAGTAAGGAAGAATGGGCGCCCACACGAAAAATGGCTAAGGACTCAAAGCACAAACATAGCTCGAGCCGGCTTTCCAGCTGTTCCTCGCAAAACCGACTCCGAGTAGTCGGCTTGCCGTTTTCTATCCGACTTGCTAAGAAAACTCTAGAATGGCTAAGTACTTGCCTTCCCAAAGTAGCCAAGTATTTGATCCAGCGGCAGTTCGCGGAGCGGCTGTCCGACTGGCAAAGACGGCTTCCAAGGGAAGGCGACAAAGGGAAAAAGCCAAAAGAGCAATAAGTAAGAAATGATAGAACCCAGATAAATATTTACATCACAAAGGCCATTGGCCGAATCCTCGAACGGAAGTTCAAAATACACCCCGCGGGTGGAATTGTGCGAATTAACAAAGTTCTTCGAGAAACTACTAAGCAGATGAACAAAGCAAGGCAGCGGCCTATGAAGTCGCAGACGGGTTCGGGGGCTCGGAGGAGATGGCGGTGTCGGACGTTGGGGCGGCCGGCTGGGCAGACTCGGCTTGATCACCTCCAGCAACAGTCGGCGTAGGCGGGCGCGGCTCGTTGTTGGAGGCACGGTCGAGCTGAGGCTGATCGCCTGCTCGGGCTTCTAGCGCCTCCATATCATCGCCGGCCTCCACCTGGTCTCCCTCCTCAACACTGGAGCCGATCACCTCCGCCGAGGCCTCGCCGTAGTTCGGGTTCATCCCAAACCACTCCGGCGGCGCCTCCTTGCCGTTGTCAATTCGCTCAGGAACGAAGACATTGGTGTCGACGTACTCGGCGATCGCCGCGGCGCGCTTGACAAAGTCATCCTTCATGGCTGCCAGCTCCGGCTGGGCCTCAGCCTGGAGCGTGGCCAGCTGGTCCAGGCTCAGGTCTGGATACCACGCCTTGATGAACTCCAAGGCACAACACGCTCCGGCACGTGCCGAGGAGCCTTTCCAAGCCTCCAGACGGCCCACTGCGACCTCCAGCCAGTCGGCAGTCCGGCTGGGAGTGCGCAGAATCGGCATTTCTGGCCACAAGGCAGCAATCGCCTGGGCGCCGACACGTTGAAGCCGGCGCAGCATCCGGTGAGCCGGCCGCAGGCGAGCCTCGATGCTCAGAAGCTGTTCATCAAGAGTCTAGGGGGCGTTGGCAGCAACCTCCTCGCCGGCTGCCCTCCGCACCTCGCGATCAGCCTTGATGGCTTGAACGGCAGTTTGCGCATGGCCCGGGAAGAAGTCTACCAAGACGAAAAAAGAAGCAAGTCAGAAAAAGCAAGAGTCGGCCCGACCCGCAGTCGGCTGCTCAAAGAAAGCGAGTAAAGAAAACTTACCATCAACGATATCTTCAATCTCATGGAAGCCGGAGGTCAGCATCACCTCCTTGTTGGTCCAGGAGGAGCGTTCGGCTTCGAACTCGTCTTGGAGTTTAGTTTCTCTCTCCTTCGCCTCCTCATGTGCCTTCTTGAGCAGCTCCTTCTGCTCCGCCAGCTGCGCAGCCAGCAGGTCGCGCTCCGTGACGAGCTTGCCGCATTCCACCTCCTTGGCGCGCAAGGCGGTGTTGGCTTCGCCCAGCTGCTGCTGAAGAATGGCGTTGGCCTCTGAAGAAAGAAGAAAAAGGACACAAGTCATCAGAAAAGGTCGCCAAGAAGATCCGGCCCGACTGCGCAGCAGTCGGCCCGAATCTCGGGGACTACAGCCCGCGGGTGCGCCAGCGCGCCCCCGCGAAGAAGGAAACTCACTCCGGCTCTCCGACAAGTCGGCGGTCCGCTTGCCCAGCTCTTCAACATTACGGTTGAAGACGGTGGCTCGGAGGTTGTGGTAGTCCTACGATAAGCATTTCAAAAAGAATAAGCATTTGGAACTCGCCAATAGAGTTCCAACCCGCCTGCTCAGCAGCCGGCTCGGAACTCGGGGACTACACCCAGTGGGTGCGCTGGCGCGCCCCCACGGAGAAGAGCAAGAAAAAACAAAGTCAGAAGAAACATACCCGGACGGCCGCACGCGACGCCAGATGTGCCTTGGTCCAGTTCTGGAGGGCGTCGCCTTCGGCTCGCAGCTTTGCCTGGACGTCCAGGAGCGCCTGGTTCAGCGGGCCGGAGCCATCTCCTCGCACCCACCCGACGGGCGCGACGCTCATCACCTCGACGTCTGGCACGGCCGAGCTGGCTGCTCCGGTCTCCAGAGGGAGCGGCGCTGAAGTCGCCTTCTCCAGACGACGGCGCGTCGGCGAGGCGACTTGGAGAAGCAAGTTCGCCACGGCTTCGTCCGTAGTCGGCGGCACCGGCGGGTCCGCCGGCTGTTTATCCCTCGCGCTTCCCGATGACGGCGGGGGCGGTGGTGGCGGCACCACCGTATCCGGCCCGGGGATCTCACCGCCCTCCCACTCCACGACGGGGTGCTCCCCGCCGACTTCCCCAGACTGCTCCATATGATCCGGAGGCGGCGCCAAGTTCAATTGGACAACGAGCAGCGCCGACTGGCAGCGCGCGGCTTCTTCGGCCCGCTCTTTGGCCGCGGCGGCGGCTTCTGCTCCCTCCAGCCCCTTCTGGGTGGAGGCGGCCGCCTTCCCGGCCTCCACCTTCTCCCGACGGGCGGCTTCGTCCTCGTCGCGCTTCTCCTGCGCGTTCCGCTCCGTCGCTTCGCGGAGGTCGGCAGCAGGGTCAATACGCCGAGTCATGGCGGACGACTCCACCGACCCCCTGATGGAGGCGGTGGCAACTCTCCCAAGGGTGAGAGGAGCTCTGGAACAGGGAAGACACGTAAGGACCCGGACAAAATCCACCAAAAGATAAAGCAAGACAAAGAACAGAAACACTTACCCAGAGGATAGCGGCGGCTTCTTCACTTCCTTACGGAAGCGTTGGGCCCTCGCGACCGCCTCTTCCCGTTTGGTCGCGGCGGCTGCCCCCTTAAACTTCTTCTCCCGGCCTCCGAGGGAACTCGGCCCGGCCCGGCGCTTCCTTGCGCCGTCTTGCCTCGACGGATGGCGCGGGGCGACTTCCCCATCTTCGCCGACGGGCCAGTCGGCGAAGGTGGCCGAGGGCCTGAGGCCGCCTTCCTCTCCTTCAACGCCTCCTTCGGCGTCGGCCTCCATCGCCGCCGCCCCCAGGTCGGGGTCGTCGATGTCGCTCTCCGCTCGATCGGGGGCGAACTGGCGGGGCGGACCCGCGGCGCCGGCCGAGGGATGGATGAGAGGATTCTGAGTAAAAAAATAAAAATAATAGAGATCAGGAGTCGGATTCGGCTGTGGAAGAAGAAGAAGAAGAAGAACCACTTACCACTGGCGGGGGGTTGGCGCGCGAGTACGGCTCCATGCCGAACTGCCAATCCTCCGAGAGGCCGCAGTTCGCGATGTAGTTCACCGTGTCCGCCACCTCCGCGTGGGGCATGTCCTTGGTGCACATCCGACTGGGGTCCCGGTGGCCGCTCATCTAACAGATCAGATGAGGCCGGCTTTGGAGCGGGAGGACTCGGCGCGCCACGAAGGCGGCCAGCAAGTCGGGCCCAGTCAGACCGACCGACTGCGTCAGCACTCGAAGTCGCGCCACGGCGGCGGCTCCAGCCGGAGTCAGCGTCTTGGCATGGTAGGACCAGCTGGGCTGCCTCCCAGCTGGCGCGCCGGCTATGTAAGCCGGTAGATTAACCCAGTCGCCGTCTGGGGCGACGTTCTTCACATAGAAGTTAGAGCGCTGCCACATCTTCACCGACTTGATCAGCTGGATGGCGGGGAATGGGTTGTCGACCGTCGTCCTCCGCATCGTGATGAAGGCGCCGCACTGGGCTGGCACGCCGGCGACATGCGTGCCGAGCTTGGATTGAAAGAACTCCCCCCACAGCTCGATGGTGGGGAGAACGCCGAGGAAGCCCTCGCACAAAGCAGTGAAGGCCGCCAGCAGCACCACCGTGTTTGGGGTGAGGTGGTGCGGCTGGAGGCCATGGAAGTCCAAGAACGAGCGGAAGAACCCGCTCGCCGGTTGCCCCAGGCCACGCATGAGGTGGGAGCGGAACACGAGCTGCTCGCCCCCTTCGGCACCGGCATCACCTCCGTCGACGATGGAGCGCGGGCCTGCACGAGGTGCGCGCCGGGGAGGCGGCGTGTCTTGCGGAGGAAGTCGATCATGTCGTCGTCGATCTCGGAACCGTCCCATATGCCGGAGCGCACGGCGGCGGGCGCGGCGGCGGAGGAAGAGCTCATCGCTGCAAGCGGGGCGCAGTTCGGCGCAGCAGCGGTGGGAGAAAGAAGAAAGAAGCAAAGGAAGCAGAGGAGAGCGGGCGCGCATGCTTCGCCGCCCCGCTCCCTCCGCCTACTTATAGACCAGCGAGCTGAGAAGCCGAGGGGGCATCATGGGATTAACTGCGCCCACGCCCCCATGACCCCCACGATTTACCATGGAAGTTACCACGCGCATTTACTGTGCTGGGAAGCTCAACCGCCCGTGCGGCCACAACGGATCCGTTCGAAGGCCGAGGTGTGGTAATGGCGGGCCCCACCCACGGGCCTGTCCTGTCGCGCGCGTGGGTTGGCAGACTGGCCCGGCCACGTGGCGTCCCTTGGCAGGTCCGCGGCGGGCGGCGGCCGGCGGCCGTGTAGCTTATCAAGCACGCCGTCTGAATCCTGCCAAGACTTTCAAACTCTTTGAAGAGCAAGACGGCCTTCGACGAGTCCGGCTTCCCATAGTCGCCTTGTCAGAGATGGCCTGAATAAGATCACCTCCCCATGGTCCACTCGGAGGAAGACGGCAGGCAAGCCTCAGATCCATCCACTCGGAGGAAGAAACTGTTGAGGCTCCTCGACATGTCTCCCTCGGTGCCTCCCCAGCTTCGGGGACTACTGTCGGAGTAATGGGCCACGGGTAGGCTCACCCGGGACCCAGAACCTTTCAAGAGATCGGGGCAGGCTTCGCCCCTCAAAGATCCAAAGACGAAGGGTAGCATCACCGACTACCCGCTCGCGGCCGAATCCCAGAGGCAGCTACAACATAAGCCGACTCCTAGTTGGTGGCTCCAGGGAAGCCGACTATGGGGAGTCGGCCCGCGACTTCCCACTCTCTGCCTTCGAGAAGAAGGACGAGACCGGGGATGGCCGGAGTACGGCCCTCCCCTACTTTGATTACCATGGGCAGGTATGGCTACAGTACATCGTACCGGAGGAGATCTCCGTCCGGCGCGGCACTGTTGCCATACTGGCCCTGACGTCCGCCCCAGCGGCGAAACCCTGTTCCCACGTTGGCCTGCATGTACGGCCTGGAGACGGCGGGTCCCGCTAGTCAGCGGGGGGACGAAAGACGGCGAGAGCACCCGAAGACGAACCTCGTGGGAGTCGGCCTCTGAGAGTCGGCCCGTTCCTCCCACGGGCCCCGCGCGCCATTAACCGGATAAGACGGGGAGTGGCGACAGTGATCGCCCGACAGGCGGCGGCGCTGTTGCCACGACCTCACGACCAAGCCAACGTCATCAGAGGCGCGGCTACAGTTGTTGGGTAACGTAGCATAAATTCAAAAATTTCCTACGTGTCACCAAGATCTATCTATGGAGAAACCAGCAACGAGGGGAAGAAGAGTGCGTCTACATACCCTTGTAGATCGCTAAGCGGAAGCGTTCAAGTGAACGGGGTTGATGGAGTCGTACTCGTCGTGATCCAAATCACCGATGATCCTAGTGCCGAACGGACAGCACCTCCGCGTTCAACACACGTACAGCCCGGTGACGTCTCCCATGCCTTGATCCAGCAAGGAGAGAGGGAGAGGTTGAGGAAGACTCCATCCAGCAGCAGCACAACGGCGTGGTGATGATGGAGGAGCGTGGCAATCCTGCAGGGCTTCGCCAAGCACCGCGGGAGAGGAGAAGGACTTGGGAGAGGGGAAGGGCTGCGCCAACACATTGGTGTGGTTGCCCTCCCACCCCCCACATATATATAGGGGCAAGGGAGAGGGGGGCCGGCCCCCTCAGATCCAATCTGAGGAGGGGGCAGCGGCCCAGGGGGGGTTCCTTGCCCCCCAAGGCAAGGGGGTGCCCCCCTTTAGGGTTCCCCCCAAACCCTAGGCGCATGGGCCCTAGGGGGGAGGCGCCCAGCCCACTAACGGGCTGGTCCCTCTCCACATACAGCCCATAGGCCCCCCCCGGAGCAGGTGGACCCTCCCGGTGGACCCCCGGAACCCGTTCGGTGGTCCCGGTACAATGCCGGTAACCCCCGAACTCTTCCGGTGACCGTATGATGACTTCCCATATATAAATCTTTACCTCCGGACCATTCCGGAACTCCTCGTGACGTCCGGGATCTCATCCGGGACTCCGAACAACATTCGGTAACCACATACAAACTTCCTTTATAACCCTAGCGTCATCGAACCTTAAGTGTGTAGACCCTACAGGTTCGGGAGACATGCAGACATGACCGAGACGTTCTCCGGTCAATAACCAACAGTGGGATCTGGATACCCATGTTGGCTCCCACATGTTCCATGATGATCTCATCGGATGAACCACGATGTCAAGGACTTAATCAATCCCGTATACAATTCCCTTTGTCTATCGGTATGATAGTTGCCCGAGATTCGATCGTCGGTATCACGATACCTTGTTCAATCTCGTTACCGAAAAGTCTCTTTTACTCGTTCCGCAACACATCATCCCGTGATCAACTCCTTGATCACATTGTGCACATTATGATGATGTCCTACCGAGTGGGCCCAGAGATACCTCTCCGTCACACGGAGTGACAAATCCCAGTCTCGATTCGTGCCAACCCAACAGACACTTTTGGAGATACCTGTAGTGTACCTTTATAGCCACCCAGTTACGTTGTGATGTTTGGCACACCCAAAGTACTCCTACGGTATCCGGGAGTTGCACAATCTCATGGTCTAAGGAAACGATACTTGACATTAGAAAAGCTTTAGCATACGAACTACATGATCTTGTGCTAGGCTTAGGATTGGGTCTTGTCCATCACATCATTCTCCTAATGATGTGATCCCGTTATCAACGACATCCAATGTCCATGGTCAGGAAACCGTAACCATCTATTAATCAACGAGCTAGTCAACTAGAGGCTTACTAGGGACATGGTGTTGTCTATGTATCCACACATGTATCTGAGTTTCCTATCAATACAATTCTAGCATGGATAATAAACGATTATCATGAACAAGGAAATATAATAATAACCTATTCATTATTGCCTCTAGGCCATATTTCCAACAACAGTGACCAGGTCAGTCGGCGGGGCCCACCAGCGGCGGGGCCCAGGAGTCGGCGGAGAAGACGGCGGCCTAAGAGACAGACGGCTGGGACCCGCGCCCAGCCAGATTACCATTGTACCGCCGGGGGGTAGGCCTATATAAACCCCCCGGAGCACCCATGCAAAGGGTTCGATCCTTTTACCACTAGACCAGAAACCTAAGAGGGAGAGAGCTAGCCTTGCCCTCTCCTGCCTCAAGAACACAGCTCGAGGAGTAACCTTGTACACATATCACCATAGTGATCATGCGGAGACCCTGCAGAGCAGCAGTAGGGGTATTATCTCCTCGGAGAGCCCTGAAGCTGGGTAAGATTCGCCGGCGTGCATGTCTACGCCTCATCCCATTTCCAGGCACCGGCGACGTTCTACTCGCCCCCACCATGATAAGTCATCCTTTGACATATGTCGCATCCAACACCCGACACGCGGCGTCGCGGACGCCGATTGGCGGCGTCGGCGGAAGAAAAGACAAGGATCCAGCTATCAGCCATAGTCGGACCCGCGTCACCATCGAGCGCGACCAAGACGGCCGCCCAAGAGCAGTGGAACGACGGGACGACTGTCCGCCTCCTCCCCCTCGCAAGGAAAGGAGAGTCTCCCCGCCACCTGTTGAACATCCGACTCTCGGCGACCGCCTTGGCCGTCGAGAGGGAGTCAGAGAAAACGACGCACGCCACCAGATCGACCGACTCCACCGGTCCCTGGCGCTGGAAGAAGAAGACGAGTTGGGTCCGCCGTGTTTCGGTCCCCGCATCCGAGATGAGCCCTTTCCCAGAGGGTTCACGCTCCCCAGAGATACGCCCAAGTACACCGGCTCCGTGAAGCCGGAAGACTGGTTGGTTGACTACTCCACAGCCGTCAGCATAGCGAACGGCAACAAGCGAGTTGCCGTGAAGTACGTTCCACTCATGCTCCAGGGCACGGCCCGGACATGGTTGAACAGCCTGAAGCCCCGCGGCATCAACAGCTGGGTCGACTTCACCGACGCCTTCGTCTGCAACTTCACAAGCACGTACAAGAGACCTCCCAAGCCACGCCTGCTTTCCTTGTGCGTGCAAGGCCCCAACGAGTCAACTCGCGACTACCTCACGCGCTGGGCCGAGCTTCGGAACTCCTACGAGGGCGTGCACGAGGTGCAGGCTATCGAGTACTTCACCGTCGGGTGCAGAGAAGGCACCCTCCTCAAGCACAAGCTTCTCTGCGACGAGCCAGAGACCCTTGACAAACTGCTGATCATAGCAGACAAGTATGCCACAGCCGACTCGTCCATGATGGCGGAGATTCAAGTTAGTGCAACTGGCAAAGTGGCCCCTCAAGCCCCCAGAACTCCGGCTGGAGACGCCAGTCGGCGGCAGCAGCAGAACGACCACAAGCGCAAGGCCCCACAGCCGGCTTCCAGTAGCCGACAGGTGGCGACAGTTGAGGACCAGCAACCGGAGGGACACCCTCCGCCCAAGCGACAAAAAGGCGGCAAGGCCAAGTGGTTGTCGGCTTTCTCTTACGAGCAAACTCTTGATGGCCCTTGCAAGTTCCGTAGCGGCGCGAAGCCGTCTAACCACACCACTTGGAAGTGCCACTGGCTCACCAGGATCGCCAAGGGAGACGGCCTCCTGCCTCCCCTGCCTGCTGGGCAGCCGCCTCCGCCTCCACCCCAGCAGCCGGCTGTCAGGCCAGTCGGCACAGTACAAGACGAGTACCCAGAAGAGCATGGAGCCTATGTGGTGTTCACCAGCGTGGCTGACGATCGACGCAGCAGGCGACTGCAGCAGCAAGAGGTGAACGCAGTAGCATCAGCGATACCAAAGTTCATGCACTGGTCCGAAAAGCCTATCAGCTGGAGCAGGGCTGATCACCCAGAGGTGATGCCGAGTCCAGGCTCCTACGCTCTGGTCTTGGACTCCACCTTTGCCACGGATAAAAGAGCCGCTCGCTTCTCGCAAGTGCTGATCGACGGAGGCAGCAACATCAACATCCTGTACAAGGACATAATGGAGAAGTTAGGAATCAAGCAAAGACAACTTCAGAATAGTCGGATTGTGTTCCACGGCATTGTTCCTGGCCTTTCCTGCTCACCAGTCGGCAAGATCCTGATAGACGTCCTCTTTGGGGACAAAGATCATTTTCGCCGAGAGCCAGTTTGGTTTGAAGTGGTGGACCTTGAGAGCCCATACCATGCCTTGGTTGGCCGACCCGCTTTGGCCAAGTTCATGGCGGTTCCCCACTACGCCTACCTCAAGATGAAGATGCCGAGTTCCAAGGGGATTCTGACCATAGCCGGCGACTACAGAAAGTCGTCCGCCTGTGCGGCTGAAAGCAGTCGGCTAGCCGAGTCCCTGGTGACCGCGGCTGAGAAGCGGCTCCTTGATTGGGTTGTGGTGATGGCTGACAAGCGGCCAGAGATGTCGCCTAACCCTAAGGAGTCGGAAGCTGAGGGTTCGTTCAAGCCGGCCAATGAGACAAAGAAGATACCCTTGGACCCAGAGCACCCAGAGAGGTACGCTGTCATAGGTGCGAACCTTGACAGCAAATAGGAAGGCGAGCTCGTCGATTTCCTCCGTGAGAATCGGGACATCTTCGCATGGTCCCCTAAAGACATGCCAGGTGTACCGACGGAATTCGCTAAGCACAAGCTACACGTCCGATCTGATGCCAAGCCAGTCAGGCAGCCCATGCGCCGCCTGTCAGAAGAAAAAAGAAGAGTTGTTGGAGAAGAGATAGCCCGACCCCTTGCAGCCGGCTTCATTATGGAAGTGTTCTTCCCAGAATGGCTAGCCAACCCTGTCCTAGTGCTGAAGAAGAACAAGCAGTGGCGAATGTGTATTGACTACACCAGCCTCAACAAAGCTTGCCCCAAGGACCCATTTGCTCTGCCGAGAATTGATCAGGTGATAGACTCCACAGCCGGATGCGAGTTATTGAGCTTCTTAGATGCATATTCAGGATATCACCAGATCAAGCTGACCCGGCAGACAGACTGAAGACCGCCTTCATCACGCCGTTTGGAGCCTTTTGCTACCTGACCATGACGTTCGGCTTGAGGAATGCCGGCGCCACCTTTCAGCGTTGCATGCAGAAGTGCCTCCTCAAGCAACTCGGCAGAAACACCAACGTCTACGTGGATGATGTGGTGGTGAAGACAGAGAAGCATGGAACACCGCTGGAAGACCTCAAGGAGACCTTTGAGAACCTGCGCTGAGAAGTGCGTCTTCGGAGTACCAGCCGGCCAACTCCTTGGCTTCCTGGTCTCTGAACGCGGCATAGAGTGCAACCCTGTAAAGATCAAGGCCATTGAGAGGATGCAAGTACCCAGCCGACTGTTGGACGTGCAAAAGTTCACTGGCTGCCTGGCGTCCATCAGTCGATTCGTCAGTCGGCTGGGCGAGAAAGCTCTCCCCTTATACCAGCTCATGAAGAGGACCACTTTTTTCGAGTGGAACCACAAGGCGGAAGAAGCTTTTCTCCAGTTGAAAAAGATGTTGACTACTCCCCCTGTGCTGGCGGCTCCGACTCCTAAAGAGCCCATGCTCTTGTACATTGCCGCCACCAGCCGGGTAGTCAGCACAGTCATTGTAGTTGAACGCAAGGAGGAAGGCAAAGCACTACCTGTCCAGAGACCGGTATATTACCTGAGTGAAGTGTTGTCGACCTCCAAGCAGAACTACCCCCACTACCAGAAGATGTGCTATGGCGTGCACTTTACCGCCAAGAAGTTGAAGCCTTACTTTCAAGAGCATCCAATCACTGTGGTCTGCACAGCCCCACTAGCCGAGATCATCGGAAGCTGAGATGCTTCTGGCCGAGTGGCCAAATGGGCCATAGAGCTGGCCCCCTACACCATCTACTATCAGCCCCGCACCGCCATCAAGTCGCAAGCGTTGGCCGACTTCCTCGTCGACTGGGCCGAGATCCAGTACCTGCCGCCAGCGCCCGACTCCACCCATTGGCGGATGCATTTCGATGGCTCCAAGATGTGCACCGGCTTGGGAGCCGGCGTTGTCCTCACTTCTCCCAAAGGCGACCAGCTCAAATATGCGTTGCAAATCCATTTCGCCGCCTCCAACAACATCGTCGAATACGAGGCGCTCGTTCACGGGCTCCGGCTTGCCAAAGAACTTGGCATTCGCCGGATCCTGTGTTACGGCGACTCTGACTTGGTGGTCCAGCAGTCATCTGGCGGCTGGGATGCCAATAATGCTAACATGGCGAGCTATCGTTTCCTCGTACAGCAACTCAGCGGATATTTCGAGGGGTGTGATTTCCTTCACGTGCCAAGAAATGACAACAACCAAGCAGACACCCTGGCACGAATCGGCTCGACCCGCCAAGCAATACCATCCGGCGTCGCCCTTCAGCGCCTCCTCAAGCCATCTGTCAAGCCTTCACCAGAATCAGACTCCATCTTCATGCCGGCTCCCCCCGAAGAAGTCGGATCCGACTCAAGAGCCCCAGCAGACAGCACAAGAATTCTTACAGACGGCTCCAAGAACGCCGCAGTAAAAGTCGGCCCGGGGACTTCCGAACCCGGCCCGGGGACTGCGGCGACCAGCCCGAAGACTCCAGAACTCGGCCCGGGGACTTCATCAATCCAGCAAGCGGCCGCGGACTCCAGCCCGGCGCCTCCCAGCCCAGCCGCCCTCGCCCAAGTCGCAGTTCTGGCAGTTGAAGAAATAGCAGCACCCTCATGGGCCCAGCCCATCCTCAAATTCCTTGTGAGCAAAGAGCTGCCAACCGATGAGATCCTAGCTCGACAAGTACAACGCCGAGCAGCAGCCTACACCATAGTCAACAGAGAGCTGGTCAGGCGCAGCGTCATGGGCGTCTACCAGCGTTGCGTCGAGCCAGAGCAAGGCCAAGCAATTCTCAAAGATATCCATCAAGGCGAGTGCAGCCACCATGCGGCTTCAAGAGCACTCGTCGCCAAAGCCTTTCGACACGGTTTTTTCTGGCCGACCGCCCTAGAAGAGGCCAAGTAATTGGTCCAAAAATGCAAGGGGTGCCAGAAGTTCCGTTCCAAGCCACATCAGCCGGCTTCTGCACTGAAGGCCATCCCCATCGTCTGGCCCTTTGCAGTTTGGGGCCTGGACATGGTGGGACCATTCAAGACGGCGCGAGGAGGCCTAACTCACCTACTTGTCGTGGTGGACAAGTTCACCAAGTGGATAGAAGCAAAGCCCGTCAAGAAGTTGAATGGTCCGACTGCCGTGACTTTCATCTCCGACATCATAATTCGGTATGGCATACCACACAACATCATCACCGACAACGACACAAACTTTGCCAAAGGTGCCTTGGCCCGTTTCTGCGCGACACAGGGCAACCGACTAGACTTGGCGTCCGTTGCCCATCCGCAGTCAAACGGCCAAGTGGAGCGAGCAAATGGCCTCATCCTGTCTGGCATCAAGCCTCGACTGGTCGAACTGCTGGAGCATTCGGCCGGCTACTGGCTTGACGAGTTGCCAGCCGTCCTCTGGAGTCTGCGCGCGACTCCAAACAAGTCGACCGGTTTCACGCCCTTCTTCCTCGTCTATGGTGCTGAAGCCGTCATCCCAATGGACATAGAGTTCGACTCCCCGCGAGTCACCATGTACACCAAGGAGGAAGCAGAAGAAGCACGTCAAGACGGCGTCGATCTGCTGGAAGAGGGCCGGCTGTTGGCACTCAGCTGGTCTAGCATCTACCAGCAGAGCCTGCGCCGATATTACAACAGGAAGGTCAGGATGAGGTCTTTCCAAGAGGGCGACCTTGTGCTCCGACTGATCCAGCGAACAGCCGGCCAGCACAAGTTGTCGGCGCCTTGGGAAGGCCCTTTCATCATCAGCAAAGTGCTGGGCAACGACTCCTACTACCTAATCGACGCTCAGAAGCCCCGAGCACACAAGAGGGACGACTCCGGCAAAGAGACGGAGCGGCCATGGAATGCAAATCTCCTCTGAAAATTTTATAGTTGATGCAGTATGTACCATGCTACCTTTTGTATTTAAGTACCAAGACTCCGGGCCCCCCGAGATGAGCTCGGGGACTGCCCTTTTTGTTATCTATATGATAAGAATTATGCCTTCGAGTATGATACTCTTTGTATGCCGCTTGGCACCGGGTTTGACTAGTCGGCCCGGGGACTCGCCGCCTTGTGCTACGAAACGCTTCCTGCAGTCGGACAAGTAATGTGTGGTGCCCAAGTCGTCTCCTGTCAGAAGCCGCAACTCGTAGAGCGACTGTCTGGCGCGCAGGAGTAAGGAAGAATGGGCGCCCACATGAAAAATGGCTAAGGACTCAAAGCATAAGCATAGCTTAAGACGACTTCCAGCCTCTCTTCGCAAGCCGACTCTTGAGCAGTCGGCTCGCCGCCTTCTATTCAACTTGCTAAGAAACTCTAAAATGGCTAAGTACTTGCCTTCCCAAAAGTAGCCAAGCATTTGATCCAGCGGCAGTCCGCAGAGCGGATGGCCGACTGGCGAGATGGCAACTAAGGGAAGGCGGCAAAGGGAAGAGCCAAAGGAGCAATAAGCAAGAAAGGATAGAACTCGGATGAATATTTACATAACATAGGCCCTTGGCCGAATCTTCGAGCAGAAGTTCAAAATACACCCCGCGGGTGGAATTGTGCGAATTAACAAGTTCTTCAAAGACTACTAAACAGATAAAATAAAGACAAGGCAGCGGCCTAGGAAGCGGCAGACGGGTTCGGAGGGTCGGACGAGATGGCGGTGTCAGGTGTTGGGGTGGCCGGCTGGGCGGTCTCGGTTTGATCACCTTCAGCGGCGGCCGGCTCCGTTAGGCGCGGCTCGTTGCTGGAGGCGCGGTCGAGCTGAGGCTGGCCGTCCACTCCGCCTTCTCGTGCCTCCGTCTCGCCTCCATCCTCCGCCTAGCCTTCCTCCTCGACGCTGGAGCCGATCACCTCCGCCGAGTCCTCGTCGTAATCTGGGTTCATCCCAAACCACTCCGGCGGTGCCTCCTCGCCGTCTTCAGCCCGCTCGAGAATGAAGACGCTGGTATCGGCGTACTCGACAATTGCCGCTGCACGCTTGACGAGGGCGTCTTCCGTGGCTGCCAGCTCCGGCTGGGCCTCTGCCCGGAGCGTGGCCAGCCGGTCCAGGTCCAGCCCCGGATACCACGCCTTGACGAATTCCAAGGCCTGCGCGCTCCAGCCCGGGCCGAGGAACCCTTCCAAGCCTCAAGACGGCCAGCTGCGACCTCCAGCCAGTCGGCAGTTCGACTGGGGGTGCGCAGTACCTGCATGTCTAGCCACAGGGCAGAGATCGCCTGGGCGTCGACGCGTTGAAGCCGGCGCAGCATCCGGTGGGCAGGCCGCAGGCGAGCCTCGATGCTCAGAATCTGCTCGTCAAGGGTCCGGGGGGCATCGGCGGCGACCTCCGCGCCTTCTGCCCTCCGCCTCTCGCGATCAGCCTCGATGGCTTGATTGGCGGCTTGCGAATAGCTGGGAAAGAAATCTACCAAGGCGAAAAGAAGGAAGAGAAAGTCCAAAAACCAGGAGTCGGCCCGACCTATAGTCGGCTACTCAAAGAAGAAAAGTAAAGAAGCTTACCGTCGACAATGTCCTCGATCTTGTGGAAGCCGGAGGCCAGCAATGCCTCCTTGTCAGTCCAGGAGGAGCGCTCGCTTGCGAACTCGGCCAGGAGAGCAGTCTCCTACTCGTCCGCCTCCTCCTGCGCCTTCTTAAGCAGCTCCTTCTGCTCCACCAGTTGTACAGCCAGCAGGTCGCGCTCTGCGGCGAGCTTGCTACACTCCTCCCCCTTGGCACGCAAGACGGTGTTGGCTTCGCCCAGCTACTGCTGAAGAGTGGCGTTGGCCTCTGAAGAAAAAGAAGAAAGAGGACGTTAAGTCGTCAACGAAGAAGGTCGCCAGGAAGATCCGGCCCGACTGCTCAGCAGTCGGCCCGAATCTCGGGGACTACAGCCCGCGGGTGCGCCAGCGCGCCCTCGCGAAGAAGAAAGGGGACTCAATCCGGCTCTTCGACAAGTCGGCAGTCCGCTTGCCCAACTCCTCAACATTGTGGTTGAAGGCGGTGGCCCGGAGGTTGTGATAATCCTATAATAAGTATTTCAGACAAAGTAAATGCTTAGAACACGCCAAATGGAGTTCCGAGCCGCCTGCTGAGCAGCCGGCCCGGAACTCGGGGACTACACCCAGTGGGTGCGCTGGCGCACCCCCACAGAGAAGAACAAAAAGATGAAAACAAAGAAAAACACTTACCCGGATGGCAGCCCGTGACGCCAGGTGCGCCTTGGTGCAGCTCTGGATGGTGTCGCCCTCAGCTCGCAGCTTTGCCTGGACATCCAGAAGCGCCTGGTTCAAAGGGCCCGTGCCGCCTCCTCGCACCCACCCAACGGGCGCGGCGCTCGTCGCCTCGGCATCTGGAATTGTAGAGCTGGCGGCGCCAGTCACCAAAGGGTGTGGCGCCGAAATCGCCTTCTCAAGACGGCGGCGCACTGGCGAGCCGACTTGAAGGAGTAGCTTCGCCACGGCCTCGTCCTTAGTCGGCGGCACCGGCGGGTCCGCCGGCTAATTATCACGTGCGCTCCCAGACGGCGGCGGGGGTGGCGGCGTCGGCGCGACCGTGCCCGACATGGAGGCATCGCCGCCTCCCCTCTCGATGATCGGGAACTCGCCGCCGGCTTCCTCCGACTGCGCCGTGAACTCCGGAGGCGGCCTCGCTGAGTTCAGCGGAATGACAAACACCGCCGACTGGCGGTGCGTGGCTTCCTCAGCCTGCCGCCTTGCCGCGATGGCGGCCTCGGCCTCATCCAGCTTTTTCTGGGTGGAGGCGGCCGGCTTCTCGGCCTCCGCCTTCTCCAGGCGGGCGGCTTCTTCCTCGACGCGCTTCTCCTGCGCGTTCCGCTCCTCGCCTCCCGGAGGTCAGCGGCGGGGTCAATCCACCAAGTAGTGGCGGACGTCTCTGCCGACCCCATGATGGAGGCGGCGGCGACCATCTCAAGGGTGAGGGGAGCCCTGGAACGGGGAAGCATGAAAAAAGACTTAGACAAGATCAACAAACAGAAAACAAGACAAAGGGCGACACTTACGCGGAGACCAGCGGCGGCTTCTTCACTTCCCTACGGAAGCGGAGGGCTTTCGCAGCCGCCTCCTCACGCTTGGTCACGGCGGCCGCCCCCTTTAACTTCTTAGGCCGGACGCCAAGCGTACTTGACCCGGCACGGCGCTTCCTCGCACCGCCTTGACCATCCAAGACGGCGGAGGAACTCGCGCCGGGCTGGCCGGCCTTTGGCTGGTGGCGCGGGGCGACTTCCCCCTCGGCATCGTCATCAGGCCAGTCGGCAAAGGTGGCCGAGGGCCTGAAGCCGCCTCCTCCTCCTCCGCCTCCTCCTCCTTCGGCGTTGGCCTCCATCGCCGCTGCCCCCAAGTCGGGGTCGTCGACGTCGCTCTCCGCTTGGTCGAGGACGAACTGGCGGGCTGGTCCCGTGGTGCCGGCCGAAGGCTGGACGAGGGGGTTCTGATTCAAAGACTAAAAAAGTTTAGAAGTCGGATTCGGCTGCAGAAGAAAGCAGCAGAAGAAGAGAACGACTTACAACAGGCGGGGGGTTGGCGCGCGAGTACGGCTCCATGTCGAACTGCCAATCCCCCGAGAGGCTGCAGTTCGCGATATAGTTCACCGTGTCTGCCACCTCCGCGTGGGGCATGTCCTTGGAACACATCCGACTCGGATCCCGGTGGCCGCTCATCTGGCAGATTAGATGAGGTCGGCCTTGGAGAGGGAGAACTCGACGCGCCACGAAGGCGGCCAGCAGGTCAGCCCCGGTCAGACCCTCCGACTGCGTCAGCACTCGGAGTCGCACGACGGCGGCGGCGCTAGCGGGAGTCAGCGTCTTGGCCCGGTGGGACCAGCTGGGGAGCCTTCCAGCCGGCGCGCCGGCTTCGTAAGCCGGCAGGTTGACCCAGCCGCCTTCTGGGGCGATGTTCTTCACGTAAAAATAAGATCGCTGCCACATCTTCACAGATTTGATCAGCGTGATGGTGGGGAACGGGTTGTCGGCCCCCGTTCTCCGCATTGCGATGAATTCACCGCACTGGGCTGGCTCACCGGCGACGTGCGTGCCGAGCTTGGACTGGAAGAATTCCCCCCACAGCTTGATGGTGGGGAGAACACCGAGGAAGCCTTCGCACAGGGTGGCGAAGGCCACCAGCAGCACCACCGTTTTCGGTGTGAGGTGGTGCGGCTGGAGCCCGTCGAACTCCAAGAAGGAGCGGAAGATACTGCTCGTCGGCAGCCCTAGGACGCGCATGAGTTGTGAGCGGAATATGACCCGCTCGCCCTCCTCCGGCGCCGGCGATACTTCCCCCGCCGGCGCGGCGCGGGCTCGCACTAGGTCCTGGCCGGGGAGGCAGCGCGTCTTGCGAAGGAAGTCAATGTGGTCGCCGTCGACCTCGGAGCCGTCCCACACGCCGGAGCGCACGGGGGGAGGCGCGTCGGCAGAAGAAGAGCTCATTGCTACGGGCGTGGCGTGGCTAGGCGCAGCAACGGCGAGAGGAAGAAGAAGCAAGAGGGAGCGGAAGGGAGTAGGAATGATGGGCGCGCGTGCTGTGCCGCCCCCCTCCTCCCGCCTACTTATAGCCTCATGGGCTGAGAATACGAGGGGGTGATCGTGCGATTAACTGCGCTCGGAGCCCCACGACCCCCACGATTTTACCACACGAAGTTACTGCTGCAGTTACTGCGCGGGGAAACCAACTGCTCGCGCGGCCACAACGGATCCGTTCGCATGCCGAGGCGCGGTAGTGGCGGGCCCCGCCTGTACGCTTGTCCCGTCGCGCGCGTGGGTGGGCAGACTAGCCCGGCCACGTGGCGCCGCGCGTTAGATCCGCAACGGGTGGCAACCCGGAAGCTTGTCAGGCACGCTGCCTGGACCCCGCTGCGACTTTCGAACTCTTTGAGGGCAAGACGGCCTTCTGCGAGTCCGGCTCCAGCTAGTCGGCTCGAAGGCAGACGGCGAGCCGGGCCCAAATTCAACCACTGGGAGGAAGAAACTGTTGACGCTCCTCGACATGTCTCCCTCGGCGCCTCACCAGCTTCGTGGACTACTATCGGAGTAATGGGCCACGGGTAGGCTAACCCGAAGCCCAGAACCTTTCAAGACATAGGGGGGGCTGCGCCCCTCAAGACCCTAGGACAGAAAGCCGCCTCTAGGAGTCGGCAGCAGCGCAGCTGACTACCCACTCTCGAACGAGTCCCAGGGGAGACTTTGAGATGAGCCGACTCCTAGCTGGCGGCTTCCAGAGAAGCCGGCTATGGGGAGTCGGCCCGCGACTCCAACCACCTCATGCTCTCGGCAGGAGGGACGGGACGGGGTGGGGCCTCAGCAAGGGCCGCGCCCACCCCTTACCAAAGGTAGGCATGGCCACAGTACGCCGTACCATCGGAGATTTCCGTCCGGCGCGACACTGTTGCCATGCCAGCCTTGACATCAGCCATAGCGGGTGGAACCCAGTACCCACGATGGCCTGTCTGTACGACCCAGAGATGGCAGGTCCCACCAGTCAGTGGGCGTCCCGAAGACGGCAGGAATGCCACCAGTCGGACCCGGTGGGAGTCGGCCTCCAGGAGTCGGCTAGCCCCTCCCATGGGCCCCGCATGCCATTAACCAGACAAGACGGGGAATGGCAACAATGATCGCCTGTCAGGCGGCGGCACTATTGCCATGATCCCACGACCAAGCCCGCGTCATTAGAAGCACGGCTACAGTAATCCGCAGCCGGTAAGACCCGCCCGCGGCGGACACGGCCTGATAGCTCCGTGCCGGACCAGTCGGCAGGGCCCACCAGACGGCGGGCCCCGGCAGTCGGCGGGGAAGACGGCGGCCTGAGAGACAGACGGCTGGGACCCGCGCCCAGCCGGATTACCATTGTACCCCTGGGGGGTAGGCCTATATAAACCCCCCAGAGGACCCATGCAAAGGGTTCGAATCCATTAGCACTAGACCAGATCATATAGGAAGGAGAGAGCTAGCACTGCCTTCTCCTACCTCCAGGAAACAGCTCAAGGAGCAACCGTGTACACACTTTGCCATGGTGATCATGCGGAGACCCCGCAGAGCAGCAGTAGGGGTGTTATCTCCTCGGAGAGCCCTGAAGCTGGGTAAGATTCGTCGGCGTGCATGTCTTCGCCTCGTCCCGTTTCCAGGCACCGGCGACGTTCTACTCGCTCCCACCATGATAAGCCATCCCTTGGCATATGTCGCACCCAACCCCCGACACAAAGACATGTTTAAGGAATTCTTAGAGGGGCTTAAACTTTCCACCGCACCCGTGAAAGTGGGTGATCCCGCCAACACGGTGACGGATGCTAACCCCAACAAGGGGAAGCTACTAGTGAGAAAGCCTCTTTGTCTAGTGGTAAGAATGGCATCGGCATCTTTGCCCATGTGCAACCTCCACCCGTCTATGGTGGACCGATTCCTTCTACTCACTTCAATCATGTCGGTCCTCCCCCAAGATTGACAAAAAGGAGGATTTTGATTCTTGGGTCTATCGTTTTAAGCGTCATTTGAATCATGTGAACACTAACCTTTGGAGAATCGTTGAAGAAGGTTTTTATCCACATGACCGAAGCAACTTCACTCCTAGAGAAGAAGTGGAGAATCAATTCAATGAGAATGTTCTCTTCATCATCCAAGAAGCAATCCTTCCCGAAGACCTCCCGCATCTCCGGCCCTACTCATTGCCAAAGATGCTTGGCATAAAGTGGTTTCCCTCTATCGAGGAAGCGCAAGCATTCAACATTCCAACTATGAAGTGGTACAAGATGAAGCCGATGAGTTTGCAATGAAAGAAGATGAAGAACCTCGTGAGCTCTATCGGAGATTTACCAAGC
The DNA here is from genome assembly GCA_032464435.1 of Aegilops umbellulata. NCBI lineage: Eukaryota > Viridiplantae > Streptophyta > Magnoliopsida > Poales > Poaceae > Aegilops > Aegilops umbellulata. Next base: position 371,262,112 of record CP136060.1, read on the forward strand.
TTGCGATCTCTCTCCGGGATCATGGAAGTAAGGACACGGATGACAATTGGATCAACCGCAAATTCCTCAAGGCAATGATGCCCTACCACAAAGCCATGTCCTCCATCATCCGTCAAAGGCCGGACTTCCACACCTTGTTCTTAAGTGATGTGCTGGATGAGTTTGTGGCTATGAGCATATTGGACAAGACCGCCGACAATGCAGTGCTTCGGTCTCAAAGAGCAAAAAGGCCCAACCTTACATTGAAAGACAAGGTTTGTGTCGAAGAAGAGGAAGAAGAGGAAGAAGAGGAGAGCAACCTTGAAGATGCGAAGTATGCCTATCATGAACACATGGCCCTTGCTTCAAGGCAATTTTGGAGCAAGAAGAACTCAAGGCCCAACTTCAACAAGAGCAACTCAAGTGGCACAAAGGGCAAGCAACGAGTGAGGACTTGCTTCAATTGTGGCAACGTGAGTCATTTTGTTGTGGAGAGCCCGTATGAGAAGAGGGAAGACAACGGTGGCAAGCTCATCCGTAAGGATAAGGCCAAGTCTTTCCCCAACAAGAGAAACTTCATCAAGAAGACTCCTCCCAAGGCATTGGTGGTATAAGAAGAATACAATGAGGATGATGATGATGATGATGATGATGGTGAGTCGGTTTCCATGGCCTGCGTTGCCATTGCGGCGACTCCACGGGTGTCTCTCTTCGACTCACCCAATGAAAGCATCACCGCCAAGTGTCTCATGGCTAAGGCCACCAACAAGGTAACCACCAACATCAAAACTACCATCATTAATCATCCTTCTTCGACGGATAGCATTGATGAACATGAGGGAACTAATGGGGAGGAGAATGAGTTTGAGGCCTTTATGGGTAAACTCAAGGGTAAATCCAATAGGCACTTTGTTGCTCTCTAGGAACAACTTGGTGAAGCCAATGTCATGATCGAAGCTCATGAAGATACCATCTCTAAGATGGAGGGGCATAGTCGTGACTATGCCGATGAGATTTCAGGTCTTTCCAATGCTCTTGAGGAAGAGCGTGGTCTTCGTTTGGCTCTTGAGGAGTCATACAATGATGATCATGCTAAATTAAAGAAAGATCTTGATCATGCTCTTGTTGTGTCTCGTGTGCTAAGCTCCGAGAAGGCAAAGCTTGGGGTTGATCTTGCTATACTCAAAGAGGAGTTTGACATTCTCGACAAGGCTCACAAAGTCTTGAAGGGTGTTCATGCTAGCCTCAAAGAGTCTCATGATCAACTCCAAGTGAAGCTAACCAAGGAGAAAGCCACTTTTCCTCATATGGTGTTGATTGATAATGCAAATGCTACTAACCCTTGTTGTGAGCATGTGCGTCTTGTTGAGGAAAATGCTAAGTTGAAGGAGCAACTTGAGAAAGGCCTTGTTACATGCATACAAGGTGAGAAGAACCTCAACGACCTTTTGAGCAATCAAAAGGAAGTTGTGGCCAAGGAGGGGATTGGGTTCGCACCCAAGCCCAAGAACAAGAAGAAGAATGACAAGACCAAATGACCTCCTCCTCTCAAGCAAACTTTTGTGAAGGAGGGAGAGGGTGCTTCCAAGGAGAAGAAGAACAATGCGAAGGGTGGCGGTGTCAAGAAGGGCAATGGCACCCCTCCCAACAAAGCCGGCGACTTTAATCCTTCGTATGTGTTATGCCGTGCTAGTGATGGGCATGTTTATGCCAAATTTGTTGGCTCTCCTCATGAATACATTGAATGGTCTATTTGGGTTCCTAAGACCCTTGTTACTAACATAAAAGGACCCATTACAAAATGGGTACCTAAAACCAAGCATTGATCTCTTGTAGGTGTTTGCTTCCGGTGGGGATCATGGTTGCTCGATAGTGGAGCTACAAATCATATGACCGGAAGCAAGGACTTGGTGGTGGACGTGCACAAGATTCCATCTATGCCCACCAATGTCGAGTGGGGTGATGCCTCGTCTTCTAAGGTATTGGGACTCGGCAAGGTTGTCATTTCTCATGATCTCACGATTGAGAAGGTCATGCTTGTAGAGTCCCTTGCATACAATTTACTTTCCGTTCGTCAACTTGCAATCATGGGCTTTGCCACTTTCTTTGATATTGATACCGTGGCCCTCTTGTGGAGCAAGACTCTTAAAGTAGCCTTTGTTGGGCATGTCGAGAATGGTCTATATGTGATTAACTTTTCGGAGCAACCCACTAAGACCGCGACATGCCTAATGGCTAAAGTTGATGTGGGATGGCTTTGGCATCGCCGTTTAGCCCATGTCAATATGATATCTTTGCAAAGTCTTCTCAAGGGGGACCATGTCTGTGGACTGATGAATGTTAGTTTTGCTAAAGATCGTGCTTGCAGTGCATGTATCGAAGGAAAGCTTCACGAGAAGGCTCACCCTCCCACGACTATCATTTACTCGAAGAGACATTTGGAGCTCCTTCACTTGGATCACTTTGGGCCTCCATCCTTTGATAGTCTTGGGGGTAGAAAGTATTGCTTGGTGATTGTGGATGACTATTCAAGATACACTTGGGTGTATTTCTTCAAGAGGAAGAGCGAGACCCAACAAATCGTCATTGACTTTGCAAATGAAGCACAACGTCAACACAATGCAAAGATCTTGACAATAAGAAGTGACAACGGCACCGAGTTCAAGAACTACACCTTGGATGAGTTTCTTAGTGATGAGGGGATCAAGCATCAATATTCTGCACCATACACCCGTCAACAAAACGGTGTTGCGGAGAGTAAGAACCGGACGTTGATGGATGCGGCAAGGACCATGATGGCGGAGTTCAAGTCTCCATACAACTTTTGGGCCGAAGCCATCAACACCGCATGTCATGCATCCAATCGGCTCTACCTCCACAAGGGCTTGAACAAGACTCCATATGAGATACTCACCGGTAACAAGCCCAACCTCACGTACTTTCGGGTGTTCGGGTGTAAGTGTTTCATTCTCAAGAAAGGTGTTCGGTTGTCTAAATTTGAGGCTAGAGCTTATGAGGGCATAATTGTTGGTTATGCTACAAACTCTCATGCTTACCGTGTCCTTAATAAATCCACGAGACTTATTGAGGAGACGTGTAACGTGGAGTTTGATGAGAATAACGGCTCCCAAGTGGAGCAAAGTGGCACTTGTGATGTAGGTGATGAAATTCCTCCTCAAGCCATAACAAGAATGGGTGTTGGTTTTATCCTAACCATTGAGGAACCCCTTGTGGCCGAAGGAGAAGGACAATGCTCCACTCAAGTGGAGCCATCACCAACCCAAAGCCCACACGCTTCCGAAGAACAAAGTGAAGGCCCTCAACCTCTTGAACAAGACCAAGGGCAAGATCATGCTCAAGAAGGTGTTGACACACCAAGTGATGCCCAAGGTCAAGTTCTCTCCCCCGAGAAAGTTCAAGGACAAGAACAAGCTCAGGACGGCGCTCAAGATGATCAAGTGACCACTCCTCAACTCACCACCGAGGAGGAATTAGAGCGTCGTGCCGCCAAGATTGCTTCCAAGCTCTCCACCAAGGGTCATCTCATGAAGAACGTACTTGGAAGCATTCAAAAGGGGGTAAGCACTCGTAGACAATTGGCAAACTATTGTGAACATCACGCGTTTGTCTCTTGTGTTGAACCCAGAAAGGTATATGAAGCACTCGAAGATCCGGATTGGCTTAATGCCATGCATGAAGAACTCAACAACTTCGAGTACAACAAGGTGTGGAGGTTGGTGCCAAGGCCAACGGGGAACAACAATGTCATTGGGACCAAGTGGATTTTCAAGAACAAGCAAGATACTCATGGGACCATCATTCGCAACATGGCAAGATTGGTGGCACAAGGCTACTCCCAAGTCGAGGGTATCGACTACGGTGAAACCTTTGCTCCCGTTGCTCGTCTTGAATCCATTCGTTTGTTGATTGCTTATGCTTCTCATCACAACTTTAAGTTGCAACAAATGGATGTGAAGAGTGCTTTTCTTAATGGTCCTATTAATGAGTTGGTTTACGTCAAACAACCCGCCGGGTTCGAGGATCCCTACTTTCCCGATCATGTATATCAACTTGATAAGGCACTCTATGGCCTTAAACAAGCCCCACGTGCGTCTGTATCCCACTCTTTTTACTAAGAAGGTCAAAGGGGAGTTGTTTGTGTGCCAACTATATGTTGATGACATTATCTTTCGTTCCCCTAACAAAGCTTTTAATGATGAACTTGCCGCACTAATGACCTCAAAGTTCAAGATGTCTTCCATGGGAGAGTTGAAGTTCTTTCTAGGTTTCGAAGTGAAGCAAATAAGAGAAGGTACCTTCATCAACCAAGCCAAATACACTCAAGACATGCTCAAGAGATTCAAGCTAAGAGATGTCAAGCCGGCTTCCACTCCAATGCCTACCAAGTGCCAACTTGACATTGATCCTAATGGTAAAGCGGTGGATCAAAAGGTATATCGCTCCATGATTGGATCCTTGCTTTACCTTTGTGCATCTAGACTGGATATCATGTTGAGTGTGGGAATTTGTGCCCGGTTTCAAGCCGCACCTAAGGAAAGCCACTTTGTGGCGGTCAAGCGAATCTTTCGATATTTGGCTCATACCCCAAACTTTGGCTTATGGTACCCAAGAGGAGCAAACTTCAAGCTTATAGGATATTCGGATTCCGATTGGGCGGGAGACAAAGTGGATAGGAAGTCCACTTCCGGAGGGTTCCAATTCCTTGGTTTCTCTTTGGTAAGTTGGTCTTCCAAAAAGCAAAGTTGCACTAGTAGAAAAAGGGTAAAATGTGAAGCACATTAGTGCCGGTTTGTAAAAAACCGGCACTAATGTGATCAATAGTACCGGTTCATGGCGGCGATCAATAGTACCGGTTCATGGCGAACCTTTAGTACCGGTTCATGCCACGAACCGGTACTAAAGAGGCTGTGGCCCCACCATCACCATTTAGTGTCGGTTCGTACCACGAACCGGTACTAATGAGGTTATGTCAAGCTGTTTTTAGTCCCACCTCGCTCCCCTAACAAGGCTTTTACCACCTTAAATATGTTACTTCTCAAACCATCACAAGCACTTGGTCTTCATTGAACTCTATGTGTAGAATTTGTGGCCGCAATATGAGTCTTCACCGGTTTATAAATCGTTGAGGACTCATATTGACAATTCAGATTGTACACAAAAAGATCATTGATGATCAAAGTATTTTTGATGTATAAGATCATATTGACAATTCAGACTGTAAAGAAATAAAAGATCATGATCTAAATGCTCTTATATTTTTTGCGTTCAGTATGCACCATTGAAAGCGACGCCATCAACTTTCAACCATTTCTGCCTTCATCTGCTATTTTTCATGCATTTAATGATTTGTTTTGAGAACTAAATGACCTGGAAATTGAAAAGCACTACAAATGAACTCTGAAAAAGTTGAAACTTGGCATGGTATCATCATTTCACCCACATAGCATGTTCAAAAAAGTAGAGAGGGTTACGACAAAAACTAGATGCACTTTGTGTACAAACTGGACAATCTCTTTCAAAGTATCAGGGCCGGTTTCAGACGAAAACTCATCTGTTACACCGGCATTTCATTTTTTTAAACTTATTATAACTCCAGACTTTGAACCATCAAGTTTTAACCATCAACTTGGCATGGTATATAAAAATAAATGAATAGAAGAAAATAAATAAAGCAGAAAAGAAAATATAGCAGAAAAGAAAAAAACTATAGCAGAAAAGAAAAAACTATATAAAAAAACTACTCAAAAATAAATAGAAGAAAATAAATATAGCAGAAAAGAAAAAACTACTCAGAAATAAATAGAAGAAAAAATAAAGCAGAAAAGAAAAAAAACTATATCAAAAAATTTGGGGCGCTGCCCTGTGGGCCTGCTAGACCACGGGCGTGCAATTTCAGGCCCACAAGGCCCAGCAGACTCACAGGGCACAGCGCCGTAGTTAGGCCCAGAAGCCTGCTTTATAGAGGAGTTCGAAAGGGCAGCCGCGGCTGGGTTTATAAACCAGTGCGGCTGCCCTTCGCCCAGCAAGGTGGGACTAAACTTTGTGCAGGCAGCGCACCACCTTTAGTACCGGTTGGTGGCTCCAACCGGTACTAAAGTGACCTTTAGTACCGGTTGGAGCAACCAACCGGTACTAAAGGGTGACCTTTAGTACCGGTTGGAGGCTTGGAGCCACCAACCGGTACTAAAGGCCTGCTCTTCCCGCCTCTTAGCCTGGCCAAAGTTGGCCTTTAGTACCAGTTGGTGGCTCCAACCGGTACTAAAGGTCTCTCCTATATATACAACACTTATGAAAAATTTCAGTTAGTTCATCTGTTCCGTCTTTGTCGCCACGCGCCCCGTCCCCGTCGCCGTCGTCGCGCCCCGGCCGTCCCCGCCCCCGTCGTCGCGCGTGCCCGGCCGTCCCCGTCCCCGTAGTCGCGCGCGGCGCCCCGTCCGTTCCCGCCCCCGTTGCGCCGTCTCCGTCGTCGCCCCCATCGCGCCGCCGCCCGTACGCCGCCGCCCCCGTCGCGCCATCCCCATCGTCGCCGTCTCGCGCCGCCGGCCGCCCGTACGCCGCCGCCCCCGCTCGTACGTACACACACACACACAATTTTTTTTTACTTATTTTCTGTTTTTTAGATTAATGCATGTCAAATTGTCAATTAGATGAATGTCAAATGTTAGATATGAATTAGATAGAAAAGTTAAATATTAATTAGGTATATGAGATTTGAACTAGTTGAATTAATATAACTAGTTTATTTTTAGTAAATGCTTAGTTGAATTAATTAGTTGAATTAATTAATAGAACTTGTTGAATTAATAGAACTAGTTGAATTAGTTGAAATAATAGAACTAGTAATGTTTCACCTATATATAGAACTTAACTAGTTTATTTTTTTTCTGTTTTTTTAATTATATATATTTTTTTAGTTTATATAAATGTTAGATTAATGTCAAATGTTAGATGAATTAGATAGAAATATATGTTAGATATTAATGTCAAATGTTAGATGAATATTAGAATTAGTTAGATATTAATTAATGTTAGATAGTAAGTGTTTAATGTTTCACCTATATGAACATAGGAAATGTCGTCTGACGATGAAAAATATTTCATTATGTGCGAACACTGTGAAGACCAACGCGGCCGGTGCGACAGAAATTTCCTTGTTGATAATAGGCGCAGCCGGTGATACAGTAAGTCACAGCGGCAACTATTTTTTCGTAATAAAGCATGACTTATGCTTCATTTGCTTGAACTTGTAATTTTAAACTTTCACTATTCTACTAGCACATCCCCTGCCATGCTCGAATTTTTGTCTTGGATAAGATAGGTTTCAGTGCGATGAATGATATGGAGGTAAAGAGAGTTTACTTGAAGACCGAGCATGGGTATACTTTCAACGTCAAATTATACAATGCAGACACATACACCCATTTTGAATGCAAAACTTGGCAAGCACTATGCAAGGCTTATGCATTTGAGCCTGATATGGTTATCACCTTTGATATTCGTCCGGAAGATGATATTGAAGGTAATAGAGACATCTGGGTCGATGTGCAGATGCCTCCAGTTCTACCATTATGTGAGTTTTTCTCAACCATGTTTATATCTTTGATATTGTTTATTCAAAAATAGTTGACAACTAATTTCTATTGTCAGCTTATTTCGGTTCAAGCAAACATGTCCGGCGCTTGGTAGACAGGACCTACTACTGTCCCGGTGCTGAACTAAACTGCGAGGAGATAAGTCATTATGTTTCATGGCTTGAGGATCTTCATACTGTCAAGACAAATTTTCTTCCTGCACTTAGAAATGTTAGTACTCAAAACGTGCGACCAATAGTGATCGTATTGAACTACGGTCACATCTATAATGGAAAGATGGTAAGTTTTTACTATTTGTCCTTAGTGCATCTTTTGCATACATTATTTTTGAAGGTAAACTTTCATTGCTAAGTATATTAATTATTATACGATGTTCTTCAACAGGGACTCCCGATGACAGTTGTGCCTCAGTGGATCGAGACAAAAGGTCGCATATCAATGGTTAGCTTACGACCAAGATATCCTACATTGCACATGAGTGCATTCAGGATTTCTGAAAGCGATGAATGCTTAATAGTCAAAGATTGGAGCAAAATTGTTAACGATCGCAGAGAAGTACTAGGGGGCAGTAAGGAGAAGCGCAACCCACGATTAGGAGACAGGTTCATCTGCATGCTCCAGTATGATGAATCAGGAGAGCTATACATGTTCTATGCCATTTTACCTAAGAGGGAGCAGAAGGAGTGATTTAGCTAGTTCATGCTCTTAATACTTGTCCTCTCATGTCCGTATTCTCGTCCTGAACTTAATTAATCTCAAATAGTGATTTGCTTGTGAACGCTTATAATATCATGACCATGTTGAACTCGATGATATCTTTGCTTCTGTTACAAGTGAATGTTTCTTCTTTAAGCTAGTGTTGGTGGTGATTACATAGCGGTAATGACAATGATGATTAAATAGTGGTAATGACGACTACGATGATTTTTAGCTAGCTAGTATATATATATATACTGTTGTTGGTGATGATATGATGCAAGAGTTTATTTATATATTAATATGTGATGATGATGATGATGAGTTATTATATATATCATTTATGAAAGAAACTGCAAATTAGTTTGAACTGGATGGATCCTAGCTAAGTGATCAAGTATATATATATGCCATATCCATATCCATATCAAGTATAACAACTCATTATAACGTAAAACAATCCTAAATTAAATTGATAACGCAAATTTAAAGGAAAAATAAAAATAAAACCAAAACCCACAAACATTTAGTACCGGTTGGTGTTACCAACCGGTACTAATGATCTACCGCACCCGTGGCCTGGCTCATGCCACGTGGCGGCACTTTAGCGCCGGTTCGTGCCGAACCGGTACTAAAGGGGGGGCCTTTAGTGCCCACCCTTTAGTGTCGGTTATGGAACCGGCACTAAAGGCCTTTACGAACCGGGACTAAAGCCCGGTTCTGCACTAGTGTTGTGTGTCTCTCTCGTCCACCGAAGCGGAGTATGTAGCGGCCGGTAGTTGTTGTGCACAACTCTTATGGATGAGGAAAACTTTAAAGGATTACTGTGTCATTTGTGACAAAGTGCCTCTTTGGTGTGACAATGAAAGTGCCATCAAGATTTCTCTCAACCCGGTGCAACACTTAAAGACGAAGCATAGTGAGATTCGGTATCACTTCATCCGGGATCACATTAGGCGAGGGGAGATCAAGCTCAACTACGTCAACACTCATGATAACCTTGCAGATATCTTCACGAAGCCTTTGGATGAAGCAAGATTTCGCGAGTTAAGGCATGAGCTAAATATCATTGATTCGAGCAATGTTGCTTGAACCCTTGCACACCCTACCATACTCAATTTGTTGTCTTGTTTAGGTGTAGGCGTGGACATAGGGGTAGTGTTAGTTCTCTCAATGAACTCTCCCTCCCCCCCCCCCCCATTATGCATAAATTGATCAACTCTTTCACATTAGCCATTTTTATGGTACTTGTGCTTCAAAGACGAGTTTTGGTCATGGGCCCAAGGATAATTCTTCGCGATGCCATACCAATTAACTCAAACATAGGTGGCTCCGGCCACCGCCCTCTCTTTGGAGAGGTGGTGTCTCGTGGTTGTGTTCGTGTTATCTTTTGCCTTTCTGCCTTCACGAGTCACGTGTTCTTGTGGTATTGTGTTGCCTCGAAGTTTTCGTGCAAAGACCCCTTTTTCTTGTGCCTGAAACGAGCAACTTCTTGAGCTCACGGTACTACCGCAGCTAGCCACGGTACTACCGCGTTGAGAGGGCACGGTACTACCGCAACAGCGCGGCAGTAATTTTTTACTGCCGCCCAGAAGAGCGGCACTACCGCGCAGCTACAGTACTTCCGCCGAGAGGTACTACCGCGATGACGCACGGTAGTACCGCGCCATCGAGTGGGCGTGGGGGTTATGACTCGGGCAGGGGAGTTCCAACTCACCATACCCATTCACTTGTCTCCCTCCCCACGTCTCTCTCTCTCTCTCTCTCTCTCTCTCTCTCTCTCTCTCTCTCTCTCTCTCTCTCTCTCTCTCTCTCTCTCTCGCTCGCTCACAAACGGTGCCGGAGGTCCTCGCCGGATCTCCGTCTCCGGCCACTCTCCTCGGATTATGACCGGTGGGATCGTTCCCCACCACTTCCTCTTGCCATGGAACAAGGTTTTTCCCCAAATCCCTCTCTTTCTTGGTTGTTCTTTCGCTTCTAGGTTTTTGGGGCGATGCATGTTGTTCTTGAGATTTTAGGCCAAATCTGTGCAAGAGTAGGATGTAGGAGAGTCGTGTTGCGTAGGAATTATACTTCGTATATTGTCCTGTGATAGATTTGATCAACCGTAGTACCGCCATGGTTTCGCGGCTTTTTCTCAGATTCGAACTGGTTCGGATCTGACGCGGTGCGGTACTACCGCGCCTCCTGTGCGGTACTACCGCCCCTCTCGTGCGGTACTACCGTGCTAGCTGTGGCACTAGGATCCTACTACCGCTCCCAGACCCGGTACTACCGTGACTTCTCACGGTACTACCGCGACTAGGAGCGGTACTAAAATCTTAGTACCGCAACACTTGGCAGTACTACCGTGGGGTAAAATCTTTCTCATGGCATTTAGCATGTATGCTTCCTAAGTGTTTCTTTTGCTTTGCGGAGGTCTTTACATTGATCCTTTTTGCTTGTCGTGTGTGTTTTGCGCTTTTGTGTCTCAGGTGGTGGCTCTCGCCGTTCCGATCCCAGTCGTGACACTGGCTCCAAGCGTTTGCGCAATCAAGGTGAAGCACCAAAGGGCTCCAATGCCCCCAAGCATCATGTCAAGACCACCGCTAGCAAGAACAAGGAACCCGCTAAGAGCATGGACGAGGTACCCCTTTCTGAGTACGTCCGTCTCAGGCAGATGAACCCTCATGTGAATCCTCGTGCTACCATCAGGCCGTGAGTTGTTCTAGACCAAGCAGCAGACTCTCACTTATCTGGATGTCATCAAGAACAAGCAGAATACCTATGTGGAGGTCAAGTGGATTGACATGCATCACATGAGGAAGGAAAAGTTTCGTGAGTACTTTGGAGAGGCTCTGGACTTGGTCGAGCAGTTTGGTACTGAGCATGTGATCTCCTTCCATCTAGACTTTGACTCTGAGCTTGTTTGTCAGTTCTTTGCCTCTGTGTACTTTCACCCTGGGGAGGAGCGGCGGATGACGTGGATGACCAACGGCCATCAGTTGACCGCTACCTGGAAGGAGTTCATGGATCTGTTGCATGTTCCAGACGACGGGCTCAACAGTCCTGTTGGTGTTCGTCCCCATGCCAATCCTGAGTCTGCTAACAAGAACAGGCTCCAGCAGTACTATGTTGAGAAGGTGCTTGCCAATGGCAAGTCAGCTTGGGTGCTGAACTCCTTTCTGGATATCATGTATCGCATCTTCCGCAACTCTCTGTTCCCGCGCATTGGCGACAAGGATAAGGTTCATGCATATATGGTGGATATGATGCTCATGTGTGAGGAGGCCCGGGTGTCTCAGACTCGGCCTCTTGATGTCTCACACATCATGTGGCATGAGCTTCGGTTTGCAGTGTTCAACCGCAAGGTGCCTATCTACGGGCCATGCTTGTTTCTGCTGATCTCCAAGACTTGGGAGAAGTTGTACACTAGGGATGAGTTCCTTGCACCAGACTGGATTAGGCATGATCCCATCAGTCTCCGTGTCAAGCCCAACTGGGCCAACACTACTACTCGTGCTGAGGCGTCTGCTGCTAGGAGGGCTCTTGGTGAGGAGGAGACTGGAGCAGAGAATGTTGCTGAGGACCGTGCTGCTAGGTCTTCCCAGAGTTCCTCTGAGCCCTCGTGGGCCAAGAAGCTGAAAGACAAGATGAAGACTCTCTTCTGCATGCAAGCTAAGGGGCAGTACAGGACTCACGTTGCCTCCAAGGAGGCTCGCCGCCGTGACTTGCACATCCTGAGGGTCTTTGGTGAGGCACAATCTAGCGGGTCAGAGAGGAAAATCACTCCGGAGGCCGAGTGGATGGCGAAGCAGGGCTTCAAGTGGACTGATTCTGACGAGGACATCAAGGAGGACATCCCTGCCACCGAGTCTGACGAGGAGCACTGGGATGATTTCTCCGCTTGAGCCACCCCGAGTGTGTAGGTGTCCTCTCTGCCTTTTTGGCGTCTCGATGCCAAAGGGGAAGAGAGTGTAGGGATTTGCTCGTGTGTCGTTGTGTTTGTTGTGTTTGTTGTCTCGTTTTGAACCTCGTTTCGTTTGCTTTGGTTTGGTTTGAGACTTATCCTTCATATGGTGTAAGACATATGCACTTTATCCTATCTTAGCGAGCTTATGTTATATTGTGCTACCTATGTTTTATGCTCTTGATTAGTTGATTAGCCTTATCATTGCTAGATATGCCTTGTCTCTAAAATATAGAGGGATAGTTGATCCTAGTTGTGTGTTGTGCAGTCCAAAGCATCCATCTAGATTGCACACATCTAGGGGGAGCCCGTCTATACTTTAGAGAGGAGGGGTTTGCCTATGCTCTAGTTTATTTACCTTTTGCGCAAATCCCGTATTGTCATCAATCCACCAAAAAGGGGGAGATTGTAAGGGCATATTTATCCCTAAGGTGTTTTGGTGATTGATGACAATGCTTTTGCAGACTAATCGTGTGCCTTGAGTTTCTCAGACATTTCTTCACTAGGCACAAGACGGTTTGGTGCCCCTCAAAGACTATTGAAGACGACATTTCTCTACGTTTCTTTTTGGTGGATTTGAGTCGTAGGAAAGCCGTACTATTAAGAGGAGGTCCGCGTCGAAAAGGTTTGGGTGGAATCATCACGTACACGTTCCCTTCCTTGTCTCCACTTTCCCTTGCACTTTGGAGCATCCCCCGTTTATCCTCCTTGCGATTGTCTTGGTTGCTGTTGCTGTGCTTGCGGTAGTACTGCTCCTTGGAGCGGTAGAACCGCAGGCACCTACGGTAGTACCATGCCTTAGGCGCGGTAGTACCACGGGAGCCCACGGTAGTACCGCTCCTCTGGAGCCGTACTACTGTGGCCCTCGGGCCAAGTACCGCTGTGTTGCGGTAGTAGGGGCGGATATAATTTTTTACATCCGCGCCTCCACGGTAGTACCGCGCCTCGTGCATGGTAGTACCGTGTGCGGCCTGATCCAGCAGCCACGCGGTAGTACCGCTCTCCGGCGGTAGTATCGTGTCAGATTTTTGCACCGTTTGTTTTCCAGCGGAAGTAGGCACGGATGTAATTTTATTCATCCGCGCCCTTCCCAGGCTAGGGCTTTCCTGCCTTGCGGTAGTACCGCAAGGGGGAGCGGTAGTACCGCGCTCGCGGTAATACTGCCTTTTGTCAGACTTGCTCTAGCCCTCGCTGCTGCCGCGGTAGTATTGTGGTCGCCCACGGTAGTACCGCGTGGCCTTGCGGTAGTACCGCACCTCTGGAGCGGTAGTACCGCGTGTCACGGGCTGGTTAAGTGGATAACGGTTGGATTTTGTCCACCACTATGAAAGGGTCGTCTCCTACCTCTAGTTGACCACCTCTTCTAACCCTAAGCTCCATTATTGCTCCAAGCTCCATTTTCGCCCGATCTCACTCCCTAGCAATTCAAACTTGTTGATTTGCTCGGGAGTGGTTGAGAAGGCCCCGGTCTACACTTCCACCAAGAGAAATTTGATTTCCCCCACTAATCCCTTGCGGATCTTGTTACTCCTGGGTGTTTGAGCACCCTAGATGGTCGAGGTCACCGCGAAGCCATAGTCCATTGTGGTGAAGCTTTGTGGTGTCGTTGGGAGCCTCCAATTAAGTTGTGCAGATTGCCCCAACCTTGTTTGTAAAGGTTCGATCCCCGCCTCCAAGGGCACCAATAGTGCATTCACGGCATCTCGCATTGTGTGAAGGCGTGAGGAGAATACGGTGCCCTAGTGGCTTATTGGGGAGCATTGTACCTCCACACCGCTCCAACGGAGACGTACTTTCCCTCAAAGGGAAGGAACTTCGGCAACACGTCCTCGTCTCCACCGGCTCCCCTCTTGGTTATCTCGTGCCTTTACTTGTGCAAGCTTATTTGTGTTGTATCGCTTGCTTGCTTGTGTTCTTATCATTGTTGCATCATATACGTTGCTCACTTAGTTGCATATCTAGACAACCTACTTTGACGCAAAGTTTAAATTGTTAAAGAAAAGCTAAAAATTGTTAGTTGCCTATTCACCCCTGTCGGTGTACTAAAGTAGGGGTACCTTAGTACCCCGAACTTGTGCACGGGCAGTAGTAGCGTCCCGCGGCGAGGCTTGCCAGGGGAGCGACAAGAGTCTCCACGGCCCTTTCTGGGCCGGACGAAGGCCAAGTGATCGAGCCTAGAAGACCAGGCCCCGGCAAGAGGAGCTTGCCGGGCCAAGGAGGCGAGGTCCGGCAAGAGGAGCTTGTCGGGCCAAGGCGACAAGGCCCCGGCAAGAGGAGCTTGCCGGGACGACTAAGCCGAAGCACCAAGGCCCCGGCGGGAGGAGCTCGCCGGGACGGCCAAACCAAGGCACACCAAGAGAAGCCCGCCGCGGCGCGCCGCGCGCCCCGGCAAGGCCTGACGAGCGGCAAGCTCTCAGGTGCGGCAAGACAACCACCGCGGCAAGCCACTTGCCGCGGCAAACCACCACCTCAGGCATGCGCTCCAGCTCACCTGCCCACGCGTCACTCTGGAGCTTCCCCAGAGGCACGTGGCGGGGCACCGCGCAACCTGGGACGCGCGGTGGCATGCGACGTTGGTAGAGTCGCCCCCGTGGCAAGCGGAGGCGCCCCTAACGGTCCGCCTCGGCACTGTTCGGGCGATCCAGACGGGCATTTAATGCCTTTGTGCCCCGCCGTCAGAGTTAGGTGCGATAGCACTGTGCGGCCACTGTTCGCACAGTTCCTTGCCATTTTTACCCTCACCTGCGTCGCTACCTGTGGGAAACCCCTTAGCATATAAAAGGAGGCCCATGCGCACGTAGGAAAGGGGACATCGTAGGGCCAGAAAGAGGACACCCAGTAGACCCTCGTCTACGTCCAGCTCCAACTTACTGTAGCTTCTTGCGCTCCAGAGCAAGAACTCGATTCAACCAGACAAGCAGCAGTAGGGTTTTACGCATCCGTGCGGCCCGAAGCTGGGTAAAATCGTTGTGTGTGTGTCGCCTCGATCTGCTCTTTGTGCAACCTCCGCCCCCCGCCGAACCGGCAAGGGGCTCCGTCCCCATAGGTGCTCGTGGAGGCCGATTCCCCCCGACATCTTTGGCGCGCCAGGTAGGGGGCTGCGTTGACGTTGTGCGAACCAGATTTGGCGACCACAGGTAAGCTCAGGTATGGCCAGGTACCTTTCCGCTCCAACACGCGGAGCGGAGGCATTCCTCCTCACGGACTCGTGCACGGCCCTCCTCGAGTACCCACTCACGCAGAGCCCGGGCAAGAGCAGCTGCTCCTTGAGGAGGACCGCCTTCCGGCCGCTGAGCGAGTTTCTCGCCTCCAGCAAACTCTGCGCCGCTCCCGTAGCCGCAGAAGTTAGCGCCGGAAGTTGCGGGAAAGGCGACCTCGTTCTTCGGCGCGCCCAGGCCGCCAAGATCCAAACGAGTCGACGCCGACCGTGGGAGGGACCTTGCCAGCGCGGAAGTCGGAACCCGTTCCGTCCGCCATCCTCTCTGTCCAAGTCTTGCCGCAGTTGCATGTAATCCTTGGTATAGAGACGAGCGCAGATCCCAAGCATAGCTTATGTGCCCCGCACATCTTGTCGATTTCGCGCGTCTCCGCTTTGCGCATGCATTATTTGACACGATTGTGCAGCACTCGGCTCCGGCAAGCGATGGCAGGTCGCGAAGCCCCGAGCCCTCGTTATTCCCTTACCTCGAGAAGGGGGGATGACAGGATAGGCTGGGCGTCGCCCGAGGAAGCTGCGCCTTGCCGGACTGCAAACAACAGAAAAGCTAAGTTGCCAAAATTTGAGCAATTAAGCTCCTTTTTACCCTTAAGTTATCTTCCTCGAACGGCCGAGCTTCGTATGGGAAACCTGTGCGTGGAGGGGCCGGCTCGTGGCTGGTTGCGCCCTTATTTCGTTTCGAGTCCGCTCAACGACTTAAGTGTGCTACATCCAGAGTGGCGTCCTTACTTTGTTTCGAGCTTGCTCGGCAGCTTAAGTGTGCTGCGACTGCAGTCGCAACGCTTACCTCGCCCTGAGCCTGCTCAACATTTTAAGTGAGTTGCGCCAGCCGCGGCAAGGTTTCTTGCCGGTGGAGGCACCGCCAGCGGGTTGCTGATGTCCCGCACTCGGCACCCGTGGCAAGGCGGAGGCTTGCGCCGACAAGTTCCTGGGAGCGTAGGGCGCGAACGTACGAAGCACAAAGTCGAACGAGGGAGATAACAGCGCAATGAACTGCCTAAGATAAAAGTTATATTTCAAAACGACTTGCCGCTGCTCTAATCAGCTGTTTCTATGACATGCTCAGCAGCGACAAGGGAAGAAAAGAAAGAGGTGGGCGGCCTAATCCGCGCGGTCGCCCTCGACCCTCCTGATCCCAGCCACCCTTTCCACAATGGGGGTGACGAGGGCCCTGATCTCCGCCAGGTCGGCGTCTTCCGGCAGGTGCCTGAGGACGTTGGTAAGCCTGATGGTGGGGTTGCGGAAGACGATCTTCACCAGCACCCTCTCGAGGGCCCCGGAGACGGCTTCCCGCATCTCCTCGGCCAGCTGCTCCGGGATCGTTTCCCGGAGATGCTGGAGCACCCCCACCAAGCCCTTGAAGAAGGAAGTGAGCTTGACGCTCGGCGAGACGTTCTCGTCGGAGGGGTACTCGTGGCCCTCCATCCCCAGTAGCTTCAGCTCCTTGTCGATGGTGGTGGCGATGTCGACGAGGCCTTCGGTCCACCGCTCCACCGTCTCCTGGAAGGCGTTCTGGGTAACGGCGGCGCGCTTCAATAGCTCCTCGTTGCCAGCAACCTCCTTCCGCAAGGTCGCTTCCTGCCCCTTGGCGCTCTCCAGCGCCTTGGCCAGGGTGTCCAGCTTCAGCTCGAGGTCGGCCTTGGAATCCTTGGCGGCGTCGAGCTCTCGGATCTTCTCGGCGAAGCGGCCCTGCAGCTCGCCAAGGGTGTGAGCGCCCTTCTCGCGCTCCTGTTTGAGCGCGGCAAGCTCTTCGCTGCTCGCCTTGAGGTCGCTGACGAGCTGCGCCACCCTCGTCTCCAGCTCCCCCTTGACGACCTCGGCGGCCGCGGCAGCGTCCTGCGCTTTCTGCAGGGCCCCGCCAAGCGCCTGCTCGCGCGCGGCAACCTCCTCCTCGTGGCTGGCGAGGCTGGCCTTCTGCTGCACCAGTTCGCTTTCCCCCGCGGATAGCCCCGCAACGGCAAGCCTCTGCTGCTCTTCGGCCTCTGCCTTCTCAAGGAGAAAGGCCGTCCGCGCCTCGTCGAGCAGCCTCCGCTCCACCGCCAAAGACCGGAGAGCCTCCTGGTTGAGCTCTCGGAGCTCCTCGGCACGCTTCTCCATGTCCGCGCCGGCCCTCGCGACGAGTGCCTCCTGGCGCTCCACCTTAGCCTGCCGGGCGCGGTAGAGCGACACAAGCTTCCGGAGCAGCCGCTCCTCCTCGGGCTCGCCGCTGCTGGTGCTTGGCGCGTCGACCACTGTCAGCCCGACGGAGGCGAGCACTTTTCCGTCCAAGGCCTCCCCCTCGACCGGCGCCCTGGAGCTAGGCTCCCAGGGGAGCCTGATGAAGACGCCATCGCCGGCCTTCAGGTAGGCACCCGCCGGGGGATCCTCAGGGCCCGACGCGGCGGCAGCAGCGGGATCGCCGGACGGCGGAGTGCTTGACGCCCCTGCCTCCCCGGGGCCGTCGGCACGGTCGCCGGTCCCCTCGCCGTCTGCCCCCGCGGCGGCCTTGGCGGCTTCGGCCTCCCCGCCGCCTGCGGGGTCGTCGGTGCCGTCCGCCTCCTCGATGACGACGACGTCGTCGGCGTCGCCGCGTGCGCCCTCCCCGACGACGACCTCGGTCTCCATCGGGTCCGCGGTGGGCGGGTCTGATGGCCGGAAGAGGGGAGAAGAGTCAACCGAACAGCCGACAAAAAAGCTCATAAGGAAAGATAACCAGGGGAAGTTTTCCGTGCAGGGGGGCTTACCGGTGGCAGGGTCAGTGGCCGCGGCCTCCGCTGCCGGGGGATCGCTGGCCGCGTCCCTCGCCGGAGATCCCTCCCTTGCCGGAGAGGTCTTCCTTGCCGGGGGCTCCTTCCTTGCCGGGGAGGTCTCCCCTGCCGGGGGCTCCTCCCTTGCCGGAGATTTCTCCCTAGGCGGGGTGGTCGACGCAGACGGCGCGGCAGGAGTGCCCCCCG
This sequence comes from Aegilops umbellulata, assembly GCA_032464435.1. Taxonomy (NCBI): domain Eukaryota; kingdom Viridiplantae; phylum Streptophyta; class Magnoliopsida; order Poales; family Poaceae; genus Aegilops; species Aegilops umbellulata. The sequence goes on from CP136060.1 coordinate 371,280,499, forward strand.
GGGTCGCCTGCTGGGGCTGCTCTGCTCCTACCCAACAACAACAACAACAACAGCCACGTGTCAACCACAAAGAGAAGGGGAGCTCACGCGCGCGCCAAACAGCAAGAACTAGCCGTGCACTCACCCTGGGGGCTGCGCTGTGGGCTGCCCTGGGGACCCGCTGCCAAGTCCGGCAACGTCGTCTCCGGCACCTCCCTAGTTGCCGGGGGAGATTCGCCCTCAAGGACGACCAGCGAGATCTTGGACCTCTTCGCCCTCCTCTGGGCCAGGCTCCTGAATGGGAACGGTTTAGGGGGAGGGTGAGTGGGCTGCGAAACAAGACGAAGCAACAGAAATCAAGAAGATACAAGCTCTACCAGGAACTTACTCTTCGTCCTCCTCTTCGTCGTCGGAGCTAAGCGCGGAATAGTCAAAAACCGGCTTGCTCCAGGCGCGAGGAGACAGGGGAGTGGGTTCCCGGGACCGCTTGGCGGGGACGGTGGACGACCCCGCCCCCGTTGCCGCCGCGGTACGGGGAGCGGCAGGAGCAGAAGCCGCGGCCCGTGAGGACCCCGCTCCCGCTGCTTCGGAGGCGCGTGTCACGCGGGGCTGCGGTTGCTGGTCGGCCTGCCGCACCACCTCTCCGGCCCTGCGGAGACGCCTCCTCGGCTGGGCAGGGGGCTCCGCCTGCGACGAGATGCCCGGGAGCTGCGAGGAGGGCGCGTCAACCTCCGGCAAGCCGCTCGCGTCCTGGGCGGGCTCGCCTGCTCCACCTTGCTCGGCTGGTTCCTCCGCGCCGGCGAACTCCATTTGGTCGGCGAGGCTCTCTGCCTCCGCCGTGTCTGCTTTGGCCAGGGTGAAGCCAGACTCGCCCGCGGCCGCGGCGGCCGCCGCCTCCTCCATCCTGGAGGCGATGTAAGCCAGCTCCTCGGGGGTGGTGTCCCGCGTGAGGCCCCTCTTCTCGTCGGGGTCGACCGGCACCTCCTCCAAGTTGTCGAAGAAGGCCTGCACGACGTCGTCCGCCAGCTCCTGCCAGGTCGCGTCGATCCCGTGCGAGTCACACAGTGGCATCATCGCGAGGATGCGGCTAAGCGCCGAGTTGTTGCACAGGGGGACGACGACCGGCGGCAACCTGAACCATTCTGGGTGCTCGGAGTCGTACCTGAACAGCTCCTTCAACACTCCGACGAGCTCCAGAACGGTGAAGTTGTAGTTAAGGCCCGGGCGCAGCCTCATGATGTCCGCCGCGTTTTGGAATTCCCAAGCCGGCTTCCCCCTCTCCTGCAGGGGGGCGATACGCCGGCGAAGGAAATCCGCGCCGACGGCGCCGACGGTGAGCCCGGCACACCTGAGGCGCAGGATTCGGGTGTCACGACCCTAGATCTGCTTGTAACTAGTTGCATGAAAGCATTCATGTCATCATGTTTAAATTCAAGAAAATTGAAATGGGGATTGGTAAACTCTAGCACCAAATTTAATTCAAATAGGTTCAAATAAAATATTTTTCAATGACCAAGAATGCCTTTGGAAATGTTCGTGATTTATGATAAAGGTGAAAACCTCTGCCAAAAATGATGAACATATTTATAGGTCATTCCTGGATTTTTGAATTAAATCATAAGTATTTGAATTTGGACATTTAAATTCTATAAAATATTTTAAATGTCCAAATAATCTTGAAAGCATTTGAGGGCGGTTGGAAATAGTTTCAAAAGAGCCCACAATTATTTTCATGATTTATGGAAATGTTTTAGTATTTTTTAATGAAGTCCAACAGTTGCAGAAAATCAGAAAACAGAAAACAGAATTAAATGGGAGAGAGAAAAGTGCTTACCTGTAGCCCACCTGGCCCAGCACAGGAGGCCCAGCCCACAAGGGCATCCTTGTCTTCTACCCCTGCCAGAAGGCAGAGGCGAACCAGAGCACGACGCCGGCCGTGCCAGCTCCTACTTCGCGCTGGCGAGCTCCGCTTCATCCCAACAGCGCCTGGAGAACGCGCTGGCCCCTCTCGCTTTCCCCTCCTCTCTCTGGACCCCTTTCCCCTCCCTTGCTCTCTGTTCCGCGCCGCCCGAGCGGAGCTCGTCGCCACCGACGCCGTTCGCCGCGGCCACGGCCATCCCCTCCGCCCCTCTATCGTGTCCACCAGCACCGCCGTCGAGCGCCGCCTCTCCCAGCTGAGGGAATCGAGCCCAGACGCCCTGTGGAGCCGCCTACGCCCTCGTCTTCATCGTCGGCCGCCGGATCGCCATCGTCGATACGCCGCCGTCTGGTCCTCCCCGAGCTTGCTGAGCCTCCCTACCGACTCCATGTGAGCCCCTGCTTCATTTACCCCTAACTCCATGCCCGAGTTCGAGCTCTAGCTACCTCCTCCACCGGAGCCGAGACGCACCGCCGCACGAGCTCGACGCCGGCGACACTCCGGTGACCATTCGGTCCCGGGCATGCATCCAATGTATTCGCCTCACCGCGTACATGCCATAGGTGCTATCCCCGCATCGCCACGGCCGTTGTAGCTTCGACCCCGAGCTCACCTGAGCTCCGGCCGCCGCCAAGCTTGCTGCTGCCGCCACCACAGGCCACCGTAGCCCCCCATGCCTGCTCCATTAGATGCGCGCGAGCTCCAGCTAGCTGTAGAGGCCAACCGCGTCGCAAACCGCCGCCTGTAGCGCGAGCACGAGCAACTCCGGCGAGCCTCCGCCGCGAGATGTGGTCGCCGGTGCTTAATCCGGCGACGATGACGTGGCAGGATTAGATTAGGTGCTAATCACCCAGTTAAATAACCCCTGTTAACCCCCTGAGTCAATGACAGGTGGAGCCCACCAGCCAGATTTGACTTTGGTCAATGCTGACGTCACCGTGACTTAGTGCTGACGCAGTAAAGTTTTTCTGGAATTTAAAATAAATCAGAAATGATTTATGAATTTCAGAAAATACCCTAAACTTCTAAAAATCATAGAAATTCAACCGTAGCTCAGAATGAAATAATTTATATATGAAAAATTATCAGAAAAATTCAAGGAATCCATCTGTACCATTTTCATGCATGTTTGAACAATGTTTTTCCTCTGTTTTGGACAAAACAAATAAAGGGCATTTAAATAATCATATATGGAGTTGGAATTTGAATCATGTATCCAAACCAACTTCATTTAAATAATAGCTAGATGCATTAGCTCAAATCATAGCATATTGCCATGTCATGATCATGCATCATATTGTGGCATTGCATTGATTGTGTTCTTTCTCAGTTGCTGGTGTTTGTCCCCTCTCGATAGACGTGGTTTCGACGATGAGTTCGATGACACCGATGAAGAGCTATATTATCTTCAGAAGTGCCAGGCAAGCAAAACCCCCTTGTTCATCCCGATACAATCTCACTCTCTCGCTCCTGCTCTCTTTTACTGCATTAGGACAACAACGAATCATCTGTTACTTGCTGCGGTAGTTGAACCCCTTATCCTTTGCATGACCTGTCATTGCCACAGTAAATAGATGAAACCCACTAGCATGAGTAGGAGTTGTTTGAGCCCTGATGTGCCTACTCATTCATGCTTGTTTGTCATGCCTGCTACTGCTTAGAGTTGAGTCGGGTCTGATTCATCGGGAATGAATTGGAATGTGGTGAACATGTCCTACTGTTGAGAGCTAAGTGTGTGAACACGATTTGGTAAAGGTAGCGGTGAGAGGCCATGTAGGAGTACATGGTGGGTTGTCTCATTGCAGCCGTCCTCAGGAACTGAGTTCTGTGTTTGTGATCCATGAACAGTTACTACCACGCATTGGAATGCTTAAGTACCCCTCTCGACTTATTAATCCACTTGATCTCTGTCCAGGAGTTGCAACTAGTTTCTGGTGTTTGTAGGTAGTGTTAGTAGTCTACCAAGTGGCACCCGGTACAGGTGGGCTTGGGACAGACTAGGCACCGTGGCCGGGTAAACCAAGCGCCGCCCGTTTGGTGGGCTTGGAACCCTGTACACATCGTTTGGGGCCGTGAGCGACACCCCGGCCAGATCTCCTTGCGGATGGAACCCGAATAGGCGATAAACCTGGACTAGAGACTTGTGTGGTTAGTCAGGTCGTGGCCGACTCCCTCGCCCGGCTTCCGCTTGAAGGTTGCCGAGGTACATGACGTGTACAGGGCGGTAAGTGGTGAGAGCGTGTGTGAAGAAGTACACCCCTGCAGGGTTATCATTATCTATTCGAATAGCCGGATTCCTCGGATATGGAAACTTGGACCCCTTGCATAGTTCATAGACAAGTGAAAGTGGATACTCTAAAATGCGCAAGATAAGCGTGAGTGCTATGGATGGCGTTCTCGTAGGAAGACGGGAGCGGATCCATAGTGGTGTATTGATATGGTGAATATGTGGACTCGTGTGCGCCACCTCAAAAGAGTTACTTGCAGTCGTAGTTCAGGTTAGCCACTGAGTCAAAGCTGGCTTGCTGCAGTCAAACTCCACCACCCCCCCTTTTGATACTGATGCATATGTAGTTAGTCCCGATGTAAGTCTTGCTGAGTACATTTGTACTCACGTTTGCCTATTTTATGTTTTTGTAGAGAGACGTCAGTCTCGCTAGTAGTTCCGCGTGGACTTCGACGTTTAGCTTGATACCTCAGCTACGATCTTGTGCCCTCGGCAGGATCTGGTAGATAGTCAGGCTTCTAAGCCTTTTTCATTTGTAGATGTCTGTACTCAGACATGTTAAGCTTCCGCATGTGTTTTGCCTTGTATGCTCTGAATGTTGGGTCATGAGACCCATGCTTGTAATATCTCGCTCCTCGGAGCCTAATGAATAAATACTTGAGTCGTAGAGTCTTGTTGTGATGCCATGTTGTATCTACACATAGCGAGCATATTGTGTGTATGATTGAAATGCTTGCTATGTGTGGGATCCGACTATCTAGTTGTTTATCCTTGGCAGCCTCTCTTATGGGGAAATGTAGTCTAGTGCTTCCTGAGCGATAGTAGTCCGCTACAGCCAGGTTCACCGGAGTCCTGCTAGCCCAGCACTACTGCTTGGAACACTTGACTGGCCGGCATGTGTTTCACTTCGTTCCTATGTCTGTCCCTTCGGGGAAATGTCACACGGTGTTATCTGGAGTCCTGCCTAGCCTGCTACAGCCCGGATTACCGGAGTCCTGTTAGCCCAGTGCTACAGCCCGGATTTATACGTTGTTGACCGACTTGCTCGATGTGATTCATGTATGCCTGTCCTCATAGGTTAGTGCCGCCTTGGGTTAACGACTAGCCATGTCGGCCCGGTTCTCTGTCATATGGATGCTAGCGACACTATCATATACGTGAGCCAAAAGGCACAAATGGTCCCGGGCCAGGTAAGGTGGCACCCGTGGGAGTATCGTGCGTGAGGCCGCAAAGTGATATGATGTGTTACATGCTGGATCGATGTGGCTTAGGATCGGGGTCCTGACAGCGGGTGACGGCAATCTTCAGCTTGGCGTCGTCCGGGGCTAGGTCGCTCCAGTCACGGCCGCGCACCACTGGAGTTCGGCGCACGGCGGTGAACGGCGGTGGATTTTCCTCGACGATCAGGCACCACTCGGCCCTCCACTCCTCCCATCTGCCACGGAGTTCCCCCTCCAAGTAGACCTCTTTCTTGCCGGTCCTGGAGACCCAGGCGACTCCGCCGGACAGCGGCTCTCCTTTCTCCACCCGAGGAGTAAAGAAGTGGCGGAAGAGGGCTACGTTGGGGCGAACTCCAACAAAGTTCTCGCAAAGGTGTGCGAAAACCGCCATTGTCAGAACGGCGTTGGGGGTGAAATCAAGGAGGTGGAGGTTGTAGGTGTGCATGATGTCGCAGAAGAACTCGGAAAAAGGCGGGCAGAGCCCGCAATAGAAGAACACGGCGAAGAAAGGGTACCCGGTTGGGTACAGCTTCTGGGCGATGGCGGGAAGAACTCGCGTGCGCGGATGCACTCGCGTCGTCGTCGACCAGAAGAGGCGGTATCCGTTCTTCAGCCTCAGCGCATCGAGCTGAGGGGGGAACGTCGTCGTCTCCTTCCGAAGCGCTTCCAGCCGCAGCGCCTCGGCCGACTTCACGGCCTTCCCCTTCGCCTTGTCGCTATTCGGGGCCATGGCAGATACGGGGAGGAGGAGTTGTCGGCGTTGGCGGCGCCGGGGGCTGCGAGGGCGAATCGCCGCTTTCTCTAGTAAGGAGGAAGTGGCGGAGATTTTCGAGGAACAGCAACCGGCGGAATGGCGAGCTGCCCCTATTCCCTCCGCTTATAAAGGGGGGGCGGGCGTTTCGCCTTTCCAAATAAAGGAGTCGTGCCCGACGGGACGCATGCCTGCGGGCCTCAAGCCCCGCGCACGCCACCCACGTCACGCACGCCTCGCACGCCTCGCCCCCCACGACGCCGCGATAAGCGCGCGCAACATGGGGAGGGCGCGACGGGCACAGAGTTAAGGAGCAGCGCAACCCAGGCCACGCGTGCCCGTGCACTGTTAGGGCCTGGCCCAACAACGCTCGGCACCGTGTATGGCCCAGACCCGGGGGCTCCTGTCGGTGTACTAAAGTAGGGGTACCTTAGTACCCCGAACTTGTGCACGGGCAGTAGTAGCGTCCCGCGGCGAGGCTTGCCACGGGAGCGACAAGAGTCTCCACGGCCCTTTCTGGGCCGGACGAAGGCCAAGTGATCGAGCCTAGAAGACCAGGCCCCGGCAAGAGGAGCTTGCCGGGCCAAGGAGGCGAGGTCCGGCAAGAGGAGCTTGCCGGGCCAAGGCGACAAGGCCCCGGCAAGAGGAGCTTGCCGGGACGACTAAGCCGAAGCACCAAGGCCCCGGCGGGAGGAGCTCGCCGGGACGGCCAAACCAAGGCACACCAAGAGAAGCCCGCCGCGGCGCGCCGCGCGCCCCGGCAAGGCCTGACGAGCGGCAAGCTCTCAGGTGCGGCAAGACAACCACCGCGGCAAGCCACTTGCCGCGGCAAACCACCACCTCAGGCATGCGCTCCAGCTCACCTGCCCACGCGTCACTCTGGAGCTTCCCCAGAGGCACGTGGCGGGGCACCGCGCAACCTGGGACGCGCGGTGGCATGCGACGTTGGTAGAGTCGCCCCCGTGGCAAGCGGAGGCACCCCTAACGGTCCGCCTCGGCACTGTTCGGGCGATCCAGACGGGCATTTAATGCCTTTGTGCCCCGCCGTCAGAGTTAGGTGCGATAGCACTGTGCGGCCACTGTTCGCACAGTTCCTTGCCATTTTTACCCTCACCTGCGTCGCTACCTGTGGGAAACCCCTTAGCATATAAAAGGAGGCCCATGCGCACGTAGGAAAGGGGACATCGGAGGGCCAGAAAGAGGACACCCAGTAGACCCTCGTCTACGTCCAGCTCCAACTTACTGTAGCTTCTTGCGCTCCAGAGCAAGAACACGAATCAACCAGACAAGCAGCAGTAGGGTTTTACGCATCCGTGCAGCCCGAAGCTGGGTAAAATCGTTGTGTGTGTGTCGCCTCGATCTGCTCTTTGTGCAACCTCCGCCCCCCCGCCGAACCGACAAGGGGCTCCGTCCCCATAGGTGCTCGTGGAGGCCGATTCCCCCCGACAACCCCCCCCCCCTCTAGTCAACTACATCGATCCTTTCAATTGGGTTCGACACTCTTACTTACCAAAAGGACTACGATTGATCCCCTATACTTGAGGGTCATCACCCCCCCACACACACACACAGAGAGACACTAGGTAATATGCCTCACCAGGACACAAATGTAACCAACATGCTTGGAAGTGCGCAGAATGGTTGTTAGGCCATACACTATTAGGTTAAACGACAAAGAAGATAGTGGCCCCTTGTCTCACTCCGAGAGACGAACTAAAGTAGGGACCCACAAGACTATTGTTGATAGTCGTATGCCAATTTCTCGTGAGTTGCGATATCCAACCACTATTCATCAAATGTCTAACGCTTGAACTTGCAAAGGGAGGACCAACTCACCCATTTGTAGGATTTTTGTAAGTCAAACTTGATTAAAGCAACACGATGATGCTTACTTTTAACCTCCTAGACCATCCTAAGGACCCAGGTGCCAAGAGGAGTGGCATGCATTTAGACCTAGGGAGACCGTCCCATTGGCTCCGCCGAAAATAACTCCTTATAGAAGGGGTACATGTGGTTATTGAGCTCCTCAAGAGAGAGGAGCATCATATATATCTCCCTCCCATAAAGACGTGAGGGAGCACTTCCAACACCTCCCATTCACAATTGCGTGAAAGTAGGTAGTATTAGCCTCCTTTTGAGGATCCACAATTGAGGGGGCCATTGTTGCCAATAGATCTCTCCTCGCCATGATAGATACCCATGAGAGCTCACCTTCTAGGTTGTAGCGAAGAAGCCAACCATCGACACCCACATGAGCATCTAGGGTCGAGATCTGACAAAGTGAGCCTCCTTGATGACACCAATGTCACGACCCAAGTTGGCGCCCTGGCCTTGAACAAACTGAGAAGAGAGCTTTGCGTAGTGAACATGTTTGCTAACAAGATAATAGAGCAGTACATATATATACCACTATATAGTGTGCCAATAGCTTCAAATATTAGTCGTTGGATATGCCCATACAACGGTCAAGAGATGGCAAATCCGAGAATTATCATCCGTTGGATGAAGTTTTTAACTCATAGGATTTTGCCACGTGGCCTTCTAATTGAAAGCGCAACTCTACCATCTCATGTGTTCTAGAAGCATCTATCAACATGCTTATCTGATACTCTAATAAAAAGGGGCTGGAACAATCTGGATTCTAGAGAGGTAAGAACCAAGTTGGATCTTGTCAATATGATTCTAGGAAAGGAAATACATATTCAAATGTATTTTTTCATGCTTTTTATATACATTTAAATGACGTGCAAAGCACGTACTCCCTCCATCTGGAATTACTTGCCGCAAAAATGGATGTATCTAAAAATTAAAATACGTCTAAATACATCCATTTCTCCGACAAGTATATCCGGGCGGAGGAAGTATAATTTACTAATACCACTATGTAGTTTAATAACTTTCAATGTTGTCCATTGGATAAAGCCGATCCAACGGTTGTGTGGTAGCAAATCCGGGTAATGTTGGTCGTTGGATATTCTTTTCACTACATCGGATTCTGCCATGTGTAATGTCTAGAAGATTCCATGCATTGTCATAAGCACAACACATAATATGCACAAACCCCAACACAGAGAGGCCTGATCTCGAGGTAGTTCCAGCAGCGACAAAGCCTCTCTGGTCATCTTCATCGAGTGCACTGGATCCAAACTTTCTCTATCATGAGTGACGTTGTTCATGGACGTCCAGATCGCCCACATCACCGCGATAATTTTTGCTTGATCTGCGATTCTGTGTCATCAAATCTTGGGTCACATAGAATGTCCCTAGACCAAGCGGTAGCTAAGGTTGGGCCTCGGGTATGCACTGCTACACTGGTACATACGGCGTAACACTGTAGCACGTCCAGCGGCCGCCGCCCTAAATATCTGTCGGTCCGCTAACGTATGCATGATGAGAGCGAGAGCGAGTACCATAATCGCACTGCTCCGGTTGTTAAGTACTGCAATGAACAGTGCCATGCATGGCCGCAAGATCATGTATGCACTCCAATGAATGAATGGATCAGTCGATGCATGCATGGGCTTATCTAGCCGCAGGCACGTACGGACAATACGTTTGATCGATCCAGTGTTTGGCTACCTGCATTTGCAGGCGAGGCGCATAACGCCGGTGCGTCAGACTGCTCATGCCCCTGCTTTCCTGCATGCTGTGATTTAATTTACCACTATCTGGATCTATCGATGTGTGCTACAGTGGCCTGCAACGCCTAGCTTATTAGCTTAGGCTACATGCATGCACGTATGGTCCAGCTCCTCTATCCTGCAGACAGCGCGCGTACGTACGTGACCTAACGCAAACGCCAGACCCAATTTCCGTGTCAGAACGTGGACAACACAGCATGCCCATGACTTTGGTGGCTGGCCATCGATCGTCTTATACTCTTATACATATCTGCAGTCGCTTTTCGATCGTATGGTCAGTTTCATCTTTGGTAAACAATTTTATTCCGCGTTGCGACGACTTCTTAATTAATCGGCGTACTATGGTACTAGTGCAATGCAAGTCCAGCGCTCACCGTTTTCACCTAAATCATGCTTATTTTGGCTTCAGTCGCTGACCTAATTATGACGCTAGCGCGTCGTCTATGTGATGATGACACCACAGTACAATTAATTAACTACTCTTCCCGTTTGATTTGATCTGATCAGCATCTTGTGATGCTCCTTTCGTTTTGTCGGCTTGTCCCTTTCTCTTTTGAGCGCAAATTACGGTCGCTTTGATGTTTGGCACTACGTACATTCTGGATTCTTCTGTGACTGTATGCCAATGTCCACGCTTAGCTTCAATAGCAAAAAACAAGGGAAGTCTCCTCATGATCAGTTCCATTTATGAGCATCTAGAGAGAACAAATTGTTCTGGAATGAATGAAATGATCTTTCTCAGAAATACTTAAATAATCAAGCACTCTAGTGTTAGTTAACTGTTGAACCTTAGCTACGCAAGTGCAAGAGGCATCCATCGGCCTCTATATATAGCTACCTAGGCTTTGAGAGAGAACCATCAAAAGATTGTAATGGATCATCAATTGAGACACTAAACCTTCCGAATCAAACCATCTGTCTCCTAACCAACTGCGTGCTAGTAGAAGTGTAGAATCTAGTTACTGTTTTAGCATTCCATTCATAGCGCCCCTCACAACAGGGATATAGTACTTATCCTCGGTTTGCTGCTAATTCAATCCAGAGCTCGATAGATGAAGCTGACCTCTTGTAAATGCTTGGTGATGCTTTGTTCAATCGCCTTCATATGGACTTGTCAAATTCCTAACCGCGCAACCTGGATGACGTGGGAAGAAGATCATCTAGGGATGTAAATGGCATATAAACAGCGCACGCAAGTCCCGTTTAGTTAGCTTTAGGTAGCTCGAAAGTTCATTTTCTCCGGAAAAAAAGCTTCATTAAACTGTTAAACCATAAGTGGGCTTAATTGAGATTAAACGGGACCCGATTTACATCCCTACAGATCATCACAGGATGCCTATATAGGGATGCAAGCTACGAAAAGTGCAAATGGAGGCCGGGCTCCGTGGACACCAGTACTCAAATATCCATATTATACATTGCAAAATAATATGAAGAAAATTGTGTATACACATTGTGTGACTTTTTATAGTACTCAAATAATATGCTTTCACACATGGCGTACAAAAAAAGACAAATACATTCATGAAAATGGGCCGATTTTTTGTGTTGTTCAGCTGGAATTTTTTTGGAGCTTACAAACCGCGATAGTTTTGAACGAGAATTTACAAATCCTTAATGCATATATAAGTTTTCACATAATTGTTTAAAAAAATAACTTGAAATATCTTTTTCAAAAATTTTGAAATCAAGAGCTCTATGAAGCAGCTCGTCTCCCAAAACTTCGCACTCTGCCAACTACTTCTACTACTAGCACAGAACACCCTGATGGAAGCAAACATAGTAACGGGTATCTTTTATTTGTAGGATTTCAAAAACACGGAAATAAAAAAATGTAGAAATAGGATAGGATTGCATGTGCAAAACAGGGTCTTGTGAAAACACCAAAATTTACAGAGTTAGATGTTTGATTCACAAACATAGAAAAAATACTGGAATCTTCAAAAGTGTAATCCAATGAAGATGCAAACATATGCAAATGTTTGATTAAGTTAATACTATACTAGCTGTGACCTTTATCTTGGCATTTGTGCATAGGAATGTAAAAAAGAGGAGTGGATTGTAAAATTCTTTTGTTTCCCCCATGATCTCAAACCAAAGAAATAATTCCTACATTTTTATTATGACTCATTCCTTTCATCCTTTGAATCTAATGCATGAATAATGTAACCATAGGAAATTCCCATTTCTATATTATTTTTGCATTTTTCCTATGAATTAAAGAAGAACTTGGTTTTATTGATCCAATGAAGGATGTGGAGGACGCCCCTTTACATTCCTATTGCCATATAGTATCGTACATCTATATATTTTTTATGTTCCAAAATAAATGACATTGTCCTATAGAATGCAATCAAATTTCACTAATTTCGTTTATCCATATATAAAGAGAAAACTGAGGTTGCACAAATTACAAAAGTAAATCTGCTAAGATACTAAGCTCCTTAGATTTGGAACATCCTAGTGCATCGAGGGTCGCGATGGTCCCGTGGTGTGTGTCGCTGAGTGAGAGTAAGGCACATCTAGCCGTAATGAGCCAGCCGGTTTTCCCGCTTTTGAGAAACTATGGCCTAGTTTTTGTTTTTTATTCTGTGTTTCTACTATATTAAATCATTTTCTTTTGGGGTTTCCCTTATTTTTTTCCTCTTTGTTTTTGCTTTTTTGTCTTTTCTTCTCTTTTTATTTTTTCACATTTCAATTCATACATTTTTAATAAAATTCATGAACACTAAATAAAAACTTAAATATTTTTAGAATCAATGAACATTTTTCGATTTCAGGAACATGACATTTAAAAAATTGAACGGTTTTCAAATTTGCAAACATTTTTTGAAATTCAGGAATATTTTTTTAATCATGAACATTTTGAAAAAAGTCATGATTTTTTCATTTGCAACATTTTATAAAATCCAAGGTTCAAAAATATATATATGAACATATTTTTATTAACAAAATTTCTTAAATAAAAATAAAAAATGTTTTTTCTAAGCTAGCAGTGGAGTGAGACAAAAAAAACCTAAGCGAATGAGGAGAGCTGAGCAACCGTGACTTTCATTGGCTGGCCCATGTGACTGTTATAACTGCAGTTCCCACAAGGAGAGCTGAGCAACAGAGACTTTCAATTACTGGCCCATGTGACTATTATAACTGCAATTCCACATATTCTCCATATTCTGCGTGGAATAAGTGCTTCCAAAGGGCTCACATAACCGCCACCGGCTAACACCGATATCAAAACTTGTAACGACACCACAACCATGCATCGAGAAACTTCACTCTCCTCTCAAGGCAAATATAGTCCGCAACAGCAGCCAAAACCAATTTACAGATAAAAATACACTGCTAGAACATAACTAAAACCCAAGACAACATAGGTAAAAACCAAAATAAAACAACCGACAACAATAACCTGCTAGAGAAAAAAGAGGAAACCCCACATGCGAAAAACGGCACGGTGAAGCATGCATTAGCCTCGAGTATTGAGTAAGCCCAATCAAAAACCCTCCATCCCTCTACATGTGCATCACCGTTGCATATACTAGATGATACGCCGCACGTTGTTGCTGGAATATTTTGTAACATATTTTAATGTGATTCATTATATGAAACATGGATATTCAAAGTAATAACATAAAAAGTTAAAACCAAAAAATGCATATAATTTAATATGTTTGATTACTATATTTGTAAAACTACTTATTATATTATAATAGAATGAAAATTCTCACATATGCTTGCATGTTGAGATGGATCTTTTTTCATGCATGTTTCATGATGAAGTTGCATGCTTTCATGTTGAGAGATATATGATAATGGGGGTGGGCATTTTCTCATGCATGTTGTGTGATGATGTGGCATGCTCGTATGTTGAGAGAAATAGTTAGTAGGCCTAGCTATTTAGATATAGAAGATTCTGGACCTTTTTATGAAATCGCTAATTAAGGAGTGCCCCTTGGAAAGGTCACTCCCACCTTTTTCAAGTTGCAACAAGTGGCACAATACATGTGGGCCACTTGTCACAACGTGGGAGTTTTCACTTTTTCGTAGATTTGCTTATTCAAAACGTTTTATCTCTTAAATGTGTGTCCAAATCGCGAACCATTTTCACCATTCGATTCTCGCATTGCTATCTTTGAAACTAGATCTCATGCTAATAGGACCGATGAACTTTTTCTCACAAAAAAAACAGAAAAATCGGAAGGAAAAAAGCCAAGCCGGAAGCATAATTTTCTTCCACTTTTTTTCCTTTTCCGAGAGGCACAACCATGCTTCTCGCGGAAGAAAATATGTGCCTCCATGAGAAGCGAATATGTGCTTCTCATGAAAGAAAAAAAATGTGTTTTTTCGTTTCCGGGAGGCACACTATGCCCCTGGCGGAAGCAAAACGGTGCCTCCACGAGAACCAAATCGGTGGCTCTCGCAAAAGAAAGAAAAAACATGATTTTCTTTTCCAAGAGGCACATCTGTATATGTCATAAAGCAAACCTATGCCTACACGAGAGTAAATGTGTGGCTCTCACGGCAGAAAAAAAGGGGGTTTTCCTTTTCCAAGAGGCACACTTGTGCCTCTCGCGAAGCAAACCTGTGCCTCGTTGTCGTTTTTTCATTTGTGCCTCCACGAGAAGCAAATCTATGCATGTCATAGAAGGAAAAAATATGTTTATTTTTCTTTTTCAAGAGGCATAGCCACGAGAAGCAAATTTGTGCCACTCGCGGAAGAAAAAAACGTGTATTTATGAAAAATAAATCAAAAAATATTTTTAGTCCAAAATGGTACACTGGGAAAAAACCAACCCCCCCCCCCCAAAAAAAAAATCATTTAAAGTGCGTACAAAAAATTAAAAAAATAAAATCCCGAGGAAGCGCACAGAACGCGACTCATGATGGCGGCTGAGAGAGTGCCAAGCGTCGCGGTCCTAGTCCACTCAAAGTGACACTTGAGGGGCTGCCAATTCGTTATTGTACAAGTACGTACGTGATGGCGAACCAACCTGTGATAGGATGGTTAGAGGTACAGTGGTATCACCAGCCCATCAGGTTTCAACTCCTGGTGCTCGCATTATTCCTGAATTTATTTCAGGATTTCTGACGACGCGCTTTCAGTGGGAGGAGAAGTTCCCGTCGACGACGAGGCGCCTACGGTGATTTCGTAAATCTCAAGATGATATGCCGGCTCGGTTCTCGGAGGTGCTCATAGGGATAGGGTGTGCGTGTGTGCGTTCATAGGGGTGAGTGTATGCATGTATGTATGAGCGCTTATGTATGTACTGATGTTAAAAAAAGTACGTACGTGATGGTCTCGGGATTTTATTGTTTTTCTGCTGAGCTCGCGTGTTTTTTTTGGTTCGCAGAACTCGCGCTAGTTTTCCTAGTTGAGCAATCCATGTTTGTTTTTATCTCACCAATTTTCGTCAAAATTTTCCAGGACGAATTGTGTACAGTATGTTTGTTTTTTCCTTCACTTTCTCTTTAGTTTTTTTTAGTTCAAAAATTCATGAAAATATTAAAAATTGATGAACATTTTTTCAAAATCAATTAATTTTTTTACAAAATTGATTAACTTTTTTCAAATTTGTACACTTTTCTCAAAATTGATTGACTTTTTAAAAAACAGGAAGATTTTCAAATTTTGATGATTTAAAAAAGTAGATAAAAATTTCCAAATTTGTGATTTTTTAAAACAAATGAACTTTAAATAAAATCATGAACTTTTCTCAAATTTTGATGAACTTTTTTTAAAATTTGATGAACTTTTTTCAAAACCTTGAATTTTTTGTCCAGAATTCGTGAACTTTTTCCTCAAAAAACTGATTTTTTTCTACTTTTCTGGGTTTTTTGCAACTTTTTTGAATTTTTTCTATAAGTCAATGGTGGATCACTGTACCGTCGAACCAGGTGTGCCTGGGCGAGCCATCGGTTGCGCGCCTGATGGGCTAACCTATTTACGCATGGGTGTGGGAGCCAGATTCCTTAACCGGCGCAGAAGGCGCCGGTTAGGAGGACTTATTTTTCGGTGAGCTCTCTCTTTATATGTGGGCCTTTGTTGTTCTTTGCTCTCTTTGTGGGCCTGTTGGTAATGAAAGGAAAAGGAAAGAGACGAATTGTAGTGACTATCATATTTTTCAAAAAAAAATCATTTCAATTTTTGGGACTATAAAATACTATAATTTTCAAAACCGGGTTTTCCAACCCATCCAAAATAAAAGAGTTTTTTGAACCCATCCAAAACAGAAGATGTCTATAAAGAAAACCTTGGCATGAAGTAACTAATCACTTGAGAAAAGGAAAAGGATAAAAGGAAGGCCTAGTCGCTGATTAGATTTGGGTCAGGTCACTAGCCACAACCAAGCTGTGAGGTATCGAGCGCATGTAGCCATGCCATGCGAGTGGGTGAAAACCCCTATAGGCTAGCCGGATAGAGCACTGTGGCGGCAGCCGTGACGGCAGGCAAGCGGACATTAGTAGGCGGCATGCATCAAGCAAGTGAACCACGACAATTCAATAGCGGAAAACTTTGGTCGGTCCTACCTTAAAAAAATCGACCTCCGGCACTTGGTGTTGCATATAACCCAAACATTTTTATAGTAGCCTTATTGCAACCTTTGAAAACCAAATCAATTAATTGTTTTTTGTTTTCTGTGATCGGTCAAATCAATTAATTGTGATAGATCATACTAAGAACCTAAGGGCTCTGCCAATGCATCATCTCTTAGCACATTGTCATAGGAGGTGAGGGAGTCCTGGATTAGGGGGTATCCGGACAGCCAGACTATAACCTTTGGCCGGACTGTTGGACTATGAAGATACAAGATTGAAGACTTCGTCCCATGTCCGGATGGGACTTTCCTTGGCGTGGAAGGCAAGCTTGGCAATATGGATATGTAGATCTCCTTCCTTGTAACCGACTCTGTGTAACCCTAGCCCCCTTTGATGTCTATATAAACCGGAGGGTTTAGTCCGTATGACAACAACAACAACAATCATACCATAGGCTAGCTTATATGGTTTAGCCTCTCTCATCTTGTGGTAGATCCACTCTTGTACTACCCATATCATCAATATTAATCAAGCAGGAGTAGGGTTTTACCTACATCGAGAGGGCCCGAACCTGGGTAAAAACATCGTGTCCCTTGTCTCCTGTTACCATCCGCCTAGACGCACAGTTCGGGACCCCCTACCCGAGATCCGCCGGTTTTGACACCGACATTGGTGCTTTCATTGAGAGTTCCTCTGTGTCGTCGCCATAAGGAAGGATGTCTCGTTTCATCTTTAAAGATGGCACGACCGCTGAGGGAGCTTTGGCTGTCGGCCAAACTCTCCGGCTAGGTGGTTTCATCATGACCGCTTGTTCGGCTGCTGCACCGACGATGACTTCTCAGGTCATCGAAAACAGTCTCCACGTCAACTCAGAACTCGCCGAGCAATTGAATCCAATGGAGCTTTCTTCCCTAAACGAGCTCTTGGATCGCATCGTCGCCCTGGGAGTCGCTACGGACTATGATCAGATGGGTCTTAAACCCGATAATAGAGAAATTAACTCTCCCCCGGTCACCCATCACGTTGCGGTGGTGGAAGAACAATGCGATGACCTTTCCTCTATCTTGAGGACTAGATATGTCCGGATTCCTGAGCCCTCCGAGTCGGATACCCGTTCACGGGAGGACACCACCCAAGCCCTGAACCTAGAGTCAGGCAGCGGGCCAGACTTATCGGGCAACATCCCAGAACCCGAACTTCCAAGATGGGAAACTCCTCGGCCCCTGGGTCTCAGATCGGGTGAGGTTTCGGATTCAATTCCACACACCCACCCAAACATAAGTGATCTTTCCCACATCAGGCAAGAGCCCCAAGAAACAGTACATCATTATTGGGCCAGATTCCTCCTTGTAATGAACAAGGTTAAGGACTGTCGCGAGGAAGACGCAATATCATTCTTCTGCAATAACTGCACGGACAAGGGTATCCTTAACGCCATAAGTCGTCGTCAAATTACACGCTTTGCTGACTCGGCGTCCATAGTACGAAAGTACTGTGCGATGGAAAGTGCCTAGAAAACCGAAATAAAATTTTGGGACAATCCGGCCATGAATTTGAACCCAGTCCGGAATAAAAGGGTGCATTATCACAAGATGTAGGATCTAGAAGTAGGTGTGTCTAGAGGGGGGGTGATTAGACACTTAGTGCTAAAGTTGCAGTTTTTAAGCCTTTTCGGTTTGAGTGGAGTTTTAGGCACAATTTCAACATACACAATACATATCAAGCAAGCATGCAAAGAGTATATGAGCAGCGGAATGTAAAGCATGCAACTTGCAAGAATGTAAAGGAAGGGTTTGGAGAATTCAAACGCAATTGGAGACACGGATGTTTTTCCCGTGGTTCAGGTGGTGCTATCCTACATCCACGTTGATGGAGACTTCAACCCACGAAGGGTAATGGTTGCGCGAGTCCACGGAGGGCTCCACCCACGAAGGGTCCACGAAGAAGCAACCTTGTCTATCCCACCATGGCCATCGCCCACGAAGGACTTGCCTCACTAGCGGTAGATCTTCACGAAGTAGGCGATCACCTTGCCCTTACAAACTCCTTGGTTCAACTCCACAATCTTGTCGGAGGCTCCCAAGTGACACCTAGCCAATCTAGGAGACACCACTCTCCAAGAAGTAACAAATGGTGTGTTGATGATGAACTCCTTGCTCTTGTGCTTCAAATGATAGTCTCCCCAACACTCAACTCTCTCTCATAGGATTTGGATTTGGAGGAAAGAAGATTTGAGTGGAAAGCAACTTGGGAAAGGCTAGAGATCAAGATTCATATGGTAGGAATGGAATATCTTGGTCTCAACACATGAGTAGGTGGTTCTCTCTCAGAACATATGAGTTGGAAGTGTAGATGTGTTCCGATGGCTCTCTCCACGAATGAAGAGGAGGTGGAGGGGTATATATAGCCTCCACACAAAATCCAACTGTTGCACACAATTTACCAATCTCGGTGGGACCGAATCGACAAACTCGGTCGGACCGAAAAGGTAAACCTAGTGACCGTTAGAGATTTTCGGTGGGACTGACATGCAACTCGGTAGGACCGATATGGTTAGGGTTAGGGCATAACGTAATCTCGGTGAGACCGATTACACAAACTCGGTGAGACCGATTTTGGTAACAAGCTAACCAGAGAGTTGGTCAGGCAAACTCGGTGGGACCGATTACTAAACTCGGTTGGACCGATTTTGGTAATGAGTTAACCAGAGAGTTTGCATTGTAATCTCGGTAGTACCGATTGCCTAAACTCGGTGAGACCGATTTTGACAATGGCATACACAGTGAGATTGCAATCCCATCTCGGTGAGACCGAGATCCCTATCGGTAGAACCGATTTGCTAGGGTTTGGCAATGGCTTATGACATGTGAAACTCGGTGGCGCCGGATAGAAATAATCGGTAGGACCGAGTTTCACTTTGGATTTAGGTCATATGTGGAAATGGGAAAGTAGCTGAGGGTTTTGGAGCATATCATCAAGCACATGGAGCAAAAGGCTCATTAAGCAACACCTCATCCCTTCTTAATAGTATTGGCTTTTCCTATGGACTCAATGTGATTTTGGATCACTAAAAGTGTAAAATGAAGAGTCCTGAGCTTGAAGCTTTAGCCAATCCTTTGTCCTTAGCATCTTGAAGGAATTCCCACAACCTTTAGTCCATGCCACTCCATTGTTGAACTTATCTGAAATATACTAGATAAAAGTATTAGTCCAACAAGAGATATGTTGACATTAATTACCAAAACCACCTGGAGAGCACTTGTGCTTTCAATCTCCCCATTTTTGGTAATTGATGGCAACATACATCAAAGCTTTAGATAAAGATACAAATAATAGCAAGTAAAGCTTTGGAAGAACATGTAACAAACATAGGCTCCCCCTACATGTATGCAATCATGTGAATACAGAATATAGAAGCATGTGAGAGCATAATCATGACAGAGTAGACAATGTGTTACATGTATCTTGGCCATATGCATCAGAGCAAAAGATTATTAAGAGAAATACCTTCATGCTTATGAGTCCTTCTTGCAAACAGTATGTACAAGAGCAAGAATTCCTCATACTCATGATTCTGATACATATACTTACCTTGTAGTCTTGAGTTGGCTTAGGATGGAATGAACCTGCATAAACAAGGTTAGATAACACAGGTACATCCACTAGCCAGAGCAAATCAAAAGAGACTACAAGAGTACCAAGACTGGGATGACATGTAGAGAGTGAGTACAAGGTACCACATTGGATTAGACATGTCCTCAAGAGTAAAGATATGCAATGAATTTGAATGATTTCTTTCCCTTAGATGTCTTGCTCCCCCTGAATCTGGCATGGGATATTAGGAGAAGATAGGGAACAGAAAATCAGAGCTGAAAGATATGAATAGAACTTAATTCAAATGAGTACATATGAACATGTCTTTCCCCCAAAAAGACATGTGGCATCTCTCCTATTGAACATCAAGCATCTGGGATCCTTGAGTATTCTCTCCCCCTGGAGATTTCTTTCTCCCCCTTAATATTTGGGATCCTTGAGTATTCTCTCCCCCTTAGTACTTTCTCTCCCCGATGATAAGCTTTGATGTGATCTCTCTCTCCCCCTTTGACATCAATTTCCAAGAAGGTTTTTCCTGGAATCCGTCGAATAGGTTTGGTCCTTGAGATTCAGCACAAAGCAGTGGATAAAACTGTGATGCTTGTAGAGGACAAGATTCGTTGAGTGAAGCTAGATCAGAAGAAATATAAAATATGTGGCAAACTGTTTTTCCTGTTACGAAGTCGGTGGCACCGAGTGGCATGTTTCGGTGGTACCGAAGGGATTCGGTTGGACCGAAAATTACAATTCGGTGAAACCGAATTCATCACAGAGAAAACTCTTGTCACCTCAGCTCACTAGTCAAGTAAGATCTCACAAAGATTTGCAAAGAATTAGCTGAAAATTTGCGAGGAATTTGATGCAGAAATATGCAGAATAAGAATCAAAAAGAAAAGAATGAAAGGTTCTAGATGAAGTTTTTTTTGTTAGAAAAAGAGGGAAACAAATATGCAAGGGACAAATGCAATAACACAGAAAAGAACACAAGAGAACTTCATCTAGAATTGGGCGGTGACATAGTCACCTATGTTAGAGTATATTGACTTAGGAGTCAAGTGAGAACACTTGATCATAGGTCATACTCATCGTTTAAGCTCAAAATGGGGTTACAATTTTTCGTTTAAGCATCTTGATGTATTCACATCTTGTGGAGTTGCTTTAACTCATGACTTGGAGTAAAGCTTCTCTAAGATGGAACAACATACCTTGGGTGGTGGTGTGAATCTTGCTCATGTAGTTGAACTTGTGTGGGTGCTCAAGGGTGATGTAGCTCATCATGAGTTGGGAGCACCACTTGGAGTTTGAGTTCATCTACCTACATGGATCAGTTCTTGCAAGGAAAAGCACTTGTACATCCAAAAATGACAATCATGAAGCTCAACATAGAATTCGTCAAAGGATATGTTCAAATGGTTTCGTGCTTCCTTGTCGTCAACCACCGTTGTGTAGAGACTTGGTGATGTAGAGATTGCTCAAGATGTGACTGAGTTGCAATCTCATAGAATTTGATTCAACCAAGTACCTACATGGGTTAGATATCATGCAAGATACAAATATATCCAAGACATAAGATAGTCATCATAAGAGATATATCATGGATTGGCCATAAGCTCATGTCTTGCATGTATCCAATGGAGTTTCTACTCCAAGTTCGAAGCATCAATGATGTTCAATTCTCCTCTCAACCTGCAAAACACTTTCTCATCAAGTGGTTTAGTGAATATATCCGCTAATTGCTTATCGGTGCGAACATGCTTAAGATCAATGTCACCCTTAGCAACATGATCTCGAATGAAATGATGACGAACTTCAATGTGCTTAGTTCGAGAATGTTGCACAGGATTATGACCAATTTTGATAGCACTTTCATTGTCACAAAGCAATGGAACATGTTTCACATAGACCCCATAATCTTTAAGAGTTTGGGTCATCCAAAGTAATTGAGCACAACATGAACCAGCGGCAATGTACTCCGCTTCGGCGGTAGATAAGGATACTGAGTTTTGTTTCTTGGAGGACCAAGACACAAGAGATCTACCAAGAAATTGACAAGTACCCGAAGTGGACTTTCTATCAACCTTGTCTCCGGCATAATCCGAGTCGGAATAGCCAACAAGATCAAAATAGGACCTCTTAGGATACCAAATGCCAAAATTTGGTGTATGAATTAGGTATCTCACTATCCTTTTCACGGCCTTAAGATGACATTTTTTAGGAGCAGCTTGATATTGTGCACACATGCACACACTTAGCATAATATCGGTACGTGAGGCACATAAGTATAACAATGAACCAATCATAGAGCGATAAACCTTTTGATCAACCGGTTCACCATCTTTGGTCAAGTCATTATGTCCACTAGTAGGCATGGGTGTTGACATACCTTTGCATTCTTGCATGTTGAACTTCTTAAATAAGTCTTTGGTGTACTTCGTTTGAGATACAAATGTACCTTCCTTAGTTTGCTTGATTTGCAAAGCGAGAAAGAATTTGAGTTCACTCATCATAGACATCTCAAACTTCTCCGACATTAGCTTTCCAAACTTTTCACTAAAACGAGGGTTAGTTGAACCAAATATAATATCATCAACATAAATTTGGCACACAAATAGTTCTCCATTAACCCTTTTAGTAAAAAGTGTGGAATCAATTTTTCCAATTTCAAAACCACTTGCAATAAGGAACTTGGTCAAGCATTTATACCATGCTCTAGGAGCTTGTTTAAGACCATAAAGAGCTTTGTGAAGTTTGTAAACATGATTAGGTTTCTTAGGATTGACTAAGCCGGGAGGTTGTTTGACATAAACTTCCTCCTCTATTTCACCATTTAGAAAAGCACTTTTAATGTCCATTTGGTACAAAGTGATATTATGGTGATTAGCATAGGCAAGTAAGATGCGAATGGACTCGAGTCTAGCAACGGGAGCATATGTCTCACCATAGTCCATACCTTCGACTTGTGTGTACCCTTGGGCGACGAGACGTGCTTTGTTGCGAACCACTTGTCCATCTTCATCTTGCTTGTTGCGAAACACCCATTTGGTACCAATGATGTTGTGGTTGTTGTCGGGCTTCTCAACCAATGTCCAAACTTGGTTTCTCTCAAAGTTGTGTAGCTCTTCATGCATAGCGTTTATCCAATCCGGATCTTCCAATGCTTCTTCAACCTTCATAGGTTCAATGCTAGAGATAAATGAATAGTTTTCACAAAAGTTAGCTAAACGAGTTTTTGAGCGAGTAATTCTCCCGGTTTGGATATCATTGTAGATTTGCTCGACGGGATGATCTTTGGCAATTCTTGCTCGAACTCGTGAAAGCTTTTGCTTGGGTCTTCGTTGAACATCTTCTTCATCTTGTTCATCTTCTTGATCTTCTTCATTGTTGACGTTGTTGTTCTCTTGTTGTGGTGGAGAAGGAGGTTGTTGATGTTCGTCTTGATGCGTTTCCTCGTTTTCTTCATCTTGGTGTGTCCCACTTGTGGATGCTTCCGTGTCAATTCTTGGTTCACCTTGTCGTGAAGTAGAAGCTTCCACTTGGACAGACGAGGTATTCTCCTTCACCTCCATTGGACGAATTTTGCCAATAGACAAGTCTTGGATTGCTTCTGAAGGGTCTTTGTCTCCTACATCAATTGGCAATTGCTCTACTTGCGAGCCATTAGATTCATCAAACTTCACATCTACCGTTTCTTCAACCTTTCGGGTGAAAGAGTTGTAGACATGGTAAGTGTGAGAGTTTGAAGCATAACCAAGTAGGAAACCTTCATGAGATTTAGGAGCAAACTTTGAACGAGATGCTTATCAAGAATGTAGCACTTTGAGCCGAATACTCGAAAGTATCCAACTTGGGGTTTGTTACCGGTGAGGAGCTCGTATGCCGTCTTGCCGAGTAGCTTGTGAAGATACAAGCGATTTGTTGCA
This sequence comes from Aegilops umbellulata, assembly GCA_032464435.1. Classification (NCBI taxonomy): domain Eukaryota; kingdom Viridiplantae; phylum Streptophyta; class Magnoliopsida; order Poales; family Poaceae; genus Aegilops; species Aegilops umbellulata. The sequence continues at coordinate 371,304,286 of CP136060.1, forward strand.
TGACAAGCCGTCTCAACCGCTTCTGCCCAAAAGTGCTTTGGCGTCTTGTACTCATCAAGCATCGTTCTCACCATTTCGATGAGCGTCCGGTTCTTCCTCTCAACAACTCCATTTTGTCGAGGTGTGTACGTAGCCGAGAACTCGTGTGAAATCCCTTCTTCGTCAAGAAAGGTGTCCACAGTTGTGTTCTTGAACTCCGTTCCGTTGTCACTCCGAACCTTCTTGATCTTCACGTCAAACTAATTTTGGGCCTTCCTAGCGAAGTTTTTGAAGATCTTTTGGACCTGCGATTTGTCATCAAGAAAGAACACCCACGTAAATCTTGAAAAATCATCAACTATAACTAGACCAAAAGAATTTCCACTGAGATTCTTGTAGGCATTGGGACCAAAAAGATCCATATGAAGTAGCTCGAGTGGCCTCCTTGTGGTCATGATGTTCTTCACGGGATGCCTTCCTCCAACCTGTTTACCTGCTTGACAAGCACTACAAAGTCTATCCTTATCAAATATGACCTCGTTAACTCCAAGGATATGATTTCCTTTAATAAGCTTGTCAAGGTTTCTCATGCCAACGTGACCTAGTCGTCTATGCCACAACTAACCTTTTGAGGATTTAGCAATAAAGCAAGTTTTAGGTTGTGCCTTTTTAGAGAAATCGACAATGTAAAGGTCACCTCTACGTATATCGGTAAAGACCATTTTATGATTGTCTCGTCGAAACACTTGGAAATCTACCTCAGTAAATAGGACATTCGAACCAAAATCAGCAAGTCTAGATACCGAAAGTAAGTTGTACCCAAGAGATTCAACGAGCATGACATTTTGAATGGAGCTATCGTGTGAGATGGCCACCTTACCAAGGCCAACCACCTTACCCTTTGAATTATCACCAAAGGTGACATATTTTCGAGGGCCGTCATTTTCAGCAAGCTCACGGAACATCTCTTCATCTCCGGTCATATGATCAGTACATCCACTGTCGAGAACCCATTCCTTTCCTCTTGACACATATCCTCGAAGGTTAGCCATAAGACCAAAGTGTCTCATTGCATCGTCAAGATCGAAGTCACTATCATCATCTTCATCATAGTATCCATGTTCAACATCATCTTGTGATTGATCATATCCTAAAGAGGGTAATTCATTAGATAAATGATCATCAAAGTGGTCACTTTTATGAATTCTTATGGATTCGGTTATGATATCACCAATGATTCCAACATTTCCTTTAGCACGCATGAGATTAGTAAGCTCAAATAGACAATTACCAAAACTAGGATCACTAGAGTTCATTTTACTCAAGGCGATAGATTTATGGAGAATTTCATCCAAATTTTTCAAGGAATAATTGGGGAATCGTTCCTCAAGAAATTTCCATATAGTATAGGCACAATTAAGAGTAGGTAAACTAGCAATCAAGTTTTTGGGCAAACCTCTAATGATGAGCTCAATAGTTCTAAGATTTCGGATCATGTCAATATCTTCATCTAGTGTGGGGTGCATAGGATCAACATGAGGTGCACAAGGACTAGCAATATACTTGTTCAAATGATATTGATTGAAAATCACAAGCATCTCATTTTCCACTCATGAAAATACTCTCCATCAAGAATAGGCACTCTATGTCTAAGACTCCCTAAAGTAGACACATCCATCTTCCTCCAATGGTGATTAAACCAAGGCAATGGAGACCAATGCTCTGATACCACTTGTAGGATCTAGAACTAGGTGTGTCTAGAGGGGGGTGATTAGACACTTAGTGCTAAAGTTGCAGTTTTTAAGCCTTTTCGGTTTGAGTGGAGTTTTAGGCACAATTTCAACATACACAATACATATCAAGCAAGCATGCAAAGAGTATATGAGCAGCGAAATGTAAAGCATGCAACTTGCAAGAATGTAAAGGGAAGGGTTTGGAGAATTCAAACGCAATTGGAGACACGGATGTTTTTCCCGTGGTTCAGATAGGTGGTGCTATCCTACATCCACGTTGATGGAGACTTCAACCCACGAAGGGTAACGGTTGCGCGAGTCCACGGAGGGCTCCACCCACGAAGGGTCCACAAGAAGCAACCTTGTCTATCCCACCATGGCCATCGCCTACGAAGGACTTGCCTCACTAGCAGTAGATCTTCACGAAGTAGGCGATCTCCTTGCCCTTACAAACTCCTTGGTTCAACTCCACAATCTTGTCGGAGGCTCCCAAGTGACACCTAGCCAATCTAGGAGACACCACTCTCCAAGAAGTAACAAATGGTGTGTTGATGATGAACTCCTTGCTCTTGTGCTTCAAATGATAGTCTCCCCAACACTCAACTCTCTCTCATAGGATTTGGATTTGGTGGAAAGAAGATTTGAGTGGAAAGCAACTTGGGAAAGGCTAGAGATCAAGATTCATATGGTAGGAATGGAATATCTTGGTCTCAACACATGAGTAGGTGGTTCTCTCTCAGAACATATGAGTTGGAAGTGTAGATGTGTTCTAATGGCTCTCTCCACGAATGAAGAGGAGGTGGAGGGGTATATATAGCCTCCACACAAAATCAAACCGTTACACACAATTTACCAATCTCGGTGGGACCGAATCAACAAACTCGGTCGGACCGAAAAGGTAAGCCTAGTGACCATTAGAGATTTTCGGTGGGACTGACATGCAACTCAGTAGGACCGATATGGTTAGGGTTAGGGCATAAGGTAATCTCGGTGAGACCGATTACACAAACTCGGCGAGACCGATTTTGGTAATAAGCTAACCAGAGAGTTGGTCAGGCAAACTCGGTGGGACCGATTACTAAACTCGGTTGGACCGATTTTGGTAATGAGTTAACCAGAGAGTTTGCATTGTAATCTCGGTAGTACCGATTGCCTAAACTCGGTGAGACCGATTTTGACAATGGACATACACAGTGAGATTGCAATCCCATCTCGGTGAGACCGAGATCCCTATCGGTAGAACCGATTTGCTAGGGTTTGGCAATGGCTTATGACATGTGAAACTCGGTGGCGCCGGATAGAAAGAATCGGTAGGACCGAGTTTCACTTTGGGTTTAGGTCATATGTGGAAATGGGAAAGTAGCTGAGGGTTTTGGAGCATATCATCAAGCACATGGAGCAAAAGGCTCATTAAGCAACACCTCATCCCTTCTTAATAGTATTGGCTTTTCCTATGGACTCAGTGTGATCTTGGATCACTAAAAGTGTAAAATGAAGAGTCCTGAGCTTGAAGCTTTAGCCAATCTTTTTTCCATAGCATCTTGAAGGAGTTCCCACAACCTTTAGTCCATGCCACTCCATTGTTGAACTTATCTGAAATATACTAGATAAAAGTATTAGTCCAACAAGAGATATGTTGACATTAATTACCAAAACCACCTGGAGAGCACTTGTGCTTTCACAAGACACCCGGGTTAACTACCAAAAAGCAAAAACCCTCTATAGGGCACGGAACCGTACTGGAGGGATGGCTCAATGGACCCTGTAAAATTCATAGTACAGAGGGCGCCATACCAACACATAGCCTTAGAGCATGTTGGATACTCCGGCAGGTAGCCAAAAGTGGCGAGGATCTTCTCATTCCAGAGGCCACAGAGCACCATCCCAGGGATAACAATATGGTATTAACAGTCTTTGAGACCTTCGCATCAAATAATAGGCGAAAGAGAACACTCCGCAACCTTGCCGAAATCCACCACGTGGCAACAACAAATCCATGGAGTGACACGGCTATTACTTTCAATGCCAGTGACGAACCTAAATTTCGAACAGCCCGAGCACCAGGCGCATTGGTCCTCAGTCCAATTGTGGACGGCTTTCGACTCACCAAGGTACTCACGGATGGCGACAGTGGATTAAACCTCATCTATGAGGAAACCCTTCAAAAAATGGAAATAGACTAGAACCGCATCGAGCGAAGCAGCACAACCTTTAGAGAATAATCCCCAGTCGGGAAGCGCGCTGTACAGGCAAAATCACACTAGATATGGTGTTCGGCACGCCGGAGAATTATAGGTCCGAAGAGACTACGTTCCAAGTGGCCCCGTTCAGTAGTGGATACCACGCCCTTCTAGGGCGGGAGGCATTCACGATCTTCCAAGCCATACCCCATTACGGGTACATGAAGCTAAAAATGCCCGGGCCCAACGAAATCATCACTCTTGCTAGTGATCCGGACACAGCACTCCGCGCCGAAAACAAGACAACCGCACTGGCCCTCGAGGCATTATCCGAAGCCCTAGCGGCCGAGGAACTGACTGCGCTGCGCTCCACGGTGAACAGGGACGATGTGATACTCGATAAGAGATCCAAGTCCACCTCCTTTAAACCAGCGGATGAAATAGTGAAATTCCAAGTCCATCCAACGGACCCTACAAAACAGCCTCCATCGGGGCACAGTTAAACCCCGCCGTAGACGCCGCACTACGAGAGTTCCTGCGAGACAACTGGGACATTTTTGCCTGGCATCCTTCAGATATGCCAGGAATCCCACGCAGGCTGGCCGAGAAGAGCCTCAATATTCTAAAGGGATTCAAACCTGTCAAGCAGGCTCTCCGGCGTTTCTCCAAACCCAAGAGACAAGCTATGTGAGAGGAACTAGCCAAGTTATTGGAGGCCAGATTTATTAGAGAAATAAAACACCCGGACTGGCTAGCAAACCTGGTGATGGTACCAAAGAAGGATAAATCCTGGCGCCTATGCGTCCATTTCAAGGACCTCAACAAGGCTTGCCCAAAGGATCCCTTCCACCTCCCCGCATAGATCAAATTATTAATGCTACCGCAGGACACGACTCATTGTGTTTCCTCGACGCATATTCCGGATACCACCAAATTAAGATGGTGGAGCCCGACCAAGCCGCAACGGCATTCATCACACCATACGACCCCTTCTTCTTCAAAACAATGCCTTTTGGGCTCAAAAACGCCGGCGCAACATATCAACGCATGATTCAGACATGTTTGGCGAACCAGATCGGCAAAACAGTGGAGGCATACGTAGATGATGTGGTTGTTAAAACCAAACATGTCGACTCTCTAATAGACGACTTGAGGCTCACATTCGACAACCTCCGAACATACGACATCAAGCTCAACCCGGAAAAATGCGTTTTCGGTGTACCAGCCGGAAAGCTCCTAGGCTTCATTGTATCCAGCAGAGGAATTGAAGAAAATCCGGCCAAGATCCGAGCTCTGTCACAGTTAGATATCCCAACGGACCTCAAACAAATCCAAAAATTAACTGGATGTGTGGCGGCTCTAAGTCGCTTTATCTCCCACCTGGGAGAAAAGGCATTACCCCTTTATCGCCTCCTACGGCGCACCGAACACTTCGAGTGGACGGATGCTGCCACAGCCGGATTGGAAGAAATAAAAGCCATACTAGCAACCAACCCAATCCTGACAGCGCCAAACATTGGCGAACCTATGCTGTTATACATTGCGGCAACCCATCAAGTTGTGAGCGCGGTGCTCGTCGTCGAACAAGAAATGGACGGACATAAATTCCCCCTACAAAAGCCGGTCTATTATGTATCCACTGTCCTTACTCCATGCAAGTCACGGTATCCGCATTATCAAAAGATAGCATTCGCGCTATTCATGGCATCCAGGAAACTGCGACACTACTTTCAGGAGTGTTCGATAATAGTAGCCTCAGAAGTACCACTTAATGATATTATAAACAACCGCGACGCCACGGGCCGGATTTCCAAATGGGCCATTGAGCTCCTCCCGTTTGACATAACTTACAAACCGCGGCGAGCCATTAAGTCGCAAGTATTGGCCGACTTCATCGCCGAATGGACGGAAGCCGAACTCCCTAAAGAGTACGGCGCATATTCTAACTGGATCATGCACTTCGACGGCTCCAAAATGCTGGCTGGTCTGGGGGCTGACGTCGTTCTAACGTCCCCAACCGGAGATACAGTTCAATACATACTCCAGATAATGTATACAGACTCCAACAACACAGCCGAATACGAGGCCCTTTTACATGGTCTCCGGATGGCAGTATCCATGGGCATTCAACACCTGGAGGTGCGGGGGGATTCGAACCTTGCAATATCCCAAATAAATGGATACTTTGATGCCAAGGATCAAAAAATGGCGGCCTATCGCAACGCCTTCCTCAAAATATCAGCTCAGTTCGAGGGGCTCGAATTCCACCATGTGGCTCGGGAAAACAATCAGGCGGCAGACGTCCTCGCATGCATCAGTGCAAAACGCGATGCGGTCCCCCTAACATCTTTTTGGAGAGGCTGTTTAAGCCATCCGTGGTATGGGAAGGAGACACCGGTAACAATAGTCCGGACCCGGCCACAACGCCCGATACCGAACACTCTGACATAATCGGAGGCTCTGCCACCGAAATAACACCTTCAGCCCACGTAATAATGGCCATCATCGCCCCGTGGACAGAACCATTCCTGGCCTACTTAACTAGGCAGAAACTCCTCAAGGACCAAAATGAGGCACGCTGCATAGTGCGACGATCTAAAGCCTATCGGGTCCATGAGGGAGAGCTTTATAAGAAAAGCACCACTGGAGTCCTTCAAAGGTGCATCTCCGAAGAGGAAGGGCGGAAGCTTCTAGCAGAAATTCATGCAGGACTCGACGGCCACCACGCTGCAGCCCGGACCCTTGTAAGCAAGGCCTTCCGTACATGTTTTTACTGGCCTACGGCCCGGTCAGACGCACAGGACTTGGTCCAACGCTGCGTTGGTTGTCAGCTCTTTGCAAATCAAAGCCATATGCCACCTACCGCCCTCCACACAATCCCCATTACCTGGCCCTTTGCGGTCTGGGGGCTTGACATGGTTGGACCTCTTAAAGGAGGAACCCACTAGAAAAAATACTTGCTGGTCATGGTAGATAAATTCACCAAATGGATAGAAGCGAAACCTGTTAAAACGGCCGAATCTGGACCGGTGATAGACTTCATATCCGGGGTTGTACACCATTATGGCATACCCCACAGCATCATCACTGATAACGGCACGAACTTCACTGCCGACGAGGTAAAACTCTGGTGCAAAAGCATGGGAATTAAGCTCGATTATGCTTCCGTCTATCACCCACAAACTAACGGTCAAGTCGAGCGAGCAAATGGTCTTATCATGAGCGGCATCAAACCAGATTAGTGCGGTCCCTAAAGGACTCTAACACGCACTGGGTAGAGGAGCTCGACTCCGTACTCTGGGGGCTGCGGACCACGCCGAATCGTACTACCAGATACACACCCTTTTTTATGGTGTACGGCGCAGAGGCGGTTCTGCCCTGCGACATAATTCATGACTCACCTCGAGTGCGCATGTACGAAGAAAGAGAAGCCGAGCTCGATCGGCAGGACAATCTAGACACCCAGGAGGAGGAGCGCGACGTGGCAAAAGCCCGTTCCGCATTCTATCAGCAACAGGCTCGAAGGTACCAATGCAGAGAAGTACGGGCCAAAACTTATAACATTGGTGAACTAGTTCTACGCCTGCCAGAGAAGGAAAAAGACTAAACTCGAGCCCAAATGGGAGGGTCCATTCATCATCGACCAAGTTCTAAACGGCGGAGCGTACCGTCTGCGGGATGCATCTGATAATCAACTTGAGCCGAACCCATGGAACGCAGCAAGGCTCCGAAGATTCTACGCCTAGCGCCGGACTCTATGTTCGTCTCCTTCCACTGTCCATTTTTTTTATTTTTCCTTTATTTTTGGAAAATTCGAATCTGAGCCCGAGCTCATCTGCACCTGCGCTCACGAAAAAACAAAATAAATACTAGAAAAATTCAAAAAAATCCAAAAAATTAGAGTGGTAGATAATTTTATGCGTAAGGTACGCTCCAATTTACAAAACATTTGGACTTCTGTGCAGCTCTTAGAAAAAAAGACAAATCGGAGGTCTGTAAAAATGTATACTGTTCATGTACTATTCTTGTCTGATTTGTCTTTTTTGCTGAGAGCTGCACAGAAATCCAAATGTTTTGAAAATTGGAGCGTACCTCAGGCATCAAATTTTCTACCACCCTAATTTTTTGTGGAATTTTTTGATTTTTTCTGATTTTTTTACGAATTTTTTTTGACCGGGTGCAGATGCACCCGGGCACCGAAACGCTGCTCTATTTATTTCTCTCCTTCTTCTTTTATTTTTTCCAATGCCTTCAAAGGCTAATTTGTGCCTTGCCTGCACACCATTGCCGCGCTAGCCGCGCTAATTATACCTGGGGGCTTCTTTCACAGAAGCTTACTTATTTATCCGGGCTTCATGCCCAGCACATGTGTCATCCTTCCGCATGTACCTTTTCTTCGCCATTATATGAATCGATATGACTTAAGTTTTGGCCAAACTGGGTTGCCTGGCTCTTGTATTTATGCCCTACGTTCCCGTTAATTCGGCTAGGGCATAAGGGGAGCACCTCTGCGATTGTTACTGTCGGGTCAGCCGGATGTGTACCTCAGACTGGGTGAAGCCGAAAGCTAGCGTTCTTAAGGGAATATTCGGTCGGTGAACAATATATGATTCTTCACTTATTTATTTTCCATATGTGCCCCCAGATGTTTTTTCTCTACGACTCTTTTCGCAGTCCGGACATGCACTTTAGGGCATGCATACCGAGGGAAAGGAACCCCTAATGGAACTATTCTCCTTGGAAGATGTTTCTTACTAACCATGTAATATAACATAACTAGTTGGGCACTTGTCTGTTCAAGCACTAATGACCCCTACGCCTGGTTTCCACGCATGTCCCGGTTCTTACATAACCGAGAGAGTATTCGGATACACTCCGGACTATCGGGTCCAGAGGTTGAAGCGAAAAGGTCCGCCATGACAAATGATCTACAATCTGGCTAGAAGGCATTATACATGTCACTTTGACTGACTAAATTCTTCTTCTATACCATCCAACAGGCTGTCTAGCCTCAATCCTGTTGGGAATACTTTGCGGCCAACTCTACTTGCTCGTACACGAGACTAACATGGATCTCTTTCCCATCGGGCCCCACAGGTCCGACCTCGGCCATGTGGTTTGGGGGAGCCTTGGTATACCGCGTCTTCACCATGGCCCAGGCTTCCCTGGCACCTTGACGGCAGGCCGATATCTTCCGTAATCGGAAGCGCCGCCACGCTCCCTTCAGCTTCTCCGCAAGCTCTCCAAGGCCTTCGGGCACGGAGACGGATGGCCATAAGGCCTGGGTAATGCCTTGCATCACCTGCCGAGCTCGTTCGTGCAGTTGTAAGAGCTCGGGTAGAAGATCACCCACCGACCTGGGCATTTCCTCCGTGGGACGACCTGTTAGCATACCTACAGACATAACTCTGTTAGTCGACTTCTTCGCCGAACTCTTCTTAAAAGTTCGTTCAAGCACTTACTGAAAATGACGCATCGAAGCCGCTGATTCTCCTTCACGGAGTCTGATAGTTGGGCACGAACATCTTGTAGTTCCACGCTCAGCTGGGTGTTGGCATCCTGGAGATTATTCTTCTCCTGCCTAACCCTTGTAAGCACGCTCTAATCAGCCTTTAGCCGGCGTAGGAGATATTGCACATCCGGATTTGCTCCGGCTTCATCTACAATCTTATTGTCAGATTTGCATATATGCCGCACTCTACATGATACCTATCATTTGAAACATGTATTACCAGAGGGGGTCTTCTTGGACTCCTCTCTGGCGGCTAGTGCGGCCTGAAGTTGGGCTTTGCACTCTTCAAGCTCATGGGACAATTGGGTATTCTTTTCTGTAAGAACCTGCATAACAAATGATCTTTAAATCAGTTATTCTAACTGTTTCAAGTCTCAGGGGCTACTACTATATATAATCATCAAATTCTCTCACCCATACATCCTTTACATATTGGTCCGTGGCTCTGGCTAGACCATTTTGAGCAGCACGGAGGTACGCGTCTTCCGAGTTGAAGCCATCAAATGCCTCTTGGGAGAAACAAGCATCACGGAGAACGGCTTGGCGACGCCTGTCGTTCATGGCACTCTCCACCTCGGAATTTGTGGCGGACATTTTGTCCGCATCCTCTATCGAACGAGCATCCAGCGTGCTCCTCGTATTCTCTTCCGCTTACGTGTCCAGCCTTGGAGCCCGACTGGTTGAGGCGTGATTGGCGACCTCTCCGGATATAGTCCGGCGAGCGTTTTTCTTCCTAGAAAGCACGGGTGTCAATATATCTTTAAAGACGATACCATGGAGTGAGGTGGCACGTCATACCTCCGCGCTGGTGTCTCAGTCCGGACTGCGTTCCTTTTTAGCCTGTCCGGCCTCAGAGCCCCTTGTTGGCTAGTCGCCGCGGGCTCGGCATGGCGCCCCAATGGCCTTCCCTGTGAAACACCGTTGGTATACGGTAAGCAAAGTGCACAAGGACGAATCCTTTTCAAAATGATTGGGACTTTGGTATCAGTCAACTGTGAAGCTGGGAGCAGCCCGGGGTAATCGGCTGTAATGGCCACCAAGGCATCATCGCTGCTTAATTGGTAAAACACCCTATCAATCAGCTCCACGGATATGTCCGGATCCTCTTTGAAGGCCGGGTCGAGGGACCGCTCAGGATCCTCTGGTTGTGGAGGTGGGTTGTTGATCTCCCTTACAGCCTTACGCAGCTCCTGCGTTGAATTCGCAAGGTAAAGTATTTAACTATGGGAATATGGGACGAATGGGCATAAAGAGTGTTGACTTACCCAGCTCGGAGGATCATACATAGAAAATCCGCCCTGTGGACTGACGCGGAGGAATTCCTCCTCTTCTCCCTTGTACAAATCGAACAAGATTTTTGCTAGAGCAGCGGATGAGTCCGGCCCCTTGCGGCCACAGCGGGAGGCGTCATCCTCCCCGTTGAAATCCCACATGGGGTGGCCTCGATATTGAAGCGGTTGCACCCCCCGCATAATGCATGTGGCCATGACTTCAATCATGGTCAGTCCTGATTGGGCCAATACCTTTATCCGGCTCATCAGGTAAAGAACGTCTCTGTCATCTTCCTCCTGGGGGCTCCGTGGGCGCCAGCTCAGGCGCTTCTTCAAGGGAGCATTGTCAAACTCGAGAAGGCTGATCCGAATAGGATCCGGAAGAGGGACGTCTTCTATATAAAATCACTCTGAAGGCCAGTCTTCGGACGCCTTCTTCGGGGTTCCGGATAGATATCCGGTCCCGGCGATGCGCCATACTTCGGCTCCGCCCACTTGATATACTGACCCCCTCTGGGAGCGGGGCACAAGGCAGAACAACTTCTTCCACAGTGTGAAATGAGCTTCGCAGCCCAAGAACAGCTCGCAAAGGGCTACATAGCCGCGATATGTAGTATGGAGGCAGGGGTAAGGCTGTGCAACTGGAGGCCGTAGAACTCCAGGAGCCCCCGGAGAAACGGATGAATTGGAAATCGGAGTCCTCTTATCAAATAAGGGACGAGGCATACACGCTCTCCCTTAGAGGGGTTGGGAAAGCTCTCCGCTTGCTATCCGCCATTGTAGGTGGCGAGCTCGGCTCGAACCGGGACCATATACGCTTGGGGGAGAAATCCCTAGGTCTGAAGCTTCACTAGTTGGCTGTGCGGGATGGAACACCTCTCCCAATCTCCGGGCTTGGGGCTAGGGGAACGAGAGGAGGAGCTGCGCTGACCGGTCATGATGGAATGGATTTTTTCGGGTGCACTCCGATGGATGCTCGCTGAGGGAGGATGGTGTGGTTTGGATCTGAATCCTCGTCTCTTTAATAGACAGCTCATTTGCATAGCTAGGGGGTAAATGTGAAAACACCCTGGCTCCTCACATTCGCTTGACACGTGGAAGGTGGCCATTATTGGGCGTGGAAGCCAAGAAGCGCAGCATTTACAAGAAGCCGGACACTATTTAACAGGTATTCAGAATTTGGAGAAGAACCCGCCTTGCAATGCTGAAGATAATCTGCGCGCCGGACTCATCGTCATTGAAGCCTGGTTCGGGGGCTACTGAGGGAGTACTGGATTAGGGGGTATCCGGACAGCCGGACTATAACCTTTGGCCAGACTGTTGGACTATGAAGATACAAGATTGAAGACTTCGTCCCATGTCCGGATGGGACTTTCCTTGGCGTGGAAGGCAAGCTTGGCAATACGGATATGTAGATCTTCCTTGTAACTGACTCTGTGTAACCCTAGCCCCCTCCGGTGTCTATATAAACCGGAGGTTTTAGTCCGTAGGACAACAACAACAATCATACCATAGGCTAGCTTCTAGGGTTTAGCCTCTCTGATCTCGTGGTAGATCCACTCTTGTACTACCCATATCATCAATATTAATCAAACAGGAGTAGGGTTTTACCTCCATCGAGAGGGCCCGAACCTGGGTAAAAACATCGTGTCCCTTGTCTCCTGTTACCATCCGCCTAGACGCACAGTTCGGGACCCCCTACCCGAGATCCGCCGGTTTTGACACCGACAGGAGGTATAAAAACTTCCCAATTCATCTCTTAGGAGGTATAAAAACTTAAGAGACAATTATCACAATGCATTGTTTCTTAGGAGTTGTACCTAAATTTAATGGTTTGAGCCTAATGCATACATTTCTCTATGAGCCACCTCAGCCTCTTGGCACCTATCTCTAGCTTCTGGTATTGTACCCCTACATGAAAAAAATGAACAATTTTCTTGTCAATGACTATATCATATTGACATAAAAATATGGGTCGGAAGTAAATTTGTTGTAGCACCCACGATGATAAGTGCGCAAATAGACTTACCAATACATGCTTCATAGTCCAGACCAAAAATTACGTGACATGCTAGGAGGTGGACATTGGACAATCATTGTGTGTAAACAACGTGCCAAACCACTCACACGCCATTAAATGGAAAACCTTAACTTTTAATATTTATGAGCTAAAACTACAGGTAAGGCTCGGGCGAGGGGGGGGATCGAGCGAACCCTAGCCACCGCCACCCTGCCTCATGTCCCTCATTCTGTCGCCACCACCGCTGGTGGAAGCTTGTGAGCAAAGCTCGTCTAGCAGATGACGGTGGCGGTCTCACTTCCTTCTTTTTGAGGGAGGCCTTCAAGTAGAGTGTGTCCTTGTCCCTACACATCATGTGTGATGGCAGAGCTGGCGCTAGGGTGGAGGCCCCAGACACTCTCGGCAGTGGCTGGGCCACCACGACTGTTGGGGCGGCATGGTGACTAGCCGTGGAAACTGGTGGCAACAGTTTTGTTGTTGGTGGTGGTGGCAACATCGGCTTCACGTGCCCGTTGTCACATCCTGCATAGTGCGCCTCCTTCCGCACACGGTAATGGCGGCATTTATGCTCTGCGTCCTTATTGAAGGCATTGCTTTGCAGATTAATCAAACATGCTCTCCAAGATAAAAACACATGATCCAACCTTTAACAAAGGGATCCAATGATTTCATGGGTGTCTTTCTCTTCTTGAAGGAGTGGCTTTCGGAGAAGTGGTTCAATGTTGTCGTTGACACTGGTGTGTCAGTTTTTGTTGGTTGCGCATTGTTTGCCACTTCGACTATCTTTGTCTTTACTTCTTCTCTCTATACTATGTTTTGGTTGTGTGCATCCTCATTGTCTTGACTAGGTCTTGATTTATTTCATTGTAGAAGCTAGGTGTAACTGATGTCGTAGTGAATTAATATATTATACTCTGTAAAAAATCACAAGTTAGGAGACTGATGGTTACAACCAGCCTAAATCATTCGGTTCAACCTACTCCCTCTGTCGTGTGAAGAGTGTACATTTGGCTTTAAAGTTTGTCCACAAAAGAGTGTACTTCTATCTTCCCCATGCACTTTAAAGTGGAAAAAATGTTTCTCTCTCATCACATGGTAACCAAGACCAATAACATTCTACACATGGACTCCTTAATTTCTACATGCACTTAGCTTATTGGGGGTTGGGTAATTAAAGAGGAGAGAGATGGTGGCTTGCACCTTTCCAATGCATTTTTACTCCACTCCATAATTTGTCCTAAAATTTCTATATGTACACTTTTCACCAGACATAGGGAGTAGTTGGTAGCGATTTTATCCTTTTGCTGTTAGTGAATGCGTCCATTTGGACAAGGCCACTATCGGTGCCGTGAACAGTTGGTCCACGGGGTCAACCACACACGGACCACTGGCAGATCCTCTCCTTGGTCAGAACCGTCGAAGATTCAAGACCTAGGAATGGAAACTCTAGCAACAACCATGCTTTCTTACCTTCGAAAGCACCCCGACCAGGTTGTTCCATGTGTGGCGCGACGGCTCTACCCCATCAGGGCGGTAGCAATGGCTCTACCCTGTTAAGGCGGTCGCGGCACGTTGAGAGCAAGTTACTTGGGTGGTGAAGATGCGTCGGTGACCACATATGATTTAGCATTACACTTAAACCCAAGGGAGACACCTGCCGCAGTGCGTGGCACCACTAGGCTCAAGTATCACCAAGGGCGGCCATGATAAGGCTGGGGTTCATTCCAGGAAGATAGGAGACGATGACACATTACTATGCATTTAATACACTCACCTACGTCGTCGTACCCAGACCACTTCCTTAACAACCACGCCATTGTTGTACCCCTTGACCTATAAAAGAAGGACGAGGCGAAAGAGTAGATAGGTTAGACACTTGTTAGAACACTAGTAGGAGCGCTTTACTCTTCCAGTTCCCGTGAAGGACTTGTACCTCTAATACACACATAAAAACACACAAAAGCAGGAGTAGGGTATTACACAACCATGTGGCCCAAACTTGGGTAAATCATCGTGTCCATTTTGCATATTTCAGTAGTATAGGTCCTCACCTTCGTGTTCCATACCCGAACTAGCAAACATACGTCATCCATCCACAGTGTTACGCGCGTGTTCTGCACACGCCCATCGACAGCCACACAGTCTCAGACACATTTAGTGAAGGAAATATGCCCTAAAGCCAATAATAAAGTTGTTATTTTATATTTCCTTATATCATGATAAATGTTTATTATTCATGCTAGAATTTTATTAACCGGAAACTTGAGTAGACTAGACTAGCTCGTTAATCAAAGATGGTTAAGTTTCCTAACCATGGACATGTGTTGGAAAAGACCCATCCATTAGCTTAGCATATTGATCATTCAGTTTTATTGCTATTGCTTTCTTCATGTCATATACATATTATTTGACTATGAGATTATGCAACTCCCGGATACCGGAGGAATACCTTCTATGCTATCAAACGTCACAACGTAACTGGGTGATTATAAAGATGCTCTACAGGTATCTCCGAAGGTGTTTGTTGGGTTGGCATAGATCAAGATTAGGATTTGTCACTCCGAGTATCGGAGAGGTGTCTATGGGCCCTTTGGGAAATGCATGATAATCCCCAAGTGCAAGGAATCATTGTAGCAATTTCCAAAGGTGGAAGTGATAAGTATGGAGTGTCGAACCCACAAGGAGCTAAAGGTAAGATCAACATTCTCTCAAGTACAATCTGCCACTGATACGAATCTACGTACACCGGACGTTTGCTTCCATCTAGAAACGAGAAATAAAACTATGTTGTGGGTATGAAGAGGATAACTTTGCATGATATCGGAGAACTAAAATATAAAAGTAGGTGTTGTTATTATAAAGTTAGAATATATTACTATATATTATAAATAGTGAGTGTGGAATAATGATGGGTCGGTGTGCGGAATTATCCTAGGCAATTGTTAACAAGATCGGTAGTCATTATTGCAATTTCATATGAGGGAGAGGCATAAGCTAACATACTTTCTCTTCTTGTATCATATGCACTTATGATTGGAACTCTAGCAAGCATCCGCAACTACTAAAGATCATTAAGGTAAAACCCAACCTTAGCTTTAAAGCATCAAGTCCCCTTTATCCCATACGCAACACCCCCCTTACTCGGGTTTAAGATTCTATCACTCTAGCAACCCACTATAAGTGAATCATGAACGTATTGCAACACCCTACAGCGGGAATCCTTCACGTGTCTGTGGCACAGAAGGCACCATAGGACAGCACCAAAGTAAAACATACAACTCAAACCAATCTATGTCATCAATCAACCCAAAAGACAAAGGAAATCTACTCAAAACATCATAGGATGGCAACACATCATTGGATCATAATATGTGCCATAAAGCACCATCTTCAAGTAGGGGATTACAGCGGAGTGCGGGAGAGTGGACTGCGTAAAAGAGATGAGGATGGTGATGATGATGGTAATGTTGATGAAGACGATCACCACGGCAATGGTTCCCCTGGTGGCACTCCGGGGCCACCGAAAGAGAGGGGGAGAGGTTATCCCCTTTGTTCTTCCTACTCCATGGCCTCCCCCTTAGATGGGAAAAGGTTCTCCCTCTGATCCTTGGCCTCCGTGACGATGGTGACCCCTCCGGCTTCCTCCTCCATGGCCTCCGGTGATGTTGGCCCCCTCCAGCAGCGTGCCAGAGAGGGCCTAGGTTGGTTTTTTGTGGCTACAGAGGCTTACAGCGGCGGAACTCCTGATCTAGGTTTCTTTTCGGGGTTTTTTGTATTTATCAGAATTTTTGGCGTTGGTTTCACATCAAGGGGATCCACGAAGCACCCATAAGGTCGGAGCACCCTCCCGGGGGGGGGGGGGGGGAAGGCGCGCCCCCCGACCTTGTGGATTCCTCGTGGCTCTTCTGGCCCAACTCTTTTGCTTCGAGGGCTTCTTCTAGTCCATTAAAAATCACTGTAAATTCTCATGTCATTTGGACTCCGTTTGGTATTCCTTTTCTGCGAAACTCAAAAACAAGGAAAAAATTGAAACTGGCACTGGCCTCTAGGTTAATAGGTTAGTCTCAAAAATCATATAAAATAGCATATAAATGCTTATAAAACATCCAAGATAGATAATATAATAGCACATAAATTATAGATACGTTGGAGACGTATCAGCATCCCCAAGCTTAATTCATGTTCGTCCTCGAGTAGGTAAATGATAAAAGAAATAATTTATGAAGTGTGAATGCTAGCAAGTGCACAAGTTTGATCAATGATAGTTCCAAACACTTTTTCTAGCATGATTATATATCATAAATAGTAGCTCATTTCATAAAACTTCTCATGATCAAGTAGCAAGCTATTCACAAGTTAAAGTATAGACCATAAAGTTTCTTGAAACTAACAAACCATGTTCTTAGTCATCTAACAATTGCAATTCATCTTATTTTCAGGAATGGTCTATGTAAGAGCTTTGATTTAGCAAATCCCACATACTTAACTATATATAGTCTTTCACAA
This sequence comes from Aegilops umbellulata, assembly GCA_032464435.1. NCBI lineage: Eukaryota > Viridiplantae > Streptophyta > Magnoliopsida > Poales > Poaceae > Aegilops > Aegilops umbellulata. Next base: position 371,321,487 of record CP136060.1, read on the forward strand.
TTGCTAACACTCACGTGATATTTATGGGTACAAAGTTTCAATCAGACACATAGAAAGATAGGGGCTTATAGTTTCACCTCCCAACCTTTTACCTCAAGGGTAATGTCAACAATAATAATTTATGATAACCTACATCCGAGTGGATATATACATCCGGATTTCTCCAACACATAGCACTTGCCAGAGGAAAAAGTATAAAAAGGAAAGGTGATGACCACCATGACTCTTGTAAAAGGGTAGAAGATAAAAGTAAAAGATAGGTCCTTCGTAGAGGAAAGCAGAGGTTGTCATGCACTTTTATGGTTGGATGCACAAAATATTAATGCAAAAGAACGTCAGTTTATATTGTCGCTTGTGATAAAGACCTATATTATGCAGTCCGTCACTTTTATTTCTCCCATATCACAAGTTCGTATACACCTTATTTTCTTCACACTAATAGATCATACATATTTAGGGAGCAATTTTTATTGCTTGCACCAATGACAACTTACTTGAAGGATCTTACTCAATCCATAGGTAGGTATGGTTGACTCTCATGGCAAAACTGGTTTAAGGGATGTTCGGAAGCACAAGTAGTATCTCTACTTGGTGCAAAGAGTTTGGCTAGCATGAGAGGGAAAGGCAAGCTCAACATGTTGGAGGATCCATGACAATATAACTTCTATTCGGATATAGGAAAACATAACCCATTATGTTGTCTTCCTTGTCCAACATCAACTTTTTATCATGTCATATTTTAATGAGTGCTCACAATTACAAAAGATTCCCAAGATAGTATATTTATATGTAAAATCTCTCTTCCTTCAATATTCTTTCATGAATTGTTCAAGTGACCAATGTCGAGTTTGCTAACTTTCAATAAATTTTACCACCTATACTTCTTATAAGTGAAGTCATTACTCCCCATGGGATAAGCATATGAAGCATATAAAATTTCAGATCTATGATATTCAATTCATTCAACCATTTACTCATAGGATATAAGTGAAGCACGTGAGTAAATGACAAACTACTCTAAAAAGATGTAAGTGAAGGACAATGAGTAGTCAAATAATTAACTAGCCATGGGAGGACTCTCTCTCTCTCTTATTCAAGATTTCAGATCCAATGATTTTATTCATACATCAAGTAAAATGAAAATACGCTCCAAGAAAAACACATATCATGTGATGAATAAAAATATAGCTCCGAGTAAGGTATATCGATGGTTTTGAAGACGAAAGAGGGGATGCCTTTTGGGGCATCCCCAAGCTAAGGCGCTTGAGTCTTCCTTGAATATTACCTTGGGGTGCCTTGTGCATCCCCAAGCTTAGGGTATTTCCACTCCTTATTCTCCTCTATCGATATCTCACCCAAAACTTGAAAACTTCAATAACACAAAACTTAACGGAACTTCGTGAGATGGGTTAGTATGATAAAGAGTAAATCATTCACTTTGGAACTGTCAAACACAAGATTCATAATTGTTCTAACAAAATGCCTATTGTACCATATCATTTCTACAATTTATATTGAGCAAAAGCCATAGAAACTAGGAAACAAGCGAAGTATGCATTGAAAACAGAATCTGCCAAAACAGAACAGTCTGTAATGATCTAAACAACAACCATACTTATGCTACTCCAAAAATTCTGAAAGATTAGGAAAACCTAGGAAATTTGTATATCAATCTTACAAAAATTCAGATCAGAAGCACGCTTATGTGATTTATTAAAATTCTAGCAATGAGCGCAAAAGTTTCTATTTTTCAGCAAGATCAAATCAGCTATCACCGTAAGCCATCCCAAAGGTCTTACTTGGCACATTATTGAAACTAAAGCTATAAAACATGATTACTACAGTAGCTTATTCATGTTAACACACAAAAACAGTAAGGATAAATATTGGGTGGTCTCCCAACAAGTGCTTTTCTTTAATGTCTTTTTAGCTAGGCATGATATTCTAACGATACTCATCCAAGCCCAATTCCGATGATAATTTTGTTCATACTCTAAAAGATATAAGTGAAGTTCATAGAACATTCTACAAATGATATATATTTACCAACATCGAAGCTCAAAATATATAAGTGAAGCACACGAAGCATTCTATGTAGTTATACTCAAAAGATTTAAGTGAAGCACAAAAAGCATTCTATAAAGCCATACTCAAACAATTTAAGTGAAGCATAAAGAGAATTCTAAAAACCAATGAAGGGCTATATCATACTAGCATGGATCATAAAGGAAAAGAAAGGAAAAAATAAACACAAAAGACGCATGTCATGTGAACCGATAATTGTTGAAAGATGGGATGCCAACTGGGGCACCCCCAAGCTTAGATGCTTGAGTATCCTTGAAATATTTACTTGGGGTGCCTTGGGCATCCCCAAGCTTGAGCTCTTGCCTCTCCTTATTCTTCTCATATCGGTAACCCCTCGTTCTTTGAACAGTTCATCCACACAAAACTTAACAAACAATCTTGTCAGATCCGTTAGTATAATAAAATAAATCACTACCCTTAGGTACTGTTGTAAACTCATTCCAATTTAATATTAGCATTATATCTACTATATTACAACTTCACCATGGTTCATACCCCCCGATACAACCCATAGATACATCAAAATAAGCGAACAACACATAGAAAACAGAATTTGTCAAAAGTAGGACAGTCTGTAGTAATCTGCAACTTTCTTATACTTCTGTAACTCCAAAAATTCTAAAAAAAGACAATTTTAAAAATTTGTATAGAAGTACCGTGCAAAAAAATTCATAGGCATTCGATGTTCCAGTAAGTAATGAGAGCTCACCCACTACAACCAAAGTTTATGTTTTTGCACTGCACATAGCAAACAAACAATCAAATCATCCTACAACCAAAACTTGGCACATTATTTTTATAATACAATGAATATATACAAGGGGATACTTATTTTTGAGAAACTTTCATGAAAAATTCTACATTGTTTACATGAGCATGAACACAAGTGTTCAAGGTTAACCCACACTTCTCCAATGCATAACCTTCCAATCACTTCTATTTTTGAAAACGTTTTTAAACATAAGAGGCAAGTAAAATTTCTTTTTGGTATTTTCATTTTGTAATTTTTTTGTTTGTTTCACCCACAACTAAGCAAAAACAAAAGGGAAAACAAAAACTACTTAGTGAAGAAAGCAAACAAGCATACACAAAAATAGCAACCCCACGCTATTGCTCCCCGGCAACGGAGCCACAAAAAAAACTTGATAATCCCCAAGTGCAAGGAATCATCGTAGCAATTTCCAAAGGTGGAGTTGATAAGTATGGAGTGTCGAACCCACAAGGAGCTAAAGGTAAGATCAATATTCTCTCAAGTCCTATCTGCCACTGATACGACTCTACGTACACCGAACGTTTGCTTCCATCTAGAAACGAGAAATAAAACTAAGTTGTGGGTATGAAGAGGATAACTTTGCATGATATCAGAGAACTAAAATATAAAAGTAGGTGGTGTTATTACAAAGTTAGAATATATTACTATATATTATAAATAGCGAGTGTGGAATAATGATGGGTCGGTGTGCAGAATTATCCTAGGCAATTGTTAACAATATCGGTAGTCATTATTGCAATTTCATATGAGGGAGAGGCAGAAGCTAACATACTTTCTCTTCTTGGATCATATGCACTTATGATTGGAACTCTATCAAGCATCCCCAACTACTAAAGATGATTAAGGTAAAATCCAACCATAGCATTAAAGCATCAAGTCCCCTTTATCCCATATGCAACAACCCCCTTACTCGGATTTAAACTTATGTCACTCTAGCAACCCACTATAAGCGAATCATGAACGTATTGCAACACCCTACAGCAGGAATCCTTCACGTGTGCGCGGCACAGAAGGCACCATAGGACAGCACCAAAGTAAAACATACAACTCAAACCAATCTATATCATCAATCAACCCAAAAGACAAAGGGAATCTACTCAAAACATCATAGGATGGAAGCACGTCATTGGATCATAATATGTGGCATAAAGCACCATGTTCAAGTAGGGGATTACAACGGGGTGCGGGAGAGTGGACCGTGCAAAAGAGATGAGGATGGTGATGTTGATGAAGACAATCACCGGGGCGATGGTTCCCTCGGTGGCACTCTGGCGCCACTGAAAGAGAGGGGGAGAGGTTCTCCCCTTTGTGCTTCCTCCTCCATGGCCTCCCCCTTGGATGGCGAAAGGTTCTCCCTCTGGTCCTTGGCCTCCATGACGATGGTGACCCCTCCAGCTTCCTCCTCCATGGCCTCCGATGATGTTGGGCCCCTCCGGCAAGGTGCGAGAGAGGGCCTAGCTTGGTTTTTCATGGCTACAGAGGCTTACGGCGGTAGAACTCCCGATCTAGATTTCTTTTGGGGGGTTTCTGTATTTATAGGAATTTTTGGCATTGGTTTCACGTCAAGGGGGGCCATGAGGCGCCCACAAGGTCGGAGCACCCTTCCGGGGGGTAGGGCGCGCCCCCGACCTTGTGGATCTTCTGGCCCAACTCTTTCGCTTCGGGGGCTTCTTCTGCTCCATAAAAAATCACCGTAAATTTTTAGGTCATTTGGACTCCGTTGGATATTCCTTTTCTGCGAAACTCAAAAACAAGGAAAAAACAGAAACTGGCACTGGACTCTAGGTTAGTAGGTTAGTCTAAAAAATCATATAAAATAGCATATAAATGCTTATAAAACAAACAAGATAGATAATATAATAGCATGAATACTTCATAAATTATAGATACGTTGGAGACGTATCAATGCACATCATAATAAGCCTTGCAAGCGATGTGACTAATGAGTTAGTTGCGGGGTCATGCATTACAGAATGAGTAAAGTGACTTGCCAGTAATGAGATTGAACTAGGTATGAAGATACCGACGATCAAATCTCGGGCAAGTAACATACCAATGACAAAGTGAACAATGTACGTTGTCATCACGGTACGACCGATAAAGATCTTCGTAGAATATGTGGGAATTAATATGAGCATCCAGGTTCTATTGTTGGTTATTGATCGGAGAGGTGTCTCAGTCATGTCTACATAGTTCTTGATCCCATAGGGTCCGCACGCTTAATGTCCGATGACGATTTTGTATTATATGAGTTGTCTGGTTTGGTGACTTATTGTTGTTCGGAGTCCCGGATGAGATCACGGACATGACGAGGAGTTTCAAAATGGCTATATGAGCCTAATGGCCCAAGAGGGGAAACGCCGCAGCCAGCATGGGCTGCTGCGCCCCCCCTCCCCATATAGGCCGAACCTATAGGGGAAGGAAAGAGGGGAAGAGAGAAAGGAAGGGGGGATTCTGCCTCCCCCTTCCTTCTCTCCTCCCTCCTCCTTCCTTCCCCCTCCGGGAAATATGGTAGGGGGCGAGTAGGATTAGGGCCCCAAGTAAGATTCCTCCTACTTGGGCGCCCCCTTGGTTTCTCCCTCTCCCTCCCACCTATATATATGAGGGGGGAGGCTCCTAGAACAAAACAACAACATCTGTAAGCCGTGTGCGGTGCCTCCCTCCATAGATTACACCTCCAGTAATATCTTCGTAGTGCTTAGGCGAAGCCCTTGCGCGGATTACTTCACCATCACTGTTACCAGGCCGTCGTGCTGACAGAACTCTCCCTCGACACTTTGCTGGATCAAGAGTTCGAGGGACGTCATCGAGCTGAACGTGTGCAGAACTCGGAGGTGTCGTACGTTTGTTGCTTGATCGGGCGGAACGGGAAGAAATTCGACTACAACAACTTCATTATCAAACCACTTTCGGCCTATGAGGGTACGTCGACACACTCTCCCCCTCTCGTTGCTATGCATCTCCTAGATAGATCTTGCGTGAGCATAGGATTTTTTTTTGAAATTACATGCTACGTTTCCCAACATTTAGGGCATCTCCAATGCGGACCCTCAAACCAATCGCAACCGCTCTAACCGAGTGTTCCCAACGTAGTTTGCCATCCAGCGCGGTATGCCAACCGTACGCGGACTGGTCCGAAGGTCGTCTTCCCCGCAAATCGGACGCAAACCATAGGGGCCTTATGGGCATCTGACCGCTCCCACGTATGCTTCTGACACCTCGGACCCACCCAAAACCCTCTCTGGCGCTTGCACCATCTCCTGCGCGAAGCGGTTTCCGCGCATTCCTGCCAGTCAACACCGTTCGAGAGCGCCACCGCCGCATTCATGACGGCTCTGGGCGGACGCAATCTCTCAATGGAGACGACATTGAAGCGGTGCATTGGCCGAGAGTGCCACCTGATCTCTGCCCCTGTTCTAGTACCGGAGGCACGTGAAGGGACGAGACTGGACAGCTCCGTAACACATTCAAAGAGGTCTAGATATGGACTTGAATACTATCCATCTTGGAGATCCACTTATTCTTTGCAGTAAGAATAGAGTTGCTGCTTATAGCATTATCATTGACAAATTTAAAGTCAACTTAAATAGCTATAAGGCTAATAGGCTCTCATATGCTGGTAGACTCATTCCAATTGAATATGTGTATGCATCTTTTCTCGTTTATTACATGCCTACTATTCTTTTGAATAAAGGCACTATTCCAAGATTACCTTTGTTGTTAGAAAATTTTAGTGCACAAGAATCCGGAAAGATAATGAGTCGAAGCCTATTTGCTTTGAAGCTTGGGAAGACATCTACAAACCTATGCATGAAGGTGGGTTAGGCATTAGAGATTTATCCATTGTGTCGGGAATATACCCCGCGGTATGACCCGGCCGGAGTTGTAAACCGGCTGGGACTTGGTAAACCGGCAGACAGTTAAGACAGACAGATAATTAAGACAGATGGCTAAGACGGACGATAAACCGGCAGGTGGTAAACTGGCAAGTGTTAAGGCAGGTGGTAAACCGGCAGGAGTTAAGTCAGATCATAAACCGGCAGACTATCATAAACCGGCAGATCATCACTAACCGACAGACCATCTTAAACCGGCAGACCATCTTAAACCGGCAAACGGTGATAACTGGGTTGCCATGGGTTATGAAGCCTGAGACGTTATGAAGCCCATAAAGAGAAGTCAGAAATAGTTAAGTCTTAAATCCGAGTTGGACTCTACATGTAACCCGCCCCTTCAACTTATATAAGGAGGTGCAGGGCTCCCCAAAGAGGGACAAGAAAGAAGAAACAATCTTAGGGCTAGACATAACCGAGAGAGCCGGTTTACGGCGACTCCCTCATGATGATAATAAGACCTAGCCTCAAACAGCATGTAGGGTTATTACCGGATGATGTTTCCCGGGGCCCGAAGCTGTCTAAATCCCTGTCCTGTGTTGCGTTTCTCGATTCCGCTCAACCCCTCTCAAGCTACCACATAGATGCGTTGGCCTCACGACTAAGTCCTCACTCTAGGACAGCTGCCGTGACAATTCCACAACAGTTGGCGCCCACCGTGGGGCCCGCGCATGGTGGTGTTGAGTTCTTGGAGGGATCTCTTTAAAGGGATCAAGAAGTTCACAATTTTTCAGAGGAAGGAGAGTTATCCACGAAGGATTTATATTGTTTCGAAGGCAAGCAGTCAGATCTAGTACTGGAACAAGTTTGAGTTCAAAGGAAAATTGGGGGTCTGATCAACTTCTCTCGGCCATTATCTCGCAAATCGCCGGGGCTGAAGGTTATCCCATCGTGGTCAACATCGATTTAGCAAAGGGCTCAAGACTTGCGTCTAAATTGCCCAGAGCAAAAGAAAAGTTAATCCGGATGGAGGTCCCAGCTTGTGTATGTTTTGGAGATTAAAAATCAAAGATTGCCGGTTCACGACCCGGAAAAGATGGCCGCGGCCCGTGGCTAATCCGGACTCGCCTCTCACTCACCATCGTCTCCTCTGCCACGAGCCGCCCTTGCGGCCTCTCAGAGCTGCCCTTGCGTCGAGCATCGAGCTGCCGCATCTCCTCCACTACAACCTGCTGCGTCGCTCCCCTATCGTCACACCGATTATCCCCGGTACGAACTGCCCCCATGGACCTGCATTAAGTCGCCGCCGCTTCTACCGGATTGTACTACTGTTGTGGTCGGCGGCCTTCTTCGAGTGCTTGCGTCAAATCTACAAACGCAAATTATTACCTTCGCTAGACTGTTCTGGCTCCGTGGAGGGGTTAATATGGAGCGTAGGGAATCCGAAAAGCTCCTTAAAGACTGGTGGAGATCCAGCGAGTCAGGCGTCCGGTTTAACCGATACGTATCGACGGACAATTTTTCAGAGTCGGAAATTGCTTCCTGATGTTGGAGTGTGGCAGCTGCCGCTTTCCAATCCTCCTTCACAAATCAAGCCTAATTCACGCCAAATCGCAGTTTTGAGCTACCGCTAATGGTGAGCCAGCCCGGCTGTGGTGACCCGCCTTGCTGCACACGAGCTGCCATGGTCTCGCAGCCGGCCACTGCGGTCAACAACCGGATCCCCTGTATCAACCACGCGCCAGGCCGCTTTACCCCGTCCGTCGCCGCCGCGGTATCCGCCCTGGCAGCCGAAGTTGGCCGATCCGCTGCCTCTTCTTCTGGCCTTCGCCGCCGTGGTTTCACCTCATTACACTTATTCTCTGCGCCGCTTCAGAGTTGCCGCCGCCTTACCCCTGATACAAGCAGCTGCCGTCGCCCCGGTTCACGCCCGAATCCGAGCCGCCCTCGCTGATTTGCTGTCGCGCCTCTACTACGAGTCGTTGTCGTCCAAATCGCCGCCGGCTCCTTCGGCAAGAAAGATGACCGTGGGTCTGGATCCGAGTCGAGGACGGTCCTGCTCCATTGACGAGTCGCCCGTGGCGTTTAAACTGTTGTCGAGCCGCCTGTTCTACGACGGGTCAACACCGAGCCACGCCCGGCCTCGTCTCAAACCGCCCTCCCGCCGCGTGACTCTGCCTCCGCTGGTGAACCGGCCTACAAACTACCGAGCCGCCGCCCCTATCGTCGTGCTGTGAATCGCCGGAGGATCTTGGGTTATCCCCGCGCGACCCCGCGCCCGAGCCGCCGCTCCCAGCGCCATGGCCTCGGGCCTCCTCTACAAATCGTCATCGGACACCTGCCGATGTAAACCGCCGTTGTGGCCACGGCCGAGCCTCACCGGCCTACGGCCTCGGCCTTGCGTCACCCGTCGCATGCCGCTCTGAACTGCCATGGCTTCACCTTCTGTGTTAATCCACCGCCGGGGATTTTCAGGCCGCTGTCTCGCATGGCTAGATGCCTCCTCAATTACCACCGCGCCAAGCTAACCCGGCGTTGCGGCCTCCAAGCAGCTTCGGTGAATCGTCATCACCATCGAGTTACCTGATTCACGGTAAGACGCCGGCCTCCACGGCGCATCCGCCTCCGATCTACCGGTCTGCGGTCCACCGAGTCACTACGTCCGCGGTCCCGTTAAGCCGCCGAGCTGGTTCGCTTCTGGACTGACTGCCCGCTTCGCCACCTCCGCAAGCGGCGCGACGGGTCACCGGTTTACCACCTCCGCTAAATCGCCCCGTCGGTCAAATATCGTTCGAGGGCCGCTGCTGGCTCGCTCCCCAGATTCAAATCGCCGTCGGCTTGTCCTCCACTTCGCCACGCCGTCGACTGCCACCGCACGTCGACCCGCCAAGCGCCCGCTGTCCGAGCTACCGCCTCCGCCGTCACCAAGTCGCCTCGCCATCACTAAATCGCCTCGCCTTCACCGTACTTTGGGCCGGACAAACTGCTGAGCCGCCGTTGCCTACGCACTTACCTCTGCTGAAGACGGCGACAAGACTGTTTTGCTGCGGCCGTCAGTGCGGCTCCGCTCGGCGCCACTTTTGCTGCGGCCGTCTCCGCAGGACGACTCCGTCTGAGTTGCCGCACCTACTAAACCTCTGCTGCGGAGTTCAGCCCGCCTCGCGTTTCCCTCTGAACCGCGCGGCGTCCACTTCACTCCTCCCCGGGCCACCTGGCTGTGGGCGCGCAGAGCCGCCGCGGCCTTAGCCTGTCTCCGTTTACAACCGGGTGCTTCACTCCTCCTATCGCCTCCTGCTCCCACTCCGCAGAGCTGCCGCCCCCTGCTCTGCTGAAAGCGCCGCAGCCCACTACTGATAAACCACCCTTTCCTGAGCCACCTCTGAAGCTCCCCCGCCGGGTCAACTCTTCTCCGAGTTGCCGCTTCGCCCGCTGCCGTGGCCTTCTTATAAACCGCTCCGGATTAACCTCGAGATCGCGAGCTGCTTCGGCCCACCGCTGACGCAGTTCGCCTTCCGCTGTGGCCAGCTTGGCGCTAATGTGGGTGCCTCTCTGCTACACTAAATAGGCCAGGGTTCAACACAACTATACTAAATCAGGTGGAGAGAGTGAAAGCAAGTACATGGAGTCCAGATGACATGTATCAGCAGAGGGAGGCAGATGACGTTCTGTTATTTTTTTCCGGTTTAAAGGTGATGTGTCGCATTGATCAAGTTACCCCTCCACGTATTTGACAGTCACAACATGGGAGTATCACAGCTCACGAGTGACCTTGCATGGTATTTTCAATCAAAATGGTCCATGTACAAACCTCATGTGAGACAAGAAAAAGACGAAGGAGGGTCACGTGGATGTTATACTACATCACATCACTCAATGTGCATATACTACTTAGTATTACATGGCACCAGCATCTGCATTCATCTGAAGAATACGTCAGGTGATACCCATCCTATTTATTTCATCCGTATATAATGATCTATCTGCAAACAGTTACTCTGCTTTGCAATATTTTATGCAGGACAATTATTCATTATAAATGTGGTTTATACCATGGGTACGGAGCACGCGCTGGCAACGTCCTGCCTGGTGATCGTCCGTGCCACATTACACGGTGAATGGACGCGTGCAAGACGCCGCCCTTACCGCCCTTACCGCCTGCGTTTGACTCGCCCGTCCGAACCGGTTTACAACGCCACGGCCGACTCATCTGTCTGTGCCGCCTCTGATGCTGCGGTCGTATTTTCCGTCCGTCTCTCACGGTCTGGTCTACATCAACACACCGGGCCGCACCTGTTTGCATGAGCTATTTATTGAGTATGAGCAAGTCACTGCTTGGGTAGCCCGGTTTTATTTCAACAAAATGAAGGCAAATTATCATATATTATCAACTGCCGTCTGCACTGGATGGCTCAATGGGAAGGTGCATAAGTTGCCGCCACTACAGTTTTGTTAAACTTCAAATCGCCAGTTGGAAGGAACCATTGGCCGAGTTGCTGACACGGCTCATACGAGATCATTTATAACCCGCCGCAGTCACCTCAGCCTTCTATGGATTTACATCGCGTTATCAACACCAATGATATATACCTTCTGCTATGGTCAAAGTACGGAGAATCTCAAGACAACTCCTTGAGTCATCTTAAGACTCGGGGGCTATGATGATATGATTCAGCAAGTCTTGCCAGTTTCAGCAATTTCAAGTGCCCCGGGATGTTGAAGGGAAAGATAACACGACCCCGAAGGCTACTGTTATATTTAAAGGCCATCAGAAATATTCCGGCTCACAATGATGCTTCCAGTTTATAGTCCGGTTTAAGGAAAATCCCGTCTCCCACACAGCGCTGAAGCCTTAATATCTGGTTTAAATCCGGTTTAAGAGGAAACTATCTCTTGCAAAGCTCTGAAGCGCTCAAATCCGGTTTAACAGTGTCCGGTTCAAAAAGGAATTAACTTCTTGCAAGTTCGAGTTTAAAGGTCGTCAGAAAATTTCCGGCTGAAAATGAAGATTCCGGTTTAAAATCCGGTTCAAGGGAAAGATGTCTCCCACAAAGCTTTGAAGCTCTCAATATCCGGTTCAAAATCCCGGTTCAAGAAGAATTTATCTCTTGCAAAAAGTTAAAAGTCGCCGAAGAGGACATGTTGCCATGATGCATGGTTCAAACATAGGTACTCCGCCTTATTGGCTTATCATATTATTGATCACTTGGGGGCTTGGTCGTATCCGAACCATAGTTACACCTCTTGATAGGCGCAATGCCATAGCATCACTTGGGGGCTTGGTCGTATCCGAACCATAGCTACACCTCTTGATAGGTGCAATGCCACAGCATCACTTGGGGGCTTGGTCGAACCCGAACCATAGCTACACCTCTTGATCGGTGTAATGCCACAACATCACTTGGGGGCTTTGGTCGAACCCAAACCATCGCTACACCTCTTGATCGGCATAATGCCACAGCATCACTTGGGGGCTTTGGTCGAACCCGAACCATCGCTACACCTCTCGATCGGCGTAATGCCACAGCATCACTTTCGGGCTTTGGTTGAACCCGAACCATCGCTACACCTCTTGATCGGCGTAATGCCACAACGTCATTTGGGGACTTGGTCGTATCTGAACTATAGTCACACCTCTTGATCGGCTCAAAGCCTCGACTACAACGGTTTTTATTTGCCTTTTGCTAAGTTTTTCTTTCTTTTGATAAGATTTGTGATGTTTTTAAACCGGTGTTCATTAACCCGGCTTGGATTTCAACTACAAGTTGTCAGTACATGATCAAGTTATAATCCGGTGCTTATTAACCCGGTCTGGTTTCGACTATAAGTCACCAGTATATATTTGGATTGCGCCATTGGAGTCATGCGCTCATGAATCATTGGATTATATTATTCAAACTTTCAAATAGCCAACATGGCTAGATTTTATTATGGTTATCGATAACCAGTATTATGGTTAAGGTTTTCAAAGTCGCTTTAGCGCAATGGCTATTATATTATCAATGGATATGATTTATTCTACAATTGAAGGAATAGACCCGAGTCGCTGCAGGCTTACAACCTGGCACTTGGGGGCTACATTATTCAAATTGAGATTACATCAAATGTGCAAGTCTCATGTCGCTGCAAGCATACACGTCAATTGAAGGAATAGTCCCGAGTCGCTGCAAGCATACACTTGGGGGCTAATGCAAAGTCATTTTTTTCGTCACCTTATTGAAGACCCGACTCATCACATGGTAATGAGCCGGCCCTTGGGGGCTACCAATTGCTCCTGTCAACAAATTCAAGGTACACAAATTTTCATCTATTATTGAAGGATCCACTGCTTAGTTGGTAAAGCACAAAGCTCTCAACCTTGTGGACGCGGGTTCAAGCCCCATGATGGGAGTTACATAATATAATGTTATTCTCAATGAAGTATATATAAAGTCCCAGCTCAATATTATCTTACTGAGCCGGCCCTTGGGGGCTACACGTTGCTGTTAAAGTCTACATGATCATATTTTCAAAGTCCCTGCTCATTATTTAATGACCCGGCCCTTGGGGGCTACACTGGTTGAAGTTTTTTATGAGCATCAGGAAATTACAAGTCCCAGGTTGCTGCAAGCATGACAACCCGGCACTTGGGGGCTACATATGTGGAATATTCAGTTTTTACTAGTGATTGAGATGAACAACCTGGATTTCCTCAAGCTTGTGACATTCATATTGAAACAAATCTTAAGTTGTTACTACGCTTCTTGGCTTCTCGTAAATAGTGTCCGGCTTCTCGTAAATGTTGCGCTTCTTGGCTTCTGCGTCCAATAATGGCCATCTTCCACGTGTCAAGCGAATATGAGGAGCCAGGGTGTTTTTACATTTACCACCCTAGCTAAATGAACTGTCTATTAAAGAGACGAGGATTCTCAGATCCAAACCACACCATCCTCCCTCAGCGAGCATTCATCGGAGCGCGCCCGAAAAAAATAAGTCCCAACATGGCCGGCCAGCGCAGCTCCTCCTCTCGCTCCCGCAGCCCCAAGCCCGGAGATTGGGAGAAGTGTTCCGTCCCGCACAGCCAATTAGTGAAGCTACAGACCCAGGGATTCCTCCCTCCAGCGTATATGGTGCCGGTTCGAGCCGGGCTCGCCACCTATATGTGACGCCCCCGATTCAATCGTACACTAATCATGCACGCAAATGTGTACGATCAAGATCGGGGACTCACGGGAAGATATCACAACACAACTCTACAAATAAAATAAGTCATACAAGCATCATAATACAAGCCAGGGGCCCCGAGGGCTCGAATACAAGTGCTCGATCATAGACGAGTCAGCGGAAGCAACAATATCTGAGTACAGACATAAGTTAAACAAGGTTGCCATAAGATGGCTAGCACAAACAGGGATACAGATCGAACGAGGCGCAGGCCTCCTGCGTGGGATCCTCCTAACTACTCCTGGTTGTCGTCAGCAGGCAGCACGTAGTAGTAGGCACCTCCGGGATAGTAGTCGTCATCGACGGTGGCGTCTGGATCCTGGGCTCCATCGTCTGGTCGCAACAATCGGGTAGAGGTATGGGGGAAAAGGGGAAACAATGCAACCGTGAGTACTCATCCAAAGTACTTGCAAGCAAGGAACTACACTACATATGCATGGATATATGTGTAAAGGGCCATATCAGTGGACTGAACTGCAGAGTGCCAGAATAAGAGGGGGATAGCTAGTCTTATCGAAGACTATGCTTCTGGTCGCCTCCGTCTTGCAGCAGGTAGAAGAGAGTAGACTGAAGTCCTCCAAGTAGCATCGTATAGCATAATCCTACCCGGCGATCCCCTCCTCGATGCCCTGTTAGAGAGCGATCACCGGGTTGTATCTGGCACTTGGAAGGGTGTGTTTTATTAAGTATCCGGTTCTAGTTGTCATAAGGTCAAGGTACAACTCCGGGTCGTCCTTTTACCGAGGGACACGGCTATTCGAATAGATTAACTTCCCTGCAGGGGTGCACCACATAGCCCAACACGCTTGATCCCATTTGGCCGGACACACTTTCCTGGGTCATGCCCGGCCTCGGAAGATCAACACGTCGCAACCCCACCTAGGCACAACAGAGAGGTCAGCACGCCGGTCTAATCCTAAGCGCACAGGGGTCTGGGCCCATCGCCCGTAGCACATCTGCACGTTGCGAACGCGGCCGGAAGCAGAACTAGCCCCTTAATACAAGAGCAGGCTTACGTTCCAATTCGGCGCGCGCCACTCAGTCGCTGACGTCACGAAGGCTTCGGCTAATACCACGACGCCGGGATACCCATAACTACTCCCGCGTAGATGGTTAGTGCGTATAGACCAAATGGCCAGACTCAGATCAAATACCCAGATCTCATTAAGCGTGTTAAGTATCCGCGAACGCCGACAGGGCCAGGCCCACCTCTCTCCTAGGTGGTCTGAACCTGCCCTGTCGCTCCGCCACAAAGTAACAGTCGGGGGCCGTCGGGAACCCAGGCCCACCTCTACCGGGATGGAGCCACCTGCCCCTTCAGCCCCCATCTCCGAACAGTATCACAGGTAATGTAACAGTGTAAAGTATATAGTATATGCCCATGATCACTTCCCGAAGTGATCACGGCCCAGTAGATAGCATGGCAGACGGACAAGAGTGTAGGGCCACTGATGGAACACTAGCATCCTATACTAAGCATTAGGATTGCAGGTAAAGGTAACAACAGTAGTAGCAAGGACTGGCTATGCATCAGAATAGGATTAACGGAAAGCAGTAACATGCTACACTACTCTAATGCAAGCAGTATAGAGAAGAGTAGGTGATATCTGGTGATCAAGGGGGGGCTTGCCTGGTTGCTCTGGCAAGAGAGAGGGGTCGTCAACTCCGTAGTCGTACTGGGTAGCAGCAGCGTCGGTCTCGGTGTCTAGCGGAAGAAGAGGGGGAAGAAACAATGAATACAATACAAACAGATGCATGACAAAGCAAAGTGTGATGCTAGGCGTGCCCCAATGCGGTATGAGGTGATACCGGTGAAGGGGGGAAACATCCGGGAAAGTATCCCCGGTGTTTCGCGTTTTCGGACAGATGAACCGGAGGGGGAAAGTTACGTGTTTGCTATGCTAGGGATGTGTGGCGGACGAACGGGCTGCATATCCGGATTCGTCTCGTCGTTCTGAGCAACTTTAATGTAGAAAGTATTTTCATCCGAGCTACGGTTTATTTTAAATTAATTTAAAAGGATTTAATCAAATCTTGGATTTAATAAATTAATTTAATTCGAAAACTAATTAATGCATCAGCATGATGTCAGCATGACATCAGCAGTCAACGTTGACTGTTGACCTGGTCAACCTGACAGGTGGGTCCCACGTGTGAGGGACTGTTTAGCTATTTAACAGTAGTTAATTAGGTTGACTAGTTATTAGGTTAATTAAGCATAATTAATTAAGTTAATTAATCTAGATAATTAATTAATTTATTTATTTATATTTTTATTTCTTATGATTTTTAGTTAATAAACGTTCTGGGACGGTGGGCCCTTTGTCATAGGCCCCAGGTTAATTAAACATGATTAAATAGTTAACTAAATGATTAGGTTAATCTAATACAAGATTAATTAAGTTAATTATTTAATTATTTATTTAATAAATATTTTTATCTATTATTTTTTTAACTCTTTTTTTTGTTAAACGTTCAGGGGCTTGAGGCCCCACTGGTCATAGGGCCAGCGGGCCATAGCGGGTGCGCCATAGCGGGTGCGGGTGTCGGGCACAGCCGAAACAGGGGCGCACCCGACTGGGCGCTTGGGCGCAGTTGCGGGCAAAGCCCCCATGGGTGTGGGCGTGGGCGCACGGCGACCGTGGCCGGAGCAGCGGTACGGCGGGGCCGTGGTAGGAGGCTGGGCCGACGACGAGGGGTTGCGGTGGAGGGGCCGGCGATGACGTGCAGGGCGGAGCAGGGAGGGGACGAGGCCGCGGCGGGGCGAGCGGCGGGCGCATCCAGGCGGGACCGAGAGGCCGTAACGTGCGACGCGGCCGGCGGGCGCCACGGCGCAGCGAGGTCGCGACAGAGTGGGGAGGCGCGGCCGATGACCGTTGTCGCAGGCTGGCCAGGCAGTGGCCGAGCACGGTGCGGGCGCGGGCACGGCGTGGTGAGTGCGCATTGGACGTGGCCGGAGCGCGTCAACCGCGGGCGCGTGCGGGGGGGAACAGAGGAGGAGGGTGCCTCACAAGGGTATTGTAGGGCAAGGGCAGCGGGGGTCGAGGTGGTCGACGGCGACGATCGGGCGACGAGGAGGCAGGCCGTTGAGGTGGTCCGGCGAGGAAGACCGCGGCAGTGGCGTTCCGTGCGGCGGCGGCGGCTCGGTCCCCCCGATCCAATTGGGGCGCAGAGGAGGGGAGAGGGGGAGACTTGCGGAGGGAGACGAGGCGACGGCAGCAGGGCGGCGCCGGCGACGGGCGCCGTCGTCGAGGTCGCGGGCGGGGCGGGATCGAGGCGATCCCGATTCAGATCGAGGAGGAGCGGGCGACGTGGGGGAAATGGGTGCGGTCGGGAGTTAGGGTTTCCCCCAGAGGGGATATGGAGGGGGGTTTGGGCCGGTCTGGTTGGATGGCCAGCTGGGCCGTCTGGCCCAGTTGGCCAGGGGGACTCTTCTCTCTTTTTCTTGTAGTTTTGTTTTCTGTTTTTATTGTTTTCCTTTTTCTTTATTTTCTCTACTGTTTTAGCTCATTTTTAAAAATATAGGCCTTATATAAAAACATGGTTTCTTCATGACAAATAGTTAGGGAATATTTTCAACACATCGAACATTTTAGTTTTGACTTTTGAAAACTTTAATTGTTTTAACTTTAATTCAAATTTAGAATTTGAATCCGTTTCGATCTAACATGGGATTATCAACAATAACCGAGGTGACGTGGCATCGTTAACACGGGATTACTGTAGCCTGATTACTCGGGCGTCACAATTCTCCTCCACTACAAGAAATCTCGTCCCGAGATTTAGGAGCGGAAGTAAGGGGGAAGGGATCTCGATACGAAATCCTAACGGATCTTCTCGGCCTTGGTTGCTCTTCTCGAAGAGGTCGATCCCTTACATTGACGTCTTCATTACTCTGCTTCAGGTCATCATGGTGAAGTTATCTTTTTCTTCGGGAACTCCAACGTACTTACGAATAGGTAACGGGGCAGATCGGCAACGACAGAATGCTGTAAGGGTAATAATCTGGGATTAACCCATGAATGAGCATATGAGTACCTCCCGAGTTGAACAAATAAATCACATCGAGAGTAAAGTTGGAAGGTACAATAAGAAGTCTCAAACGGGTAGGCAATCGTTCGAAGCCTGAAACAAAGTGAAAAAGACGTCCAGAGCAACGAGATTAAGTATTGCGTCTGTTACCAGAATAGATCACTAGGAAGGTGGCCCGTGAATTACATACGAGGCCACGGGCGAGGAATAACTTTGGAAACATGGGGTGTACAGGAGGGTCAGGTTTTGATCCTGTGGAACTGTGGGTTATGGGCCCACCATGTGGTTTAAAAGTTGGAAGGTGATTGCTTCTTCGATCATGTAAGCGAGGCATGTCAGAGGATAGTCTGTCAGTTGTGTCGGCAACAACATCGATACCAAGGGAGAGGGACGAAGAGAACCATTTTCCCGCTCGTTGAATGAGGCGGACCAATAGGCAAAGTTCTCGTCCATCGGCGGCTACCGGAATGTCATCAACAATAGTAACAGGGTCTTGCTGACAGAATTGTACACCGGGGTGTTTACATAAGCAGGAGAATATTACTGCTTAGATCATATAGATCACAAGAAAGGTTAAACAAATCAATGAAAAGGAAAAAGGTGACCATCAGATTAAACAGAACAATGGAAAGGTAAATGTGTTCAAACACATGTTTCAGGGATATATCCTTCCCAAGGAAAAGCAGAGCATGATATCCATGACAGGATAGAAAGTAGATAACCGTTTAGGTAAGGGGAAAGGAATTTCATGACATTACCCAAACAACGGTATGTGGATAATGGACAAAGGAAATTTAGCATTGTTCTTCAAATGCTCTTATTGAAAATCGGAGTACCACAGACATGCTTCGAGGTGGCATTGGCATGGTGTTCAAGCGAAGGTCAGACTTTGGATACAGGAAGGATCCATCAAGAACAACTTGTAGAATAAGTCTTACAATTTCCTCAAGGAAGAATGGATAACCTTGCTAATAAGGAAACTATAATAGCAGGTCATCCGGCCAGGTGTGATGGGCATGCCATCACCTTACCGGGTCATAAAAGACCAGTGTTATAACTCTTGGAAAAATGTTCCAACCATCATATCTGACCGAGATTCATATCTGATGGGTGTTAGGATAACTCAGACTCAGGATGCCTGAGAAGAAAAGGTGCAAAACAAATTTGACGAGACGACATTGTAAGATTCTCGGGAAATTTACTACGGAAGCGAGTTTTGAAACAAGAGTTCATCATTAAACCAAGGAGAGGATGACGAAGTAGCTGATGGACTCAGCGACAATTCATCGAGATTTCCCTAAAGGTGGATTTCCACAATTATGTGAACAAGGAGATAACATTAGTCATATCAAATGATATAACGATGTATGCTCGAGGAAAGACATACACAATTAAACATTGGTTGAAAGGTGCACCAGAAGTATGGGTTGGGTTGCACGATCAATGTCAGAATGGTGACTTGACAAACAAATGAATTAGAATGAAACTCGACCATCCACTTCAAAGCAATAGGGTTGCTAGAAGTTTTGAATTCACACATCATAGTTCAATTGTCGGTATTCCGGTTAGAAACAACACGGGTACCAAGAAAGAATGGTGAGGGTGAGAAGTATCACCATACCAAGAATTCTTAAGAGGTGGTGAAATTCTCACAACCTTCTTGATATATAAGATGGTATTTCTTCAAGGTAGGACATAAGACAAGTCGGATAGCCGGGAACTCAAAGTACAGCCACAACACGAACAAGTTTTTGTTGGAAAGAAGGCAAGGAAGTAGTCGATGACAACACAAATCATCGAGGGGCAAGGATGGTAATTCTCATCATGAATTTGATTAATATTCTGGAAAGCTCAGAATGTTGATAATGATCACGACACATTTGTCGAGAGATTACCTGAAGATGTAATCGATCAGCGATGACATCAAGTCAAAGGAATGATGAAGCAAGAGGTTATTGGAACCATGGGTACGACACAAACTCGTAATCAAGCTTGCTGATCAAGGCGAAATGATATGATGAGGAAAATTGATGTAAGCTTAGCTTATCATCGAAAATTGTGCTACAGGAAGAAGGACCAAGTGGCACACTCAAAAGTTTGCACGATAATGATATAGCCGATAAGGCTTGGAAATGAATTGAAGGGTTATTAAACTCGTAAGCAACGAGAATTACTTAGAGTTACCGAATCAGAGTGCGGAGTCAATTCACTTCTCGATGTTCTTGGTTGACGACAACCCAGAACTCGTGGAGTGACTCTGATAGGGAAAGGTATTACTCCAGCACAAATTCATAAGATGTAGTGCAATGGCATGATATCCTCGAGATACCAGGGGGATAATACTCGAAGGCATATCAAATGAAATGTTGAAGTGGGGTGTATTGATATATAGAAGACAAGCGCTTTAACTTGTCTGAGAAGTGGAATCAAAAGAAATTATGGTCGGAACCACAATCATAAATGATCAAACCACGAGTACAAGATGAACTTCTATCAAGGGGGTAATTATTTTTACGAGCAGCTTCCATGATAAGTTCTACATCGTGTCCATGGGCATGAACACAAAGTTCAAGGTCGACTCCCACTTCTCCAATGCATAACCTTTCATTAACTTCTCATTTCTTTTCGAAATGGCATTAGTTGTTGAAAGTTTTACCTGGTGCAATACCAGATAAGTAGGACCTGTGAAATCTTTCGAGTTTGCCCAGATTAGGGAAGGCATTGGTTCAACCCATCGGGGCTTCTTAGGGACATATACCACAAGCTTCAAGAGTAAATATCACCAGCTCGAAAGCAGAGCATGGTTGGCAAAAGGAGGTGATACAATTTACAAAGGCATATGTATCAGAGAAAGAACTCACAAGGTGATTAATTATGCAGGACACTGTCGGATAATAATCCAACAGTGGATATGGCGATCCACAATGGAGCTGATGTGAGTATCGATACCCAATCAGAGGAAGAAAGAATGCAAGTGCATCGATTTATAGAACATCCGAATAATTCAACATCTAAATAGCAAGGATTTATGATTTTCAAATCAAGGGATCAGGAGCAAATGCTCTGATCAAGGATGGATAAGTCGACTAGACTTAGGGGTAAAATCGATGGCAATCTGATTGGCCGAGAACCAGCTCATGTTCGAAAGACGTCTGAGCCGGAAGATAATTTATAAGGATCAACTGATGATTGCGTGCATTCGCACACATATAGAATCAACGGACTTAAAATGATAGTGACAAAGGATGCCAATAGGATTACTAGACTTATTGTTTTAACCAAAATGTAAGCATGCAAGAATTTCAAGAGCAATAGGCTCCTGAGGATTTTTGGAAGATCGAAAGGTATTTCGAAGATTGGTGTCATTCATGAATCAACTGGGGATGAGTGGATACTCGGTAAGTACGGGAATTTATCCGTAGGGATATTCATGTGGCAAGAACTGCAAGGCAGTAGGCACAACATATTCTCGGATCATTAGAGAGAATTTCGGAGTATCTTGTAATAACAAGATCCACTGGGAATAAAATTAAGCACGATAGGTGTAAGTATTTATCCATAAGGATATTTCGGTGGTAGGGAATTGCAAAAGCAACGGGCACAAGGTCTCGAGAGAATATCGGAGAGTATCTTGGAAATCTTCTGGTGCAGCCGGCGATCATCTTGACTGAAGGGGCTCTCCGGCAGGAAGTGGTAACGAGAAGCTAGAGTTAGATTTTAGCAAAATCATTAAACCCGAATAGAAGAGATGTCAGAGTCCCAGAGTATAGGCCAAGGAGTAAAAGATCCTAATACCACCCGATGGCGACGTGGGCCCGTAAGGCACACAACCAAGTTAGTAAAAGTTTTGCAAAGTCTAGACTCGACTTCGGCCAAGGAGTGTGGAAGGGGATTCCTACAGGCAGTCGGCTCTGATACCAACTTGTGACGCCCCCGATTCAATCGTACACTAATCATGCACGCAAATGTGTACGATCAAGATCAGGGACTCACGGGAAGATATCACAACACAACTCTACAAATAAAATAAGTCATACAAGCATCATAATACAAGCCAGGGGCCCCGAGGGCTCGAATACAAGTGCTCGATCATAGACGAGTCAGCGGAAGCAACAATATCTGAGTACAGACATAAGTTAAACAAGGTTGCCATAAGATGCCTAGCACAAATAGGGATACAGATCGAACGAGGCGCAGGCCTCCTGCCTGGGATCCTCCTAACTACTCCTGGTTGTCGTCAGCAGGCAGCACGTAGTAGTAGGCACCTCCGGGATAGTAGTCGTCATCGACGGTGGCGTCTGGATCCTGGGCTCCATCGTCTAGTCGCAGCAATCGGGTAGAGGTATGGGGGGGAAGGGGAAACAATGCAACCGTGAGTACTCATCCAAAGTACTTGCAAGCAAGGAACTACACTACATATGCATGGATATATGTGTAAAGGGCCATATCAGTGGACTGAACTGCAGAGTGCCAGAATAAGAGGGGGATAGCTAGTCTTATCAAAGACTACGCTTCTGGTCGCCTCCGTCTTGCAGCAGGTAGAAGAGAGTAGACTGAAGTCCTCCAAGTAGCATCGTATAGCATAATCCTACCCGGCGATCCCCTCCTCGATGCCCTGTTAGAGAGCGATCACCAGGTTGTATCTGGCACTTGGAAGGGTGTGTTTTATTAAGTATCCGGTTCTAGTTGTCATAAGGTCAAGGTACAACTCCGGGTCGTCCTTTTACCGAGGGACACGGCTATTCGAATAGATTAACTTCCCTGCAGGGGTGCACCACATAGCCCAACACGCTTGATCCCATTTGGCCGGACACACTTTCCTGGGTCATGCCCGGCCTCGGAAGATCAACACATCGTAGCCCCACCTAGGCACAACAGAGAGGTCAGCACGCCGGTCTAATCCTAAACGCACAGGGGTCTGGGCCCATCACCCATAGCACACCTGCACGTTGCGAACGCGGCCGGAAGCAGAACTAGCCCCCTTAATACAAGAGCAGGCTTACGTTCCAATTCGGCGCGCGCCACTCAGTCGCTGACGTCACGAAGGCTTCGGCTGATACCAGGACGCCGGGATACCCATAACTACTCCCGCGTAGATGGTTAGTGCGTATAGACCAAATGGCCAGACTCAGATCAAATACCCAGATCTCGTTAAGCGTGTTAAGTATCCGCGAACGCCGACAGGGCCAGGCCCACCTCTCTCCTAGGTGGTCTGAACCTGCCCTGTCGCTCCGCCACAAAGTAACAGTCGGGGGCCGTCGGGAACCCAGGCCCACCTCTACCGGGATGGAGCCACCTGCCCCTTCAGCCCCCATCTCCGAACAGTATCACAGGTAATGTAACAATGTAAAGTACATAGTATATGCCCATGATCACTTCCCGAAGTGATCATGGCCCAGTAGATAGCATGGCAGACGGACAAGAGTGTAGGGCCACTGATGGAACACTAGCATCCTATACTAAGCATTAGGATTGCAGGTAAAGGTAACAACAGTAGTAGCAAGGACAGGCTATGCATCAGAATAGGATTAACGGAAAGCAGTAACATGCTACACTACTCTAATGCAAGCAGTATAGAGAAGAGTAGGCGATATCTGGTGATCAAGGGGGGGGCTTGCCTGGTTGCTCTGGCAAGAGAGAGGGGTCGTCAACTCCATAGTCGTACTGGATAGCAGCAGCGTCGGTCTCGGTGTCTAGCGGAAGAAGAGGGGGAAGAAACAATGAATACAATGCAAACAGATGCATGACAAAGCAAAGTGTGATGCTAGGCGTGCCCCAATGCAGTATGAGGTGATACCGGTGAAGGGGGGGGGAAACATCCGGGAAAGTATCCCCGGTGTTTCGCATTTTCGGACAGATGAACCGGAGGGGGAAGTTGCGTGTTTGCTATGCTTGGGATGTGTGGCGGACGAATGGGCTGCATATCCGGATTCGTCTCGTCGTTATGAGCAACTTTCATGTAGAAAGTATTTTCATCCGAGCTACGGTTTATTTTATATTAATTTAAAAGGATTTAATCAAATCTTGGATTTAATAAATTAATTTAATTCGGAAACTAATTAATGCATCAGCATGATGTCAGCATGACATCAGCAGTCAACGTTGACTGTTGACCTGGTCAACCTGACAGGTGGGTCCCACGTGTGAGGGACTGTTTAGCTAATTAACTGTAGTTAATTAGGTTGACTAGTTATTAGGTTAATTAAGCATAATTAGTTAAGTTAATTAATCTAGATAATTAATTAATTAATTTATATTTTTATTTCTTATGATTTTTAGTTAATAAACGTTCTAGGGCGGTGGGGCCCCTTTGTCATAGGCCCCAGGTTAATTAAACATGATTAAATAGTTAACTAAATGATTAGGTTAATCTAGTACAAGATTAATTAAGTTAATTATTTATTTATTTAATTATTTATTTAATAAATATTTTTATCTATTATTTTTTTAACTCTTTTTTTTGTTAAACGTTCAGGGGCTTGAGGCCCCACTGGTCATAGGGCCAGCGGGCCATAGCGAGTGCACCATAGCGGGTGCGGGTGTCGGGCACAGCCGGAACAGGGGCGCACCCGACTGGGCGCTTGGGCGCAGTTGCGGGCAAAGCCCCCATGGGTGCGGGCGTGGGCGCACAGCGACCGTGGCCGGAGCAGCGGTACGGCGGGGCCGTGGTAGGAGGCCGGGCCGGTGACGAGGGGTTGCGGTGGAGGGGCCGGCGATGACGTGCAGGGCGGAGCAGGAAGGGGACGAGGCCGCGGCGGGGCGAGCGGCGGGCGCATCCAGGCGGGACCGCGAGGCCATAACGTGCGACGCGGCCAGCGGGCGCCACGGCGCAGCGAGGTCGCGACAGAGTGGGGAGGCGCGGCCGATGACCGTTGTTGCAGGCGCGGCCAGGCAGTGGCCGAGCGCGGTGCGGGCGCGGGCATGGCGCGGTGAGCGTGCATCGGACGTTGCCGGAGCGCATCAACCGCGGGCGCGTGCGGGGGAGAACAGAGGAGGAGGGTGCCTCACAGGGGGATTGTAGGGCAAGGGCAGCGGGGGTCGAGGTGGTCGACGACGATGATCGAGCGACGAGGAGGCAGGCCATTGAGGTGGTCCGGCGAGGAAGACCGCGGCAGTGGCGTTCCGTGCGGCGGCGGTGGCTCGGTTCCCCCGATCCAATTGGGGCGCAGAGGAGGGGAGAGGGGGAGACTTGCTGAGGGAGACGAGGCGACGGCAGCAGGGCGGCGCCGGCGACGGGCGCCGTCGTCGAGGTCGCGGGCGGGGCGGGATCGGGGCGATCCCGATTCAGATCGAGGAGGAGCGGGCGACGTGGGGGAAATGGGGGGGGATGGGTGCGGTCGGGAGTTAGGGTTTCCCCCATAGGGGATATGGAGGGGGGTTTGGGCCGGTCTGGTTGGATGGCCAGCTGGGCCATCTGGCCCAGTTGGCCAGGGGGGCTCTTCTCTCTTTTTTTGTAGTTTTGTTTTCTGTTTTTATTGTTTTCCTTTTTCTTTATTTTCTCTACTGTTTTAGCTCATTTTTAAAAATATAGGCCTTATATAAAAACATGGTTTCTTCATGACAAATAGTTAGGGAATATTTTCAACACATCGAACATTTTAGTTTTGACTTTTGAAAACTTTAATTGTTTTAACTTTAATTCAAATTTAGAATTTGAATCCGTTTCGATCTAACGTGGGATTATCAACAATAACCAAGGTGACGTGGCATCGTTAACACGGGATTACTATAGCCTGATTACTCGGGCGTCACACTATAATGGCGGGGAGCAAGCGGAGAGCTTTCCCAACCCCTCTAAGGGAGAGCGGGTATGCCTTGTACCTTATTTGTTAAGGGGACTCGGATTTCCAATCCATCCATTTCTCTGAGGGCTCCTGGAGTTCTATGGCCTCTAGTTGCACAACCTCAGCCCTGCCTCCATACTGCACATCGCTGGTTACGTAGCCCTTTGTGAGCTGTTTCTGGGCTGCGAAGCTCATTTCGCGTTGTGGAAGAAGTTGTTCTGCCTTGTGCCCCGTACACAGAGGGGATCAATATATGAAGTGGGCGGAGCCGAAGTATGGCGCATCGCGGGGACCAGATACCTATCCGGTACCCCGAAGAAGACGTCCGAAGACTAGCCTTCAGAGTGGTTTTATATGGAGGACGTCCCCCTTCCGGATCCTATTCAGATCAGCCTTCCCGAGTTTGATAATGCTCCTTTGAAGAAGCGCCTGAGTTGGCGACCACGGAGACCTCGGGAGGAAGATGATAGATACGTTCTTTATCTGATGGGCCGGATAAAGTTGCTGGCCAAATCAGGACTGACCATAACCGAGGTTATGGCAATATGCATTATGCGGGGGGTGCAGCCACTTCAATATCGAGGCCACCCCATGTGGCACTTCAACGGGGAAGATGATGCCACTCGTTGCGGGCGCAAGGGACCGGACTCACTTCCTGCTCTAGCAAAAATTCTATCCGATCTGTATAAGGGGGAAGAAGAGGAGTTCCTCCGCATCAAGCCACGGGATGGACTCTCCATGAACAACCCTCGAAGCTGGGTGAGCTTCCGCTCTTTTTACTTCCATCCTTCCCTTGTTTTTGTGGTAAATATTTACCTTACTGTTTCATTGCAGGAACTGCGTAAGGTGGTAGGGGAGATCAATATCCCACCTCCACAACCGGAAGATCCTGAACGGGCCCTCGACCCCGGCCTCAAAGAGGATCCGGACATATTCGTGGAGCTGATTGATAGGATTTTCTATCAGTTAAGCTGTGATGACGCCATGGTGGCCATTATAGCCGACTACCCTGGGCTACTCCCAGCCTCGTAGGTAAATGAGACCAGAGTCCCAACCATTGAAAAGGATTTCCTTTTATGCACTTCAGCTACCATATACAAACAGTGTTTTATAGGGAAGGCCCTCGGGACGCCATGCCGAGCCCGCGGCGACTCGCCAACTAGGGGCTCCAAAGCCGGATAGGCTAAAAAGGAAGGCGGTCCGGACGGAGATGCCGACGCAGAGGTATGATGCAACACCTCACTCCATGGTTGTCGTCTTTAAAAACATAATAACACCCGTGTTTCCTAGAAGGAAGAACGCTCGCCGGACAATATCCGGATAGGTCGCCGATCACGCCTCTACCAGTCAGGCTCCAGGGCCGGACACAGAGGCGGAAGCTAACACGAGGCACACGCCAGATGCTCCCTCTACAGAGGATGCGGATAAGATATACGCTACGAATTCCGAAGTGGAGAGCGCCATGAATCACAGGCGTCGCCGAGCCATACTCCGTGACGCTTGTTTCTCCCAAGAGGCGCTTAATGCATTCAACTCAGGATATGCGTACATCCGTGGTGCTCAAAATGGTCTAGGCAGAGCGACGGACCAGTATGTAAAGGATGTACGGGTAAGAAAATTTGATGAGTATATATATCAGTAGCCCCTGAGACTTGAAACAGTTGGCACAACTGATTTAAGGATCATTTATTGTGCAGGTTCTTACAGAGAAGAATACTCGACTCTCACAGGAGCTGGAGGAATGCAAGACCCAACTTTGGGCCGCCGTTGCCGCATTGAAGGAACCTAAAAAGTCCCCAGCTGATAACACTTGTTTCAAAGAATGATAGGTACCATATAGTGTGCGGCTTCCGTGAAACTGAAAGTCCCCAGCTGATAACGCGTGCTGACTAAGGTCATGCGGGAGAAAAACAATCTCCAAGACACCAATACTAAGCTGAGCATGGAACTGAAAGATGTTCGAGCCCAGCTTGCGGACTCCGTGAAGGAGAATAAGCGGCTTCGACGCAGCATTTTTAGTGAGTGCTTAAACGAACCCTTGAAAGAGTTCGGCGAAGAGGCCGGCTAACAGAGTTATGTCAGCAGGTATGCTGACGGGTCGTCCCGCGGAGGAGATGCCCGGGTCTGCGGGTGATCTTCTACCCGAGCTCTCCCAACTGCACGAACAAGTTCGGCAGGCGATGCAGGGTATTGCCCAGGCCTTGTGGCCATCCGTCTCCTGCCAGCAGGCATTGGAGAGCTTGCGGAGAAGCTCAAGGGAGCGCGGCGGCGCTTCCGATTATGGAAGATATCGGCCTACCGTCAAGGTACCAGGGAAGCCTGGGCCATGGTGAAGACGCGGTATACCAAGGCTGACCCAAACCACATGGCCGAGGTCGGACCTGTGGGGCCTGATGGGAAAGAGATCCCCGTTAGCTTAGTATATGGGCAAGTAGAATTAGCCGCAAAGTATTCCCAACAGGATTGTAGGATAGACAGCCTGTTGGATGGTATAGAAGAGGAATTTAGTCAGTCAGTGACTATGTAATTAAAGTGACATGTATAATGCCTTCTAGCCGGATTGTAAATCATTTGTCATGGCGGACCTTTTCGCTTCAACCTCAGGACCTGATAGTCCGGAGTGTATCCGAATACCCGCTCAGTTATATAAGAACCGGGGTATGCGTGGAAACCAGGCGTAGGGGTCATTAGTGCTTGAACAGACAAGTACCCAACTTGTTATGTTATATTACATGGGTAGTAAGAAACATCTTCTAGGGAGAATAGATCCGTTAAGGGTTCCTTTCCCTGGGTACGCATGCCCTAAAGTGCTTGTCTGGACTGCGAGAAGAGACGCAGGCAAAAGTATCTGGGGGCACATATGGAAAATAAATAAAAATCATCTTTTGTTCGCCGACCGAATATTCCCTTAAGAACGCTAGCTTCGGCTTCACCCAGTCTGAGGTACACATCCGGCTGACCCGGCAGTAGCAATCGCAGAGGTGCTCCCCTTATGCCCTAGCCGAATTAACGGGAACGTAGGGCATAAATACAAGAGCCAGGCAACCCATCTTGGCCAAAACTTAAGTCATATCGATGCATATAATGGCGAAGAAAAGGTACATGCGGAAGAATAACACATGTGCGAGGCATGAAGCCCAGATAAATAATTAAGCTTGTGTGTAAGAAGCCCCCAGGTATAATGAGCGCGGTTAGCGCGTCAATAGTGTGCAAGCAAGGCACACGTTGGCCCTTGAAGGCCTTGATAAAGAGAAGAAAAAAAGAAAGCAAGAAAGAAAAGACAGATAATGTATATGCAAAAAAATGGACAGAGGAAGGAGACGAACATAGAGTCCGACACTAGGCGTAGAATCTTCGGAGCCTGGTTGTGTTCCATGGGTTTGGCTCAAGTCGAATATCCGATGCATCCCACAGACGGTATGCTCCACCGGTCAGAACTTGGTCAATAATGAAGGGACCTTCCCATTTGGGCTCAAGCTTGGTCTTTTTCTTCTCCGGCAGGCGTAGAACTAGCTCACCAACGTTATAAGTTTTGGCCCATACTTCTCTGCTTTGGTATCTTCGAGCCTGTTGCTGATAGAATGCGGAACGGGCTTTTGCCACGTCGCGCTCCTCCTCCAGGGTGTCCAGACTATCCTGCCGATCGAGCTCGGCTTCTCTTTCTTTGTACATGCGCACTCGAGGTGAGTCATGAATTATGTCGCAGGGCAGAACTGCCTCTGCGCCGTACACCATAAAGAAGGGTGTGTATCCGGTAGTACAATTTGGCGAGGTCCGCAGCCCCCAGAGTACGGAGTCGAGCTCCTCTACCTAGTGCGTGTTAGATTCCTTTAAGGACCGCACTAATCTGGGTTTGATGCCGCTCATGATAAGACCATTTGCTCGCTCAACTTGGCCATTAGTTTGTGGGTGATAGACAGAAGCATAATCGAGCTTGATGCCCATGTTGCTGCACCAGAGTTTTACCTCGTCGGCCGAGAAGTTCGTGTCGTTGTCAGTGATGATGCTGTGGGGGACGCCATAACGTTGTACCACCCCGGATATGAAGTCTATCACCGGTCCGGATTCGGCCGTTTTAACAGGTTTGGCTTCTATCAATTTGGTGAATTTATCCACCATGACCAGTAAGTATTTTTTCTTATGGGTTCCCCCTTTAAGGGGTCCAACCATGTCAAGCCCCCAGACCGTGAAGGGCCAGGTAATGGGGATTGTTTGGAGGGCAGTGGGTGGCATGTGGCTTTGGTTTGCAAAAAGCTGGCAACCGACGCAGCGTTGGACCAAGTCCTGTGCATCTACCCGGGCCGTCGGCCAATAAAAACCTATACGAAAGGCCTTGCTTACAAGGGCCTGGGCTGCGACGTGGTGGCCGCCGAGTCCGGCGTGAATTTCTGCCAAAATCTTCCGCCCTTCCTCTTCGGAGATGCACCTTTGAAGGACTCTGGTAGTGCTTTTTTTATACAGCTCTCCCTCGTGGACCTTGTAGGCTTTAGATCGCTGCACTATGCAGTGTGCCTCATTTTGGTCCTCGGGAAGTTCCTGCCTAGTTAGGTAGGCCAGGAATGGTTCTGTCCACGGGGCGATGATGGCCATTATTACGTGGGACGAAGCTGTTATTTTGGTGGCAGAGCCTCCGATTATATCAGAGTGTTCGGTATCGGGCATTTTGGCCGGGTCCAGACTATTGTTACCGGTGTCCCCTTCCCATACCATGGATGGTTTAAACAGCCTCTCCAAAAAGATGTTGGGGGGGGGGACCGCATCGTGTTTTGCGCCGATTCGGGCGAGGATATCTGCCGCCTGATTGTTTTCCCGATCCACATGGTGAAATTCGAGCCCCTCGAACCGAGCTGACATCTTTAGGACGATGTTGCGATAGGCCACCATTGTCAGATCCTTGGAATCGAAGTCTCCATTTATTTGGGATATTGCGAGGTTTGAATCCCCACGCACCTCCAGGCGTTGAATTCCCATGGAAACTGCCATCCGAACGCCATGTAACAGGGCCTTATATTCAGCTGCGTTGTTGGAGTAGAGGCATTGTGTTGAAATAGAAGGGGCCATATGGTGTGATAAATGTCGTTACGGCTTGGTCGGACTCCACCATCTTGATTTGGTGGTAGCCTGAGTATGCGTCGAGGAAACACAGTGAATCGTGTCCTGCGGTAGCATCGATAATTTGATCGATGCGGGGGAGGGGGGAGGGATCCTTTGGGAAAGCCTTGTTGAGGTCCTTGGAATCAACACATAGGCGCCAGGATTTATCCTTCTTTGGTACCATCACCTGGTTTGCTAGCCAGTCCGGGTGTTTTATTTCTCTAATGAATCTGGCCTCCAATAACTTGGCTAGCTCCTCTCCCATAGCTTGTCTCTTAGGTTCAGAGAAACGCCGAAGAGTCTGCTTGACTAGCTTGAATCCCTTTAGAATATTAAGGTTGTGCTCGGCCATCCTGCATGGGATTCCTGGCATATCTGAGGGATGCCAGGCGAATATGTCCCAATTCTTGCGCAGGAACTCTCGTAGTGCGGCGTCCACGGCGGGGTTTAACTGTGCCCCGATGGAGGCTGTTTTTGTATTGTAGGGTCTGTTGGGTGGACTTGGAATTTGACTATTTCATCCGCTGGTTTAAAAGAGGTGGCTTGGATCTCTTGTCAAGTATCACGCCGTCCCTGTCCACTCTGGAGCGCAGCGCAGTTAATTCCTCGGCTGCAAGGGCTTCGGATAATGCCTCGAGGGCCAATGCGACTGTTTTGTTTTTTGCACGGAGTGATGTGTCCGGATCACTAGCGAGAGTTATGATTCCGTTGGGCCCGGGCATTTTGAGCTTCATGTACCCGTAATGGGGTATGGCTTGGAAGATCGTGAACGCCTCCCGCCCTAAAAGGGCGTGGTATCCTCTATTGAATGGGGCCACTTGGAATGTAATTTCTTCGGACCTATAGTTCTCCGGCGTGCCGAATACCACATCTAGTGTGATTTTCCTAGCACAACGTGCTTCCCGACTGGGGACGATTCCTCTGAAGGTTGTGCTGCTTTGCTCAATGCGGTTCCAGTCTATTTCCATTTTTTGAAGAGTTTCCTCATAGATGAGGTTTAATGCACTGCCGCCGTCCATGAGTACTTTGGTGAGTCGAAAGCCGTCCACAATTGGACTGAGGACCAGTGCAGCTGGTGCTCGGGCTGTTCGGAATTTAGGTTCGTCACTGGCATTGAAGGTAATAGTCGTGTCACTCCATGGATTTATTGCTGCCATGTGGCAGATTTCGGCAAGGGTGCGGAGTGTTCGCTTGCGCCTATTATTTGATGCAAAGGTCTCAAAGACTGTTAATACCGTATTGTTATCCCCGGGATGGTGCTCTGTGGCATCTGGGATGAGGAGATCCTCACCACTTTTGGCCACCTACCGGAGTACCCAACATGCTCTAAGGCTGTGCGTTGGTATGGTATCCGTTGTACTATGAATTTTGCAGGGTCCGTTGAGCCATTCCTCCAATACGGTTCCATGCCCTGTAGAGGGTTTTTGCTTCTTTGTAATTAACTCGGGTGTCTTATGATAGTGCACCCTTTTACTTCGGACTGGGTGTATATTCGGAGCCAGATTATCACAAAATTTCATTTCGGTTTTCCAGGCGCTTTCCATCGCACAGTACTTCCGTACTATGGACGCCAAGTCAGCGAAGCGTGATATGTCACGGCGACTTATGGTGTTAAGGATTCCCTTTTCCGTGCAATTATTGCAGAAAAATGAGACTACGTCTTCCTCGCGACAGTCCTTAACCTTGCTCATCACAAGGAGGAATCTGGCCCAATAATGATGTATTGTTTCTTGGGGCTCTTGCCTGATGTGGGAAAGATCGTTTATGTTTGGGTGGGTGGGTGGATTTGAGTCCGAACCCTTACCTGATCTGAGACCCAGGGGCCGAGGAGTGTCCAATCTTGGAAGTTCGGGTTCCGGGATATTGCCCGATAGGTCTAGCCCGCTGCCTTTCTCTAGGTTCAGGGCTTGGGTGATGTCCTCCCGTAAATGGGTATCCGGCTCGGAGAGCTCAGGAATCCGGACATAGTTAGTCCTCAAGATAGAGGAAGAATCGCCGCATTGTTCCTCCACCACCGCAATATGATGGGTGACCAGTGGAGAGTTAATCTCCCTTTGATCAGGTTTAAGCCCAATCTGATCATAGTCTATAGCGACTCCCAAGGCGGCGATGCGATCCAAGAGCTCGTTTAGGGAAGAGAGCTCCATCGGATCCATCTTCTCGGCAAATTCCGAGCTGACGTGGAGGCTATTTTCGATGACCCGAGAAGTCATCATCGATGCAACAGCCGAACGGGCGATCATGATGAAACTGCCTAGCCGGAGAGTTTGGTCGACAGCCAGGGCTCCCCCGGCGGTAATGTTGCTTTTAACAACGAGAAGAGGCATCCTTCCTTACGGTGACGGCACAGTGGAACTCTCAATGAAAGCACCAATGTCGGTGTCAAAACCAGCGGATCTCGGGTAGGGGGTCCCGAACTGTGCGTCTAGGCGGATGGTAACAGGAGACGGGGGACACGATGTTTTTACCCAGGTTCGGGCCCTCTCGATGGAGGTAAAACCCTACTCCTGCTTGATTGATCTTGATGATATGAGTATTACAAGAGTTGATCTACCGCGAGATCGAAGAGGCTAAACCCTAGAAGCTAGCCTATGGTATGATTGTTGTTCTTAGTCCTACGGACTAAACCCTCCAGTTTATATAGACACCGGAGGGGGCTAGGGTTACACAGAGTCGGTTACAAGGAAGGAGATCTACATATCCGTATTGCCAAGCTTGTCTTCCACGCCAAGGAGAGTCCCATCCGGACACGGGACGAAGTCTTCAATCTTGTATCTTCATAGTCCAACAGTCCGGCCAAAGGATATAATCCGGCTGTCCGGATACCCCCTAATCCAGGACTCCCTCAGCAGGGCTCCCCAAAGAGGGACAAGAAAGAAAACAATCTTAGTACTAGACATAACCGGGAGAGCCGGTTTACGGTGACTCCCTCATGATGATAATGAGACATAGCCTCAAACATCATGTAGGGTTATTACAGGATGATGTTTCCCGGGGCCCGAAGCTATCTAAATCCCTGTCTTGTGTTGCGTTTCTCGATTCCGCTCAACCCCTCTCAAGCTACCACATAGATGCGTTGGCCTCACGACTAAGTCCTCACTCTAGGACATCTGCCGTGACAATTCCACGACACATTGCGAATAAATCTTTATTGTCTACGACATTTTGGAGAATTATTAATTACCCAAGTTCTCAAAGTGAAATACTTCCATAATTCCTCTATTTGGAAACCTAATGCTTCTTGTCCCAAGTCTGCCTTTTGGAGTTCTGTTAACAAAGTTCTTCCCATGATGCCCAACTCTTGTCAATTACAAATTGCCAGGGGAAACTCTAGCATATCGAGTACTACTTTGTGTATAGATTGAGATAATATACATGATCACCTTAAATCAAATTTGGGGAGATCTAGTCCTAGCATCATTAGTGACCTCAGTAAATCCAATTCTAAATGTTAGGATGAAGATAAGATTAGTGCTTCTTTTGATGATAACTTCTAGAATAAGATTTTAGATATCTGTGTCATCAATATTCATTGCAAAGTTATGATTTGTTCGATTCATACTCCCAAGGTTGGTTTCACCACAAAAAAGTGCATATAGATTTTTTTGCAGGAATACCGAGTTAGCTCTACATGTCAAAGCCTTCTTATTACGGATCAAGAAGTAACATTTCTCAACCAAGTCTAGAAAGACGAAGCAATGCACCCAAGGGTGATTTTTTTTGCTTGGAGGCTTATTATGACAAAAAAATTGCAATAGGTATGAGAGTTCTAGATTTTCAAAATATATTAATAAAAGTTGTTGCAGATGTGGTCAAGAAGAATCAGATTTGCATCTCTTCTTTATCTATAATTTCTCAAGAATGATTTGGTGCGACTTTGGTTTGAAAACTGATAGGCTGAAAATCACAATCTTTACCCTACTGATATTATCCTAAAATTCTGATATATGATGCATTCAGAGATAAACTTAATCACTAATTTTACTCTACTTTGGAATATTTGGAAAGCTAATAATGATCTCCTTTTCAAGAAGAAAACGTGGAGTCATATGCAGGTAATCCATGCTACAAGGGCAATGCTAAATGCAGGTTTAATGGGGAATTGGGAAGAGGACCACACGCCTCTGATACGTCTCCAACGTATCTATAATTTTTTATTGCTCCATGCTATCGTATTTTTTGTTTTGGATGTTTTATATGCATTAATATGATATTTTATATGATTTTGGGACTAATCTATTAACCTAGAGCCCAATGTCAGTTTATGTTTTTCCTTATTTTAGAGTTTCGCAGAAAAGGAATACGAAACGGAGTCCAAACAGAATAAAACTTTTGTGATGATTTTTCTTGGACCAGAAGACACCTAGGAAACTTGGAGTCCAAGTCATAAGAGCCATGAGGCGGCCAAAAGGGTGGAGGGCGTGCCCAGGGGGTAGGACCCCCCAACCTTGTGGGCCCCTCGGTGACCCCCTGACCTAGATCTTCGTCCTATATATACCCTTATACCCCCCCCCAAAACTTCTAAGGGAGCCATGAAACCACTTTTCCACCGCTGCAACCTTCTTTACCTGTGAGATCCCATCTCGGGGCCTTTCTCGGCATCCTGCCGGAGGGGGAATCGATCACGGAGGGCTTCTACATCAACACCATTGCCTCTCCGATGAAGCGTGAGTAGTTTACCTCAGACCTGCGGGTCCATAGCTAGTAGCTAGATGGCTTCTTCTCTCTCTTTGATTCTCAATACAAAGTTCTCCTTGATGTTCTTGGAGATCTATTCGATGTAATACTCTTTTGCAGTGTGTTTGCTGAGATCCGATGAATTGTGGATTTATGATCAGCTTATCTATGAATATTATTTGAATATCCTCTGAATTCTTTTATGCATGATTTGATATCTTTGCAAGTACCTGATACGTCCATTTTGCATCATGTTTCCTTACTTATTTATAATGTTTTTATCCAGAATAATGCTTTGAGTAATTCTAATGCCTTTTCTCTCATAAATTACAAGGAACACACCAAGAGGAAGAATTCTGGCAGCTGGAAATCTGGACCTGGGAAAGCTACATCAGCCCACCTATTCTGCACAACTCCAAATGAGCTGAAACTTTATGGAGATTTTATGAATTATTTGAGGAATGTTGGAGCCAATAAACACCAGAGGGGGGCCACCAGGTGGGCACAACCCATCTGGCTGCGCCAGGCCCCCCAGGCGCGCCCTGGTGGGTTGTGGCCTCCTCGGCCCACCTCCGGTGCCCATCTTCTGGTATATAAGTCATTTTACCTAGAAAAATAAAGAGAGGACTTTTGGGACGAAGCGCCACCGCCTCGAGGCGGAACTTGGGCAGGAGCACTTTTTCCCTCTAGCGGAGCGATTCCGCCAGGGGAACTTCCCTCCCGGAGGGGCAAATCATCGTCATCATCATCACCAACAACTCTCCCATTTTGGGGCGGGAAATCTCCATCAACATCTTCACCAGCACCATCTCAACTCAAACCCTAGTTCATCTCTTGTATTCAATCTTGTTACCGAAACTATAGATTGGTGTTAGGGGGTGACTAGTAGTGTTGATTACATCTTGTAGTTGATTACTATATGGTTTATTTGGTGGAAGATTATATGTCCACATCCATGATGCTATTTAATATTCCTCTGATCATGAGCATGTTTATTATTTGTGAGTAGTTACTTTTGTTCTTAAGGTCATGGGAGAAATCATGTTACAAGTAATCATGTGAACTTGATATGTGTTCGATATTTTGATAGTATGTGTGTTGTGATTCCCTTAGTGGTGTCATGTGAACGTCAACTACATGAAACTTCACCATATTTGGGCCTAAGGGAATGCATTGTGGAGTAGAAATTAGATGGTGGGTTGCGAGAGTGACAGAAACTTAAACCCCATTTTATGCGCTATTCCGTAAGAGACCTATTGGATCCTAGAGTTTAATGTTATGGTTAGAATTTATTCTTAATACTTCTCTCGTAGTTGCGGATGCTTGCGGGAGGGTTAATCATATGTAGGAGGTTTGTTCAAGTAAGAACAGCACCTAAGCACCGGTCCACCCAGATATCAAATTATCAAAGTAGCGAACACAAATCGAACCAACATGATGAAAGTGACTAGATGAAATTCCCGTGTACCCTCAAGAACGCTTTGCTTATCATAAGAGACCGTTTTGGCCTGTCCTTTGCCTCAAAAGGATTGGGCTACCTTGCTACACTTTCGTTAATATTATCGTTACTTGCTCGTTACAAATTTTCTTGCTATCAAACTACTCCGCTACTTACAGTTTCAGCACTTGCAGACATTACCTTACTGGAAACTACTTGTCATTTCCTTCTGCTCCTCATTGGGTTCGACACTCTTACTTATCGAAAAGTCCTACAATTGACCCCTATACTTGTGGGTCATCAAGGCTATTTTCTAGCGCCATTGCCGGGGAGTGAAGCGCCTTTGGTAAGTGGAATTCGGTAAGGAAACATTTATATAGTGTGCTGAAATTTATTGTCACTTGTTACTATGGAAAACAATCCTTTGAGGGGTTTGTTCGGGGTATCTTCACCTCGTCCGAAACCACAATTAGCTACCCCTCAACCTACTGCACCTACTGAAAATATTGAATATGAAATGCCTTTGGGTATGATTGAACAACTGCTAGCTAATCCTTATGCAGGAGATGGAACCGAACATCCTAATATGCACTTGATATATGTGGAACAAATTTGTGGATTGTTTAAGCTTACAAGTTTACTCAGGGATGAAGTGATGAAAAATATTTTCACTTTACCTTTGAAGGGAAAAACATTGGCATGGTATAGGCTATGCGATGATATTGGAACATGGAATTAGAATCGTTTGAAATTGGAGTTCCACCAAAAAAATTATCCTATGCATCTAGTTCATCGTGATTGGAACTATATATATATATATATATATATATATATATATATATATATATATATATATATATATATATATATATATATATATTGGCCTCGTGAAGGAGAAAGTATCGCTCTAGCTTGGGGGAGGCTTAAGTCGATGTTATATTCATGCCCCAATCATGAGCTCTCAAGAGAAATTATTATCCAGAATTTTTATGCTCAGCTTTCTCGTAATGATCAAACCATGCTTGATACTTCTTGTGTTGATTCATTTATGAAGAAGACTACTGAATTCCAGTGGGATATTTTGGAAAGAATTAAACGCAACTCTGAAGATTGGGAACTCGGCAAAGGTAAAGAGTCAGGTATTAAACTTAAGTATGATTGTGTTAAATCTTTTATGGATGTTGATGCTTTTCAAAAGTTAAGCACTAAATATGGACTTGACTCTAAGATAGTAGCCTCCTTTTGTGAGTCATTTGCTACTCATGTTGAACTCCCTAAGGAGAAGTGGTTTAAATATCACCCACCTATTAAAGAAGAAATTAAAGAACCAGTACATTTAAAGAAGAAAGAATACTTTATAATGTTGATCCAGTTGTTCCTTCTGCTTATATTGAGAAACCACCTTTCCCTGTTAGGATTAAGGAACATGCTAAAGTTTCAACTATGGTTAAAAAAAGCTATATTAGAACACCTAAACCTAATGAACAAATTAAAGTAGAACCTAGTATTGCTATGTTTAAAGATCTCTTGGAATAAGATATGGATGGGCATGTTATTTACTTTTGTGAAGAAGCTGCTAGAATTGCTAAAGCTGGTAAAAGAGATAAGCATAGACCTGTTGTTGGCATGCCTGTTATTTCAGTTAAAATAGGAGATAACTGTTATCATGGTTTATGTGACATGGGTGCTAGTGTGAGTGCTATTCCTTACACTTTATATGAAGAAATTATGAAAGACATAGCACCTGCTGAGTTAGAAGACATAGATGTTACTATTAAACTTGCTAATAGAGACACCATATCAGCTTGTGGGATTATTAGAGATGTTGAAGTCTTGTGTGGGAAAATAAAATATCCTACTGATTTTCTTTTTCTTGGTACCCCGCAAGATGACTTATGTCCCATTATTTTTGGTAGACCTTTCTTGAACACAGTAAATGCTAAGATAGATTGCAAGAAACAAACTGTGGGTGTTAGCTTTGGTGATGAGTCTCATGAGTTTAATTTTTCCAAGTTTAGTAGAAATCATCATGAAAAAGAATTTCCTAGTAAGGATGGATTAATTGGTCTTGCTTCTTTTGCTATGCCACCTACTGATCCTTTAGAACAATATTTGCTAGACCATGAAAATGATTTACATATGCATGAAAGAAATGAAATAGGTAAAGTTTTCTTTGAACAACATCCTCTGCTTAAACACAATTTGCCTATTGAAACTCTTGGAGGCCCCCCTCCACCTAAAGGTGATCCTATGTTTGAATTAAAACAATTGCCAGACACTTTGAAATATGCTTATCTTGACGAAAAGAAAATATATCATGTTATTATTAGTGCTAACCTTTCAGAACATGAAGAAAAAAGACTATTGAAAGTTCTAAGGAAGCACCGGGCTGCTATTGGATATACTCTTTATGATTTAAAGGGCATTAGTCCCACTCTATGTCAGCACAAAATTAATATGGAACCTGATGCTAAACTCGTTGTTGATTACCAACGTCGGTTGAATCCAAAAATGAAGGAAGTGGTAAGAACGGAAATCTTAAAACTTCTGGAAGCAGGTATAATCTATCCTATAGCTGACAGTAGATGTGTAAGTCCTGTTCATTGTGTTCCTAATGATAAGAAAGAACTTATTCCACAAAGAATTGTTACAGGCTATAGAATGGTAATTGATTACAGAAAATTAAACAAAACAACTAGAAAAGATCATTACCCTTTGCCTTTTATTGATCAAATGCTTGAAAGATTATCTAAGCACACACACTTTTTCTTCCTAGACGGATACTCTGGCTTTTCACAAATACCTATTTCTCAACCTGATCAAGAAAAGACCACTTTTACTTGTCCCATTGGAACTTATGCTTATAGACGTACGCCTTTTGGTTTATGCAATGCACCTGCTACCTTTCAAAGATGTATGACTGATATATTCTTTGATTTTTGTGAAAAGATTGTTGAGGTTTTCATGGATGACTTTTCTGTTTATGGGAAGTCTTTTGATGATTGTTTAAGCAATCTTGAGCGAGTTTTGCAGAGATGTGAGCAAACAAATCTTGTCTTGAATTGGGAGAAGTGCCACTTTATGGTTAATGAAGGCATTGTCTTGGGTCATAAAATTTCTGAAAGAGGTATTGAAGTGGACCAAGCTAAGGTTGATGCTATTGAGAAAATGCCATGTCCTAAGGACATCAAAGGTATTCGTAGTTTCTTAGGCCATGTCGGCTTCTATAGGAGATTTATCAAAGACTTTTCTAAAATTTCTAGGCCTCTTACTAATATTTTGCAAAAGGATATTCCTTTTGTTTTTGATGATGATTGTCTTGAAGCCTTTAAAACACTCAAGAAAGCCTTAATATCTGCACCTATTGTTCAACCACCTGATTGGAACTTGCCTTTTGAAATTATGTGTGATGCTAGTGATTATGCTGTTGGTGTTGTTCTAGGACAAAGAGTTGATAAGAAATTGAATGTTACTCATTATGCTAGTAAAACTCTAGACAATGCTCAAATAAATTATGCTACTACTAAAAAAAGAATTCTTAGCAGTGGTGTTTTCTTGTGACAAATTTAGACCTTATATTGTTGATTCCAAAGTAACTATTCACACAGACCATGCTGCTATTAAATATCTTATGGAAAAGAAAGATGCTAAACCTAGACTTATTCGTTGGGTTCTCTTGTTACAAGAATTTGATTTACATATGATTGATAGAAAAGGAGCTGAGAACCCAGTAGCTGATAACATGTCTAGGCTTGAAAATGTGCTTGATGACCCACTACCTATTGATGATAGTTTTCCTGATGAGCAGTTAGCTACAATAAATGTTTCTCATAGTACTCCTTGGTATGCTGACTATGCTAATTACATTGTTGCTAAATATTTACCACCTAGCTTTACATACCAACAAAAGAAAAAATTACTCTATGATTTAAGACATTACTTTCGGGATGACCCACATCTTTATAACGAAGGAGTAGATGGTAATATTAGATGTTGTGTACCTGAGCATGAACAGGGACAAATCCTACAGAAATGTCACTCCGAGGCTTATGGAGGGCATCATGCTGGAGATAGAACTGCTCACAAGGTATTGCAATCTGGATTTTATTGGCCTACTCTCTTCAAGGATGCCCGTAAGTTTGTCTCTTCTTGTGATGAATGTCAAAGAATAGGTAATATCGGTAAGCGTCAAGAAATGCCTATGAATTATTCACTTGTTGTTGAACCATTTGATGTTTGGGTATTTGATTACATGGGACCTTTTCCTTCCTCTAATGGGTATACACATATTCTGGTTGCTGTTGATTATATTACTAAATGGGTAGAAGCTATTCCAACTAGTAGTGTTGACCACAACACCTCTATTAAAATGCTTAAGGAAGTTATTTTCCCAAGGTTTGGAGTCTCTAGATATTTAATGACTAATGGTGGTTCACACTTTATTCATGGTGCTTTCCGTAAGATGCTTGCTAAGTATGATGTTAACCAAAGAATTGCATCACCCTATCATCCTCAGTCTAGTGGTCAAGTTGAACTTAGCAATAGAGAAATAAAATTAATTTTGACT
The DNA here is from genome assembly GCA_032464435.1 of Aegilops umbellulata. Lineage (NCBI taxonomy): Eukaryota > Viridiplantae > Streptophyta > Magnoliopsida > Poales > Poaceae > Aegilops > Aegilops umbellulata. The sequence goes on from CP136060.1 coordinate 371,362,969, forward strand.
GTTAATAGGTACAGGAAGAATTGGTCTAGGAAATTAGATGATGCACTTTGGGCTTATAGAACAGCATATAAAAATCCTATGGGTATGTCTCCTTATAAAATGGTTTATGAAAAAGCTTGTCATTTGCCTCTTGAGTTAGAACATAAAGCATATTGGACAGTTAAAGAACTCAACTATGATTTCAAACTTGCTGGTGAAAAGAGGTTATTTCATATAAGCTCCTTAGATGAATGGAGAACCCAAGCTTATGAAAATGCAAAGTTATTCAAAGAAAAAGTAAAAAAGATGGCATGACAAAAGAATCCAAAAACGTGAGTTTAAAGTTGGAGAATATGTTCTTCTGTACAACTCTCGTTTTAGATTTTTTGCAAGAAAACTCCTCTCGAAATGGGAAGGCCAATACATCATCGAGGAGGTTTACCAGTCTGGAGCCATCAAAATAAATAACTCCGAAGGTACTAACCCGAAGGTTGTCAGTGGGCAACGAATAAAGCATTATATCTCAGGTACGCCTATCAATGTTGAAAGTAATACTATCCAATGTGACACCCTCGATTCAATCGTACACTAATCATACATGCAAATGTGTACGATGAAGATCAAGGACTCACGGGAAGATATCACAACACAACTCTAGACACAAATTGAAAATAATACAAGCTTTATATTACAAGCCAGGGGCCTCGAGGGCTCGAATACATTAGCTCGAAAACACCAGTGTCAGCGGAAGCAACAATATCTGAGTACAGACATAAGTTAGACAAGTTTGCCTTAAGAAGGCCAGCACAAAAGCAACATTGATCGAAAAGGCAAGTCCTCCTGCCTGGGAGCCTCCTAACTACTCCTGGTCGTCGGCGGTCTCCACGTAGTAGTAGGCAGCGGCGGTGGCATCTGGCTCTTGGGTTCCGACATCTGGTTGCATCAACCGAAAAGAAGAAGAAAGGGGCAAAGGGGGAGCAAAGCAACCGTGAGTACTCATCCAAAGTACTCGCAAGCAAGGATCTACACTACATATGCAACATTATCAAAGGAAAGTTGTATATGTGGACTAGGCTGCAGAAATGCCAGAATAGAGAGAAGGCCTAGTCCTATCAAAGACTAGCATCTTCTGGAAACCACCATCTTGCAGCAATAGGAGGGAGTAGAGTAGAATAAAATAAAGTAGTGGTAGTGTTATCAACCTCGGCCAGAGATCCTTTCTCGACTCCATGCGAGAAAGCAATCCCAGAGCCATACTATCCAGTTCTCATCACAATCCATTACTCATCACAAGTATCCAGTTCTAGTTGTATCGATTGGGATACAACTCCAAGTGTCCATTACCGTAGGACAGGCTATCGATAGATGTTTTCTTCCCTGCAGGGGTGCACCAACTTACCCACCACGCTCGATTAACTTCGGCCGGACACACTTTCCTGGGTCATGCCCGGCCACGGCCAAACAATATGCCGCAACCCGACCTAGGCTTAATCGAGAGGTCAGCACGCCGGACTAAACCTATGCCCTCGGGGGTCATGGGCCATCTCTCCGGCAACTCCTGCACGCTGCGTACGCGGCCGGTGAGCAGACCTAGCTACCTCCTTCAAAAAGGAAGGTGCTTACCAGTCCAATCCGGCATGCGTCGCTCAGTCGCTGACGTCTATTAAGCTTCGGGTGATGCATACGACGCAGAACGCCCATACTATGCCCACGTGATGGTTAGTGCTATCAGGCCAGAGGCCCCTCGGATCAAATATCCAAATCGTAGTGGACTAGGAGCGTGTGGTAACAAGCAGAGACTCACGAAAGATGTGACCCCGTTGCCCGTCTCGATGACTTGCGGCAAGGGCTAGGAATGCCCGGCCATGCCTCGTAATTATCTCGCGGGCACCCTCCAGGTCAACCCGTCTCCACATCACTCGCGGGTACCCCTCAGGGTCGACCCGCCTTTCCAAGTAACAGTTGTAAAGTCCAAGTATCCGTGTGTCCAAACATCAAGGGGAAAACCCGAGGAATCACCCCCGGTGAATTCCACTCGATGTAATCATCAAGGTGAACGTAATAGGATCCACCCTCGAGGTTCACACTTGAGGGGTTGCACGACAGAGCCGTATCGGAAATGGTTAAGGAGGAAATCACCCTCGATGACCACGACCGAATAGCTACACTACATGTTAACATCAGAAGTGCAAATGAGGCCTCACCCTCGGCACTCGATAGTAACCTAGTAGTGTCGAGCAACTAAGGGGAAATTGATGTGCGGTGCCGGGACCTGGTCTTTGATCCCATTGATCGGGTCTTCGATGATGAAGCAAGGGCAACAAGGACAAGGTGGGGGTCACTGGTGCATCACTAACCAACCTATACTAAGCAGTTTAGGATAAGCAGGTAGGTAACAATGAGCAGGTTACAAAAGGAGGCTATGCATCAGAATAGGAGCAAACAATAACAGTAGCAAAGTCTAATGCAAGCATGAGAGAATGGAATGGGCGATATCGGGATGATCAAAGGGGGGGCTTACCTGGTTGCTCTGGCAAGGAGGGGCCGTCATCGACGTAGTCGATCACAGGGGCAGCATCGGTCTCGGGGTCTACCGAAGAGAAGAGGGGGAAGAAACAGTAAATATAAAGGAAACAGAGGTACCACTAAGCATGACAAGACGATAAGAAGAACTAGGGTCGACCAAACGTAGTACTGCACGATATAGGTGAAGGGGGAATTCAACCGGGAATGTATTCCCGGTTCCGGACCTGTGTCAGACAAATGACTGGAGGGGGAATGTTCCACATTCATCTAGTTAGAGGCATTTGACAGGCAATCAGATCGCGTACTCGGATTCGTCTCATCGTTTTGAGCAACTTTCATGTAGAAAACATTTTCATCCGAGCTACGGATTATTTTATATTAATTTCCAAAGTTTTGACTCATTTTCAGCAATTAACAGATTAATTAAATCAAAAAACATTTATGATGTCATCATGATGACATCAGCGGTCAAAGTTGACTGTTGACCAGTCAATTGACTGATGGGTCCCATTCGTCATAGACTTAGATTAAGTAATCATGGTTAATTAGTTTAATTACTTGATTAGATTAACTGAACTGAGTTAATTAACTTAATTAATTCACTAATTAATTAATTATTTAATTAATAATTACAATCTTTATTAAATTCTTTTTTATAACTTTCAGGGGGGTGGGCCCCGGCTGTCATTGGCCCATAGGGCCTTTCCGGGCGCTGGCACGGGCGGGTTACGGGCACTCGGGCATCGGGCGCTAGCGCCCAACCCGTTTGCGAACCGAGGCTCGCGCCGGCGTGAGCGCCAGCGAGCAGGGGCCGACGAGGACGGCGGAGCGCGGCGAGTGTAGAGGCCGGTGGCCAGGGCGGGTTGTGGCGACGGAGCGGAGGCGAGGCGACTGCAGAAGGGGAGGCGAGCAGCGCGGGCAGCAGGGCGCTGGGGCCAGGGCGGCGCGTTGGGGCCGGTCATGGCGCGGCCAGCAGGGGGATGCGGAAGGTGCAACAGCGGTGGCGAGGGGCGAAGCAGGGGGCCGGGCGTAGGTGAGCGGCGGAGGAAGGCAGCAGGCGGGGCGGTAGCGGAGCAAAAGCAGCAACAGCACGGGGTGGACGTGGTCAGGGGCGGGGGTGCGCGCCGCGGGCGGCCGTGGAGGCCAAGGAGCGCCTGGCGGGGCATGGGCGGAGACGGCCACGGCCATGGGCGCGGCTCGCAGTGGTGACGGCAGGCGGGGCGAGGCCAAAATGCAGGGAGCGAGGGGCAAGGCGGGCGGCAGGAATAAGTACGCAGCGGCAGCAACAACCAGCAGCAACGGCGACAGAAGCAACTAACAGCAGCGGCGGCGCTGTAAGCAACAGCAGCAAAGAGCAGGCGCAAGCAGCGACGGCGGGTGGAGGTGTGGGTGAGCCGTACTCGACGGCGGGGCGCGCGCGCATGCCGGACATGGCCGGAGCGCGGGGAAGAAGCACGCGGGAAGGGGAACGGCGGACTCGGGCGGGTGAGCACGTGTTGTGGAGCAGCAGCAGCGCAGCAGGCAGTGGCGGCAGCGCCAAGCGGGCTGGAGGCGGGCACGGGGCCTATAACTAGCGACCGCGAGGAGCATACTGGGCGCCGTGGCGCAAGGCGTGGGCGCGCATCGCGGCCAACGGCCGGAGCTCGGGCGACGGCAAACGGCGTCGGGAAGAGGGGAAGAAAGAGGGGAACGGGCAGAGGCTCACCGCGCGGCTAAGAAAAGCCCTTGATGGCTTCGTAGCGCAGGGGAGGCAACGAACGGAGCGATGGAGCTCCGGTGATCCGAGGTGGACGGTGGTTGAAGAAGACGGCGTGACGGCGCTCCAGCGCCTCCGAGCTCTTGCGGATGGCACCAGGGGCGTAGCGGATGACGACTAGGAGCTACGTCATGGTGAACACTCATGTGGTGGCCGGTAGCCGCGTCGAAGCAAGGTGGACAGCGAGGGACGTGTCGGTAGGTGGGGGATCTGGAGGAGGGGAAAGGATCTCGGCGAGAGGGGCGAGGTGAGTGGAGGCGGAGATCAAGGAGGCGGGGAGGCAAGTGGGGAGGGGAGAGGGGAGCCCGAGGCGTCGGGGTCTTATCCCCTCGACGCCGGCGAGCTGGTGCGGAGGGGCGTGCTCGGCCATGCCCCTGGTCGGTTGTATAGGGAAGGCGACCGGGGAGGCTGGCTGGCTCGGGAGAGGTTAGGTGGGCCGGCTACTGGGGTAGGCTAAAGCCCGGTGTGGCAAAGGAGTGGGGTGGCTTCTCTCTTTTCCCCTTTTCCTTACTTTTGCTCTTTTCTTTTTACAGAAAAAATTCTATGAATTATTTGAGCTGCCAAAAGGAGTTATGTAAAATGTGGGACTTGGCCAAATAAATACATTACAATATTTGGCACCTATCACAAAAAGTTTGGGAGGAGTTTGAATTGATTTGGATTTTTCACAAATGGAAAAGCATTAAAAAAATGCTGATTTGGAACTGCTTTAATCCCCAGGGGAAATTAGCTATCTCTAATGAAGTTGTATCACTAATGACATTTAGTTAGTGAATATTTGCAACCCAGCGAACATTTTTGTTTTACTGTTTGGAGAAATAATTTATTTGACTTTATTTTAAAATTGAATTTGAATTGGTTTTGAATCAAAGTGAGATTCACAACAGTAACAGTGATGACTTGGCATCATTAGTAGGGGATTACTGTAGCTTGATTATTCGGGCGTTACAAATCTCCTCCACTACAAGAAATCTCGTCCCGAGATTTAAGAGGTGGAGTAAGGGGGAAGCTATAAGGACGAATGTCTGAAAGGATCAGCACCCAGTAGTTATCTCAAGGAAGGAGATTTTAGAAGCACCAGGATGTATCGAGAGTGCTATACAGAGATTCAACTAGTTTTAACCAGGTAGGCATCCAGCTAATGCTTAGAATAGGTGATGAAGGGGGTTCGGAGCAAAGAAGAATAATGTTGCCTCTGATACCGAAATGAAACATGCTGAGGAAGTTAGCTCGTGTATTACATACGAAGCCAAGTGCCAAGAATATTTCGGAATCAAGGTTGTACAGGAGAGTCAGGTTCCAATCCTATGGAACTGTGGGTTATGGGCCCACCATGTGGGTTAAAAGTAGAAGGAGCAATGACATCTTGCACGGTCTTGATCGCAAGGCATGTCAGAGGGTGGCCTATCAGTTATGCCGGCAACAAGGTCGGTACCAAGGGCGAGGGACGAAGAGAACCATTTTCCTGCTCGTTAAACGAGGCGGACCAATAGGCAAGGTTCTCGTCCATCGGTGGTTACCGGAATGTCATCAACAATAGTAACAGGGTCTTACTGATAGAGTTTTACACCGGGGTGTTTACATAAGCAGTGAATTATTACTTCTTATATCATACAGATCACAAGAAGGGTCAAACAAACCAATGGAAAGGAAAAAATATGACTGTCGAATCAAACAACCCAAAGGAAAGGAAGATGTGTTTACACATAAGAGTTGGGAGTATATCCTTCCCATGTAAAAGCGGAGCAGGATATACATGATAGGACAGGAAGTTCAAAAGCATTTAGATAATGGGGAGAGGGAAAAATCATGATATTACACATACAACGGTGTGAGGGTAATTGAACGAGAAACATTTTGTATTATCCTTCCGATGCTCTTGTTGATATTCGGAATACCTCGGTCATGCTTCGATGCGGCAATGATATGGTGTCAAGTAAATATTGGGTTCGAAGATATCAAGAGATACCGAGAAACAATTCCAAGATATCTCAGAATGTAAGGAATAACCAAGCACAACCAGGTCTGTGTTGGTAGAAATTCAAGATGTCATCGATGATATCACAAATCATCGAGGGGCAGGGATGGTATTTCTAGCCATGAATTCAATTGACATCTCTGAACAAGCCAAAGTGTAGACGGTGATAATGACAGATTTTGTCGAGAGACTCTACGAAGATGCCATCGAGCAGAAACGGAAGGATGAAGTGAAAGGCTATGAGAACCACGGATTCGAGACAAGCTCAAATTCAAGCTTGTTGTTCGAGGTGAAATGATAAGATGAGGAAGATCGATGTAAGCTTAGCTCATCGTCGAAAGTTGCTCCGGGCATAAGGACTAGGTAGCATAGTTAAAAGTTGACACGATAAAAAGAATAGCCGATCAGGCTAGGAATGATGTGATGGAGTATCATTCCAATGAGAATGCACAAGAAGTAGTCCAATGAGACAAAATCCTCGAGATAAAAGGGGGCAATACTCGAGGTAGATCAAAATATAGGTTGGACATATGAAATGATCTGAAGAAGACAAGTATTTTAACTTGTTCGAGAAATGGGATCAAAGAAGAACAATATGGCCAGAACCATGATTGCAAAAGAACAAATCCCAGAGACCGTATGATATTATATCAAGGAAGTTATTATTACAAGAAGCTTACATGATAGGATCTACATCGTTTCCATGGGCATGAACATAAAGTTCAAGGTCGACTCCCACTTCTCCAATGCACAACCTTCCATTCACTTCTCGCTTTCGATAAAGTTGTAGTGTTGGAATTTTTATCCGGCGTAACACTAGTAGAATATGACTCACATCTCTTTCGAGTTCACACGGATTAGGGAAGGAATAGGTTCAACCCTAGGGGTATCTTAGGAACATATACCACTAACTTCAGGATTAAATTATACCAACTCGAAAGCAGAGCATGGTTGACAAAAGCAGATAATAGAATTTACCAAAGGCATTATGTGTCAAGGGAAGAGCGCATGAGATTTTGAATATGAAGGACATTGCCGGATAATAATCCAACAAAGGATTCAGCGGTCCTCAATGGATCTGATGTGAGTATCCATACTCAATCAGAAGAAGGAAAGAATGCAAAGAGGCATCAGATTACAGAAACAGCTGAATAATTCGGCGTTCAAGTTGAAGGGAACTAGGTGGACAATCAATTACAACATGATTGGCCGAGATCAACTCATGTCCAGAATGACGTATGAGCAGGAAGGTCAAATTTCAGGGTTCGACTGATGATTGCGAGCATTCGCTCACATGTTGAATCAATAGGAACAAAATGACGATGTCAAATGATAATAATGAATATTGCTAGACATATGAGAAGCATCCATAATGTAAGCAGACAAGTAATTGTCGAGCAATAGTTTGAAGAGGATTCTTGGAAGATCGAATTGCATTCAAAGAATTGTGTGAGACATATGATCAAATGGGGGGTGAACGAATCCCCAATAAGTGTGAGGAATTATTCGTAGGGTTATTCAGGAAGAAAATAGTTGCAAGGCAGTCAAAAAAAGGATTCTCGAAAGTCGGAGAATATTTTCGGGTATCTTGTAATAACAAGAACAACTTGGGATGGAAGTAAGAACGGCGAGGGTACGCAGTTATCCATAAGGATTCAACGGTGTTAAGGGATTGCAAATGAATGAACACAAGTTCTCGGGAGTAGATCGGAGAGTATCTTCGAAGTCTTCTGGTGAAGCAGGCAACCATACGGAATGAAGGGGCTCTCCAGGGAAAGTCGTTACGAGAACCTAATGTAGTTAGAGTTAGCAAAAACATTTAACCCGAATAGAAGAGAGATCAGAGTCCCAGAGTATAGACGAGGAATAAAAATACCCTAATACCACCGAATGGCAACGTGGGCCCATAAGACAAGCAGCCATGTTAGTAAAAGTTTTGTAGTGACTAGACTCGACTTCGGCCAAGGAGTTGGAAAGGGGGCTACCTACAGGCAGTCGGCTCTAATACCAACTTGTGACGCCCTCGATTCAATCCTACACTAATCATACAAGCAAATGTGTACGATCAAGATCAAGGACTCACGGGAGGATATCACAACACAACTCTAGACACAAATTGAAAATAATACAAGCTTTATATTACAAGCCAGGGGCCTCGAGGGCTCGAATACATAAGCACGAAAACACCAGTGTCAGCAGAAGCAACAATATCTGAGTACAGACATAAGTTAGACAAGTTTGCCTTAAGAAGGCCAGCACAAAAGCAACATTGATCGAAAAGGCAAGTCCTCCTGCCTGGGAGCCTCCTAACTACTCCTGGTCATCGGCGGTCTCCATGTAGTAGTAGGCAACGGCGGTGGCATCTGGCTCCTGGGCTCCAACATCTGGTTGCATCAACCGGAAAGAAGAAGAAAGGGGCAAATGAGGAGCAAAGCAACCGTGAGTACTCATCCAAAGTACTTGCAAGCAAGGATCTACATTACATATGCAACATTATCAAAGGAAGGTTGTATATGTGGACTGGGCTGCAGAAATGCCAGAATAGAGAGAAGGCCTAGTCCTATCAAAGACTAGCATCTTCTGGAAACCACCATCTTGCAGCAATAGGAAGGAGTAGAATAGAATAAAATAAAGTAGTGGTAGTGTTATCAACCTCGGCCAGAGATCCTTTCTCGACTCCATGCGAGAAAGCAATCCCAGAGCCATACTATCCAGTTCTCGTCACAATCCATTACTCATCACAAGTATCCAGTTCTAGTTGTATCGATCGGGATACAACTCCAAGTGTCTGTTACCGTAGGACAGGCTATCGATAGATGTTTTCTTCCCTGCAGGGGTTCACCAACTTACCAACCACGCTCATTAACTCCGGTCGGACACACTTTCCTGGGTCATGCCCGGCCTCGGCCAAACAATACGCCGCAACCCGATGTAGGCTTAATAGAGAGGTCAGCACGCCGGACTAAACCTATGCCCCCAGGTGTCATGGGCCATCTCCCCGGGAACTTTTGCACGTTGCGTACACGGCCGGTGAGCAGACCTAGCTACCTCCTTCAAAAAGGAAGGTGCTTACCAGTCCAACCCGGTGCGCGCCGCTCAGTCGCTAACGTCTATTAAGCTTTGGTTGATGCATACGACGTAGAACGCCCATACTATGCCCACGTGATGGTTAGTGCTATTAGGCCAGAGGCCCCTCGGATCAAATATCCAAATCGTAGTGGATTAGGAGCGCGCGGTAACAAGCAGAGACTCACGAAAGATGTGACCCCGTTGCCTCGTCTCGAGGACTTGCGGCAAGGGATAGGAATGCCCGGCCACGCCTCGTAATTATCTCACGGGCACCCTCCAGGTCAACCCATCTCCACATCACTCGCGGGTACCCCTCAAGGTCAACCAGCCTTTCCAAGTAATAGTTGTAAAGTCCAAGTTTCCGTGTGTCCAAACATCAAGGGGAAAACCCGAGGAATCACCCCCGGTGAATTCCACTCGATGTAATCATCAAGGTGAACGTAATAGGATCCACCCTCGAGGTTCACACTTGAGGGGTTGCACGACAGAGCCGTATCGGAAGTGGTTAAGGAGGAAATCACCCTCGATGACCACGACCGAATAGCTACACTACAGGTTAACATTAGAAGTGCTGATGAGGCCTCAACCTAACACTCGATAGTAACCCAGTAGTGTCGAGCAACTAAGGGGAAATTGATGTGTGGCGCCAGGGCCTGGTCTTCGATCCTGTTGATCGGGTCTTCGATGATGAAGCAGGGGCAACAAGGACAAGGTGGGGGTCACTGGTGGATCACTAACCAACCTATACTAAGCAGTTTAGGATAAGCAGGTAGGTAACAATGAGCAGGTTACAAAAGGAGGCTATGCATCAGAATAGGAGCAAACAATAACAGTAGCAAAGTCTAATGCAAGCATGAGAGAATGGAATGGGCTATATCGGGATCATCAAAGGGGGGGCTTACCTGGTTGCTCTGGCAAGGAGGGGTCGTCATCGACATAGTCGATCATAGGGGCAACGTCGGTCTCGGGGTCTACCGAAGAGAAGAGGGGGAAGAAACAGTAAATATAAAGCAAACAGAGGTACCACTAAGCATGACAAGACGATAAGTAGAACTAGGGTCGACCTAACATAGTACTGCACGATATAGGTGAAGGGGGAATTCGACCAGGAACGTATTCCCGGTTCCGGACCTGTGTCAGACAGATGACCAGAGAGGGAATGTTCCACATTCAGCTAGTTAGAGGCATCTGACAGGTAAACGGACCCCGTATTCGGATTTTTCTCGTCGTTCTGAGCAACTTTCATGTAGAAAACATTTTAATCCGAGCTACGTATTATTTTATATTAATTTCCAAAGTTTTGACTCATTTTCAGCAATTAACAAATTAATTAAATCAAAAAGCAATTATGACGTCATCATGATGACATCAGCGGTCAAAGTTGACCATTGACCAGTCAATTGACTGATGGGTCCCATTTGTCATAGACTTAGATTGACTTATCATGGTTAATTAGTTTAATTACTTGATTAGATTAACTGAACAGAGTTAATTAACTTAATTAATTCATTATTTAAAATTCTTTTTTATAACTTTCAGGGGCGTGGGCCCCGGCTGTCATTGGCCCATAGGGCCTTTGTGGGCGCTGGCACAGGCGGGTTACGGGCGCTCGGGCATCGGGCGCTAGCGCCCAACCTGTTTGCGAAACGAGGCACGCGCGCGAGCGCCAGCGAGCAGGGGCCGCACGCGGGGCCGACGAGGATGGCGGAGCGCGGCGAGTGTAGAGGCCGGTGGCCAGGGCGGGTTCTGGCGACGGCAGCAGGGGAGGCGAGCAGCGTGGGCAGCAGGGCGCAAGGGTCAGGGTGGCGTGTTGGGCCGGCCATGGCGCGGCCAGCAGGAGGGTGCGGGAGGTGTGGCAGCGGCGGCGAGGGGTGAAGCAGGGGGCCGGGCGTAGGTGAGCGGCGGAGGAAGGCATCAGGCGGGGCGGCAGCGGAGCAAAAGCAGCAGCAGCATGGGGTGGACGCGGTCAGGGGCCGCGGGCGGGCGTGGAGGCCAGGGAGCGCCTGGCGGGGCACGGGCGGAGACGACCACGGCCATGGGCGCGGCTGGCAGTGGTGACGGCAGGCGGGGCGAGGCCAAAATGCAAGGCGCGGGGGGCAAGGCGGGCGGCAGGAATAAGTACGCAGCGACAACAACAACAAGCAGCAACGGCGACAGAAGCAACTAACAGCGGCGGCGGCGCTATAAGCAACTGGAGCAAAGAGCTGGCGCAAGCAGTGACAGCGGGTGGAGGTGTGGGTGAGCCGTACTTGACTGCGAGGCGCGCGCACACGCTGGACATGGCCGGAGCGCGGGGAAGCAGCACGCGGGAAGGGGAACGGCGGACTCGGGCAGGTGAGCGCGCGTTGCGGAGCAGCAGCTCTGCGGCAGGCAGTGGCGGCAGCGCCGAGTGGGCTGGAGGCGGGTACGGGGCCTGTAACTAGCGACGGCGAGGAGCATACGGGGCGCCGTGGCGTGAGGCGCGGGCGCGCATTGCGGCAAACGGCTGGAGCTTGGGCGACGGCAAAAGGCGTCAGGAAGAGGGGAAGAAAGGGGGAAATGGGCAGAGGCTCACCGCGCGGCTAAGAAAAGCCCTTGACGGCTTCGTAGCGTAGGCAAGGCAACGAACGGAGCGATGCACCTCCGGTGATCCGAGGCGGATGGAGGTTGAAGAAGACGGCGTGACGGCGCTCCAGCGCCTCTGAGCTCTTGCGGATGGCACAAGGGGGCGTAGCGGATGACGACGAGGAGCTACATCATGGCGAAGACACGCGTGGTGGCCGGTGGCCACGTCGGAGCAAGGTGGACAGCGAGGGACGCGTCGGGAGGTAGGGGATCTAGAGGAGGGGAAAGGATCTCGGCGAGAGGGGCGAGGTGAGTGGAGGCGGAGATCGAGGAGGCAGGGAGGCAATTGGGAAGGGGAGAGGGGAGCCCGAGGCATCGGGGTCTTATCCCCTCGACGCCGGCGAGCTGGTGCGGAGGGGCGCGCTCGGCCATTCTCTCGGTCGGTTGTACAGGGAAGGCGGCCGGGGAGGCAGGCTGGCTCGGGAGAGTTTAGTTGGGCCGACTGCTGGGGTGGGCTAAAGCCCGGTGTGGCAAAGGGGTGGGGGTGGCTTCTCTCTTTCCCCCTTTTCCTTGCTTTTGCTCTTTTCTTTTTACAGAAAAATGCTATGCAATATTTGAGCTGCCAAAAGGGGTTATGTAAAATGTGGGACTTGGCCAAATAAATACATTACAATATTTGGCACCTGCCACAAAAAGTTTGGGAGGAGTTTGAATTGATTTGGATTTTTCACAAATGGAAAAGCATTTAAAAAAATGCTGATTTGGAACTTCTTTAATTCCGAGGGGAAATTAGCTATCTCTAATGAAGTTGTATCACTAATGACATTTAGTTAGTGAATATTTGCAACCCAGCGAACATTTTTGTTTTACTCTTTGGAGAAATAATTTATTTGACTTTATTTTAAAATTGAATTTGAATTGGTTTTGAATCAAAGTGAGATTTGCAAGAGTAACAGTGATGACTTGGCATCATTAGTAGGGGATTACTGTAGCTTGATTATCCGGGCGTTACATCCAAACTTTGATACCGGAAGAACACATAAAATAGTCCTTCCGGAACACTCCTGAATCGTGAAAATAAAGAGGTACATGATATGGTAAGTAAACGGACTCCGAAAAATTCAAAAAAATATTTTTTATTTGTTTTGGAATATTTTAGAATTTTGGAAATAAAGAAACTTCCAGGAAGCATCCCCTGGTGGGCAAAAGACACCAGGGCGCGCCAGGCTGGGTTGTGCCCACCTGGGACACCTTCCGTACTCCGTTTTTCTTCCATATGCTTGTCCTCCAAGATAAAAAAATGTATATATACTTCCTGAACCCGTTAACCACCGTATCGCGGAGAAATCCTTTGTCCTATTTTTTTCCTTGTTGTTTTTCTGTCAGATCCCATCTACCATGGCCTCTTCAAGCTCCTCCAAGGACAAGTTCTTCAAGAACGTCATCAACCCTTATCTGCGGGAGGTTGTGCAGCACCCTCAAACCATCCAGATGCATGAGGAGGTGATGTACATCCGCAATGAGCAAGGTCCCAATGGCACGGGAACAGTGGAGGCTGGGCTTGAAGCCATGGAGCGGGAAGTCTTCCGGTGCAAGGGGATGGTGGAGCGTGGGCTCAATGCTAATCACCTTATGATCACAGACCTTTCCCGTGATCTCAAGGTGGATGGCAAGCCTATGAATGACATCGTCTTCACCTTCAACGAGCAAATCAACTTTCTCCAAAGCCAGATCTATGACCTCCAAAACCAAGTCTTTGAATATGAGGCGAGGTTTAAAGGTATGAGTTTGGCTGCTAGTTGCAGGATCCGTGAGACTCACTCCTCCTCTTATGATGGTGGACCACTGCCATGGAAATCCGGGGACAAGATCTCTCCTTCATCACCATCATCTTCTTCACCACCAAAGGAGAATTGAGTATCGGGTATGGGCACTCCCCTTGGCTTCCACCAAGCTTGGGGGAGGTGCCTAGGTATCGTATCATCCCACTATCTTTTTGCTTTTACTTATCTTAGTTCGATCGTTTGCTTTTAAATGAAATAAAGTTTAGTTTGATCCTTTCTTATTTGAGAGTTTGCTTAGTGATCTATCATTGTAATCGTGTGCAAGTTATATAATAAAGTTATTTTGAGTTTTTGCTTTCTTTACTTTCATGTTGCAAATAAAATAATGAAAAGAAATAAGAAAGAAAGAGAAAGAGAAAAAAAAAGTAAATAAAGGAAAGGAAATAAATCAATAAGATTATATACTAATCCTATGGTAGGTGATAGCACCACATAAGGAAAAGTATAAGTAAGAAAAATTTATTAGGGATTGACAAACATAGCATTAGTCAATGATGCAACTCATGAAAGAATTAATAAGGGAAGAGAAGATTCACATATAGATATACTATCCTAGAAATCTTTTGTGATTGTGAGCCCTCATCAAAATATTATATGCCAAAATTGTTGATGTTGGACAAGCAAGACAACTTAATGGTTTATGTTTTTTTATATTCACATAGAAGTCATATTGTCATAGATCCTTCAACATGTGATGTTTTCCCCCTATCTTTGCTAGCCAAAAATTTCGCACTAAGTAGAGATACTACCTGTGCATCCAAAAACCCTTAAACCCAAATCTTTTTCAAGTGTCCACCATACCTGCCTATGGATTGAGCAAGATCCCTCAAGTAAGTTGTCATCGGTGCAAAAAGGCAATAAAAATTGCTTCTAAATATGTGAGATCATTTAGTGTAAGAGAAAATTGTGTGTTGTACGAACTTGGATGACAAAGAATAAAAGCGACAGATTGCATAATAAAGGTTGTCATCTTAAGGGGCAATACAACGTGACGTTCTCTTGCACTAAGGGATTGAGCATGCAAACAAATAAGCGCATGGAAACCTTTGCTTCCCTCTGTGAAGCGCCTATCTTTTACTTTTATGTATTTACTTTTATGCAAAGAGTCAAAAGTTTTCCTTCTATTCCTTTTTATTTCTCTCTTTTGGCAAGCATCATGTGGTGAGGAAAGATCTAGGCACATATGTCCAGTTGAATATAGATAGCATGATTTATTATTGTTGACATTACCCTTGAGGTGAGTATGCTGCGAGGCGAAACTATAAGCCCCTATCTTTCTATGTGTCCGACTGAAACGTTTTGCTCATGGGTACAAGGTGAGTGTTAGCAAACATAGAAGACTATATGATGGTTGAGTATGTGGACTTGCTTAAAAGGCTCTGACACGTGACTCTTCCTGAAAAGATGATGAATTATAGTTGCAAAGTTGACTAAGAACATAGTTTGTTGGTTTCTAATAGAGTTTTTGCTTCATACTTCGATTATGTGATGAACTGTTACTTATTCATGGGAAGTATATGATGCAAGTTTTATGATAAAAGTCATATGTTTGATTTTATTGTTGTTACAATAATCAACTTGATGCTTCTATGTCCGTATTTTGTTTTTATTGACACCTCTCTCTCTCTCTCTCTCTCTCTCTCTCTCTCTCTCTCTCTCTCTCTCTCTCTCTCTCTCTCTCTCTCTCTCTCTCTCTCAAAGCATGTGGACATGTTTTTCGATTTTGGTTTTCGCTTGAGGACAAGCGAGGTCTAAGCTTGGGGGAGTTGATACGCCCATTTAGCATCATGTTTCATTACTGTTATTTATAATGTTTTTATCCATAATAATGCTCTTTGGAGTAATTCTAATGCCTTTTCTCTCATAATTTACAAGGAACACACCAAGAGAGAGAATTCTGGCAGCTGGAAATCTAGACCTGGAAAAGCTACGTTAGGCCACCTACTACACAACTCCAAATGAGCTGAAACTTTACGGAGATTTTTTATGAATTATTTGAGGAATATTGGAGCCAATAAACACCAGAGGGGGGCCACCAGGTGGGCACAACCCACCTAGGCGCACCAGCCCCCCCCCCCCAGGCGCGCCCTGGTGGGTTGTGGCCTCCTCGGCCCACCTCCGGTGCCCATCTTCTGGTATATAATTCATTTTGACCAATAAAAAATAAAAAGAGGACTTTCGGGACGAATCGCCGCCGCCTCGAGGCGGAACTTGGGCAGGAGCACTTTTACCCTCCGGCGGAGCGATTCCGCCGGGGGAACTTCCCTCCCGGAGGGGGAAATCATCGTCATCATCATCACCAACAACTCTCCCATCTTGGGGAGGGCAATCTCCATCAACATCTTCACCAGCACCATCTCATCTCAAACCCTAGTTCACCTCTTGTATTCAATCTTGTTACCGGAACTATAGATTGGTGCTAGGGGTGACTAGTAGTGTTGATCATCTTGTAGTTGATTACTATATGGTTTATTTGGTGGAAGATTATATGTTCAGATCCATGATGCTATTTAATATTCCTTTGATCATGAGCATGTTTATTATTTATGAGTAGTTACTTTTGTTCTTGAGGTCACGGGAGAAATCATGTTGCAAGTAATCATGTGAACTTGATATGTGTTCAATATTTTGATAGTATGTATGTTGTGATTCCCTTAGTGGTGTCATGTGAACGTTGACTACATGACACTTCACCATATTTGGGCCTAAGGGAATGCATTGTGGAGTAGCAATTAGATGGTGGGTTGCGAGAGTGACAGAAACTTAAACCCTAGTTTATGCGCTATTCCGTAAGGGACCAATTGGATCTAGAGTTTAATGCTATGGTTAGAATTTATTCTTAATACTTTTCTCGTAGTTGCGGATGCTAGCAGGAGGGTTAATCATAAGTAGGAGGTTGTTCAACTAAGAATAGCACCTAAGCACCGGTCCACCCACATATCAAATTATCAAAGTAGCGAACACAAATCGAACCAACATGATGAAAGTGACTAGATGAAATTCCCGTGTACCCTCAAGAACGCTTTGCTTGTCATAAGAGACCGTTTTGGCATGTCATTTGCCTCAAAAGGATTGGGCTACCTTGCTGCACTTTTGTTACTATTATCGTTACTTGATCGTTACAAATTATCTTGCTATCAAACTACTCCGCTACTTACAATTTCAGCACTTGCAGACATTACCTTACTAGAAACTACTTGTCATTTCCTTCTGCTCCTCGTTGGGTTCGACACTCTTACTTATCGAAAAGAGCTACAATTGACCCCCTATACCTTTGGGTCATCAGTCCCTTCGAACTATCGATTTGGTTTGGCCTACTAGATTGGTTTTTCTTGCAATGGGAGAAGTGCTTAGCTTTGGGTTCAATCTTGTGATGTCCTTTTCCCAGTGACAGAAGGGGCAGCAAGGCACGTATTGTATTGTTGCCATCGAGGATAACAAGATGGGGTTTTCATCATACTATTTGAGTTAATCCCGCTACATCATGTCATCTTACTTAATGTGTTACTCTGTTCTTATGAACTTAATACTCTAGATGCAGGCAGGACCCGGTCGATGTGTGGAGTAATAGTAGTAGATGCAGAATCGTTTCGGTCTACTTGACATGGATGTGATGCCTATGTTCATGATCATTTCCTTAGATATCGTCATAACTTTGAGCTTTACTATCAATTGCTCGGCAGTAATTTGTTCACCCACCGTAATATTTTCTATCTTGAGAGAAACCTCTAGTGAAACCTATGGCCCCCAGGTCTATTTTCCATCATATAAGTTTCCGATCTACAATTCTAGTTTCCTATTTACTTTCTTTTGCAATCTTTTACTTTTCGTTCCATAAACCAAAAATACCAAAACAAATTTACTTTGCCATTTATCCAAATCTATCAGATCTCACTTTGCGAATAACCGTGAAGGGATTGACAACCCCTTTGTCGTGTTGGTTGCAAGTTGGTGTTTGTTTGTGCAGGTATTCAGTGGCTTGTTGCGTTGTCTCCTACTGGATTGATACCTGGGTTCTCAAAACCGAGGGAAATACTTACGCTACTTTGTTGCATCACCCTTTCCTCTTTAAGGGAAAAACCAACGCATGCTCAAGAGGTAGCAGCCTCCTTCTCTTAACCTATCCAAATCCTCCCCAAATGCAAATTCTTCTGTTTTTCCTGCAGCTCTTAAAGTATATGTTGATGTAGCTTTTAATCCTAAGGAGACAATAAATGAAGCTTTTATTGGAGTATTTATAAGGAATGAGCTCAGTGGCCATACAATATTTGTACAAGTTACCTCTACTACAGTGTATTCTATTTTACAGGCTAAAGCATTGGGACTTCTCTTGGCGGCCTTGACTGTGAAAGAATTAAATTTGAATTGGGTTCTATTCTCTCTGATTGACGGAATCTAGTAGAAGCAGTGGAAGCCAAGGACTTAATCCAACAACCAAGGAATTGGAGGATTAGGCCGATCTTAGCTAAGTTCTTCAA
Source organism: Aegilops umbellulata (assembly GCA_032464435.1). Taxonomy (NCBI): domain Eukaryota; kingdom Viridiplantae; phylum Streptophyta; class Magnoliopsida; order Poales; family Poaceae; genus Aegilops; species Aegilops umbellulata. The sequence continues at coordinate 371,381,143 of CP136060.1, forward strand.
CATCATCTCCAACACTGAATCTTGTAGGGTCAAGAACATTCGAAGAATCCAAAATACCCTAGTTCATTATCTTGCAAAGAAATATTCCTTGATTAATTCTACTTCTCCTTGCAACTTCCTTTGCAGCAAGGCTACTAGATGTAACTATAAAGTGGATTTTCAGCCATCTCTCTTCCTATGGGAAAACTATTATATGTACACTATTTAGGTTGTTGATAAATAAAATTATGTGTTTTCAGAAGATAAAAAAACAGCGAGAAGAAGGACACAAACCAAACCAATCTGGTAGTCGCGAGATGAAAGACATCAGCAATCCGGTCTAGCCGAACAATGAGTGTAGGTTCATTCCAGCGGAATTATTCATAAATTGCACGATGAGTCGGTGCATAGCCGACACGACCAACAAGCAAAACAAGTCACAATCTTTCCCATCTAGTAAGTGGTGAGAGGAATGATCCCATCTGGATGAACGAAGATTGGAGCAACAACCTTGATTGATGGAGACGTTGAAGGAAATGTAGTCGTGCCAACAATGACAAAGGGGGTGAAGGTGGCCGCCAATATAGAATCTGACACACACCAGCAATGGTTTGGAGGAGCATCAATTGGAAGTTTCCCCATTTTTGTCAATGATAAAGTTGGTCCAGACAGACATAGACTCCTCGAGCGCAAGCGTTTAGGCGGAATCCCTTAAAACAAAACACGGTGCTGAAAACTTGGCCCGGTTGGTCATGGGCTCCTCTAGCACTCCTGACCCATAAGTATAGGGGAACAATCATAGTCCTTTTCAATAAGTAAGAGTGTCAAACCCAATGAGGAGCAGAAGGAAATGACAAGCAATTTTCAGCAAGGTATTCTCTTCAAGTACTGAAAGTGGCAGTAACAGATAGTTTTTGTGGCAAGGTAATTCGTAACAAGTAGCAAGTAACAATAGTAACAAAGGTGCAGCAATGTGGCCAATCCTTTTTATAGCAAAGGACAAGACGTAAATTTCTCTTATATTAAGAAAAGCGTTCTCGAGGACACATTGGAATTCTCTTCTAGTCACGTTCATCTTGTTTAGTTGATTCGCGTTCACTAATTTGATAATTTGATATGTGGGTGGACCAGTGCTAGGGTGATGTTCTTACTTGAACAGGCAACCCTCTTATGATTACCCTTCTCGCAAGCATCTGCAACTACGAAAGAAGAATTAAGATAAATCAAACCATAGCATGAAACATATATATCCAAGTCAGCCCCTTACGAAATAACGCATAAACTAGGGTTTAAGATTCTGTCACTCTCGCAACCCATCATCTACTTATTACTCCCATATGCCTTCCCCTAGGCCCAAACATGGTGATGTGTCATGTAGTCAACGTTAACATGATACCACTACAGGAGAACAACATACATATCATCAAAATATAGAACGAATACCAACTTCACATGATTATTTATAAAAAGACTTCTCCCATGTCCTCAGTAACTACTCGCAAATCATATCATGTTCAAGATCAGTGGTGTATTGGATATGCTTAAGGATCTAAACTTATAATCTTCCACCAAATAAACCAACTAGCATCAACTATAAGATGTGATCAACACTACTAGTAACCAACAGGTACCAGACTGAGGTTTTGAGACAAATATTGAATACAAGAGATGAACTAGGGTTTGAGATAAGATGGTGCTAGTGAAGATGTTGATGAAGATTGGTCCTCCCATGATGAGTGGATCGTTGGTGATGTCGATGGCTTCGTTTTCCCCCTCACGGAGGGAAGTTTCCCCAGCAAAATTGGTCCGCCAGAGCTCTAGATTGTTTCTGCCCAGGTTCCGCCTTGAGACGGCGGCGCTTCGTCCCGCAAGTCTTCTCTTCATTTTTTTCTAGCACAAATGGCATCATACAGGAGATGGGGGCCATGGAGGCCTGCTAGTGTGCCCACAAGATTAGGTGGCACGCCCCAGGGGGCGCACTACCTGAGCTTGTGGCTCACTAATGGGGGCCCTCCTGGTGGTTCTTCTTCTAGTATTTTTATTAAATCGGAAATAAATCTATGTTAATTTTTAGGTCATTTGGAGCTCTGGAGAATAGTTATCTTTGTTGTAGCTTTTTCAGGTCCAGAATTCCAGCTACCAGCAATTTCCTTCTTCATGTGAAACTTGCAAAATAAGAGAGAAAAATCATTAGAATTGCCTTATGAAATGAAATACGACCCAAAACATTATAAACAATAGTAGAAAAACATGATACAAAATGGACGTATCAATCACTAACGTTCTGGGATAAGCCTTCGAAGCAATACATGTCGCTGGTGTCGACGACAGTGCTCAAGTCAAAGAGAACGAGACCTCGCCTTGTAGCATGAGTGCTAGGACGATGTCTAGCTCCCCGTCTCCGTGGGAAAAGAGGAAGCAAAGGGAAGCGCTCAATAGCTCCTAGGGTAAGTACGATAAGTGGGCTGACCCATAATAGGTTCCTTCCTTTGGTTTTAGGAAGCATCTAGAAGATTTCTGTTGATTTTTCTTTTATGGTTTCTTATCGGTTAGTTTTTGGGTTGTTTCCTTTATTTTGTCTTTTTCATTCCTAAAAAACCACGGACATTTTCTAAATTTGGGAACTTTTTTGTATTCACAATCTTATTTTAATTCATTAATGTTTTTGTACATTCGAGAACTTTTCGTGAATTCACCAAAAATTCAAAAGTACAAAAGAGCTGGCACAGTTTTCCCTATTATTACTGCAAACTAACATTTTTTAGACAATACAACAAACTAACATGCAACAATATAACAAGACGGAAACACCCAACGAAGAGCTTTTTTTTAGCGATTAAACCAAGCTTTATTTAGAAAATTCCACATGGTGTGGGATACAACGCTGATCATGGGATTGGCCTAGCCACAAGTGGCTCCCCGGTCCCAGTGAAAAAGCATGCTTGGCTAAACTATGTGCCTCTACATTGACGACACGAGATTCAAAAGTAAAAGTAAAGCTAAACAAAGAAGCTAAACTGTTTATCTCTGCAACAATTGCTCCATTCGAACCCATGCACGACTTGTTGATAGCATTCACAACATCCTTCGCATCCGAGGCCACTAGCACATCCTGGAGGTTTAGGTCTTGGGCTAGGGCAAGTGCCTCCCTACATGCAATCGTCTCCAGAATGGCCGGATCATCGACACCTGCTATACCAAGGGCTGAGCTCCCCAAGAATACTCCATTAGCATCTCTGTAGACTGCCGCTGCAACTCCTCCCGTGCCCCTGCGACATGCGGCGTCGACATGTATCTTGGCTACACCCGGTGGAGGAGCTTTTGGTCGTTGGTTTTGTTGGGCTGCACCCGCTCCTCGCCTTAAGGCATTCTGCCCTGGTCCTCGAACTAGGTCAAGCTCTTGTATGAACCTACAGATGAAAGCATGTGTGCTTTGTGGTCTCTGAAATATTCCTTCGTGAATAGCTTTGCGCGGCGATGACCAAATTGCCCACAATGAGACAGTGAGTCTAACGAACTGATCATGGGTTAACAGCTCCATGAGAGTGAACAACCACTGCTTCGCATTTGGTTCCGTTACAGCTGCTAGCTGCTGAGAGAGGTCCTTGTCTACTAGAGCCCATATGCACCGTGACATAGTACACTGCAGCAGAGAATGTCTCCACGAGTCCGGCTGACCGCACATACCACATGAGCTGGAATCAGTCATGTGTCGATGCTCATGGACATCATTTGTGGGAATGGAATGTTTTGACAGTCTCCACAGAAACATTCGAATTTTCGCAGGCACATGAACTTTCCAAAGAGTTTTCCATGCTCCCTCCTCCTGTGACGTACTGGATGATCCCGCTCTTATTTCCAGCCACGCTTCCCTTCTTGCCCTAGTACTCACAAGCATCCGGTATGCACTTTTGACCGAGGAAAACCCCGATCTCTCATGGCTCCAGCTCCAGAAATCTTCTATATTTTTTGTGCACAAAGGGATGCCGAGTATGCACCCTGCATCCATGGGCATGAACGTTGCTTGCACCCGATGTTTGTCCCAAGAAGCTGAAGTTTGATCTATTAACTCGGACACATAGACCGGTGGGTTTGGCTGGAGGTGTCCATACGACCTCATCATCTCCTCTCTTGGGATCCAATTATCCTCCCAAATTCTGGTTGATAGACCATTAGCTATGTGTTAGATTAGTCCCCGTTTCAGCACGTCTTTTCCTTCTGTTATGGCTCTCCATGCTTGGCTAGGATAAATTCCAACTCAGATGTCAAAAACTGTCCCGCCGGGTAATATATACTCTTAAGCAGTTGTGCGCAAAGGCTCTCTGGTTGTTGGACAAGGCGCCATGCCTGCTTAGCTAGCATTGCCATATTGGAGAGCTCAAAATCTTTAAAGCCCAACCCCCCCCCCCATTCCTTTAGGCTGGGTCATCTCCTTCCAACAAACCCAATGTGGTTTCCTTTTACCATCCTTACAGCCCCACCAAAATTTCCTTATCAGTTTATTTAAGTGCTCACACAAGCCCCTTGGCAATTTGAAATACGACATGGAATACACAGGAACGGCTTGGGCTACTGATTTGACAAGTACTTCCTTCCCCGCCGACGACATAGAGCTCTCAATCCATCCCTGCACCTTACTCCATAATCGATCTTTCGAGTATTTGAACGCTCCATTCTTGCTATTCCCAATATCAGAGGGCATCCCAAGACACTTTTCATTCCAGGTTTCGTTGGGTACATTTAGAGCCACCTTGATATCATTACGAACACTATCCGGCACACCCTTGATAAAATAAATAGTTGATTTAGCATGATTGACTCTCTGCCCAGATGCTCTACAATATGTGTCCAAGACTTGGTTTACCTACTCAGCTCCCATACTATTTGCCTTGAAAAACAGCAGGCTGTCATCAGCGAATAAGAGGTGCTTAACCCTAGGTGCCGTTGATGACACCTGTAATCCCTCCATGTTGGATGACTGTCTTCTAGATTTTAACAAGCACGACAGGCCCTCTGCTGCTAGCAAGAACAAGTATGGTGAAATCGGATCCCCTTGTCTTATTCCACGGGTCGGCTTAAAACCCTCAAGCCTCTTTCCATTGAACAACACCGAAAAATTAACTGTTGATACCATGTTCATGACAATGCTTACCCACCTCTCCGAGAAACCCAGTTTAAGCATAATTGCCTTGAGATGTGGCCATTTCACCCTATCATATGCTTTCATCATATCTAGCTTCAAAGCACAAGACTGGTGTTTCTTTGCTTTATTCCTCTTCATGAAATGCAAACACTCATATGCAATAATGATATTGTCAGTTATCAACCTTCCAGGCACAAAAGCAGACTGTTCCTCAGATATAATGTCTGGTAAAACTAGTTTCACGCGGTTGGATATCACTTTTGAGGCGATCTTATAAAAGACGTTGCACAAACTGATTGGGCGGAATTGAGACAGAAGGGTGGGGTTCTTTACCTTTGGTATAAGGACCAGAATGGTCTCATTAATGCATTCAACTGACTTTGAACTGTCAATTATCCATAGAACCATCCTAGTGATCTCCTCTCCACATGTTTCCCAATGACGTTGGAAAAAATGTGCCGGAAAGCCATCCGGTCCCGGTGCCTTGGTTGGAAACATTTGGAAGAGAGCTGTTTTGACTTCCTTGCTATCATAGGGGGCGTTTAGAATGGCATTCATCTCACCCATCACCTTCCTTGGCACTATTTCAAGCACTTGATCCATGTCTTGAACCCCTTCCGATGTATACAGAGTTTTGTAAAAATCAGTTGTCATCGTCTCCGTCTCCTCCGTATCTTCTGTTACTTGGCCATCAGCCCTCTGGAGAGCCTTTATTTTATTTTTCCTGCGCCGGTGACTCGCTCAAAGATGGAAAAAATAAGTATTTTTATCACCATGTTTCAGCCACTCAATTCTTGCCCTTTGTCTCCACAAAATTTCTTCACGGTGATACAGTTCAACCAATTGATCAGTTACTTTGATTTCTGCTGCTGTCGGCCCGGATCTTCCTGGGGATCCCCGCAGCTCCTGTAGTCGAAGCTGTAGTTGCTTTATTTGGGCACGCACATTACCAAAATGCCGGCGGTCCCACTGCGATAGGTCAGTAGCCAGGGCATGCAGCTTGTCGCGGATGCCAGCGATAGAATCTGTCGGGCCTCTCGCCCATGCAGCATGCACTACGTCCGGGAGGGCGGGGTCCCTTTCCCAGCATAGTTCATATTTAAAACTGCGTGGGTCCCGTCTGCATGCATGCATCCCACCCATGTCGAGAAATATAGGAACGTGATCAGAAGACGCTGATTCTTTGTGCTCTGTAATTGAATTGGGGAAGGCCATGCACCACGCTAAATTAGCCACGCATCTGTCTAGTCGTACTCTAGTGTACGTTCCACCTGAAACTTTTTTCTCAGAGGTCAAGTTCCTTCCTTTGTAACCGATATCAGTCAAGCCGCAAGTGTCAAGTGCATCCCGGAATGAATCCATCTGGTCTTGGCTTCTGTTTCCAACTCCGTCATGCTCGCTCGGCAAAAGAACTTCATTAAAATCGCCCATAACAACCCATGGCTGGTTATTGGGCCCTGATATTCCATGAAGCAAGTCCCACGTTTTGTGACGTTCACTCACCTGTGCTTCCCCATATATAATGTAATTCTTGTCTGAATATTCACTAGCTCATCAACAACGACACCAATATGATACTCGGAATAACCAACAACTTGAAGCTTTATTTCCTCGTTCCAAAATATTCCAAGGCCCCCACTTCTACCAGAACTACTCACCGCAAAACTTTTTTCATAGCCTAAAGAGCCTACCATATTCTCCACTCGAGAGCCCTCTATTTGAGTCTCAACAATACAAACTATAGAGGGGGCAAGTTGCCTCGTGAGATCACGAAGCTCACGAACTGTTGCGGGTTTGCCAGCCCCACAATAGTTCCAGCATAGTAGACTCATTGCGCCTGGCGCGACCCCACTAGGGGGCCCGCCAAACGCGTATCAGTTGGTTTGCCAAGGGCTAGACTCTTTACTGGACCTTTATCTTGAGTTGTAGTTGTACCCTTATTCCTCTCCGGCTCCTGCTTCGTCGAGGGGCTCAGGGGTAATTCTGGAGCATGTAGAAGCATCGGCAAAACACCCTTTCCATTGAGAGAAGGAGGATTCAGGGGGACTTGGGATCAGCAACATCAGAGGCAACCCTCTTGCGATTCCTCTCTCCATCTGTCATGTCAGTGTCCACTGCATTCAACACGGTGTCGTCCTCTTTCCTGGGCGTGTTGGAATTCTGCTGCATGTCCCCTCTTCCTCTACCGTTGCCGCGGCCACCAAGACCCCTGCCTCGGCCACCTCTGATCCCAGAGTTTTCTCCAGGGCCCCTCCTAGGACCTCGAAACCATGATGCTCTCAAATCCTTGAAAACTAGCGCCTTCGGGGGGTGAACCCCGTCCCCGCACTCTTTAAAAGTGTGCCCGAGGTATCCACACACCGCACACCAGTCAGGCAATCTTTCATACTTAACCCTGAAAAGCACCCTATGAACCTCTCCCTTCTTCTTTACCACCAGGGAAACGACATTCTTCAAAGGTTTCATGACATCAATGTTAACACGCACACGGGCGAAATTCCCTTCAAAATCTTGTGCATTGGTTCGGCATAGATAAACTCACCAACTGTCGATGATAAAGCTCTGATTTTGGAGAAGTATCCTTGTGGGAAGTCGTGTATTTGCACCCACATCTCAACTTTATTGAGCTCTATGGAAGAGGGCTTAGTAAAACCATCATAGGGTGCCATCACGACCGCCTTCCCCTTGAAGTTCCATGGTCCATCCTCCATAACCCGTTCCCAATCACCCAGACATGAGAAGTGCAGCGTGTAGAGGTTTTCCTCAAGAGGTTTGATCTTCACCTCCTGGGCTAGGTCCCAAGCGACCCTCATGTTCCGAAAGAACCAATACTGACTGTAGGGTTTATCAGTATGAACCCTAGCAATCGCCAGCCAGCGGGTCGCCTCTTCCGGAAGTTCGTCCTCTTCCACGATCACATCCTGCAGATCATCCTCCTGGAGTCCCAGCTCTGCCATCATCGCCTCGAGTTCAGAGGAGCCCGAGCTTTCCCCTGCCTCATCCATCGATAAGCCGGCGATGGGGAGGAACAGCAGGGGAGCAACGATCTCTACGGAGGAGACGAGTCGCCGCCGAGAGGAGTAGGAACCCTAACGAGAGGGGAAATCGAGGCTCGTGGGAGGTATACCCAACGAATAGCTTGCCGGAACGAGCGAGGGGACCGAGTTCAGGATGAGATTAATGGGCCGCATCCTATGGGTGACCCCTATGTGGTTTGGGCTTTCAAACCTTTTATTCAAGCATGTAATAGGAAATTTGTGAAAATACTCTAAAAAAATTATGAAATGTGAATGTTTATAGAGAGATGAAACACTGATTTATCATAATTAGCATTTGCCACGGATTGTTTGTGCTGCTAATTTTTTAAACGGGGTGCCGTGTTAAAACTAGAATAATGTGTATGATATTTTTTCTTTCGTTGCAACGCACGGACATAATTGCTAGTGTAATAGCAAATGCGAAAGCCAATAGTGTCACTGAAAGTATATTTAGATGACTGCTGCCCCCCACCAAGCAGTCAGATTGGCAAGATACCGGAAAAAAAAATACAATCAATGATGGCTGCTGCCCTTTTTTTTTGAACAAAAAGCAAAGGACTACGAATCAAACAAGAAAGAGATCGTGAGAATCTCGGCAAAAGGAGAAAACAAATCGCGCGACGTTCGCCTGTCAGTGCTTTCCGCTGATGATTGAATCATGTGATATCTCGTAAGTTTTTTTCCATTATTATTATCCCCAGACGGCCAGGCGGTCCATGCGCCTCCCCTCTTTTGCAGAAAGTCTGCCGAAGAGTTTGTTTGAGCCCAGAGCCCAACAGTCGCCAGACTCTGCCTGTCGCCCTTTCTTTCATTTCACCTGATGATGGTGATGATTCCCCACATGATTAGACGTGCCATTTGCTTAGCACATGGCCGTAAAGTATACAGAAAAAAAAGTTCACCTCTGGTGGAAGTACACTGTGCATCCCGAGAGCTTCTTTTTTCTGAGGCGATCCCGAGAGCTTCGGGAGCAACTAGTTAACGAGCGCTCTTTCGGAAGCCTCGCAATGATCAGCGCCACTTGGCGCGCTCTCAGCCATTCGCCACGTGTCGCGCTCTGGACGCTTCTTTCGGATTTTGTTTTTTTAGTTTTCGCATGCGTTTCCGGCTTTTTAAACGGTTTTTTTTGGGTTTTCGACGTTTTGGTTTTCCCCCGGTCTTTCTTAGCTTTGCGATCAAAAAAAATTCCGCGAAAGTCACGGTTTTTCTTCCGCGAGAGGCACGGTTATGCTTTAGCGAGAGTCACGGTCGTGCCTTTCGTAAAAGAAAAAGATGCGTTTTCTGTTTTTTTTCTTTCGCGAGAGTCACGGTTTTACTTCCGCGAGAGGCACGGTTGTGCTTTCGCGAGAGTCACGGCCGTGCTCTCGGAAAAGGAAAAACAAAACGTGTTTTCTGTTTTTTTTTTCGTGAGTCACGGTTTTGCTTCCGCGAGAGACAGGGTTGTGCTTTTGCGAAAGTCACGGCCGTGCATCTAGGAAAGGGAAAAAATACGTGTTTTTTGTTTTTTTTCGTTCGCGAGAGTCACGGTTTTGCTTTCGCGAGAGACACGGTTGTGCTTTCGCGAGAGTCACGGTCGTGCCTCTCGGAAACAGAAAAAAATGGTTTTCTGTGTTTTTCCTTCCACGAGAGTCATGGTTTTGCTTCCACGAGAGACACGGTTGTGATTTCGCGAGAGGCACGGGCGTGCCTCTTTCGGAAAGGGAAAAAACCGTGCTCCTAGTTCGGTTTTTTCGCCCGGTTTTTTTCGTCTGATTTTTTTCATGAAAAAAAAGTTCGTCAAAACCTATCAACATGGGATCTAGTTTTGAAGATCTCGACGCGAGAAATTCAATGGCGAAAACGGTTCGAGATTTGGACGCACGGTTTAGGAGATAAAATATTTTGAATAAACGGATCTACGAAAAAAAGGAAAACTCGCCACTTGTCGCGACCTGGGAAAGTGGAGTGTTCTTTGCAACGAGTACTCCTTAATTCGTGATTTCGGAGGGGAGCAACTAGTTAACGAGCGCTCCTTCGGGAGCCTCGCAACGATCAGTGCCACTTGGGGCGCTCTCAGTCATTCGCCACGTGTCGCGCTCTGGACGCTTCCTTTGGATTTGTTTTTTTTCATTTTTTTGCACGCGTTTTCGGCTTTTTAAATGGGTTTTTTTGGGTCTTTTCGACGTTTTGGTTTTCCCCCGGTCTTTCTAAGCTTTTCGATCAAAAAAATTTCAAAAAAAATTCACGAACAAAACGCGTTTTCTTTTTTCCCCTTTCGCGAAAGTCACGGTTTTTCTTCCGCGAAAGGCACGGTTATGCTTTAGCGAGAGTTACGGCCGTGCCTTTCGGAAACGAAAAAAACGTGTTTTCTATTTTTTTTCGCGAAAGTCATGGTTTTGCTTCCGCGAGAGGCACGGTTGTACTTTCGCGAGAGTCATGGCCGTGCCTCTTGGAAAGGGAAAAACAGAACGCGTTTTCTGTTTTTTTTCTTTCGTGAGAGTCACGGTTTTGCTTCCGCTAGAGGCACGATTGTGCTTTCGCGAAAGTCACGGCCGTGCCTCTAGGAAAGGGAAAAAATACGTGTTTTCTATTTTTTTTGCGAGAGTCACGGCCGCGCCTCTCGAAAACGAAAAAAAACATGTTTTTTGTTTTTTTTTCTTCCACGAGAGTCACGGTTTTGCTTTCACGTGAGACACGGTTGTGTTTTCGCGAGAGGCACGGGCGTGCCTCTTTCGGAAAGGGAAAAAGACCGTGCTCCCGGTTCGGTTTTTTCGCCCGGTTTTTTTCATCCGATTTTTTTGTGAAAAAAAGTTCTTTAAAGCCTATCAATTTGCGATCTAGTTTTAAAGATCTCGATGCAAAGAATTCAATGGTGAAAACGGTTCGAGATTTGGACGCACGGTTTAAGAGATAAAATGTTTTAAATAAACGGATCTACGAAAAAGGGAAAAACTCTCATATTGCGGCAAGTCGCGCGCTGCATGTGCGCCACTTGTCACGACCTGGAAAAGTAAAGTGTTCTTTGCAACGAATACTCCTTAATTAATGATTTCGAAGAGCTTCTATCTAGCACTTCAGGTGCCCGAAATCGGAGATGGCGCTCCCGCTCACTCGACCTGGGCTGAGGCCTAGTAAGTCTTCCCTCGCTCAATATGACTAGATGGGCTTCCCTCGATTGCTTTCTAGGATATTCCGGTCTCGTAAGTCAAAAACCAAAAACAGCTATGGGTTCAGCAAATAAAAAAAATTCTTGATATTTAAGAGATTTAGCAAAAATAATACATTAAAAATCAGAAATTTTGTAAAAAGTTCAAGAATTTGGGATTTTTTGGGAAAAGTTAAAAAATTATGTACTTCACAAACGTTCTCAAATTTGAAAAGAGTTGATGCTCTTATAAAAAGTACTCTCTCTGTCCCATAATATAAGAGCGTGTAGTGTCAAAAACGCTCTTATATTATGGGACAAAGGGAGTACAATATTATGGAAAAAAGATCACAATTTGAAAAACATAAATTTTAGAAACTTAGCATATTTACTAAAAGATTCATAAATTTGAAAATAGTTCATAGATTTGAAGGTTTTCAAAATTTTGGAATAGTTAAGGGATTTTGAAGATTCGAATTTTTCATAGGTCTCAAAAAGTTCGCAGGTTTTAAAAATATTGATGAGAATTTAAAATGTTAGCACATTTAAAAAAAGTTCATGAAACATAAAACAATTCAAGATTTGGGAAAAAGTACAAATGTGAAAAAAATCACACAAAAAATAAAAATAGACACGAAAACTAAAATAAATAAGTAAACAAACAACATAGGAAACCAGAGGGAAAATACAAAAAAAAACGACTAGAAGCATCGGTCTTACATGGGTCCGCGCCATCATTTATGAAACGAGCGTGGCCGCCATGTACCATTCAGGAAGTAAACGGTGCATAAGGTGCCGAATAGGACACATGGGCAGACCAAACAGCACGCACATGAAGTCCCACTACGGCACTACCACCACCGGGAACTGAAAAAAAGATCGATTTGAGTATTTTAAAGCCAACACCTTAAACGGACGTCCGTTTTGTCTGGATTCTGTCCGTTTGGGTAGAGATTTTGGGTCGTATCCGGATGTGTTCTGGGATGCGGTGGCCGTGCGCCCAGCACGCGGCCGCATCCGTTTGCCCCATCTTGTCTGCGTCTATTTTAAAAAAAGAGCAACGTTTGAAATGCCAAGCCCTAGTTCACGGCCCCAGTTCATCACGCCGGCAACAAATCCAGCGGCCTACACGTCCATCGCCGGCATCGGCCAACGGCCATCAACACAGCCAGCCTCCAAAATGAATAGTTGTCCTCGCCGGCAACACAGCCAGTGGCCGGCAACACAGCCGGCCTCCAAAATGAATGTTTTCTCGCCGGCACACTGCCAGCGGCCCAGCGGGCGGGCGGCACCCATGCCAGCCTCCAAAAAGAACGGCCACGCCGATCGGACGACCTAGTTCAGACCTTCGGCGTCGAGCATCTCCTTCTGTCTGGCCTCGAACCAGGCCCTCGTCTTGTCGCTCATCTTCGACAAGTCCACGCTCATGATCGCAAGGGTCACCTCCTTTGCTTTGGTGGCGGCATTGGTGGCCTCGATGTCGAGCTGCCTCTGCCTGGCCTTGACGTTGTCGCCCTCGATGTCGAGCTGCCTTTGTCGGGCGGCCTCTTCCATGTCGAGCTGCCTTTGCCGGGCCGCCTCCTCCATCTCAAGCTTCTTTCTTTGAAGGTCTAGGTATTGCTTCATTTGCTCGTCCTTACTTTGTCGCTTCTTCTCGTCCCTCGCATCCTTTTGAGACATCATGCCATGCAAAGTGCCATGCAATGCCATGGATGAGGCATCACGTATGTCATCAACCTTGGAGTTGGTCTTGCCCCTCGGCCTCTTCAACGCCTCGCCATCTCCACCTCCGGCGAACTTGGCCGTCTTCAGTCCTCTCTTCCTTTGTAGTTCACGGTATTGGTCCTTGAACTTAGGGCAATTGTTGATGATCGTTCAACAATGCGTAATAGTGAATGGCTTGTCATTGTGCCGGGTCTTGAATGCCTCCAAAGATTGAAATGCCTACAACACATGATCAACAAGAAGTGAACATGCAAACATATACTAGGCCGAAGTCTCATGGCCGTAGCAAGGAAAGGGCTTGGAAGAGGAGAGCATACCGTGTCCCCAACGCAGAGACCACTCACGGGTCGTGCTTCAACACTCTCAAATGCGGCTTGATACTTGTTGCACTCTTGTTGGATGAACAACCATCTCTTTTGAATCTAGCCGATGCCACGGTTGCTTGTAATTTGGTAGGGCTCGAACATCTTCCTTTCATGGAATGTTTTGTGGACTCTCGTCCCAAAAACAATGTCCTTTTGTTGCGCGCCGGTCCACGGATCTTGGCTGATCTTCTTCCAAGCTTGGCAAATCAACTTGTCCTCATCTTGTGTGTATGAACCCGTGTGAATGCTTTTCCTCTTCTTTTGTGCTTCCGCTCTTTGGGTCAGCTCGTCGATGAACAATGACGCGCCACTAATATCAACGTCATTGCCTTCTTCTTCTTCCTCATCACCATCACCTTCGACATAGATGTCATCGTCCTCATGCCACGAGTCACCATGGTCGTAGTCTGCACGTGTTGGGGAACGTAGTAATTTCAAAAATTTCCTACGCACACGCAAGATCATGGTGATGCATAGCAACGAGAGGAGAGACTGTGTCCACGTACACTCATAGACTGAAAGCGGAAGCATTAGCACAACGCGGTTGATGTAGTCGTACGTCTTCACGATCCGACCGATCAAGTACCGAATGCATGGCACCTCCGAGTTCAGCACACGTTCAACTCGATGACGTCCCTCGAACTCCGATCCAGCCGAGCTTTGAGGAAGAGTTCCGTCAGCACGACGGCGTGGTGACAATGATGATGTTCTACCGACGCACTGCTTCGCCTAAGCACCGCTACGATATGACCGAGGTGGATTATGGTGGAGGGGGCACCGCACACGGCTAAGAGATCAAGAGATCAATTGTTGTGTCTATGGGGTGCCCCCTGGCCACGTATATAAAGGAGTGGAGGAGGGGAGAGGCCGGCCCTCTCTATGGCGCGCCCTGGGGAGTCCTACTCCCACCGGGAGTAGGATTCCCCCCTTCCATGTAGTAGGAGTAGGAGACAAGGAAGGGGAAGAGAGAAGAGAAGGAAGGAGGGGGCGCAGCCCCTCCCCCTAGTCCAATTCGGACTAGGCCTTGGGGGTGTGCAGCCTGCCTCTCTCTCTCCCCTAAAGCCCAATAAGGCCCATATACTTATTGCCCGTATTCCCGTAACTCCCCCGTACTCCGAAAAATACCTGAACCACTCAGAACCTTTCTGATGTCCGAATATAGTCGTCCAATATATCGATCTTTACATCTCGACCATTTCGAGACTCCTCGTCATGTCCCCGATCTCATCCGGGACTCCAAACTACCTTCGGTACATCAAAACACATAAACTCATAATATAACCGTCATTGAACTTTAAGCGTGCGGACCCTACGGGTTCGAGAACTATGTAGACATGACCGAGACACGTCTCGGGTCAATAACCAATAGCGGAACCTGGATGCTCATATTGGCTCCCACATATTCTACGAAGATCTTTATCGGTCAAACCGCATAACAACATACGTTATTCCCTTTGTCATCGGTATGTTACTTGCCCAAGATTCGATCGTCGGTATGTCATTACCTAGTTTGATCTCGTTATCGGCAAGTCTCTTTAATCGTTCTGTAATACATCATCCCGCAACTTACTCATTAGTTGCAATGCTTGCAAGGCTTATAGTGATGTGCATTACCGAGTGGGCCCAGAGATACCTCTCCGACAATCGGAGTGACAAATCCTAATCTCGAAATACGCCAACCCAACTAGTACCTTCGGAGACACCTGTAGAGCACCTTTATAATCACCTAGTTACGTTGTGACGTTTGGTAGCACACAAAGTGTTCTCCCGGTAAACGGGAGTTGCATAATCTCATAGTCATAGAAATATGTATAAGTCATGAAGAAAGCAATAGCAATATACTAAATGATCGAGTGCTAAGCTAACGGAATGGGTCAAGTCAATCACATCATTCTCCTAATGATGTGATCCCGTTAATCAAATGACAACTCATGTCAATGGCTAGGAAACTTAACCATCTTTGATCAACAAGCTAGTCAAGTAGAGGCATACTAGTGACACTCTGTTTGTCTATGTATTCACACATGTATCATGTTTCCGGTAAATACAATTCTAGCATGAATAATAAACATTTATCATGATATATAAGGAAATAAATAATAACTTTATTATTGCCTCTAGGGCATATTTCCTTCAGTCTCCCACTTGCACTACAGTCAATAATCTAGTTCACATCGCCATGTGATTTAACATCAATAGTTCACATCTTTATGTGGTGAACACCCATAGTTCACATCGATATGTGACCAACACCCAAAGGGTTTACTAGAGTCAATAATCTAGTTCACATCACTATGTGATTAACACCCAAAGAGTACTAAGGTGTGATCATGTTTTGCTTGTGAGATAATTTTAGTCAACGGGTCCGTCACATTCAGATCTGTAAGTATTTTGCAAATTTCTATGTCAACAATGCTCTGCACGGAGCTACTCTAGCTAATTGCTCCCACTTTCAATATGTATCCAGATTGAGACTTTGAGTCATCTGGATCAGTGTCAAAACTTGCATCGACGTAATCCTTTACGACGAACCTTTGTCACCTTCATAATCAAGAAACGTATCGTTATTCCACTAAGGATAATTTTGACCGATGTCCAGTGATCTACTCCTAGATCACTATTGTACGCCCTTGCTAAAATCAGTGTAAGGTATACAATAGATCTGGTACACAGCATGGCATACTTTATGGAATCTATGGCTGAGGCATAGGGAATGACTTTCATTCTCTTTCTATCTTCTTCCGTGGTCGGGCTTTAAGTCTTACTCAATTTCACACCTTGTAACACAGGCAAGAACTCTTTCTATGAATGTTCCATTTTGAACTACTTCAAAATCTTGTCAAGGTATGTACTCATTGAAAAAAAACTTATCAAGCGTCTTGATCTATCTCTATAGATCTTGATGCTCAATATGTAAGCAGCTTCACTGAGGTCTTTCTTTGAAAAACTCCTTTCAAACACTCCTTTATGCTTTGCAGAATAATTCTACATTATTTCCGATCAACAATATGTCATTCACATATACTTATCAGAAATGTTGTAGTGCTCCCACTCACTTTCTTGTAAATACAGTCTTCACCGTAAGTCTGTATAAAACTATATGCTTTGATCAACTTATCAAAGTGTATACTCCAACTCCGAGATGCTTGCACCAGTCCATAGATGGATCGCTGGAGCTTGCACACTTTGTTAGCATCCTTTGGATCGATAAAACCTTCAGGTTGCATCATATACAAATCTTCGTTAATAAATCCATTAAGGATTGCAGTTTTGTTTATCCATTTGCCAGATTTCATAAAATACGGCAATTGCTAACATGATTCGGACAGACTTAAGCATAGATACGATTGAGAAACTCTCATCGTAGTCAACACCTTGAACTTTGTCAAAACTTTTTCGACAAGTCTAGCTTTGTAGATAGTAACACTACTATCAATGTCCATCTTTTTCTTGAAGATCCATTTAATCTTAATGTCTCGCCGATCATTGGGCAAGTCAATCAAAGTCCATACTTTGTTCTCATACATGGATCCCATCTCAGATTTCATGGCCTCAAGCCATTTTGCGGAATCTGGGCTCATCGTCGCTTCCTCATAGTTCGTAGGTTCGTCACGGTCAAGTAACATGACCTCCAGAACAGGATTATCGTACCACTCTGGTGCGGATCTCACTCTGGTTTATCTACGAGGTTCGGTAGTAACTTGATCTAAAGTTACATGATCATCATCATTAGCTTCCTCACTAATTGGTGTAGTAGTCACAGGAATAGATTTCTGTGATGAACTTCTTTCCAATAAGGGTGCAGGTACAGTTACCTCATCAAGTTCTACTTTCCTCCCACTCACTTCTTTCGAGAGAAACTCCTTCTCTAGAAAGGATCCATTCTTAGCAACGAATATCTTGCCTTCGGATCTATGATAGAAGGTGTACCCAACTGTCTCCTTTGGGTATCCTATGAAGACACATTTCTCCGATTTGGGTTTGAGCTTATGAGGATGAAACTTTTTCTTATAAGCATCGCAACCCCAAACTTTAAGAAACGACAGCCTAGGTTTCTTGCTAAACCATAGTTCATACTGTGTCGTCCCAATGGATTTTGACGGTGCCCTATTTAACGTGAATGCAGCTGTCTCTAATGCATAACCCCAAAACGATAGTGGTAAATCGGTAAGAGACATCATAGATTGCACTATATCCAATAAAGTACGGTTATGACATTCGGACACACCATTATGCTGTGGTGTTCCAGGTGGCATGAGTTTGTGAAACTATTTCACATTGTTTTAATTGAAGACCAAACTCGTAACTCAAATATTTGTCTCCGCGATCAGATCATAGAAACTTTATTTTCTTGTTACGATGATTCTCTACTTCACTCTGAAATTCTTTGAACTTTTCAAATGTTTCATCAAGTAGATATACCCATATCTGCTCAAAATCTGTGAAGTTCAGAAAATAACGATACCTGCCGCGAGCCTCAACACTCATCGAACTGCATACATCAATATGTATTATTTCCAATAAGTCTGTTACTTGCTCCATTGTTCCGGAGAACGGAGTCTTAGTCATCCTGCCCATAAGGCATGGTTCGCAAGCATCAAGTGATTCATAATCAAGTGATTCCAAAATCCCATCAGCATGGAGTTTCTTCATGCGCTTTACACCAATATGACCTAAACGGCAGTGCCACAAATAAGTTGCACTATCATTATTAACTTTGCATCTTTTGGCTTCAATATTATGAATATGTGTATCACTACGATCGAGATCCAACAAACCATTTTCATTGGGTGTATGACCATGGAAGGTTTTATTCATGTAAACAGAACAACAATTATTCTCTAATTTAAATGAATAACCGTATTGCAATAAACATGATCAAATCATATTTATGCTCAACGCAAACACCAAATAACATTTATTTAGGTTTAACACTAATCCCGAAAGTATAGGGAGTGTACGATGATGATCATATCAATCTTGGAATCACTTCCAACACACATCGTCACTTCACCCTCAACTAGTCTCTGTTTATTCCGCAACTCCTGTTTTGAGTTACTACTCTTAGCAACTGAACTAGTATCAAATACTGAGGGGTTGCTATAAACACTAGTAAAGTACACACCAATATGTATATCAAATATACCTTTGTTTATTTTTGCCATCCTTCTTATCCTCCAAATACTTGGGGTAGTTTCGCTTCCAGTGACCAGTCCCTTTGCAGCACTTAGTCTCAGGCTTAGGTACATACTTGGGATTCTTCACTTAGGTAGCAACTTGCTTTCCGTTCTTCTTGAAGTTCCCCTTCTTCCCTTTGCCCTTTTCTTGAAACTAGTGGTCTTGTCAACCATCAACACTTGATGCTTTTCTTGATTTCTACCTTCGTCGATTTCAGCATCACGAAGAACTTGGGAATCGTTTCCGTTTATCACTTGCATATTATAGTTCATCACGAAGTTCTAGTAACTTGGTGATAGTGACTAGAGAACTCTGTCAATCACTATCTTATCTGGAAGATTAACTCCCACTTGATTCAAGTGATTGTAGTACTCAGACATTCTGAGCACATGCTCACTAGCTGAGCAATTCTCCTCCATCTTGTAGGCAAAGTACTGTCAGAGGTCTCATACCTCTCGACACGGGCATGAGTATGAAATACCAATTTCAACTCTTGGAACATCTTATATGCTCCATGGCGTTCAAAACATTTTTGAAGTCCCGGTTCTAAGCCGTAAAGCATGGTGCACTAAACTATCAAGTAGTTATCATACCGAGCTTCGTTAAACATTCATAACGTCTGTATCTGCTCCTGCAATAGGTCTGTCACCTAGCGGTGCATCAAGGACATAATTATTTTGTGCAGCAATGAGGATAATCCTCATATCACGGATCCAATCCGCATCATTTCTACTAACATATTTCAACTTAGTTTTTCTCTAGGAACATATCAAAATAAACGAGGAGCAAGCGAGCTTTTGATCTACAACATAGATATGCTAATACTACCAGGACTAAGTTCATAATAAATTAATGTTCAGTTAATCATATTACTTAAGAACTCACACTTAGATAGACATCCCTCTAATCCTCTAAGTGATCACGTGATCCAAATCAACTAAACCATGTCCGATCATCACGTGAGATGGAGCGGTTTCAATGGTGAACATCACTATGTTGATCATATCTACTATATGATTCACGCTCGACCTTTCGGTCTCTGTGTTCCGAGGCCATATCTATTATATGCTAGGCTCGTCAAGTTTAACCTGAGTATTCCGCTTGTGCAACTATTTTGCACCCGTTGTATTTGAACGTAGAGCCTATCACACCCGATCATCACGTGGTGCCTCAGCACGAAGAACTTTCGCAACGGTGCATACTCGGGGAGAACACTTATACCTTGATAATTTAGTGAGGGATCATCTTATAGTGCTACCCTCAATCAAAGCAAGATAAGATGCATAAAAGATAAACATCACATGCAATCAATATAAGTGATATGATATGGCCATCATCATCTTGTGCTTGTGATCTCCATCTTTGAAGCACCGTCATGATCACCATCGTCACCGGTGCGACACCTTGATCTCCATCGTAGCATCGTTGTCGTCTCGCCAACTTATGCTTCTACGACTATCGCTGCCGCTTAGTGATAAAGTGAAGCATTACACGGCGATTGCATTGCATACAATAAAGCAACAACCATATGGCTCCTGCCAGTTGTCGATAACTCGGTTACAAAACATGATCATCTCATACAAAAAAATATAGCATCATGCCTTGACCATATCACATCACAACATGCCCTGCAAAAACAAGTTAGACGTCCTCTACTTTGTTGTTGCAAGTTTTACGTGGTTGCTACGGGCTGAGCAAGAACAGTTCTTAACTACGCATCAAAACCACAACGATAGTTCGTCAAGTAAGTGTTGTTTTAACCTTCTCAAGGACCGGGCGTATCCACACTCGGTTCAACTAAAGTTGGAGAAACTGACACCCGCCAGCCACCTGTGTGCAAAGCACGTCGGTAGAACCAGTCTTGCGTAAGCATACGCGTAATTTCGGTCTGGGGGCCGCTTCATCCAACAATACCGCCGAACCAAAGTATGACATGCTGGTAAGCAGTATGACTTGTATCGCCCACAACTCACTTGTGTTTTACTCGTGCATATAACATCTACGCATAAAACCTGGCTCGGATGCCACTGTGGGGAACGTAGTAATTTCAAAAATTTCCTACGCACACGCAAGATCATGGTGATGCATGGCAACGAGAGGAGAGATTGTGTCCACGTACCCTCGTAGACTGAAAGCGGAAGCGTTAGCACAACGCGGTTGATGTAGTCGTACGTCTTCACGATCCGACCGATCAAGTACCGAACGCATGGCACCTCTGAGTTCAGCACACGTTCAACTCAATGACGTCCCTCGAACTCTGATCCATCCGAGTTTTCAGGGAGAGTTCTGTTAGCACGACGGCGTGGTGACGATGATGATGTTCTACCGACGCAGGGCTTCGCCTAAGCACTGCTATGATATGACCGAGGTGGATTATGGTGGAGGGGGGGCACCGCACACAGCTAAGAGATCAAGAGATCAACTGTTGTGTCTATGGGGTGCCCCATGGCCACGTATATAAAGGAGTGGAGGAGGGGAGGGGCCGGCCCTCTCTATGGCGCGCCTGGGGAGTCCTACTCCCACCGGGAGTAGGATCCCCCCCCTTCCATGTAGTAGGAGTAGGAGACAAGGAAGGGGAAGAGAGAAGAGAAGGAAGGAGGGGGCACAGCCCCTCCCCCTAGTCCAATTCGGACTAGGCCTTGGGGGCGTGCAGCCTGCCTCTCTCTCTCCCCTAAAGCCCAATAAGGCCCATATACTTATTGCCCGTATTCCCGTAACTCCCTGGTACTCCGAAAAATACCCGAACCACTCAGAACCTTTCCGATGTCCGAATATGGTCGTCCAATATATTGATCTTTACGTCTCGACCATTTCGAGACTCCTCGTCATGTCCCAGATCTCATCCGGGACTCCAAACTACTTTCGGTACATCAAAACACATAAACTCATAATATAACCGTCATCGAACTTTAAGCGTGCGGACCCTACGGGTTCGAGAACTATGTAGACATGACCGAGACACGTCTCGGGTCAATAACCAATAGGGGAACCTGGATGCTCATATTGGCTCCCACATATTCTACGAAGATCTTTATCGGTCAAACCGCATAACAACATACGTTGTTCCCTTTGTCATCGGTATGTTACTTGCCCAAGATTCGATCGTCGGTATGTCAATACCTAGTTCAATCTCGTTACCGGCAAGTCTCTTTACTCGTTCCGTAATACATCATCCCGCAACTAACTCATTAGTTGCAATGCTTCCAAGGCTTATGGTGATGTGCATGACCGAGTGGGCCCAGAGATACCTCTCAGACAATCGGAGTGACAAATCCTAATCTCGAAATACGCCAACCCAACAAGTACCTTCGGAGACACCTGTAGAGCACATTTATAATCAACTAGTTACGTTGTGACGTTTGGTAGCACACAAAGTGTTCCTCCGGTAAACGGGAGTTGCATAATCTCATAGTCATAGGAATATGTATAAGTCATGAAGAAAGCAATAGCAATATACTAAACGATCAAGTGCTAAGCTAACGGAATGGGTCAAGTCAATCACATCATTCTCCTAATGATGTGATCCCGTTAATCAAATGACAACTCATGTCAATGGCTAGGAAACTTAACCATCTTTGATCAACAAGCTAGTCAAGTAGAGGCATACTAGTGACACTCTGTTTGTCTATGTATTCACACATGTATCATGTTTCCGGTTAATACAATTCTAGCATGAATAATAAACATTTATCATGATATATAAGGAAATAAATAATAACTTTATTATTGCCTCTAGGGCATATTTCCTTCAGCACGGTCGTCGGCCTCTTCATCGGGGACGTACTGGGCGCGGCCATCCTGACTTTGGGTCTCCTCGGGGTCATAGGCACGTCCGTGCCCAGCCTCGAAGATCACATTCTCCATGTACTGGTTGTAGAACGGGTCATCGACCGGTGCCATTGCTGTTGGCATTCCGTCAAACAACATGCGGGGGGCCGGCATGGTGCCCGTGAATGGTACCCGTGCTTGCTTGCTTTGCATCTCGACGGCCGGCCGGGCGCCGCTGTTGGACCCAGGATTGACATTGAGGTCGATGACGGCCGCGGAGCGCGGTGTGGACGGCGCGAACAAGCCAATGTCCGGCGACCCCGAGAAACAGGTGTGACCGTCGTGCCTTGGCGGGAGAAAGCCGGGCGACATGGGCGTGGTCCGCGACGTTGGCGACTGGCAGTGCGCAGGCCGGGCGACCGACGAGCCTGTGCTCGCCGGGCCGACGGCCGCTGTAGTGAAACCGGTCTGACGGACCATGCTAAGCATGAGGAGGGCGTGCACTTTGTTGACAATGTCCTCCTTCTCGTCGGCCGCGGCCTTGCGCCGCGCGGCCTCAATCGCATCGCGCTCGGCGGCGAACTTGGCCGCGGTGGCAATGCCCTTGACGGCCGCTCTCCGGCTCCTCTTCTTCGCCGCTTCCGCGTCCAACCTGGCGATCTCCTATGGCGTGCACTCCGACCGTGGCTTCCTTGACGCCTTGGCCGCCTTCTTCTTCACCTTTCCGGGCGGGTCGACGGCCAGGCCGCTCGAATTCAGTTGGGCATCGGCCATGGACGGGGGAGGGGGTGGCGGGAGGGACGTGGGAGGATTTGCTGGAAATGGCGCCAAATGGGCGAGCGGGGGGTTTTGCTTTGTGCCACCGACAGGCGGGCCAGGGGAGGACAAGCGCGCGCGTCCCGCCCATCCGCACACTGTCCATTTCACCCCAAAACCAGCGCAAACTTGGGCCGGGGATGGGTCGAAAGCGGACACGAAACGGACAAAATTCCATTTGCTTCCGCGCGCTGGGCCGCCCGGTTTGTCCCTTTACCCCAAACGGACGGGGACAGACAAGATAGGGTCGCGCGGTGGAGTTGGCCTAATGGAACTAGTAAGTGTGCACGTGCAATGCGAAGAAAAACTTAGTGGGATATTTAAGTGATGAGTTCATAGTTCAAATTGTGAGCAAGGGTTATGTGAGTGTCAAGTTTGGCAAAATAGTGTTTAAAAAGTGGTTTGGCAAAGTAGGGAGTGATATATCCTAGTCTGTTATTGTGACGCCCGGATTATTATGCTACAGTAAACCTACGATAGTGATGCCACATCACCTCGGTTAATGTTGATAAACTCGCGATAGTTCAAAGCGATTCAAATTCAAATTTAAAGTATAAGCAAACAACAAAAGTTTTTAAACAATAAAACTAAAATGTTCGGGTAGTGCCAAATAATGCTTAGGTAATTATGGTGGAGAAACCACATTTTTATAAAGTATTTAATTGCACTGAAGTAAATAAAATAGTAAAAAAACAAATAAATAAATGCCTTTTTCAGTTAATAAAATATTAAGCTAATTTATTTAATTGCACAAAACTATTGGGGCAGTGGCATATTTATTAAAACTAAATTAGCAACTAGTTTTGTATGTCATTTAAACTCTAAAAGGGCGAAACTAGGGGAAAAATAAACAAGAAAAAAATAGCCTAACAAGCTACGGTGCGGGTGGGCTCTATGTAGCTATAGTGTTTCGGCCCAGCCCACAAAGGCTTTTTCCCCACCTCTGTACAGTGCAGAGGAGGCCATGGTGCTGTGCACGCACGCACGCCGTCCTCGCCGCCGATTGTCGCCGTGTCGATCATCTGGAGTACCCTGGAGATGGATAAGAAGACCACAATGCCATAGACAAACCCTAACCCTCATTTATCCCCTCGCTACCCCCCCCCCCCTCTCCATATCGGTTCTCCTCTCCCGAGCTCGGTTGTTGACGCGCCCTCATCGATCCCGCTTCCATCGTCCACCCCGAGCTGCGCCAGGAGGTCCAGGAGGACGGTCGTCCACGTCCACGTCGGCTACGAGGCTGAACCGGCCAGGAGCGCTGCTGCCTCGACGCCACCGCTCCTGTCTCCTCCTCTTCGGTCGCCATGGCCATCCCCATCGACTCCGGCACTCCGAACGCCTCGGCACCTTCGAGCCTTCCCCCGAGCTACACGTCCCCCCCTGTGAGCCCTACTCCCCCTCGACCTCCCCTGCTCCCGTCCGCTCGTATAGTTTTTCCCCGACGCCCGAGTTCACCGCGAGCTCGCGGTCGCCATGCCCATGCCCGCGCTCCCGCCGGCGTCTTGGACGCCCCGTGTGCACCCACCCACGACCACTGGCGCCCGCACTCACTCACCCCTGCTTCCCGCAAGGCCTCGACACCAAGCATTGATCGTCACATTGCTTTGCTCTGCTGCCCTGTTGCGGCTTTGCCCGCTGCCGCCGCCGCTCAGTCATCTGCGCTGCTGCTTCACCCCACCAGCGCGCTCTGCAACCACCGCCTGCGCCCCCCCCCCCCTCGCGCGCGCCCAGCTGCGCCGTCCCCTCCAGCCCGCCACGGCCACTGATACGTCTCCAACGTATCTATAATTTTTGATTGCTCCATGCTATAGTATCTACTGTTTTGGACTATATTGGGCTTTATTTTCCACTTTTATATTATTTTTGGGACTAACCTATTAACCGAAGGCCCAGCCCAGAATTGTTGTTTTTGCCCATTTCAGAGTTTTGGAGAAACAAAATATCAAACGGAGTCCAAACGGAATAAAATCTTCGGGAACGTGATTTTCTCACCGAACGTGATCCAGGAGACTTGGACCCTACTCCAAGGAGTCAAAGAGGCGGTCACGAGGGTGGGGGCGCGCCCCCTACCTCGTGGGCCCCTCGGTGCTCCACCGACGTACTCCTTCCTCCTATATATACCTACGTACCCCCAAACGATCAGATACGGAGCCAAAAACCTAATTCCAGCGCTGCAACTTTCTGTATCCACGAGATCCCATCTTGGGGCCTATTCCAGAGCTCCGCCGGAGAGGGTCGTCATCACGGAGGGCTTCTACATCATCCTAGCCTCTCCGATGAAGTGTGAGTAGTTCACCTCAGACCTTCGGGTCCATAGTTATTAGCTAGTTGACTTCTTCTCTCTTTTTGGATCTCAATACAATGTTCTCCCCCTCTCTCGTGGAGATCTATTTGATGTAATCTTCTTTTTGCGGTGTGTTTGTTGAGACCGATGAATTGTGGGTTTATGATCAAGTCTATCTATGAATAATATTTGAATCTTCTCTGATTTCTTTTATGTATGATTGGTTATCTTTGCAAGTCTCTTTGAATTATCAGTTTGGTTTGGCCTACTAGATTGGTTTTTCTTGCCATGGGAGAAGTGCTTAGCTTTGGGTTCAATCTTGCGGTGTCCTTTCCCAGTGACAGAAGGGGCAGCAAGGCACGTATTGTATTGTTTTCATCGAGGATAAGAAGATGAGGTTTTTATAATATTGCATGAAACTATCCCTCTACATCATGTCATCTTGCTTAAGGCGTTACTCTGTTTTTAACTTAATACTCTAGATGCATGCTGGATAGCGGTCGATGAGTGGAGTAATAGTAGTAGATGCAGGCGGGAGTCGGTCTACTTGTCTCGGACGTGATGCCTATATACATGATCATACCTAGATATTCTCATAACTATGCTCAATTCTGTCAATTGCTCAACAGTAATTTGTTCACCCACCGTAGAATACTTATGCTCTTGAGAGAAGCCACTAGTGAAACCTATGGCCCCGGGTCTATTCTCATCATATCAATCTCCATCACTTTAATTTTGCTTTGCTTTTTTACTTTGCTTTTTACTTTTCACTTTGCATCTCTACCAAAAATACCAAAAATATTATCTATCATCTCTATCAGATCTCACTCTCGTAAGTGACCGTGAAGGGATTGACAACCCCTAATCGCGTTGGTTGCGAGTAGTTATCGTTTTGTGCAGGTACGAGGGACTTGAGCGTAGCCTCCTACTGGATTGATACCTTGGTTCTCAAAAACTGAGGGAAATACTTACGCTACTTGGCTGCATCATCCTCTCCTCTTCGGGGAAAACCAACGCAGTGCTCAAGAGGTAGCAGCCACGCGCCCTCTCCGGTCAAGGCCAGCGGGCCGCCCTGCTCCCCTCGCCCGCGCGCCTCTGGCGCAATATCACGCACGCGCCCGCCTGGGGCATGCCCCGCTCGCCCCTGCCGCTGTCGCCGGCCGCCACCAGCTCGCTCTAGCCGCCACCGCCGGTCGCGCTCGCGCTAGCCCTCCGCCCGGCCGCGGCCTTGGCCTCTGTCGCGCTCGCGCGTGCATGCCCGCCTCCCCCCGGTCTTCTCTGTCCTGCTAGATCGGGCCGGCCCTTTTCTAATTGGGGTTAGATTAGGCCTACCCCCCTGATATTGATAATCCCACCCTATTAAAAATATTAGAAGTAGTTAAAAAAGGAAAAGAAAATCCCTAGACAATGACAGGTGGGACCCCCGGGACCATGTTGACCAGTCAACGGGTCAACGTTGACGGCTGACTAGGCAGTCAACGGGGCCCACTGTCAGCCCCTGGTACAACGTTGGGTGCACTGGACCGGGTGCACCTAGCCTTTTTCTTTTATCTTATTCGAAATTAAATGAATTTCAGAAAAGGATTTAAAACTTAAAATATTAATAGAAAATAAAGCGTAAGTCAGATGAAAATACTTTATACATGAAAGTTGCTCAGAACGACGAGACGAATTTGGATACGCAGCCCGTTCGTCCGCCACACATCCCTAGCATAGCAAACACGCAACTTTCCCCCTCCGGTTCATCTGTCTGAAAACGCGAAACCCCGGGAATACTTTCCCGAATGTTTCCCCCCTTCGCTGGTATCACTTACTACCGCGTTAGGGCATACCTAGCACCGCGTATTGCCTCGTTATGTTTTGTGATGCTTTGTTTGCTCCGTATTTACTGTTTCTTCCCCCCTCTTCTTCTCCGGTAGACCCCGAGACCGGCGTTGATGCCACCGAGTACGACTACGTCACTGACGACCCTTCTCCCTGTACAACAGAGCTTCCAGGCAAGCCTCCCCCCCCCCCCTTGATCACCAGATATCGCCTATTCTTCTCTATACTGCTTGCATCAGAGTAGTGTAGCATGTTACTGCTTTCGGTTAATCCTATTCTGTTGCATAGCCTGTCATTGTTGCTACAGTTGTTACCCTTACCTGCTATCCTACTGCTTAGTATAGGATGCTAGTGTTCCATCAGTGGCCCTACACTCTTGTCCGTCTACCATGCTATACTACTGGGCCGTGATCACTTCGGGAGGTGATCTCGGGCATATGCTATATACTTTATACTGTTACATTACTTATGATACTGTTCGAAGATGGGGGCTGAATGGGCAGGTGGCTCCATACCAGTAGAGGTGGGCCTGGGTTCCCGACGGCCCCCGACTGTTACTTTGTGGCGGGGCGACAGGGCAGGTTGAGACCACCTAGGAGAGAGGTGCGCCTGGCCCTGGTCGGCATTCGCGGATACTTAACACGCTTAACGAGATCTTGATATTTGATCTGAGTCTGGCCACTGGCCTATACGCACTAACCAACTACGCGGGAACAGTTATGGGCACTCGACGTCGTGGTATCAGCCGAAGCCTTCGTGACATCAACGACTGAGCGGCGTGCGCCGGATTGGAACGTAAGCCTGCTCTTGTATTAAGGGGGCTAGTTCTGCTTCCGGCCGCCCACGCAACGTGCAGGTGTGCAATGGGCGATGGGCCCAGAACCCTGCGCCATAGGATTTAGACCGGCGTGCTAACCTCTCTGTTGTGCCTAGGTAGGGCTGCGACGTGTTGATCTTTCGAGGCCGGGCATGACCCAGGAAAGTGTGTCCGGCCAAATGGGATCGAGCGTGTTGGGAAATATGGTGCACCCCTGCAGGGAAGTTTATCTATTCAAATAGCCGTGTCCCTCGGTAAAAGGACGACCCGGAGTTGTACCTTGACCTTATGACAACTAGAACCAGATACTTAATAAAACACACCCTTCCAAGTTCCAGATACAACCCGGTGATCGCTATCTAACAGGGCGACGGGGAGGGGATCGCCAGGTAGGATTATGTTATGCGATGCTACTTGGTGAACTTACCATCTACCCTCTTCTACATGCTGCAAGATGGAGGATGCCAGAAGCTTAGTCTTCGACAGGACTAGCTATCCCCCTCTTATTCTGGCATTCTGTAGTTCAGCCCACCGATATTGCCCCTTTACACAGATATGCATGCATATGTAGTGTAGATCCTTGCTTGCGAGTACTTTGGATGAGTACTCACGGTTGTTTTCTCCCTCTTTTCCCCCTTTCCCTTCTACCTGGTTGTTGCAACCAGATGCCAGAGCCCAGGAGCCAGACGCCACCGTCGACGACGACTCCTACTACACTGGAGGTGCCTACTACTACATGCAGGCCACAGACGACGACCAGGAGTAGTTTAGGAGGATCCCAGGCAGGAGGCCTGCGCCCTCTTTTGATCTGTATCCCAGTTTGTGCTAGCCTTCTTAAGGCAAACTTGTTAACTTATGTTTATACTCAGATATTGTTGCTCCCGCTGACTTGTCTATGATCGAGCACTTGTATTCGAGCCCTCGAGGCCCCTGGCTTGTATTATGATGCTTTTATGACTTATTTATTTTTTAGAGTTGTGTTGTGATATCTTCCCGCGAGTCCCTGATCTTGATCTTACACATTTGCGTGTATAATTAGTGTACGATTGAATCGGGGGCATCACAGTTATAACTGCCAGGAAAAATAAGAAACCAATGAAAAAAGAACTTCATATTAATAGGTAATTCATTATTGAGAATATACATAATATAGATTACACCAACCATAGAGTTATGAATTCACATTTTATATGATAAATTTCCATAGAATTTACATATATACATGAATCGAAGGTCGAAAAAAACAGAGGTGCAGCATGTCAAAAACACAAGTGCTCGTCATCGTCGCCATGCACTGCCACAAATAATAGTAAAAAAACCAAAACACCATTCCGATATTTGATTTTGAAACAGTGAGCATAGGTACCTCTTCATTCAAAAGAATATGATACAATTTATTGCCTTGATTGATCATCTCAATTTCTTATTTCAACCTCCCTATTATAGTGATGATGTTCCTTGTACTTGCCATGTGACTGCTCAATGCTTCTAAAATCCCAACACAATGAAGAGAATGAAACCAAAAGCTATTGTGATCACTTAAAATAACCAATAGCAAAGCCTTTGCAGCGTACTACAGTAAGAAAAAACTTGGGGTCAAGGCCACGAGATGGGAGATGACATTTGCGCGAGGCAATGGAAAGCTCCAAGATGACCGCTTGCAGGAGGGCTGAATCACAACACTAAAACACTCCTTAGATGAATTACATATTAGAAGCATTTTAGATAACAAAAGAACCCCAGTGGTTCTGTAGGAACTTGGAATAGCAACTTACTAATACCAATTCGGCAACTACAATCAGTTTATTCTCTTGAAATATCCTCCCCTGTGGTTGGCTCATACTGCCCAGCCCTATTTTTAGAAAATGGTGGAAATGACATCTTATGGACTCTTGGAGTACAATCCAATTTCAAATTAACCAACAACAGCTTAGGGATTGAGTGACCAATAAAATAACAATCCGTGCAAGTTTTTATTTATTTCAACATAACAATGACAGTGGAAAAGGTTGAGTTAAACAACTCTAGATATTTATTTTTCTGCAAGGAAACAACTCACCTCTCCAAGAAGCAACCATGTCTTCCTTTCCTCCTTGAAGTCCTCGAACTGCAGCCTCCACTTTGCCCATAGAAGGAGCAGCAGCACCACCACCGTCTCGAAGACTTTTTCTTGGAAACTCGTCTCTAGCATAATCTACAGTTTCACTCCTGCCCACACATAGACTGACATGCTCAACACGCGTTAGTGAATCGGTTTTCCGGACACTTGAAGAAATCACTGAAATTTCCGTGACTGAATCACTATCATCTAAGGAGCAGGTACATAAGTAAACTGATGCAATTTACAAAAATCATAATTAATCTTGGCTTGGCGCATCCTTTGCAAACTCAGTAGGACTGAAAATATCGTCCCCAGTCGATAATCTGAATAGTTGACTGGAAAACCTGTACTGGACACTTGACATGATCTGATGAGCACTGGAAATTTAAAGAGGTTCTAGAAAAATTGTGGCAGTGTCGAGAAGTGCCTAGTGCTCATGAATAGAACCCCAAACATGAAGTATAAATATCAATATTTTAGCAGATAAATTTAAGACTTAGATGCGCTGAATTTCTTCATTTGTGAGAAAAATGATATCGCAAGGTAGAATCCGAATTGCTAAGAATTTCTTCAAAAAGCACCTAAATTTCAGTGTACAATCCGAATTGCTAAGAATACCTATGAAAATATAGGCATGGAAATTCTTAGTGCAAAGATTAAAACAACATAACTGCATAAACTTACAAATTTTGCAGATTTTTTCTGAAATCAATTATTTTTTATCAGATTATTTGCTAGAACTAATATAGAGTTGGGATAGTTTACACTGATGATCGGTAGTAGTACTTGGTATCCATGAATATTGTTAGTCGAACTGAGACTGCTTACAATCATTTGCTATAGAACTTACAGGTGTACTGAAGGATATTCATCAAGAGCAGCTAAATCATTTCATATATGAAGCGAAAATCAAGAATTCCTGGCATTGAGGTAATCAGTGAAAGCACGTACCCGAACAAAATTTGAAGCAACAAATTTGATTATGTATACGTTGGTCTGATGATGCCTCCGGTGAGAACTTATAGAGAGTATATATGCATCAATTATACTAGAACTGAAGATCAGTCACACACTTGTTAGATTGATCAGATTCAGAACATGAGTAAGAATTTGAAGTGGGAGGAACATACCAGGATCCTATGGGGAGAATGTGGTGTGGTTTGTCTCGGCGGTTGGGCAACCGCCGCTGGTCATTGAACTCGGGAGTCTTGGCGATCAAATCCTTGACAATCTCCTCAGCCTTGTACCTCACATGGTACTCCCTCCGTCCGAAAATACTTGTCCGAGGAATGGATGTATCTATATGTATATTAGTTCTAGATACAACCATTTGTATCCATTTCTACGACAAATATTTCCGGACGGAGGGAGTACCAGCTAAGAGAGGCCCTGTATTACAACAAGAGGTGTTCAAAAATCAGATCTTGAGAATAATGCTACACTGGATGCAGAATCATGTCAACTGATATAGAGGCACTCTCTCCGTTCGAAATTACTTGTCTCAAAAATGGATGTATTTAGAACTAAAATACGTCTAGATACATCCATTTCTATGACAAATAATTCTGAACGGAGGGAGTAGATATGAGTCAATGACCGAAGGCTGTTTGCCGCGGAGCATGGCCAGAAATATCTTGTTCGAGTTTCACGGTGTCGAGGTGAGAGTTGGGGTAATTCTTGAGGCTGACATACAATACAAATATGGGCAGAGAACATACCTGATGACTGCAATGCCGAGTCCGCTCCACCACGCCACTTCGCAGGCTCGCTTGCCGACTGCGACGCCGGTACGAGGGCCCGTATGCAGCCTACCTCCGGCTGCTGCGGGTTTGTCGTGGCTTTCGTCACCCCACCCTGCGGCTCGACGACCCAGACGGCGGCAAGATCCTGGCAGCCGGACCACACCCCTGCACACGCCCTCCATCACCTCGTCGTCACCCCATATTATTTTCTCCGTACGAAAATATTTATCATCAAAATAAACAAAAAAGATGTATTTAGACGTATTTTAGTTTTAGATATATCCCTTTTGATCCATTTTAATGATAAGTATTTTCGGACGGAAGGAGTATTTGGCCCGCACCGACCCGTCCCCCATCTCGCACGCCGCAGCCGCTCCAGCTTGGCGGGGTCGAGCAAGTGCTCCTCGGGCGTCGTCTCCCGCGCTTTCTTCTCCCACCGCAGCGGCGCCTTGAGGCCCTCATCCCTCGCCGCGTACCACATGACCGACCTCCCATTCCCATCTCCCTTGCCTTCGTCTTCGGACTTGGAAGGTCGGAGAGCTCAAGGGAGCAGATCCGGCGAATGATCCCGAGGACGACTCCGCGAGTGCAGCTGCCAGGGATGTCGACGCTGAGGGGATTCTCGTGGCCGTCGCAACGCGAGCGCAGCGACGCGTTAATTGCCGTTAATTGTGCCTATTTTTCTGGAATTGATCGCGCTATTATTTTTTCAGGACGCGGACGACAGGGGTTCGTTAGATATGGCAGAGTCTCGTCCGCTCTCATAAATTGCTAAACATACACATGGAAGGGTTAATTTTTATGTTGACGGTTAGATCTAATTAGTTAGGCCAATCGTGTGGTGGTATTTTCTCTCGGTTGTTCTGTGTACATGCTTGTGGGTGCGCTTAGGGAAGAATATGCTTGCTTGTTTAATATAGTAGTAGAAATAGTAGAGACAAGATATAATATTCATATTGTCCTCTAATAAAAATTGAACTTAAAAAAAGAATTCTTTTTATTCAACCATCTCTTTCTCACCTCAGCAACTTGAAGTATTAATCTTATATTTAGGATACCAAGAAAGCACATTAGATCATAATATACTCCCTCCATTTCAAAACATAGTGCGCCTGCGCTTCCTGAGGTCGAATTTTGACCATTAATTTAACCAACGAGATCAACTGCGGCGGGAGAAAATTTATATATAATTAAAAACATTTTTTGAATACGAATTCACTGGTATACTTTTTGCTCCCGTCGTAGTCAGTTTTGTTGGTTAAATTTATGGTCAAAGTTGAAGCACAGGAATAGATGAAGCACTATATTTTGGAACGGAGGGAGTATATCAATACCCTCAAATACAGATGTGGGGCGCTCATTCATGCCCTGCCCTCGATCACGCCCTCTTGTGTGCGTCGCTCCTCTCTCTGCGCTCGTCGCCCCAACCTCTCTCCTCGCACGAACCGCCGCCTCCCTGGCAACCCCCAATCTCCACTCCTCTCTTTGATAAAAGATCAAGATTTGCTGATTAAGTCTGCTGATTCAATCTGTAAGTGGCACTAAATCTGATTTCTTCGTCAAATTCATATTCCACTTTTATCGAAAATTCAACTCTACTATATCTTAGGGTTTGTTTGATGTGTTGATTTTTTCTTATAGTTGCTTGAAGATCCGGGTGGAGAATCTAATCACAAGGATTACATAATCTAGATTAGGCCTCAAGTCACACCCCATCCTAATGTCAAGTAAGCTAGCAAGAAGGTAAGTAAGAAAATAATGGAGCGTTTTCTGAATTTGAAAAAAAAATAGAGGTATCTACTTATGTAATCGGAGCTTACAAATATGATTTTTTTATTTATGTGAGGTTACTAAAAAACATTATGGATATGTTACTCAATACGAGCTACACAATTTTTATGGATGTAGTATTGGTTTTTTAGGGGATACATTAGTGTTATTTGTTTGTGTTGGCCCCGGCGACCTTATATCCTGGCTTCGCCCCTGTCTTCTTTGTTTCCTTCTCAGTTCTTATTGGTTTATTCGGGTTTTCTTCTTTATTTTCCAACACATGCCTACACTTTTTATATGATTGTACATTTTTCATATATATTAGGGACATTTTGTTTACACATTTTATATTATCTAAATACTTGACTAACATTCTTGCAATTATATGTTTTTATGTCCACTATTTTCATACAAATTGAATATTTTTTGTATACATCTAGGAATTCTTTATATATGTTCATAATTTTTTTAAATGACTTAACATTTTTTTAAATCTTCTTTCGAAGATGTTTTGAACACATGTTAACACTTTTTATGGCATGATTAATTATCGTTGACTACAATGGATAAGTATATTTTTTTCAAAAATGTCACAAGCATTTTCTTTGAAATGCGTGAACATCTTTCTAAATGACACATACATTTTTTATTTTTACAAAGACAATGTTTGAATGCCTTGTACATGTTTTTGAAATGCGTGAACATTTTTCAAATATTCATACATTTTGTTTAATTTTAGTTTTAAGTAAATAATATTTCTTGAATGGTATAAACATTTTCAAAATTTTGAGAAAGCATTTGTTTACATGACATTTACATTTTTTTAATGTGCAAAACACTTTTTAGGAAAGTAACCTAATTATTTTATCAAACTATATAAAATTATTATTTTCAAAATATAAACTAAAGTAAAAAAATACGTGCGATGTTAGTTGGACATCAGTGTGATGAGACCACGAGGTGATTGGGCCGGTGCAGTACCAGGTACGACGCCACTGTCGGGCGTGCCTATGTCTCGGCCAAATCCTATTCGGCGCCTTAAGCGCCGAATACAGGCCATTTGGTACAGGGCGCACCCCCCCCC
Organism: Aegilops umbellulata; assembly: GCA_032464435.1. Lineage (NCBI taxonomy): Eukaryota > Viridiplantae > Streptophyta > Magnoliopsida > Poales > Poaceae > Aegilops > Aegilops umbellulata. The sequence continues at coordinate 371,415,901 of CP136060.1, forward strand.
CCCCCTGTACACTTGGTTTTATAGCGGGCCGGCCCATCTTGCTTTCCTGTTTCTTAAAAATTCCCCAAAAAGGTGCGCTGGCCGCGACTCGAACCACGGTAGCTCCTATTGGACGCATTCTGCGTAAAACAGCGACGTGACGCACGCACGAAACCCCCGACAGGGCCGGCCCAATACAGCGAGCGCGCCAGTTTGCTTGTTCCGTATCGCTGGAGACAAGCTAACCAGTAGACCTAACAACCGTTGCTGCTAAAATGCGAAGCGTCCTAGTATAAAAACTAATACCAACGAAGAATTTGGACAGTTTTTTTTTTCAAAAATTCCTTCGAAATTGTGAATTATTTTTAAAAACGAGCACTGTTTAAAAAATACAATAAAAAAATAACAAATCAGACTTATTTTCAAATTAAAATAAAGCTAAAGTCATGAACATTTTAGAAAGATTTGTTTTTGAAAGTCGTGAATTCATAACATTATTTAAAATTGCAAAACACTTTTTGAAAAAATCCTAACTTTTTCCAAAATTTGAGTTATTTTCTGAACATACGTTTTTTTTTCAAAAATGCGAACAAATTCTATGAAAACGAACAAATTTTGAATTTCCCAAAACATTTTTCGAAAACATTAACATTTTGGGAATTTGAGAACAATTTCTTAAAGCACGAATGAATTGTGAATCTTGAGAACAAATTTGGAAGCATGAACATTTTTTGAATCTAGAGAACAAATTTTGAAACGGAGAACATTTTAGAAAGATTTATTTTCAAATTAAAATAAAGCTAAAGTCGTGAACATTTTAGAAAGATTTTTTTAAAGTCGTGAATTCATAATATTATTTAAAATTGCAAAACACTTTTTGACAAAATCCCAATTTTTTCCAAAATTTGAGTAATTTTCTGAACGTGCATTTTTTTCAAAAATGCGAACAAATTCTATGAAAACGAACAAATTTTTAATTTCCCAAAACATTTTTCGAAAACATTAGCATTTTTGGAATTTGAGAACAATTTTTTAAAGAACGAATGATTTTTGAATTTTGAGAACAAATTTGGAAGCACAAACTATTTTTTAAAGCATGCACATTTTCTGAATCTTGAGAACAAATTTGAAAAATCCCGAAATTTTTTGGAAGCGCGAACAATTTTGTAAAGCACGATCACTTTTTTAATCTTGAGAACAAATTTTTAAATGGAGAACAATTTTGAAAAATCCCAAACAAATTTGGAAGAGTGAACATTTTTTGTCTATGTGAACAAAAAATTGAAATCTGGTACATTTTCTGAATTTCGAAAGTTTTGAAGTTTTTTGTGTAACAAAGACAATTTTTTAATTTTGAGAACATTTTTTAGAAAACTGACCATTTTTTTAAACACGAACAAAATTTCAAATTTTCGATATTTTTCAAAAAAAGAGAAGAAAAGAAAAAGAAATAAAAAAGAAAATCCTAAACATTGTGTAAAACTGCAAACATGTTCTGAAAAAGAAAAGAAAAAATGAAAAAATGAAAAGAAACAGAAAAAGAAATTTTTTAAAAATAAACAGAAATGTGATAAACCAATAAAATTAAAAAACGGTTTATGGAACCTTCTAGAAGGTTCACAAAACCGGAGTGGGAAGTTCGAAGTGGGCCGGCCCAAAAGCATCGCTCGGCGCTCGCCCCTATGCGAAGCGCCGGCAGTTTGCCGCAGTGAGCGGCCAATAGGATTTTCCTCGAACCACGCCCGTTCGTTTAGGTAGCCATCACAACAACCAATTGAACCAGATAACCACATGTGCTATGGTGGTTCTTTTTATTTTCTTTATATATAAACGCAGAAAAGGCAGTTGTTTTCCCTGTTTCATTTTCTATCTTTGTTTCTTTTCACTTTCTTATTAAAATGAGTGAACTTTTTAAAGGTGATCAAATTTTCGCAAAATCGATGAACTTTTTTCAAGTTCGATGAACTTTTCTCAAATTTGTTGAACTTTTTTCGAATGTGATGAACCTTTTTTCAAATTGATGAACTTTTTCTCAAAGCTGATGAACTTTTTTCAATCTCGATGAACTTTTTCTGAAAATCGGTGAACTTTTTTAAAGTTGATGAACTTTTTTTGAAAATCGATGAACTTTTCTTGAAAACCGATGAACTTTTTCAGTTTTATGAAACTTTGAATCGGTGAATGTTTTTGAATACATGATTTTTTTTTTACCTAATTCGTGATTTTTTTTAAATATGTGGACATTGAAAATTTGTTCATATATCTTTTCAAAAGAAATCCCTTTTTTCTAAAAAGCTCGTCTAAAGTTAGTTCTTAGAGGTTTCGTGTTGCAATCTATCAACAAGAGCTTAGTAGGTCTATTGGTTGGCCCACTAGCGTGGTGCAGTGGGCGCCAGGTTGCGTCGACGGGCGCATAAGGCGCTGGGGAGGAGCTCTCTATGTCTCGCTAGAAGCGAGACAGTAGGACCAAAAATGCGGACACAGGCCTTCAGTCCTTTTTTGGTCCATTGCTGTTACTACAATATTTTTTGTTCGTTGTTTTGTTTTATTATTTTACTTTTTTCTTATAATTCGAAATATTCTGAACAAATCTATTTTAAAAAGTTATGTATAAAAGTTGAAAAACGTTAATCATGCATTTGAAACATTAAAAATGCATAGAAAATTGTTACTGATGCATACAAAATATGTACAATTCGTATGTTTTTTTTGAAATCTTAAAATTCAATTTTCATATTTCAACGTTAACCATGCATTTAAAGAAAGTTAAATGCGCATAGAAAAAATTCGATGTATAAAAAATGTACAATGCATATGGAAAAAAAATTAGACGTAAAATAATATAAATTTTGAAAATATTATTAAATTATTTGGAGAATATTAAACGTGTTTATATAGAATGGTCGTGATGTATTAAAAATATATAATGAAAAAATAGACACAAAAATACATGTTTAAAAATGTGAATCTTGTATTTGAAAAATATTAAACGTGTATATATATAATGTTTGTGATGTATACAAAAAAGTACAACGTTTATGGAAAAAATGATATTAAAAACATATGTTTTATTTCCAAATGCTAAACGTGTATATGGAAAATGTTCCGGGTGTATAAAAAAATTACACTTGTATGTAAAAAATAGACATAAAAATATAAGTTTTTAAAAATGTTAACCATGTATTTTAAAAATGTAAACATGTATATAAAAAAATCATGATGTATAAGAAAAATGTACAAAGAAAACGAAGAAAATCGATAGAAAAAAGAAACACAAAGAGACAAAGAAAAACGAAGAAAACAAAGAAACAAAACCAAAAATCCCAGTAAAAATGGAAAAGAAACAAAAGAAGATGAAACCGGCAAAAACTGTGAAAAAATGAATGAAAAAGATGAAAAACAGAAAAGCACTGAAGAGAAAAATGAAACCAGAAGACAAAAAAAATGGAAGGAACCCATACGTAGAACAAACGAGAGCGACCGCGCTAACAAGCCGGCCCATACGCACGAGCCCTCTAGGTGAGATGGATGCTAGGGTTAGCAGTCAGGGGTGTTTGACATATTGTCGAACACCTAGGGACTCAATGACAAGAGGCTCGGCGCCAGAAGGCAGGGCAATATTCGAGTGTTCGCGGATGAGTAGTCGGAGATGTGAGGAAAGGAGAAGATTGGGCGCCAAAAATGGATTGGCGGCGAAGGCAAGGGCGAGCAAAAGAGACATGAAGTGTATGATAACACGAGGGCTCGGGCGAGTGGAAAATTTCCTTGCACCAAAAATTAGGAATATAGAGGGCATTGTAAAATCCCTCCCCTTTCCTCTTTTTTTTTGAGGGGCCCTCCCCTTTCCTCTAAATCGAATGTTTGTATGCTTATTTATTTAGGTCACTTTTTAGAAAATAGCAATGGAGCATAATAGTGGTGGAGTCTTTATTTTATATTTTTTGTAAGTGAGGGCTGGGTGGGAGGCCTGGACACTTCAGCATTAATCGCCCCTGCCAACAGACTGATGCAGCCATGAATGCTAATGTAGGGTGAAGAGCAAATCTTTTACGTGGTCGGCGTAACAAATTAAACCGATAGCGATGCATCTGGACGAGGGTTCACACGATCGAGATTCAGATGAACCCGGTGCAGTTCGGCATATACAATCAATAATAAATTAGGATCATATATGCGCGTACGCTTCATGAGTCCTCTAAAAAGAAGTCGAGCATCTATAGGCAGCCAACCGAGTAAATTGCATAGAAGTACCACAATTCGGGCATTGAAAGCAGATTGATATCAAGATTGGTAATTTTTACGTGTCAGTACCAACTTTGGGGCGAGGCGTTGCAAAAGAGGCTAAAACAGCTGTTTATACGTATTGACACGGAAACTGACCGGTTGGGCCCGCCTGTCAGGTGCTGACGTGGCATGTTTTTTGCAGAAAACTCCCTGGAATCTCCTCTCTCTCCCCCGAACGCTCTCCCCCTCCTCTGTCTCGATCTCTCACACACAGTTGACGTCTGCCTGTCGCCGTTCGTGCCCGACGCCGAGCTGCGGCTGCTCCCGGCGTGCCGGCACGCGTTCCACGCCGCCTGCGTCGACGCGTGGCTCCGCAACACGCCGTCGTGCCCGCTCTGCCGCGCCGCCATCTCGCTGCCGCACCCGCCTCTCCCCACCGCCTACACCGCCGCCGCGCAGCAGGAGCCGTTGGACGCGAGGAGCAGCAGCAACGCGTCCAGGAGCTTCCGCGTCGAGATCGGCAGCGTGAGCAACCGACGCTCGTCCGCCGCGGGGGACGACCGCCGCACATACTCCCTCGGCTCCTTCGACTACCGCGTGGACGAGGAGGTGGAGGCCGTGGTGGCGCGCATCGCGCGCCCCGCGGCGGCGGCCAAGTCGGCGGTGGCCGGGCAGCGCGCCGCGCCGCAGGGCCCGGGCGAGGTGCTGGCGGAGGCGGCGGGGTCGCGCGGGTGGCTCCGGGAGTACGTGGACCGGCTGGCCTCCTCGGCGTCGTCTCTCTCCGGGCGGTGGAGCGCGCGGTGGAGCCAGAGCCACCACAGCCACCGGTAGGAGGACTCGTGGCGGTGGGACCCCGAGGCGGCGGCCATGGCGGCGCCGCGGGCGGCGGACGAGGACGAGGCGGGCCTCATGGGCCTGTACCGCTGGATCGTAGGCGTATAATAGGAGGAGGGGGAGAGATCGAGACAGAGGAGGGGGAGAGAGAGGAGATTCCAGGGAGTTTTCTGCAAAAAACATGTCACGTCAGCACCTGACAGGCGGGCCCAACCGGTCAGTTTCCGTGTCAATACGTATAAACAGCTGTTTTAGCCTCTTTTGCAACGCCTCGCCCCAAAGTTGGTACTGACACATAAAAATTACCAATCTTGGTATCAATCTGCTTCCAATGCCCCAGTTGTGGTATTTCTATGCAATTTACTCCAGCCAACCGCTCGCTTTTATCAGAAAAGGTTCTTCGCCCCACTGCTGGTGTTGGTGTCCTCGGAAGATCCTCGATTTACTTTGAGCTGCAGGTCGTCGTCGTCCATGGAGGAGGCCAAGAAGAAGCCGCGCGGCGTGCTGGACCTGGAGGCGCAGTTCGCCTTCTTCCGGTCGCAGCACCGCCACCCGGTTAACGCCGCCGCGCACGCGCTGCTCGCGGGCCCCATCCTCTTCGGCAACCTGCTCATCCTCTACTTCCTGCCCCTGCCCTCCCCGCTCGACCCGGCCCTCGCGCTCTCCCTCGCCTACGGCGCCGCCTACCTCGCCGTCGACCGCCGCGCCGGGGCCCTCGCCGCGCTCCTCCTCCTCGGCGCCTGGGCCGCCAGCCGCGCCCTCGCCGCCCGCCTTGGATTCGCGCTCGCGTGGAAGGTCGTGCTGGCCACGGAGCTCTTCTGCTGGACCTGGCAGTTCCTCGGCCATGGACTCTTCGAGGTAACGTCCGATTTGTTCCCTGAACCTCCGCCACGTTCCTGGTCACAGGCGACCTGACATCAATTGCTGTTTTTTGCTTGCTGAATCTGCTTCTTCTTGCAGAAGAAAGGGCCAACGGTGAGTGAACTTCCGGCGGTGTTCCTGATGGAGCCATTCCTCATCCTGCTGCAGGTAAACGTCAATTCATCCTCTGAATCTTCAAGATAAACACAAATCATGTGCGTATATGAATGTAGCAAAGATGACATAATCAATCTACTAGAGATTGAATGGACATGGAGTTCTTAACAACAGTTCTAAGTTGTGCACAGATGCTCAACAAACTGTTTGGCTACGAGCCATATCCTGGATTCAGCAAGAACGTGGATAAGAAGATGGAGGCTGATCTCAAGGAGAGCAGAGAGCTCGAGCAGAGGAAGATCAACTAATTGGACATGCTCAGGTTGATTCATATAAATAGCAAAGTGCGTGTGCCTACCATTTGTGATGTTTATGCATGCTGTCATAGATATTTGTAGAATAAAGTGAACACCGAACTTTCTGTACACGATGATATTGTGCTATTGAAGCATCTTTTCCCAGTCGCCGGGAAGAAGATGCATCCTGGCTGCAGGTTTGCAGCTCCAAATTTCACTCGCTGAATACTCTGCTAGACATTTCATCAAACGCCTCATGGGCAAGCGTAGCTGCAACTGTATCCGGCTCGAGACATCCTTCTCTGAATGCTCTGCTAGACATTTCATCGATCTTTTTTTTTTTTGCAAGGAATAGCTGTATCGGATCTGCCGTGGTGTTTTGCCAAACCAGCAGACGCACGAATGGGCCATGGGAAACCCGGCCCAGCCTGCCCGACCCGACCCAGCCTTTTTTATCTACGGCCGGACCTGGGCCTAAACTTTGACCCCAAAGGCGGGGCCAAGCTTGGGCTTGGCATATTTGTGTTTTAGGAAAGAGGCCTGGGCCAAGGCCCAACGGGCTTTTCCTTTGATGGGACGGGCCTAGGCCTGAAATCTAGGCCTGACAGCTAGCCCGGGTTGGGCCTGGGCCTAGGTTTTCTGCCACGGGCTTTATTAGGCCTGTCCCAAAGCCTTGGCCGACCCGACTTATGGCCAAGTATACCCCTGACGCTAACAAAACCTGAAGCAAACTGAAGAACAGAAATTTAACTCATGGTTGTCGGAGACAATTCCGACAGATCCCTAAGTAAGGCTGTCCGGAAAAGATAAATAGGCCGGACGGTAACAAGAGGCGACTCTTTACCTAGATTCGGGCTCTTGACTAGGGGCATACAAAGTATACAAGGTACACAACGGAGAGATTGTATGTTAATGTTTTCTAAGATGTCTCTATCGACTAGATATCGGGGCCCTAAAGTTACAAAAATCCTAGTCGGCTACGTCGGTGAAGGAAAGTCCTCCGCGAACCTGACTTCCGTGTTTTGAATGCAAGGCTTTCAAATCTTCTTTCTAAAGGCCATGTGTGCCGGCATGAACATGATGGCCCAGGGCAGACCTACAATCGGAAAAGCTTGTCTCAATCTTGTCCTTTATATGAATGTATCTATCACTAATTTGGTGTTAGATACATCCATTTAAGGGACAAGCATTTTCAGACGGAGGGAATATATCCGTCCGGTACCCATATACCCTGCCCATATGCGTGAATGCGAGTATAGCATCCGTCACGGCAGTCAGGTCACTTTTTCGGTCGCTTCACGTACTCGTTCGGTTTGGTTGTTTTCTTTATCGTTTTCTATTATTTTTTCTTTTGGTTCCGTTTTTTTTCTTCACCGGTTTTCTGTTTTTTCATAGTTTTTTTGGCTCTTTCATGGTTTTTACCGGTTTATCTTTTTTTCTTTCTTTCTTGGTTTTACTGTTTTCACTTTTATTTATTTTTGCCTTTGTTTTTATTGTTTGTTTCTTTTTTATTGGTTTTTTGTTTTTTTACATTTTCCGTATATATCAAGAACACTTTATGACAACTTATTTTTTTATGTCTGCTTTTATAGTACAAATTGTACATTTTTTTTATAGACTAGGACCATCTTTTATGAACACGTTTCACATTTCAGAAATACATGATTAACATTTATAACCATATATTTTGATGTCTACTTCTTTCATAAGGGTTGTACGTTTTATGTATACAACAGAAATATTTTATATATGCACATTTAAAATTTTCCAAATACATGATTAACATTCTTTAAAACATGCGAATATTTTTTACGTCTATTTTTTCATATACATTGTACATCTTCTGTATACATTAGGTACATTTTCTATACAGACGTTTAACATTGTCCAAATACACGATTAACATTTTCAAAAACTTATTTTTCTATGTCTACTTCTTTCATATACATTGTACAATTTTTGTATACATTGGAAACATTTTATATGTACACATTTAACTTTTTTTAATGCATTATGTAAAGTGTTTTTTGTAATATGTATATTTAGAATATTTGGAAGACAAAAAAGTAAATAAAAAGAACAAAAATGAAACAAAAAATGTAAAAAAACAATTCAAAACACATACGCTTTTGAGCCTTGTGGCCTCCCGTGCGCTAGGTCGGCCCAGTCTTGCGCTTCACGCGAGGCAGCCATATGTCTCGCTATAACGAGACGGCGCACCCCCCAATATGTGGGAAGAATATGGGGACGCCAAGACGCGCCGGTCTCGTTGGATCCAACCCATGCTGGCCCATCTCGACCCCACAAATATGCATCCCTATCCGCATCCGAGGCCAAACCATAGCCACTCCATTTCCAGTCCGCTCAGCTCCCCTACAAGCTCCTCTCGGCAAGCTATCCCCGGCATGGTGGGCAGCAGATCTAAGACCGCCAATTTCGGATCCGTCGATTGGGACCTCATTTCATGGGGGGCAGTTGATCTAAGACCGCCAATTCCAGATCCGTGGACTGGGACCTCATTTCATGGGGAGCGAGGAGGAGTTAGTCGTTCGGTTGGCTCTCCTCCGGTCCCGAAGGAAACACCAGCTCTGCAGTTGGAGCCACTCTGGTTGGAATCCATTGCGCCTGCGCAAGTGGCACTTGGATCTGAAGGCGGCGGCGGCTCGAGGCGCTTGAGCGCGGCGCAGCCGGATGCCGCAAGCATCGGGTGGAGGTACTGCCACACCCAACTGGACGACCCGAGTTGTCGGCGCAACCCTTATGGTGGATCCTCATCCTCATGAGTAGGTCTCGGATTCTGAGGTCAACACCATGAGACGACACGACCACTGATGTGTCGAGGACCGTGTGCCCGCTGGGCGAGCGAGAAGGCGCCGCAAGCCGCGAAGGCCAAGTCAGACTCCACTTCGGACAAGACCGAGGATGCCCGCCGTGCTTGCATCCTCAGGAAGCGGTAAGCCTAGACAACGCGTGCCCTCGCGAAGGAGCAAACCCTGGAGGCCAGTGCCCTTGCTCGGTTGCCCCACAAAGAGGAGGAGGAGGCCGGTGAGGATCGGACAACTCTGGGAGTGAACAAATCCGGCTTCATCCATATTACGTTTTCGACCGCTGCTTCCATGATGAAGACGACAATGGCAAAGGTGGCCATGGGTGAACTGTCTCCATAGCCATATAATTCATAGCTAGTACAACATGTCAATTTTCCTAATGGCATGTATGAACTCGGCTATGGTATGTATGTGTTGACCTAGATGAATTATGTGTATTATTTTAATGTTGCATGACATTATATGTATTCGAGGATTTGCAAACCAGGAAGACAGTGGTGAACACTATATATATATAGCCTAGAGTACATAATCAACTTGAAGTACAAGACTAGCTGGAATAATTCCTAACCTATCATATGTTTCCTAATTAATCATTATACTCAACATCCTCCCCCCTCCCCCCCTCTCCTCGAGTCACAATGGTAGTGACGCAGACTGTGAGACTGGAGAAGAATCTGAAGGCAAGCCGACGGACACCTCCCCCCCCTCCCACACACACACAGAGTCGTAATGGTCAATGCATCGCGGAAGGCGTGGCTGGCATAAAAACCGACGAGGTTGCTCAAGCAAGGCGGTAACCCTTTGTGCCGTTTGTCGAGGTAGCCGAGAGCGTGGGTGGTGTAGCCGTGCGAAGAACGCCGTGATCGATGTCGAGTCGGGGTTGGCGGTGTCAAGGAAATCGCCGTGGAGTCACGGGCGCAAAGAGGCACCGAGTTAGTCATAGGCGCAGTGGTGTCGATTAGTGGTGCACCGGGAAAAAACTGTTGTTGACGACGCGTCGCGCTGAGTTTGCCAAGCTTGGGAACACATTATGGACGAAGACGTGCATCGGTGTTGCCAGCATCGGGCATGCATCCGTAAAGAAATGCTATGAACGCTTCAGTATTTCTTTACGCGGGGAGTACATCATGTAGCAGAGCTAGTTGTTAAGATAACCAAAATAAGAGCGTAGTGGCACTTTTTCTCTGTGAAGCTAAACGTCAGCTAACAAGATTAACTTCAGCTTCCCCGCAAAAAAAAAAAATGACAGCTTGGACGACTTGCCATGTGCAAGCATAAATATCTCACTGCCTAAAGTGCGTCGACCGGTTCTCATTGAACAGGTCAAACTTGCTGGTGCGTGCTTGGCAGCTGGATCGTGGACGTGGAGAGCTAGGCGTTGTACATGCTTCATTTCGCCAGCAATAGATAGGCGCCATGCACTCATCCCACTCCTTTTTCCGGCAGCCAAAGCACTAGTATACAGTAAGAGCATGTACGGTCGGACTGTTCAAAATTGCCACATCTTTATCTTTATCTTTATCTTTATCTAATGATAAAACAAATTGAGTTTCTGGTCGTCCCTCATGGCATTTTTCAGAAAAGTCTTTCTATTTCAGAGAATTCAACCCGTAGTCCTGTTTTAAGTTAAAACGAATCGTTTTTATGTATTTTACAGTTTTCTTGAAATCAACCCGCAGTCCGGATTTAAGTCGCATCCGAACCGTTATTTTACATGTTTTGAAATCCACCCTGATGTTTTAGGTACTTCATCCGCGAATTATATTTAAGTCAAACAAATTCTTTTTTAAATCATCCATATCTTTTAAACCGTAACTCCGATTTGAACATGTTATATATGAAATTTGATTAGAAAAATATGTAGAATATGAATACGAAATTATTTTTACCTGCTAAGTGTTTTTAAATATTATTTTGGAAAATATTTAAGTCAAACAAATGATTTTCTAAATTATTCGTATCTTTTAAACCGTAACTTCAATTTTAACATATTATATATGAAATTTTATTAGAAAAATGTGTGGAATCTAAATATGATGTTAATTTTTTAAAAAAAATATTATTTTGTAAGCAAACTTATAATTTATAGCGCAAGATCCGTTTTTCTTTCGTACCGGCGGCAATCCGAATTGCAAATAAACACCCCACTATAACCATATAGGAAAAAACAAAAGATCAATAACTACACATGCATACCTCTGAAAAATGTCACAGGGAGAGTGAGAGAAAGCGAGCGAGAGAGACAGAGAGGGAGGAGAGAGGGAGAGAGAGACGCCTTAGGATTAACCATGTTCAAACACGTTTTTGTTTTGTTTTGTGTGAACACCGAGGCCATCGCCGGAGAGGGTGAGAAGGAGGATAAGCGCCAACACAAATATGATGCCTCGCAAAAATAAAGGAGATGGACCTATTATGGTCTTGAGTGATGGTTGTTGGGTTAAAAGCATGTGTTATGTTTTCTCTCTCGTTGCAACACACGGGCTCTTTTGCTAGTATATGTTTATCCGCGGACACTAGCCGGTCAACTCTCATTTGGCCAGTGCTACCGCCACAATCTCAAATCCAAACTCCTATGCATCTACATACTTGATCATACATTAGCAAACAAAGTAGTACATTGAAAAAAAACTACCATATTTTTACTCTTCCTCGTCGTCAGAGATGTCGTTGATCCCCGTGCCAGATGGAACAACCTCGTGGTGCGTCTTCAGCTTCTCTTCCTCTTTAATGTTTGGCATAAATAGCCGCATTTGGCCCTTCGGGCGGCGCGCTGAACAAGCGGCATGAATGCGTCCTCATCAAACCGGAGGAGGCATCCGGCGGACGCGTGGCTTTCCACATGGGTCCCTTCTGTCGGGTCTGATCCTTGAATGCCCGTGACTCCCTATTTCCACCCCAGATATGGGCTGAGTTTGAGGGGTGTTGGACATCCCAAACGCATAAGACCGGTTTAAGGAGGGCGGTTGGGTCACATTTTCGTCCGCTCAAACGTATAAGGGGATTTGAGGATCCGGCTGTAGATGCTCTGACAACTGAGGTGGTGTGAGGATAAATCATACTTCATGCAATACATTCATAGGCGGATCTAGGCCCCAGGCAACCCAGGCATTGCCTGGGGCGTGAGAAATTTCCCAGCCTATATATCTAGAGAAAGAAAAAATGGTCCGGGGCGCAACCCACTTCCTACCCCTTTGGCCAAGCCAATATAAAAAAAGTGAACGGGATCAAGAAAGACAGAAAGGGCATGTGAAAGATCGAGGATGTCGCTTAGAGGGGGGGTGAATAGGCGCTTTAAACTAAATACGATTTAGACTTGAACAAATGCGGAATAAACCTAGCGGTTAAGTTGTCAAGCACAAAACCTACAACAACTAGGCTCACCTATGTGCACCAACAACTTATGCTAAGCAAGATAAACAACTATGTGATAGCAAGATATATAACATGAAACACTATGGCTATCATAAAGTAAAGTGCATAAGTAAAGGGCTCGGGTAAGAGATAACCGAGGCACGCGGAGACGATGATGTATCTCGAAGTTCACACCCTCGCGGATGCTAATCTCCGTTTTGAGCGGTGTGGAGGCACAATGCTCCCCAAGAAGCCACTAGGGCCACCGTAATCTCCTCACGCCCTCTCACAATGCAAGATGTCGTGATTCCACTAAGGGACCCTTGAGGGCGGTCACCGAACCCGTATAAATGGCAACCCTTGGGGGCGGTCACTGAACCCGTACACTTTGGCAATCCTTGGGGGCGGTCAGCGAAACCCGTCAAATTGCTCGGGCGGGGGAGGGGGGGGGGTCTCCACAACCTAATTGGAGACCCCGACGCTTGCCCGGAGCTTTACACCACAATGATTGAGCTCTGAACACCACCAACCGTCTAGGGCGCCCAAACACTCAAGAGGAACAAGCTCTAGGGTACCAAGCACCCAAGAGTAATAAGCTTCTCAACTTGTAACTTCCACGTGTCACCGTGGAGAACTCAAACCGATGCACCAAATGCAATGGCAAGGGCACACGGAGTGCCCAAATCCTTTTCTCCCAAATCCCTCCAAAGCAACTAATGCTAGGGAGGAAAATAAGAGGAAGAACGAAGAAGAGAACACGAAGAACTCCAAGATCTAGATCCAAGGGGTTCCCCTCACATAGAGGAGAAAGTGATTGGAGGAAATGTGGAACTAGATATCCTCTCTCTTTTCCCCCCAAAACTTGCAAGAATCCATGGAGGGATTAAGAGATAGCAAGCTCGAAGAAGGTCAACAATGGGGGGAGAACACAAGCTCAAGGGATAAAGCTCAATGGGGAAGAAGACCCCCTTTTATAGCTGGGGAAAAAATCCAACCGTTATCCCCATTCTCAGCCCGCAACGAGCGGTACTACCGCTCTAGGGAGCGGTACTACTGCTGGTCACAACGATACTGCCGCTCGGCCCAGCGGTACTGCCGCTGGGACCTCGCACAACTCCTAAGGGAGAAAGAACAAAGAGGAGGGCCACTGAGCGGCACTAGTAGGGGCAGTAGTACCGCTTACAAGCGGTACTACCACTCCTACTGCCGCTGAACCCGACACGAGACACGCAGGTCTCGAGTCGAGGCGGTACTAGCACAGAACCAAAGCCGTACTACCGCTTGTGGCCGTGGGCGGTACTACCGCTGTGAAACAATGGTACTACCGCTTATGGCTTTCAGCGGTACTGCCGCTCCGGGGCAGTGCTACTACCACTGGCGCCCCCCTTATGCCACTTCCAAGCAAAACAGATGCTCCAGGAAAACCAGAACTGCGACAACTTCTGCAAATGAGCTCCGAATTGAGCAAACTCAAGCTTGTTGGATAGAAGACAACAGATACTATCCAACAACTACTGGTTATAGTAAGAATAGGCAAGGGAGGTATGCCAAACATATAGAAGCGTGAAACCTCCAACAAAGAAGAACCGGCATAACCTCCAACATCAAAAACATCATAGAAGATGCATGTGAACTTCGTTTTCGATGAACTTGAGCTTGTCATGAAGATGACCATAAGCTCTAGAACTCACAAAGAGGAACACCAAACAAGAACCAAGAAAGATGATGCAAGGGTGTAGTTCTTTGAGCTCTCTACGAACGATACAATCAAGCTACTCATCGAGAGCCCCCCTTGATAGTACGACAACTGATCCTATAACCCGGTTTCTCAGCTACTACCATGAGATCGGTAAAACATAAAACCTATCAAGGGCAAACATTTGCCTTGCGCATGATCCACTTGAGCTAGATGCTGAAGATCTTGTCCTCCTCAAGATGGACCACCTTTCTTGATTGCGTTGGGTCGATGAAGACTAGTTGATTGCTCCCCCATAATCCACTATGGGTGAGCCACTCTTCCGCACATCTTCACAAGTCCATTGTCACCACAATGGACGTCAAGCTTCAAGCACTTGATCTCTTCGTGATGCTCCACTTGAACTTGCACACGGCAATCTTGATGACGATCACCACTTGATGTCATCCTCTCCATGGGTTGTATGATATCTTCCTCTTGACGCAAGCCATGGACACATACCTAAACCCACATAGAACTCTCACATAGACCATGGGTTAGTACACATAGCGTAATGGACAATGCTTACCATACCATGGGATCACTTGGTCCCTCTCGGTACATCTTCTACGCTTTGTGAGTTGATCAACTTGATTCACTCTTGACTTAGTCTTGATCAACCTTGAATCTTGCCAACTCTCTTCATTTGGATGATGTCTTGAAGGTAAACATGAATGATCACACAATCTTCTTCTTCAAGACATGCTTGCAATAAGCTCAATACTCACATGATCAATCTTTGGATAATTCTTTAATAGCACCTTGGTCAACTCATAAACTCCTTGAAACCAACACATGGACGTCAAGAAATGCCTATGGACAAATCCTTCAAATATAACTTAATGCAACCATTAGTCCATGGAGAATGTCATCAATTACCAAAACCACACATGGGGGCACCGCATGTCCTTTCAGCATGTGCTGCTAGTGCGTCGCGAACGGGAGTCTTTTTGTCGAGAAAAGGAAGATGGTCGGTTTTAGGCTAGTTGATGAAGAGATTTCTCTTGCTAGTTGCCACTGTTTTCAAATCCCAATTTCTCTTGCTAGCTTTTTCACGGGGAATTTCTCTTGCTAGTTGTCACTGTTAGATGCTTGATTCAAACATGATCTTTAATTCTTAATTTTGTTCCCTTTTCATATCTTTTTCCTTAGTTTTGTTCTGCGGAGAACATAAATGTGGAATCCGATTTAGTAATTCACATTTTGCATTTGTTATTAAACCTGCTAAGTTAAAAAAACTGAATGCACCAATTTGTAATTCAAAATTTATGGTTTTTTGCGAGAAAACGTTCAATCTATTCATCTTCAACTACGGCAGTACAATGAACACAAAAAATAAAAATACTTACATTTGGGTTCGCATACCACCTAGCGACGACTACAAGCACTGAAGCGAGTGTCACGCCCAAGATGCGACCCTATCCTAAAGGAACTCGAAGGTCCCACCAAGGATAGAAGCGCATCTTGAAGACGCTTTTGCAAGGTGGATATCATTACATTAACATTACATAATAGTGGGGATACATCCAAGACATACAATGTCACATGAGTACAACAATACATCATATACAAGATCAACATCCGACTACGGATGAAACATAAACAGAAAATCAAACAATATCCACCCTGCTAGCCCAGACTGCCGACCAGGAACCTATCCCTCAATTGAAGAAGAAGCAGAAGAAAAACTCCAACACAAATAAACATCGCTCTCACGTCATGATCATCGCATAACCTGTACCTGCAACTGGTGGTGTAGTAATCTGTGAGCCACGAGGACTCGGCAATCCCATTACCATGGGTATCAAGACTAGCAAAGCTTAATGGGAAAGGAAAGGGTAAAATGGTGAGGCTGCGGCAGCGACTAAGCATGTATGGTGGCTAGCTTACGCAAATAAGAGCGAGAAGAGAAATAAAGCAAGCGGTCGTCAACTAGTAATGATCAAAAAGTGATCCTGAACTCCTACTTACGTCAGACATAACCCAGAAACCGTGTTCTCCTCTCGATCAACCCCGAAAAGAGACACTCACGGTTACACACACGGTTGGTGTATTTTAGAAGAGTTTGCTTCAAGTTTACTACAACCGGACATTAACAAATTCCCATCTGCCACATAACCGCGGGCACGGCTTTCGAAAGTTCAAACCCTGCAGGGGTGTCCCAAATTAGCCCATGATAAGCTCTCGCGATCAACGAAGGATATTCCTTCTCCCCGGGAAGACCCGATCAGTCTCGGAATTCCGGCTACAAGACATTTCAACAGTAATAAAACAAGACCAGCAAGATCGCCCGATGCGCCGACATCCCGATAGGAGCTGCACATATCTCGTTCTCAGGGCAACACCGGATGAACAATACGTACGACAACCTACGATACCCCAAGTTGCCCAGGGGCGGCACCACAAGTGGCTCTAGTTTGGACCAACACTTAGACAAGCATTGGCCCGGGGGGCTAATAAAGATGACCCTTGGGTTAATTACTCCCAAGGGAAAAGTAGGTGGTGTTGAGGCAAATGATAAAACCAAGGTTGGGCCTTGCTGGAGGAGTCTTATTCAAAGCGAACTGTCAAGGGGGTCCCATAAATCACCCAACCGCGTTAGGGACGCAAAATCCGGGAACATAATACCGATATGACGGAAACTAGGGCGGCAAGAGTGGAACAAAACACCAGGCATAAGGCCGAGCCTTCCACCCTTTACCAAGTATATAGATGCATTAATAATATAAGAGATATTATGATATCCCAACAATAAACATAAACATAATCCAACATGGAGCATTCTTCATCTTCACCTGCAACTAGCAACGCTATAAGAGGGGCTGAGCAAAGCGATAACATAGCCAAACAATGGTTTGCTAGGAAGGGTAACAAAGGTCAGAGGTTCATGGCAATTTGGGAGGCTTGAGCAGCAAGTGATAGGTAGCGCAGCATAGCTAAAGAACAAAGCAACTAGCATAGCAATGATAGTAATGAGATCCAAGATGACGGTCATCTTGCCTGAAATCCTGCTAGGAAGAAGAACGAGTCCATGAAGAAGATGAAGCCACGAAGATGAACCAAGCGTAGACGAACGAATCCTCACGATCGCAACAAAACAGGAACTATCGAGAAGAAGCACACAAGATGGTAAACACACCACACATAGACAAGGCATGATGCTCAACCAAGCATGATGCATGACAAAGCTACATGAAGCTACTCATGGCAAGAGATGATGCATACAAGAGCAACTCATCAAAGCAAGTTTAAATGAGGCCCGAAACAACATATAACAACTCCGATAAGTCCTCATATGCAAATTTCAAAATTGGTCCAGATATGAATAAGCCTTAAGTTCAAGTTTTTAAATAGCAAGTTAAGATGCACCATGATGATCTACACGAAATTCTAGTCAAGTTACATATAAAGTTCATTTAATTTGGAGCTACGGCCTAGAAGATATGAGCAAAACATGATAAACATGGCATTGATGCAAAAATGTATACAAACATCAAGCAAACACCTCAAAACAAGGATGCAACATGATAATATGAAGCTACATGCAATTCTAAGCAAGTTTCATGTAGAGCATGCTCAAAACGGAGCAACGGTGCAACACATACACCCTATACAAGTTATAGCAACAATCTGTCCAAAACAGCAAGTAGGCATCTAGCAGGCATCAAAACAACATGCTACAGGATCTCAACATGAAAACAGAAGGCATGGACATGACGTACAGGTAAAACATGACAAAACATGAACACTGAGCTATCTCCAGAAACCACTAGAACGTGCTCAAAAGGACATGGCAAGATTGCAAATAATAACAGGGTCACAGACTTAGTGGAATTCACAGGACATGGCAAAAATAACATCATGTTGCAATATTCAGAGCTATCAAACAACATGTTACAGCAAGCTATCATGTCAAACTAGAGCATGGCATGAATCTACTCAAAGCATATAACAAAAGTCCCTTAGTGACCATGAGCCAAAAAGGATCAGAAGATATGATTGCAAGCATGTGAATATAGCAAAAACATAAACAGATTCAGACTTAGTGAAAAACTGGAGCATGGCATAAACAGATAACAAGTAGGCATGTTTACGAGCTCGATGCACTCACTAAGAGGCATTGCATGACAAACTAAGCATACACCCAGCAACTAGACATGGCATAGAAGCTATACATGGCAAGAACAACAACATAGCATGCACGGATCAACTACAACAACCTTGGCAAAATTGAATAACACTTAAACAATCTTCCAGGAACATTTTATAGCAAAAGTAAAGCTTGATTTAGTCAAGCTAAGGTGCTCCATAAATGCAAACATAGGCATGGATGGATAGAGCATAACCATATCTACAAAACATCCTTACTGGTCATCCTCAAAAGAGGCATGGATATCACTATAGCAACATGAATACATGGCATCAAAATAACAGCAGACAAAGATTTAGTGAAATTCTAAGTCTCTGAAATCAGCAACATTGAGTAAGCTACTTTGCAAGCTTGAAACAATCAATACATGGCATATCATGAATAATAGATTGCATCACAGCAAAGACGGCATGTTGTAGCACATAACACATGTAGACTCCATGCACAAAAGAAAATCATACAAAAAGATACAAAAATGACAAATGAGCATATTCTGTTGAGTTACAGTAGACAACATTATATAGCACTCTTGCAAAGAGGATTAGGGCATCAAGATGGACTAAAATGAACATGGCACAATGGAACAAAATGGGGAGCACATCACAGTGAACAATTTGATATATTATATGCATGAAACGGAGCACAGAGCATGAAGTTATGGCATGTGAAATATAGCGCCAGAATGTAAGAATTAAGGGACTTGGTGGAAATAACTACCAGCACGAAAACGAGATCCATGTCGCTGGAGGAAGAAGCAGGCCATGGCAGCGGCAGTTCTGGCGACACGGGGGCGAGGGGACGGCCCGATCCGGCGGGGCCCGGCCGGATTCCGACGGAGTTGGCCACCGCGGAACCATTTTTGGCAGAGAGGAGGCTTGGGGCGGCACGTGCGCGGAGATCGGGACAGCCATGGATGCTCTTGTCTAGGTGAGAGAGAGAGAGAGATGCGTGAGGGAGCGAGAGAACGAGAGGCAGAGAGCGCAGACGGGAGGAGAGATGGCCGGCGGGGCTGGCCTGCTGGAGGAGGTCGTCGGCGGCGGCTGAGCTCCGGTGCACGCCGGCGGTGAGGCGGCGGGGTTGAGCGCTCAAGGAGGAGCGGTCGGGGCGAGTGGCAGCACGCGCTCGGGCGCCCGTGGGCTGCGGCGGCGGTGGCGACCCGGGCACGGGAGGGCCCCGCGCGGGCCTGGGCGGGCCGCGGCGGCGGGGAGGAGAGAGAGGAGGCGGCGGTCGGTGAGGTGGCGCGCGGTGATTGGCCTGGAGCGGCGGAAGAGATGACGTGGCGGCTTCTGATTGGATGGAGTGAGGTGGCGGATGGACATGTCCGGCGCGGAGGAAGAAACGTCCGGCGGCGCGAGGAGGAAGATGGCTAGGGTTTGGACCGCGAATTTGGACGGGGTGCACTTATTTATAGGTAGAAGGAGGTGGGAGTGTCCAAATGAGGTGCGGTTTTCGGCCACGCGATCGTGATCGAACGACCAAGATGATGGAAGGGGTTTAGGTGGGTTTTGTGCCACTTAGGAGGGGGTGTTGGGCTGCAAACCAAAGAGGCTTTTGCGGTTACCCGGTTAACTGTTGGAGTATCAAACGACCTCCAAATGACCCAAAACTTGACAGGCGGTCTACCGGTGCTATACCAAGGCCGCTTGGCAAACCTCGGTCCATTCCGAGACCGTTTAACACCCGCACACAAAAAGAGGCAAAAGGGGGCGCCGGGGGACATAGGAGTGCCGGATTGCAAAACGGACAACGGGGAAAATGCTCGGATGCATGAAATGAACACGTATGCAAAATGAGATGCACATGACGACATGATATGAAATGCAGATGATGACATGGCAAAGTGCAACACGCAAGCACATGACCTGGCAATGACGGCGAATAACTGGCGGACACCTAGCGCATCGAATCCGGGGCGTTACAGCGAGCCAGAGTCGCGCCGCCGCCATCGCCCTTCTGGCCGAAGCCCGATAAAACGTGTTGCAATAGATAGTCGGAAGTCGTCGTGCTAAGGCCTTATAAGACAAACTCACCTAAGACAACCACCAACTGAATTATGTGAGATATGTCGGAGAAACACCTTCACACGTTGTCTGACGATGCTAGGCGCACCACCGGGATGAAGGCTAGGCAGGGAGAACCTTATTACATCTTCAGAAAGCCGCTGCCATCTCGCCTTCCTGGGCAAAATAAATATCTAAAAACGGAGTCCTCTCCCGCCGGCAATGGTCGGGACCCACCATGCCCCATGGACCTAAGGCCACAGCAGACGAGGCAGACCGGCGCAGGGCGACAGTAACCCTAGTCGCCCTTGGAGGGGAGGCGTCATATGTCTTACTTTATTGAACATGCAATCATAGGAGGCTCATATCAATCAATCCTTTGATTTGACACCATCTTTTGTGTCATTTATATGCTAGATATTGTCTTTTAATATGTCTTACTTTATTAGTTAAACCGTCATTGAACAAACACTGCCATTGAACATTGTGTTTCAGTTTTTATTAGTTATGCCACATAACTTGACTTTTATATGCCTTGAAACTAGATATTTTTTGGGAGGAGGGGAAGGGGTGGGGGTCGAGAGATTATTTTTTGACCCTTAGTTTCTCGCTTGGGGCGTCCTGCAATCCTGGCTCCCCCACTGAATACATTCAAAATGAACACAAACTGCACAGTAGAGAGCTCAGTACCATCGTGGCAGTGTGGACTCTGCATTGGGCTGTTGCGGCTACGAGACTGCATTTAAATGAACAAAACTGCACAACAACACGAGAGTGTGCCGGCTCCCCATCAGGCGTGATCATCTCGACAAACACTGGAACCTTCACATGCATGCACATCCAGCCCGTGAGTCACGAGATTGTTGCACAGTGGTGATTCTTCATTGCGAAGCCTCCTGAACACCAAAGATTCGTTGAAGCACGTTGATGTCGTTGTGACAACTCGACATTCAAAAGAAAGAATGCCAAATCCATAAGTCATGTGATGCCACCGCTGCTAATATGATCGTTGCACACATCAAGCGCAAGGTGGAGCCAGAGAGTTGTCGGACATAACGAGGTGGCGTCCGGGCCAACGACGACGTCCCCATCGGCGACGACGGGAGAGAGGACTGCTCTGTCGGAGCTGGCGGCGCATAGGCTAGGAAGGGCTGCTGAGTGCGCGCGGAGGCGGAGCTGCGAGAGGGACGACATGGAGGAGGAAGAAGAGAGGAGATAGCAAATGGATCTGGCAGGACTAGGGGTGGATTTGGTGCAATTTGCGGTGGGGTCGGGCTGTCGGGTCCGACGTGGCGGGCGTGCCCAGGCGTCCCCATATCCGCCCCATATTTTTAGGCTGGATAAGAGGGGTGCCGGTCAGCCCGGCCATTTGAGGCCCATTTGAGGCGCCCGTCTGGGTCAAATTTTCGCGACCAGACAGTGTTCGGGCGGCTCGCCCGGGCGTATGAGTCAGATTTGAGGCGCCCGGCTGTAGACGCTCTTATTTCTCTACGCTGCTTGGCGTGCCCATGTAACCTTACGGCTTAGGCCTACTTTAAGCAATATATACGGATTGGGATCCTTGCCTCAAGGTAGTATCACATGATACCAGCCCATAGGTGATACCACGATACCATTTCAAAAAGTTTAATTTTAAATGTTTCAAAAAATTCTAAAAAAATATCATGGATGTTCACAACACATGAATGTACAATCCCTAAAATAATTAGGTTCAAATTTGAAATATACGTTGAGAAACAAAAAAAAAGAAAAATCCAACATGAATAGTGTCAAAAAGACAAAAGTCAAAACACCACTATTCACATCCGGAGTTGTCTTTCTTTGTTTCTCGATGTGTATTTAGAATTTGGACCTGAAATTTTTAGGGTTGCACATTTATACGATGTGAACATCCATAAAAATTTTAAATTTTTTTCGAAACATTTAAAATTGTATTTTTAAAATAGTATCATGGGAGTATTTGGGAAGTGGTATCACCTGATACTCTCCCGCCTGGCCCCTCTCCCTCGTCCCCACGTTGATTTCTCAAACTTATTCTCTGTATCATAAATTACACATTATGTACTTCTTCCTAGTCAATGACAACTAGTATTGATCGGAGAAAGTACTAACTGTTGGTCAAAGCATGAATTCTGATAGCCAAACTACGACTTATATATTTTTTTGAACAAGGCAAAAGACTTGCCTTTTTATCGAATAAGAAGAAGGTTTTAGAGTCGAGGCCATGAGGCCATCGGCCGAGTTATAATCCTCATTATCGCGGCATTACATTACACAAATATTTCGCCCCGGCACGGCACCACCATGAGGCTTCCTCTTTGATTCGAGCAACAAGCACACCCACTGAAATTACGTTGTTACGGAACACGTGCATTTCGCACTTTTCATATTTCCCAAAAAATCAGTAGCATAATGAAAATCAGCGCCCTTCATGGTCGTGAGGTCCCAGAAGTATTGACGCTCCATCACTCCTTGACCGAAGTCAGTCCACCCCAGTCCGCTAGGTGTACATCGTGTAAGTCGAGCCAACGACTTACATTATATAGCAGAGCCAGTTGTTAAGATAACTAAAATAAGAGCGTAGTGCCGGAGAGTGGCGTGCTCGTCCACGCCTATGAATATCCGTGTAGTGCCACCTTTTCTCTGTGAAACTACACGTCAGCTAACAAGATTAACTTCAGCTTGGACGACTTGGCATGTGCAAGCCTAAGGCCCTGTTCGGGAACCGTCCAGCTCCGTCGAATACAGGAGCGGACGAAGCGCCACTTTGGCTACTTCCAGAAAATACACTACGGGGCGCTCCGCTCCGGCCGCTCCAGGAGCGGAGCCGCGGAGCCGGAGAGCTGCCGAACAGGCTCTAAGTATCTCACTGCCTAAAGTGCGTCGATCGGTCCACGCGCACTCATTGAACAGGTCAAAATTGCTGGTGCCTGCTTAACAGCTGAATCGTGGAGTTAGGCGTTGTACTTGCTTCATTTCGCCACCAATAGATAGGCTCCGTGGCACTCATCCCACTCCTTTTTCCGGCAGCCAAAGCACTGAACACAGTAAGAGCATCTAAAATCGAACTGTCCAAATTTAACCCATATATGTTTGTCAGCGGACAGTAGCCGGTCGCCTTTTATTTGGCCAGTGCTACAGCCACAATCCTTAAATCCAACTTTTATTTTCATTCTACAAAATCCAATTTTTTTTCATACTACATCATGCAACGTAAAATTTATCTGCGTACTAGACCATACATTAGCAAAAGAACTACATTGAAGAAACTACCCTAGTTTTACTCTACTCGTTGTCTGGGATATCGGTGACGCCGTGCCAGATGGACTAGTCTCGTGGTAAGTGGCGGCGAGCCGCACCTACGCCTTCTCTTCCTCTTCGACGTTTGGCTTAAATAGCCGTATTTGACTCCTCGGACGGTGCACCGGACCGACGCCATGAACGCGTCCTCACCAAACCGGAGGAGGCACCCGGCGGGCGCGTGGCTTTCCACATGGGCCCCTTCTGTCGGATCCGACGTGACCGGCGCATCCGGGCACGCCCGGACTCCCTATTTCCGCCCCAGATATAGGCTGAGTTTGAGGGGTGTCGGACATCTCAAACAAACGTAGAAGGTCGGTTTGAGGGGGCGGTTGGGGTCACATTTTTGTCCGCCCAAACGTATAGGGGATTTAAGGATCCGGCTGTAAATGCTCTGACAACTGAGGTGGTGCGAGGATAAATCATACTCCTTGCAATACATTCAAACTGAACACAAACTGCACAGTAGAGACGAGAGAGCTCAGTACCATCGTGGCAGTGTGGACTCTGCGTTGGGCTGTTGCGGCTACCGGCCCACACCATACATTCAAACTGAACAAAACTGCACAGCAGCACGAGAGTGTGCCGGCTCCCCATCTGGCGTGATCATCGTTTTTTTTTCGAGAATGACGGGGGGGGGGGGGGGGGGAACCCACCGTTTGTTATATTACTCGAAGGACTCGGCAGTCCTACAGTGTTTTTATCGAAAAGATAAACGCAACAAGATAAAGAAAGACAACAGGGGTGGAGGGAGTGACTCGTTTATGCTAAGCACAAGCAAGGAGCAAGGCGCGAACGACCATCAGCTGGTGGCGCTCATGGTCACGGAAGCGCCTACTCCAGATAAGGAGGTCATCGGAAGCCTTCTGAAGAACCGACCTCGCGTCACACTGTTGGCGGTTGAAGACCACGTCGTTCTGTGCCTTCCAAACCTGCCAGAGGAGAACAAACAGCCCGTCTCTTCAGCACGAGCGAGAGACAGACTCAGGGGGAGCAGAGGAGAGAGCCTCGCCAACACAACGTAGGGAGCCCATGCGGCGTGATCATCGTCTCCGACAAACACTGAAGCCTGCACGCGCATGCGCATCCAGCCCGTGAGTCATCAGATTCTGTACTACAAAATGATAGACTCTGCATGTGTGAAACGATCGGCCGATGGTTTCCTTGCAAAGCTGAAACGGCATCAATTTACAGTTTACACCATAGACAGGTCCGCCAGGCACCCCCGCTGTTTATCTATCCCTCTTTTTTAAGGATTCGCTGTTTATTTTTTTCTTGTTGCATGTACAATCCATACGTACAGAGTGATGCCTCTTATGTCATGTAGGATCAGATTTCAGAAAAAATAGGTTTGAATGAAGCAGCAGGATAGGCGGATGCTTGGAGAGAAAAATGTGGTCCGGTGTATAAAATTGAAAAAGTTGAAATTAAAAGTTAAAAAGCATGTGTAGTGAGAGTCTTTATTTTTCATTCATTGATGCCGCCCATTAATGATAGCTTGCATTGAGCAGAAAAAATCAATGTAAATAACTCAAGGTATTTTTTATTATGAGACATCTGTATCCATGTGTGTAAATGCCCTGAGAAGTCGGCAACTTTTATCGCACGTAACTGTTTCTCGGCAGGTCAGCGGAAGTCAGCAAAGGCCAACCATGTCTACGGAGCGCTTGACAAGCTGAACGTAGTGTTAATGGACGACTAATTATAGCTCTGCCTAAAAGTGGGAAGACCAGACCTTGTCTTAATAGAGCGTTGAAAACCCCATTGCTAGGTGTGGCTCGACCCAACCCGGAAGAACGGTAGTGCGTGAGTGTGGACCAAACATTAGGCACATCCAACCAAAGCGGTTTTCAAGACCATACGGCAAGGTTTTCATGGTTTCTTCAATGTTTCACATGGTACTGCATTTATCATTTCACTGTCTATTTTGAAAAGCGATGGTTTCTTGCAAAAAATCCGGTACCGTTGGATTGCGCTATACCGGCAGGCCCATCGCCTATGCAGGTCGGTATCATTTTGTTTCTTGCTGATGAAGATAGGTCTTGATCGCATCAAACCCCAACAGGATGGTCCTCCGTCGGCCCTACTTCTTGTGGCCATTCACGTGAACACACATCGCATTTCTTTTTTCTACACGCATATATCTCGGCTTTAGTTGCAGTCTAGCATAGGTTTTTCTTTTCTTTTGACAATCCGCTGTCTAGCACTAGCTAGTTTGGCCTTGATTGTGTTGTTATCAGGAACACCCCTACTATGGAGTATTTTACCAAGTGGTCCTTGGCAAGTTCTAGAGATATATTGGTCCAAATTAGTTGTCATAAATTTGTCTAGATAGAGATGTATCTAAATGTGTCTAGATACATCTGTATTTAGACAAATCAAAAACAACTTATTCGGAGCGGAGGGAGTACTACATTGTTTCTTTTGAATATATTACTTCCTCCGTTCCTAAATATTTGTCTTTCTAAATATTTCAACAAGTAAGGGCATGTTCTCAACCTCTCCAACTCTCAGCTTCTCAAACTCCAAACAAAAAATCACGCCGAACGATTTAGCTCCAGGAAGCTAAATTCTCGAAGCTCTTCTAGGCCTAGTGCAATTTGAAGAAGCCGGGAAAATCGAGCTCCACGTTTACAAGAATCTGGAGTTCCACCTATTTACGCCCAATATGCCACCACCCAGGAAAACGATTCGGGCTCGTACAGGCGCACGACCCCCTCCAGGCATCTGATCCAATCGTTTTCCCTCTCCTCTCTTCCTCGTTCTCTCTCTCGAACCCTCCTGCCGCCGCTAGTCACGCCGCCACGGCCGCTCCCCCCGTGGCTGCGACGCTGGCGCCACCTCAACTGGCACCGCCGCCTCCTCTCCTCCGACTTCCACCCCAGGAGCGTGCCCCAAGCCCCTGATGCTCCAGCGCAGAGCAGAGCGCTTTAATTCGGCCATGGCGTATGCATTTTCGATCTCCTTTGTTACTGAACAATAGGCTATGCATTGTGATGGAATGGATTCGCGATGAATAGGGTGACAAATTTGATGTTCAAGTTGATGTGATTCGGGGTCTAAATCACCTGATTTGATGAGTAATTGGCAGTAGTTATGTGTCCAATTTGTTCCTGTGCGTGAGCTGAGGGTTGAGGGCAACCTGTAGCGAAGGTGGGCTAGGTGGGAGGCTCCCCTACTACAGCCCAGCCGGCCCAATACGGCGCTAGACAGGCCAACAGCCGCTGCCAGCCCGTGGTGGTGATGGAGAAGTTGATTTTGCTGAGGAACGGATGGAAGTCGCTGCGTGGAGTTGGAAGCCACTTTGAGAAGCTGGAAATGTGGAGTTTTGAGAAGCTGGAGAGGTTCAGAACAGGCCC
Organism: Aegilops umbellulata; assembly: GCA_032464435.1. Taxonomy (NCBI): domain Eukaryota; kingdom Viridiplantae; phylum Streptophyta; class Magnoliopsida; order Poales; family Poaceae; genus Aegilops; species Aegilops umbellulata. Next base: position 371,442,938 of record CP136060.1, read on the forward strand.
TAACTACATACGAAGCAAAATGAGTGAATCTGCACTCTAAAATATGTCTACATACATTCGTATGTGGTAGCCATTTGAAATGTAAAGAAAGATAAATATTTAGGAACAGAGGAAGTAGACATTAGCTAACTATGCGTAGCTCAATTGGGCAGATTCCTTGTGATGGAGCCTACCCATCTTAATTCAAGTTCTAAATTTGGCATGAGCACACTTTTCTAAATTTCTTTTTGAATTTTAACGGTTTTATTCCTTTAGTGAGAAGTGACGTGCCCATACGCAGCTTCTGAAGGTGTTCATAGTGATAGAGTGTGTATATTAATAACGGTGAGTGTATATATGTGTTCTTAAGCGTGTGCATTTGTATTGTGTTTAACAAACAAAAGAATCTATTGTGCACTACTCCGCTCATTTAAGATACATGTGCGCGTGTAAGTCTAACATTGTTGTTGGAAGTTAAGTGTGAAACCTAGTGTCAGATTGCTAATGCATGTATGCTCAGGTGTTATTCTTACGTGCATTCTGAAATTTTTGTTTCTCAATCCGGAGTTCTCTGATTGCAAGATAATTCGTTATTTTTGGGAATAAGATAATTATCTAGTGCGACATTATGCAAGCCTACTTTGTACTAAATCAGCGACGAGTAATATGAAACAGAGGGAATAGAAGTCAAAGTCTGCAATGGTCAGTTGCACACTCTACATCTATAATTGCACACATTCTCTTGTTTTAATACGATTTTGATCGTATAATGTGTACCTTAATTGACTTGGAATACCATTGCTCACCGGGGTTATAAAAAACTGTTTTGAATATTAGAAATATGTTTATGCATTTAATGAGTGCCAAACACCAAGACCGCTCTAGAAGTTTCTTTTTCTTGATGTGTAGTAGATGTCTTCACCCACCCAGTGTCCAAATGAAAAAAGAGAAGATCTCCATGGTACTCCACTCTAATGATACTGCAATATATATATTTTTTGTGGGGTAATATTAGATTTTCATTATAGTATATCTAAGAACATTACTTTCTTAGGCTATTTAGAAACAACACATCTATTAGCAAATACAAAAAAAAAAGTATTAGCAAATACAATGAGTAACCACACGTCCACACCAAAGTGGCTTGACACATTGAATTCACACTGCCAAACTTCAGGACCTTTGTAGAACTTTCTTCTTCCTTGCCATGCAAATGTCTTTGTCCATGCAAGGGCCAAACTGAAAATAATAATATCTCCACTAGTAGTTTATTTTTCCTTATATAAAGACACACACGTTGGTCACTGCAAAGCAACCAATCAACTGACCAACCACCACGAGCCAAGAGCCAACCCACACCACTCTGTGTCTGTACTCAGCGCGAGCTCACGGGCTCAGCAATGCCTCGCTCCGGCGCTCTCCCCCTCTTCGCCGCGCTGGTCCTCGCCTTGGCGGCGGCGGCGGCGGCGTCGGCCTCGAACTCCAAGGGCGCTCCGGCGGCCACCGACTTCATCCGCAAGTCGTGCCGCGAGACGCAGTACCCGTCGGTGTGCATGCAGAGCCTGTCGTCGTACGGCAAGCCGCCGCCGCGCAGCCCGCAGGAGCTGGCGCGCGCGGCGCTGTCCGTGAGCGCGGACCGCGCGCGGTCGGCGTCGGCGTACGTGGGGCGGATCTGCGGGCCGGGCCTCCGCAGCGGCAGCGGCGCCAAGGCGAAGAGCAGCCCCGCGCGCGACTGCCTGGAGAACATGGCGGACAGCGTGGGCCACCTGCGCGACGCGGCCAAGGAGCTGGACGGGAGCCTGGGCCGGGCCGGGTCGCCGGCGTTCCGGTGGCACCTGAGCAACGTGCAGACCTGGTGCAGCGCGGCGCTGACCGACGAGAACACCTGCCTCGACGGGCTCTCCCGCGGCGTGGACGCCGGCACGCGCGCCGCCATCCGGAGCAAGGTCGTGGAGGTCGCCCAGGTCACCAGCAACGCCCTGGCGCTCGTCAACAAGGTCGGGTCCGGGCACTAGCCCGGCCCGTCCCAGGCCCATCCTCACTCGGTTCGCCTTGCTGCGTACTACTGCGCTCGTACGCATGGCAGCTCGTATCCTGGTGCTCTGTAATCTTGGGTCATGTACTACTGTATTCCAGTTTCGGTGTGTTCTTGCTGTGCTGTAAAATGTACTTAGCTAAGACAATCAATTAAGAGTGTAATTAATGATAAGGTGGTGAAATTAAGCCAAAGTGTGTGTTCTCTTGCTAGTATACACTTGTTTATTCGGATAACGACGCATTTGCATCTTGCTGGATTCAGAGTCTTGGTTGCGGTTGGATGAATCAATTTCTTGCCAGGATTGGGTAGACAGCTAGGCACCCACGCACTCCCTACCTGTGCCTTGCCGAGTGAATGAGTGAATGACATATCGATGTGCGCTGCCCCTACGGAGGCGCTGCGCTGGCCCTATGTGAACGTGCAGCGCCCATCAGTCGATCTCCTATCATAATTGCATTGTGATATGACAGGGTACATCGAGTTTGGATCTTAATAGTCTTGTACACTCTTCAACGTACACCTCTGTTGTCCTATCAGGGTGTTTATAACATTGATTAAGGAAACGTATGTACGTGCTCCTGACCTCGTGTTCCCACGCCGGGGAGTGTTTGGGCAGAGCATTTCGCGGCTGTTCCCACGAATTTATTGTCGGCTTAAGCTGTGCGACATGGCAGTCTCTGACGGCCATGTGGTCATGGGACCACAATGACAGTGTCAGCATAACGCTAGAAGCCGCGGCCAGCTATGCGTCTTTTGGAGGTAGCTACATAGTTGGCTTACACATTGCAGTAGAGACATAAATATTACAATATATATTTTTGAGGTCAATTTTCTAATAATAATTAAGGTTATACCCACTTATCCCCTGTGGATTCGCCTGTCCTGTCCGTCTCCCGCTCTGGCAGCTGATGGCAGGGAGGAGAGTCCCGGTGCTTCCACTCGGTTAATAGTTTAGGTTAGGGCTTTTGTAGTCCTCGTAGGTGCAGCGCTCGGGAGGACGACAGCGCTTCTTCTTCAAGTTTGTCTTCTGAGCTTCAATCCTTCTCGAGTTCGTCCACCTAAACGTACTTCACGAAGCTCCGACGTGGATTCCTGTCGTCTTTTTGGGGCAGTGATGTTAGGGTTTCTCATTGTGTGGCGAGACTTCGTGTCAGGTGCTTTAGATATATTCAAGTGTTTAACTGCGACAACTGCGCCTCCAGGATGCTGGTCCTTAGGGGCACGTGCATGAAAACTTCTCGACACTCATCAACAAGGTCAAGCCGACTCCGATAGGGGAGCAGTCACAACGACACATGGCGGCTCGTGCTGACGGTAATAGTGGTCGTTCTATGGTCTCAAAATCTCGATATACTTTTCTTATGTTTGAGATACTTTATACTTCTGAGAAACTTTGATAATAGATCTTTTTTCATATTTTTTTTCTAATAATGAAACTGCGAGTGCACGTGGATTGTTTATACGTTGACATGTTAAAATTATAGTGAGTATTTATACATGATCACTATGATGAACCTACATTTTACTGTTAAGATGAGCCAGCGCATCATAACGGACTCCTCATGGCAGCGTAACCAACTAGGGCTCCTGTAAACCCTAGGAGAAAGATTGTCTCTAGATCAGTGTACGCCAGGAGTACAATTACATTGTGTTCAAGAAGTGATTGGCCAGTTACAAGCATGAGAAAGCTCCAGGTCAAAAAAAATTGTAGTGAGCAAAGTACAAAAGTCCACTCTGAACATTTTTTAAGCAACAATGGGTGGTCCACAGTCTAACACAACTATGCAGTTGATTCTTCATGTTCAGGATAAACCTATGAGATTCTTAGTGGATACTAGCAGTACACACACATTTTTGGATGAGTCATATTTATCCAGTCTTGCAAGTGTTCAGAAAATACCCCCAATTCCAGTTAAGGTAGCTAGTGAACTTGCTCTACAATGTAGATTTCATCCTCCTGACTATTCCTAGAAGTGTCAAGAGTTTGAATTTGTTTCAATATGAGGTTATTATCACTAGGAACTTAAGATGGAATTTTGAGCCTGGATCGGCTAGCACAATACAGTCCTATGCAAGTACGTTGGGAAGAGAAATGGTTATCTTTTTAAATGAAGATGGAATTGATTACCTTGCATGGACCTAAAACTGACACATGTCTGTTTACATTGGTTTCAATCAATTCCTTACTTGGAAATGAAGAAGAGCAATTACCTCCTCAACTACACCATCTCCTTAACAAGTATCTTGAGATTTTTGCTACACTCGAAGGACTACCACCCAGAAGGGATTTTGATCACATGATTCCTCTCTTACCGGTGCAAGGCCCGTCTCCATTAAACCATATAGAGTGGCACCTAAGTTAAAGGATTAATAAAAAGTGGAATGCTCAGAAGGAGGAACAATTCCTTTTTCTTCTCGTGTCATTTTACTTAAGAAGAATGACTCTAGTTGGAGAATGATCACGTGAGACAGCACACAGGAACATGGTATTGAAGATCCGAAATAAAGAGAGCCATCTAGTTACTACTATGGACCCTAAGGTCCTAAGGGGAGGGCTACTCACACATGGTCACAGAGGCAGCAAGGTTGATGAAGAAGCCTTCGCTGGATTCCCACTTCGGCAGAGCACCGGAACATGCCTCCAGATTAGATCTCCTCGGAATAGAAACTTCCAGCGGCCAAAAAATCAGATAAAAACATCCCAGATGTTTTCTCTATTTATAAGAATTTATGGCGGTGGGATGGATGAAAGACGGCAGAAGTGGGGCCCACATGCCCGGGGGCGCACTCTAGGCCCTAGGCGCGCTAGATGGCCATGTGGGGTCCCCCTTGGCTCCTCTCGTTCTCCCTAGATGCTTCCTGGAACCTTCGTGTTCCGAAAAATGTATTAAATTGGCACAGTATTTGACCTCCGTAGATAGAGATTTTCTATAAAACAAAAAACAAGCAAAAAAACAGGAACTGACACTGGACACTAAATTAATAAGTTAGTCCAGAAAATAATATAAAGTACTATAGAAAGTTTTCAAAAGTGATAATATAATAGTATGAAACAATAAAAAAATTATAGATAAGTTTGAGACGTATCAAAGGTAAAGCAGAGTAGATGTCCTTGGGTTAGAGAATAATTTCTTATTTGGGACATGTTATTAGTCAGGAAGGAGTGAGTACAGATCCAAGTAAATTTACAACTATAGCCGAATGGTGTGTGCCTACTTTAATGCAAAAGAAATTAGAGGTTTTCAATGATTTACAGGCTATCATGGGAAATTTATTGAGCACTACGGTTTAATCAGTAAACCTCTCGGTCAATTGCTTAAAAAATAGTTCAATTCTTATGGACCTCTCACACTGAAGTAGATTTCCAGACATTAAAGCAACCTCTTATGTCAACTCCAGTTTTGGCTCTACCTGGTTTCAGTAAACCTTTCGTCACTGAGACTGATGCCTGTGACATAGTATTGGAGTTGTGTTAATGCAATATGGGTACCCTCTTGCTTATGGGCCTAAAGCTTTAGTCCATAAGAATTAATCTCTGTTGGTGTATGAAAAAGAATATTTGGCCATTCTTCTTGCAGTTGAACTCGAGATCATATCTTCATGTTCAAGAGTTTACAATTAGAATTGATCGAAAGATTTAGCTGACAAATAAACTCAAATATTGCATACAACATGGCAACACAAGACTTTGGCAAAATGACGGGGCTACAATATAAGACTATCTACAACCACTGTTCAAGATATCTTTTGATATTCTGATAAATCGGACGATTTATTGCTTACCTTGTCTGATCGATAAGATAAATCGGTCGATAAATCAACTGATATGGTGATAAATCGCCCGATATGTCGATAAACTAGTCGATTTACCTCTTATCATGGGTTGACCGATAAGTTCCCGATAAGCGATATCCCCAACATTGTCTACAACATAAGAATATCTGCAATATAAGATTATCATCATGCAGTATTATGTTGGATTGGCATGAGAAATTTTATCAGAGACATGGGCAAGTCCTGTATCATTTTTCGTCATGCAAAACCTGAAAGAGTAGCATATCATGGGTTACTCTGTCCCTTACCCATTTTAGGAAAAAATCGGAGATGGTTACAAAGCATTTTATTAGTGGATTACTAGTTATTTTAGTGGTCATTAATTTTTTTACTAAATATATCCCTTTTATTTCTCTCCAACATCCTTTTAATGCTCAAAAAGTAGCAGATGTGCTCGTTGACAATGTTTACGAGCTACATAACATGCCCGAATCCATTGTATCAGATAGAGATCCTATTTTTAGTAGTACATTCTAGAAACTTCTAATGAAAGCTACTAGTAGTGAGTTGAAATAAGTGCTCATGCTCTTTGCAACTGATGGACAAAGAGAAAGAGTTAACAAACTTGTGGAATGCTCTTTGAGATGCTTTTATCAGTGCTCATGCTCACAAATGGTGTAAATGGTTGTCATTATGTGAGTTTTGGTATAGTACAAATTGGCATTATTCCATAGAAAAAACTCGATTCGAAATCTTATATTGCCATGCTAGATATTTTGGTATTTCCGCCACTGATTTTTGTTGCTTACAGTGACATTACTCACTGGTTGGTAGTTGGCATAACGGGCTTTTGTTATCGATTTAGTTAGACAAAGTTGCTCACATCTCAACAGAGAATGAAATCTCACGCTGATAAAGAAGAGAACTGAAAGTTATTTTCAAGTGGATGATCAAGTAAGTGTTCCTGAAGTTGCAGCCATATGTGCAATCCTCTGTGGTTAGGAGAGCTAATCACAAATTGCCTTTTAAATACTATGGGGCCTATGCCATCATTGAAAAGATTGAAGAGCTAGCTTATTGTTTGAATCTTCCTACTTCAAGCAGAATTCACCCAATTATCCATGCATCTCAACTAAAGCAATGTGTACCCACGAGAATTTAGTCTATTGTGGGACAACCCGATAGCAATTTCAGAAATTCCTAATAAATCCTAGAGGCCTATACTTAGCCCATTCGTGCAAGGCAAGGGGTGCTACTAAAGTTTAATTCCACATTGCTAGTTTGGTAGGAGTTGGACCTCCTTATAAGGGAGGTTGTTTCCCCACATGTATGAGTGTGAGAACAAGAGGGACATTCATGTGCGCTTGTCCTCCGCCGTCCGTCTTGTCATGCCACGCCTCGTCACGACACGCCGCGGGTTGGGGGAATGAGTTGAGCTGATGTCTAAATTTTTGCCACGCATGACGGTGTTGGGGAACGTAGTAATTCAAAAAAATTCCTACGGCCATGCAAGATCTATCTAGGAGAAGCATAGCAACGAGACGGGAGAGTGTGTCCACGTACCCTCATAGACCGAAAGCGGAACCGTTTAGTAATGCGGTTGATGTATTCGAACGTCTTCACAATCCAACCGATCCAAGTACCGAACGTACGACACCTCCGTGTTCAGCACACGTTCAGCACGATCACGTCCCTTGAGCTCTTGATCCAGTAGAGGGTCGAGGGAGAGTTCCGTCAGCACGATGGCGTGGCGACGGTGTTGGTGATGTGATCCGCGCAGGGCTTTGCCTAAGCACTACGACAATATGACCGAGGTGGTAAACTATGAGGGGGTGGGGGGCACCGCACACGGCTAAGAAACAACTCCTGTGCCTTTGGGGTGCCCCCTAGCCACGTATATAAAGGAGGGGGAGGAGGAGGCTGGCGGCCAAGGGGGGCGCGCCAAGGGAGGAGTCCAACTAGGATTCCCAATCCTAGTTGGATTTCCTTTCCTATTCCAAGAGGGGGAAGAAGGGAAGGAGAGGGAGAGGGAAAGGAAAGAGGGGGCCGCGCCCCCTCCCCCTAGTCCAATTCGGACTGCCGTGGGGGGCACCTTGTGTCCTGCCCTCTCCTACTCCCTTATGGCCGAATAAGGCCCATAAGTTCCCCGGGGGGTTCTGGTAACCCCTCGGTTCCCCAATAAATATCCGAAATGTCCCGAAACCTTTCCGGTGTCCGAATACCTTCGTCCAATATATATATCTTTACCTCTCAACCATTTCGAGACTCCTCGTCATGTCCGTGATCTCATCCGGGACTCCGAACAAACTTTGGTCACCAAAACACATAACTCATAATACAAATTGTCATCGAACGTTAAGCGTGTGGACCCTACGGGTTTGAGAACTATGTAGAAATGACCAAGACACATCTTCGGTCAATAACCAATAGCGGAACCTGGATGTTCGTATTGGCTCCTACATATACGAAGATCTTTATCGGTCAAACCGCATAACAACATACGTCATTCCCTTTGTCATCGGTATGTTACTTGCCCGAGATTCGATCGTCGGTATCCTCATACCTAGTTCAATCTCATTACCGTGAAGTCTCTTTACTCGTTCCGTAATGCATCATCCCGCAACTAACTCATTAGTCACATTGCTTGCAAGGCTTATAGTGATGTGCATTACCAAGAGGTCCCATAGATACCTCTCCGATACATGGAGTGCCAAATCCTAATCTTGATCTATGGCAACTCAACAAACACCTTCGGAGACACTTGTAGAGCATATTTATAATCACCCAGTTACGTTGTGATGTTTGATAGCACACAAAATGTTCCTCCGGTATTCGGGAGTTGCATAATCTCATAGTCAGAGGAATATGTATAAGTCATGAAGAAAGCAATAGCAATAAAACTAAATGATCATTATGCTAAGCCAACGGATGGGTCTTGTCCATCACATCATTCTCTAATGATGTGATCCCATTCGTCAAATGAAAACACATGTCTATGGTTAGGAAACTTAACCATCTTTGATTAATGAGCTAGTCAAGTAGAGGCATACTAGGGACACTCTGTTTGTCTATGTATTCACACATGTACTAAGTTTCCAGTTAATACAATTCTAGCACGAATAATAAACATTTATCATAATATAAGGAAGTATAAATAACAACTTTATTACTGCCTCTAGGGCATATTTCCTTCAGACGGGTATAGGAACGATCACACGGGAGCTGAAATGTTTTACTGTAGTGGAGATTAATCCAAACGACCCACATCTTTGGCTGCAGGCTGTACCTCCCGCCGCAGCCTGTTCATCTCCTTCTCATGTGTCTATAAAAGAGAGGTCGCTTCTCTCCAGAGAGACACACCAGGACATCATCTTCCTCTCGCCACCGAGTTCCAACCTCCGAGCTACTGCATGGTTCTTCCCCATCCCGGTTTGCGACGTGCACCACAGGCTGGGACAGTAGACCTCCGAAACCCCACCTCTTTGAGTCCTGTAAGGGAGAAGGGCGACCCAGTTTTGGGGAGCACTCTGCGCGACTACTGACCGGTTCATCACGGACGCTCCGGACACCGACGACCACTTCCCCAACGATGACTTCTTCCCCGACATCGACAACCTCTTCGACGACATGGTCGGCAAGGACGTTGACCCCAAGACCAATGCTTATGCCGCTATTCCATATGTTCTCATGTTCTCTGTGTTTGAAATCCTGCAACAGTTTCTCCTTCTAGTATCTACTCTACAAATGTTCTATTCTAGCTCACATGTGCAGATGCTATTTGCCTTCTCTCTTTTAGATTACATGACTTGTTTCATCTCTACTATAATAGTCATGTTTTATCTACTATTTATGTTAATAAAATCATATGGTAAATTGCTCATATTTCCAATAATCCAAAAACCTTATTATAGGCAATTTACCCCAAGTGGTTTTGCTGCATCCATGAGGCCTCATATGTTTGAGGGTGCGCACTATAAGAGGTGGAGCGTGAGAGTAGTCTTATGGTTTCAAACTATGAGTTGCTATGACGCCGATCTTAGCAAACCTGAAGGAGATCTTGATCCTCAATAGGAATAAGCTTTTCGGAAAATGGATACCCTGTTTAAGGCTGCTCTCTTGAGTGTTCTTGGTGAGAACATAGTTTATGATTATGCGTCAGTTGAGATAACGGAAAAGATATGTGGGACGCACTTGAGGCCAAGTTTGGGGTCTCGGATGCCGGCACTGAGTTGTACATCATGGAACAATTCTATGACTACAGGATGACTGAAGAGCGCTCCGTGGTTGAGCAAGCTCACGAGATACAGTCATTTGCTAGAGAACTTGAGCACTTCAATTGTATGTTACCGGACAAGTTTGTAGCCAGAGACATCATCACTAAGCTTCCTCCCTCATGGGGGAACTTTGATACCTCTCTGAAACACAAGAGACAGGAGTTTTCCGTTATGGATCTTGTCGTGGTTTTGTCACGACAGATGTACTTGTGACAGGTCAGGTGTGGAGCCATCGCAATGTAGGTTAACTTGAAGGGGTTGAGCGGGACGAAAAGACACAAGGTTTACCCAGGTTCGGTCCCTCACAACAAGGTAAAAGCCTATATCCTGCTTCGAGTTGTATTGATTGAGTATGGATTACAAGGGAGCGGAAACGCTTGACCTAGCTCTCGATTAGTTTTTTCTTGACTTAACCCGCCCAGGGTCTCGCATTTATATATACAGGTCGAAGACCTGGGCTTACAAGAGTCCAAGTCGGATCATACAATGTGACCAACTCGGTTTCTAAGTCGCCCTGCCTTGCTAGGCAAGTCGCCATCATGGCGGCTCACACGTTCCGGGTCATGTTTTCACCGCCAGGTTCTGGGCCTTCAACAGGCCCACCTTGTAAGCCGCCACCAGTCTTCATCTTTCATCTTCTTGGGCTTATTCAGGCCTTCACTTATGAGTTGCCAACGATGTAACCCGGCCCCTCCTGGGCGGGTCACACCTCGGGGTTATATCCCCAACATTAGGCTCCAAATTGATTCGAACTTGTTCATGTCAATCTTCACTGCTTTTGGTTGGCTAGTCTCCTTTTCCAATATTTAACTTCGAACGAACCATTGTAACCCACCATGACCTCATGCAAAATAAATCCAGAAAAAATCCATGACATGACAATGGATATTTTTACATTAACTAGCCATCCGAGAATCAAGGCACCTTCGGTGTTGAGATAATCATGATGTCTCCTCGATTTTCGCGCCTGCCATTTAAGTGTTTCACTCTTTCCGTTATAAATAGGCATAGGAGGGTTCCTTTTTCCTTTTTACCCCCTTCGCCTCCACTTCTTCTTCCTCCTCGCGACCTCCGCCGCATAAGAGCTCCGCCGCTTCGGTCATTCTTCACCAGCGGGTCACGACGTTGTTCATTGCTGGAAACCACCGGCGACTCAATTCGACGGTTGTAACTTTGACTTGGGCGAGGGGTCGAATGAACATGCTCACTACTGTATGAATAAGCCGCTTGCTGTGCAACAACTGTCTGAAGAAGCTCCACTGTGTTCCGGGTCTCCTCTGCAACTGGAGACTCGCCCTCGATCGGAATAGCCGCCAGTCGTGTTGCTGCTGCTATCATATTATCCACCAGGTTAGAGTAATGACCAGATGGTGTTGAAAACCGTCGTGGTGGGGTTTGATCCCTGTGGGGCGGGTCTGGCAAGCGAGGTTGAGCCGCCTCTCCGCTCCTTGGTACCTCTGCGACCTGGGTGGTACCTGGCGGCAGGTTACTTGGTCCTGCCCCAGGTATGTTGAAAAGATTCCACGCCCCATATTGCAAAGGCAAACAGCTTTGGTGTCTCCTTCGAAGAACTGCATTAGAGGCGTTTTGATCCAAGTTTAAGAGAAAAGCCTCCACCCTGATATGCTGTGACTCGGCGTCCATCTGGGCTCATTCCTCTGCCATCCTGATGTTCTCTGCATTAAGAACCTCCTGGGCTTTGGCCACCTCATCCTGCACCTTTGCAACCTCTGCATTATGCGGTGCTTGATTCGCCGCAGTGACCTCTGTTGCTAACAGAGTCACCAAAGTACCCAAGAGTTCAGATAAAACTTGAGCCGGCGGCTGAACTGAGCCGCCGGTCCCAGCCGTCGCAGCGGCAGTCGATCCAGACGCCATAGCCGCTGTTGTTGACGAGATGAGAGCCGGCCAGTGCCAGCCATGAAGATCGCAGCCCTGGAGGTCGGCTCATAGGAGTCCGAAATACTGTTACCATAGGAGTAGCCCCCAAGCCCGCCATCTTGAACCTGGTAGATGGATTCCGTGTCTATGATTGAGGACTCATCACCTGAGTAGATGGCCGTCTCTCCTCCAGATTCGGAGCCTTCTGCAAGCTCCATGCCTTGCGTGAAACCCACAAAAACGCGCTTTACCCTACGAGTCATGCACGCTGGGCCGGCTCGATGGTGTCGGTGCAGATGTCCTCAGGCTCTGACTCGCCGATCTTGCCAATGAAGACGTGAATTCCGCCAAAGGGGACCCGGTACTCGTACTCAATTGAATCGTCCTCGAGGCCTCAGCCACACTGTTGATGTAGAGCTTGCCGCGGTGACTCTTAGCCATCCGGCCCACAACGTATCCCATGATCCCTGGGAAATTGCCCTTCAAGAACATAAAACCACCATGCTCTAGCCCCACGGTGGGTGCCAACCGTCGCGGTTTTGTCACGACAGATGTCCTTGTGGAAGGACTTAGGTGTGGAGCCATCGCAACATAGGTTAACTTAAAGGGGTTGAGCGGGACGAAAAGACACAAGGTTTACCCAGGTTCGACCCCTCACAACGAGGTAAAAGCCCATGTCCTACTTCAAGTTGTATTGATTGAATATCGATTACAAGGGATAGGAAACGCTTGACCTAGCTCTCGATTGGTTGTTTCTTGAGTTAACCCGCCTAGGGTCTCGCCTTTATATACACAGGTCGAAGCCCTGGGCTTACAAGAATCCAAGTCGGATCACACAACGTGACGAACTTAGTTTCTAAGTCGCCCTACCTTGCCAGGCAAGTTGCCATCATTGCGGCTCACACCTTCCGGGTCATGTTTTCACCGCCAGGTTCTGGTCCTTCAACAGGCCCACCTTGTAAGCCGTCACCAGTCTTCATCTTTTATCTTCTTGGGCTTATTCGGGCCTTCACTTATGAGTTGCCAATGATGTAACCATGCCCCTCCTGGGCGGGTCACATCTTGGGGTTATATCCCCAACAGATTTCATTAGTACTGTTGATGTGGAAGAAAAGGCAAGAGCAAAATACACACGTGCTCGAGGTATTGAGGGAGGATCTAGTGCCAATCTGGTATGAATGAAAAACTTCCAGCCCCACAAGTTCAAGAATAATGGCAAGTTTGATGGTAAAGCAAAGTTTGATGGGAAGAATGCTACCTCTTGAGCATGCGTTGCTTTTCCCTTAAAGAGGAAAGGGTGATGCAGCAAAGTAGCGCAAGTATTTCCCTCAGTTTTTGAGAACCGAGGTATCAATCCAGTAGGAGGTTACACGCAAGTCGCCTCGTACCTACACAAAAAAATAAGAACCTTGCAACCAACGCGATAAAGGGGTTGTCAATCCCTTCACGACCACTTGCAAAAGTGAGATCTGATGGAGATAATAAGATAAATATTTTTGGTATTTTTATGATATAGATTGGAAAGTAAAGATTGCAAAATAAAAGACGGAAGAAATAGTAAATTGATAGGAAACTAATATGATGGAAGATAGAACCGGGGGCCATAGGTTTCACTAGTGGCTTCTCTCAAGATAGCATAAGTATTACTGTGGGTGAACGAATTACTGTCGAGCAATTGATAGAAAAGCGCATAGTTATGAGAATATCTAGGCATGATCATGTATATAGGCATCACGTCCGCGACAAGTAGACCAAAACAATTCTGCATCTACTACTATTACTCCACACATCGACCGCTATCCAGCATGCATCTAGAGTATTAAGTTCATAAGAACAGAGTAACACATTGGGCAAGATGACATGATGTAGAGGGATAAACTCAAGCAATATGATATAAACCCCATCTTTTTATCCTCGATGGCAACAATACAATACGTGCCTTACTTCCCCTGCTGTCACTGGGAAAGGACACCGCAAGATTGAACCCAAAGCTAAGCACTTCTCCCATTGCAATAAAGATCAATCTAGTAGGCCAAACCAAACTGATAATTCGAAGAGACTTGCAAAGATAACAAATCATACATATAAGATTTCAGAGAAGAACCAAATATTGTTCATAGATAATCTTGATCATAAACCCACAATTCATCGGATCTCGACAAACACACCGCAAAAAGAATTACATCAAATAGATCTCCAAGAAGAGCGAGGAGAACTTTGTATTGAGATCCAAAGAGAGAGAAGAAGCCATCTAGCTAATAACTATGGACCTAAAGGTCTATGGTAAACTACTCACACATCATCGGAGAGGCTATGGTGTTGATGTAGAAGCCCTCCATGATCGATTCCCCCTCCAGCAAAGCGCCAGAAAAGGCCCCAAGATGGGATCTCATGGGTACAGAAGGTTGCGGCAGTGGAAATAGGGTTTCTTGGTGCTCTCGGATGTTTTCAGGGTATATGAGTATATATAGGCGAAAGAAGTAGGTCGGTGGAGCCACGAGGGGCCCACGTGTAGCGACCCGACCTCAGACGGTCAAGTCTCTGTGCTTAAGTGTCATCCCTGGATCGGTATGCTGACACACACAGTACTCAAGGATTTATAACAGAGGTGAATCACATGTATAAAGTAACGTAAATACTATTACCTCAATCCAAATAGCGGATATAACAACAAGGTTTTGGATTCCCATCAACACCAACGGCAAAGTTGAGTGTGAAATCATAACCCTAACGTATCACTTACTCGTCGTAAGATTCCTGCAACATGAAACATTGCAGCCATGTAGGTCAGTACATTGAATGTACTGGCAACTTCACACTGTAGAGCAATGACGAATAATGGCTATCACTACATGCATATTTGGCTGGTGGAGGCTCTAAGTTTAAATTTTGCATAAAGCTAATTTTTTCCTACAACAAAGGAATATATTTTATTTAACTACAAAGTTTGTTGAAAACATTGAGAATGGTAACCCCATCTCAATCCCAAATTAACGGTCACCCCACAAGTTATTAATTAAATAGAATGATGAGATCAACATGATAATTCAAGAACCAGATACTCAAGATGTCCATAACCGGGGACACGACTAATCATGATTAGTTTGTACACTCTGCAGAGGTTTGCGCACTTTTCCCCACAAGACTCGATCTCCTCCGTTGGATTTCTCACACTACATGGTGTTCGAGAAACGGATGACCGAGACACAGTCTTTCAGAAGTGTTAAGTATTCACTCTGGGTAGACAGTACCACCTACATCCCCTACATCTGCTAGCCTACCAATGAAAGAGATCACACAACATACTCAACTATGCCAGAGTCCATAATGGCTTGTGGCTGCACACGAAAGTTTCTAGCATGAATAATCTTTTGATCCCTTTGAGCCTGGGTGGCGAACCAAAGGACAACACTTGTATATCCCTAGGTACCCGCAACCAATCCACCCAGATGTGTATTTAAGTAGCCACCTTAAGTTAACCATTAATTAACAATCTCACATCTGTCGTGGATCACTCAAACCAAACCATGTCTACGAGCATAGCATAGCAACCTAAGCATAACGTAGCGGAGGTTTGATAATTAGGGACTAATTTGTAAATAAAATATTCATGGATAGGTCCCTAGCCGAAATTAAAAAGAAAGGAAAAAATTCTACCGAACGAACGTTCGCTATAGAACCTAAACCGACGAACTCATTCATTACCAAAGCTAACATAGCGAATGTTTACTAATTAAAGCAAATGTTTCGTGGAAAAAAACAAGACGATCCAGATCGTTGGATCCAGATCCGACGGCAAGGGAGGCGGCGGTTACCGTGGCGATCGCCGGAGTTCGGCAAGACGGTAGCGGCGGCTTCGGATGGGGACGGGGCGGTGGCTCCGGGGCTCGGCGACGCCGGTGGAGTAGACGAGGAGGGGCAAATCGGCGAGGCGTATCCGAAGGTGGCGGCGGCGTCGGGCGAGGGCGGCGGTGGAGCGCGGGGTGGTGCGACGGATCTCGTCGGAGTTTCCGAACTCTGGCGAGTGCGGGCGGCGTGATGCGAAGGAAAGAAAGGGGGTGCCGGGCGGCGGCTTTATAGGAGGGGTGCGGAGCGGGAGGCGTGGGGAAGGGGCAGGGGCAAAGGCGGTGGGGCGCGGCATCCGTGAAGGACACAGCGGCGGCGACGCTGTCGTGGCAGTGGAGGACTCCGAGAGGAGTCGGAGGCGAGCGGGGCGCGCATGTGCGCTGGCTCGGCCGTGGCCTGGCTAGAGCTGGGCCGGCCCAGTCGGCGACGGAGGAAGTTTTTTTTAAGTCAGACAAAAAGTATAAAATAAAAAGAAATAAAAAATATTATATAGGCATATAATATATCAAAATTTTCAGAAAAAGTTTTTCTACAACATGCACATTTTTCTAACATCAAATAAAATCCATAGAAATTTAAATGAAGCGAAGAGTGCTTCTGGTTCAAATAAAACGAAATAAAATCATTTTAAAAATACCAAAATGATTTCAAATTTATTTCTATCCAATTTTCTAATGTAGAGAATCATTTAACCCTAATTTCCATATTTTTTTTGGGAGAAAAATAATTTGAATAAAACCCAAATAGCTCAAATTTGAAAAAGAGTTTCAAAGGGACTTTAAATTTGATTCTTTTAAACTTCCAACTCATATTTCATATGTTTTTAAGAAGTCATTTTATCTTCTCTCATGAAAACCATTGAGTTGCTTAAAGTTTCTGAATTGGAAAATATTTCCAAATAAAATTCAAATCTTTTCAAAACCCTTTTCATTTTAAATGGAAGAAGTCATGTCATCTTCTCTCTAGGGTTTTGTATTTGAAAATAATTTGAATTCATGGAGATTATAAATGCAAGATGAAAGTTTGGGAAAGTCCTTTTATGCCCTCTCATTTAACTTTCCAAAAGTTCTGAATTTCACTCAATTTCGCGCAATCAATCAAAACTATCTATTTAATATAACATTCCAAAATTTAGAATTTTGGGATGTTACAAACCTACCACCGTTAAAATGAATCTCGTCCTCGAGATTCGGAGAGGCTAGAAAGAAATAGGTTAGGTTCGAGGGTCTTCTAAAAATCCATCTATCGTCACCGGGGTCTGGGGTGCTACCACCCTTAGAAACATTGTTATGGTTCCATCAATACTCATATGCTCCATCCTTATTCTTGACAGTGTCGATCTTCTCAGATTCTCGGGAATGATGACCCACAAGTATACGGGATCTATCGTAGTCCTTTTGATAAGTAAGAGTGTCGAGCCCAACGAGGATCGTAAGGAAATGATAAGCGGTTTTCAGTAAGGTATTCTCTGCAAGCACTGAAATTATCGGTAACAGAAAGTTTCCTGATAAGGTAATTTGTAGCAGGCAACAAGTAGTGAAAGTAAATAAGGTGCAGCAAGATGGCCCAATCCTTTTTGTAGAAAAGGACAAGCCTGGACAAACTCTTATATGAAGGAAAACGCTCCCGAGGACACATGGGAATTATCGTCAAGCTAGTTTTCATCACACTCATATGGTTCGCGTTCGTTACTTTGATAATTTGGTATGTGGCTGGACCGGTGCTTGGGTACTGCCCTTTCTTGGACAAGTATCCCACTTATGATTAACCCCTATTGCAAGCATCCGCAACTACAAAAGAAGTATTAAGGTAAATCTAACCATAGCATGAAACATATGGATCCAAATCAGCCCCTTACGAAGCAACTCATAAACTATGATTTAAGCTTCTGTCACTCTAGCAACCCATCATCTACTTATTACTTCCCAATGCCTTCCTCTAGGCCCAAATGATGGTGAAGTGTCATGTAGTCGACGTTCACATAACACCACTAGAGGAAAGACAACATACATCTCATCAAAATATCGAACGAATACAAATTCACATGACTACTTATAGCAAGACTTCTCCCATGTCCTCAGGAACAAATGTAACTACTCACAAATCATATTCATGTTCATAATCAGAGGGGTATTAATATGCATAAAGGATCTGAACATATGATGTTCCACCAAATAAACAAACTAGCATCAACTACAAGGAGTAATCAACACTACTAGCAACCCACAGGTGCCAATCTGAGGCTTTGGGACAAAGATTGGATACAAGAGATGAACTAGGGCTTTAGAGGAGATGGTGATGTTGAAGATGTTTATGGATATTGACCCCCTCCCGAGGAGTGGATCGTTGGTGATGACGATGGCGATGATTTCCCCCTCCCAGAGGGAAGTTTCATCGGCAGAACATCTCTGCCGGAGCCCTAGATTGGTTCCGCCAAGGTTCCGCCTCGTGGCGGCGGAGTTTCTTCCGAAAGCTTGCTTATGATTTTTTTTCCTGGGTTAAAGACTTCATATAGCAGAAGATGGGCACTGGAGGCCTGCCAGGGGGCCCATGAGGCAGGGGGCGCGCCCAGGGGGTAGGGCGCGCCCCCACCCTCGTGGATGGTGGGTGGCCCCCCTCTAGTACTTTCTTCGCTCAGTATTTTTTATTAATTCCAAAAATAACTTCCGTGGAGTCTCAGGACTTTTGGAGTTGTGAAGAATAGGTCTCTAATATTTGCTCCTTTTCCAGCCCAGAATTCCAGTTGCCGGCATTCTCCCTCTTCATGTAAACCTTATAAAATAAGAGAGAATAGACATAAGTATTGTGACATAACGTGTAATAACAGCCCATAATGCAATAAATATCGATATAAAAGCATGATGCAAAATGGACGTATCAGGGAACAATTCCTACTCTGGCACTTATGGTAGTGGCATAACCTTTGTCCTCAATTCCCATGTCCTTTCGTCTTGCTAGGGTCCTTTTGAGACTAGGTCTCCTTAGCCGACAAGTCTGGCGCCAATACTAAACAACTATCGATATCTCATGGTGGTCATCAATTTATGGTTTCTCCTGCAGGAAATGGGTCTGGGTTGAACCTCACCTTATGACCTACGATTGGCAACAACGGCCTTGTACAAGGGGAAAATTGTCATACCATTCTAAGGTTTAAACAAGGTTTTGATCGTCGTCGCTCTATGATGACCCACAAGTATAGGGGATCTATCGTAGTCCTTTCGATAAGTAAGAGTGTCGAACTCAACGAGGAGTAGAAGGAAATGTTAAGCGGTTTTCAGCAAGGTATTCTCTGCAGCACAGAAATTATCGGTAACATGTAGTTTTGTGATACGGTAATTTGTAATGGGTAAGAAGTAATGAAAGTAACAAGGTGCAGCAAGGTGGCCCAATCCTTTTTGTAGCAAATGACAAACCTGGACAAACTCCTATATAGAGAAAAGCGCTCCCGAGGACACATGGGAATTATCGTCAAGCTAGTTTTCATCACGCTCATATGATTCACGTTCGTTACTTTGATAATTTGGTATGTGGGTGGACCGGTGCTTGGGTGCTGTACTTTTTTGGACAAGCATCCTACTTATGATTAACCCCTATTGCAAGAATCTGCAACTACAAAAGAAGTATTAAGGTAAACCTAACCATAGTATGAAACATATGGATCCAAATCAGCCCCTTACGAAGCAATACATAAACTAGGGTTTAAGCTTCTGTCACTCTAGCAACCCATCATCTACTTATTACTTCCCAATGCCTTCCTCTAGGCCCAACCAATGGTGAAGTGTCATGTAGTCGACGTTCACATAACACCACTAGAGTAGAGACAACATACATCTCATCAAAAATATCAAACAAATACCAAATTCACATGACTACTTATAGCAAGACTTCTCCCATGTCCTAAGGAACAAAAGTAACTACTCACAAATTATATTCATGTTCATAATCAGAGGGGTATTAATATGCATAAAGGATCTGAACATATGATGTTCCACCAAATAAACCAACTAGCATCAACTACAAGGAGTAATCAACACTACTAGCAACCCACAGGTACCAATCTGAGGCTTTGGGACAAAGATTGGATACAAGAGATGAACTAGTGTTTGAGAGGAGATGGTGCTGGTGAAGATGTTGATGGAGATTGACCCCCTCCCGATGAGAGGATCGTTGGTGATGATGATGGCGTTGATTTCCCCCTCCCGGAAGGAAGTTTCCCTGGCAGAACAGCTCTGCCGGAGCCCTAGATTGGTTCCGCCAAGGTTCCGCCTTGTGGCGGCGGAGTTTCTTCCCGAAAGCTTGCTTATGATTTTTTCCAGGGTAAAAGACTTCATATAGCAGAAGATGGGCACCGGAGGCCTACCAGAGGGCCCACGAGGCAGGGGGCGCGCCCAGGGGGGGGGGGGGGTAGGGCGTGCCCCCACCCTCGTGGCCAGGGTGTGGGCCCCCTCTGGCGGATTCTTTCGCGAGTATTTTTTATTAATTCCAAAAATAACTTCCGTGAAGTTTCAAGACTTTTGGAGCTGTGCGGAATAGGTCTCTAATATTTGCTCCTTTTCCAGCCCAGATTTCCAGCTGCCGGCATTCTCCCTCTTCATATAAACCTTGTAAAATAAGAGAGAATAAGCATAAGTATTGTGACATAATGTGTAATAACAGCTGAGGGAGTCCTGGATTAGGGGGTGTTCGGATAGCCAGACTGTACCTTCAGCCGGACTCCAGGACTATGAAGATACAAGATTGAAGACTCCGTCCCGTGTCCGGAAGGATCTTTTCTTGGCGTGGAAGGCAAGCTAGGCGTGCGGATATTCGAGATCTCCTACCATTGTAACCGACTCTGTGTAACCCTAACCCTATCCGGTGTCTATATAAACCGGAGGGTTGTAGTCCGTAGGACAACCATCATCATACACAATCATACCATAGGCTAGCTTCTAGGGTTTTAGCCTCCTTGATCTCGTGGTCGATCCACTCTTGTACCACCCATATCATCAATATTAATCCAGCAGGAGTAGGGTTTTACCTCCACCGAGAGGGCCCGAACCTGGGTAAAATAAAGTGTCCCTTGTCTCCTGTTACCATCCGACCTTGATGCACAGTTCGGGACCCCCTACCCGAGACCCGCCAGTTTTGACACCGACATTGGTGCTTTCATTGAGAGTTCCTCTGTGTCGTCGCTTTTAGGCCCGATGGATCCTTCGATCATCAACAACGATGAGGTCCAGGGTGAGACTTTCCTCCCCGGACAAATCTTCGTCTTCGGCGGCTTCGCTCTGCGGGCCAATTCGCTTGGTCATCTGGAGCAGATCGAAAGCTACGCCCCTGGCCATCAAGTCAGGTTTGGAAGCTTAAACTACACGGCCGATATCCGCGGAGACTTGATCTTCGACGGGTTCGAGCCACAGCCAAGCGCGCTGCACTATTTCGAGGGGCATGATATAGCTCTGCCTCCGAATAGTACCCTGGAGGCCGCACACGCTCCGGCCCCGATCCTTGACTCGGAGCCCGCTGTGTTCTCCGAGGATGAACGGTTGGACGTCACCTCGGGGGCTGCGATCTCAAAGGCGATCGAGCCGAACGCCAGCCCTGTACTCCGCACGGCCCAAAACTCCAAGGAGCCGGACTCTTCTCCGAACTCCGGGCCTTTCGTGCCCCCGCCGATCGAATCTGATTGGGGGCCTGTAATGGAGTTCACCGCCGCGGACATCTTTCAGTGCTCACCTTTCGGTGCTATCCTGAATTCTCTCAAGTCTCTCTCTTTATCAGGAGAGCCCAGGCCGGACTATGGTCTGCAAGGTTGGGATTCGGAGGACGAAGAAATTCAAAGCCCACCCACCACCCATTTAATAACCACTGTCGATGATTTAACCGACATACTTGACTTCGGATCCGAAGACTTCGACGGTATGGACGATGAAGACGGAGACGAACTAGGACCAGCACCTATAGGGCACTGGACCTCCACCCCACCTAACGATGTATTCATGTTGGATACCCCTACAAGAAACGACAACGAGGAAAAAGGGGGCGTAAAAAGGGGTAAACCCTCCGAAAAGCAGTCAAAGAGGCGACGTAGACGCTAAGCCAAGCCCCGCCTCGATCAAGACCCAGCCGTAGAGCAGGATGAGCCGGTAGACGACGAGCATGCCTCAGAGCAGCTGTCCGAACAGGGCAACACGGATGGAGAGGACAGACAACCCTCCCTCGGCCATAACAGAACTCTGGACGATCTCACGCCGGATAAAACCACGGAGCAGAAGAATCTCCACAAAAGGCTCGTTGCCACAACACGCAGCCTGAAAAAGCAGAAGCGGAAGCTAAAGACGGCAGAAGATGCACTCAGAACAAGATGGAACAAGGTAATCAAGACCACAGATAAATACAGCGGCAGCCGCCGCACTAAAAGTTATCCGAAGAGAAAACTACTGCCCGAATTCGACCAGGAGGCCCTAGAGCCCCCACACTTAAAAAATAAAAAAGCCACACGGTCGGATAGACGACCCCACGGCCACCATAAAACGGCAAGCGGCGCTGCACTCAAGGTGGCATGCGACCCAATTAAAGACTCGCATCATGGCCCAACCAGGTCCATTTACGGGCCAAGGAAGCAAGCTCTCACAAGTAATGCAAAAAATCCATCATCAGAATCCGGCACACCCAAATACAGGGGCGCCGCACCCCCCCTATGTTTCACCGATGAGGTCTTGGAATATGAATTTCTAGAGGGATTCAAACCCGTTAACATAGAGGCGTACGATGGAACAACAGACCCTGGAGTCTGGATCGAGGATTACATCCTCCACATACACATGGCTAGAGGAGATGATCTCCACGCCATAAAATATTTACCTCTTAAGCTTAAAGGGCCAGCCCGGCACTGGCTTAAAAGCCTTCCCGAAAACACAATTGGAAGTTGGGAAGAGCTCGAGGATGCTTTCCGAGCAAACTTTCAAGGGACCTATGTCCGCCCCCCGGACGCAGACGATCTCAGTCATATAACTCAGCAGCCCGGAGAATCAGCTCGACAGTTCTGGAACAGATTCCTCACTAAAAAGAATCAGATAATGGATTGTCCGGACGCAGAAGCCCTAGCAGCTTTCAGGCATAATGTCCGAGACGAATGGCTCGCCAGACACCTCGGCCAGGAAAAGCCAAGAACAATGGCCGCACTCACAAGCCTCATGACCCGCTTTTGCACAGGAGAGGACAGCTGGTTGGCACGATGCAGCCCCAGCAACCCAAGTACATCAGAAATCAGGGATGGAAACGGAAAACCGCGGCGAAATAAGGACCGTCGCAGAATCAAAGGAAAAAGTCCGAAGAGCACGGCAGTCAATGCCGGATTCAAAAGCTCACGACAAAATCAGACAAAACCACCCCTTCAGGATAATAGGGATGACCCGTCCAGCTTGAAAAGAATCCTGGACAGAATATGTCAGATACACAGTACTCCTGGGAGGCCTGCCAATCACACCCACAGAGATTGTTGGGTTTTTAAACAATCCGGACAGCTTAACGCCGCACACAAGGGGCTCGATACACCAAGTGAAGAAGAGGACGAACCCCGAAGGCAGAATACCAGGAAACAAAAGAACTTCCCGCAAGAAGTCAAAACAGTGGACTTACTTCACGTAACAAAACGTGTGGCACCCATAAAGGTACGCACAATCAAGCTTTCCCCTCAGGAGTCCCGCCACTGGTCACTAAAGCCAATCATTTTTGATCAGCTAGATTATTCAAGAAATATCAAAAACGCAGGCCGGACTGCCCTGATACTGGATCCAATAATCGATGGATTCCAGTTTACCAATGTCCTTACGGACGGCGGTAGTGGACTAAACCTGATATATCAGGATACAATCCACCGCATGGGCATAAACCCAGCAAGAATCCGCCACAGCAAAACCTACTTTCAAGGGGTAGCACAAGGCCCCGACACCCATTGTATGGGTTTTCTCCGGCTTTTAGTCATATTTGGCTCTCCCAATAACTTTCTTCGCGAAAAGCTGACCTTCCATGTAGTCCCGTTTTCAAGTCGCTATCAAGCACTAATGGGACGCGGAGCTTTCGCTCGCTTTAACGCAATACCGCATTACGCATCTCTCACGCTTAAGATGCCCGGTCCTCGAGGCATCATCTCTTTAAAAGGAGCGCACTAAAATACACCTCTTCCAAACGGAAGATTGCGCGGCCGCTCAAACAGCCGCACAATAAAGTGGCCTCGCCAGCCAAAGGACTTTTTTATAAGTCATCAAAGGCCACGGACCCAGACTCAACGAGTTCGGCACAAGTCCATCATTAACGCAGGCTTAGTACGCCATATACCCCCATACCCGGGGATGTATGCAGAGACAATAAAACTCAACCTTATATATTCTTTACTTTATATTTTGTTCCGCACGACCCATTTTTCAAATTAGTTCTTCTCTTTTACAGATGAACATCATGCGTCGCCCGTCCAGGACACGGCACAGCGGAGACACAGGCGCAGACGTGCAGTAGGGACCCGTCCTAAAGGATTCTTTTTAGATTAAGACCCTACGTAAACCTTTTTTACTGTCTCTTGCTGCTATACATCCCCTGGTTTTTTCTTTTCCGATATAACCAAGGAGGAGGCTGGCGTTTTGGCATGTGGCCACGCCAGAATTCTTGCTCGTACCTAGACACTAAGGGCTTTTTTTTCTTTTGTCTAAGGGTGTTGTTTCACACGCACTCACAAAGACCGAACACCTTAGGGAGTGTTCGGCGTCGCGAGTTTTGGCACTATATGCATCAGCTCCGAATCATGATTTTGGTCATATGTTGGGTTGCCTGACTCCTGAGTTCGGCTACCTTACGTTCCGCTCTATCGGCTAAGGTAGCACCAGGAGAACTACTGCGATTGTGCCCTGGTTCGGCTGGGTGAGCACCTCAGTAGAGAAAGCTGAAAACCGACTGTCATGATGTAGCGCGAGACTGGTCGCCACTCGATGACTCATAGGAATTTATCAAATTCCTCCGCTTTGACGAAGGGCCGTTTCCTGGTCAGGCACGTACGCGCTCCGAACTCGGGCAAAGCGCAGTCGCCACTAAAGGGCTACCTAAAGAGTCCCACTGTCAAGCTCCTATGGCTAAGTGAAGGTGTTAAAGCATTATAGTCCGGTTGCCTAGCCCGCTGCGCTATCACCTCCTTTATAGGACCAAGACGTTGGGTTAAGTGTGAAAATGCGTCTTCTGCGCGCACCCCCGCACTATGTGCGTGGGGGCTGAAGCCAACGACTGCAATCTTTCAGAATTTATATATTTAAACGGCCGCACAGGAGGTGTTCCTAATACTTGAAGGCACAAGTCTAAAAATATGCCCCTGCAATTTATCAAAATACTATTTCATGATTACATATGCTTTCATAACATAGCATCCTTCGAGCACTGTGTCTCTATATGCGAGCGCCTTTGAGGACTTCCTCAAAATATTGCTCGGAAGGTATTCGGCTTTTATCCGAATCCCGGGACGCAACAACGGTGGGCTCCATATCTGCCCAGTATGTCTTGACACGGGCAAGAGCCAACCGAGCTCCCTCCGTGCACGCTGACCTCTTCATAGCACCGATACGTGGCACCACGTCGAGAAATTGCTGCACCAAGCTGAAATAACTCTTCGGCTTCGATCTCCCCGGACACAGATAATCCATGACGTACTTCATGGCGAGTCCGGACAACCTATTCAGTTCGTCCCATTGGGCCAGGCGATCGTCCACTGCAAGTGGACGCTCTGGATTGATGAATTGCGACCAGAAGAGCTTCTCCACTTCATGACCCTTCTTATCTTGAAAGTGTTTGGTCGCATCAGCAGCACTAGCCGCCAAATCCAGATAGGTGTCCTCTACACTCCACGCTCGGTCCAACGGGGCAAACCTCGGGTCGCAAAATTTTCTCCGCATCAAGAAGGGCTTTCCATCCGCAATTAGTCCGGCTTGACGTAGCTCCTCCTTTGCCGCTCTCATTACAGAGCGGGCGTCCTTGGCGTCGGTAACAGCTTTCTCTAAGCTCGTTTGCCTCGCCCGACCTTCTTCTTCAAGAAGCTTGCAACGGTCAGTAGCACTTTTTAACATTACAGCCATATCAGCCACCTCCTCCTTGCTTCGGCAATGGGCAGCCTATTCGGCTTTCAGCTCTTCAAGGGCTTTCATGGCAGCCGCATCGCTTTTTCTGGCTTGTTCCTTCGCTCGGGCGAGTTCGGCCCTAAGACCTTCCACGGCGGCCGCACCATCTGCGTCAAGCACACACACGGTAAGATATTGACATAAAGCTCCTCTTACTCACAATCGCCTAATGATTTCAATACCTTGAGCACCATCAAGCCGCTTGTTAACAAGCACGATGTCGGCTTCTGCCTCATCCAGTTGTCGCTTTAGTTCGGCATATTCACGAGTCCGGCTCGACTCCGGACAATCAGCCACCTACGTATAAAGGTGCCACTTAAAGGACCTGGGATTAAGATCCTCCGCGCGCCGTACATCTTTACGACGCACAGAGTCTCAGGGGCTACTATCTACACAGGGCGCACTTTATTTATGCGCAATTAATACAAATATACATTATTTAAAACGTACCTCAAGGCCTGCCACTAAACTCTTGACGGCCTCGTGCAGTCTGCTTTTTGTGGATGAAATCTTTTCAATCACCGTGCTCATTAACGCACGATGCTCCTCTGAGACAGAGGCTCGCGCCAGCAGAATCTTTAGCTCCTCCGACCGAACACCAGATGGTGCCGGACTCGTCCCATGGCCTTCCTCAAAGGCTGGACACGGAGAACCTCGGGGGGGGGGGGGGGGGGCTGCACCATCCACCTCTAGAGGATCCGGAGAAATCCCCTGCGATGACACTTCAGCGTCGCCCGCCTTTCTAGGCGATACAGAAGGAGGAGGCGTTCTGCTCTCCATCATCTCCGGAAGAAGATCCCCCGAAGACGAGTTCTGCTGAGAAGGGCTAAGGTCCGAACTACAAAGTAAAGTTTCGGTTAAAACTTCTCAGATATAAATCAAGGATTTCTCTTAAAAGAATAACTCTTCTTCTACTTACGGCTCGCTGGAGAGCTGTTCCCTTTGAGGGTTTAGTTCGGCCGAGGGGCTCCCTGGCGTCGGGCCCTCTGACAAGGATTTTTTCCCCTGCTTCGAAGCTATGGTTTCCGGGCGGTCAGAGGCGACCCTTTTCTTTCCCTTAGGAGGAGAATTATCGATTCCCCCCTTTGGAATGGTCTCTTTCGGAGAGGCCATGGTCTCCTTGTCTGCTCCCATATTTCCCTCCAAAGGCACTACCTCTAGCATCCTGACTAGCACAGGATCCAACCTGGTTTCGGGAAGGGGAGCCGGACACCGGATCAACTTCGCCTTCGCTATCCACTCCTGCTTAAAAGGAAAAGTGCTGTTAAAAAGCAAGTTAATTATGCGGATAGAAGGTCCGGTCCCAAGGTCACCTACTTGAGTATCCGGGCGATTGCGGCTTAAACCAGCATCCTCGGTCAAATCCGGACTCACTTCTTGTGATCCGAAGAACAGTTTATACATCTCCACTGGCGTCACGCCCATAAAATTCTGGAGAGCTCGTGGTCCCTCCGGATTGAATTCCCACAAGCGAAGGGGGCGACGTTGGCCGGGCAGTGTTCGGCGAATCAGCATGACTTGTGTCACCTTGACCAGGTTGAGGTCTCCCTTCGAGAGATCCTTAATGCGGCCCTGCAGCAGAGGAACGTCTTTGGGCAAGCCCCGACCTAACCCTGTGTTAATCCATGATGCTAACCATGGTGGGGGACCCGAGCGAAAGGCCGGAGGCGCCACCCATGCGGTGCCCCGAGGAGCAGTGATGTAGAACCACTCCTGTTGCCATAAGCCAAGCTCCTCTTGAAAAGCGCCCTCGGGCCATGGAGCGTCGGCATTTCTTTTTATAGCAGCGCCTCCGCACTCTGCGTGGCGCCCTTCGATTATCTTCGGTTCTACTTTGAAGGTTTTGAGCCACAATCCGAAGTGAGGGGTAACACGGAGGAATGCTTCGCACACAACTATGAACGAGGAGATATGGAGGATGGACTCCGGAGCTAAGTCATGGAATTCCAGCCCATAATTAAACATCAGCCCCCTTACAAAGGGATCCATGGGGAAGCCTAATCCCCGAAGGAAGTGGGATATGAATACCACACTCTCGCCGGGCTGAGGGCTAGGGATCACCTGTCCTTGAACAGGCAGCCTGTGCGAAATCTCCCTGGTCAGGAATCTAGCTTCCCTCAATCTTGATACGTCCTCCTCCGTAACAGAGGAGGGCATCCATCGGCCTTGGAGGTCGGAGCCGGACATTATCGAAGATCCGGTGCGCTCGGAATCTGGAAGCCTAGGGTGTTGGAACTCGAGGCGACGAGCGAGCTCGTTTTGAGAATAGAAGCGGGGAACAGGGCCTTGGTCTCTTTATAAGAGGCAGAATATCAAGCGCCCTCCCCGTAACCGTCTTGGACTAGCCTTTAATTAAGGCAAGACGTGCTAACAGGCACGATTGGGTTATCCACGACCGTATTTAATGAGAATCCCGTTAGAGGGGGCACCCGATCTCTGCTTTGACAAGACGTGCCAAGGGAACCGCCTCGCTAAACGAGCTGAGGTGGAACAATGAAAGCAATTTATATACAAGGCTTGGTCGCAGTGTTATGACGCACTACGGAATACGTCAGCAAATTTGATTTGTGTTAATATTATTCTCTATATGGCAATATGTCGAAACTTATTTTGCAGAGCCGGACACTATTTCTGGTGTTTATAATCTTCTTGAAGGACTTGGAGGAGGAACCCGCCTTGCAATGCCGAAGAAAATCTGCGCGCCGGACTCGTCGTCATTGAAGCCTGGTTCATGGGCTACTGAGGGAGTCCTGGATTAGGGGGTGTTCGGATAGCCGGACTGTACCTTCAGCCGGACTCCAGGACTATGCAGATACAAGATTGAAGACTTCGTCCCGTGTCCGGAAGGATCTTTTCTTGGCGTGGAAGGCAAGCTAGGTGTGCGGATATTCGAGATCTCCTACCATTGTAACTGACTCTGTGTAACCCTAACCCTATCCGGTGTCTATATAAACTGGAGGGTTGTAGTCCGTAGGACAACCATCATCATACACAATCATACCATAGGCTAGCTTCTAGGGTTTTAGCCTCCTTGATCTCGTGGTAGATCCACTCTTGTACCACCCATATCATCAATATTAATCCAGCAGGAGTAGGGTTTTACCTCCACCAAGAGGGCCCGAACCTGGGTAAAATAAAGTGTCCCTTGTCTCCTGTTACCATCCGACCTTGACGCACAGTTCGGGATCCCCTACCCGAGATCCGCCGGTTTTGACACCGACAACAGCCCATAATGCAATAAATATCGATATAAAAGCATGGTGCAAAATGGACGTGTCAACTCCCCCAAGATTAGACCTCGCTTGTCCTCAAGCGGAAGCCAAAAACGATAAATATGTCCACATGTTTAGAGATAGAGGTGTCGATAAAATAAAATACAGACATGAGGGCATCATGATCATTCTTATAAAAACAACATATATGGATATTGTCATATGATTTCTCATGCTCAAGTAATAATCTATTCACAATGTCAATTATGAATCAGAAACTTCATTGAGAACTAACAAACTATGATCTCGATCATTGAAGCAATTGCAATTTATCATAACATCGGAAAGAGTCAATATAAGAGCTTTTCAGCAAGTCCACATACTCAACTATCATATAGTCTTTCACAATTGCTAACACTCAAGCAATACTTATGGGTATGGAGTTTTAATCGGACACAGAGAAAGATAGGGGCTTATAGTGTTGCCTCCCAACCTTTTACCTCAAGGGTAATGTCAACAATAATAATTCATGCTAAATTACATCCAATTGGATATATATATATATATATATATATATATATATATATATATATATATATATATATATATATATATATATATATATATATATATCAGGATCTTTCCAACACAAGGTGCTTGCCAAAGGATAAAATGTAAAAAGGAAAGGTGAAGATCACCATGACTCTTGTATATGGTATAAGATAAAGGTAAAAGATAGGCCCTTCGCAGAGGGAAGCAGAGGTTGTCATGTGCTTTTAGGGTTGGATGCACGAAATCTTAATGCAAAAAGAATGTCAGTTTATATTGCCACTTGTGATATGGGCCTTTATTATGCATTCCATCGCTTTTATTTCTTCCATATCACAATATCGTATAAAGTTTATTTTCTCCACACTAATAAATCATACATATTTAGAGAGCGATTTTTATTGCATGCAACATGACAACTTACTTGAAGGATCTTACTCAATCCATAGGTAGATATGGTGGACACTCATGGCAAAACTGGTTTTAAGGGTATTCGGAAGCACAACTAGTATCTCTACTTGGTGCAAAGAATTTGGCTAGCATGAGGGAGAAAGGCAAGCTCAATGATACGTCTCCAACGTATATATAATTTTTGATTGCTTCAAGCTATTATATATTCTGTTTTGGATGTTTAATTGGATTATTTAAACACTTTTATATTATTTTTTGGACTAACCTATTAATCGGAGGCCCAGCCCAAATTGATGTTTTCTTGCCTATTTCAGTGTTTCGAAGAAAAGGAATATCAAACGGAGTCCAAACAGAATGAAACCTTCGGGAGAGTTATTTTTGGAACGGAAGCAATCCAGGAGACTTGGAGTAGACATCAGGGAAGCTTCGAGGAAGCCACGAGGTAGGGAGGCGCGCCCTACCCCCCTGGGCGCGCCCCTCACCCTCGTGGGCCCCTCGTGGCTCCCCTGACTGACTTCTTTCGCCTATATATGTCCATATACCCTAAAAACATCAGGGAGCAGAATAGATCGGGAGTTCCGCCGCCGCAAGCCTATGTAGCCACCAAAACCAATCGGGACCCTGTTCCGGCACCCTTCCGGAGGGGGGGAACCCTCACCGGTGGCCATCTTCATCATTCCGGCGCTCTCCATGACAAGGAGGGAGTAGTTCACCCTCGAGGCTGAGGGTATGTACCAGTAGCTATGTGTTTGATCTCTCTCTCTCTCTCTCTCTCTCTCTCTCTCTCTATCTCTCTCTCTCGTGTTCTTGGGGTGATACGATCTTGATGTATCGCGAGCTTTGTTATTTTAGTTGGATCTTATGATGTTTCTCCCCCTCTACTCTCTTGTAATGGACTGAGTTTTCCCTTTGAAGTTATCCTATTGGATTGAGTCTTTAAGGATTTGAGAACACTTGATGTATGTCTTGCATGTGCTTATCTATGGTGACACTGGGATATTCACGTGATCTACTTGATGTATGTTTTGGTGATCAACTTGTGGGTTCACCTTGTGAACTTATGCATAGGGGTTGGCACACGTTATCGTCTTGACTCTCCGGTAGAAACTTTGGGGCACTCTTTGAAGTACTTTGTGTTGGTTTGAATAGATGAACCTGATATTGTGTGATGCATATCGTATAATCATACCCATGGATACTTGAGGTAACATTGGATTATCTATGTGACATTAGGGTTTTGGTTGATTTGTGTCTTAAGGTGTTATTCTAGTACGAACTCTTGAATAGATCGATCAGAAAGAATAACTTTGATGTGGTTTCGTACCCTACCATAATCTCTTCCTTTGTTCTCCACTATTAGTGACTTTGGAGTGAATCTTTGTTGCATGTTGAGGGATAGTTATATGATCCAATTATGTTACTATTGTTGAGAGAACTTGCACTAGTGAAAGTATGAACCCTAGGCCTTGTTTCCTAGCATTGCAATACCGTCTACGCTCACTTTTATCATTAGTTACCTTGCTGTTTTTATAATTTCAGATTACAAAAACCTATATCTACCGTCCATATTGCACTTGTATCACTATCTCTTCGCCGAACTAGTGCACCTATACAATTTACCATTGTATTGGGTGTGTTGGGGACACAATAGACTCTTTGCTATTTGGTTGCAGGGTTGTTTGAGAGAGACCATCTTCATCCTACGCCTCCCATGGATTGATAAACCTTAGGTCATCCACTTGAGGGAAACTTGCTACTGTCCTACAAACCTCTGCACTTGGAGGCCCAACAACGTCTACAAGAAGAAGGTTGTGTAGTAGACATCACTCAACATGTTGGATGATCCATGACAATATACTTTATTTCGGATATAAGAAAACATAACCCATCACGTTGTCTTCCTTGTCCAACATCAACTCTTTAGCATGTCATATTTTAATGAGTGCTCACAATAAAAGATGTCCAAGATAGTATATTTATATGTGAAAACCTCTCTTTCTTTATTACTTCCTATTAATTGCAACGATGACCAAAACTATGTTTGTCAACTCTCAACAACTTTTATTCATCATACTCTTTATATGTGAAGTCATTACTCTCCATAAGATCAATATGATCTCTTTTATTTATTTTTATTCTTTCTCTTTCTTTTTATTCCCTCACGATCATAGGAAGATAATCAAGCCCTTGACTCAACACTAATCTTTATTATATATAGCTCACAGACTCGATTACATAGAAGGATCATAAAGCAAAACTCAAAACTAAATCATACTAAAACTTTATTCTACTAGAACAAGATATTACCAAAAGGATCGAACTAAGAAAACGGTAAAGATAGGAGTGTGATGGTGATACGATATCGGGGCACCTCCCCCAAGCTTGGCAGTTGCCAAAGGGAGTGTCCGTACCCATGTATTTATTGCTCTTTCTTCGGAGGTGGTGATGTGATATTCTTGGTGATGATGCCCCTCAGTATATGATTCTCCTCCTCGAGCTTATTGACTTGCTGCTTGAGATCCATTATTTCCTTTCGGAGCTTACCCGTGACGGTTAAAGCTCCTTTCACCCATGGGTGTTGCATAGCTGCGGGAGAACAAGTAACACTCTTTTTCATATTTTCATAAGAGAGGAATTTAACATTGGAAGGGATGACCGAGGTTGGAATGGCTGAGCTCTGTAGTTCCCCCATTGTGAATCTGGCTTGGAAACGGGAAGTAACTTCTTGATCCTCCTCCATGGCATCTATCCTTTTCAAGTCGGCTTCCATCTCTTCCTCCGTTGATGGCCCAAAGTGATAGGCATGGCTGTTTGCTCCTGGACCCAGTGTCGGAGGAGACACCCGACTCTCCCCGACTGACTCTTGAGAAGACATCTTGCTCTAATCTGCGGCAGAAACAGCTCGAAACAAAAACAGAGGATATTTGCATGGTACGGTGGTCAAAACCTTCAGGAGATTATATAATGAATTTTTACCGACCAAAAGAAGTATCATGCAAGAAAACAGAGTACGGAGAGCACACGAGGTGCCCACGAGGCAGGGGCGCGCCCTCCACCCTCGTGGAAGCCTTGTGTCCTTCCCGGACTAGTTCTTATTTTCCTATTTTCTTAAATATTCCAAAATGGAGAAAAATTGCCATTAGAACTGTTTTGGAGTCGGTTTACTTTCCGTACCACATACCTATTCCTTTTCAGAGTCTGAAACGTTCTGGAAAGTGTCCCTTATGTATTCCTCCGGGGTTACTGTTTCAATAACATTAGTTTCAACATGTATAGGATTACCTGAGATATAATGTTTGATTCTTTGACCGTTCACCACCTTCGGATTTGTGCATTGGAAGTTGTTGATTTTTATGGCGACGGAACGATAGATCTCCTTGATAACGTAAGGACCTTCCCATTTAGAGAGAAGTTTTCTTGCAAAAAATCTTAAACAAGAGTTGAATAGCAACACATAATCACCTACATTAAACTCACGCTTTTGTATCCTTTTGTCATGCCATCTTTTAACTTTTTCTTTAAACAGTTTGGCATTCTCATAGGCCTGGGTTCTCCATTCATCAAGTGAGCTAATGTCAAAAAGCCTCTTTTCACCGGCAAGTTTGAAATCATAATTGAGCTCTCTAATGGCCCAATATGCCTTATGTTCTAATTCAAGAGGTAAGTGACATGCTTTTCCGTAAACTATTTTATACGGAGACATACCCATAGGATTTTTATATGCAGTTCTATAGGCCCATAATGCATCATCAAGTTTCTCGGACCAATTCTTTCTAGATCTATTGACAGTCTTTTGCAAAATTAATTTGAGCTCTCTATTACACAATTCTACTTGACCACTAGACTGCGGGTGATAAGGAGATGCAATTCTAGGATAACATCATACTTAGCAAGCATTTTATGAAAAGCAACATGAATAAAATGTGAACCACCATCAGTCATTAAATATCTAGGGAC
The DNA here is from genome assembly GCA_032464435.1 of Aegilops umbellulata. Lineage (NCBI taxonomy): Eukaryota > Viridiplantae > Streptophyta > Magnoliopsida > Poales > Poaceae > Aegilops > Aegilops umbellulata. The sequence goes on from CP136060.1 coordinate 371,476,998, forward strand.
TCCAAACCTCGGAGAAATAACTTCTTTACGCATCTTAATAGAGGTGTTATGATCAGCACTACTAGTTGGAATAGCTTCTACCCACTTAGTATTGTAATCAACAACAACTAAAATATGTGTATACCCATTAGAGGAAGGAAACGGTCCCATGCAATCAAAGCCCCAAACATCAAATGGTTCAATAACAAGTGAATAATTCATAGGCATTCCTTGACGTCTACTAATATTACCAATTCTTTGACATTCATCACAAGATAAGACAAACTTACGGGCATCTGTGAAGAGAGTAGGCAAATAAAAACAGATTGCAATACCTTATGCGCAGTTCTATCTCCAGCCTGGTGTCCTCCATAAGATTCGGAGTGACACTTGCATAGGATTTGTTCCTGTTCATGCTCAGGTATACAACGTCTAATAACGGTGGTATAAATTTAGCAACAATATAATTAGCATAATCAACATACCATAGCGCAGCATGAGAAGCATTTATGACAGCTAATTGTTCATCAGGAAAGCTATCATCAATAGGTAGTGGGTCATCAAGAACATTCTCTAACCTAGACAAGTTGTCTGCAACGGGGTTCTCAGCTCCCTTTCTATCAATAATATGCAAGTAAAATTCTTGTAGCAAGAGAACCCATCTAATAAGTCTAGGTTTAACATATTTCTTTTCCATAAGATATTTAATAGCAGCATGATCAGTGCGAACAGTTACTTTAGAATCGACAATATAAGGTCTGAACTTATCACAAGCAAAAACAATTGCTAAAAATTCTTTTTCAGTAGTAGCATAATTTCTCTGGGCATTGTCTAGAGTTTTACTAGCATATTGAATAACATTTAATTTCTTATCAACTCTTTGCCCTACAACATCACCTACAGCATAATCACTAGCATCACACATAATTTCAAAGGGTAAATTCCAATCAGGTGGCTGAATAATAGGTGCATAAATCAATGCTTTCTTAAGTATTTCAAATGCTTCTACACAATCATCATCAAAGACAAAAGGAATATCTTTTTGTAAGAGATTAGTCAGAGGCCTGGAGATTTTGGAGAAGTCCTTAATGAACCTCCTATAAAAACCAGCATGACCAAGGAAACTTCTTATACCTTTAATGTCCTTGGGACATGACATCTTTTCAATAGCATCAACTTTAGCTTTGTCAACTTCAATACCTCTTTCATAAATTTTATGCCCTAAGACAATACCTTCATTAACCATAAAGTGACACTTCTCCGAATTCAAGACAAGCTTAGTTTCTTCACATCTCTGCAAAACTCGATCCAGGTTGCTCAAGCAATCATCAAAAGAAGTTCCATATACGGAGAAATCATCCATGAAAACCTCAACCATCTTTTCACAAAAATCAGAGAATATAGCAATCATGCATCTTTGAAAGGTAGCAGGTGCATTACATAAACCAAAAGGCATACGTCTATAAGCAAAGGTACCGAAAGGACAAGTAGAAGTGGTCTTTTCTCGATCCTCTTTTGACACAAGTATTTGAGAGAAAACGGAATAACCATCTAGAAAGCAAAAATGTGTATGTTTGGATAATCTTTCTAGCATTTGATCAATAAAAGGTAAATGGTAATGATCCTTTTTAGTAGCTTTATTTAATTTGCGGAAATCAATTACCATTCTATAACCTATAATAATTCTTTGTCGGACTAATAGGCCACGGGTAGGCCAACCCGAGCCCTAAGCCTTTCAAGACATCGGGCAAGCTGCGCCCCTCAAGACCCCAGGGCGAAGAGCCGCCTTCTGAGATTCGGCGGCAAGGCCGCCGACTGCCCCCACGCGGCCGAGTCCGAGGGATGACTTCGAGATGAGCCGACTCCCAACTGGCGGCTTCCAGAGAAGCCGACCCTGGGGAGTCGGCCCGCGACTCCAACCACCCCATGCCCTCGTCAGGAGGGATGGGACGGGGTGTGGCCACAGTAAGGCCCACTCTCGCCCCCTTTTCCGTGGGCAGGCATGGCCACAGAGCGCCGTACCGACGGAGATCTCCGTCCGGCGCGGCACTGTTGCCATGCCAGCCTTGACATCAGCCCCAGTGGGCGGAACCTTGTGCCCACGATGGCCTGTCTGTATGACCCAGAGACGGCGGGTCCCACTAGTTAGCGGGGGTCCAGAAGACGGCAAGAGTGCCACCAGTCGGACCCGGTGGGAGTCGGCCCCCAGGAGTCGGCTAGCCCCTCCTACGGGCCCTGCACGCCATTAACCAGACAAGACGGGGAATGGCAATAGTGATCGCCCGCCAGGCGGCGGGGCTGTTGCCACGATCCCATGACCAAGCCCGCGTCATTAGAAGCACGGCTACAGTAACCCGCAGCCGGCAAGACCCGCCCGCGGTGGACGCGGCCTGTGGCCCCGCACCGGGCCAGTCGACAGGGCCGGCTAGTCGGCGGGCCCCGGTGGTCGGCGGAGAAGACGGCGGCCAGAGGGACAGACGGCTGGGTCCCGCGCCTAGCTAGATTACCATTGTACCCCTGGGGGGTAGGCCTATATAAACCCCCAGGGCACCCATACAAAGGGTTCGAATCCATCAGCACTAGACCAGATCATATAGGAAGAAAAGAGCTAGCCTTGCCCTCTCCTACCTCCAGGAAACAGCTCAAGGAGCAACCTTGTACGCACTTTGCAATAGTGATCATGCGGAGACCCCGCAGAGCAGCAGTAGGGGTGTTATCTCCACGAAGAGCCCTGAAGCTGGGTAAGATTCGCCGGCGTGCATGTCTTCGCCTTATCCCGTTTCCAGGCACCGGCGACGTTCTACTCGCTCCCACCATGATAATCCATCCCTTTGCATATGTCGCACCCAACCCCCGACATTTGGCGCCCACCGTGGGGCGAGGTGCATCGTCGTCCGGAGACCTGCTCTGGACGGGAACCCTTTTTCTCCCTGGCGAGCGCAGCCAGCCCGGAACGCCGGATGGAGTCTGCGCCGACGCGCTGCACGGCGCTGAGATCGCCTGCGCAGCCAGCTGCCTTGCCGAACTTGTCGGCGAGGTCCGCCTCTCCGACGAGCCTACATCCGACGCAGGCACGGGCGACCCCGAGAGCCTCCTCGCGGGCCTCCTTGACCAACTCCACGTCACCGGCGAGCCTGCCGTGGACTTGGAGTCCGTAGGCTCCACCGACCTGATGCTGGTCGACTCCGACACCGCGTCGCTTGACGCGTTTCCCACCAACGTGGTGGTCTACGACGAGCCGCTCCCTCGCGCGGAGAGCGGCGGAAGCACCGTCACAGAGGTGCACGTCATCGATCATGGTGAGCATTCCAGCGGAGGAGCTCATGACCCGCTCAATGCGGTGCTAAAAAGACCTAACCGCGCCCATTCCCGAAGACTCCGACGCCGACACGCTGGAGGCGCGCCGCCTCCAGCTCGTCGAAGGCGCGAAGAAGCTGGCCAGCATGAGGCACCTGTTAGAGGCCTACTAGCGTGAGATGAATCGCGTTGTGGGCGGCTCGCCGGCTCCGACTGGGCCTAGCCGCCTTGCCGCGGTTCAGCCGCGCGGCGTTGCCATCGCCAACCTGTTCGGGGCAAATCGCCCCGTATACGCCACGCCTGCGGAGAACACCCGAGCCGCCCAGTCGGCAGCTGACTAGCTGGACAATTTCGAGGGCGAAGAGCATCGCCTGATGACGGAGCGCGTCCAGCGGCTCCTCGACGCGGCTGCCGAGCAGAACGAGGCCGGCTGCCAGACAGATGCGCCGCGAAAGGAAGAATGACGACCCGCCTCCCCGCCGAGACCAAGGCGCGACGTCACGGACGCCGACTGGTGGGAGCCGCGGAAGAAAAGATAAGGAGCCGGCTGCCAGTCGCAGTCGGACACACATCACCATCGAACGCGATCAAGACGGCCGCCCAAGAGCAGTGGAACGGCGGGACGACTGTCTGCCTCCTCCCCCTCGCAAGGAAAGGCGAGTCTCTCCGCCGCCTGTTGAACATCCGACTCTCGGCGACCGCCTTGGCCGTCGAGAGGGAGTTGGAGAAAACGACGCATGCCACCGGATCGACCGGCTCCACCGATCCCTGGCGCTAGAAGAAGAAGACGAGTTGGGTCCGCCCTGTTTCGGACCCCGCATCCAAGATGAGCCCTTTCCCAGAGGGTTCACGCTCCCCCGAGATACGGCCAAGTATACCGGTTCCGTGAAGCCGGAAGACTGGCTGGTTGACTACTCCACGGCCTTGAACATTGCGAACGGCAACAAGCGTGTTGCCGTAAAATATGTTCCGCTCATGCTCCAGGGCACGGCCTGGACATGGTTGAACAGCCTGAAGCCCCGCAGCATCAACAGCTGGGTCGACTTCACCGATGCCTTCGTCCGCAATTTCACAAGCACGTACAAGCGACCTCCCAAGCCTCGCCAGCTTTCCCTGTGCGTGCAAGGCCCCAACGAGTCAACCCGCGACTACCTCACGCGTTGGGCCGAGCTTCGGAACTCCTGCGAGGGCATGCACGAGGTGCAGGCAATCGAGTACTTCACCGCCGGGTGCAGAGAAGGCACCCTCCTCAAGCACAAGCTTCTCTGCGATGAGCCGGAAACCCTCGACGAGCTGCTGATCATAGCAGACAAGTACACCACAGCCGACTCCTCCATGAAGGCGGAGATTCAAGTTAGTGCGACTGGCAAAGTGGCTCCTCAGGCTCCTAGAACTCCGGCTGGAGACACCAGTCGGCAACAGCAGCAGAGCGACCACAAGCGCAAGGCTCCACAGTCGGCTTCCAGCAGCCGGCATGTGGCAACGGTCGAAGATCAGCCGCCGGAGGGGTAGCCTCCGCCAAAGCGGCAGAAGGGCGGCAAGCCCAACTGGTTGCCGGCTTTCTCATACGAGCAGACTCTTGATGGCCCTTGCAAGTTCCATAGCGGCGCGAAGCCGTCCAACCACACCACCCGGAAGTGCCACTGGCTCACCAGAATCGCCAAGGGAGACGGGCAGCAGCCTCCTCCTCCGCCTCAGCAGCCGGCTGTCAGGCCAGTCGGCGCAGTACAAGACGAGTACCCAGAAGAGCACGGAGCTTATTTAGTGTTCACCAGTATGGCTGATGATCGACGCAGCAGGCGGCAACAGCAGCAAGAAGTGAACGCAGTAGCATCAGATACAACGGAGTTCATGCACTGGTCCAAGAAGCCTGTCAGCTGGAGCAGGGCTGATCACCCAGAGGTGATGCCGAGTCCGGGCTCCTACGCCTTGGTACTGGAGGCCACCTTTGCCACAGATAAAAGAGCGGCCCGTTTCTCGCGAGTTCTGATAGACGGAGGCAGAAGCATCAACATCCTGTACAAGGACACCATGGAGAAGTTAGGAATCAAGCAAAGACAGCTTCAGAGCAGCCGGACTGTATTCCATAGCATAGTTGCCGGCCTTTCCTGTTCACCCATCGGCAAGATCCTGATAGATGTCCTCTTCGGAAACAAAGATCACTTCCGCCGAGAGCCAGTTTGGTTTGAAGTGGTGGACCTCGAGAGCCCATACCATGCGCTGCTTGGCCGACCTGCTTTGGCCAAGTTCATGGCGGTCCCCCACTACGCTTACCTCAAGATGAAGATGCCGAGTTCAAAGGGGATTCTGACCATAGCCGGTGACTACAGAAAGTCGTCCGCCTGTGCGGCTGAAAGCAGCCGGCTAGCTGAGTCCCTGGTGATCGCAGCTGAGAAGCGGCTCCTTGATCGGGTTGTGGCGATGGCCGACAAGCGGCGGGAGATGTCGCCCAACCCTAAGGAGTCGGAGGCTGAGGGTTCATTCAAGCCGGCCAAAGAGACGAAGAAGATACCCTTGGACCCGGAGCACCCAGAGAGGTACGCTATCATAGGTGCAAACCTCGACAGCAAATAGGAAGGCGAGCTCGTCGACTTCCTCCGTGAGAATCAGGACATCTTCGCATGGTCCCCTAAAGACATGCCAGGTGTACCGACGGAATTCGCCGAGCACAAGTTACATGTCCGATGTGATGGGAAGCCCGTCAGGCAGCCCTTGCGCCGCCTATCAGAAGAAAAGAGAAGAGATAGCCCGACTCCTAGCAGCCGGCTTCATTATGGAAGTATTTTTTCCAGAATGGCTAGCAAACCCGGTCCTAGTGCTGAAGAAGAACAAGCAGTGGCGGATGTGTATTGACTACACGAGCCTCAACAAAGCTTGCCCCAAGGACCTATTAGCTCTGCCGAGAATCGATCAGGTGATAGACTCCACAGCCGGATGCGAGCTGTTGAGCTTCTTAGATGCATATTCAGGATATCACTAGATCAAGCTGAGCCCGGCTGACAGACTAAAGACCGCCTTCATCACGCCGTTTGCAGCCTTCTGCTACCTGACCATGATGTTCGGCTTGAGGAATGCCGACACCACCTTTCAGCGTTGCATGCAGAAGTGCCTCCTCAAGTAACTCGGCAGAAACGCCCACGTCTACGTGGACGATGTGGTGGTGAAGACGGAAAAGCGTGGAACATTGCTGGAAGACCTCAGGGAGACCTTTGAGAACCTGCGCCGATTCCAGATCAAGCTCAACCCTGAGAAGTGCGTCTTCGGAGTACCAGCCGGCCAGCTCCTTGGCTTCCTGGTCTCTAAACGCGGCATAGAGTGCAACCCTGTAAAGATCAAGGCCATTGAGAGGATGGAGGTACCCAGCTGACTACTAGACGTGCAAAAGTTCACTGGCTGCTTGGCGTCCATTAGCCGATTCATCAGTCGGCTGGGCGAGAAAGCTCTCCCCTTGTACCAGCTCATGAAGAAGACCACTTTTTTCGAGTGGAACCACAAGGCGGACGAAGCTTTTTCCCAGTTGAAGAAGATGTTGACTACTCCCCCCGTGCTGGCGGCTCCGACTCCTAAGGAGCCCATGCTATTGTACATTGCCGCCACCAGCCGGGTAGTCAGCACTGTCATGGTGGTGGAACGCAAGGAGGAAGGCAAAGCACTACCTGTCCAGAGACCGGTATATTACCTGAGCGAAGTGCTGTCGACCTCCAAGCAGAACTACCCCCACTACCAGAAGATGTGCTATGGCGTGCACTTTGCCGCCAAGAAGTTGAAGCTTTACTTTCAAGAGCATCCAATCACTGTGGTCTGCACAGCCCCACTAGCTGAGATCATCGGAAGCCGAGAAGCTTCTGGCCGAGTGGCCAAATGGGCCATAGAGCTGGCCCCCTACACCATCTACTATCAGCCCCGCACCGCCATCAAGTCGCAAGCATTGGCCGACTTCCTCGTCGACTGGGCCGAGACTCAATACCTGCCGCCAGCGCCCGACTCCACCCATTGGCGGATGCATTTCGATGGCTCCAAGATGCGCACCGGCTTGGGAGCCGGCGTTGTCCTCACTTCTCCTAAAGGCGATAAGCTCAAATATGCGCTGCAGATCCATTTCGCTGCCTCCAACAACGTCGCCGAATATGAGGCGCTCATTCACGGGCTCCGTCTTGCCAAAGAACTTGGCATTCGCCGGATACTGTGTTATGGCGACTCCGACTTGGTGGTCCAGCAGTCATCTGGCGACTGGGACGCCAAAGATGCAAACATGGCGAGCTACCGCTTCCTCGTACATCAACTCAGTGGATATTTCGAGGGGTGCAAGTTCCTTCACGTGCCAAGAAATGACAACAACCAAGCAGACACCATGGCACGAATCGGCTCGACCTGCCAAGAAATACCATCCGACGTCGCCCTTCAGCGCCTCCTCAAGCTGTCTGTCAAGCCTTCACCAGAATCAGACTCCATCTTTGTGCCGGCTCCCCTTGAAGAAGTCGGATCCGACTCAAGAGCCCCAGCAGACGGCACGAGAATTCTTACAGATGGCTCCAAAAATGCCGCAGTCGAAGCCGGCCCGGGGACTTCAGAACCCGGCCCAGGGACTGCGGCGACCAGCCCAAAGACTCCAGAACTCGGCCCGGGGGCTGCACCAGTCGACCCGGGGACTTCATCAATCCAACAAGCGGTCGCAGACTCCAGCCCGCCGCCTCCCAGCCCAGCCGCCCTCGTCCAAGTCGCAGTTCTGGCAGTCGAAGAAATAGCAGCACCCTCATGGGCACAACTCATCCTCAAATTCCTGGTGAGCAAGGAGCTGCCTGCCGATGAGATCTTGGCTCGGCAAGTACAACGCCGAGCAGCAGCCTACACCATAGTCAACAGAGAGCTGGTCAGGCGTCACTGGTGTCTACCAGCGCTGTGTCGAGCCAGAGCAAGGCCAAGCAATTCTCAAAGACATCCATCAAGGCGAGTGCGGCCACCATGCGGCCTCAAGAGCACTCGTCGCCAAAGCCTTTCGACATGGTTTCTTCTTGCCGACTGCCCTAGAAGAGGCCAAGGAATTGGTCCAAAAATGCAAGGGGTGCCAGAAGTTCCGCACCAAGCCGCATCAGCCGGCTTCCGCACTCAAGACTATCCCCATCGCCTGGCCCTTTGCAGTTTGGGGCCTGGACATGGTGGGACCATTCAAGACGGCGCGAGGTGGCCTAACTCACTTACTTGTCGCGGTGGACAAGTTCACCAAGTGGATAGAAGCAAAGCCCATCAAGAAGTTGAATGGTCCGACTGCCGTGACTTTCATCTCCGACATCACAATTCGGTACGGCATACCACACAACATCATCACCGACAACGGCACAAACTTTGCCAAAGGTGCCTTGGCCCATTTCTGCATGACATAGGGCATCCGACTGGACTTAGCGTCCGTTGCCCATCCGCAGTCAAACGACCAGGTGGAGCGAGCAAACGGCCTCATCCTGTCTAGCATCAAGCCTTGGCTGGTCGAGCCTCTGGAGCGTTTGGCCGACTGTTGGCTTGACGAGTTGCCAGCCGTCCTCTGGATTCTGCGCACGACTCCAAACAAGTCGACCGGCTTCACGCCCTTCTTCCTCGTCTATGGTGCTGAAGCCGTCATCCCAGCGGACATAGAGTTCGACTCCCTGCAAGTCACCATGTACACCAAGGAGGAAGCAGAACAAGCATGTTAAGACGGCATCGATCTGCTGGAAGAGGGCCGGCTGTTGGCACTCAGCCGGTCCAACATCTACCAGCATAGCCTGCGCCGATACTACAACAAAAAGGTTAGGCTGAGATCCTTCCAAGAGGGCGACCTTGTGCTCCAACTGATCCAGCGAACAGCCGGCCAGCACAAGCTGTCGGCGCCTTGGGAAGGCCCTTTCATCATCAGCAAAGTGCTGGGCAACGACTCCTACTACCTGATCGACGCTCAGAAGCCCCGAGCACGCAAGAGGGACGACTCCGGCAAAGGGACGGAGCGGCATTGGAATGCAAATCTCCTCCGAAGATTTTACAATTGATGCATTATGTACCACGCTACCTTTTGTATTTAAGTACCAAGACTTCGGGCCCCCCGAGACGAGCTCGGGGACTGCCCTTTTTGTTATCTATATGATAAGAATTATGCCTTCGAGTATGCTACTCTTTGTTATGCCGCTTGGCACCGGGTTCGACTAGTCGGCCCGGGGACTTGCCGCCTTGCGCTATGAAATGCTTCCTGCAGCCGGACAAGTAGTGTGTGGTGCCTAAGCCGTCTCCTGTCAGAAGCCGCAGCTCGCAGAGCGACTGTCTGGCGGGCAGGAGTAAGGAAGAATGGGCGCCCACATGAAAAATGGCTAAGGACTCAAAGCATAAACATGGCTTAAGCCGACTTCCAGCCTCTCTTCGCAAAACCGACTCTTGAGCAGTCGGCTCGCCGCCTTCTATTCAACTTGCTAAGAAACTCTAAAACGGCTAAGTACTTGCCTTCCCAAAAGTAGCCAAGCATTTGATCCAGCGGCAGTCCGCAGAGCGGCTGTCCGGCTGGCAAGACGACAACTAAGGGAAGGTGGCAAAGGAAAAAGCCAAAGGAGCAATGAACAAGAAAAGATAGAACTCGGATGAATATTTACATAACATAGGCCCTTGGACGAATCTTCGAGCAGAAGTTCAAAATACACCCCGCAGGTGGAATTGTGCGAATTAACAAGTTCTTCAAAGACTACTAAAACAGATAAAATAAAGAAAAGGCAGCAGCCTAGGAAGCGGCAGATGGGTTCGGAGGGTCGGAGGAGATGGCAGTGTCAGATGTTGGGGCGGCCGGCTGGGCAGTCTCGGCTTGATCACCTTCGGCGGCAGCCTGCTCGGTTGGGCGTGGCTCGTTGCTGGAGGCGCGGTCGAGCTGAAAATGGCCGTCTCCTCCGTCTTCTGGTGCCTCCATCTCGCCTCCATCCTCCGCCTCGCCTTCCTCCTCGACGCTGGAGCCGATCACCTCCGCCGAGTCCTCGCCGTAGTCTGGGTTCATCCCAAACCACTCCGGCGGTGCCTCCTCACCGTCTTCAGCCCGCTCGGGGACGAAGACGCTGGTGTCGGTGTACTCGGCGATCACCACGGCATGCTTCCCGAGGGCGTCTTCCGCGGCTGCCAGGTCCGGCTGGGCCTCTGACCGGAGCGTGGCTAGCCGGTCCAGGTCCAGCCCCGGATACCACACCTTGACGAATTCCAAGGCTCGGCGCGCTCCAGCCCGGGCCGAGGAACCCTTCCAGGCCTCAAGACGGCCAGCCGCGACCTCCAGCCAGTCGGCAGTCCGACTAGGGGTGTGTAGTGCCTGCATGTCTGGACACAGGGCAGCGATCGCCTGGGCGCCAACGCGTTGAAGCCGGCGCAGCATCCGGTGGGCAGGCCGCAGACGAGCCTCAATGCTCAGAATCTGCTCGTCAAGGGTCCGGGGGGCATCGGCGGCGACCTTAGCGCCTTCTGCCCTCCGCCTCTCGCGATCAGCCTCAATGGCTTGATTGGCGGCTTGCGAGTGGCCGGGGAAGAAGTCTACCAAGGCGAAAAGAAGGAAAAACAAGTCAAAAAACTAGGAGTCGGCCCGACCTATAGTCGGCAACTCAAAGAAGAAAAGTGAAGAAGCTCACCGTCGACGATGTCCTCGATCTCGTGGAAGCCGGAGGCCAGCAATGCCTCCTTGTCAGTCCAGGAGGAGCGCTCGCTTGCGAACTCGGCCAGGAGAGCTGTCTCCTTCTCTTCCACCTCCTCCTGCGCCTTCTTAAGCAGCTCCTTCTGCTCCGCCAGCTGTGCAGCCAGCAGGTCACGCTCTGCGGCTTGCTTGCTGCACTCCTCCCCCTTGGCACGCAAGGTGGTGTTGGCTTCGCCCAGCTGCTGCTGAAGAGTGGCGTTGGCCTCTAAAGAAAAAGAAGAAAGAGGACGTTAAGTCATCAACGAAGAAGGTCGCCAGGAAGATCCGGCCCGACTGCTCAGCAGTCGGCCCGAATCTCGGGTACTACAGCCCGCGGGTGCGCCAGCGCGCCCCCGCGAAGAAGAAAGAGGACTCACTCCGGCTCTCCGACAAGTCGGCAGTCCGCTTGCCCAGCTCCTCAACATTGCGGTTTAAGGCGGTGATGCGGAGGTTGTGATAATCCTGTGATAAGTATTTCAGACAAAAGTAAGTACTTGGAACTCGCCAAATGGAGTTCCGAGCCGCCTACTCAGTAGCCGGCCCGAAACTCGGGGACTACACCCAGTGGGTGCGCTGGCGCGCCCCCACAGAGAAGAACAAGAAGACGGAGACAAATAAAAAAACACTTACCCGGATGGCGGCCCACGACGCCAGGTGCGCGGTGCAGCTCTGGAGGGCGTCGCCGTCAGCTCGCAGCTTTGCTTGGACGTCTAGAAGCGCCTGGTTCAGCGGGCCTGTGCCGCCTGCTCGCACCCACCCAATGGGCGCGGCGCTCGTCGCCTCGGCGTCTGGGATTGTCGAGCTGGCGGCGCCGGTCTCCAAGGGGCGTGGCGCCGAAGTCGCCTTCTCAAGACGGCGGCGCGCTGGCGAGCCGACTTGAAGGAGTAGCTTCGCCACAGCCTCGTCCTTAGTCGGCGGCACCGGCGGGTCCGCCGGCTGTTTGTCATGTGCGCTCCCAGATGGCGGCGGGGGTGGCGGCGGCACGGCCGTGCCCGGCATGGAGGCATCGCCGCCTCACCTCTCCATGATCGGGAACTCGCCGTCGGCTTTCCCCGACTGCGCCGTGAACTCCGGAGGCGGCGGCGCAGAGCTCAGTGGGATGACAAGCACCGCCGATTGGCGGCGCGCAGCTTGTTCTGCCTGCCGCCTTGCCGCAACAGCGGCCTTGGCCTCATCCAACTTTCTCTGGGCAGAGGCCTCCGCCTTCTCCAAACGGGCGGCCTCTTCCTCGTCGCGCTTCTCTTGCGCGTTCCACTCTATTGCCTCCCGGAGGTCGGCGGCGGGGTTCATCCGCCGAGTGGTGGCTGACGTCTCCGCCGACCCCATGATGGAGGCGGCGGCAACCCTCTCAAGAGTAAGGGGAGCCCTGAAGCGAGGGAAGTATGTAAAAGACTTGGGCAAGATCCACAAAAAGAAAATAAGACAAAGGGCGGAGGCACTTACACAGAGACCAGCGGCGGCTTCTTCACTTCCCTACGGAAGCGGTTGGCTTTCGCGGCCGCCTCTTCACGCTTGGTCGCGGCGGCCGCTCCCTTGAACTTCTTCGACCGGCCGCCAAGCGTACTCGGCCCGTCCCGGCGCTTCCTCGCGCCGCCTTGACCATCCAAGACGGCGGAGGAACTCGCGCTGGGCTGGCCGACTTTTGGCTGGTGGCGTGGGGTGACTTCCCCCTCGGCGTCGTCATCATGCCAGTCGGCAAAGGTGGCCGAAGGCCTGAAGCCGCCTCCTTCTCCTCCTCCTCCTCCTTCGGCGTCGGCATCCATCGCCGCAGCCCCCAAGTCAGGGTCGTCGACGTCGCTCTCCGCTCGGTCGGGGACGAACTGACGGGCCGGTCCCGTGGCACCGGCCGAAGGCTGGACGAGGGGGTTCTGATTCAAAGACTAAAAAAGATTAGAAGTCGGATTCGGCTGCAAAAGAAGAAGAAGAAGAAGAACAGAGACGACTTACAACAAGAGGGGGGTTGGCGCGTGAGTACGGCTCCTTGCCGAACCGCCAATCTGCCGAGAAACCGCAGTTCGAGATGTAGTTCACCGTGTCTACCACCTCCGCGTGGGGCATGTCCTTGGAGCACATCCGACTCGGGTCCCGGTGGCCGCTCATCTGGCAGATCAGATGAGGTCGGCCTTGGAGTGGGAGGACTCGGCGCGCCATGAAGGTGGCCAACAGGTCGACCCCGATCAAGCCCTTCGACTGCGTCAGCACTCGGAGTCGCGCGACGGCGGTGCCAGCAGGAGACAGCGTCCTGGCCCGGTGGGACCAGCTGGGGAGCCTTCCTGCCGGCGCGCCGGCTTCGTAAGCCGGCAGGTTGACACAGTCGCCTTCTGGGGCGACGTTCTCCACGTAAAAGTAGGACCGCTGCCACATCTTCACCGACTTAATCAGCGCGATGGTGGGAAACGGATTGTCCGCCCCCGATCTCCGTATCGCAATGAATGCACAGCACTGGGCTAGCACACCGGCGACGTGCGTGCCGAGCTTGGACTGGAAGAACTCCCTCCATAGCTCGATGGTGGGGAGAACGCCGAGGAAGCCTTCGCACAGGGTGGTGAAGGCAGCCAGTAGCACCACCGTGTTCGGAGTAAGGTGGTGCGGCTGGAGCCCGTGGAACTCCAAGAAGGAGCGGAAGAAACCGCTCGCCGGCAGCCCTAGTCCGCGCATGAGGTGCGAGCGGAATATGACCCGCTCGCCCTCCTCCGGCGCCGGTAATACTTCCCTCGCTGGCGCGGTGCAGGCCCGCACTAGGTCCTTGCCGGGGAGACGACGCGTCTTGCGAAGGAAATCAATGTGGTTGTCGTCAACCTCGGAGCCGTCCCACACGCCGGAGCGCACGGCGGGAGGCGCGACGGCGGAGGAAGAGCTCATCGCTGCGGGCATGGCATGGCTCGGTGCAGTGGCGGTGAGAGGAAGAAGAAGCAAGAGGGAGCGAAAGGGAGTAGAGAAGATGGGCGCGCGTGCTTTCCCGCCCCCTCCTCTCGCCTACTTATAGGCTCGTGGGCTGAGAAGTCGATGGGGCGATCGTGGGATTAACTGCGCCCAGAACCCCACGACCCCCACGATTTACCACATGAAGTTACTGCGTGCAGTTACTGCGCGGGAACCCCAACCGCCCGCACGGCCACAACGGATCCGTTCGCATGCCGAGGCGCGGTAGTGGCGGGCCCCGCCTGTAGGCCTGGCCCGTCGCGTGCGTGGGTGGGCAGACTGGCCCTGCCACGTGGCGCCACACGACGGGTCCGCAACGGGCGGCAACCTGGAAGCTTATCAGGCACGCTGCCTGGACCCCGCTACGACTTTCAAACTCTTTGAGGGCAAGTCGGCCTTCTGCGAGTCCGGCTCCAGCTAGTCGGCCCGAAGGAAGACGGCGAGCAAGGCCTAGATTCAACCACCGGAAGGAGGAAACTGTTGAGGCTCCTCGACATGTCACCCTCGGCGCCTCACCAGCTTCGGGGACTACTGTCGGAGTAATAGGCCATGGGTAGGCCAACCCGAGCCCTAAGCCTTTCAAGACATCGGGCAAGCTGCGCCCCTTAAGACCCCAGGGCGAAGAGCCGCCTTCTGAGATTCGGCGGCAAGGCCACCGACTGCCCCCTCGCGGCCGAGTCCCAGGGACGACTTCGAGATGAGCCGACTCCCAACTGGCGGCTTCCAGAGAAGCCGGCCCACGACTCCAACCACCCCATGCCCTCGTAAGGAGGGAAGGGACGGGGTGTGGCCTTAGTAAGGCCCACTCCCGCCCCCTTTTCCGAGGGCAGGCATGGCCACAGAGCGCCGTACCAACGGAGATCTCCGTCCGGCGCGACACTGTTGCCATGCCAGCCTTGACATCAACCCCAGTGGGCGGAACCCTGTGCCCACGATGGCCTGTCTGTACGACCCAGAGACGGTGGGTCCCACCAGTCAGCGGGGGTCCAGAAGACGGCAGGAGTGCCACCAGTCGGACCCGGTGGGAGTCGGCCCCCAGGAGTCGGCTAGCCCCTCCCATGGGCCCCGCACGCCATTAACCAGACAAGACGGGGAATGGCAACAGTGATCGCCCGCCAGGCGGCAGGGCTGTTGCCACGATCCCATGACCAAGCCCACGTCATTAGAAGCACGGCTACAGTAACCCACAGCCGGCAAGACCCGCCCGCGGCGGACGCGGCCCGTGGCCCTGCACCGGGCCAGTCGGCAGGGCCCACCAGTCGGCGGTCCCCGGTGGTCGGTGGAGAAGACGGCGGCCAGAGAGACAGACGGCTGGGTCCCGCGCCTGGCCAGATTACCATTGTACCCCTGGGGGGTAGGCCTATATAAACCCCCCAGGGCACCCATGCAAAGGGTTCGAATCCATTAGCACTAGACCAGATCATATAGGAAGAAGAGAGCTAGGCTTGCCCTCTCCTACCTCCAGGAAACAGCTCAAGGAGCAACCTTGTACACACTTTTCCATAGTGATCATGTGGGGACCCCGCAGAGCAGCAGTAGGGGTGTTATCTCCACGGAGAGCCCTGAAGCTGGGTTAGATTCGCCGGCGTGCATGTCTTCGCCTTATCCCATTTCCAGGCACCGGCGACGTTCTACTCGCTCCCACCATGATAAGCCATCCCTTGGCATATGTCGCACCCAACCCCCGACATTCTTTGTGGGATCAATTCCTCTTTATCATTAGGAACAACAGTAATACCTCCCTTCTTAGGGACACAATGGACATGACTTACCCACTGACTATCAGCAGCGGGATAAATTATACCTGCCTCCAGAAGCTTTAGTATTTCTTTCCTTACCACTTCTTTCATCTTAGGATTTAACCGTCGTTGGTGATCAACAACTGGTTTAGCGTCTTTCTCCAATTTTATTTTGTGCTGGCATAGAGTGGGACTAATGCCCTTAAGATCATCAAGCGTATATCCAATAGCAGCACAATGCTTCTTCAGAGTTTTCAATAATTTCTTTTCTTCATGCTCTGAAAGGTTAGCACTAATAATAACAGGATATATCTTCTTTTCATCAAGATAAGCATATTTAAGAGTATCGGGTGATGGTTTGAGCTCGAATACGGGATCACCCTTGGGTGGAGGGGGTTCCCCTAGTATTTCAACAGACAAGTTGTGTTTCAAAATACGTCCCTGTTTAGAGAATACCTCATCTATTTCCCTTCTTTCATTCATAAACATATCATTTTCATGGTCTAGCAAATATTTTTCTGAATGTCATTAGGAGGCACGACAATAGAAGCAAGACCAATAATTTCATCTTTACTAGGCAATTCCTCGTCATGGGGTTGTCTACGAAATTTAGCAAAGTTAAACTCATGAGACATAACCCCCAGACCAATAGTAACAACATCCTTTTCGTAGTTTATCCTGGCATTAACATTACTCAAGAAGGGTCTACCAAATATGATGGGACAAAAGCTATCTTGTGGGGAACCAAGAACAAGAAAATCAGCAGGATATTTAACTTTCCCACACAAGACATCAACATCTCTAACAATCCCAACTGGTGAAATAGTGTCTCTATTGGCAAGCTTAACTGTAACATCAATTTCTTCTATCTCAGTAGGTGCAATATCATGCATAATTTCTTTGTATAAGGAATGAGGTGCACTAGTACCCATATCACATAAGCCATGATAACAATGATCTCCTATTTTAACAGAAATAACAAGCATGCCTACAACAGGTCTATGTTTATTTTTAGTATTAGGTCTAGCAATTCTAGCAGTTTCCTCACAGAAGTAAATAACATGCCCATCAATATTATCAACCAAGAGATATTTAACCATAGCAATACTAGGTTCAACTTTAATTTTCTCAGGGGATTTGGGTGTCTTAATATTACTTTTATTGACCACAGTTGAAGCTTTAGCATGATCCTTTATCTAACAGGGAAAGGTGGTTTCTCAATATAAGCAGTAGGAACGACAAGATCATTATAAGTGATAGTCTTTTCTTCAACTTTAATAGGTGCTACTACTTTTACTTCAGTGGGAGGATTATATTTAAACCACTTCTCCTTAGGGAGATCAACATGAGTAGCAAAGGGTTCACAAAAAGAAGCTACTATCTCAGAGTCAAGTCCATATTTAGTGCTAAATTCACGGAAAACATCGGTATCCATAAAATATTTAACACAATCAAACTTAGGTGTTATACCTGACTCCTTACCTTTGTCGAGATCCCGATATTCAGAGTTGCGTTTAATTCTTTCCAATAAATCCCATTTGAATTCAATAGTCTTCATCATAAAAGATCCAGTACAGGAAGTATCGAGCATGGAGCGATTATTGAGAGAAAGCCGAGCATAAATTTTTTGAATAATCATTTCTCTTGAGAGCTCATGATTGGGGCATGAATATAACATTGACTTAAGCCTCCCCAATCTTGAGCGATGTTTTCTCCTTCGCGAGGCCAAACATTGTATATATAATTACGATCACAATGAACAAGATGCATAGGATAAAACTTCTGATGAAATTCCAATTTTAATCGGTTGTAGTTCCATGATCCCATATCATCACATAGCTTAAACCATGTAAATGCCTCTCCCTTCAAAGATAAAGGGAAGACCTTCTTATTGATAACATCCTCGGGCATACCTGCAGCTTAAATAATCCACAAACTTCATCCACATAGATTAGGTGCAAATCGGGATGTAATGCTCCATCTCCTGTAAAAAGATTAGCCAGCAGTTTCTCTATCATACCGAAGGAATTTCAAAGTAAAGATTTTCAGTAGGTTTAGTAGGTTGAGGAGAAACTCTTTGCTCTACTGGTCAGGGTGAAGATACAACGAACAAGCCTCTCAGAGGATTACTTTCCTTAGTAACAAGTGGCAGTAAATTTCAGCACACTTTATAAGTTTTTCCTTACCAAATTCCATCTACCAAAGGCACTTCACTCCCCGGAAACGGAGCCAGAAAAGAGTCTTGATGACCCACAAGTATAGGGTATCTATCGTAGTCCTATCGATAAGTAAGAGTGTCGAACCCAACGAGGAGCAAAAGGAAATGATAAGCGGTTTTCAGCAAGGTATTCTCTGCAAGCACTGAAATTATCGGTAACAGGTAGTTTTGTGATAAGGTAATTTGTAACGGGTAAAAAGTAATGAAAGTAAACAAGGGGAAGAAAGGTGTCCCAATCCTTTTTTATAGCAAAGGACAAGCCTGGACAAACTCCTATATAGAAAAAAGCGCTCTCGAGGACACATGGGAATTATCGTCAAGCTAGTTTTCATCACGTTCATATGATTCGCGTTCGTTACTTTCATAATTTGGTATGTGGGTGGACCGGTGCTTGGGTGCTGTCCTTTGTTGGACAAGCATCCCTCTTATGATTAACCCCTATTGCAAGCATCTGCAACTACAAAAGAAGTATTAAGGTAAACCTAACCATAGCATGAAACATATGGATCCAAATCAGTCCCTTACGAAGCAACGCATAAACTAGGGTTTAAGCTTCTGTCACTCTAGCAACCCATCATCTACTTATTACTTCCCAATGCCTTCCTATAGGCCAAAACAATGGTGAAGTGTCATGTAGTCGACGTTCACATAACACCACTAGAGGAGAGACAACATACATCTCATCAAAATATCAAACGAATACCAAATTCACATGACTACTTATAGCAAGACTTCTCCCATGTCCTCAGGAGCAGAAGTAACTACTCACAAATCATATTCATGTTCATAATCAGAGGGGTATTAATATGCATAAAGGATATGAACATATGATGTTCCACCAAATAAACCAACTAGCATCAACTACAAGGAGTAATCAACACTACTAGCAACCCACAGGTACCAATCTGAGGCTTTGGGACAAAGATTGGATACAAGAGATGAACTAGGGTTTGAGAGGAGATGGTGCTGGTGAATATGTTGATGGAGATTGACCCCCTACCGATGAGAGGATCGTTGGTGATGACGATGGCGATGATTTCCCCCTCCCGGAGGGAAGTTTCCCCGGCAGAACAGCTCTGCTGGAGCCCTAGATTGGTTCCGCCTCGTGGGGGCGGAGTTTCTTCCCGAAAGCTTGCTTATGATTTTTTCCAGGGTAAAGGACTTAATATAGCAGAAGATGGGCAACGGAGGCCTACCAGGGGGCCCATGAGGTAGGGGGTACACCCAGGGGGTAGGGCGCGCCCATACCCTCGTGACCAGGGTGTGGGCCCCCTCTAGTGGATTTTTTCGCCAGTATTTTTTATTAATTCAAAAAATAACTTCCGTGAAATTTCAGGACTTTTGGAGCTGTGCAAAATAGGTCTCTAATATTTCCTCCTTTTCCAGCCCAGATTTCCAGCTGCCAGCATTCTCCCTCTTCATGTAAACCTTGTAAAATAAGAGAGAATAGGCAAACATATTGTGACATAATGTGTAATAACACCCCATAATGCAATAAATATCGATATAAAATCATGATGCAAAATGGACGTATCACTCTACTCTAGGAAAGTCACTCAGATTTACCATCCCATACAACAAAGCGAATGATAAGAGTTAGTCGGTCTGGTGATCAATCCACCCCGCACCCAAATCATTACCTTGTATACGGTTTAGCGAATCTCGCATTCTATCACTCGGTCATCCTCACAAGCATTGCAGAATTTCTCTTGTCGACGAACTAAGTTCGGATAAATCCATGGATTCTGCAAGCCAAACAAACATCTATTGTTCCTACCCAACTCTCAGGTTTTGTGTTACTCCTATAAAATCGTCTGTGGTAAGGTCCTAATCTCTTCCAGGGTTTTTCCTTCAGCAATTGTGTGCTTGCTTCTTGGCAGGTCCTGGGGCCTGTGGGTTACGGCCCATCTCATCACTTGTAAACCTTGAACTCATCATCGGGGCAACTGATCATAAATCCAACATACAGCTTCCTAGCATACTTAAAATCCATCCAACTGTACTGTCTCTCTTCCTTCTATTGGCACCAAACTAAGACGTGATTACTCTGACTCATCATGGAGTTACAATTGCTCCATATTGCCAACCTTCTACCTCCTTTATATCCAATAGTACTCCTTCCCTTAATACTCTTGGGACATCCCACATATCGAGACAAAACTCGTAATTAATTTTTTTCGAAGTCCACTCCGTGGAATATCGTTATCCTTTCCAGGGGTCAAGTGTCCTCACAGGGTACTACCACCCTTGTAATGCACAAATTCTTCCATAGACCATATTTCTCATATCGTACAAAATGGTCAAAATCTTTCTTCATAGAGTAACAACTCATAAAAATCCAAATCGGTACCAACGATGCTAACTTCATTGATTCTCAACTTATTACAATCTCCTGCTTTTCCATTACATGTCTCAACTCAACACCTCATTATAACAGAACTGTTCCCACTACTACTACTATATTTCTTTGTTACAAACTCAACTGTTCAACACAAGCCTCCTTCTCTTCGGGACAATCCCTAGCAAAGTACCCTGCTTCATTACAACGAAAACATATTACTTCCGACAAGTCTCGTGGTTTCCTTACGACTACATAGCCTCCTTGGGTCCTCGACTTCCTTTTTGGGCAACTTCTGAAGTAGTGCCCTGACTCCTTGCACCTGAAACAGGTGATATGATTCAGGTCCTTCCTGGTATCCAATCTAATTCTCTTCCTAGACTTTTCCGTGCCAATAAGGGCTTCTATTTCCTGTGGGTCATACACTACTTCCACTGCGGGAATGCTACTAGATCCCCCCTTCGGACAATTCTCGGAGATGTGTCCTTCTTCTCCACATGAATAGCATGACTTGGTGCAGGGTTTAATTGGGTCTTCTTCGGGTGTGTCCTCCACCTCTTCCTTCATCACAGGTTCTACTAAAATTTCCATGGGGCTCCTTTCATTGCTTCTTTCTTCTGCTGGATGGTCCGTTGAACCATAGGGTAAATGTGACACTGAGCAGGGTAGTGGGTAATCCCTTCACACAAGAAACAAGTAATCTATCTTGTTGGGCATTCTTCAGTTAGGTGACTTTCTTCCTGTAACGCCCTGAGACCGACGCTCCAGAAGACTTCCAGCTATTCCAAGTTTCGCCGTGTGTTTCTTTTGTGCTTGCTCTTTTATTTTTGCATTGCATCATGTCATCATGCCATCATGTCATTAGCCTTTGCATCTCAACTCAACTAATAAATTGCATAGATGGTTGATCTATTTAAATCGAGGGAAGGGTGACTTCTCTTTATAACATATCCTCCCAATATTAGGGAGCTATATTAAATTATTCCATTTATTTGGAATTAACCATAACCCACTTGCAAAATAATCCCAATGCCTTTGTTATCACAACTCTCGACCTGTAACCTTGTCTTTTATTCTTTCATCCTTTTTCCGGAGCTCTACCAAAATTCTCAACATTTTTGGCTACACCAAACCTCGTCCTAGTTCAAACCCATTTGAATCAAATTCAAATGAGTTTGAATTCTTATTGTTCGATCTAGACCTTTCTAATTTTCTCGGACCAAGCAGATTTTTGTGAGTCCAAGAAAATTAACCCCATGCCCAAATTCTTCCTCTAACCTTCTCTTCTCTCTTTTCCTTTCTCTTATTTCTCTGTTTTGTTTTTATTTTTCTTTAGAGAGAGAGAGAGAGAAAGCCCAACCTTGCAGCCCAGCTACCAACCCTTTTGGCCAAGGCCCAGCCGCCCCCACCAGTCCCTCCTAACACTAGCCTCACGCATCTCTCCCTCGTCTCCCGTTCGAGCGCCGCCAGGCGAGAGCCCCAACGCCCGATCCCCCGGCTCGATTCCCTTTCCCCTCCACTTGTCTCCCTCCCCGCACCAGGGAGAGGAGATCCCTCGTCCCCACCATCCTTCGGCTCATCGCTGTCGGGCGCCTCCTTCTCCTCCTCGTAGCTCCTCCTGCCATGGGCCAGTGGAGCCGCGTCGCGCATCTCCGGCCGCTCCCCTGCAGCTCCTCCCCCACGCCCTACTGCAGCTGCTCTTCCCGGCACCGCCCGTCGCCGCCACCCGGCCACCTCGCCATCCCGCCGCCTCGGGTCTCCTCCGCCCGGTTCCTCTCGCGTCGCCACCGGCAGGTTCCGGCCCTGCCTCGAGCACCCCCGCGCCCCTGCTTTGAGCCACCAGGCCAGGGATCGCCAGATGCCATTCCTGCTGCCGGGGAACCTCATTTTCCACCCGTTTCCGTCTCCGGCGCCGTGCTAGGCCTCCCCGACGCCCTTGCTGTTGCTGCTTCTCGTAGGTCTTCATGGTGCCCTCGTCTCTGCTCGCGGGAGGATGAGTACGACCGCTGCTTCGACCTGCGATGCCCGAGGCCACTTGGCCTTGTTTCGTTCTGGATGCGTCGAGACCATCATTGCAACGTCGCAACCTCTGCCCCGGAGTACCTCAAGTTCGTCTACAGGAGAAATTTTGGATCGCCAAGTACATTCGGATTCATCAAGACCCTCATGAACAACTACACCCGATGATGTGACAAGTTCCCCGACAAGTACATCTACATCGCCAAGACCGGTCCGACTAGTACCCGACGTCGCGTGTACCACTACCGTCGACCCGCGAAGACCCCGTGGACGTCAAGTTCCTTGTCGTGACCCGAACATCTTTGGAACATGAACAACTACTTCCTTTTTGAAACGTGAACCCCTACCGTCGTGAGAACGACTACTTCCACTCCGTCGAACTCGATCCGCCCCGAAAATGCACGCTTCAAAGGTATAACTCCGAAATGACCGCCCGCGAACGAATGCATGTGTGCTTTATGAGATGCCCGTGTTTGCACCGTGTCCGAAATTGTCGCTTGCATGTTTCTCCTCGTTGCCATGCCATCGTCTTGTGGGAACCCGGTAACCGGGAACACCCCACCATCTTGCTTAACTCGCTTCCGTCACACTTTCTTTTGCACCAGCATCTCAATCGAGTTATCGGAACCGGAAGTTGCCGTGGCACCATTTCCGTTGTCGTTACCGTGGCACCCCTTTCTTCCACCACGGTGACAAATGCTTCATAACATGCTCATGTCAACATTTTCATTAAAAAATGCATAAACTTGTATAAGTCATCCGCATCATGATAACAACATTTAAATTGCTTAAAATTGTTGCTTGCATTAAATTGCTAAATGACATATGGGGATTTACTGGACTTGTTGTTTGTTGTTACGGCCTCATTTAAACTTGCCTAAATTGATAGTTTTATTATGCTTCACCTCTTGCCATGTTTAACAACATTTAATATTGTTGGGTACATAACGGGAGAGAACTAAATAATTGTTGTGGTGTTTTGGCAATATGCACCTCGTTGCATATTGGGCTCCATTTAACTTGTAGCTTTGTTTATTGCATATTGCCATGCCATGCTCATTAAACCGGACATGCATCATACTTGATTGTGCATCATGCCATGTTTATGTGATGGTAGTTTACCATGTTGTTTGTTTGTTTCCGGGTCGTTTCTCTTGTTAGCTTCGGTTTCGTTCCGGAGTTGTTAGGATTCGTTCGACTACGTCCGTTTGTCTTCTTCATGGACTCGTTCTTCTTCCTTGCGGGATTTCAGGCAAGATGACCATACCCTCGAACTCACTTCTATCTTTGCTTGCTAGATGCTCGCTCTTTTGCTATGCCTATGCTGCGATACCTACCACTTGCTTATCATGCCTCCCATATTGTTAAACCAAGCCTCTAACCCACCTTGTCCTAGCAAACCGTTGTTTGGCTATGTTACCGCTTTGCTCAGCCCCTCTTATAGTTGTTAGTTGCAGGTGAAGATGAAGTTTGTTCCTTGTTGGAACATGGAGATGTTGTTCCTTGATTGGAACATGTTTACTTGTTGGGATATCACAATATCTCTTATATTATTAATGCATCTATATACTTGGTAAAGGGTGGAAGGCTCGGCCTTATGCCTGGTGTTTTGTTCCACTCTTGCCGCCCTAGTTTCTGTCATACCGGTGTTACGTTCCCAGATTTTGCGTCCCTAACGCGGTTGGGTGATTTATGGGACCCCCTTGACAGTTCGCTTTGAATAAGACTCCTCCAGCAAGGCCCAACATTGGTTTTACCATTTGCCTACTACCTATCCCTTTCCATTGGGTCGGCCAGCCCGAGGGTCATCTTTATTTAGCCCGCCCGGGCCAGTGCTTCTCTAAGTGCTGGTCCGAACCGAGCCGCCTGCGGGGCCACCTCGGGGAAACTCGAAGCCTGGTTTTACTCGTAGCCTGTCTCATCCGGTGTTGCCCTTAGAACGAGATATGTGCAGCTCCTATCAGGATGTCGGCGCATCGGGCGGTTTTGCTGGACTTGTTTTATTACTGTCGAAATATCTTGTAGCCGGGATTCCGAGACTGATCGGGTCTTCCCGGGGAGAAGGAATATCCTTCGTTGATCGCAAGAGCTTATCATGGGCTAAGTTGGGACACCCCTGCAGGGTTTGAACTTTCGAAAGCGGTGCCCGCGGTTATGTGGCAGATGGGAATTTGTTAATGTCCGGTTGTAGAAAACCCGAAGTTGATCTTAATTAAAATACATCAACCGCGTGTGTAACCGTGATGGTCTCTTCTCGGCGGAGTCCGGGAAGTGAACACGGCATTGGAGTTATGCTTGACGTAAGTAGTTTCAGGATCACTTCTTGATCATAGTTGTTCGACCGTGCTTTTGCCTTCTATTCTCGCTCTCATTTGCGTATGTTAGACACCATATATGCTAGTCGCTTGCTGCAGCTCCACCTCATACCTTTTACCCTACCTATAAGCTTAAATAGTCTTGATCTCGCGGGTGTGAGATTGCTGAGTCCCCGTGACTCACAGATACTTCCAAAACCAGTTTGCAGGTGCCGATGAAACAGTGCAGGTGTCGCATCCGAGCTCAAGGAGGAGTTCGATGAAGATCTTGTCCATTGTGTTGTTTCGTTTCAGTTGATCAGTAGTGGAGCCCAGTCGGGACGATCGGGGATCTGTGTAGCATTTGGGGTAGTATTCTTTTATTTTGGTTCCGTAGTCGGACCTTGATTGTATCTGTATGATGTAATGCTTTACTCCTTTATTGCGTGAAGTGGCGATTGTAAGCCAACTATGTATCTCTTTCCCTTATGTATTACATGGGTTGTGTGAAGATTACCTCACTTGCGACATTGCTTTCAATGCGGTTATGCCTCTAAGTCGTGCTTCGACACATGGGAGATATAGCTGCATCGAGGGCGTTACAAGTTGGTAATCAGAGCCTTCCCCGACCTTAGGAGCCCCCACTGATTGATCGTTTTTAGCGGCCGAGTTGTGTCTAGAAAAATGTTTTGAGTCATTTAGGACTTATGTATCGGAGAGTTTAGGAATTCTTTTTACTTCCCAGTCTCCTTATCGCTCTGGTAAGGCATCCTGACGTAGAGTTTTGACTCTTCTCTTCTCAAATTTCACAAAAAAAATTAGGATCACGTGGGTATCTTAGAATCGTTCCGATGGTTTTATGATGACAACATTGTCTTGGTGCCTCCTGTCAGCAGGGGTTTAGTGGAGGTGTCCCGAGGAGTTGAGCTCCGAGGTGTTGTCGTCATAATTTTATCGTTGCAGTTCTGGAATACCTGAGTTTAGTACGCCGACATCGAAAATCTCTTTTGTACAGTTGTTGGTGAGATAACCCTGATAGCCCAGTACTGAGGCGAGTGCGGGAGTATTGCCATAACTCGTATAACGGATGCTTTTCGAAGGTTGAGGTAAACGATTTCCGAGGGTTTCTTGGTTATGTGTTGAAGGATGGATACAGCTGGATCTAGGTATTGTTAGTTTGGGTGATATATTTTGTGTCCCCTGTATCCCCAACACCTGATTGCGTAACCAGAAAGTTTCGGGAGTTTATAGGTGGGAATTCAAGTGTCTCCTAGAATATCTTTCCAACAGACACATGATACGATATGGGATCTATCATATGTTTGTTTCCGGCTTATTCTGCAAGCCAAATCCTTTGTGTTGTTTTATTTGTGGTATTTGAGTTGCTTCGATGTCAAGTGTTGATCCATACCTTTCCTAAACGGTGTTCTCATATTTCTATGTGGATACTAATCCTTCTTGATCATCGAGGTTGTCATGTTAATTCTGTTCCAACCGACGTGCTTCTCTTCAAGTGGATACGATCATTTCAACATTCGCGAGATCAATTCTTAGTTCTTTGCAACGGTGTTCGTTTCATCCGACCCAAGTTGCCTTTGTTTTCCCGCCCTCCCACCCCTTGTTTCTTCAAGGACTCAGATTTCTAATCATGTATCCTTTTTATTTGATGGAAGTCTCTTCATTCTTTTCTTTCAATGTTCTTATCCGGTGATTTCCCATCAAGATGCTCAACAGCTTCAAGTTCATCAATGGTCTTTTTTTTTCTTCTCCGGTGGATTCAATTCAAGCTTTCGGTGTCGATCATACCTTTTTCCTCGTTTCAAATGTTTTCTCGTACCGGTGCACCTCTTAATCGTTCACCTCTCGCTATTCATTTGTTCCGGAGTGATGAAGATATCTCATAAGATTCAAGTTTCCATTCTCAATTCACTCAAGTTCTTTTGAGGATGCTATCTCATTTAAGCCATTTAATTCAACCGATGCAATCTCTTTTTTTCAAGCAATCGTTCAACGGTGGTTCTTTTGAGTGGGCCCTAACCCACATGTCTTTTCCCAGGATCTTACCTGACTCTTCTAATCTTCCTGGAGCTATTCTCAAATTCATTTAAAAGTTTGTCGTAAGAATGAATTGTCATCAGTCATATGTCTTTCTCCAAGATCTTTCACATTCTTTTCATCGTGGGTTCAACCTTTCTAATTTTCATTTCGAAGTGCCTCAACAATTCATGTTGGTGTTTCTCATCGTCATTCTCAACATTTGAAGACCAAAGAAGAGTTTCTCTTAAATCTTGCTCATTCTCTTCAAGATTCATGGTTCTAGCTTGATGCCATCCTCTCATAATTGTTTTCGATTGCGAGAATTCTTTTCATAACCATCCGGAGCAATTCATGAGTTGTTTTCGTTTCTTTCCTCTGAAGGCCATCATGTCATAATTATTCATTCAAGTTTTCAGCTCTCGTTCTCCAAATCATACCGGTGCATCATTCAATATTCTCTAATCAGTTCATGATCTCTTCGTTCTCATATATCTCAAGCATCTTCGTTCATTTGCTAATTCTTCCCGGTGTTTCCTTATCTTTTCTTCGTTCATTTTCAATTTTTACGGTGTTTCGTTCAACATTCCTCTTCCGTTGTTATCATACCAATTCATTCATTCTTTCCAATCCTACCGGTGGTTCGTTGAAGACCTTCTCAAGTTTACGCTATATCTCTTAATCCTTCCTATGAGAATAAGTAGTATGCCAAATCCATTGCTTGTCATCAATTTAAATTGGTGAAGGATAAGCATAACATAATTCTTATTCTTGTTTCATCGAGTTAACTCAATTCCCTATTCCGGAGGTTCTTCAAATCCTTGGTTTCAATTGTTTCATCTTTTCTTATCCGGAGTTCCAAGTTTTTTTTCCGGTTGTCTTGCCGCGAAGCTCAATCTAAATCATCGTAAGACTTTAATCTTACTCATTTATCCCCCAATTTTATCTCATCATCCTTTCATTACCGGAGTTCTTCATGGAGGCTCTACATGGTGGTTCATCAAGGATTCCTTTCATTCTCGTTTTGTTCTTCAAGATTTCTCTCGGAGCTAAGATCCGCCAAGCTATACTCTAAAATAAACATGGTGTTCAACACATGTTTTGTTTTGAAGAGCTCAAATATTCTTCTACCTGCATTCCAAAGTGCAATTCTTTCTACCTTATCTTTTGAGATGGTGTTATGTCATCCTTGGCAATTTCTTCTCGTGCTTCTTGATTCACATGTTGTCAAGAATGAGGTATTTAAATCCATCAATCTCTTCATTGGAGTTATCTTGGGTTATATTTCACCTAAAGCTTTCCCTAAGGATTGTTGCTTTTTATGGTGCTTATAAATGACCCAAGTTCTTCGTTTGTTCTCCCGGTGAAATAAGTTTGTCGTCTCCTTGTTGTTATCAATCCAATCATTTGTTTCCGTTGGTGGCAGAAGCTCACCTCATAATTTTGAGATGTTTCCATAAGCCCGCTACAAGCTTATTCGTTTCGTTGTTGGTTTTCCAACAACTCCGTTCTAACCTTCTTGGAAGGGTGCTTTCCAAGATCATTTGTGACAGAAGTTGTCATTTTATTCCAATGAGCTATTTTCTATTCTTTCTTCCGGAGGCATTGTGATGTTTTCTTCAACCCATCATCTCATTTTGGAGATCATGTTCTTTTCCTTGCTTATCCATTTAATCGGAGTGTCGTGTTTTCATTCGAGCTCTCTCATCTTATCAAGTCTTGCATCACTTCTCAACCGGAGTGCTGTCTGAAATCTTTCTTACCCCTTGTGTCATTCTTATAATTGTTTTCGAGGCAGTGTGTTGTTGATTTCGTCAAGTATCATACCATCTTCTCAAGTTCATGTTAATTCCTTCCATTTTCTACCGGTGTGCTTTCATATTAATTTTGATCCGTTAAGCTCTTGTTTCATGTCCTTCAACCTACAAGGTTCTCGCAATGTTCCTTGTTCCTCTTGCTGAACGGAGTGTTTTAGATTTTGTTCACCTCCGTCGTGTCTTTTCTTCAAGCTTTGCGACCTCTCAATGTTCTTTGGTTTCACTCGTTTGTCAAAGAAGCAACTTAGTTTTACCTCTCCTCTTTATCTTCCGTTTTCCCTCCGGTGCCATTCTAGATCTCGGGACGAGATCCTCTCGTAGTGGTGGAGTGTTGTAACGCCCCGAGACCGACGCTCCAGAAGACTTCAAGCTATTCCGAGTTTCGCCGTGTGTTTCTTTTGTGCTTGCTCTTTTATTTTTGCATTGCATCATGTCATCATGCCATCATATCATTAGCCTTTGCATCTCAACTCAACTAATAAATTGCATAGATGGTTGATCTATTTAAATCGAGGGAAGGGTGACTTCTCTTTATAACATATCCTCCCAATATTAGGGAGCTATATTAAATTATTCCATTTATTTGGAATTAACCATAACCCACTTGCAAAATAATCCCAATGCCTTTGTTATCACAACTCTCGACCTCTAACCTTGTCTTTTATTCTTTCATCCTTTTTCCGGAGCTCTACCAAAATTCTCAACATTTTTGGCTACACCAAACCTCGTCCTAGTTCAAACCCATTTGAATCAAATTCAAATGAGTTTGAATTCTTATTGTTCGATCTAGACCTTTCTAATTTTCTCGGACCAAGCAGATTTTTGTGAGTCCAAGAAAATTAACCCCATGCCCAAATTCTTCCTCTAACCTTCTCTTCTCTCTTTTCCTTTCTCTTATTTCTCTGTTTTGTTTTTATTTTTCTTTAGAGAGAGAGAGAGAGAAAGCCCAACCTTGCAGCCCAGCTACCAACCCTTTTGGCCAAGGCCCAGCCGCCCCCACCAGTCCCTCCTAACACTAGCCTCACGCATCTCTCCCTCGTCTCCCGTTCGAGCGCCGCCAGGCGAGAGCCCCAACGCCCGATCCCCCGGCTCGATTCCCTTTCCCCTCCACTTGTCTCCCTCCCCGCACCAGGGAGAGGAGATCCCTCGTCCCCACCATCCTTCGGCTCATCGCTGTCGGGCGCCTCCTTCTCCTCCTCGTAGCTCCTCCTGCCATGGGCCAGTGGAGCCGCGTCGCGCATCTCCGGCCGCTCCCCTGCAGCTCCTCCCCCACGCCCTACTGCAGCTGCTCTTCCCGGCACCGCCCGTCGCCGCCACCCGGCCACCTCGCCATCCCGCCGCCTCGGGTCTCCTCCGCCCGGTTCCTCTCGCGTCGCCACCGGCAGGTTCCGGCCCTGCCTCGAGCACCCCCGCGCCCCTGCTTTGAGCCACCAGGCCAGGGATCGCCAGATTCCATTCCTGCTGCCGGGGAACCTCATTTTCCACCCGTTTCCGTCTCCGGCGCCGTGCTAGGCCTCCCCGACGCCCTTGCTGTTGCTGCTTCTCGTAGGTCTTCATGGTGCCCTCGTCTCTGCTCGCGGGAGGATGAGTACGACCGCTGCTTCGACCTGCGATGCCCGAGGCCACTTGGCCTTGTTTCGTTCTGGATGCGTCGAGACCATCATTGCAACGTCGCAACCTCTGCCCCGGAGTACCTCAAGTTCGTCTACAGGAGCAATTTTGGATCGCCAAGTACATTCGGATTCATCAAGACCCTCATGAACAACTACACCCGATGATGTGACAAGTTCCCCGACAAGTACATCTACATCGCCAAGACCGGTCCGACTAGTACCCGACGTCGCGTGTACCACTACCATCGACCCGCGAAGACCCCGTGGACGTCAAGTTCCTTGTCGTGACCCGAACATCTTCGGAACATGAACAACTACTTCCTCTTCGAAACGTGAACCCCTACCGTCGCGAGAACGACTACTTCCACTCCGTCGAACTCGATCCGCCCCGAAAATGCACGCTTCAAAGGTATAACTCCGAAATGACCGCCCGCGAACGAATGCATGTGTGTTTTATGAGATGCCCGTGTTTGCACCGTGTCCGAAATTATCGCTTGCATGTTTCTCCTCGTTGCCATGCCATCGTCTCGTGGGAACCCGGTAACCGGGAACACCCCACCCTCGAACTCACTTCTATCTTTGCTTGCTAGATGCTCGCTCTTTTGCTATGCCTATGCTGCGATACCTACCACTTGCTTATCATGCCTCCCATATTGTTAAACCAAGCCTCTAACCCACCTTGTCCTAGCAAACCGTTGTTTGGCTATGTTACCACTTTGCTCAGCCCCTCTTATAGTTGTTAGTTGCAGGTGAAGATGAAGTTTGTTCCTTTTTGGAACATGGAGATGTTGTTCCTTGATTGGAACATGTTTACTTGTTGGGATATCACAATATCTCTTATATTATTAATGCATCTATATACTTGGTAAAGGGTGGAAGGCTCGGCCTTATGCCTGGTGTTTTGTTCCACTCTTGCCGCCCTAGTTTCCGTCATACCGGTGTTATGTTCCCGGATTTTGCGTCCCTAACGCGGTTGGGTGATTTATGGGACCCTCTTGACAGTTCGCTTTGAATAAGACTCCTCCAGCAAGGCCCAACATTGGTTTTACCATTTGCCTACTACCTATCCCTTTCCCTTGGGTCGGCCAGCCCGAGGGTCATCTTTATTTAGCCCCCCCGGGCCAGTGCTTCTCTAAGTGCTGGTCCGAACCGAGCCGCCTGCGGGGCCACCTCGGGGAAACTCGAAGCCTGGTTTTACTCGTAGCCTGTCTCATCCGGTGTTGCCCTGAGAACGAGATATGTGCAGCTCCTATCAGGATGTCGGCGCATTGGGCGGTTTTGCTGGACTTGTTTTATTACTGTCGAAATGTCTTGTAGCCGGGATTCCGAGACTGATCGGGTCTTCCCGGGGAGAAGGAATATCCTTCGTTGATCGCGAGAGCTTATCATGGGC
Source organism: Aegilops umbellulata (assembly GCA_032464435.1). Classification (NCBI taxonomy): domain Eukaryota; kingdom Viridiplantae; phylum Streptophyta; class Magnoliopsida; order Poales; family Poaceae; genus Aegilops; species Aegilops umbellulata. The sequence continues at coordinate 371,508,318 of CP136060.1, forward strand.
TAAGTTGGGACACCCTTGCAGGGTTTGAACTTTCGAAAGCGGTGCCCGCGGTTATGTTGCAGATGGGAATTTGTTAATGTCCGGTTGTAGAAAACCCGAAGTTGATCTTAATTAAAATACATCAACCGCGTGTGTAACCGTGATGGTCTCTTCTCGGCGGAGTCCGGGAAGTGAACACGACGTTGGAGTTATGCTTGACGTAAGTAGTTTCAGGATCACTTCTTGATCATAGTTGTTCGACCGTGCTTTTGCCTTCTCTTCTCGCTCTCATTTTCGTATGTTAGACACCATATATGCTAGTCGCTTGCTGCAGCTCCACCTCATACCTTTTACCCTACCTATAAGCTTAAATAGTCTTGATCTCGCGGGTGTGAGATTGCTGAGTCCCCGTGACTCACAGATACTTCCAAAACCAGTTTGCAGGTGCCGATGAAACAGTGCAGGTGTCGCATCCGAGTCAAGGAGGAGTTCGATGAAGATCTTGCCCATTGTGTTGTTTCGTTTCAGTTGATCAGTAGTGGAGCCCAGTCGGGACGATCGGGGATCTGTGTAGCATTTGGGGTAGTCTTCTTTTATTTTGGTTCCGTAGTCGGACCTTGATTGTATCTGTATGATGTAATGCTTTACTCCGGTATTGCGTGAAGTGGCGATTGTAAGCCAACTATGTATCTCTTTCCCTTATGTATTACATGGGTTGTGTGAAGATTACCTCGCTTGCGACATTGCTTTCAATGCGGTTATGCCTCTAAGTCGTGTTTCGACACGTGGGAGATATAGCCGCATCGAGGGCGTTACACTACCCAATGAGGGAATTCATCCTTGTGTTCTTTATGGTTGTGTCCTATTTCTCCATACAGCTTGCATGCACAAGGTTTAATTGTTCATATCATTTCCATAAGGCTTGAATTTCTGGGACACTGATACGTCTCCAAGGTATCCATAATTTTTTATTGTTCCATGCTATTATATATTCTGTTTTGGATGTTTAATGGGCTTATTTATACACTTTTATATTATTTTTGGGACTAACCTATTAACCGGAGGCCCAGCCCAAATTGTTGTTTTTTGCCTATTTCAGTGTTTCGCAAAAAAAGAATATCAAATGGAGTCCAAACGGAATGAAACCTTCGGGAGCGTGATTTTTAAACAAACGTGATCCAGAGGAGTTGGAGTGGATGTCAAGCAACCAACGAGGAGGCCATGAGGGAGGGGGTGCGCCTACCCCCCTGGGCGCGCCCTCCACCCTCGTGGGCCCCTCGTGGCTCCACCAACCTACTTCTTCCTCCTATATATACCTACGTACCCCCAAACTATCGAAGAGCACGACGAAAACCTAATTCCACCGCCACAACCTTCTGTACCCGTGAAATCCCATCTTGGGGCCTTTTCTGGCATCCTGCCGGAGGGGGCATTGATCACGGAGGGCTTCTACATCAACACCGTAGCCTCTCTGATGATGTGTGAGTAGTTTACCTCAGACCTTCAGGTCCATAGTTATTAGCTAGATGGCTTCTTCTCTCTCTTTGGATCTCAATACAAAGTTCTCCTCGATTCTCTTGGAGATCTATTCGATGTAATCTTCTTTTGCGGTGTGTTTTTCGAGATCCTATGAATTGTGGGTTTATGATCAAGATTATCTATGAACAATTTTTGAATCTTATCTGAATTCTTTTATGTATGATTGGTTATCTTTGCAAGTCTCTTCGAATTCTGTTTGGTTTGGCCTACTAGATTGATCTTTCTTGCAATGGGAGAAGTGCTTAGATTTGGGTTCAATCTTGCGGTTCTTGATCCTAGTGACAGTAGGGGAAATGACACGTGTTGTATTGTTGCCATCGAGGATAAAAAGATGGGGTTTATATCATATTGCATGAGTTTATCCCTCTACATCATCTCATCTTGATTAAAGCATTACTCCGTTCTTATGAACTTAATACTCTAGATGCATGCTGGATAGCGGTCGATGTGTGGAGTAATGGTAGTACATGCAGGCAGGAGTCGGTCTACTTGTCATGGACGTGATGCCTATATACATGATCATACCTAGATATTCTCATAACTATGCTCAATTCTATCAATTGCTCGACAGTAATTTATTCACCCACCTTAATACTTATGCTATCTTGATTGAAGCCACTAGTGAAACCTACGGCCCCCGGGTCTATTTTTCCATCATATTAATCTTCCGTCAACAAGCTATTTCTATCTTTATTTACTTTGCAATCTTTACTTTTAATCTTTATCATAAAAATACCAAAAATATTATCTTATCTTCTCTATCAGATCTCACTTTTGCAAGTGGCCGTGAACGGATTGACAACCCCTTTATCGCGTTGGTTACAAGGTTCTTGTTTGTTTGTGTAGGTCCAAGGGACTTGAGCGTGGCCTCCTACTGGATTGATACCTTGGTTCTCAAAAACTAAGGGAAATACTTACGCTACTGTGCTGCATCACCCTTTGCTCTTCAAGGGAAAACCAACACAGTGGTCAAGAGGTAGCAAGAAGGATTTCTGGCGCCATTGCCGGGGAGTCTATGCACAAGTCAACATACCAAGTACCCATCACAAATTCTTATCCCTCGCATTATATTATTTGCCATTTGCCTCTCGTTTTCCTCTCCCCCACTTCACCCTTGCCGCTTTATTCGCCCTTTCTTTCCGTTTGCTTTTTTTCGCTTGCTTCTTGTTTGCTCATGTGTTGGATTGCTTGCTTGTCACAATGGCTCAAGATAATACTAAATTGTGTGACTTTGCCAATACCAACAACATTTATTTCCTTAGCACTCCGATTGCTCCTCTTACCGAAGCTGAATCTTGTGAAATTAATGCTGTCTTGCTGAATCTTGTTATGAAAGACCAATTCGCCGGCCTTCCTAGTGAAGATGCCACTACCCATCTAAATAGCTTTGTTGATTTGTGTGACATGCAAAAGAAGAAAGATGTGGATAATGATATTGTTAAATTGAAGCTATTTCCGTTTTCTCTTAGAGATCGCGCTAAAACTTGGTTTTCGTCTTTGCCTAAAAATAGTATTGATTCTTGGAATAAGTGCAAAGATGCTTTTATCTCTAAGTATTTTCCCTCCCGCTAAGATCATCTCTCTTAGAAACGATATTATGAATTTTAAGCAACTTGATCATGAACATGTTCCACAACCTTGGGAGAGGATGAAATTAATGATACGTGATTGCCCTACTCATGGTTTGAATTTGTGGATGATTATACAAGATTTTTATGCCGGATTGAATTTTGCTTCTAGAAATCTTTTAGATTTGGTCGCGGGAGGCACTTTTATGGAAATCACTTTAGGAGAAGCTACTAAACTCCTAGATAATATTATGGTTAATTATTCTCAATGGCACACTGAAAGATCTACTAGTAAAAAGGTGCATGCAATTCAAGAAATTAATGTTTTGAGTGGAAAGATGGATGAACTTATGAAACTGTTTGCTAATAAAAGTGTTGCTTTTGATCCTAACGATATGCCTTTGTCTACCTGGATTGAGAATAATAATGAATCTATGGATGTGAATTTTGTTGGTAGGAATAATTTTGGTAACAACGCTTATAGAGGATACTTTAATCCTGGGCCGTACCCTAGTAATTCCTCTAATAATTATGGTAATTCCTACAACAAATCTTATGGAAATTTTAATAAGTTGCCCTCTGATTTTCAGACTAGTGTTAAAGAATTTATGATTTCTCAAAAGAATTTCAATGCTCTTCTTGAAGAAAAATTGCCTAAGATTGATGAATTGACTAGGAACGTGGATAGAATTTCTCTTGATGTTGATTCTTTGAAACTTAGATCTATTCCACCTAAGCATGATATCAATGAGTCTCTCAAAGCCATGAGAATTTCCATTGATGAGTGCAAGGAAAGAACCGCTAGGATGCGTGCTAAGAAATTGATGTGTCCCCTATTAAATCCTGGTTGTGCAATATGAATCTTGATGATGATGGGACTGGAGATGAGTCAACTTTAGTTAGAAGGCGTCCCAAAAATTCAGAGTTTTTAGATCTTGATGCTAAAATTGGTAAAAGTAGGATTGAAGAGGTTAAAACTTTAGATAGCAATGAACCCACTATCTTCGATTTCAAGGAATTTAATTATGATAATTGCTCTTTGATAGATTGTATTTCCTAGTTGCAATTCGTTCTAAATTATCCTCATGATTATAGTCAAAATAAAGCTTTTACTAAACATATCGTTGATGATTTGATGCAATCTTATGAAGAAAAACTTGAGTTGGAAGTTTCTATCCCTAGAAAACTTTATGATGAATGGGAACCTACAATTAAAATTAAAATTAACGATCATGGATGCTATGCTTTGTGTGATTTGGGTGCTAGTGTTTCCACGATTCCAAAAAATTTGTGTGATTTGCTAGGTTTCCGTGAATTTGATGTTTGTTCTTTAAACTTGCACCTTGCGGATTCCACCATTAAGAAACCTACGGGAAGAATTAATGATGTTCTTATTGTTGCAAATAGGAATTATGTGCCCGTAGATTTCATCGTTCTTGATATAGATTGCAATCCTTCAAGTCCTATTATTCTTTGTAGACCTTTCCTTAGAACGATTGGTGCAATAATTGATATGAAGGAAGGGAATATTAGATTCCAATTTCCGTTAAGGAAAGGCATGGAACACTTCCCTAGAAAGAAAATTAAATTACCATATGAATCTATTATGAGAGCAACCTATGGATTGCCTACCAAAGATGGCAATACCTAGATCTATCCTCGCTTTTATGCCTAGCTAGGGGCGTTAAACGACATCGCTTGTTGGGATGCATCCTAATTTTATTTTTAGGTTTTTGCTTTTTGGTTCTTTTTAGGAATAAATAATCCATCTAGCTTCTGTTTAGATGTGGTTTTGTGTTTTAATTAGTGTTTGTGCCAAGTTAAACCTATAGGATCTTCTTGGATGATAGTTATTTGATCTTGCTGGATATTCCAGAAACTTTCTGTTCACGAAAACAATTGTTAAAAATTACCCGAACATGATATAATACTGATTACAATTGCAGCAGATCAATAAACAAATTATCTTAGGTTGTCCTATTTTGGTAGAATTTTAGAGTTCCAGAAGTTTGCGTTAGTTACAAATTACTACAAACTGTTCTGTTTTTGACAGATTCTATTTTTCGCGTGCTGTTTGCTTATTTTAACGAATCTATGGCTAGTAATGGAGTTTATGAACCATAGAAAAGTTGGAATACAGTAGGTTTAACACCAATACAAATAAATAATGAGTTCATTACAGTACATTTAAGTGGTGTTTTGTTTTCTTTCGCTAACGGAGCTCACGAGATTTTCTGTTAAGTTTTGTGTTGTGAAAATTTCAAGTTTTGGGTAAAGATTTGATGGATTATGGAACAAGGATTGGCAAGAGCCAAAGCTTGGGGATGCCCATGGCACCCCAAGGTAAAATTCAAGGATAACCAAAAGCTTAAGCTTGGGGATGCCCCGGAAGGCATCCCCTCTTTCGTCTTGTCTATCGGTAACTTTACTTGGAGCTATATTTGTTGGAGAACGTAGCAGAAATTTAAAATTTTCCTACGTGTCACCAAGATCTATCTATGGAGAAACCAGCAACGAAGGGGAAGAGAGTGCATCTACATACCCTTGTAGATCGCTAAGCGGAAGCGTTCAAGTGAACGGGGTTGATGGAGTCGTACTCGTCGTGATCCAAATCACCGATGACCAAGTGCCGAACGGACGGCAGCTCCGCATTCAACACACGTACAGCCCGGTGACGTCTCCCATGCCTTGATCCAGCAAGGAGAGAGGGAGAGGTTGAGGAAGACTCCATCTAGCAGCAGCACAACGGCGTGGTGGTGGTGGAGGAGCGTGGCAATCCTGCAGGGCTTCGCCAAGCACCGGCGGGAGAGGAGGAGGTGTCACGGGAGGGAGGGAGGCGCCAGGGCTTCAGGTGTGGCTGCCCTCCCTCCCCTCCACTATATATAGGGGCAAGGGAGAGGGGGGAGGCGCAGCCTTGCCCCTTCCTCCAAGGAAGGGGTGCGGCCAAGGGGGGGGGGAGGAGTCCATCCTTCCCAAGGCACCTCGGAGGTGCCATCCCCTTTGAGGACTCTCCCCCTTTTCTTATATCCTGGCGCATGGGCCTCTTGGGGCTGGTGCCCTTGGCCCATATAGGCCAAGGCGCACCCCCTACAGCCCATGTGCCCCCCCCGGGGCAGGTGGACCCCCCGGTGGACCCCCGGACCCCTTTCGGCACTCCCGGTACAATACCGATAAAGTGCGAAACTTTTCTGGCGACCAAAATAAGACTTCCCATATATAAATCTTTCGGCACTCCCGGTACAATACCGATAATGTTTTGACATCCTATCTGCACAATTTCATAAATAATGCAGTAATCGCTAACATAATTCCAACAGACTCTTAGCATCGCTACGAGTGAGAAAGTCTCATCGCAGTCAACTCCTTGAACTTGTCGGAAAACATATTAACGACAAGTCGAGCTTTCTTAATGGTGACATTTACCATCATTGTCCGTCTTCCTTTTAAAATCCATCTGTACTCAACAGCCTCACGACCATCGAGCCATTCTGCCAAAGTCTACACTTTGTTTTTCATACATGGATCCTCTCTCGGATTTTATGGCCTCGAGCCATTCATCGGAATCCGGGCCCACCATCGCTTCTCCATAGCTCGTAGGTTCTTTGTTGTCTAGCAACATGACTTCCAAGACAGGATTACGTACCACTCTGAAGTAGTACGCATCCTTGTCGTCCTACGAGGTCTGGGAGTGACTTGATCTGAAGTCTCATGATCACTATCATAAGCTTCCACCTCAATTGGTGTAGGTGCCATAGGAACAACTCTTTGTGCCCTGCTATACACTAGTTGAAGTGACGGTTCAATAACCTCATCAAGTGTCCACCATCCTCCCACTCAATTCTTTCGAAAGAAACTTTTCCTCGAGAAAGGACCCGATTTGAGAAACAATCCCTATTGCTTTCGGATCTGAGACAGGAGGTATACCCAACTGTTTTGGATGTCCTATGAAGATGCATTTATCCGCTTTGGGTTCGAGCTTATCAGCCTGAAACTTTTTCACATAAGCGTCGCAGCCCCAAACTTATAAGAAATGACAGCTTAGGTTTCTCTAAACCATAGTTCATATGATGTCATCTTATCGGAATTACGTGGTGCCCTACTTAAAGTGAGTGCGGTTGTCTCTAATGCCTAACCCATGAACAATAGTGGTAATTCGATAAGAGACATGATGGTATGCATCATATCCAATAGGGTGCAGTTATGATGTTCGGACACACCATCACACTATGGTGTTCCAGGCGGTACTAGTCGTGAAACAATTTCCACAATGTCTCAATTGTGTACCAAACTCGCAACTCAGATATTCATCTCTATGATCATATCATAGATATTTTATCCTCTTGCCACGACGATATTCAACTTCATTCTGAAATTACTTGAACCATTCAATAATTTAGACTTGTGTTTCATCAAGTAAATATGCTCAGTATCTACTCAAATCATCTGTGAAGTAAGAGCATAACGATATCCACTGCGTGCCTCGGCACTCATTGGACTGCACACATCAAAATGTGTTACTTCCAACAAGTTGCTTTCTTGTTCCATTTTACTGAAACCGAAGCTTTCAGTCATCTTGCCCATGTGGTATGATTTGCATGTCTCAAGTGATTCAAAATCAAGTGAGTCCAAACGGTCCATCTGCATGGAGTTTCTTCATGCGTATATACCAATAGACATGGTTCACATGTCTCAATCCTTTAAAAAGAGTGAGTCCAAAGATCCATCAATATGGAGCTTCTTCATGCGTTTTATACCAATATGACTTACATGGCAGTGCCACAAGTAGGTGGTACTATCATTACTATCTTATATCTTTTGGCATGAACATGTGTATCACTATGATCGAGATTCAATAAACCATTCATTTTAGGTGCAAAACCATTGAAGGTATTATTCAAATAAATAGAGTAACCATTATTCTCCTTAAATGAATAACCGTATTGCGATAGACATAATCCAATCATGTCTATGCTCAACGCAAACACCAAATAACAATTATTTAGGTTTAACACCAATCTCGATGGTAGAGGGAGCGTGTGATGCTTGATCATATCAACCTTGGAAACACTTCCAACATGTATCGTCAGCTCACCTTTAGCTAGTCTCCGTTTATTCCGTAGCTTTTATTTCGAGTTACTAACACTTAGCAACCGACCCGGTATCTAATACCCTGATGCTACTAGGAGTACTAATAAAGTACACATTCACATAATGTATATCCAATATACTTCTATCGACAGCCTTCTCATCTACCAAGTATCCAGGGTAATTCTGCTCCAGTGGCTGTTCCCCTTATTACAGAAGCACTCAGTCTCGGGTTTGGGTTCAACCTTGGGTTTCTCCAGTAGAGCAGCAGTTGATTTGCCGTTTCATGAAGTATCCCTTCTTGCCCTTGCCCTTCTTGAAACTAGTGGTTTCACTAACCATCAACAATTGATGCTCCTTCTTGATTTCTACTTTCGCGGTGTCGCGAATAGCTCAAGGATCATATCTATCCCTGATATGTTATAGTTCATCACGAAGCTCTAGTAGCTTGGTGGCAATGACTTTGGAGAAACATCACTATCTTATCTGGAAGATCAACTCCCACTCGATTCAAGTGATTGTTGTACTCAGACAATCTGAGCACAAGCTCAACGATTGAGCTTTTCTCCCTTAGTTTGCAGGCCAAGAAAATCGTCGGAGGTCTTATACCTCTTGACGTGGGCACGAGCCTGAAATCCCAATTTCAGCCCTCGAAACATCTCATATGTTCCGCGACATTTCAAAAATGTCTTCGGTGCCTCAATTCTAAACCATTTAACATTACTGAACTATCATGTAGTCATCAAAACGTGTATGTCAAATGTTCGCAACATCCACATACCACGTTCGAGGTCTAGCACACCGAGCGTTGCATTAAGGACATAAGCCTTCTATTGTCCGCATAATTGCTACTATCAACTTTCAACTATATTTTCTCTAGGAACATATCTAAAACAGTAGAACTAAAGCGCGAGCTTACGACATAATTTGCAAAGATCTTTTGACTATGTTCAGGATAATTAAGTTCATCTTATGAACTCCCACTCAGATAGACATCCCTCTAGTCATCCAAGTGATTACATGATCCGAGTCAACTAGGCCGTGTCCGATCATCACGTGAGACGGACTAGTCATCATCGGTGAACATCTTCATGTTGATCGTATCTACCATACGACTCATGCTCGACCTTTTGGTCTCTTGTGTTCCGAGGCCATGTCTGTACATGCTAGGCTCGTCAAGTCAACCTAAGTGTTTCACGTGTGTAAATCTGGCTTACACCCGTTGTATGTGAACGTAAGAATCTATCACACCCGATCATCACGTGGTGCTTCAAAACGACGAACTTTCGCAACGGTGCACAGTTAGGAGGAACACTTACTTGAAATTTTAATGAGGGATCATCTTATTTACTACCGTCGTTCTAAGAAAATAAGATGTATAAACATGATAAACATCACATGCAATCAAATAGTGACATGATATGGCCATCATCACTTTGCTCCTTTTGATCTCCATCTTCGGGCCTCCATGATCATCGTCGTCACCGGCATGACACCATGATCTCCATCATCATGATCTCCATCATCGTGTCTTCATGAAGTTGTCACGTCAACTATTACTTCTACTACTATGGCTAACGGTTAGCAATAAAGTAAAGTAATTACATGACGTTTATGTTGACACGCAGGTCATAAATAAATTAAAGACAACTCCTATGGCTCCTGCCGGTTGTCATACTCATCGACATGCAAGTCGTGATTCCTATTACAAGAACATGATCAATCTCATACATCACATATATCATTCATCACATCCTTTTGGCCATATCACATCACATGGCATACCCTGCAAAAATAAGTTAGACGTCCTCTAATTGTTGTTTGCATGTTTTACGTGGCTGCTATGGGTTTCTAGCAAGAACGTTTCTTACCTACGCAAAACCACAACGTGATATGTCAATTGCTATTTACCCTTCATAAGGACCATTTTCATCGAATCCGATCCGACTAAAGTGGGAGAGACTGGCACCCGCTAGCCACCTTATGCAACTAGTGCATGTCAGTCGGTGGAACCTGTCTCACGTAAGTGTACGTGTAAGGTCGGTCCGGGCCGCTTCATCCCACAATGCCGCCTAATCAAGATTGACTAGTAACTGTAAGCATATTGAACAAAATCAACACCCACAACTACTTTGTGTTCTACTCGTGCATGGAATCTATGCAATAGACCTAGCTCATGATGCCACTGTTGGAGAACGTAGCAGAAATTTAAAATTTTCCTACGTGTCACCAAGATCTATCTATGGAGAAACCAGCAACGAAGGGAAAGAGAGTGCATCTACATACCCTTGTAGATCGCTAAGCGGAAGCGTTCAAGTGAACGGGGTTGATGGAGTCGTACTCGTCGTGATCCAAATCACCGATGACCAAGTGCCGAACGGACGGCACCTCCGTGTTCAACACACGTACAGCCCGGTGACGTCTCCCATGCCTTGATCCAGCAAGGAGAGAGAGAGAGAGGTTGAGGAAGACTCCATCTAGTAGCAGCACAATGGCGTGGTGGTGGTGGAGGAGCATGGCAATCCCGCAGGGCTTCGCCAAGCACCCGCGGGAGAGGAGGAGGTGTCACGGGATGGAGGGAGGCGCCAGGGCTTCAGGTGTGGCTGCCCTCCCTCCCCTCCACTATATATAGGGGCAAGGGAGAGGGGGGAGGCGCAGCCTTGCCCCTTCCTCCAAGGAAGGGGTGCGGCCAAGGGGGGGGGGGGAGGAGTCCATCCTTCCCAAGGCACCTCGGAGGTGCCTTCCCCTTTGAGGACTCTCCCCCTTTTCTTATATCCTGGCGCATGGGCCTCTTGGGGCTGGTGCCCTTGGCCCATATAGGCCAAGGCGCACCCCCTACAGCCCATGTGCCCCCCCGGGGCAGGTGGACCCCCCGGTGGACCCCCGGACCCCTTTCGGCACTCCCGATACAATACCGATAAAGTGCGAAACTTTTCTGGCGACCAAAATAAGACTTCCCATATATAAATCTTTTACCTCCGGACCATTCCGGAACTCCTCGTGATGTCCGGGATCTCATCCGGGACTCCGAACAACATTCGGTAACCACATACAAACTTCCTTTATAACCCTAGCGTCATCGAACCTTAAGTGTGTAGACCCTACGGGTTCGGGAGACATGCAGACATGACCGAGAAGTTCTCCGGTCAATAACCAACAGCGGGATCTGGATACCCATGTTGGTTCCCACATGTTCCATGATGATCTCATCGGATGAACCATGATGTCGAGGATTCGATCAATCCCGTATACAATTCCCTTTGTCTAGCGGTATAGTACTTGCCCGAGATTCGATCGTCGGTATCTCGATACCTTGTTCAATCTCGTTACCGGCAAGTCTCTTTTTACTCGTTCCGTAGCACATCATCCCATGATCAACTCCTTGATCACATTGTGCACATTATGATGATGTCCTACCGAGTGGGCCCAGAGATACCTCTCCGTTACACGGAGTGACAAATCCCAGTCTCGATTCGTGCCAACCCAACAGACACTTTCGGAGATACCCGTAGTGCACCTTTATAGCCACCCAGTTACGTTGTGACGTTTGGCACACCCAAAGTATTCCTACGGTATCCGAGAGTTGCACAATCTCATGGTCTAAGGAAATGATACTTGACATTAGAAAAGCTTTAGCATACGAACTACACGATCTTGTGCTAGGCTTAGGATTGGGTCTTGTCCATCACATCATTCTTCTAATGATGTGATCCCGTTATCAATGACATCCAATGTCCATGGTCAGGAAACCGTAACCATGTATTGATCAACGAGCTAGTCAACTAGAGGCTTACTAGGGACATGGTGTTGTCTATGCATCCACACATGTATCTGAGTTTCCTATCAATACAATTCTAGCATGGATAATAAACGATTACCATGAACAAGGAAATATAATAATAACCTATTTATTATTGCCTCTAGGGCATATTTCCAACAATATTTTTATTCACCACATGATATGTGTTTTGCTTGGAGCGTCTTGTATGATTTGAGTCTTTTCTTTTTAGTTTTTCACAATCATCCTCGCTGTACACACCTTTTGAGAGAGACACACATGATTCGGAATTTCTTAGAATACTCTATGTGCTTCACCTATATCTTTTGAGCTATATAGTTTTTGCTCTAGTGCTTCACTTATATCTTTTAGAGCACGGTGGTGGTTGTATTTTATGGAAATTATTGATCTCTCATGCTTCACTTATATTATTTTGATAGTCTTAAACAACATGGTAATTTGCTTTAATTGTGAAATTAATCTTCCATATTGAGTTCATTGAATATCATGAGAAGTTTGATACTTGGTAAGTGTTTTGAGATATAAAGGTGGTAATATTAGAGTGTGCTAGTTGAGTAATTGTGAAATTGAGAAATACTGTGTTAAAGTTGGCAAGTCCCGTAGCATGCACGTATGGTAAAAGTTGTGTGAGAATTTTGACACATAAGGTGTTCTTTTATTGCTTTCCTTATGAGTGGCGGTCGGGGACGAGCGATGGTCTTTTCCTACCAATTCTATCCCTCTAGGGGCATGCGTAGTAGTACTTTGCTTAGAGGGCTAATAAACTTTTGCAATAAGTATATGAGTTCTTTATGACTAATGCGAGTCCATGGATTATACGCACTCTCAACCTTCCACAATTTTCTAGCCTCTACGGTACCGCGCATTGACCTTTCTCACCTTGAGAGTTGGTGCAAACTTCGTTGGTGCATCCAAACCCCGTGATATGATATGCTCTATCACACATAAACCTCCTTATATCTTCCTCAAAACAGCCACCATACCTACCTATCATGGCATTTCCATAGCCATTCCGAGATATATTGCTATGCAACTTTCCACCGCTTCATCATTGTCATATTGATTTGCATGATCATGTAGTTGACATCGTATTAGTGGCAAAGCCACCATTCATAATTTTTCATACATGTCACTCTTGATTCATTGCATATCCCGGTACACTGCCGGAGGCATTCACATAGAGTCATATTTTGTTCTAAGTATTGAGTTGTAATTTTTGAGTTGTAAGTAATAAAAGTGTGATGATCATCATTATTAGAGCATTGTCCCATGTGAGGAAAGGACGATGGAGACTATGATTCCCCCACAAGTCGGGATGAGATTCCGGACTAAATAAAAAAAGAAAAAAAGAGGCAAAAGAAAAAAAGTGAAGGCCCAAGAAAAAAAGAAAAAAAGAAAAAAATGAGAGAAAAAGAGAGAAGGGACACTGTTACTATCCTTTTTCCACACTTGTGGTTCAAAGTATCATCGTGATCTTCATGATAGAGAGTCTCCTATGTTGTCACTTTCATATACTAGTGGGAATTTTTTATTATAGAACTTGGCTTGTATATTCCAATGATGGGCTTCCTCAAAATGCCTTAGGTCTTCGTGAGCAAGCAAGTTGGATGCACACCCACTTAGTTTATTTTTTGAGCTTTCATACATTTATAGCTCTAGTGCATCCGTTGTATGGCAATCCCTACTCCTCTCAATGACATCAATTGATGGGCATCTCCATAGCCTATTGATTAGCTGCGTCGACGTGAGACTTTCTACCTTTTTGTCCTCTCTCATAACCCCCATCATTATACTTTATTCCACCCATCGTGCTATATCCATGGCTTGCGCTCATGTATTTCGTAAGGGTTGAAAAGGTTGAAGCGCGTTAAAGAGTATGAACCAATTGCTCGGATTGTCATCGGGGTTATGCATGATGAGAACGTTTGTGTGATGATATTGGAACATGGCCTAATTATATGATTTTGTAGGGATAAGCTTTCTTTGGCTACGTTATTTTGATAAGACATAATTGCTTGGTTAGCATGTTTGAAGTATTTTTGTTTTTATGTCAACATTAAACTTTTATCTTGAATCTTTCGGATCTAAATATTCATGCCACAATAAAAAGAATTACATTGAAAATTATGCTAAGAAGCATTCCACATCATAAATTTTGTTTTTATCATTTACCTACTCGAGGACGAGCAGGAATTAAGCTTGGGGATGCTTGATACGTCTCCAACGTATCTATAATTTTTTATCGTTCCATGCTATTATACATTTTGTTTTGGATGTTTAATGGGCTTATTTATACACTTCTATATTATTTTTGGGACTAACCTGTTAACCGGAGGCCCAGCCCAAATTGCTGTTTTTTTGCCTATTTCAGTGGTCCGCAGAAAAAGAATATCAAATGGAGTCCAAACGGAATGAAACCTTCGGGAGCATGATTTTTGGAACAAACGTGATCCAGAGGACTTGGAGTGGACGTCAAGCAACCAACGAGGAGGCCACGAGGCAGGGGGGCGCGCCTACCCCCCTCGGCGCGCCCTCCACCCTCGTGGGCCCCTCGTGGCTCCACCGACCTACTTCTTCCTCCTATATATACCTACGTACCCCCAAACCATCGAAGAGCACCACGAAAACCTAATTCCACCACCGCAACCTTATGTACCCGTGAGATCCCATCTTGGGTCCTTTTCCGGCGTCCTGCCGGAGGGGGCATTGATTACGGAGGGCTTCTACATCAACACGGAGGGAGTCCTGGATTAGGGGGAGTTCGGGTAGCCGGACTATACCTTCGCCGGACTCCTGGACTATGAAGATACAAGATTGAAGACTTCGTCCCGTGTCCGGAAGGGACTTGCGTGGAAGGCAAGCTAGGCGATGCAGATATTCAAGATCTCCTACCAATGTAACCGACTCTGTGTAACCCTAACCCTATCTGGTGTCTATATAAACCGGAGGGTTGTAGTCCGTAGGACAGAATCATCATCATACACAATCATACCATAGGCTAGCTTCTAGGGTTTAGCCTCCTTTATCTCGTGGTAGATCTACTCTTGTACTACCCATATCATCAATATTAATCAAGTAGGAGTAGGGTATTACCTCCATCGAGAGGGCCCGAACCTGGGTAAAAACATCGTGTCCCTTGTCTCCTGTTACCATCCGGCCTTGACGCACAGTTCGGGACCCCCTACCCGAGATCCGCCGGTTTTGACACCGACATTTGTGCTTTCATTGAGAGTTCCTCTACGTCGTCGCCTTCAGGCCCGATGGCTCCTCTGATCATCAACAACGATGAGGTCCAGGGTGAGACTTTTCTCCCCGGACAGATCTTCGTTTTCGGTGGCTTCGCTCTGCGGGCCAATTCGCTTGGTCATCTGGAGCAGATCGAAAGCTACGCCCCTGGCCATCAAGTAAGGTTTGGAAGCTTAAACTACACGGCTGATATCCACGGAGACTTGTGTAACGCCCTCGATGCGGCTATATCTCCCACGTGTCGAGGCACGACTTAGAGGCATAACCGCATTGAAAGCAATGTCGCAAGTGAGGTAATGTTCACACAATCCATGTAATAAATAAGGGGAAAGATACATAGTTGGCTTACAGTCGCCACTTCACACAATACATAAATAAACATCCATCATTCAAATTACACTCAAGGTCCGACTACGGTACCAAAATGAAAGAAGACTACCCCAAATGCTACATAGATCCCCGGATCACCCCAACTGGGTTCCACTACTGATCATCTGGAAAAGACACATAGTAACGACCACGTTCCTCATCGAACTCCCAAGTGAGCTCGGACGCGTCATCTGCACTGGCATCGTTGGTACCTGCAACTGTTGTGATAGAATCTGTGAGTCACGGGGACTCAGCAATCTCACACCCGCGAGATCAAGACTATTTAAGCTTATGGGTAGGAAAGGATATGTGAGGTGGAGCTGCAGCAAGCGACTAGCATATATGGTGGCTAACAACGCAAAAGAGAGTGAGGAGAGAAGCAAAGCACGGTCGTGAAGCTAGAAGTGATCAAGAAGTGATCCTAAAACAACCTACGTCAAACATAACTCCAACACCGTGTTGACTTCCCGGACCCCGCCGAGAAGAGACCATCACGGTTACACACGCGGTTGATGTGTTTTTTAATTAAGGTCAACTTCGGGTTTTCTACAACCGGACATCAACAAATTCCCATCTGCCTCATAACCGCGGGCACGGCTTTCGAAAGATAATACCCTGAAGGGGTGTCCCAACTTAGCCCATTATAAGCTCTCACGGTCAACGAAGGATAATCCTTCTACCGGGAAGACCCGATCAGTCTCGGAATCCCGGACTACAAGACATCTCGGCAGTAATAAAACGAGTCCAGCAAAGCCGCCCGATTGTGCCGACAAATCCTGATAGGAGCTGCACATATCTCTGTCTCAGGGCACATCCGGATAAGCTAAGCGTACAGGAACCAACATAACCCAAGTTACCAAGGGACGGCCCCGCACGGTGCTCTAGTTTGGACCAGCAATCGAAGGAGAACTGGCCCGGGGGTTTAAAATAAAGATGACCCTTGAGTCTGCAGAACCCAAGGGAAAAAGGCTTAGGTGGCAAATGGTAAAACCAATGTTGGGCCTTGCTGGAAAAATCTTATTCAAAGCGAACTATCGAGGGGGTCCCATAAATCACCCAACCGTGTAAGGAACGCAAAATCCGGGAACATAACACCGGTATGACGGAAACTAGGGTGGCAAGAGTGGAACAAAACACCAGGCATAAGGCCGAGCCTTCCACCCTTTACCAAGTATATAGATGCATTAATTAAATAAGAGGTATTGTGATATCCCAACAAGTAAACATGTTCCAACAAGGAACAACAAGTCCATGTTCCAACAAGGAACAAACTTCATCTTCACCTGCAACTAGCAACGCTATAAGAGGGGCTGAGCAAAGCGGTTACATAGCCAATCAACGGTTTGCTAGGACATGGATGGTTAGGGGCTGACATGGCAATATAGGTGGCATGATATAGCAAGTGGTAGGTATCGCAGCATAGGCATAGCAAAGAGCGAGCATCTAGCAAGCAAAGATAGAAGTGATTTCGAGGGTATGGTCATCTTGCCTGCAAGGTTCTCAGAGTTGTCGAAAGCTTGGTCTTCGAAAGCGTTCTCAACAGGTTCCTCGTTCACGTACTCGTCTCCTGGATCTACCCAAAGCAAGAACACAAGCAAAGGGGACAACCATCAATCACGATGCAATGCGCAAGCAACATGATGCAAAAACATGGCATGACATGCGAGATGTGATTTGTAATGCATATGCATGCTCCGGAAGGAAAAGATGAACAAGGCATAATCTTGGCAAACCAAGTATGCCACTGGATAGGTGAGGTGATTTCGGTTGAAATCGATATAAAGATCACCGGGATCGGATGCACGGTTTGCAAATGACAAACAATACAAGAATGACGATAATCTGCCATTAACAACATGATGCTACATAGCAAGCAACAAGAAATTAAGCTACTGCACCCAAACATATCAACAAAGCATATTACAGTAATCTAATCAAGATGCTCGACAAAAGATGAACACTGAGCTACGGCAAAATCACACCACAACAGGTTCAAACAAGCATGGCAAAAGTGCAAAAGATAACAGGTTCACAGACTTGGTGAAAATAACTACATGCCAGAGATTAACATCAGGATGACATGTTCAGAGCAATGAGACAACATGCTTCAAGATCACAAAATAGCAAAGTAAGGCATGGCATGAATCTACTCAAAGCACTTGACAAAAGTCCCTTACTGACCATAAGCCAAAAAGGATCACAAAATAAGATTACACCCATGTCAATTAAGCAAGTTTCGTTACAGGTTTCAGACTTAGCAGAAAACTGGACATGTCAAAAACAGATAACGAGTAGGCATGTTTACGAGCTCGATGCACTCACTACAGAGCGTTGCATGATAAACTAAGCATACATCCATCAAGAAGACATGGCATAGGAACTAGAAATGGCAATAATAACATCATAGCATGTAAGGATCAACTACACCAAGCTTGGAAAAATCGAAAAACATGTAAACAATCTGCCAGCAACATTTTGAAGCAAAAGTAGAGCTCGATTGACTCAAGCTATGGCACTACATAAATACAAACAAAGGCATGGATGGATAGAGCAAATACTCAAGTTCAAAACACCCTTACAGATCATGCTCAAAATATGCACATATCTCTCGGAAACAACATGAATACATGGCATGAAAATAACAGCAGTCAGGGACTGAAATTACTCTCTTAAATCAGCAACATCAAGTGTCCTTGTTTGCATGCTTGTGCTAGTCACCACAAAGATCATAAAAATACACGGCATAATTCTCTGGAAAGTTAACATGGCATATTACAAAACTCATGTAGGGCTCAACTTCATAGGAGGTACACATCAATCATGGCAAAAATAACAAAAGCGCATGTTCACATAAGATCCAGCAACTAACATCGCATAGCCCTCTTCAAACAGCATTTCGGGCATCAATACGACCTCAAATGAAAATGATGCAATGGAATGAAATGATGTACTCCTCGAGGCGAACAATTTGACATATTATACACACGAAACGGAGCTACAGATGCAAAGGTTTGGCACGAAGAGCATGGCATGATAATATGAAAATATGAGGACTTAGAGGAATCTCGGGAGAGAGAAAAAGTCAACCGACGGCGGCGCGGAAGCCGAGGATCGCCGGAACGGCGCGGGGAAGGAGCGGCGACGGCGGGGGTGGCCGGATCCGGGCTGCGCCGGCCCGGATCTGGCGCGGGCGGCGGCGGAGGAGGCGGGGACGGCGCGGCGTCGGCGCGGGGCGGCGCGGGGCGAGGTCGCCGGCGACGGCGCTCGCCGGCGCGGTGGGCGGCGGTGGCGGCGGACTGCCGCGGCGGCGGGGACGGGCGCGAGGTGGCGGGGGCGCGCGGGCGCGGGGCGGCGCGGCTCGGGCCGCGGGGGCCTTCCCCGGGCCAAGCGGGCCGCGGGCGGGCTCGCGGTGGCCGGCGGGCGGGGCGGCCACGTGGCAGCCTCCGGTTCGCCTGGCGCGGCGGCGGACGGCGTCCGGCCGGACCCGGACGTGTCCGGTGCGACGGAGGGGAGCGGGGCTAGGGTTTGGGGGTGTTTGGACCCGGATTTGGAGGAGGGGGAGGTGTTTTTATAGGTAGAAGGAGCTAGGAAGCTCCAAATGGAGAGCGGTTTTCGGCCACGCGATCGTGATCGAACGGCGGTGGACGTGGGAGTGTCTTAGATGGGTTATTGGGCTGTTTTCAAGGGGTGTTGGGCTGCAACACACACGAGGCCTTCACGGTTACCCGGTTAACCGTTGGAGTACCAAACGACCTCCGATTGACCCGAAACTTGACAGGCGGTCTGCCGGTGCTATACCGAGGCCGCTTGGCAAACCTCGGTCTAATCCGAGAAAGTTTAATACCCGCTCACGAAGAAATGTAAAAGGGGACGCCGGGGAACATAGGAGCGCCGGATTGGAAAACGGACAACGGGGAAAATGCTCGGATTCATGAGACGAACACGTATGCAAATGCGATGCACATGATGACATGATATGAAATGCATGACATGAACAAAATACAAAACGAAGGGAAACCCAACCATGGAGAGAATATCATATCACATAGCCGAAAATGGCAAGAGTTGGAATACAAATATGGCAAGTTACATCCGGGGCGTTACAACACTCCACCACTACGAGAGGATCTCGTCCTGAGATCTAGGACTGAAAGAACTCCGGATACTCAGAACGTAGGTGGTCCTCACGCTCCCAGGTGGCTTCTCGGTCTGAATGGTGTGACCATTTCACTTTCAGGAATTTGATTGACTTGTTGCGAGTCTTGCGCTCAGTTGTTTCAAGAATAGCAACGGGGTGCTCATGATAGGACAAATCTTCTTGAAGATCAATCTCTTCGAAGTTGATGGTGCGCTCAGGCGTCTTGAAGCACTTGCGAAGCTGTGACACGTGGAAGACATCGTGCACGTTTGCAAAGTTGGAGGGAAGCTCAAGTTGATAGGCGAGATCGCCTCGCTTACCGATGATCTTGAAAGGGCCCACATATCTAGGGGCAAGTTTCCCCTTGATACCGAAGCGACGAGTCCCTTTCATTGGAGAGACGCGGAGGTAGACATGGTCTTCGATCTCGAATGCCACATCTCGGTGTTTGCTGTCGTAATAGCTCTTCTGGCGTGATTGCGAGGCTTTGAGGTTCTCACGAATCACCTTGCACATAGCCTCAGCCTCTGAGATCAAATCATTGCCGAGCAATTGGCGTTCACCGGTTTCAGACCAGTTGAGAGGAGTACGGCACTTTCTGCTATAGAGAATCTTGAATGGGGCTTTGCCCGAGCTGGCTTGAAAGCTGTTGTTGTAAGAGAACTCAGCATAAGGAAGACAATCCTCCCACTTCATGCCGAAAGAGATAACACAAGCTCTGAGCATATCTTCAAGAATTTGGTTGACACGCTCGACTTGTCCACTAGTTTGAGGGTGGAAAGCTGTGCTGAAGCGAATGTTGGTGCCCATGGCCTTCTGAAAAGAATCCCAAAACTTGGAGGTAAAGATGCTGCTGCGGTCTGAAGAGATCAATTGTGGAATGCCGTGCAAGGAGACAATTCTGGATGTGTAGAGCTCTGCCAGCTGCGCTGCTGTGATAGACTCTTTGATAGGAAGAAAATGAGCCACTTTGGTGAGCTTGTCGATGACGACGAAGATAGCATCATTTCCACGCTTGGACTTAGGAAAACCAGTCACGAAGTCCATTTCGATATGATCAAACTTCCATTCTGGAATAGTAAGAGGTTGGAGAAGACCAGCTGGTCGTTGGTGTTCTGCTTTCACCCTTCTGCAGACATCACACTCGTTCACGAATTGAGCAATCTCTCGCTTCATTCGAGTCCACCAATAAGACTGCTTGAGGTCATGGTACATCTTCGTACTTCCAGGATGAATTGACAGAAGAGAGTTGTGCGCTTCGTTCATAATGACTTTACGAAGATCTCCCTTTGGAACCACGATCCGGTCCTCAAAGAAAAGAGTATCTCTGTCATCAACTCGATAGCACTTGTATTTGGAAATGCCCTTGTCAATACCACGTTTCACCTTCTTCACCATGGTATCCAACAGTTGTGCCTCACGAATTTGATCTTCCAAAGTAGGAGAGACGATGCAGTTGGCAAGAAAACCTTGAGGGACAACTTGGAGATTCAACTTGCGGAAAGCCTCACAGAGATCCGGTTGAAAGGGCTTGAGGATTAAGCTGTTGCAGTAAGCCTTCCTGCTCAAAGCGTCTGCAATCACATTAGCCTTGCCTGGAGTATATTCAATACTCGGATTATACTCTTGAATCATTTCGACCCATCGAGTTTGCCTGAGGTTGAGGTGGGGCTGAGTGAAGATGTATTTGAGACTCTTGTGATCAGTGAAAATGTCCACTTTCCTACCCAACAGGAGATGTCTCCATGTTATTAGTGCATGGACAACTGCCGCCAACTCAAGATCGTGAGTGGGGTAGTTCCTTTCGTTGGGCTTCAACTAACGAGAGGTATAGGCTACAACCTTCTTTTCTTGCATTAAGACGACACCGAGGCCCTGAAGAGAAGCATCACAGAATACTTCATAAGGCTTGGATTCATCAGGTGGAGTCAAAACTGGAGCAGTGACGAGTTTCTCTTTGAGAGTGTTGAAAGCAACGTCACACTCAGGAGACCAGACATACTTCACATGCTTCTAGAGGAGGTTGGAAAGAGGCTTTGCGATCTTTGAAAAATTCTCAACGAATCTTCGACAATAGCTTGCAAGTCCAAGAAAACTGCGAAGCTGCTTGACATTCTGAGGGGGTTCCCAATTCAAAACTGCAGACACCCTCTCTGGATTAATAGCAATGCCCTTGGCAGAGATGATATGACCAAGGTAAAGAACTTCATCAAGCCAGAATTCACATTTGGAGAACTTCGCATATAATTGATACTCTCTAAGCTTGCCGAGAACCAATCGCAAATGTTTGGCATGATCCTTCTTATTCTTGGAGAAAACCAAAATATCATCGAGATAGACCAAGACAAATTCGTTGATGTAGGGGTTGAAGATGAAATTCATCAAGCGAGTGAATGCTGGAGGAGCATTGACAAGGCCGAAAGACATGACATTATATTCATAAGAACCAAAGCTTGTTCTGAATGCTGTCTTGGGAATATCTTCTTCACGAATGCGAATCTGATGATAACCCATACGAAGGTCAAGCTTGGAGAACACCTTAGCACCTTTAAGTTGCTCGAATAGCTCATTGATGTTGGGAAGTGGGTACTTGTTCTTGATAGTCTTCTTGTTCAATGGACGGTAATCGACGCAAAGTCGGTCCGTGCCATCCTTCTTCTTGACAAAAAGAACACCACAACCCCAAGGAGAAGAACTCGGTCTGATCAGACCCAGACGCTCTTGTTCATCGAGTTGTTTCTTCAATTCCTTCAACTCATCAGGTCCAAGATTGTAAGGACGCTTGCAAACGGGTTCCGTGCCAGGCTCAAGATCAATAACGAATTCAACTGGCCGGCGGGGAGGCATACCCGGAAGCTCTTCTGGAAAAAAAAAATTTGGTACTCACAAACGACTGGAATCTGAGAGATAGCATCCAATTCACCATTTTCATTGAGAGAAAACAACCGAATGGTATCATCACGAGAGGCATAGATGATCACATCGTCAGAAGAGTGAGTCAATTGAATTTCCCTGGCAGCACAATCAAGCTGAGCCTTGTGCTTAGAAAGCCAGTCCATCCCGAGAATAAGATCAATATCAGAGTCACCAAGCACCATTGGTTTAGACAAGAATCTATAGTCGCCCATCTTGATAGAAACATTCGGGATCATCGTGGTAGCCCTCATAGGCTTGGCCGGAGAAACAACCCCCATGGGTTTTTCCAACAATTCCGAAATGAAGTCATGCTTTGAAACAAATGATCTCGACATGAAACAATGCGATGCACCAGTATCAAATAAGACTTTTGCAGGAATATCATTAACAGGAAGATTACCCATGATCACTTCAGAAGAATCCTCCGCTTGAGATGCATTCATCATGTTCACCTTGGCATGCTTAGGATTATGCTTGACCACTGCATTGCTGGAAGATTTCACAGGAGGAGGAGGCGGAAGACGCCTTTGGTTGAAGCACTTGTTCGCATAGTGACCCTTCTGCTGACATTTGTTACAAGTCACTTCTGAGAGCGGACGATGGTAAGGAGCACTTGGCCTTGGAGCTTGGTTCTGAGACTTGTTCTGATAGCCAGGGTTGGGTGGGTGGGAGGATCCACGACCACTTGAGTTCTTCTGCTGATAAGGCTGACGAAACGGAGGAGGAGGAGGCAACCAGAACTTCTGTTGCTTAGCTGCCACAAGTGAGGAAGAAGAAGACTGAACTGCGTCTCTGACTCTCTTCTTAGATGCCTCACACTTGAGCTGAGCAGCTTCTTGTTTCAGCGCCATGTTGTAGAATTCATCATACTTTAATGGCTCGAAAAGCACGAGAGCAAGTTGCAGATCTTCTCTGAGACCACGCCTGAATTGGTAGATCATACTCTTCTCATCAGGGATGTCTTGCCTTGCAAAACGAGAGAGCTTCTGGAACTGAGTGTTGTATTGATAGACAGACATGGTGCCTTGCTTGAGATTGCGGAATTCCTCACGCTTACTCTAGACAACACTTTCTGGAATGTGGTGAGCTTTGAAGTCACGGCGGAAATCATCCCAGGTAATCACACGACCTCCTCTGGAATCTTTGTATTGCTGGAACCACTCAGCAGCTTGATCTTTGAGTTGAAAAGAGGCAAACTTGACAAAGTCCTCAGGTTTGACATTGCTGCACTCGAAATGCTTGCTGATGTCCACGAGCCAATCATCCGCGTCTGTGGCCTCGACACAGTAGCTGAAGGTCTTTGGCTGATTAGCAAGGAACTGGTTGAGTGAAGCGAAGTGTGGCTGATTGTTGCCTTGGCCTTGATTCTCTTGATTAGCTTGCCCTTGGTTGCGATCTTGCAAGAGCTGAATCAGAATCTGAGCGTTGGCATTTGTGGCAGTCATCAGGGCTTGCCATGCCTCCGGAGGCGGAGGTGGTGGCGGAGGATTAGCCTGACTTCCTTCATTGCGATCCGGATTCTGACGCGTTGGCGGAGCCATCCTGAAGAGGGTGACATCCATTAGCATCTTGACAGAGATATATTCAAGCTGAATCAAAGGAACGAAACTGCAACATATAGTCTTCACAATAAACATTCGAACAAGAATGAACGAATGAATTCCAAAGTAAAGCATCACACTTCCATAAGTTGAGAAGCCACTTAGTCGAAAGGTATGGAATAAAATCAACAAGGTACGGATGAGGACAAATACTTGGTGAGAATTACCCAATCACGAACCAAATATCTGCGGAAGAAGTACTAGAGCTACATGAATTCCCACTTATAAACTCCCGAAACTTTCTGGTTATGCAATCAGGTGTTGGGGATACAGGGGACACAAAATATATCACCCAAACTAACAATACCTAGATCCAGCTGTATCCATCCTTCAACACATAACCAAGAAACCTTCGGAAATCATCTACCTCAACCTTCGAAAAGCATCCGTTATACAAGTCATGGCAATACTCCCGCACTCGCCTCAGTACTGGGCTATCAGGGTTATCTCACCAACAACTGTACAAAAGAGATTTTCGATGTCGGCGTACTAAACTCAGGTATTCCAAAACCGCAACAATAAAATCATGACGACAACACCTCGGAGCTCAACTCCCCAGGACACCTCCTCTAAAACCCCTGCTGACGGGAGGCAACCAAGACAATGTTGTCATTATAAAACCATCGGAACGATTCTAAGATACCCGCGAGATCCTAAAAGAATTTTTTTTAGTGAAATTTGAGAAGAGAAGAGTCAAAACTCTACGTCAGGATGCCTTACCAGAGCGATGAGGAGACTGGGAAGTAAAAAGAATTCCTAAACTCTCCGATATATAATTCCTAAATGACTCAAAACATTTTTCTAGACACAACTTGGCCACTAAAGACGATCAAACAGTGAGGGCTCCTAAGGTCGGGGAAGGCTCTGATTACCAACTTGTAACGCCCTCGATGCGGCTATATCTCCCACATGTCGAGGCACGACTTAGATGCATAACCGCATTGAAAGCAATGTCGCAAGTGAGGTAATCTTCACACAATCCATGTAATAAATAAGGGGAAAGATACATAGTTGGCTTACAGTCGCCACTTCACACAATACATCAATAAACATCCATCATTCAAATTACACTCAAGGTCCGACTACGGTACCAAAATGAAAGAAGACTACCCCAAATGCTACATAGATCCCCGGATCACCCCAACTGGGCTCCACTACTGATCATCTGGAAAAGACACATAGTAACGGCCACGTTCCTCATCGAACTCCCAAGTGAGCTCGGACGCGTCATCTGCACTGGCATCATTGGTACCTGCAACTGTTGTGATAGAATCTGTGAGTCACGGGGACTCAGCAATCTCACACCCGCGAGATCAAGACTATTTAAGCTTATGGGTAGGAAAGGATATGTGAGGTGGAGCTGCAGCAAGCGACTGGCATATATGGTGGCTAACAACGCAAAAGAGAGCGAGGAGAGAAGCAAAGCACGGTCGTGAAGCTAGAAGTGATCAAGAAGTGATCCTAAAACAACCTACGTCAAACATAACTCCAACACCGTGTTCACTTCCCGGACCCCGCCGAGAAGAGACCATCACGGTTACACACGCGGTTGATGTGTTTTTAATTAAGGTCAACTTCGGGTTTTCTACAACCGGACATCAACAAATTCCCATCTGCCTCATAACCGCGGGCACGGCTTTTGAAAGATAATACCCTGCAGGGCTGTCCCAACTTAGCCCATTATAAGCTCTCACGGTCATCGAAGGATAATCCTTCTACCGGGAAGACCCGATCAATCTCGGAATCCCGGACTACAAGACATCTCGGCAGTAATAAAACGAGTCCAGCAAAGCCGCCCGATTGTGCCGACAAATCCTGATAGGAGCTGCACATATCTCGGTCTCAGGGCACATCCGGATAAGCTAAGCGTACAGGAACCAACATAACCCAAGTTGCCAAGGAACGGCCCCGCACGGTGCTCTAGTTTGGACCAGCAATCGAAGGAGAACTGGCCCGGGGGTTTAAAATAAAGATGACCCTTGAGTCTGCAGAACCCAAGAGAAAAAGGCTTAGGTGGCAAATGGTAAAACCAATGTTGGGCCTTGCTGGAAAAATCTTATTCAAAGCGAACTGTCGAGGGGGTCCCATAAATCACCCAACCGTGTAAGGAACGCAAAATCCGGGAACATAACACCGGTGTGACGGAAACTAGGGTGGCAAGAGTGGAACAACACACCAGGCATAAGGCCGAGCCTTCCACCCTTTACCAAGTATATAGATGCATTAATTAAATAAGAGGTATTGTGATATCCCAACAAGTAAACATGTTCCAACAAGGAACAACAAGTCCATGTTCCAACAAGGAACAAACTTCATCTTCACCTACAACTAGCAACGCTATAAGAGGGGCTGAGCAAAGCGGTTACATAGCCAATCAACGGTTTGCTAGGACATGGATGGTTAGGGGCTGGCATGGAAATATAGGTGGCATGATATAGCAAGTGGTAGGTATCGCAGCATAGGCATAGCAAAGAGCGAGCATCTAGCAAGCAAAGATAGAAGTGATTTCGAGGGTATGGTCATCTTGCCTGCAAGGTTCTCAGAGTTGTCGAAAGCTTGGTCTTCGAAAGCATTCTCAACAGGTTCCCCGTTCACGTACTCGTCTCCCGGCTCTACCCAAAGCAAGAACACAAGCAAAGGGGACAACCATCAATCACGATGCAATGCGCAAGCAACATGATGCAAAAACATGGCATGACATGCGAGATGTGATATGTAATGCATATGCATGCTCCGGAAGGAAAAGATGAACAAGGCATAATCGATATAAAGATCACCGGGATCGGATGCACGGTTTGCAAATGACAAACAATACAAGAATGACGATAATCTGCCATTAACAGCATGATGCTACTTAGCAAGCAACAAGAAATTAAGCTACTGCACCCAAACATATCAACAAAGCATATTACAGTAATCTACTCAAGATGTTCGACAAAAGATGAACACTGAGCTACGGCTAAACCAAACCACAACAGGTTCAAACAAGCTTGGCAAAAGTGCAAAAGATAACAGGTTCACAGACTTGGTGAAAATAACTACATGCCAGAGATTAACATCAGGATGACATGTTCAGAGCAACGATACAACATGCTTCAGGATCAGAACATAGCAAAGTAAGGCACGACATGAATTTACTCAAAGCACTTGACAAAAGTCCCTTACTGACCATAAGCCAAAAAGGATCACAAAATAAGATTACACCCATGTCAATTAAGCAAGTTTCGTTACAGGTTTCAGACTTAGCAGAAAACTGGACATGTCAAAAACAGATAACGAGTAGGCATGTTTACGAGCTCGATGCACTCACTACAGAGCGTTGCATGATAAACTAAGCATACATCCATCAAGAAGACATGGCATAGGAACTAGAAATGGCAATAATAACATCATAGCATGTAAGGATCAACTACACCAAGCTTGGAAAAATCGAAAAACATGTAAACAATCTGCCAGCAACATTTTGAAGCAAAAGTAGAGCTCGATTGACTCAAGCTATGGCACTACATAAATACAAACAAAGGCATGGATGGATAGAGCAAATACTCAAGTTCAAAACACCCTTACAGATCATGCTCAAAATATGCACATATCTCTCGGAAACAACATGAATACATGGCATGAAAATAACAGCAGTCAGGGACTGAAATTACTCTCTTAAATCAGCAACATCAAGTGTCCTTGTTTGCATGCTTGTGCTAGTCACCACAAAGATCATAAAAATACACGGCATAATTCTCTGGAAAGTTAACATGGCATATTACAAAACTCATGTAGGGCTCAACTTCATAGGAGGTACACATCAATCATGGCAAAAATAACAAAAGCGCATGTTCACATAAGATCCAGCAACTAACATCGCATAGCCCTCTTCAAACAGCATTTCGGGCATCAATACGACCTCAAATGAAAATGATGCAATGGAATGAAATGATGTACTCCTCGAGGCGAACAGTTTGACATATTATACACACGAAACGGAGCTACAGATGCAAAGGTTTGGCACGAAGAGCATGGCATGATAATATGAAAATATGAGGACTTAGAGGAATCTCGGGAGAGAGAAAAAGTCAACCGACGGCGGCGCGGAAGCCGAGGATCGCCGGAACGGCGCGGGGAAGGAGCGGCGACGGCGGGGGTGGCCGGATCCGGGCTGCGCCGGCCCGGACCTGGCGCGGGCGGCGGCGGAGGAGGCGGGGACGGCGCGGCGTCGGCGCGGGGCGGCGCGGGGCGAGGTCGCCGGCGACGGCGCTCGCCGGCGCGGTGGGCGGCGGTGGCGGCGGACTGCCGCGGCGGCGGGGACGGGCGCGAGGTGGCGGGGGCGCGCGGGCGCGGGGCGGCGCGGCTCGGGCCGCGGGGGCCTTCCCCGGGCCAAGCGGGCCGCGGGCGGGCTCGCGGTGGCCGGCGGGCGGGGCGGCCACGTGGCAGCCTCCGGTTCGCCTCGCGCGGCGGCGGACGGCGTCCGGCCGGACCCGGACGTGTCCGGTGCGACGGAGGGGAGCGGGGCTAGGGTTTGGGGGTGTTTGGACCCGGATTTGGAGGAGGGGGAGGTGTTTTTATAGGTAGAAGGAGCTAGGAAGCTCCAAATGGAGAGCGGTTTTCAGCCACGCCATCGTGATCGAACGGCGGTGGACATGGGAGTGTCTTAGATGGGTTATTGGGCTGTTTTGAAGGGGTGTTGGGCTGCAACACGCACGAGGCCTTCACGGTTACCCGGTTAACCGTTGGAGTACCAAACGACCTCCGATTGACCCGAAACTTGACAGGCGGTCTGCCGGTGCTATACCGAGGCCGCTTGGCAAACCTCGGTCCAATCCGAGAAAGTTTAATACCCGCTCACGAAGAAATGTAAAAGGGGACGCCGGGGAACATAGGAGCGCCGGATTGGAAAACGGACAACGGGGAAAATGCTTGGATTCATGAGACGAACACGTATGCAAATGCGATGCACATGATGACATGATATGAAATGCATGACATGAACAAAATACAAAACGAAGGGAAACCCAACCACGGAGAGAATATCATATCACATAGCCGAAAATGGCAAGAGTTGGAATACAAATATGGCAAGTTACATACGGGGCGTTACAACTTGATCTTCGATGGGTTCGAGCCACAGCCAAGCGCGCCGCACTATCTCGAGGGGCATGATCTAGCTCTGCCTCCGAACAGTGTCCTGGAGGCCGCATACGCACCGGTTCCGACCCTTAACTCGGAGCCCGTTGGGCGAAGCGAGGATGAATGGTTGGACGTCACCTCGGGGGCTACGATCTCAAAGGCGATCGAGCCGAACGCCAGCCCCGCACTCCGCGTGACCCGTGACCCCGAGGGTCCGGACTCCTCCCCGGACTCCGAACCCCCCGCGCCCTTGCCGGTCGAATCCAATTGGGCGCCGATAATGGAGTTCACCGCCGTGGACATCTTTCAGCACTCGCCTTTTGGCGACATCCTGAATTCTCTCAAGTCTCTCTCTTTATCAGGAGAGCCCTGGCCGGACTACGGTCAGCGAGGATGGGATACGGACGATGAAGAAATTCAAAGCCCACCCACCACCCACTTGGTAGCCACTGTCGACAATTTAACCGACATGCTTGACTTCGGCTCCGAAGGCTTCGACGGTATGGACGACGAGGTAGGAGAAGAACAGAAACCAGCACCTGTAGGGCACTGGACAGCCACCTCGTCATGTGACATATATATGGTGGATACTCCAAAAGATGGAGATGGCGAGGAAACAGCGGGGGATGACACCTCCAAGAAAAAGCCAAAGCGCCGGCGTCAGCGGCGCCCCTCTAAATCCCGCTAGAGTAAAAACGGTGATTCCGGCACCGGAGATAATAGTCCCCCGGATAGCGCCAAAGAACACCATCCCCAGCAAGATTCGGCGCAGGAAGATGGAGAAGCCAGCCCTCATGAGAGAGCGGCAGACCGAAAGGTTGAGGATGATAACTATATGCCTCCCTCCGAAGACGAGGCCAGCCTCGATGACGATGGATTCGTCATACCATCAGACCCTGCCGAACAAGAGCGTTTCGAACGCAGGCTTTTAGCCACGGCGAACAGCCTCAAGAAAAAGCAGCAACAGCTTAGAGCTGATCAAGATCTGCTAGCTGATAGATGGACTGAAGTCCTTGCGGCTGAAGAGTACGAACTCGAACGCCCCTCCAAGAGCTACCCAAAGCGCAGGCCGCTACCCCGATCAGAGAAGGAAGCGCCTACATCACCAGCACACGACATGGCAGACCGGCCACCTCGCGGCCGCGACAGAGAGGCCTCTCGGCCCTCCACACAAACCATGCCCCGACGCCGCTCAGCTAAGGCACGGGAAAACGCGCCAGACCTGCGAGATGTACTGGAGGATAAGGCAAGGCAAACAAGATCGATCTACGGATCGCGCAGGCGCCCTACGACACGTGACGATGATCTTCACTCCGGATACAACAAATCTGGCAGGGCCGAACAGAACAGACATAGCTCTTCCGAGCTGCGTCGAGATATAGACCAGTACAGGGGCGCCGCACACCCACTATGCTTCACAGATGAAGTAATGGATCATAAAATCCCAGAGGGTTTCAAACCCGTAAACATCGAATCATACGATGGCACTACAGATCCGGCGGTATGGATCGAGGATTATCTCCTTCACATCCACATGGCACGTGGCGATGATCTACACGCCATCAAATACCTCCCGCTCAAACTCAAAGGACCGGCACGACATTGGCTTAACAGCCTGCCAGTGGACTCAATCGGTTCTTGGGAGGACCTGGAAGCCGCATTCCTCGACAACTTCCAGGGCACTTATGTGCGACCACCGGACGCCGACGACCTAAGCCACATAATTCAGTAGCTAGAGGAATCGGCCAGGCAATTCTGGACACGGTTCCTAACAAAGAAAAACCAGATAGTCGACTGTCCGGACGCAGAGGCCCTATCAGCCTTCAAGCATAACATCCGCGACGAGTGGCTTGCCCGGCACCTGGGACAGGAAAAGCCGAAATCTATGGCAGCCCTCACGACACTCATGACCCGCTTTTGCGTGGGCGAAGATAGCTGGCTAGCTCGCAGCAACAACTTATCAAAGAACCCTGGTAATTCGGATACCAAGGACAAAAGTGGCAGGACACGCCAAAATAAGCAAAAGCGCCGCGTTAGCAGCGACAGCAATGAAGATACGGCAGTCAACGCCGGATTCAGAGGCTATAAATCCGGTCAGCGGAAAAAGCCATTTAAAAAGAATACTCAGGGCCCGTCCAGTTTGGACCAAATACTCGACCGCTTGTGCCAGATCCATGGTACCCCCGAAAGGCCAGCCAATCACACCAACAGGGACTGTTGGGTGTTCAAGCAGCCAGGCAAGTTAAGAGCCGAAAATAAAGACAAGGGGCTACATAGCGACGACGAAGAAGAGCCCAGGCCGCCGAACAACAATGGACAGAAGGGGTTTCCTCCACAAGTGTGGACGGTGAACATGATATACGCAACCCACATTCCCAAGAGGGAACGGAAGCGTGCGTTGTTCAACCCATGGTCCTCCTGCCCGATCACTTTTGATCGAACGGACCACCCCACTAGCATACGTCATGGCGGCTTTGCCGCATAGGTTCTCGACCCAATCATCGACGGCTTTCACCTCACAAGAGTCCTCATGGACGGCGGCAGTAGCCTGAACCTGCTTTACCAGGATACATTGCGGAAAATGGGCATAAATCCCTCAAGGATTAAGCCCACAAAAACGACCTTTAAAGGCGTTATACCAGGTGTAGAAGCCAATTGTACAGGCTCCGTAACACTTGATGTGGTCTTCGGATCTCCGGATAACTTCCGAAGCGAAGAGTTAATCTTCGACATAGTCCCGTTTCGCAGTGGCTATCACGCCCTGCTCGGACGAACCGCATTCGCAAAGTTCAATGTGGTGCCACATTACGCATATCTCAAGCTCAAGAAGCCAGGCCCTCGAGGAGTAATCACGGTCAACGGAAACACTGAACGCTCCCTCCGTACGGAGGAGCACACGGCGGCTCTCGCAGCGGAAGTACAAAGTAGCCTTTTTAGGCAACTCTCCAGTCTGGCCGTTAAAAAGCCAGACACTGCCAAGCGCGCCCGGAGTAACCTACAACAAGACCGCCTGGCACGTTCTAAGCAGGCGTAGCAACGCGGCCCCAACCCCAGACATCGCGCCATAGCAAAGCTAGTACCTCACGTACATAATTACGCCCTTGAAATACCATGGGCACAGGGGAAGGGGCACAGTAACGGCATGCCCGAAATACGGCCTAAAACGTACTAGGGGCTGTCGGATTCTTTTTTTTACTTTCAGGACTCCACACTTTGGACGACCTGTTCGGCAATTCGACTGCCGCACAAACGCTACAAGATCCAGGAAAGCAGACAAAGCTACGCCGCATTATGGAACTCTCAGGTGGTCTCTATTACGAGCGGTATATCTGTTTCAAATGCAATTCCGCGGCCTGCCCCTGGTCAGGACATGTTAAATAGTCTAATATCTTTTGCTTATCACACTACCTGTATCGTTCGGCTTTGATAAATAGCCTCTTTATAAACAATGCATAGCTTTTTGTCTATTTTTTGCATTATCCTCTTTTAATATATGTTTATTAAATAACATGATCGCACCCGTACACCATGGTACGGCAAACACGCCAGGGGCTTCAGTACCCTTCGATCTGGTGTGAGAAGTCCGTACACTTTCACAAGTGCGGCACCACGAACTTATAGCACTATATGCATCGGCTCCGAATCATGATTTGGGTCAATAGTTGGGTTTGCCCGGCTCCTATGTTTTGGTGCCTTACGTTCCGCTATATCGGCTAAGGTAGCACTAGGAGAACCACTGCGATTGTGCCCCGGTTCAGCTGGGTTAAGCACCTCACTGGAGAAAGCTAAAACTGACTGTCATGATAAGGCAAGAGACCGGTCGCTGTTCGAGAGGTTTTTCGAGTCCCTAAAGACTTATGCCGCTTCGAGCGAGGAGCTGGCTTTGTCCAGCCAAAGGCGTAGATAGCGCCCCGAATTCGGTCTTCCGAACTAGGGGCTTCGCCGAAATTTAAAATTAAAAAGTTCTATGGCTAAGTGAGAGTGTTCAAGCATTATAGTCCGATTGCCTGGTTCGTTGTGCTAAGCGCCTCCCTCGAAGGACCCAACCATGGGAAAAAGAGCGCTCAGGTTTATCCCGAACACCCCAGCACTAGCGGCATGGGGGCAGAAGCCGACGACTGGCCATCTCTCAATTTTTGATAAACGGCCGCACAGAAAATAATATTTTAAATTCAATAAGCATTGCTTAGCGCACATGAACTAGTTTTCAGCGCACAGGATAAACACGAGCGAGTTCATTCAAAAATTACATCTTTGGTACATTCATCCGCAATAAGGCGGGCACCTGCAAGAACATCCTTGTAATAGTTCTCGGGCTAGCGATGCTCCTTCCTCGGAGGTGGCCCATCCTTCACCAGCTTCTCACCGTCAAGCTTACCCCAGTGCACCTTTGCACGGGCAAGGGCCCTCCGGGCACCTTCGATGCAAACGGAATGCTTGATGACCTCAAGCCTGGGACAGGCCTCCACTAGCCGCCGCACCAGCCCGAAGTAGCTCCCGGGCAGGGCCTCTCCGGGCCACAACCAAACTATGAAGCCCTTCATGGCTTGTTCGGCCGCCTTGTGGAGCTTGACCAGCTGTTTCAGCTGGTCGCTCAAGGGCACATGGTGTCCGGCCTCAGAATACTGAGACCAGAACACACTCTCCGTCGAGCTGCCCTCTTCAGCTCGGTAGAATGCGGCGGCGTCGGATACGCTGCGGGGAAGATCTGCGAACGCCCCTGGAGAACTCCGGATTCGGGTATGTGACAAGTAGTTTACTTTTATATTTCTACTTTGCATTAAGAATGCCTTACCCGCTGCTATCTTTTTCATCTCCTCCAACTCTTGGAGGGACTTTTGGGCTTCGGCCTTGGCACCCTTGGCGGTCTCAAGGGCCGACGTGAGCTCGGATGCTTGCGCCTTTGACTCAAGCTCCAAGCTCTCATGTTTCTTCATGAGAGCCTACAGCTCTTGCTGCACCTCGCCAACCTTAGCCCCAAGTCTTTCTCGCTCGGTGCGCTCCTCGGCCGTTTTCTTTTCGGCTTCAGATAGCGCCTGCTTGAGGGTCGCCACCTCAGTTGTGGTCCCTACAATAAGCAGTACGATCCTGTTATTCTTTGCAATCACGCCTCTCTATAGGCACCTTTTTTTAGGGTATTTCTTACCTTCTTTTTCCTCGAGCTGCCGTTTGGCCAGGCCGAGCTCTTGCTCGGTCCGCCCGAGGTCCTTTTTTAGGACATCCACCTGTGCAGTCAGTGCGGCGGTGGATAGCAGCGAAGCCTGCATACGCATATTGACTCTTTATTGTTAGACTCATGCGAAAATTAATAAATCCTCTATTCGGCTTTTCTTTCCGAACGCCAAACAGAGCATCAGGGGCTACTGTCTATGTGGTACTATCTTGACATATTTTAACTTACCTCGAAGCCTGTCAGAAGGCTAGTGCAAGCTTCAGTCAGTCCGCTCTTGGCGGACTGAACCTTTTGGATCACCGTACTCATAATAGTACGGTGCCCCTTGTCGATGGAGGCGCCGTCAAGCACCTCCAGCAGATGGTCCAGTGACTCCGGTTGGACGGAGGTCGCTGGCTTCGAAGGCTTGCTCCTTTTGGAAGGAGTTCGCCTACCGCGGCTTGGAACTGTTGAAGATTCCGGCGCGGGGTCCGGCACAAAGCCGGACTTGGAGCCCTGGGGGGTCTTGCCCCCTTCACTCCTGGAGTCCGGGAGGTTGCCTTGCGGCTCCTCCGGGACCACCTCTTCCTGCCCCGGGGCTTGTCACGACGCCACTTCGGCGTCATTCGTGGTGCGGGGGGAGACAGCGGGCGGAACGGAGTTCACGTCCGATGAGTCCAGGGAGTCGCTCGACGATTCATTGTATTCGGCTTGGGGCGGGCTGCATATTCACATTCGACATTAAGGAAAGCTGCGCAACGAAGGAACATCATGAGTTACTCTGATGTCCGAACTTACGATTTCGCCGGACGCTTGGCCCTGTTCGGCCACTCCTCTTCGCTCTCTTCGGCGTCATGGGAGTCGTCCGGCGGAGGGGTCTTCCTTTTCCTAGACCCCTCAGCCTCCCCTGATGGGGCGGCCTTCTTCTTCTCTTCTCCCTCCGCTGGGGGGGGGAGAGCTTTCTTCTTCCTCCTCGTTTTCACAAGAGGAGGGCATCTCGGACTCGTCAGATGACGAGTCCGACACCACCAAGTTACGGGCACTCTTTCGAGTCCCGGTGGTCTTCTTCTTCTTGACCTTCCTCTCCGGCACCACATATGGTGCCGGAGTCAGCAGCTTCGCTAGGAGAGCTGGGGTTGGGTCTTCGGGCAGGGGAGCCGGACAGTTAATTGGTCCGGATATCGCCTGCCATGCCTGTCAAAGGTAAGGGAGTTTAGATCCCGCATAGAGTTAATCTATGAAAAAGAGCTTAATAATCCTGTTAAAGGCATAGATAGCTTACCTCGCTAGCGTGACGCTGCGTGCTGTATCCGCGATCCTCGGAAGCGGATGCGGGGGCCTCGGCGCCTTTGATCAGCACCTTCCAGACGTCTTCATACGACGTGTCGAAGAGCCTGGTGAGGGTTCGGTGCTGCGCCGGGTCGAACTCCCACAAATTGAAATCCCGTTGTTGGCACGGGAGGATCAGACGAACGAGCATGACCTGGACTATATTAACAAGCCGGATTGGCTTATTTATCAGGGACTGGATGCAGGTCTTCAGTCCGGTCACCTCTTCCTCATTGCCCCACGACTGGCCCGTCTCTTTCCAGGACATAAGCTGCATGGGGGTCCGGATCTGAACTCGGGGGATGCGACCCATTCCGGATCGCGTGGCTCGGTGATGTAAAACCACCCGGCTTGCCACCCCTTTAGGTTCTCCACAAAGGAGCCCTCGAACCAGAGGACGTTGGCTATCTTGCCAGCCATAGCGCCTCCGCACTCCGCTTGGCTGCCGCGCACCACCTTGTGCTTGACGTTGAAGGTCTTGAGCCAAAGGCCAAAATGGGGGCGGACGCGGAGGAAGGCCTCACACACGACGATAAATGCCGAGATGTTGAGGATGAAGTTCGGGGCCAGATCATGGAAATCTAGGCCGTAGTAGAACATGAGTCCCCGGACGAATGGGTGGAGTGGAAAACCCAGTCCGCGGAGGAATTGGGGAAGGAAAACTACCCTCTCATGGGGCCTTGGGGTGGGGAGAAGCTGCCCCTTCTCGGGAAGCCGGTGCGGGATGTCCTTGGACAGGTATCCGGCCTTCCTTAGATTTTTTACTTGAACCTCTGTGACGGAGGAGACCATCCACTTGCCTCCCGCTCCGGACATTGCTGGAGAAGGTTGAGGTGGGAAGAGGGGGCTTGGGTGCTGGAGCTTGAGTGCGCGAGAGATGGATTGGCAAAGAAGGAAGAAGGCGTAGGTAAAAAAGGTGGATCCTTATCCCCTTATATGGGCGGATGCGGTTATGCGTCCCCACCTACCTAATAAAACTCGCTTGCCTCCCAAGCGCCATGGTAAATGGCGCGGTTGGGTTACCCACGTCCGTATTGATGAGAATCCCATAAAAGGGGCACACGATCTCTGCTTTGACAAGACGTGCCAAGGAAACCGCCTCGCTAAACGTGCTGAGGTGGAAAAGTGAAAACAATTTGTATAAAGAGCTTGGTCGTGGTGTGATGACGCACTGCGGAATACGTCAGCAGATTTGATTTGTGTTAATATTATTCTCTCTATGGCGATATGTGGAAACTTATTTTGCAGAGCCGGACACTATTTTTGGTGTTTACAATCTTCTATGAAGGACTTGGAGGAGGAACCCGCCTTGCAATGCCAAAGACAATCTGCGCGCCGGACTCGTCGTCATTGAAGCTTGGTTCAGGGGCTACTGAGGGAGTCCTGGATTAGGGGGTGTTCGGGTAGCCGGACTATACCTTCGCCGGACTCCTGGACTATGAAGATACAAGATTGAAGACTCCGTCCCGTGTCCGGAAGGGACTTTCCTTGGCGTGGAAGGCAAGCTAGGCGATGCAGATATTCAAGATCTCCTACCAATGTAACCGACTCTGTGTAACCCTAACCCTATCCGGTGTCTATATAAACCGGAGGATTGTAGTCCGTAGGACAGAATCATCATCATACATAATCATACCATAGGCTAGCTTCTAGGGTTTAGCCTCCTTGATCTCATGGTAGATCTACTCTTGTACTACCCATATCATCAATATTAATCAATCAGGAGTAGGGTATTACCTCCATCGAGAG
The DNA here is from genome assembly GCA_032464435.1 of Aegilops umbellulata. NCBI lineage: Eukaryota > Viridiplantae > Streptophyta > Magnoliopsida > Poales > Poaceae > Aegilops > Aegilops umbellulata. The sequence goes on from CP136060.1 coordinate 371,545,909, forward strand.
GGCCCGAACCTGGGTAAAAACATCGTGTCCCTTGTCTCCTGTTTCCATCCGGCCTTGACGCACAGTTCGGGACCCCCTACCCGAGATCCGCCGGTTTTGACACCGACAAACACCATAGCCTCTCCGATGATGTGTGAGTAGTGTACCTCAGACCTTCGGGTCCATAGCTATTAGCTAGATGGCTTCTTCTCTCTCTTTGGATCTCAATACAAAGTTCTCCTCGATTATCTTAGAGATCTATTCGATGTAATCTTCTTTTGCAGTGTGTTTGTCGAGATCCGATGAATTGTGGGTTTATGATCAAGATTATCTATGAACAATATTTGAATCTTCTCTGAATTCTTTTATGTATGATTGGTTATCTTTGCAAGTCTCTTCAAATTATCAGTTTGGTTTGGCCTACTAGATTGATCTTTCTTGCAATGCGAGAAGAGCTTAGCTTTGGGTTCAATCTTGCGGTGCTCGATCCTAGTGACAATAGGGGAAACGACACGTATTGTATTGTTGCCATCGAGGATAAAAATATGGGGTTTATATCATATTGCATGAGTTTATCCCTCTACATCATGTCATCTTGCTTAAAGCGTTACTCCATTCTTATTAACTTAATACTCTAGATGCATGCTGGATAGCGGTCGATGTGTGGAGTAATAGTAGTAGATGCAGGCAGGAGTCGGTCTACTTGTCACGGACGTGGTGCCTATATACATGATCATACCAAGATATTCTCATAACTATGCTCAATTCTATCAATTGCTCGACATTAATTTGTTCACCCACCGTAATACTTATGCTATCTTGAGAGAAGCCACTAGTGAAACCTATGCCCCCCGGGTCTATTTTCCATCAGATTAATCTTCCGTCAACAAGCTATTTCTATCTTTGTTTACTTTGCAATCTTTACTTTTAATCTTTATCATAAAAATACCAAAAATATTATCTTATCTTCTCTATCAGATCTCACTGTTGCAAGTGGTCGTGAAGGGATTGACAACCCATTTATCGTGTTGGTTGCAAGGTTCTTATTTGTTTGTGTTGGTGCAAGGGACTTGAGCGTGGCCTCCTACTGGATTGATACCTTGGTTCTCAATAACTGAGGGAAATACTTATGCTACTTTGCTGCATCACCCTTTCCTCTTCAAGGAAAACCAACGCAGTGCTCAAGAGGTAGCAGACACAAGCCGAGACTTTAGGAGAGTTAACTAAATTCTTTCCAAGTGGTTACTTCTTTCCATTCATTGATGGTTTGGTATATCCTCCATGAAGTAGCAACACCTCTTCCAAAAGCACTGGAGAGCATGCTGGGTCATATCCTTTCCAGCTATAGTGTTATTCTCCATGTGATCCTCCATGTTCTGAATCCATTGGTCTGTCTCCAATTAACTCATCGGTCCATAAAACACAAGCTCATCTCCATTCATCCTCTATTGGGTCCATGGGTTTTGGGGTTAGATGAGAGAGATATAGAGGGATACACACAATGCAAACAATAGTCTTGAAAAGACATATTTTATTTTGTGGATGTCGGAAAAACATCAAAAAAATGACAGCTCACAATCGTTGCATCTAACGTAGGTATATACCAGGGGTCTGGTCTTCTAAAGGTCAATAAATCTTCAAAGTCGTCAAACTCTTCAAGTCTTGCTCATGTCTCTGATGTCTTCTTCCGATCACGCTTGACCTTCTTCTCAAGTTTTTCTGTCGGGCCATATCTGTTGACGCGAAGTCTCTCGTGATGTCCTTTAATATTTCTAGAGTTGCATTCCAAACTTCTGCGTTTCAACGACCTTGACATGAACCATAATCCTATTGTCCTTCAGTTCCTGACGAATCTTTGATGTCTCAAGGTTTTGCTTCTCCAGCTTGGCTACTTTCAGCTTCTAGGTCCTGAGTTCTTCACGAAATGCTTCCTTATTAAATACAGCTTCATGAAGGTTCATCTTAAACTTCCTGATGTAATATTCCAGATCCTGGTGATATACCAGCTAAAGTTATAAGTGCATCCTTTGCTGATAGATGCTCCATTAGCCTTCTACCATCCAATCCTTCCGAAGGAATGCATGCTTAACTCAGCATGGTGACAATAGCATAAGCAGGCGATAACATCTTGGATATCCATATTTCTGCCCTGCTCATTGACATGAACTATCATTCCATAGTTGATATCTCCTGCCTTAGGGTTTTCTTGACATAAACTTTGAGTTTAACACTCCATGTTCCGGTCTTCTCCGACATGCCTTGATCTCGGGTATTGACAACTTCAATATTCTGACAAATTTCTATAAGGGTAGCCTTCCTAGGTCATACCAATCTAGAAATTCTACAGAGCCTTCAAATTCTCCTAGTCTTCGGAGTCGTCAACCGTTGTAGTTTCCTTTATTACAATGCATGGTAAGATCCTCTTCATTCCGAAGTGGTCTTAGTTGTCCGATATCTTCTCGGAGTGGTCTCATCAGTTGAATCTTCGTGTGGTCAAAAGGGGAAAAGGGTATGGTCTAACTAAGAGGTAAATGTGATAAAGCTCAGAAAAGAAGAGAGGTAAGAAATCTTTTTGAAAATAAAGTTTTAGAGAAAATCTTTCCTATGGGCTTGCCAGTTTCTACGGGTCACGTCCTATAGTCGACATGGGCTCTGATACCATCTTGTAGCGACCCAACCTCAGACGGTCAAGTCTCTGTGCTTAAGTGTCATCCCTGGATCGGTATGCTGACACACACAGTACTCGAGGATTTATAACAGAGGTAAATCACATGTATAAAGTAATGTAAATACTATTACCTCAATCCAAATAGCTGAAGTAACAACAAGGTTGTGGATTCTCATCAACACCAACGACAAAGTTGACTGTAGAAATCGTAACCCTAACGTATCACTTACTCATCGCAAGATTCCTGCAACATGAAACATTGCAGCCATGTAGGTCAGTACATTGAATGTACTGGCAATTTCACATTGTAGAGCAATGCTGAATAATGGCTATCACTACATGCATATTTGGCTGGTGGAAGCTCTAAGTTTAAATTTTGCATAAAGCTAATTTTTTCCTACAACAAAGGAATATATTTTATTTAACTACAAAGTTTGTTGTAAACATTGAGAATGGTAACCCCATCTCAATCCCAAATTAACGGTCACCCCACAAGTTATTAATTAAATAGAATGATGAGATCAACATGATAATTCAAGAACCAGATACTCAAGATATCCATAACCGGGGACATGGCTAATCATGATTAGTTTGTACACTCTGCAGAGGTTTGCGCACTTTTCCCCACAAGAGTCGATCTCCTCCGTTGGATTTCTCGCACTACATGGTGTTTGAGAATGGGATGAACGAGACACTGTCTTTCAGAAGCGTTAACTCTTTACTCTGGGTAGACAGTACCACCTACATCGCTTACATCTGCTAGCCTACCACTGAAAGAGGTCACACAACATACTCAACTATGCCAGAGCCCATAATGGCTTGTGGCTGCACACGGAAGTTTCTAGCATGAATAATCTTATGATCCCTTTGAGCCTGGGTGGCGAACCAAAGGACAACACTAGTATATCCCCAGGTGTCCGCAACCAATCCACCCAGATGTGTATTTAAGTAGCCACCTTAAGTTAACCATTAATTAACAATCTCGCATTTGTCATGGATCACTCAAACCAAACCACGTCTACGAGCATAGCATAGCAACCTAAGCATAACGTAGAAGTAACTCCCAAGGGTTTGATAATAAAAGGGCAATAGGTTCTACCTCATCATGTACTTCCCAATACCCACATGTTAATCACATCCTAATCATGCAGTGTTTGAGGATTGTAACTAATGCATAAAAACTGGGTAATGAAGGGGTATGATCAAGTGTTACTTGCCTCGTACTGTTGATGAAGATGATGCGCACTCATAACTCCTGATAGTTCTACTCGTCACACTCTGGTCAATCTATCGTAAGCAAGCAATAGTAACCACACATAAGCAATCATGCAAAAAGAATTGAAGAAGGGATCTCGAATAACTTCAAAACAAGCAAACAACTCTTGCAACATAAAAATTTCTAACAGTACCAAAATTGGGTGAATTTAGCCTTACAGAAAGTTTAGGTCAAGAGCTTCGATTTGCAAAAAGAATCAACTCAAACGGAGATATAAAGCTCAAGTTACGATCAAACGAAGTTCAAATACAAATCCATTTGAATTCAAATTTTAAAACCTTCAAAAACATGTTTAATTTTATTATCTGGACAGAGGAGATCATAACGAAGAAATGGGTGTTGGTTTCATTGAATTTGGACAAAGAGGTAAAAAGTAGCGAAGGTTTGATGATTATGGACTAAATTGTAAATAAAATATTCATGGATAGGTCCCTGGCCGAAATTAAAAAGAAAGTGAAAATTCTATCGAACGAACGTTCACTACAAAATCTAAACGAACGAACTTGTTCATTACAGAAGCTAACATAGCGAACATTTACTAATTAAAGAAAACATTTATGGAAAAAACAAAACGGTCTGGATCGTTGGATCCAGATCCGACGGCGAGGGAGGCGGAGTTCGGGAAGATGGTGGCGGCGGCTTCGGACAGGGACGGGGCGGTGGCTCCGGGGCTCGGCGACGCCTGTGGAGTAGACGGGGAGGGACGGCTCGGCAAGGCGGATCCAAAGGTGGTGGCGGCGTCGGGCGAGGGCGGCGGTGGTGCGCGGGGTGGTGCGGCGGATCTCGTCGGAGTTTTCGAACTCTGGCGATTGCGGGCGGCGTGATGCGAAGGAGAGAGAGGGGGGTGCCGGACGGCGGCTTTATAGGAGGGGCGCGGAGCAGGAGGCGTGGGGAAGGGGCAGGGGCAAAGGTGGCGGGGCGCGGCGTCCGTGAAGGACACGGCGGCGGCGGCGCTGTCGTTGCGGCGGAGGAGTCCGAGAGGAGTCGGAGGCGAGCGGGGCGCGCGGGTGCGCTCGCTGGGCCGCGGCCTGGCTGGTGCTGGGCCGGCCCAGTCCGCGATGGAGGAAGTTTTTTTTTAAATCCAGACAAAAAGAATAAAATGAAAAGAAATAAAAAAAATATTATATAGGCATATAATATAGCAAAAAATTTAGAAAAAGTTTTTCTACAACATGCACATTTTTCTGACATCAAATAAAATCCACAAAAATTTAAATGAAGCAAAGAGTGCTGCTGGTTCAAATAAAACCAAATGAAATCATTTTAAAAATACCAAATTGATTTCAAATTTATTTCTCTCCAATTTTCTAATGTAGGGAATCATTTTACCCTAATTTCCATATATTTTATTTTTGGAGAAAAATAATTTGAATAAAACCCAAGTAACTCAAATTTGAAAAAGAGTTTCAAAGGGACTTTAAATTTGATTCTTTTAAACTTCCAACTCATATTTCATATGTTTTGAAGAAGTCATTTTATCTTCTCTCATGAAAATCATTGAGTTGCTTAAAGTTTCTGAATTGGAAAAATATTTCCAAATAAAATTCAAATCTTTTGAAAACCCTTTTCATTTTAAATGGAAGAAGTCATGTCATGTTCTCCCTAGGGTTTTGTATTTGAAAAGAATTTGAATTCATGGAGATTATAAATGCAAGATGAAAGTTTGGGAAAGTCCTTTTATTCCCTCTCATTTAACTTTCAAAAAGTTCCGAATTTCACTCAATTTCACACAAGCAATCAAACAATTAATCAAAACTATCTATTTAGTATAACATTCCAAAATTTAGAATTTTGGGATGTTACACCACGAGGGTGGGGCGCGCCTACCCCCCCTGGGCGCACCCTCCTGCCTCGTGGCTTCCTCGTTTCTTTCTTGACCTCCACTCCAAGTCTCCTAGATTGTGTTTGTTCCAAAAATAACTCTCCCGAAGGTTTCATTCCGTTTGGACTCCGTTTGATATTCCTTTTCTGCGAAACACTGAAATAGGCAAAAAACATCAATTTGCACTAGGCCTTTGGTTAATAGGTTAGTCCCAAAAATAATATACAAGTGCATAATAAAGCCCATTAAACATCCAAAATAGATAATATAATAGCATGGAACAATAAAAAATTATAGATACGTTGGAGACATATGAAAGAACAAGGCTGTGCGACGCACCAACTTCAAGAAGAAGAATGAAAAAAGAAAGGTTTTTGTCATGTGTGCGGAGATCCTAATCATTGGGCTCCTAGTTGCCCTAACCGTTATGGCATGCGTCATCTTGGGAAAGGTGGAAAGACCGCTAATGTTGTCATTAGTGACGTTGACATGAAGGAAACTAGACTGCAGGGACTTCCATCGTGCTGATGGGCAACGGTTCAAGTCCTTCTATTCGTGGTGTTGGCACGGTATATCTGAAGTTTACTTCGCGGAAGATCGTGCGGCTGAAGAACGTGCATTACATCCCCTCCGTCAATAAAAATCTTGCTGGCAGATATCTTCGGTGTAGAAATGGCTACAAGCTTGTCTTTGAGTTGAATAAATTTGTAATATCCAAGTATGGAACTTTTGTTGGTAAAGGCCATGAGTCAGGAGGCATGTTCTGTTTATCCTTGTTAGATGTTTGCAATAAAGTTGGTAATAATTTTTGCATTAATAGTGAATCAAAGGTATGGTATTCACGTCTTTGTCATGTTAACTTTGGTTGCATGTCGCGACTAGCCAAGTTGAACTTAATCCCTAGTTTCACCACTGTCAAGGGATTTAAGTGTCAAGTTTGTGTGCAAGCTAAGTAACCTCATAAGTCTCATACGACTACGGAAACAAGAAATCTTGCACTACTAGAGCACATACATTCGGATCTTTGTGAAATGAATGGTGTTTTGACAAAAGATGGAAAGAAATATTTCATGACGTTAATTGTTGACTCCACTAGATACTGCCATGTGTATCTTCTGAAATCAAAGAATGAGGCTTTGAACTTTTTCAAAATCTATAAAGCTGAAGCGGAAAACCAACTTGATCGAAAGATCAAGAGGCTTAGATCCAATCATGGTGGAGGGTATTTTTCCAACGAGTTTGATTCTTTTTGTGCGGAGCATGGTACAATCCATGAGAGGATGCCTCCCTATTCACCTCAGTCAAATGGGGTAGCCGAAAGAAAGAACCATACTCTAACTGATTTGGTTAACGCCATGTTGGACACAACGGGTCTCTCCAAGGCATGGTGGGGAGAGGTGATATTGACATCATGTACTAAACCGAGTTCCTATAAAGAACAAAGATATAACTCCATTCAAAGAATGGGATAAGAAAAGGATAAAACTCTCTTACCTACAAACCTGGGGTTGTTTGGCGAAAGTCAATGTGCCAATTCCTAAGAAGCGCAAGCTTGGACCAAAAATTGTGGATTGTGTTTTCCTAGGATATGCTTTTCATAGCATTGGCTATAGTTTCTTGGTTGTAAAATATGAGGTATGTAACATGCATGTTGGTACAATCATGGAGTCGAATGATCCGACTTTCTTTGAAGATATCTTCCCCATGAAGGATATGGCTAGCTTGTCAAATTAGGATATGCCTAGTTCATCGAATCAGGAATTAGTTACAATTACTGAGCCAACCATTTCGATGGAACACTTTGAAAATCCTGTGGAGGAGAACAATGAAATTCCTACTAGGAGCAAGAGACAAATGACTGAAAATTCCTTTGGTGATGATTTTCTTGTGTATCTAATAGATGACACACCTAGTTCTATTTCAGAGGCCTATGCATCTAAAGATGCTGACTACTAGAAGGAAGCGGTTTCTAGTGAGATGGATTCCATCTTGGCAAATGAAACTTGGGAGATTATTGATCGTCCTTATGGGTGCAAATGGGTATTCAAGAAGAATCTTAGGTCTGATGGTACTATTGAGAAGTACAAGGCACGGCTCGTGGCTAAGGGTTATACTCTAAAGGAAGGTGAAGACTTCTTTGATACTTACTCACATGTGCCTTGACTGACCACTATTCGAGTACTACTTTCACTAGCTACCTCACATGGTATTGTTGTTCATCAAATGGATGTTAAGACTACTTTCCTAAATGGAGAGTTGGGCGAGGGAATTTATATGGAACAACCAGATGGGTTTGTAGTAGATGGTCAGGAAGGACAAGTGTGCAAGTTGCTGAAGTCTTTGTATGGACTTAACCAATCACCCAAACAGTGGCATGAGAAGTTTGAAAGAACTTTAATAGCTGCAGGCTTTGTTGTAAAGGAAGCTGACAAATGTGTGTACTATTGCCATGGTGGGGGCGAGGGAGTTATCCTTTGCTTTTATGTTGATGATATATTGATTTTTGGAACAAATATGAATGTTATTAAGGAGGTCAAGGATTTCCTATCTCGTTGTTTTGAGATGAAGGATTTAGGAGTGGTTGATGTTATTCTGAACATCAAGTTGTTGAGAGACGATGATGGTGGGATTACATTGCTTCAATCTCACTATGTGGAAAAGATCTTCAGTCACTTTGGCTACAGTAACGGCAAGCCCTCTCCAACACCATATGATGCTAGCATGTTGTCTCGAAAGAATCAAAGAATTGCTAAAGATCAATTGAAATATTCTCAGATTAGTGGTTCGCTTATGTACTTAGCCAATGCTCCAATACCTGACATCTCTTTTGCGGTTAGCAAACTGAGCCGGTTTGTCTCAAAACCAGGAGATGTGAATTTGAAGAGAGTTATGCATTACTTGAAAGGCACTGCGAGTTATGAAATACACTACACTGGGTACCCAAAGGTACTGGAAGGGTATAGTGACTCAAATTGGATCTCTAATGCTGATGAGATAAAGGCCACGAGCGGATATGTATTCACTCATGGAGGTGGCAATGTTTCTTGGAAGTCTTGCAAGCAGACCATCTTAACGAGGTTAAAAATGGAAACAGAACTCACATCACTAGATATAGCTACGATCGAAGCAGATTGGCTTCGTCAGCTCTTGAATGACTTGTCGGTTGTTGGGAAACCTGCACCGGATATCCTTATGAACTGCGATTACCAAGCTGTGATCACTAAAGTGAGTAGCTTAAAGGATAACATGAAGTCATCAAGACATGTTCAGAGAAGGTTAAAGTCTGTCAGGAAAATGAAAACTATGTATTTCTTGCATTTGATTATATCCTAACGTCTAAAAATCTGGTAGATCCTTTTACTAAGGGTCTATCATGTAATGTGATAGATAATGCATCGAAGGAGATGGGTATGAGACCCACAATATGAGTTGTTCACAGTGGCAACCTAGTCTATGTGATCGGAGATCCCGTGAACTAGATTTGTAATACAAGTTGTTGGTCAACTGAGAGGAGAGTATCCTTACTATTACCAATACCACTCCATGAAGATGCAATACTCTCCTAATCTGCATGGTAGGTTGATGTATATCTTAATGTGTTCTAAGTTGCTCATTTAAGCAGAGATGTTGTCCTGCAGAACATCTTTTGAAGAACACACCTATATGAGTCTTATTGTTAAACGTCGCAATCCATGAGAGTAGGGTGCTCTCTAGTAAACTCGTGAAATGTCTCGAAGTATGACGCATAAGCTCCACCCATGGGGAAGTCCCACGGTAGCCTAGTATTGGTCAAGGCTTTGTGTGAAGCTAGATTCGCAGAAAACTTGTTGTTCAAGACTAGTCCACTGTTCAAATTGCTTACTGGTGTATGATACGTCTCCAACGTATCTATAATTTTTGATTGTTCCATGTTGTTTTATTATCAATCTTGGATGTTTTATAATCATTTTATAGTCATTTTTGTTGGGGAACATAGTAATTTCAAAAAAAATCCTACGCACACACAGGATCATGGTGATGCATAGCAACAAGAGGGGAGAGTGTGTCCACGTACCCTCGTAGACCGAAAGCGGAAGCTTTAGCACAACGCGGTTGATGTAGTCGTACGTCTTCACGATCCGACCGATCCAAGTACCGAACGTACGACACCTCCGAGTTCAGCACACGTTCAGCTCGATGACGTCCCGCGAACTCCAATCCAACAGAGCTTCACGGGAGAGTTCCATCAGCACGATGGTGTGATGACGGTGATGATGTTGCTACCGACGCAGGGCTTCGCCTGAGCACCGCTACGATATGATCGAGGTGGAATATGGTGGAGGGGGGCACCGCACATGGCTAAGAGATCAAGAGATCAATAGTTGTGTCTAGAGGTGCCCCCTGCCCCCGTATATAAAGGACCATGGGGAGGAGGCGGCCGGCCAGGTGGAGGGCGCGCCAGGGAGGAGTCCTACTCCCACCGGGAGTAGGACTCCATCCTTTCCTAGTTGGAGTAGGAGGGGGAAAGGAAGGGAAGGAGAGAGGAGGAAGGAAAGGGGGCGCCGCCCCCCTCCTTGTCCAATTCGGACTAGAGGGGGAGGAGGCGCGCGGCCTGCCCTAGCCGCCCCTCCTCTTCTCCACTAAGGCCCATCTTGGCCCATTAAACTCCCCGGGGGGTTCCAGTAACCCCCCGGTACTCCGGTATATGTCATAAACTCCCCGAAACCATTCCGGTGTCTGAACATAGTCGTCCAATATATGGATGTTTACGTCTCAGCCATTTCGAGACTCCTCGTCATGTCCGTGATCACATCTGGGACTCCGATCTATCTTCAGTACATCAAAACACATAAACTCATAATACAATCGTCACCAAACTTTAAGCGTGCGGACCCTACGGGTTCGAGAACTATGTAGACATGACCGAGACATGTCTCTGGTCAATAACCAATAGGGGAACCTGGATGCTCATATTGGCTCCTACACATTCTACGAAGATCTTTATCAGTCAAACCGCATAACAACATATGTTGTTCCCTTTGTCATCGGTATGTTACTTGCCCGGCAAGTCTCTTTACTCGTTCCGTAATGCATCACCCCGCAACTAACTCATTAGTCACATTGCTTGCAAGGCTTATAGTGATGTTCATTACCGAGAGGGCCCAGAGATACCTCTCTAACAATCGTAGTAATCCCGAAATACGCCAACCCAACAAGTACCTTCGGAGACACCTGTAGAGTACCTTTATAATCACCCAGTTACGTTGTGACGTTTGGTAGCACACAAAGTGTTCGTATGGTAAATGGGAGTTGCATAATCTCATAGTCATAGGAACATGTATAAGTCATGAAGAAAGCAATAGCAACATACTAAACGATCAAGTGTAAAGCTAACGGAATGGGTCAAGTCAATCACATCATTCTCCTAATGATGTGATCCCATTAATCAAATGAAAACTCATGTCTATGGTCAGGAAACTCAACCATCTTTGATTAACGAGCTAGTCAAGTAGAGGCATACTAGTGACACTATGTTTGTGTATGTATTCACACATGTATTGTGTTTCCGGTTAATACAATTCTAGCATGAATAATAAAACATTTATCATGATATGATTAAATAAATAATAACTTTGTTATTGCCTCTAGGGCATATTTCCTTGAGTCTCCCACTTGCACTAGAGTCAATAATCTAGATTAGACAGTGATGATTCTAACACTCGTGGAGTCTTGGTGCTGATCATGTTTTGCTCGTGAGAGAGGCTTAGTCAACGGGTCTGCAATATTCAGATCCGTATGTATCTTGCAAATCTCTATGTTCCCACCTGGACTTGATCCCGGATGGAGTTGAAGCGTCTCTTGATGTGCTTGGTTCTCTTGTGAAATCTGGATTCCTTTGCCAAGGCAATTGCACCAGTATTGTCACAAAAGATTTTCATTGCACCCGATGCACTAGGTATGACACCTAAATCGAATATGAACTCCTTCATCCAGACTCCTTCATTTGCTGCTTCCGAAGCTGCAATGTACTCCGCTTCATACGTAGATCCCGCCATGACGCTTTGTTTAGAACTGCTCCAACTAACGGCTCCACCATTCAATATAAACACGTATCGGGTTTGCAATTTAGAATCGTCCGGATCAGTGTCAAAGCTTGCATCAACGTAACCATTTACGATGAGCTCTTTGTCAAAACGAGAAACATATCCTTAGTCATTTTTAGGTATTTCAGGATGTTCTTGACCGCTGTCCAGTGATCCACTCCTTGATTACTTTGGTACCTTCATGCTAAACTAATACGAATTCACACATCAGGTCTGGTACACAGCATTACATACATGATAGAGCCTATGGCTGAAGCATAGGGAACATCTTTCATTTTCTCTCTATCTTCTGTAGTGGTCGGGCATTGAGTCTTACTCAATTTCACACCTTGTAACACAGGCAAAAACCCTTTCTTTGCTTGATCCATTTTGAACTTCTTCAAAACTTTGTCAAGGTATGTGCTTTGTGAAAGTCCAATTAAGCGTCTTGATCTATCTCTATAGATCTTGATGCCCAATATGTAAGCAGCTTCATCGAGGTCCTTCATTGAAAAACTCTTATTCAAGTATCCTTTTATGTTATCCAGAAATTCTATATCATTTCCAATCAACAATATGTCTTCCACATATAAGAATAGAAATGCTATAGAGCTCCCACCCACTTTCTTGTAAATACAGGCTTCTCCAAAAGTCTGTATAAAACCATATGCTTTGATCACACTATCAAAGTGTTTATTCCAGCTCAGATAGGCTTGCACCAGTCCATAAATGGATTGTTGGAGCTTGCACACTTTGTTAGCACCCTTTGGATCGATAAAACCTTCAGGTTGCATCATATACAACTCTTCTTCCAGAAATCCATTCAGTAATGCAGCCTTTACATCCATTTGCCAAATTTCATATTCATAAAATACAACAATTGCTAACATGATTCGGACGGACTTAAGCATCGCTATGGGTGAGAAGGTCTCATCCTAGTCAACTCCCTTAACTTGTCGAAAACCTTTTGCAACAAGTCGAGCTTTGTAGACAGTAACATTACCGTCAGCGTCTGTCTTCTTCTTGAAGATCCATTTATTTTCGATGACTTGTTGATCATCAGGCAAGTCAACCAAAGTCCACACTTTGTTCTCATACATGGATCCCATCTCAGATTTCATGGCCTCAAGCCATTTTGTGGAATCTGGGCTCATCATCGCTTCCTCATAGTTCGTAGGTTCGCCATGGTCTAATAACATGATCTCCAGAACAGGATTACCGTACCACTCTGGTGCGGATCTTACTCTGGTTGACCTACGAGGTTCAGTAGTAACTTGATCTGAAGCTTCATGATCATCATCATTAGCTTACTCACCAATTGGTGTAGGTGTCACAGGAACCGGTTTCTGTGATGAACTACTTTCCAATAGGGAAGTAGGTACATTTACCTCATCAAGTTCTACTTTCCTCCCACTCACTTCTTTCGAGAGAAACTCCTTCTCTAGAAAGGATCCAAATTTAGCAAAAAAGGTATTGCCTTCAGATCTGTGATAGAAGGTGTACCCAACAGTTTCCTTTGGGTATCCTATGAAGACACATTTCTTCGATTTGGGTTTGATCTTATCAGGTTGGAGCTTTTTCACATAAGCATCGCAGCCCCAAACTTTAAGAAACGACAACTTTGGTTTCTTGCCAAACCATAGTTCATAAGGCGTTGTCTCAACGGATTTAGATGGTGCCCTATTTAACGTGAATGCAGCCGTCTCTAAAGCATAACCCCAAAATGATAGCGGTAAATCACTAAGAGACATCATAGATCGCACCATATCTAGTAAAGTAAAATTACGACGTTCGGACACACCATTACGCTGTGGTGTTCCGGGTGGCGTGAGTTGCGAAACTATTCCGCATTGTTTCAAATGAAGACCAAACTCGTAACTCAAATATTCTCCTCCATGATCAGATCATAGAAACTTTATTTTCTTGTTACGATGATTTTCTACTTCACTCTGAATTTCTTTGAACTTTTCAAATGTTTCAGACTTATGTTTCATTAAGTAGATATACCCATATCTGCTCAAATCATCTGTGAAGGTGAGAAAATAACGATACCCGCCGCGAGCCTCAATATTCATTGGACCACATACATCAGTATGTATGATTTCCAATAAATCTGCTGCTCGCTCCATACTTCCGAAGAACGGCGTTTTAGTCATCTTGCCCATGAGGCATGGTTTGCAAGTACCAAGTGATTCATAATCAATTGATTCCAAAAGTCCATCGGAATGGAGTTTCTTCATGCGCTTTACACCAATATGACCTAAACGGCAGTGCCACAAATAAGTTGCACTATCATTATCAACTCTGCATCTTTTGGCTTCAATATTATGAATATGTGTATCTCTACTATCGATATTTAATATAAACAGACCACTCTTCAAGGGTGCATGACCATAGATATTACTCATATAAATAGAACAACCATTATTCTCTGATTTAAATGAATAACCGTCTCGCATCAAACAAGATCCAGATATAATGTTCATGCTCAACGCTAGCACCAAATAGCAGCTATTTGTCACACTCCAAAAATTTTCATTTGGTCTTTAGCAAAACCTTTGTTGGTTTTGAAAAGAGGGCATTTAAAATTTTTTTCCTTTCAGAAAAACCTTCCTCTTAAAAACATCCTCTTAAGATCTTTTTGGGCAAGGATTGTTATTTCTGTTTCCCTCTTCAAACTTTGGGTTTGATCTTTTAAAAACTACTTCTCTGTTGAATCCCTCTCTAATTATTTTTGGAGTTTAATCTTCTTTTTTTTATAAGAAAACTCTATGAGGATTGGGGATTTTCATATATTGAAAACCACCCATGACTTTGTATTTTTCCCATGTGGTAAAACCCATTCAAAACCTCCCCTCCTCCTTGAAAACAACCTAAGTCCTCTGTCCCTTCTAAACCAAACAAGTTTTAGATTTCATTTTAATTATTTCACCTCTCAAATCTTTTCTGATCTTTATTTTGAGCCTGAGTCATTTACAAAGCAAGTACCCTATAGCATTTGTATTTGGACCTCAGACCAAATCTACTGGCTAGTCCTTGGTACCCTCAACCTGGAACCATCTTGATCCACTCATCTTTTTTTTCAATTTTTTCAACTTCCACTCTCTGCAAGTTTGGACCAGATTTGCCAAATTTGGTGAAATTCATATTTCCACTTACCCAAAAATTCCACCAAAAATCAGGCAGCCTACTGGTGCAATGAGAAGCCACTCCACCAAAAACCAGCTCAAGGAAAAATCCCTACATGCCTGGATCATTCTGTCGAACACCTTGCATGCACTGTCTCAGTCATTTTCATTTAAATTCAGATTTCAGTGTTGATCTTCGTCAGTTAAGTTCAGTCACATGCTCACAGTGCCCTTGGCACGTTGCTCGCCGCCTGGCCCGCTTGTCCGTAGCTCCACACGCGCGCTTGGCGCCTTCCTGGCGTCGGTGGCGCCCTGGCCCGCCTGCGCCGACGTGTCTTGCGGCGGCCGAACCACCGTAGCGGCCAACAGGGAGCATAACGGCGGCATAACGCTGTTCAGCGCCGCCCAAACCCCCTGGTGGCTCCGCGTGGCCATTTCGTTGCCAGCGCACGCATGAAGCACCGCCACCGTGGCTTGGCATGCGCAGAGCGCGTTCTCTGCCGCCGGCGTGTCGTGCGGCCGTTCCGTCGAGGACAGGCCGTAACTCTCCCTCCCGTGCTGAGTTGGACACTGGGATGGCACCAGTGCTCCACCTAGTCGATGATCAAGCCCGTAAGCCGGCCGTCCACCCACAGCTCCGCCGTAATCGCCCGCCGGACTTATCCGTTCACGGCAACCGCCTCGGACCGCCTATATATAGCCCCCCCCCCCCCCCCGAGCTTGCTCTTGCCCCCGCATAACTCCACCACCTCGCCAGACCCTGCCTAGCCACTTGAGGGGCCTCGAGGGGCCTTTCTTCCTCGACTCCGGCCACCTCCGCCCGCCTCGGGCTCCGGCAACGTTCTCTTCGGTGAGGCCGTCCCCGGCGCCCAAACTCCGTCAATCTCCTCCTCTAGCTACCAGAGGCCTGACCCCCACCTCAATTTGATGCTTGCAGCCCTCTCCGACGAGCTCCATCCTCGCCCGAACCGCCGTCCGCCGGAGCAGGAGCCACCGTCGACGTGGTGCTCACCGGCGACCACCACCACCACCACCCGACGCGGAATGGCGCCCTGAGCACGGAGGTACCCTCCGATCCCTCTGCCTCGTCGTGGATCGCCGCCGGCGATCGCCGCGGTTCTCTGGCGCCAAAGGCCCTGCCCCGTTTTCAAACCCGACGGGTGGGACCACCCCGTCAGATTTCTTTTATTTTCGAACCGTTTTCCGAAAGCGCCTTCGGGCAGAAATACGCTTTCTCCTCTGAGCTGGCGTAATTGAGACTGAAGCGTTTTCTGTTTTTATAAAAAGAACCCTGGGAAGTTTCTGTTTCATTACAGATGAGTCCCTAGGCAAAAACCTTAATAACTTTTAAACATAAGCATATTTTTGAGTGATTCTTTTTCTGTTCTCTTCAAAATTTTGTCTAGTTTTTTATCAGATTTATTTAAAAATTATTTGGATTAATTTCTGTGCACCTCTTGGTATTTACGATAGTGCGTGTATCCTCTTTATACCATAGATACCGACGGAGGTGACGGGACCGTAAACTTCACCGAGCTAGACTCCGACTACTCTGAACCAGGCAAGCATGTTTGAACTTTTGATATGATGAGTGTCTTGGCATGTTTTGCATTTAGCTAGTTGCATGGTATATTGATGAGCATATCGAGGAACGTTATTTCCATGCATTGTTAAAGCAAGTGAGTTCGATGATCCAAACGTTGTTGGATGTGAGTATGCATGGCCATGTGTTGGCATGAGGATGGATGAGACGGCAGTGTTGTAGCATGTCAGTCTTATGCCATACTATTGACTTCAGTGTCAGCCCGTATCGGTTCGGTTCCCGTCCACATTCCCTTCCTGTACTACCACATGTTTTCCGCAAGGAATATGGTTTAGTAAGTTCCAAACCGCTTTCCTGGTACACACCAAAAGGAGAGGCCGGGATGATGGTTCCATGGCCCTGGATTAAAGCCAGTCATCCGGTCAGGGGGCATGGGTGTTTCCGGTTGGGACCGAGAGGGGGGCACCCCTTAGAGCGCGCGTATATAAATTTGATCCCATGCTATTCGAGATTGTGATCTCCCCGTCTCAAAAGTTTTTCTTGGACGATGTCTAGGGTGATTCCTGGCATCGAGAGGTTGGATGGGTGTGTAGTGGTTAGCTGTGTTTTCTTCCGAAATACCGTAAACGGAACTAGTCCTTCGTGACTACGGAAATCCGTTGGCTGTGGGAAATTTTTGTACAAACTCTGCAGAGTCATAAATTCTTCAAATCATCCTATCCATATCCAAGTTCTGTGCTAACTTATTCTGACAAGTGCCAGTTTTGGTGACAGATACTCCGGTGAATCATAAGAATGCTGAGTCCGGTTAAATGTTTATTCCTGAGGATGGACTAACCCGTATATTGACCTGAGATGATTAATCTAACATGTGTATTATTTTTTTTATGAAGAAAGCCCTTTCTGTGATGTCGCTCAGACGTCCGACTGCGGCAGTGCTGTTATTTATTTTCCTCGTAAGCCCTTTCTGTGATGTCGCTCAGACGTCCGACTGCGGCAGTGCTATTATTTACTTCCCTCATAAGCCCTTTCTGTGATGTCGCTCAGATGTTCGACTGCGGCAGTGCTGTTATTTACTTTCCTCATAAGCCCTTTATGTGGTGTCGCTAAGACGCCCGACTGTGGCATTACATTTAAAGCCCTTTATGTGGTGTCGCTAAGACGCCCGACTGTGGCATTTCTTTTAAAGCCCTTTATGTGGTGTCGCTAAGACGCCCGACTGTGGCATTTCTTTTAAAGCCCTTTATGTGGTGTCGCTAAGATGCCCGACTGTGGCATTTCTTTTAAAGCCCTTTATGTGGTGTCGCTAAGAAGCCCGACTGTGGCAAGAATTTTCTTTTATATAGTTGTTCACCTTTCGTGGTGTCGCTTCAAACACACGATCGGTTTCCATTTATATTTCTGTTGGGATTTCAGGCGGACTACCGCCGATTCCCTTTTTACTTACCATGCCTGCTATTATTTTAATTATGCATTGGTAAATTAATCATGACGCGCTCATGCATGCATTTGTTATATCTTACGTCCGAACTGTCTTGCGAGTACTTTCAAAGTACTCACTGGCTTGTTGATTTGGCCAGATGCCGACGAAGGTGATCTCATGGATGAAGAGTTCGATAGCGAGTCCGACGCCTAGAGGAATCCCAGTCAGTCTCATGAGACCCTAGATTTGGTCACTATATTATATCCGCTTCCGCAACCCGAATAAAGTACATCGAGCCTCACCTCGACGCTCGATGAGATGCTAGTTTGAGAGCCATGTTATCTCACTCCCCACTGTATTATTCCACCTTCGCTTATTCCCCGAGTCAGTAGTATGCCACCACACCATTGTGATATATCCGCCATTATGTATAATTATTGGCGCGCTTGTAATAAATTGTTGAGCACCCTTAGCTCAACCCTGTAATATATCCTGTGCTACTGGCTTATTGTATCAAGAGTTTGTCTACCAGTGAGGAGGATTTTCTCTCATACTGGATCCAAAAGATGGGTTTCTCAATAAGTATTTTTGTTGGAAAACCGGTCGTGACACTATTTAGGTCTAAAACTAATCCCAAAGGTAGATGTAGAGGTAGCGTGCCGACTGCGATCACATCGACTTTGGAACCATTTCCCACGCGCATCGTCACCTCGTCCTTAGCCAATCTTTGCTTAATCCATAGCCCCTGTTTCGAGTTGCATATATTAGCAACAGAACCAGTATCAAATACCCAGGTTCTACTCCAAGCATTAGTAAGGTACACATCAATAACATGTATTGTTGGGTAACGTAGCAGAAATTCAAAATTTTCCTACGTGTCACCAAGATCTATCTATGGAGAAACCAGCAACGAAGGGAAAGAGAGTGCATCTACATACCCTTGTAGATCTCTAAGCGGAAGCGTTCAAGTGAACGGGGTTGATGGATTCGTACTCGTCGTGCTCCAAATCACCGATGACCAAGTGCCGAACGGACGGCACCTCCGCGTTCAACACACGTACAGCCCGGTGACGTCTCCCATGCCTTGATCCAGCAAGGAGAGAGGGAGAGGTTAAGGAAGACTCCGTCCAGCAGCAGCACAACGGCGTGGTGGTGGTGGAGGAGCGTGGCAATCCTGCAGGGCTTCGCCAAGCACCGCGGGAGAGGAGGAAGGAGAGATGCAGGGCTGCGCCATTAACAGGAGAGGAACTCGTGTGTTGTGGGCAGCCCAAACCTCAACTATATATAGGGGAAGGGGAGGGGTTGCGCCCCCTTTAGGGTTTTCACCCCTAGGGGTGGCGGCCAGCCTAGATCCCATCTAAGGGAGGCGGCCAAGGGGGAGGGGGAGAGGGAGGCGCACCAGGAGTGGGCCTTAGGGCCCATCTGCCCTAGGGTTTGCCCCCCTTTCCCCTCTTCCTTGCGCCTTGGGCCTTGTGGGGGGCGCACCAGCCCACCTGGGGCTGGTCCCCTCACACACTTAGCCCAAGTAGCCCTCCGGGGATGGTGGCCCCACTTGGTGGACCCCCGGACACCTCCGGTGGTCCCGGTACACTACCGGTGATGCCCAGAACACTTCCGGTGGCCAAAACCATACTTCCTATATATAAATCTTTACCTCCGGACCATTCCGGAACTCCTCGTGACGTCCGGGATCTCATCCGGGACTCCGAACAACATTCGGTAACCACATACAAGCTTCCTTTATAACCCTGCGTCATCGAACCTTAAGTGTGTAGACCCTACGGGTTCGGGAGACATGCAGACATGACCGAGACGTTCTCCGGTCAATAACCAACAGCGGGATCTGGATACCCATGTTGGCTCCCACATGTTCCACGATGATCTTATCAGATGAACCACGATGTCAAGGACTTAATCAATCCCGTATACAATTCCCTTTGTCTATCGGTACGATACTTGCCCGAGATTCGATCGTCGGTATCCCGATACCTTGTTCAATCTCGTTACCGGCAAGTCTCTTTTACTCGTTCCGCAACACATCATCCCGTGATCAACTCCTTGATCACATTGTGCGCATTATGATGATGTCCTACCGAGTGGGCCCAGAGATACCTCTCCGTCACACGGAGTGACAAATCCCAGTCTCGATTCGTGCCAACCCAACAGACACTTTCGGAGATACCTGTAGTGTACCTTTATAGCCACCCAGTTACGTTGTGACGTTTGGTACACCCAAAGCATTCCTACGGTATCCGGGAGTTGCACAATCTCATGGTCTAAGGAAATGATACTTGACATTAGAAAAGCTTTAGCATACGAACTACATGATCTTGTGCTAGGCTTAGGATTGGGTCTTGTCCATCACATCATTCTCCTAATGATGTGATCCCGTTATCAACGACATCCAATGTCCATGGTCAGGAAACCGTAACCATCTATTGATCAACGAGCTAGTCAACTAGAGGCTTACTAGGGACATGGTGTTGTCTATGTATCCACACATGTATCTGAGTTTCCTATCAATACAATTCTAGCATGGATAATAAACGATTATCATGAACAAGGAAATATAATAATAATCAATTTATTATTGCCTCTAGGGCATGTTTCCAACAGTCTCCCACTTGCACTAGAGTCAATAATCTAGTTCACATTGCCATGTGATTAACACTCACAGAGTTCTAGGTTTGATCATGTTATGCTTGTGAGAGATGTTATAGTCAATGGGTCTGAACCTTTCAGATCCGTGTGTGCTTTATAAATATCTATGTCATCTTCTAGATGCAGTTACCACGCTCTATTTGGAGCTATTCCAAATAACTGTTCTACTATACGAATCCAATTTACTACTCAGAATAATCTGGATTAGTGTCAAAGTTTGCATCGGCGTAACCCTTTACGACGAACTCTTTTTCCACCTCCATAATCGAGAAAATTCCTTAGTCCACTAGTTACTAAGGATAACCTTGACCGTTGTCTTGTGATCCATTTCTAGATCACACTTGTACCCCTTGACTGACTCATGGTTTGGCACACTTCAGGTGCGGTACATAACATAGCATACTTTATTGCCTACGACTAAAGCATAGGGGATGACCTTCGTCCTTTCTCTCTATTCTGCCGTGGTCATGTCTTGAGTCTTGCTCAATACTCACACCTTGTAACACAGCCGAGAACTCCTTCTTTGATGATCTATTTTGAACTCCTTCAAAATCTTGTCATGGTATGTGTTCGTTTGAAAGTACTATTAAGCTATTTTGATCTATCCTTATAGATCTTGATGCTCAATGTTTAAGTAGCTTAATCCAGGTTTTCATTGAAAAACATTTTTCAAACAACCCTATATGCCTTCCAGAAATTCTACATCATTTCCGATAAACAATATGTCAACAACATATACTCATCAAAAATTCTATAGTGCTCCCACTCACTTCTTTGGAAATACAAGTTTCTCATAAACTTTTTATAAACCCAAATCTTTGATCATCTCATCAAAGCGTACATTCCAACTCCGAGATGCTTACTCCAGTCCTTAGAAGGATTGCTGGAGCTTTGCATACTTGTTAGCATCTTTCAGGATTGACAAAAATCTTTTGGTTGTATCACATACAACCTTTCCTCAAGAAAATCGTCGAGGAAACAATGTTTTGACATCCTATCTGCATGATTTCATAAATAATGCAGTAATCGCTAACATAATTCCAACAGACTCTTAGCATCGCTACGAGTGAGAAAGCCTCATCGCAGTCAACTCCTTGAACTTGTCGGAGAACATCTTAATGACAAGTCGAGCTTTCTTAATGGTGACATTTACCATCATTGTCTGTCTTCCTTTTAAAATCCATATGTACCCAACAGCCTTACGACCATCAAGTAGTTCTTTCAAAGTCTACACTTTGTTTTATACATGGATCCTCTCTCGGATTTTATGGCCTCGAGCCATTCATCGGAATCCGGGCCCACCATCGCTTCTCCATAGCTCGTAGGTTCATTGTTGTCTAGCAACATGACTTCCAAGATAGGATTACATACCACTCTGGAGTAGTACGCATCCTTGTCGTTCTACGAGGTTTGGCAGTGACTTGATCCGAAGTCTCATGATCACTATCATAAGCTTCCACTTCAATTGGTGTAGGTGCCATAGGAACAACTCCTGTGCCCTGCTACACACTAGTTGAAGTGACGGTTCAATAACCTCATCAAGTCTCCACCATCCTCCCACTCAAGTCTTTCGAGAGAAATTTTTCCTCGAGAAAGGACCCGATTTGAGAAACAATCCCTATTGCTTTCAGATCTAAGACAGGAGGTATACCCAACTGTTTTGGGTATCCTATGAAGATGCATTTATCCACTTTGGGTTCGAGCTTATCAGCCTGAAACTTTTTCACATAAGCGTCGCAGCCCCAAACTTTTAAGAAATGACAGCTTAGGTTTCTCTAAACCATAGTTCATACGGTGTCATCTCATCGGAATTACGTGGTGCCCTATTTAAAGTGAGTGTGGTTGTCTCTAATGCCTAACCCATGAACGATAGTGGTAATTTGATAAGAGACATCATGGTACGCACCATATCCAATAGGGTGCAACTATGATGTTCGGACACACCATCACACTATGGTGTTCCAGGCGGTATTAGTTGTGAAACAATTTCCACAGTGCCAAACTCGTAACTCAGATATTCATTTCTATGATCATATCATAGACATTTTATCGTCTTATCACGAAGGTCTTCAACTTCACTCTGAAATTACTTAAACCATTCAATAATTCAGACTTGTGTTTCATCAAGTAAATATACTCAGTATCTACTTAAATCATCTGTGAAGTAAGAATATAACGATATCCACTGCGTGCCTCAGCACTCATTGGACTGTACACATCAGAATGTGTTACTTCCAACAAGTTGCTATCTTGTTCCATCTTACTGAAAACGAGGCTTTTCAGTCATCTTGCCCATGTGGTAAGATTTGCATATCTCAAGTGATTCAAAATCAAGTGAGTCCAAAAGGTCCATCTGCATGGAGTTTCTTCATGTGTATATACCAATAGACATGGTTCACATTACTCAATCCTTTTCAAAAATGAGTGAGTCCAAAGATCCATCAACATGGAGCTTCTTCATGCGTTTTATACCATTATGACTTACACGACAGTGCCACAAGTAGGTGGTACTATAATTACTATCTTATATCTTTTGGCATGAACATGTGTATCACTATGATCGAGATTCGATAAACCATTCATTTTAGGTGCAAGACCATTGAAGGTATTATTCAAATAAATAGAGTAACCATTATTCTCCTTAAATGAATAACCGTATTGCGATAGACATAATCCGATTATGTCTATGCTCAACGCAAACACCAAATAACAATTATTTAGGTTTAACACCAATCTCGATGGTAGAGGGAGCGAGCGATGCTTGATCATATCAACCTTGGAAACACTTCCAACACATCTCGTCAGCTCACCTTTAGCTAGTCTCCGTTTATTCCGTAGCTTTTATTTCGAGTTACTAACACTTAGCAACCGAACCGGTATCTAATACCCTGGTGCTACTAGGAATACTAGTAAAGTACACATTAACATAACGTATATCCAATATACTTCTATCGACAGCCTTCTCATCTACCAAGTATCTAGGGTAATTCTGCTCCAGTGGTTGTTCCCTTTATTACAGAAGCACTCAGTCTTGGGTTTGGGTTCAACCTTGGGTTTCTCCACTAGAGCAGCAGCTGATTTGCCGTTTCATGAAGTATCCCTTCTTGCCCTTGCCCTTCTTGAAACTAGTGGTTTCACTAACCATCAACAATTGATGCTCCTTCTTGATTTCTACTTTCGCGGTGTCAAACATCGCGAATATTTCAAGGATCATCATATCTATCCCTGATATGTTATAGTTCATTACGAAGCTCTAGCAGCTTGGTGGCAATGACTTTGGAGAAACATCATTGTCTTATCTGGAAGATCAACTCCCACTCGATTCAAGTGATTGTTGTACTCAGACAATCTGAGCACAAGCTCAACAATTGAACTTTTCCCCCTTAGTTAGCAGGCCAAGAAAATCGTCGGAGGTCTTATACCTCTTGACGTGGGCACGAGCCTGAAATCTCAATTTCAGCCCTCGAAACATCTCATATGTTCCGCGACATTTCAAAAAATGTCTTCGGTGCCTCAATTCTAAACCATTTATCATTACCGAACTATCATGTAGTCATGAAAACGTGTATGTCAGATGTTCGCAACATCCACAGACCACGTTCGAGGTCCAGCACACCGAGCGGTGCATTAAGGACACAAGCCTTCTACTGTACGCATAATTGCTACTATCAACTTTCAACTATATTTTCTCTAGGAACATATTTAAAACAGTAGAACTAAAGCGCGAGCTACGACATAATTTGCGAAGACCTTTTTGACTATGTTCAGGATAATTAAGTTCATCTTATGAACTCCCACTCAGATAGACATCCCTCTAGTCATCCAAGTGATTACATGATCCGAGTCAACTAGGTCGTGTCCGATCATCACGTGGGACGGACTAGTCAACGTCGGTGAACATCTTCATGTTGATCGTATCTACCATACGACTCATGCTCGACCTTTCGGTCTTCTGTGTTCCGAGGCCATGTCTGTACATGCTAGGCTCGTCAAGTCAACCTAAGTGTTTGCATGTGTTCCGAGGCCATGTCTGTACATGCTAGGCTCGTCAACACCCGTTGTATTCGAACGTAAGAATCTATCACACCCGATCATCACGTGGTGCTTCGAAACGACGAACTTTCGCAACGGTGCACAGTTAGGGGGGACACTTTCTTGAAATTTTAATGAGGGATCATCTTATTTACTACCGTCGTTCTAAGCAAATAAGATGCAAAAACATGATAAACATCACATGCAATCAAATAGTGACATGATATGGCCATCATCACTTTGCTCCTTTCGATCTCCATCTTCGGGGCTCCATGATCATCATCGTCACCGGCATGACACCATGATCTCCATCATCATGATCTCCATCATCGTGTCTTCATGAAGTTGTCTCGCCAACTATTACTTCTACTACTACAGCTAACGGTTAGCAATAAAGTAAAGTAATTACATGACGTTTATGTTGACACGCAGGTCATAAATAAATTAAGACAACTCCTATGGCTCCTGCCGGTTGTCATACTCATCGACATGCAAGTCGTGATTCCTATTACAAGAACATGATCAATCTCATACATCACATATATATTTTTAATCACATCCTTTTGGCCATATCACATAACATGGCATACCCTGCAAAAACAAGTTAGACGTCCTCTAATTGTTGTTTGCATGTTTTACGTGGCTGCTATGGGTTTCTAGCAAGAACATTTCTTACCTACGCAAAACCACAACGTGATATGCCAATTGCTATTTACCCTTCATAAGGACCCTTTTCATCGAATCCGATCCGACTAAAGTGGGAGAGACTGGCACTCGCTAGCCACCTTATGCAACTAGTGCATGTCAGTCGGTGGAACCTGTCTCACGTAAGTGTACGTGTAAGGTCGGTCCGGGCCACTTCATCCCACAATGCCGCCGAATCAGGATTGACTAGTAACGGTAAGCATATTGAACAAAATCAATGCCCACAACTACTTTGTGTTCTACTCGTGCAAAGAATCTACGCAATAGACCTAGCTCATGATGCCACTGTTGGGTAACTTAGCAGAAATTCAAAATTTTCCTACGTGTCACCAAGATCTATCTATGGAGAAACCAGCAACGAAGGGAAAGAGAGTGCATCTACATACCCTTGTAGATCTCTAAGCGGAAGCGTTCAAGTGAACGGGGTTGATGGAGTCGTACTCATCGTGCTCCAAATCACCGATGACCAAGTGCCGAACGGACGGCACCTCCGCGTTCAACACACGTACAGCCCGGTGACGTCTCCCATGCCTTGATCCAGCAAGGAGAGAGGGAGAGGTTAAGGAAGACTCCGTCCAGCAGCAGCACAACGGCGTGGTGGTGGTGGAGGAGCGTGGCAATCCTGCAGGGCTTCGCCAAGCACCGCGGGAGAGGAGGAAGGAGAGATGCAGGGCTGCGCCATTAACAGGAGAGGAACTCGTGTGTTGTGGGCAGCCCAAACCTCAACTATATATAGGGGAAGGGGAGGGGCTGCGCCCCCTTTAGGGTTTTCACCCCTAGGGGTGGCGGCCAGCCTAGATCCCATCTAAGGGAGGCGGCCAAGGGGGAGGAGGAGAGGGAGGCGCACCAGGAGTGGGCCTTAGGGCCCATCTGCCCTAGGGTTTGCCCCCCTTTCCCCTCTTCCTTGCGCCTTGGGCCTTGTGGGGGGCGCACCAGCCCACCTGGGGCTGGTCCCCTCCCACACTTAGCTCAAGTAGCCCTCCGGGGATGGTGGCCCTACTTGGTGGACCCCCGGACACCTCTGGTGGTCCCGGTACACTACCGGTGATGCCCAGAACACTTCCGGTGGCCAAAACCATACTTCCTAAATATAAATCTTTACCTCCGGACCATTCCGGAACTCCTCCTGACGTCCGGGATCTCATCCGGGACTCCGAACAACATTCGGTAACCACATACAAGCTTCCTTTATAACCCTAGCGTCATCGAACCTTAAGTGTGTAGACCCTACGGGTTCGGGAGACATGCAGACATGACCGAGACGTTCTCCGGTCAATAACCAACAGCGGGATCTAGATACCCATGTTGGCTCCCACATGTTCCACGATGATCTCATCGGATGAACCACGATGTCAAGGACTTAATCAATCCCGTATACAATTCCCTTTGTCTATCGGTACGATACTTGCCCGAGATTCGATCGTCGGTATCCAGATACCTTGTTCAATCTCGTTACCGGCAAGTCTCTTTTACTCGTTCTGCAACACATCATCCCGTGATCAACTCTGTCGTGGATTTGTCACGGCAGATGCCCTAGCGAAAGGACTTAGTCGTGGAGCCATCGCAACGGGTTAACTTGAAGGGGTTAAAAGCGGACGCAAGGACACGGTGTTTATACTAGTTCGGCCCCTTCGATGAAGGTAAAAGCCTACGTCTAGTTGTGATGGGATTGATGTGTTTCGAGGGCTAGGGAGCGATAAGCTTCGCCTAAACCTCGAGTTGTTGTTTTCTGTCCTTAAACCGCCGTCGGGTCGTCCCCTTATATACACGGGTGACGCCCGTCGGTCTGCAAAGTCCCAACCTCCGGTTCATAAACGTGCCCGGGTTGGTCTCTCTATTCCTAACTTACAATGCAAGTTTACCTCAGGCCGGTTTACGGCCGTAAACCTCTAAACCGATTATAGGCCTTGGGCCCTTCTATTTCTCCTTGGGCTTTAACATCTCGGGTCCATTGACGGAGCTAACCCGGGCCCTGTAGGCCGGTTTACCCCAAATAGCAATATCCCCAACATTAGGCCCCAGATTGATTTGAACAGGTTCATGTCAATCCTTAATAAGAATTTCTGTCTTCAAATGTCTTCCAGTAACTGTTAAACCGCCGTTTCTTCGTCTCCTCTTGCTGCGGTAAACCGATATGACGTCAGCGCAAAGTTACCGTCTCCTTTTGCTAATCCGCAATAATCAGGGCGACGGCTGGGCTCCCGAAATCACCGGCCCCTGGATTCGCGCGCCTGGCACGCGCGCCGCGCCTTATAAATAGGACTTGAAGGCCATCTTCCTTTCCTCCCTTTCGTCCCCTTCTTCGTCTTCCTCGCGACCCAGACCTCGGAGCTCCGCCGCCGCCGTCAGCTACTGCATCAACTCCGGCCGCTGCATCGACCTGACCGGACCAGACTACCGCGGCGACCCTCCACATCCGTTTGGATCCCGGTAAGGCTCCTGTTCTTCTTGCTTTAGATCTGTTCTAGGGTTCGTCATCCTGCCACTGTTCCTTGTTCATCTCCATAACAGCTTTTGCGAACAGATTATGATACTTATATTGTGATTTGTAGTCAATCTCAATATTCGCCATAAATCTGCACTCATTTCCTTAGATCCCACTCATTTCCCTGCTTGTCGAACTTATGCTGTTCTGCTGTGAGCCAAACCTCGTATTTTTACTTCTTTTTTGCCCTAGCTGTAGATCCATTGTTTTGAAAGAATCCGTACGGGATCTGTTTCTGCTTTCATATTCACAACTGTTAGATCTGGTCGGTTTAACTTTTAGCAGAGCGAACAACCCAAACCATATATCCATTAGTCCCCTTAATGAACCGCCAGATGATATCATTGTAGATAACTTCATTCTATATAAGAGCATCTTCGGTTTACAATCACACCTGTTCTCAAACCGGAATACCTTTGTCTTGTAGATTTCCTTATGGCAAAACAGGTGTACGAATGCAACTGGGTTCCCTCTCGCATCACCGAGACCCAATTAAACAACTTAGTCCTGACTGGCGCCTTGAGTAGCAAAAATGCCATCCATTGGAGGGTTCCAGGGGATGAATGTCCTCCTACCCCACAGGAAGGAGAAGTGGTGGTGTTTGCGGATCACCTGGCCCGGGGTTTTAATCCACCCGGTTCAAAATTTTATTGGGACGTCCTGGCTAATTTTAAGTTGCGCCCACAAGATGTTGGTCCAAACTCAGTCACGAATATCTGCCATTTTCAAGTGCTTTGTGAGGTGTACTTCCAGGAGGAACCTACTGTAGAGCTGTTCCGAGACTGTTTTCATTTGAACCGACATACTAAATTCACCGACGGCCCTAATATGGAACTGGGTGGTATGGCGATTCAAAAGAGGAAAGAAGTGACTTATCCTCACGCCAAGTTGCATAGCCATCCGCAAGAATGGAATCACACTTGGTTCTATTGCAAGGATACTTCCCCTGCTGAAGAAAATCCTCTGCCTGGCTTCCGTCCAGAGAGACTTAGCAATACACACCCCTTCCCCCCAAGGCTAACCGCCAAAGAGAGGAGTAAGTATGCCCCTCAGCTGTCCAAGCTCAGAGCCTTCATGGCTAACGGTTTAACGGGGGTAGATCTTGCCCGTTGCTGGATTTCATGGAGCATCCTGCCCCTTAGCATCCGCTCCGGTTTAATGTGCCAATACACGGGCCGGGTTGATGATCCTTTGAGGCACTGCAACATTCAGCTGACGGAAGACGAAGTTACTGAAGCTGTGAAAAAGATGCTGAATGAACCGGAATATGTTTGCGCCCGAACCGGCCTGCTTCCCTTTTGTGCTACAAACAAACCACCTGCTGTAAGCATCTCACCTCTGTTTGTTATAGAATTTATGATCTCCTTATATACATATTGTTAACTCCAGTCCTTTCTGAGACAGGGAGATGATCCGTTTTGGAGCAAGAAGTTTCAAGAGCCGACCGAAAAGGTAACCCGACCCAAAACAAGGGTGAAGAAACCCGCTCAGAAGAAAAGGAACACCGCTTCCTCTACCCCGGATTTAGAGGAGGAGGATGTGGGTAATCCGGACCTTGAGGTAGACCTCGATTCAGTTGGCTTACTTTTTATACGTCTTATTGATGATGATATTTGTCAGGACGACGCTGAAGCGAGTAATGCTGAAGGCCCAGAGGTAACTATTCTTTCTTCTGATGCAGTTCCTTTGCCTTTGAAAAAACCTCGCCAAGCAAACCGGAAAATTAAATTTTCTCATCATTTTGCTTACTTGGATCCCAAATTTCTTGTGAAGACCCAGCAACATGAAGCTCGACGCACCACCCGGCATAGCGGCCAGGTAGTTACCTCCGCCGGTTTACCGAACAGCCCGGTTCGGAAACGCCGCTCAGAGGTCTCCGATTTATGCGCTAGCTTTCCTCCTAAAGCAGGTTTAACTCGTCAGCCTCTTAATCCATCTGACTCCGATTATCAGGTCACTTCCCATTCATCTTCTGGTGAATCTTCAGCCACCCAACTGCCACCGCTAAAGACAGTTATTGGGTAAGTTGGACCGATCACAACATATTTCTATATGGGTTTCTTAATCCATCTTACACCGTTCTTTCAATCTTTGGGTCTTTCCCAGGGCTAAACCTAGACCGAGCAAGAAGGCTCGTCTGGATAATCCGGCCGAAGGAACTGCCGCTCCTGAACCGGAGAGAACTCCTGGTGCTGATGCTCTAGTTCGTGAAGACATTCAGAATTATCTACCTCCACAAGATGACGCCTATGCTGAAGAAAGGCCTACCAATCCTGCCAGCCGTACTGATCAGCCTGCCAGTCCTGTTCGGGTTGAGGAATCCATCCCCCCTTCTGGAACTGTTGATAAACCGACAGTGCCAATGCAGAGCAGCGACTCCAAAGATGATGATGTTGTGATTACCGGCATTGGTCGCTCTGAACCGGGGAACTCTGCTACTTTAGCCAAGCATACTGCCAGGGAAGAAATCTCGGCCATAAAGGGCAAATGGGACGTTGATTCCTCAACGTACGCCGCTTTAAGCGCCCAAGATCTTTATTCTGGGTACCTGAACCGACTGTACACCAGTCGCGATTATGAAGCTGGTATGATCAGGGTGATGAAAGAAAAACTTGAGGTAACTCTCTTGTGCTTCATTCTGTTGCAACCTAGCTTCTCAATTTTTTCCAATCCGAGATGGTAATCCAAATCATGCTGCCTTGACAACTAAGGCCCGGTTTAAAAACCCAGGGCTTCAACATAGGCCGTTAACCAGAAACATCATCAAATAACCATTAGCCCCCAAGTACCAAGTTTAAATACTTGTATTAATCCTGGGACTTTTGTAATGGAAAACATGCGTTAAGATCAAGTATGCATTAGCCCCCAAGTATCGAGCACATAACTTGCTTGTGTGGTTGATACTTCCAAACCGTGCAATATTTTCTGAACACTGCTGACGACCTGCTGCAGGGGGATCTGAAGACCAAAGAGAAACAAGTCTCGGACCTTCAGGAAATCCTAACAACCCAGCAGGCTGAAACTGCAAAAGCGAAGGAGGAATTGACCAATGCCTTAACCGTTATGGAACAGCTGAAAGAAAGCCGCAAAAAGGAACAAGCTGATTGGGCTACTGAAAAGGCTCTTTTGATGAAAAGGGCTGAAAATGCTGAAGCTGCTCTCAAACCGGTGGTTGATGAATTATCCACCGTAAAGCGACAAATACACTCCATGACCTCTGCCGTCTTTGGTAAATTTCTTTCGATGCCCTTCTTCCAATTTGTACCTTGTCTGCTATATCCTATGTCCGGTTTGTAATCCATCTTGAAACACTGCAGGCACACGTATTGGACACTTGGGTTCTGATGTGCGGATGAAACTCAAAGCTGCCTATACTTTGATTGAACAGTTGTACACCGGAGCACAGAGAGCTATCACCACTGCATCGCATAACAACCCTGCACCGTCTCTGATTCAAGACACGTTAAAAAGGTTATCCATGCTTCCAGCCCGGATTGAAGAGTTAAAAAGATCAGCTGCTCGAACCGGAGCCATCACTGCCTTGATCCGAGCCAAAGCGTGGGTACCAGATTTTGATCCTGTCGAAGCGGCCCAAGGATACCCCAGCTTGAAAGAAGACGGTTCAGATTTCGGCGAAAATGACTTGAGGGCGATAAACCGGGCGGTGCGCCCCCTAGCTTGTCAATTGGCTGAAGAAGCAGATCTGACACATTATCAGGCCCAATATGATAACCAGAACAAGCGAGTAGCTGCCCCGGTCCCTGAAGCGGAAAACCTTATTCCTCCAATCCGTAAGCATACCTACGCCCCTGACATTGAACCGTCTTTGCTGATTCATGAAGATGCTGTCTTTCAAGCGCTAATGGGAATCGACTGGACCACTGCTGATTTCCAGCCAATGGGTAGCCAAGAGAAAGCTGAAGCGGCGCAAGATGATCCACAGCCTTCGAACCGAGGCGGCGAACAGGCGTAATCAATGCTCCGGTTCACCTTAATTGGTGACGTTTAATCCGTCAAAAAACAATATATTCAGGCACTACGCTGCCTTGTAATAAGATAGTTAATACCTCTGCCTTTGAATGCGCCTTTGTGCACGGGTACTGATGCCCTTGCCATGACTTTTTCCAACTTGTGTTTCTTGTCTTTACTGGGTACAAAGGACGGTCTTTCGACCATACGAACCGTGCTGCGCCTTTGCCAAACCGGGCAACTTGCCTCCGGGTTAAAAAATGGACCAGGCTGTGTCAGCTGAATCGGTTTAAAAGTACTTGTCGTTCCAAAGAACAAAAAACACCGCAAGAAGGAAGATAACAAACAACCAAATACGAGAGAAGAACGCAATAATAAAACGCATGCAAAGGGTGGTTGCTATGAACTGTTCAGAAGGCGTTACCATCGTCAAGACAAAAAACCAAGCCCCCAAGGGGTGTAACTACGGTTTAAGCCGACTAGGTTCCTAACTGAATCGTGGCAAATATGCCGGTCAAATGGCATTGCATTGGTTCAGATTCGACCAAGCCCCCAAGTGACTCAGTGGCCTAGGGCCGATCAAGTGGCATTGCATTGGTTCGGACACGACCAAGCCCCCAAATGACTTATTGGCTGTTTAAAAGCCGATCAGAAGGCATTACCATCATCAAGACATGACCGAGCTCCCATAAGGTGTAACTACGGTTCAAGTCGATTAGGTCCCCAACTGACTTAGTGGCAAATGTGCCAACCAGAAGGCATTACCGTCGTCAAGACATGACCAAGCTCCCCGGAGGTGTAGCTACGGTTCAGGTCGACTAGGTCCCCAACTGACTTTGTAAGGATAGCTATGTTCTCTTTGGTTCGAATACGACCTATGTTTGAACAGGAAGCCCCATGTTTGAACCGCGCATCATGTCAGCAGGTCCTCTTCAGTAATTTTTAACTTTTTTGCAAGAGATAAATTTATCTTGAACCGGGATCTTGAACCGGATATTAAGAGCTTCAAAGCTTTGTGGGAGACATCTTCCCTTGAACCGGATTTTAAACCGTAATCTTCACTTTGATCTTCTGTGAAGCGACCTCAAGGGGTAAACCAGAATTTGCATTAAAGCGAATCAACTTCATGTAACCACGCATGATGCGAAGAACAGCAGAGACCCCGCTTTACTCGAGGCTCCGGTTTATTGTATTAATCATAATATATACATGGTCATGATATGTACATAAACAGAGCCCAATGCTCATGTATAATAAGGTCGAAGATGAGCTATGTTCCACGGCCTGCTGGTCTCCTCCTCTGATGTGCGTGAATCTTTGCGCTCTCGAATATCAATCAGGTAGTATGACCCATTACACAGATTCTTGCTGACCACAAAAGGTCCTTCCCAAGGTGGGGATAATTTATGCTGATCAGACTGATCCTGGATGAGCCGAAGCACCAAATCCCCCTCCTGAAAGGTTCTGGTCTTAACCCGACGGCTGTGGTAACGGCGAAGATCTTGCTGGTAAATCGCTGAACGGGCAGCTGCTAATTCACGTTCCTCATCCAACAAGTCAAGAGCGTCCTGCCGTGCCTGCTCGTTGCCCGCTTCAACATAAGCTGCCACACGAGGTGAATCATGTCGTATATCACTGGGGAGAACCGCCTCTGCTCCATAGACCATAAAGAACGGCGTAAACCCCGTGGATCTGTTAGGCGTGGTGTTGATACTCCATAATACAGACGGTAGCTCCTCAACCCAACAACCCGGCGTCCTTTGCAAAGGGACCAGAAGCCGGGGTTTGATACCTCTCAAGATCTCTTGATTCGCTCGTTCTGCTTGACCATTAGACTGTGGGTGAGCTACTGAAGAAACATCAAGCCGTATATGCTCACGTGCGCAGAACTCTTTCATGGCACCTTTGGATAGATTGGTACCATTATCTGTGATGAAGCTGTGTGGAAAACCAAACCGGAAGATCACCTTCTTTATAAACCGCACCGCCGTGGCCGCATCACATTTACTGACAGGTTCTGCCTCCACCCACTTTGTAAATTTGTCAACCGCCACCAATAGGTGGGTCTTCTTATCTTTGGAACGTTTAAAAGGTCCAACCATATCGAGCCCCCAAGTCGCAAACGGCCAAGTAATTGGAATCATCCTCAATTCTTGAGCCGGTATGTGCGCTCGTCTGGAAAATTTCTGGCAACCATCACATAACCTGACCAGGTCTTCTGCATCAGCATGAGCAGTTAACCAGTAGAAACCGTGGCGGAACGCTTTAGCCACCAATGATTTTGAACCGGCGTGGTGGCCGCAATCCCCTTCATGTATTTCACGTAATATCTCGCACCCCTCCTCAGGGGATACGCACCGTTGCAGCGCTCCTGACACGCTGCGATGATGTAGCTCTCCTTTGAGAATGGTCATAGACTTGGACCGCCGTACTATCTTCCGAACCAAGGTTTCGTCTTCTGGCAACTCACCCCGGTTCATATACGCCAGATAAGGAAGCGTCCAATCCGGGGTGACGTGAAGAGCCGCCACTAATTGAGCCTCCGGATCAGGAATAGCCAACTCCAGCTCACCGGGTAGCTGTACCGATGGGTGATACAACACATCCAAGAAAACATTGGGTGGGACCGGTTTACGCTGAGAGCCCAAGCGGCTTAAAGCGTCCGCTGCCTCATTCTTTCTGCGGTCCACATGGTCCACTTGATAGCCTTTGAAATACCCAGCCACCATATCTACTTCACGACGGTATGCAGCCATGAGCGGGTCCTTAGAATCCCAGGTGCCAGATACCTGCTGAGCCACTAGATCCGAATCACCAAAGCACCTAACTCGGCTCAGATTCATCTCTTTAGCCATCCGAAGACCATGAAGTAAAGCTTCATATTCAGCCGCATTATTTGTACAAGGGAACATTAAACGGAGGACATAACAAAACTTATCTCCTCGTGGGGAAGTTAAAACGACTCCAGCCCCCGAGCCTTCCAATTGTCTGGATCCGTCAAAATGAATAGTCCAATATGTGTTATCTGGCCTCTCCTCAGGTGCTTGTAACTCTGTCCAATCGTTTATGAAGTCGACAAGTGCTTGTGACTTTATGGCCGTCCGGGGTACGTATCTTAAACCGTGCGGCCCAAGCTCGATAGCCCACTTGGCAATCCGACCGGTCGCCTCCCGGTTCTGTATGATGTCACCCAAAGGAGCAGAACTGACCACCGTGATGGGGTGTCCTTGAAAATATTGCCTCAGCTTCCGGCTTGCCATAAAAACACCATATACCAGCTTCTGCCAATGCGGATACCACCTTCCCAGCCTCCTTCCCAGCCTCCTTGCGTTCTACCACCATCGCCACACTGACCGCTCTGGCGTTCGCAGCAACATATAACAGGAGTGGCTCTTTATCTACAGGGGCTGCCAACACTGGCGGATTGACTAACTGTCGCTTCAAGTCCTCAAACGCTTTATCAGCCTCCGGACTCCAGACAAATTGATCTGTCTTCTTGAGCATTTGATACAAGGGGATCGCCTTTTCACCGAGGCGGCTGATAAACCGGCTTAACACTGCAATCCGTCTGGCCATGCGCTAAACATCATTGACACATTTCGGTTTGGCCAGTGAGGTGATGGCTGTGATCTTTTCCGGATTGGCCTCAATTCCTCTATGGGACACTAAGAATCCCAACAACTTGCCTGCAGGTACACCAAAAACACATTTAGCTGGGTTGAGCATCATTTGGTACACTCTCAAGTTATCAAAGGTTTCCTTCAAATCATCAACCAGGGTCTCCTTCTTTCGTGACTTGACCACAATATCATCCACATAAGCATGTACATTCCGACCAATCTGTTCGTGGAGGCAATTTTGCACACACCGTTGATAAGTAGCCTGCGCACTCTTAAGCCCGAAGGGCATAGACACATAGCAGAAGGCTCCAAAGGGAGTAATGAATGTCGTCTTCTCCTGGTCCTTAACTGCCATCTTGATCTGATGATAACCCGAATAGGCATCCAAAAAACTCAAACGCTCGCAACCTGCCGTAGCATCAATGATTTGATCAATCCGGGGGAGAGCAAAAGGATCCGCTGGACAAGCTTTATTCAAGTCTGTGTAATCCACACACATGCGCCAGGTGCCGTTTTTCTTAAGAACCAGCACCGGATTAGCAAGCCACTCGGGATGAAAAACCTCAATAATAAACCCAGCTGCCAGGAGCCTGGCCACTTCCTCACCAATCGCTTTACGTCTTTCTTCGTTAAACCGGCGTAAGAACTGTTTTACCGGTTTATACTTAGGATCCACATTAAGGGTGTGCTCAGCGAGTCGCCTCGGTACACCAGGCATGTCAGACGGCTTCCATGCAAAGATGTCCCGATTCTCACGGATGAACTCGATGAGCGCGCTTTCCTATTTTGGATCCAAGTTTGCACTGATGCTGAACTGCTTGGACGAATCGCCAGGCACGAAGTCAACAAGCTTAGTTTCGGCCGCTGATTTGAACTTCAAGGCTGGATCGTGGTCCGTAGTTGGCTTTTTTAATGAAGTCATGTCCTCCGGATCAACACTGTCTTTGTACTGCCTTAGCTCCTCCGTAGCACAAACCGATTCTGCATAAGTCGCATCTCCTTCCTCGCATTCCAAAGCGATTCGACGGCTCCCATGAACCGTTATAGTGCCCTTGTAACCCGGCATCTTGAGTTGCAGATATACATAGCAGGGCCGTGCCATAAATTTTGCATAGGCTGGCCGTCCAAACAAAGCGTGGTATGGACTTTGGATTTTAACCACTTCGAACGTCAGCGTCTCTGATCTGGAATCATGACTATCGCCGAAGACCACTTCAAGGGTTATCTTACCAACCGGGTACGCAGACTTGCCAGGCACCACCCCGTGGAACACTGTATTGGTCGGTTTGAGATCCTTATCTACCAGTCCCATGCGACGGAAGGTCTCATAATACAAGATGTTAATGCTGCTCCCTCCGTCCATGAGCACCTTGGTGAGCTTATAACCTCCCACCTGAGGTGCCACCACCAATGCCAACTGACCCGGATTATAAACCCTGGGAGGATGATCTTCTCGGCTCCATATGATAGGTTGTTCCGACCAGCGCAGATAGTGAGGCGTGGCCGGTTCGACAGCACTAACTGCCCGCCTCTGAAGCTTTCTATCCCGTTTATCCAAGCTTGTAGTAAAGACATGATACTGTCCACCACTCAACTGTTTCGGGTTGCTCTGATAACCTGATTGCTGCTGTCCGTAACCACTTTGATTACCTTGATTATTTTGGTTGTCCTGTCCGCCCGGATTACCATGGAACCCTGGACCGGAATTTCCGCCGCCGTACCCTGATCCGGAACCTGAACCGCCGCCAGAGCTGTGATCATATTGGAAAGTGTTTGAGCTTTTGAATTCCTTCATGATGTAACAATCCTTCCAAAGATGGGTTGCTGGCTCCTCTTTTGTTCCGTGCTTCGGACAGGGCTGGTTTAAGAAAAAGTTCAAACGCTCCGGATTAGGACCGGGATTTTCGCGAAAACTTGGATGTTTCCCCTTACGCCGCTGGCCCTTATTCTGTGCACTTGTGTTGGCCACAAAATCCATGCTCCCATCCGGTTTACGCTTACCTCCACCTCCATTACCTGTCGGTCGATGCTGCTGGCCTTTGGTGTTGCTATTCTTCTTTCCCTTCCCTGCTTTGTCGTCACCAGAGTTAGGATCCTTGGTACTGTCAGAATCCGCATACTTCACTAAAGCGGTCATGAGCGTTCCCATATCCGTACAATCACGCTTCATCCGGCCTAACTTTAGCTTCAAAGGGCCAAACCGACAGTTGCTTTCCAACAGCACCACGGCGGTGTCTGCGTTGATGCGATCTGACGAGTGCAAAACTTCTGATACCCAGCGTACCCAATGGGTAGTTGATTCCCCTTCTTGCTGAACGCAAGCTGCTAGGTCAACTATCGACATTGGCTGTTTGCACGTGTCCTTGAAATTTTTGATAAACCGGGCGCGCAACTGGGCCCACGAATTAATGGAATTAGGCGGTAAGCTCTTTAGCCAAGTCCGGGTCGTTCCTTCTAACATCATAGTAAAATACTTGGCACACGCCGTGTCATCCACATCCAGCATCTCCATAGCCATCTCATAGCTCTCCATCCATGTCTCCGGAGGCTGATCTGCCGTGTAGTTTGGTACCTTGCGGGGGCCTTTGAAGTCTTTGGGCAGGCGTACGTTGCGCAAAGCGGGAACAAGGCACGGTACTCCCAAAGAACTAGAAACCACCCCCGGTTCAACCGTAGTAGCTGGGAAGATAGGTGTAAGCTGACGAGCCTGATGCTGCGCTGCTAATCCGGCCTCCCGCGCACGGGCGCGATCCACATTCTCCTGAGCATTGTCGACGCCCGCCGGATTGTTGCCGCGGAGCGCTTCATGCCTGGCATTACTTGAAACAGCCGGCTCCTCCATGCGCCTACTATAGCTCCCGCTGGGGCGAGGGGTGGAATGAATCCGATCACGGCTTTGCGAATATGCTTCTTGTTGGGCCAACGCGGTCCTAAGGAGCTCCTTGACCCGGCGTGTCTCTACATCCTGTGGTGAATCGCCTTCGATCGGAATGGCTTCCAACCGAGCTGCCGCCGCGACGAGGTTATCCATCGGGTTGGAATAATGGCCCGACGGTGTTGGCACGGCCTGTGGTGTACCAGTGTTGTGACGAGGCAGGTTTATTATCCGGTGCTGAACCGGGGCGCCAACTGTCGCTTCCGCACGGTTTACCCCCGGGGTGTTGAAGAGATTTCGGGCATCGAGGGCTGCGGGCAATCGAGATCGGAATTTCCTCTTCAGGACTTCCTGAGACGCATTCTGGTCCATCATGAGCCTGTAAGCCTGTGCATCTAAAGCGGCGCGCTCCGCCGTCATCCTGGCCTCTTCTGCTGCCAGCTCCGCTTTAGCTTGAGTGATCTGTTCTCTCACTTTGGCAATCTCAGCATTGTGAACCTCCTGATCCACCGGGTTGGCTTCCGCCATGAGCGCTGCCAATGCGTCAAACAGGTCTGACAATACTTGGGCTGGTGAATCCGCAGGTCCTCCTGCCCGCGCAGCTGTTGCCGTTGCCGATCCGGAGATCACTGCTGCCGCAGTTGATGAATGTGGCGCCGCCTGTGTTCCAGCCATGAAGATCCCAACCCGATAGGGCAGATCAGAGGGGTCCGGAATACTGTCGCCATCGGAGCTGCCCCCAATCCGATCATCTTGCAACTGGTATAGAGATTCGGTTTCCCCGGTTGATGTTTCATCGCCAGAGTAGATGGCAGTTTCGTCACCGGATTCGGATCCTTCCTCGTAGCTTCCTCCGTGGATGACTCCCACGAAGGCGCGCTTCCTGGTCGGTTTAGCCAGGGTCGATCTCGTGCACTGAGCTGTCTCGACGAGGTCGGTGCAGACGCCCAGCTCGGGGCCCGGTTCACCGATCTTGCCGATGAAAACATGGATGCCGCCAAAGGGGACCCGGTACCCGTACTCGAACGAGCCGGCGTCGGGGCCCCAGCCTGTGCTGTCGATGTAGAGTTTTCCGCGACGACTTTTGGTCATCCGACCCACAGCGTAACCCTCGAGTCCTTCAAAGCGGCCCTCCAAAAACTTGAAACCATCTCGCGATAGCCCCATGGTGGGCGCCAACTGTCGTGGATTTGTCACGGCAGATGCCCTAGCGAAAGGACTTAGTCGTGGAGCCATCGCAACGGGTTAACTTGAAGGGGTTAAAAGCGGACGCAAGGACATGGTGTTTATACTAGTTCGGCCCCTTCGATGAAGGTAAAAGCCTACGTCTAGTTGTGATGGGATTGATGTGTTTCGAGGGCTAGGGAGCGATAAGCTTCGCCTAAACCTCGAGTTGTTGTTTTCTGTCCTTAAACCGCCGTCGGGTCGTCCCCTTATATACACGGGTGACGCACGTCGGTCTGCAAAGTCCCAACCTCCGGTTCATAAACGTGCCCGGGTTGGTCTCTCTATTCCTAACTTACAATGCAAGTTTACGTCAGGCCGGTTTACGGCCGTAAACCTCTAAACCGATTATAGGCCTTGGGCCCTTCTATTTCTCCTTGGGCTTTAACATCTCGGGTCCATTGACGGAGCTAACCCGGGCCCTGTAGGCCGGTTTACCCCAAATAGCAATATCCCCAACAAACTCCTTGATCACATTGTGCACATTATGATGATGTCCTACCGAGTGGGCCCAGAGATACCTCTCCGTCACACGGAGTGACAAATCCCAGTCTCGATTCGTGCCAACCCAACAGACACTTTCGGAGATACCTGTAGTGTACCTTTATAGCCACCCAGTTACGTTGTGACGTTTGGTACACCCAAAGCATTCCTACGGTATCCGGGAGTTGCACAATCTCATGGTCTAAGAAATGATACTTGACATTAGAAAAGCTTTAGCATACGAACTACATGATCTTGTGCTAGGCTTACGATTGGGTCTTGTCCATCACATCATTCTCCTAATGATGTGATCCCGTTATCAACGACATCCAATGTCCATGGTCAGGAAACCGTAACCATCTATTGATCAACGAGCTAGTCAACTAGAGGCTTACTAGGGACATGGTGTTGTCTATGTATCCACACATGTATCTGAGTTTCCTATCAATACAATTCTAGCATGGATAATAAACGATTATCATGAACAAGGAAATATAATAATAATCAATTTATTATTGCCTCTAGGGCATATTTCCAACATGTATATCACATATACCTTTGTTCACCTTGCCATCCTTCTTATCCGCCAAATACTTGGGGCAGTTCCTCTTCCAGTGACCAGTCTGCTTGTAGTCGAAGCACTCAGTCTCAGGCTTAGGTCCTGACTTGGGTTTCTTCTCTTGAGCAGCAACTTGCTTGCTGTTCTTTTTTAAGTTCCCCTTTTTCTTCCCTTTGCCCTTTTTCTTGAAACTGGTGGTCTTGTTGACCATCAACACTTGATGCTCCTTCTTGATTTCTACCTCTGTAGCCTTTAGCATTGCGAAGAGCTTGGGAATTTTCTTATCCATCCCTTGCATATTATAGTTCATCACGAAGCTCTTATAGCTTGGTGGCAGTGATTGAAGAATTCTGTCAATGACACTATCATCCGGAAGATTAACTCCCGGTTGAATCAAGTGATTGTTATACCCAGACATTCTGAGTATATGTTCACTGACATAACTATTCTCCTCCATCTTGCAGCTGTAGAACTTATTGGAGACTTCATATCTCTCAATTTGGGCGTTTGCTTGAAATATTAACTTCAACTCCTGGAACATCTCATATGCTCCATGACGTTCAAAACGTCATTGAAGTCCCGGTTCTAAGCCGTAAAGCATGGCACACTAAACTATCGAGTAGTCATCAGCTTTGCTCTGCCTGACGTTCATAACATCTGGTGTTGCTCTTGCAGCAGGTTTGGCACCTAGCAGTGCTTCCAGGACGTAATTCTTTTGTGCAGCAATGAGGATAATCCTAAAGTTACGGACCCAGTCCGTGTAATTGCTACCATCATCTTTCAACTTTTCATTCTCAAGGAACGCATTAAAGTTCAACGGAACAACAGCACGGACCATCTATCTACAACAACATAGACATCCAAAATACTATCAGGTACTAAGTTCATGATAAATTAAAGTTCAGCTAATCAAATTATTAAAGAACTTCCACTTAGATAGACATCCCTCTAATCTTCTAAGTGATCACGTGATCCATATCAACTAAACCATGTCCGATCATCATGTGAGATGGAGTAGTTTCGATGGTGAACATCACTATGTTGATCATATCTACTATATGATTCACGCTCGACCTTTCGGTCTCAGTGTTCCGAAGCCAGATCTGCATATGCTAGGCTCGTCAAGTTTAACCTGAGTGTTTTGCGTGTGCAACTGTTTTGCACCCGTTGTATTTGAATGTAGATCTTATCACACCCGATCATCACATGGTATCTCAGCACGAAGAACTTTCGCAACAGTGCATACTCAGGGAGAACACTTATACCTTGAAATTTAGTGAGAGATCATCTTATAATGCTACCGTCGATCTAATCAAAATAAGATGCATAAAAGATAAACATCACATGCCAATATAAGTGATATGATATGGCCATCATCACCTTGTGCTTGTGATATCCATCTCCGAAGCACCGTCATGATCACCATCGTCACCAGCGCGACACCTTGATCTCCATCGTAGCATCGTTGTCGTCTCGCCAACTATTGCTTCTACGACTATCGCTACCGATGAAGGAAATAAGCCCTAGAGGCAATAATAAAGTTATTATTTATTTCCTTATTTCATGATAAATGTTTATTATTCATTCTAGAATTGTATTAACCGGAAACATAATACATTTGTGAATACATAGACAAACAGAGTGTCACTAGTATGCCTCTGCTTGGCCAGCTCGTTTATCAAAGATGGTTAAGTTTCCTAACCATAGACATGAGTTGTCATTTGATTAATGGGATCACATCATTAGAGAATGATGTGATTGACTTGACCCATTCCGTTAGCTTAGCACTTGATCGTTTAGTATATTGCTATTGCTTTCTTCATGACTTATACATGTTCCTATGACTATGAGATTATGCAACTCCCGAATACCAGAGGAACACTTTGTATGCTACCAAACCTCACAACGTAACTGGGTGACTATAAAGGTGCTCTACAGGTATCTCTGATGGTACTTGTTGAGTTGGCATAGATCGAGATTAGGATTTGTCACTCCGATTGTCGGAGAGGTATCTCTAGGCCCTCTCGGTAATGCACATCACTATAAGCCTTGCAAGCAATGCAACTAATGAGTTAGTTGTGGGATGATGTATTACAGAACGAGTAAAGAGACTTGCTGGTAACAAGATTGAACTAGGTATTGAGATACCGACGATCGAATCTCGGGCAAGTAACATACCGATGACAAAGGGAACAACGTATGTTGTTATGCGGTTTGACCGATAAAGATCTTCATAGAATATGTAGGAGCCAATATGAGCATCCAGGTTTCGCTATTGGTTATTGACCGGAGATGTGTCTCGGTCATGTCTACATAGTTCTCGAACCCGTAGGGTCCGCACGCTTAATGTTCGGTGACGATCGGTATTATGAGTTTATGTGTTTTGGTGTACCTAAGGTAGTTCGAAGTCCCGGATGAGATCGGGGACATGACGAGGAGTCTCGAAATGGTCGAGACGTAAAGATCAATATATTGGACGACTATATTCGGACATCGGAAAGGTTCCGAGTGATTCGTGTATTTTTCGGAGTACCGGAGAGTTACGGGAATTCGTCGGGGAGTATATGGGACTTATTGGGCTTTAGGGGAAAGAGAGATGGGAGGCTGCGTGACCCCCCAAGGCCTAGTCCGAATTTGACTAGGGGGAGGGGTGGCGCCCCCTCCTTCCTTCTCTTCTCTTTTCCCTTTCCTTCTCTCCTACTCCTACTACATGGAAGGGGGGGGAATCCTACTCCCGACGGGAGTAGGACTCCTCCAGGGAGCGCCATAGCTAGGCTGGCCCTCCCCCCTCCTCCACTCCTTTATATATGTGGCCAGGGGGCACCCCATAGACATAACAATTGATCATTGATCTTTTAGCCGTGTGCGGTGCCCCCCTCCACCATAATCCACCTCGGTCATATCGTAGCGGTGCTTAGGCGAAGCCCCGCGTCGGTAGCATCATCATGACCGTCATCACGCCGTCATGCTGACGGAACTCTCCCTCGAAGCTCTGCTGGATCGGAGTTCGTGGGACGTCATCGAGCTGAACATGTGCTGAACTCGGAGGTGTCGTGCGTTCGGTACTTGGATCGGTCGGATCGTGAAGACGTACGACTACATCAACCGCGTTGTTCTAACGCTTCCACTTTTGGTCTACGAGAGTACGTGGACAACACTCTCCCCTCTCGTTGCTATGCATCACCATGATCTTGCGTGTGCGTCGAAATTTTTGAAATCACTACGTTCCCCAACAACCGCTTAGTGACAAAGTAAAGCAATTACAGGGCGATTGCATTGCATACAATAAAGCGACAACCATATGGCTCCTGCCAGTTGCCGATAACTCGGTTACAAAACATGATCATCTCATACAATAAATATAGCATCATGCCTTGACCATATCACATCACAACATGCCCTGCAAAAACAAGTTAGACGTCCTCTACTTTGTTGTTGCAAGTTTTACGTGGCTGCTACGGGCTGAGCAAGAACTGTTCTTACCTACGCATCAAAACCACAACGATAGTTCGTCAAGTTAGTGATGTTTTAACCTTCTCAAGGACCGGGTGTAGCCACACTCGGTTCAACTAAAGTTGGAGAAACTGACACCCGCCAGCCACGTGTGTGCAAAGCACGTCGGTAGAACCAGTCTCACGTAAGCGTACGCGTAATGTCGGTCCGGGCCGCTTCATCCAACAATACCGCCGAACCAAAGTGTGACATGCTGGTAAGCAGTATGACTTGTATTGCCCACAACTCACTTGTGTTCTACTTGTGCATATAACATCTACGCATAAAACCTGGCTCAGATGCCACTGTTGGGGAACGTAGTAATTTCAAAAAAAATCCTACGCACACACAGGATCATGGTGATGCATAGCAACGAGAGGGGAGAGTGTGTCCATGTACCCTCGTAGAC
The DNA here is from genome assembly GCA_032464435.1 of Aegilops umbellulata. Classification (NCBI taxonomy): domain Eukaryota; kingdom Viridiplantae; phylum Streptophyta; class Magnoliopsida; order Poales; family Poaceae; genus Aegilops; species Aegilops umbellulata. Next base: position 371,590,324 of record CP136060.1, read on the forward strand.
CGAAAGCGGAAGAGTTAGCACAATGCGGTTGATGTAGTCGTACGTCTTCACGATCCGACCGATCCAAGTACCGAACGTACGGCACCTTCGAGTTCAGCACACGTTCAGCTCGATGACGTCCCGCGTACTCTGATCCAGCAGAGCTTCACGGGAGAGTTCCGTCAGGACGACGGTGTGATGACGGTGATGATGTTGCTACCGATGCAGGGCTTCGCCTAAGCACCGCTACGATGATATGATCGAGGTAGAATATGGTGGAGGAGGCACCGCACACGCCTAAGAGATCAAGAGATCAATTGTTGTGTCTAGAGGTGCCCCCTGCCCCCGTATATAAAGGACCAGGGGAGGAGGCGGCCGGCCAGGAGGAGGGCGCGCCAGGGAGGAGTCCTACTCGCACCGGGAGTAGGACTCCCTCCTTTCCTAGTTGGAGTAGGAGGGGGAAAGGAAGGGAAGGAGAGAGGAGGAAGAAAGGGGGGCGCCGCCCCCCCCCCTTCTTGTCCAATTCGGACTAGAGGGGGAGGGGGAACGCGGCCTGCCCTAGCCGCCCCTAATCTTCTCCACTAAGACCCATCTTGGCCCATTAAACTCCCCTGGGGGTTCCGGTAACCCCCCGGTAGTCCGGTATATGTCCGAAACTCCCCGAAACCATTCCGGTGTCCGAACATAGTCGTCCAATATATCGATCTTTATGTCTCGACCATTTCGAGACTCCTCGTCATGTCCGTGATCACATCTGGGACTCTGAACTACCTTCGGTACATCAAAACACAAAAACTCATAATATAATCGTCACCGAACTTTAAGCGTGCGGACCCTACGGGTTCAAGAACTATGTAGACATGACCGAGACACGTCTCCGATCAATAACCAATAGCGGAACCTGGATGCTCATATTGGCTCCTACATATTCTACGAAGATCTTTATCGGTCAAACCGCATAACAACATACGTTGTTCCCTTTGTCATCGGTATGTTACTTGCCCGAGATTCGATCGTTGGTATCTCAATACCTAGTTCAATCTCGTTACCGACAAGTCTCTTTACTCGTTTCATGCATCAGCACGCAACTAACTCATTAGTCACATTGCTTGCAAGGCTTATAGTGATGTGCATTACCGAGAGGGCCCAGAGATACCTCTCCAACAATCGGAGTGACAAATCCTAATCTCGAAATACGCCAACCCAACAAGTACCTTCGGAGACACCTGTAGAGCACCTTATAATCACCCAGTTATGTTGTGACGTTTGGTAGCACACAAAGTGTTCCTCCGGTAAACAGGAGTTGCATAATCTCATAGTCATAGGAACATGTATAAATCATGAAGAAAGCAATAGCAACATACTAAACGATCAAGTGCTAAGCTAACGGAATGGGTCAAGTCAATCACGTTATTCTCCTAATGATGTAATCAAATGACAACTCATGTCTATGGCCCGGAAACTCAACCATCTTTGATTAACGAGCTAGTCAAGTAGAGGCATACTAGTGACACTATGTTTGTCTATGTATTCACACATGTATTATTTTTTCGGTTAATACAATTCTAGCATGAATAATAAACATTTATCATGATACGAGGAAATAAATAATAACTTTATTATTGCCTTTAGGACATATTTCCTTCAATTTTATATCATGTTTTGGTACTAGCCTATTGACATAGGGCCAAGTGCTAGTTGCTGTTTTTTCCATGTTTCTTACATCGCAGAAAATCAATACCAAACGGAGTCCAAATGCCACGAAACTCCATGATGATTTTTTATGGGCCTGAAGGAAGGCAATGGGCCCTGGTTGCACCTGGAGGGTACCCCGAGGGGGGCACTGTCGGTGTCAAAACCGGCGGATCTCGGGTAGGGGGTCCCGAACTTAGCGTCTAAGGCGGATGGTAACAGGAGGCGGGGGACACAATGTTTACCCAGGTTCGGACCCTCTCGATGGAGGTAATACCATACTTCCTGCTTGATTGATCTTGATGACAAGAGTATTACAAGAGTTCATCTACCACCAGATCGTAGAGGCTAAACCCTAGAAGCTAGCCTATGGTATGATTGTTGTTGTCCTACGGACTAAACCCTCTGGTTTATATAGACACCGGAGGGGGCTAGGGTTACACAGTGTTGGTTTCAAGGGAGGAGATCTACAAATACGTATTGCCAAGCTTGCCTTCCACGCCAAGGAGAGTCCCATCCGGACACGGGTCGAAGTATTCAATCTTGTATCTTCATAGTCCAACAGTCCGGCTAAAGTATATAGTCCGACCGTCCGAGGACCCCCTAATCCAGGACTCCCTCAGTAGCCCCTGAACTAGGCTTCAATGACGATGAGTCCGGCACGCAGATTTTCTTCGGCATTGCAAGGTGGGTTCCTCCTCCGAATACTCCATAGAAGATTTTGAACAAAAGGATAGTGTCTGGCTCTGCCAAACAAATTCCACATACCACCATAGAGAGAATAATATTTCCACAAATCTAATATGCTGACACGCTTGGCAGCATAACATCATACCACTGGCCGGTCATTATTAGAACCGGTTTTCTCAACCAGCTATTGCACGTATTGCGAGGCGGTTTTCTTGGCAAGTCTTGTCGAAGCAGAGATCGTGTCCCCTTATCACGGGATTCTCGTCAATACGGATGTGGGTAACCCAACCGCGCCATCGATTACGGTGCTTGGGGAATAAGCGAGTTTTACTAGGTAGGTGGGGAGTGAGGGAGTCCTAGATTAGGGGGTCCTCGGACGACCGAACTATATACTTTAGCCGGACTGTTGGACTACGATGATACAAGATTGAAGATTTCGACCCGTGTCCAGATGGGACTCTCCTTGATGTGGAAGGCAAGCTTGGCAATACGGATATGTAGATCTCCTCCCTTGTAACTAACGCTGTGTAACCCTATCCCCCTCCGGTGTCTATAAAGGGTTTAGTCCGTAGGACAACAACAATCATACCATAGGCTAGCTTCTAGGGTTTGGCCTCTACGATCTCGTGGTAGATCAACTCTTGTTATACTCATATCATCAAGATCAATCAAGCAGGAAGTAGGGTATTACCTCCATCGAGAAGGCCCGAACCTGGGTAAACATTGTGTCCCCCGCCTCCTGTTACCATTGCCTTAGATGCACAGTTCGGGACCCCCTACCCGAGATCCGCCGGTTTTGACACCGACATTGGTGCTTTCATTGAGAGTTCCATTGTGCCATCACCGTAAGGCTTGATGGCTCCTTCAATCATCGGCAACGATGCGATCCAGGGTGAGGTTTTCCTCCCCGGACATATCTTCGTATTCGGCGGCTTCGCACTGCGGGCCAACTCGCTTGGCCATCTGGAGCAGATCGAGAGCTACACCCCTGGCCATCAGGTCAAGTTCGGGAACTTGAACTGTACTGCCGACATCTGCAGAGACTTGAGCTTCAACGGATTCGAACCCATATCGGGTGCGCCGCACAATCACGACGAGCATGACGTAACTCTGCCGTCGGACAGTGTTCGGGAGATCACACCTGCAACTACTCCGGCCCTCAATCCGGAGCAAATCGCGCCATCCGAGGACGGGTGGATAGACCCTACCATTGAGGCCGTACTCTCAGGGGTGATAGAGCCGAATACTGACTTCGCCCCTTACGAGAGCCGTGTTGTCGAACCATTGGATTCGTCCCCGGCCACGGGCTCCGAGCCGCCTGCGTCCGTGCCTATCGAATCCGATTGGGCACCGATCATGGAGTTTACCTCCGCGGATATCTTTCAGCACTCGCCTTTTGGCGATGTGCTAAATTCATGAAGGTCTCTCTCCTTGTCAGGAGAACCTTGGCCGAACTATGTCCGGCTAGAATGGGATGCGGACGACGAAGAAATTCGCCCCCCACCCACCACCCACTTAGTAGCCACTATCGACGATTTAACCGACATGCTCGAATTCAACTCCGAAGACATCGACGGTATGGACGACGATGCAGGAGACGAACAGGAACCACCGCCCACCGGGCGCTAGACCGCCACCTCATCATATGATATATACATCGTGGATACCCCCAAAGAAGGCAATGACGATAAGACAGCGGAGGATGACCCCTCCAAGAAGCAATCCGAGCAACGACGTCAGCGGCGCCACTCTAAATCCCACCATAGCAAAAGTTGCGATACCGGCACAAGAGACAATAACACTCCGGATAGTGTCGAAGACGACGACAATCCCCTCCAACCAGATTTAGAGAGGGACGATGAACAAGCTAGCCCTCCAGAACAGGCAGCAGATGGAGAAACGGAGGATGACAATTACATGCCTCTCTCTGAAGATGAGGTGAGCCTCGGCGATGAAGAATTTATCGTGCCTGAGGATCCCGTCGAGCGGGAGCGCTTCAAGCGCTGGCTTATAGCCACAGCAAATAGCCTGAAGAAAAATCAACAACAGCTTCGAGCCGATCAAGATTTGCTAGCGGACAGATGGACCGAAGTCCTTGCGGCCGAGGAATACGAACTCGAACGCCCCTCCAAGAGTTACCCAAAGCGCAGGTTGCTACCCCGACTCGAGGAGGAAGCATTGAAACCTACATCACCAGCGTACGATGCGGCTGATCAGCCACCTCGTGGACGAGAAAGAGAGGCATTTCAGCCTGAAGTTCAGCCTGCACCCCGCCGCCACTCAAAAAAAATACCAAGGCCCGGGGCAACACATGGGACCTACGAGACGTATTGGAAAACAAGGCAAAACATGCAAGATCGATCTACGGATCACGGGGCGCGCACCAACGCGGGACGATGACCGTAACGACGGATACACTTAAGGTAAATCCGGCCGGGCCAAATACAGCAGACAAGACTCATATGAACTGCGTCGTGATATAGCCCGACACAGAGGCGCCGCACACCCCCTATGCTTCACTGATGAAGTAATTGATCACGAATTCCCAAAGGGTTTTAAACCCGTAAATATTGAATCATATGATGGTACAACAGATCCCGCGGTATGGATCGAGGATTTCCTCCTCCACAACCACATGGCTCGCGATGATGATCTACATGCCATCAAGTACCTCCCACTAAAACTCAAAGGACGAGCTCGGCATTGGCTGAATAGCTTGCCAGCAGACTCCGATGGCACTTGGGAGGATTTGGAAAATGCATTCCTTGACAACTTCCAGGGCACTTATGTGCGACCTCCGGATGCTGATGACTTGAGCCATATAACTCAGCAGCCAGGGGAATCGGCCAGGCAATTCTGGACACGGTTCCTAACTAAGAAAACCCAAATTGTCGACTGTCCGGATGCAGAGGCCTTAGCGGCATTTAAGCATAACATCCATGACGAGTGGCTCGCCCGACACCTCGGCCAGGAGAAGCCGAAGTCTATGACAGCCTTCACGACACTCATGACCCGCTTTTGCGCGGGCGAGGATAGCTGGCTGGCTCGCAGCAACAACACATCAAGGAATCTTGGCACTTCAGATACCAAAGATACTGACGGCAGACCATGTCGTAACAGACACAAGCGCCGTAACAACGGCGATACCACCGAAGATACGGCAGCCAATGCCAGATTCAGTGGCTCTAAATCCGATGAGCGGAAAAAGCCATTCAAAATAAGTACTCCAGGCCCGTCCAGTTTGGACCGCATACTCGACCACTCGTGTCAAATTCACGGCACCCCCGACAAGCCAGCCAATCACACCAACAGAGAATGCTGGGTGTTCAAGCAGGCCGGCAAACTGAACACCGAAAACAAGGGCAAGGGGCTGCATAGCGACGACGAGGAGGAGCCCCGGCCGACGAACACGGGAGGACAGAAGAGGTTACCCCCACAAGTGAAAACGGTGACCATGATATACGCAACCCACATTCCCAAGAGGGAACGGAAGCGTGCACTAAGGGACGTCTATGCGATGGAGCCAGTCGCCCCAAAGTTCAACCCATGGTCCTCTTGCCCGATCACCTTCGATCACAGGGACCACGCCACTAGTATCCGACATGGCGGATCTGCCGCATTGGTCCTTGACCCCATCATCGATGGATTTCACCTCACTCGAGTCCTTATGGACGGCGGCATAAGCCTGAACCTGCTCTATCATGATACAGTGCGCAAAATGGGTATAGACCCCTCGAGGATCAAACTCACTAAAACCACCTTTAAAGGTGTCATCCTAGGTGTGGAGGCCCATTGCACGGGCTCAATCACACTTGAAGTGGTCTTCGGATCTTAGGACAACTTCCGAAGTGAGGAGTTAATCTTCGATATCGTCCCGTTCCGCAGTGGCTATCATGCACTGCTCGGCCGAACCGCGTTTGCCAGATTCAATGCGGTACTGCATTATGCATACCTCAAGCTCAAAATGCTAGGACCGCGTGGGGTTATAACAGTCAATGGAAACATAGAGCGCTCACTCCGCACGGAGGAACACACTGCGGCCCTCGCAACTGAGGCACAAAGCAACCTTTTAAGGCAAACCGCCAATTCGGCGATAAATCCCCTGGATACTGTCAAGCGAGTCCGGAGTAACCTGCAACAGGATCGCCTGGCACGTTCAGAGCTCGCCTAGCAATTTGGCCCCCATCCTAGTCCCAGTCAAGCGATGAAATCCGTGCCGCGCGTACATAATTACGCACTAAAAATACCATGGGCATAGGCGGGGGCACGACCAGGGCATGTCCCACAATGCGGCTCAACAGCCCCAGGGGCTGCATACCTTTATCCTTTTCTCTCTTTCAGGACCTTACTCTCTGGAAGCCCTTTCCGGTAGTATGATTGCTGGACACATTACGGGAAGGAACAACCAAGGAGGCAAGAAGCTAAGACGTACAAGGGAATCCCCAGGTGGTCTCTAATAACAATCGGCATACCCATTTTTTAATACCCATACGCAACTTGCCCTTGGATAGGACATGTCAAATAGTCCTACTTTTTGCTTATTGCACTACTTGTATCAGTACGCTTGGACGTATTATTTAAATAACAATGCATAGCATTAGTCTATTATTGCATTATCCTTCCTTTTTCTTGTCTATTTATTTACGACAACTTGCACCCGTACATTCTGGTACGACCAGTACGCCAGGGGCTTTAGTATACCCCATAATGCGGCGTGAGAAGTCCGAACACTTTCGACAGTGCGGCACCCCGAACTTATAGCATTATATGCATCAACTCCGAATCATGTCTTGGGTCAATAGTTGGGTTTGCCCGGCTCCTATGTTTTGGTACCTTACGTTCCGCAATATAGGCTAAGGTAGCGCTGGGAGAACTACTGCGATTGTGTCCCGGCTCTTCCGGACGAGCACCTCAGTAGAGAAAGCCGAAAACTGACTATCATGATAAGGCGAGAGCTGGTCGCTGTTCGAGAGGTCTCAAGTCCTTAAAGACTTTTTCCGCTTCGGGCGAGGAGTCGGCCTTGCCTGGCTTAGGCGTATATAGCGCCCCAAATTCGGCCTTCCGAATACTAGGGGCTTCGCCAAAATTTAAAATTGTAGACTTCTATGGCTATGTGAGAGTGATAAAGCCTTATAGTCTGATTGCCTGGTTCGTTGTGCTGAACACCTCCCTTGAAGGACCCAAAATTGGGATAAAGAGTGTCCAGGTTTATCCCAAACACCCCAATACTAGTTACATGGGGGCAGAAGCCGACGACTGGCCAACCCTCAGATTTCATAAACGGCCGCACAGAAGGTAATATTTTAAATTAACAAGCATTGCATGACGCAAATGAACTCATTTCACATTATAGGATCACATGAGTACGTTCATTCAAATATTACATCTTTAGCACATTCCTCCGCCACAAGGCGGGAACCCTTCAGGACACTGTCATAATACATTTCGGGGTGGCGATGCTCCTTGCCTTCCGGCGGCCCCTCCTTCACTAGCTTTACGGCATCCAGCTTCGCCCAGTGCACCTTCGCCCGCTCAAAAGCCCTGCACGCACCCTCGATGCAGACGGACCGCTTTATCACTTCAAGCCGTGGGCAGGCATTCACAAGCCGCCTCACCAGACCGAAGTAGCTGTCAGGCAGGGGATCGCCAGGCCACATCCGGACTATAAGACCCTTCATGGCCTGTTCGGCCGCCTTGTGGATCTCGACCAGTTGCTTCAGCTGGTCACTCAAGGGCATTGGGTGTTCGGTCCCAGTATACTGAGACCAGAACAACTTCTCCGTCGAGCTCCCCTAACCAGCCCGGTAAAACTCCGCGGCATACAACACACTGCAGGGAAGATCTGCGAACGATCCTGGAGAGCTCCGAACTCGGGTAAGCAAATGGAAAGTTTCCTTCACATGCTTGCTTTGCATAATGAATGCCTTACCCGCTGCTATCTTCTTCACCGCCTCAATCTCCTGGAGGGCCTTGTGGGCTTCAGCCTTGGCGTTTTGTGCGCTCTCGAGTGCCTTCGCAAGCTCGGACTCTCGCATCTTAGAGTCAAGCTCCAAGGACTCGTGTTTTTTGGCGAGAGCCTGGAGCTCTTGCTGCACCTCGCCTACCCGGGCTTCTTGCTTTTCTCGCTCGATGCGCTCCTTGGCCGCTTTGTCTTCGGCCCCGGACAACGCCTTCTTCAGGGTCGCCACTTTGATCGTGGCCCCTGGCAAATTCATGATGATCCTATTATTTTACAACCAAATTTCTTTTTAATATATAGAGAGGGTATCGTTTACCTTTGTTTTCTTCGAGCTGCCTCTTGGTAAGGCCGAGCTCTTCCTTGGACCACTCAAGGTCCGGCTTCAGTGCAGCGACCTCTGCAGTACGTGCGGCAGCGACCAGCAGTGAAGCCTGCATATGCACATAGACATATTCTGATTAGACTCCTGAGTCATTATTTGATCCTCTATTCGGCCTTTCTTTGCGAATGCCAAACAGAGCATCAGGGGCTACTGTCTATGCGGTAATATTTTCCTATAATTTGATTACTTACCTGAAAGCCTGTTAGGAGGCTGGCACAAGCTTCAGTTAGTCCACTTTTGGCGGATTGAACCTTCTCGATCACCGCACTCATGATAGTGTGGTGCTCTTCGTCGATGGAAGCGCCGCGAAGCGCTTCCAGCAAGTTGTCCGGTGCCTCCGGATGGACAGAGGCCACCGGCACAGGCGGCTTGCCCCTCTTAACGGGGGGTCGCCTGACAGAGTCTGGAACCACTGATGGTTCCGGCACAGTGTTCAGCTGGAGGCCAAACTCGGAGCCCATGGGAGTCTTGCTCCCTTTGCGCCCAGGGTCCGGAATGTCGCCTCGAGGCGCCTCCAGTACTACCTACCCTCGGGTCGGTGCCCTTTGAGACAACACCTCGACGTTGTCCGTAGGGAGAGGGGTGGAGGCGGTCGGAAGTGAATCGCTATTCATATCCAACGGGTCCAAAGAACCATCCGACGAAGATACGTTGATACGGGCTCGGGACGGACTGCATAATCATGTTCGGCGTGAGGAGAAGCAGTGCAATAGAAACATACCATGAATTACTATGGTATCCGGATAATTACGACTTCGCCAGGGGCTTATCCCTGGGTAACCACTCGTTGTCGCTGTAGGCAGCGGTCGTGGAGCGGTCCGGAAGAAGGGTACTTCCCTTCTTGGACCCTTCGGCCTCCCCGGTTGGGGCGGCCTTCCTTTTCTTGTCCCCCCGGCTGGGGGGGGGGGGGACTTTCCTCTTCTTCCTTCTCGTTTTCGTGGGAGGAGTGCGCCTCGGAGTTTTCGGACGATGAGTCCGATATAACTTTGCGCTGGAGACCCTTCCGGGTCCCCGTGGCCTTCTTCTTCTTGGCCTTCTTCACTGGCACCTCGTAAGGCACCAGGACCAGCATCTCTATTAGGAGAGCATCTGCTGGATCCTCGGGCAGGGGGGCTGGGTAATCGATCTGCTCCGCTGTCTCTACCCAGTCCTGTTAATGGCATGGAGGCTTAGATCCCACACATGAATAAACTGCGGAAAATAAACATCCCATGAGATATAAAAAAACTTATCGGATTGGCATGGCGCTTTGCGCTGAGTCCGCGGTCCTCGGTAAGGGAAGGAGGTACCTCGGCGCCCTTGAACATCACCTTCCAGACGTGCTTGTGCGTCGTGTCGAAGAGCTCTCGCAGCGTCTGGTGCTCGGCCGGGTTGAACTCCCACAAATTGAATGCTCGTCGTTGACACGGGAGGATCCGGCGGAAGAGCATGACCAGAACCATGTTGACAAGCTTGATTTTCTTGCTCATCATGTTTGTGAATCATTTCTGGAGTCCGGTCAGCTCCACCGATGAACCCCAGGACAGGCCCTTCTCCTTCCAGGAGGTGAGCCGCATGGGGATTCCGGATCGGAATTCGGGGGCCGCCGCCCAGTTGGTGTCGCGCGGCTCGGTGATGTAGAACCACCCCGATTGCCACCCCTTTATGGTCTCCACATAGGAGCCTTCGAGCCAGCTGACATTAGGCATTTTGCCCACCATGGCGCCTCCGCACTCCGCTTGCTGGCCGACCACCACCTTCGGTTTAACATTGAAGGTCTTCAGCCACAGGCCAAAGTGGGGCTTGATGCAGAGGAAGGCCTCACACACGATGATAAACGCCGAGATGTTGAGGATGAAATTGGGGGCGAAATCGTGAAAATCCAGCCCGTAGTAGAACATGAGCCCGCGGACAAACGGGTGGAGGGGAAATCCCAGTCTGCTGACGAAGTGGGTAAGGAAAACCACCCTCTCATGGGGTTCGGGCGTAGGGATGATCTGCCCCGCATCTGGCAGCCGGTGTGCGATGTCCGCGGCCAGATATCCGGCTCCCCGTAGCTTTGTGATGTTCTCCTCCGTGACGGAGGAGACCATCCACTTGCCTCCCGCTCCAGACATGCTTGGAGTGGCTTGAGGCAAAAACGCGAACTTGGGTGCTGAAGCTCGAGTGTGCAAGAATGGATGATCAAGGAGGAAGAAGGCGTGGGTAAAAAGAGTATACTAGGACCGAACACCCAATGCCCTTGAGCGACCAGCTGAAGCAACTAGTCGAGCTCCACAAGGCGGCCGAACAGGCCATGAAGGGTCTTATAGTCCGGATGTGGCCTGGCGATCCCCTGCCTGACAGCTACTTCGGTCTGGTGAGGCGGCTTGTGAATGCCTACCCACGGCTTGAAGTGATAAAGCGGTCCGTCTGCATCGAGGGTGCGTGCAGGGCTTTTGAGCGGGCGAAGGTGCACTGGGCGAAGCTGGATGCCGTAAAGCTAGTGAAGGAGGGGCCGCCGGAAGGCAAGGAGCATCGCCACCCCGAAATGTATTATGACAGTGTCCTGAAGGGTTCCCGCCTTGTGGCGGAGGAATGTGCTAAAGATGTAATATTTGAATGAACGTACTCATGTGATCCTATAATGTGAAATGAGTTCATTTGCGTCATGCAACGCTTGTTAATTTAAAATATTACCTTCTGTGCGGCCGTTTATGAAATCTGAGGGTTGGCCAGTCGTCGGCTTCTGCCCCCATGTAACTAGTACTGGGGTGTTTGGGATAAACCTGAACACTCTTTATCCCAATTTTGGGTCCTTCAAGGGAGGTGTTCAGCACAACGAACCAGGCAATCAGACTATAAGGCTTTATCACTCTCACTTAGCCATAGAAGTCTACAATTTTAAATTTTGGCGAAGCCCCTAGTATTCAGAAGGCCAAATTTGGGGCGCTATATATGCCTAAGCTGGGCAAGGCCGACTCCTCGCCCGAAGCGGAAAAAGTCTTTAAGGACTTGAGACCTCTGGAACAGCGACCAGCTCTCGCCTTATCTTAGTTTTCGGCTTTCTCTACTGAGGTGCTCATCCGGAAGAACCGGGACACAATCGCAGTAGTTCTCCCAGCGCTACCTTAGCCTATATTGCGGAAAGTAAGGTACCAAAACATGGGAGTCGGGCAAGCCCAACTATTGACCCAAAACATGATTCGGAGTTGATGCATATAATGCTATAAGTTCGGGGTGCCGCACTGTCGAAAGTGTTCGGACTTCTCACGCCGTATGATGGGGTATACTAAAGTCCCTGGCGTACTGGTCGTACCAGAATGTACGGGTGCAAGTTGTCATAAATAAACAGACAAGAAAAAGGAAGGATAATGCAATAATAGACTAATGCTATGCATTGTTATTTAAATAATACATCGAAGCGTACTGATACAAGTAGTGCAATAAGTAAAAAATAGGACTATTTGACATGTCCTATCCAAGGGCAAGCTGCGTATGGGTATTAAAAAACGGGTATGTCGATTGTTATTAGAGACCACCTGGGGATTCCCTTGTACGTCTTAGCTTCTTGCCTCCTTGGTTGTTCCTTCCCGTAATGTGTCCAGCAATCATACTGCCGGAAAGGGCTTCCAGAGAGTAAGGTCCTGAAAGAGAGAAAAGGATAAATGTATGCAGCCCCTGGGGCAGTTGAGCCGCATTGTGGGACATGCCCTGGTCGTGCCCCCGCCTATGCCCATGGTATTTTCAGTGCGTAATTATGTACGCACGGCACGGATTTCGTTGCTTGACTGGGACTAGGACGGGGGCCGAATTGCTAGGCGAGCTCTGAATGTGCCAGGCGATCCTGTTGCAGGTTACTCCTGACTCGCTTGACAGTATCCGGGGGCTTTATCGCCGAATTGGCGGTTTGCCTTAAAAGGCTGCTTTGTGCCTCAGCTGCGAGAGCCATGGTGTGTTTCTCCGTGCGGAGTGAGCGCTCTGTGTTTCCATTGACTGTTATAACCCCACGCGGTCCTGGCATTTTGAGCTTGAAGTATGCATAATGTGGTACCGCATTGAATCTGGCAAACGTGGTTCGCCCGAGCAGTGTGTGATAGCCACTACGGAACGGGACGATATCGAATATTAACTTCTCGCTTCAGAAGTTGTCGGGAGATCCGAAGACCACTTCCAGTGTGATTGAGCCCGTGGAATGGGACTCTACACCTGGGATGACACCTTTAAAGGTAGTTTTAGTGGGTTTGTCCTCGAGGGGTCTATACCCATTTTGCGCATTGTATCCTGATAGAGCAGGTTCAGGCTGTTGCCACCGTCCATAAGGACTCGAGTGAGGTGAAATCCGTCGATGATGGGGTCAAGGACCAATGCGGCAGATCCGCCATGTCGGATACTAGTGGGGTGGTCCCTGCGATCGAAGGTGATCGGACAAGAGGACCATGGGTTGAACTTTGGGGCGACTGTCTCCATCGCATAGACGTCCCATAGTGCATGCTTCCGTTCCCTCTTGGTAATGTGGGTTGCGTATATCATGTTCACCGTTTTTACTTGTGGGGGGAACCTCTTCTATCCTTCCGTGTTCGGCGGTCGGGGCTCCTCCTCGTCGTCACTATGCAGCCCCTTGCCGTTGTTTTCGGCATTCGGTTTGCCGGCCTGCTTGAACACCCATCATTCTCTGTTGGTGTGATTGGCTGGCTTGTCGGGGGTGCCGTGAATTTGACACGAGCGATCGAGTATGCGGTCCAAACTGGACGGGCCTGGAGTACTTCTTTTGAATGGCTTTTTTCGCTGACCGGATTTAGAGCCACTGAATCCGGCATTGACTGCCGTATCTTCGGTGGTATCGCCGTTGTTACGGCGCTTGTGTCTGTTACAACGTGGTCTGCCGTTAGTATCTTTGGTATCTGAAGTGCCAAGATTCCTTGATGTGTTGTTGCTGCGAGCCAGCCAGCTATCCTCGCCCATGCAAAAGCGGGTCATGAGTGTCATGAGGGCTGTCATAGACTTCGTCTTCTCCTGGCCGAGGTGTCGGGTGAGCCACTCGTCATGGATGTTATGCTTAAATGCCGCTAAGGCCTCTGCATCCGGACAGTCAACAATTTGGTTTTTCTTAGTTAGGAACCATGTCTAGAATTGCCTGGCCGATTCCCCTGGCTGCTGAGTTATATGGCTCAAGTCATCAGCATCCGATGGTCACACATAAGTGCCCTGGAAGTTGTCAAGGAATGCATCTTCCAAATCCTCCCAATTGCCAACGGAGTCTGCTAGCAAGCTATTTAACCAATGCCGAGTTGGTCTTTTGAGTTTTAGTGGGAGGTACTTGATGGCATGTAGATCATCACCGCAAGCCATGTGGATGTGGAGGAGGAAATCCTTGATCCATACCGCGGGATCTGTTGTACCATCATATGATTCAATATCTACGGGTTTAAAACCCTCTGGGAATTCGTGATCCATTACTTCACCAGTGAAGCATAGGGGGTGTGTGGCGCCTCTGTGTCGGGCTATATCCGACGCAGTTCATATGAGTCTTGTCTGCTGTATTCGGCACGGCCGGATTTACTTTTATTGTATCCATCGTGACGGTCATCGTCCCACGTTGGTGTGCACCTCCGTGATCTGTAGATCGATCTTGCATGTTTTGCCTTGTTTTCCAATACGTCTCGCAGGTCCCGCGTGTTGCCCCGGGCCTTGGTATTTTTGTTTGAGTGGCGGCGGGGTGCAGGCTGAACTTTAGGCTGAAATGCCTCTCTGTCTCGGCCACGAGGTGGCCGATCAGCCGCATCGTACGCTGGTGATGTAGGTTTCAATGCTTCCTCCTCGAGTCGGGGTAGCAACCTGCGCTTTGGGTAACTCTTGGAGGGGCGTTCGAATTCGTATTCCTCGGCCGCAAGGACTTCAGTCCATCTGTCTGCTAGCAAATCTTGATCAGCTTGAAGTTGTTGTTGCTTTTTCTTCAGGCTATTTGTTGTGGCTATAAGCCGGCGCTTGAAGCGCTCCTGCTCGACGGGATCCTCAGGCACGATAAATTCTTCATCGCCGAGGCTCGCCTCGTCTTCTTGGAGGGGTCATCCTCCGTTGTCTTATCGTCATTGCCTTCTTTGGGGCATCCACCTGTTGGGGAACGTTGCAGAAAATTAAAATTTTTCCTACGGTTTCACCAAGATCCATCTATGAGTTCATCTAAGCAACGAGTCATGGGAGAGAGATTGCATCTACATACCACTTTGTAGATCGCGAGCAGAAGCGTTCAACGAACGGGGATGAGGTAGTCGTACACGACGTGATCCAAATCACCGGAGATCCTAGCACCGAAAGGACGGCACCTCCACGTTCAACACACGTACGGTCAGCGTAACATCTCCTTCTTCTTGATCCAGCAAGGCAAAGGAGAGGTTGGGGAAGATGGCTCCAGCAGCAGCACGACGGCGTGGTGATGGTGGAGTTGCAGTACTCCGGCAGGGCTTCGCCGAGCCCTACGGAGGAGGAGGAGATGTTGGAGAGGGAGAGGGAGGCGCCAGGAGCAAGGGTGCGCTGCCCCCCTCCCCTCCCCTCCCCTCCTTTATATAGCCCCTAAGGGGGGGGCGCCGGCCCTAGGAGATGCAATCTCCTAGGGGGGCGGCGGCCAAGGGGTGGGGCTTGCCCCCCAAGCAAGGGGGCGCCCCCCCCTCTTTGGGGTTTCCCCCCCTCTAGGCGCATGGGCCTCTAGGGGCTGGTTCCCCTTGGCCCATGTAGGCCAAGGCGCACCCCTAGAGCCCATGTGGCCCCCCGAGGCAGGTGGCCCCACCCGGTGGACCCCCCCGGGACCCTCCGGTGGTCCCGGTACAATACCGATAACCCCGAAACTTGTCCCGTTGGCCAAAACAGCACTTTCTATATATAATTCTTTACCTCCGGACCATCCCGAAACTCCTTGTGACGTCCGGGATCTCATTCGGGACTCCAAACAACATTCGGGTTACTGCATATACATATCTTCACAACCCTAGCGTCACCGAACCTTAAGTGTGTAGACCCTACGGGTTCGGGAGACATGCAGACATGACCAAGACGGCTCTCGGGCAATAACCAACAGCGGGATCTGGATATGCATGTTGGCTCCCACATGCTCCACGATGATCTCATCGGATGAACCACGATGTCGAGGATTCAATTAATCCCGTATACGATTCCCTTTGTCAATCGGTATTTTACTTGCCCGAGATTCGATCGTCGGTATCCCAATACCTCGTTCAATCTCGTTACCGGCAAGTCACTTTTCTCGTACCATAATGCATGATCCCGTGATCAAACACTTTGATCACATTGAGCTCATTATGATGATGCATTACCGAGAGGGCCCGGTGATACCTCTCCGTCAAGCGGAGTGACAAATCCCAGTCTTGATCCGTGTCAACCCAACAGACACTTTTAGAGATACCCGTAGTATACCTTTATAGTCACCCAGTTACGTTGTGACGTTTGGCACACCCAAAGCATTCCTACGGTATCCGGGAGTTACACGATCTCATGGTCTAAGGAAAGGATACTTGACATTGGAAAACTCTAGCAAACGAACTATGCGATCTTATGCTATGTTTAGGATTGGGTCTCGTCCATCACATCATTCTCCTAATGATGTGATCTCGTTATCAATGACATCCAATGTCCATAGTCAGGAAACCATGACTATCTGTCGATCAACGAGCTAGTCAACTAGAGGCTTACTAGGGACATATTGTTGTCTGTTATTCACACATGTATTACGATTTCCGGATAACACAATTATAGCACGAATAAAGACAATTATCATGAATAAGGAAATATAATAATAATGCCTTTATTATTGCCTCTAGGGCATATTTCCAACAGTCTCCCACTTGCACTAGAGTCAATAATCTAGTTACATTGTGATGAATCGAACACCCATAGAGTTCTGGTGCTGATCATGTTTTGCCTTAGGGAGAGGTTTAGTCAACGGATCGGCGACATTCAGATCCGTGTGCACTTTACAAATTTCTATGTCTCCATCTTGAACATTTTCACGAATGGAGTTGAAGCGACGCTTGATGTGCCTGGTCTTCTTGTGAAACCTGGGCTCCTTGGCAAGTGCAATAGCTCCAGTGTTGTCACAGAAGAGTTTGATTGGCCCCGACGCATTGGGTATGACTCCGAGGTCGGTGATGAACTCCTTCACCCAAATTGCTTCATGTGCTGCCTCCGAGGCTGTCATGTACTCCGCTTCACATGTAGATCCCGCCACAACGCTCTGCTTGCAACTGCACCAGCTTACTGCCCCACCATTCAAAATATACATGTATCCGGTTTGTGACTTAGAGTCATCCAGATCTGTGTCAAAGCTAGCGTCGACGTAACCCTTTACGACGAGCTCTTCGTCACCTCCATAAACGAGAAACATTTCCTTAGTCCTTTTCAGGTACTTCAGGATATTCTTGACCGCTGTCCAGTGTTCCTTGCCGGGATTACTTTGGTACCTTCCTACCAAACTTACGGCAAGGTTTACATCAGGTCTGGTACACAGCATGGCATACATAATAGAACCTATGGCTGAGGCATAGGGGATGACACTCATCTCTTCTATATCTTCTGCCGTGGTCGGACATTGAGCTGAGCTCAATTTCACACCTTGTAACACAGGTAAGAACCCCTTCTTAGATTGATCCAGATTGAACTTCTTCAATATCTTATCAAGGTATGTGCTTTGTGAAAGACCTATGAGGCGTCTTGATCTATCTCTATAGATCTTGATGCCTAATATATAAGCAGCTTCTCCAAGGTCCTTCATTGAAAAACTTTTATTCAAGTATGAGAAATGCTACAGAGCTCCCACTCACTTTCTTGTAAACGCAGGCTTCTCCATAAGTCTGCGTAAACCCAAACGCTTTGATCATCTCATCAAAGCGAATGTTCCAACTCCAAGATGCTTGCACCAACCCATAAATCGAGCGTTGGAGCTTGCACACCTTGTCAGCATTCTTAGGATCGACAAAACCTTCCGGCTGCATCATATACAATTCTTCCTTAAGGAAACCATTAAGGAATGCCGTTTTGACGTCCATTTGCCATATTTCATAATCGTAGAATGCGGCAATTGCTAACATGATTCGGACGGACTTCAGCTTCGCTACCGGTGAGAAAGTCTCATCGTAGTCAACCCCTTGAACTTGTCGATAACCCTTAGCGACAAGCCGAGCTTTATAGATGGTCACATTACCATCCGCGTCTGTCTTCTTCTTAAAGATCCATTTATTTTCTATGGCTCGCCGCTCAACGGGCAAGTCAGTCAAAGTCCATACTTCGTTTTCATACATGGATCCTATCTCGGATTTCATGGCTTCTAGCCATTTGTCGGAATCCGGGCCCGCCATTGCTTCCTCATAGTTCGATGGTTCACCGTTGTCTAACAACATGATTTCCAAGACAGGGTTGCCGTACCACTCTGGTGCGGAACGTGTCCTTGTGGACCTTCGAATTTCAGTAGGAGCTTGATTAGAAGTATCTTGATCATCATCATTAATTTCCTCTCTAGTCGGTGCAGGCACCTCAGAAACGTTTTCTTGAGTTTCGCCATTCTCCGGTTCAAGAGGTAACACTTCATCAAGTTCTACTTTCCTCCCACTTACTTCTTTCGAGAGAAACTCTTTCTCTAGAAAGGATCCATTCTTGGCAACAAAGATCTTGCCTTCGGATCTGAGGTAGAAGGTATACCCAATAGATTCTTTAGGGTATCCTATGAATACGCATTTTTCCGACTTGGGTTCGAGCTTTTCAGGTTGAAGTTTCTTGACATAAGCATCGCATCCCCAAACTTTTAGAAATGATAGCTTAGGTTTCTTCCCAAACCATAATTCATACGGTGTCGTCTCAACGGATTTCGACGGAGCCCTATTTAAAGTGAATGCAGCAGTCTCTAAAGCATAGCCCCAAAAAGATAGCGGTAAATCGGTAAGAGACATCATAGATCGCACCATATCTAATAGAGTGCGATTACGACGTTCGGACACACCATTACGCTGAGGTGTTCCAGGCGGCGTGAGTTGTGAAACTATTCCACATTTTCTTAAGTGTGTGCCAAATTCGTGACTCAAGTATTCTCCTCCACGATCTGATCGTAGAAACTTGATCTTTCTATCACGTTGATTTTCAACCTCGCTCTGAAATTCCTTGAACTTTTCAAAGGTCTCAGACTTGTGTTTCATTAAGTAGATATACCCATATCTACTCAAGTCATCAGTGAGGGTGAGAACATAACGATAGCCACCGCGAGCCTCAACACTCATTGGACCGCACACATCGGTATGTATGATTTCCAATAAATTGGTTGCTCGCTCCATTGTTCCTGAGAACGGAGTCTTGGTCATTTTACCCATGAGGCATGGTTCGCACGTGTCAAATGATTCATAATCAAGAGACTCTAAAAGTCCATCTGCATGGAGCTTCTTCATGCGTTTGACACCTATGTGACCAAGGCGGCAGTGCCACAAATATGTGGGACTATTGTTATCAACTTTAACTCTTTTGGTATTCACACTATGAATATGTGTATCATCACGTACGAGATTCATTAAGAATAAACCATTAACCATCGGAGCATGACCATAAAACATATCTCTCATATAAATAGAACAACCATTATTCTCGGATTTAAATGAGTAGCCATCTCGAATTAAACGAGATCCAGACACAATGTTCATGCTCAAACTTGGCACTAAATAACAATTATTGAGGTTTAAAACTAATCCCGTAGGTAAATGTAGAGGTAGCGTGCCGACGGCGATCACATCGACCTTGGAACCATTCTCGACGCGCATCGTCACCTCGTCCTTCGCCAGTCTCCGTTTATTCCGCAGCTCCTGCTTTGAGTTACAAATGTGAGCTACTATGAGTACTGGTAAGGTACACATCAATTACATATATATCACATATACCTTTTGTTTTGTCGGCCTTCTTGTCCGCTAAGTATTTGAGGCAGTTCCGCTTCCAATGACCACTTCCCTTGTAATAAAAACACTCAGTCTTGGGCTTGGGTCCATTCTTTGGCTTCTTCCCGGCAACTTGCTTACCGGGCGCGGCAACTTCCTTGCCGTCCTTCTTGAAATTCTTTTTACCCTTGCCCTTCTTGAACTTAGTGGTTTATTCACCATCAACACTTGATGTTCCTTCTTGATTTCTACCTCTGCTGATTTCAGCATAGCATATACCTCAGGAATGGTCTTTACCATCCCCTGCATGTTGTAGTTCATCACAAAGCTCTTGTAGCTAGGTGGAAGCGACTGGAGGATTCTGTCAATGACCGCTTCATCCGGGATATTAACTTCCAGTTGAGTCAAGCGGTTGTGCAACCCAGACATCTTGAGTATGTGTTCACTGACAGAGCTATTTTCCTCCATCTTACAGCTAAAGAATTTGTCGGAGACTTCATATCTCTTGACCCGGGCATGAGCTTGGAAAACCATTTTCAGCTCTTCGAACATCTCATATGCTCCATGTCTCTCAAAACGCTTTTGGAGCCCCGGCTCTAAGCTGTAAAGCATGCCGCACTGAACGAGGGAGTAATCATCGGAGCGTGACTGCCAAGCGTTCATAACGTCTTGTTCTGCAGGGAGAATAGGTGCGTCACCCAGCGGTGCTCGTAGGACATAATCTTTCTTGGCAGCTATGAGGATGATCCTCAGGTTCCGGACCCAGTCCGTATAGTTGCTGCCATCGTCTTTCAGCTTGGTTTTCTCTAGGAACGCGTTGAAGTTGAGGAATACGTTGGTCATTTGATCTACAAGACATATTGTAAATATTTTAGACTAAGTTCATGATAATAAAGTTCATCTAATCAAATTATTTAATGAACTCCCACTTAGATAGACATCCCTCTTCTAGTCATCTAAGTATTACATGATCTGAGTCAACTAGGCCGTGTCCGATCATCACGTGAGACGGACTAGTCAACATCGGTGAACATCTTCATGTTGATCGTATCTTCTATACGACTCATGCTCGACCTTTCGGTCTTCTGTGTTCCGAGGCCATGTCTGTACATGCTAGGCTCATCAAGTCAACCTAAGTGTTTGCATGTGTAAATCTGTCTTACACCCGTTGTATGTGAACGTTAGAATCTATCACACCCGATCATCACGTGATGCTTCGAAACAACGAACTGTCGCAACGGTGCACAGTTAGGGGGAACACTTCTTGAAATTATTATGAGGGATCATCTTATTTACTACCGTCGTTCTAAGTAAACAAGATGCAAAACATGATAAACATCACATGCAATCAAATAATAAACGTGACATGATATGGCCAATATCACATAGCTCCTTTGATCTCCATCTTGGGGCTCCATGATCATCTTGTCACCAGCTTGACACCATGATCTCCATCATCATGATCTCCATCATCGTGTCTCCATGAAGTTGCTCGCCAACTATTACTTCTACTACTATGGCTAACGCGTTTAGAAATAAAGTAAAGTAATTTACATGGCGTTTCTCAATGACACGCAGGTCATACAAAAATAAAGACAACTCCTATGGCTCCTGCCGGTTGTCATACTCATCGACATGCAAGTCGTGATTCCTATTACAATGGCATGAACATCTCATACATCACATATAGATCATTCATCATTCATCACAACTTTGGCCATATCATATCACAAAGCACTTGCTGCAAAAACAAGTTAGACGTCCTCTAATTGTTGTTGCAAGTTTTACGTGGCTGAATTAGGGTTCTAGCAAGAACGTTTTCTTACCTACGTGAAAGCCACAACGTGATTTGTCAACTTCTATTTACCCTTCATAAGGACCCTTTTCATCGAATCCGCTCCAACTAAAGTGGGAGAGACAGACACCCGCCAGCCACCTTATGCAACTAGTGCATGTTAGTCGGTGGAACCGGTCTCACGTAAGCGTACGTGTAAGGTTGGTCCGGGCCGCTTCATCCCACAATACCGCTGAAGCAAGATAAGACTAGTAGCGGCAAGAAAGTTGACAACATCTACGCCCACAACAAATTGTGTTCTACTCGTGCAATAGAGAACTACGCATAGACCTAGCTCATGATGCCACTGTTGGGGAACGTTGCAGGAAATTAAATTTTTTCTTACGGTTTCACCAAGATCCATCTATGAGTTCATCTAAGCAACGAGTCATGGGAGAGAGATTGCATCTACATACCACTTTGTAGATCGCGAGCGGAAGCGTTCAACGAACGGGGATGAGGTAGTCGTACACGACGTGATCCAAATCACCGGAGATCCTAGCACCGAAAGGACGGCACCTCCGCGTTCAACACACGTATGGTCAGCGTAACGTCTCCTTCTTCTTGATCCAGCAAGGCCAAGGAGAGGTTGGGGAAGATGGCTCTAGCAGCAGCACGACGGCGTGGTGATGGTGGAGTTGCAGTACTCCGGTAGGGCTTCGCCGAGCCCTACGGACGAGGAGGAGATGTTGGAGAGGGAGAGGGAGGCGCCAGGAGCAAGGGTGCGCTGCCCCCTGAAGGAAATATGCCCTAGAGGCAATAATAAAGTTATTATTTATTTCCTTATATCATGATAAATGTTTATTATTCATGCTAGAATTGTATTAACTGGAAACATAATACATGTGTGAATACATAGACAAACAGAGTGTCACTAGTATGCCTCTACTTGACTAGCTCATTAATCAAAGATGGTTATGTTTCCTAGCCATGAACAAAGAGTTGTTATTTGATTAACGAGATCACATCATTAGTTGAATGATCTGATTGACATGACCCATTACATTAGCATAGCACCCGATCGTTTAGTATGTTGCTATTGCTTTTATCCATGACTTATACATGTTCCTTCAACTATGAGAATATGCAACTCCCATTTACCGTAGGGACACTTTGTGTGCTACCAAACGTCACAACGTAACTGGGTGATTATAAAGGTGCTCTACAAGTGTCTCCGAAGGTACATGTTGAGTTGGCATATTTCGAGATTAGGATTTGTCACTCTGATTGTCGGAGAGGTATCTCAGGACCTTCTCGGTAATGCACATCACATAAAGCCTTGCAAGCATTGCAACCAATGAGTTAGTTGCGAGATGATGTATTACAGAACGAGAAAAGAGACTTGCCGGTAACGAGATTGAACTAGGTATTGGATACCGACGATCGAATCTCGGGCAAGTAACATACCGATGACAAAGGGAACAACGTATGTTGTTATGCGGTCTGACCGATAAAGATCTTCGTAGAATATGTAGGAGCCAATATGGGCATCCAGGTCCCGCTATTGGTTATTGACCTGAGACGTGTCTCGGTCATGTCTACATTGTTCTCGAACCGTAGGGTCCGCACGCTTAACGTTACGATGACAGTTATTATGAGTTTATGCATTTTGATGTACCGAAGGAGTTCGGAGTCCCGGATGTGATCACGGACGTGACGAGGAGTCTCGAAATGGTCGAGACATAAAGAATTATATATTGGAAGCCTATGTTTGGACATCGGATGCATTCCAGGTGAAATCAGGATTTTACCGGAATACCGGGAGGGTTACCGGAACCCCCCGGGAGCATAATGGGCCAACATGGGCCTTGGAGGAAAGGTGAGAGGGCAGCCCTAGGGGCTGCGCGCCTCCCCCCCTTCCCTAGTCCTATTAGGACTAGGAGAAGTGGGGCGCCCCCTCTCTCTCTCTCTCCCCCTTGGAGCAATCCTAGTCCAACTAGGATTGGGGGGGGGAATCCTACTCCCAGAGGGAGTAGGACTCTCCTGGCGCACCAAACCTGGCCGGCCAGCCCCTCCCCCTTGGATCCTTTATATACGGGGGCAGGGGGCACCCCAAAGACACACAAGTTGATCTACGGATCGTTCCTTAGCCGTGTGCGGTGCCCCCTTCCACCAAATTCCACCTCGATTATATCGTTGCAGTGCTTAGGCGAAGCCCTGCGCCGGTAACACATCAAGATCGTCACCACGCCGTCGTGCTGACGGAGCTCTTCCCCGACGCTTTGCTGGATCGGAGCCCGGGGATCGTCATCGAGCTGAACGTGTGCCAAGAACTCGGAGGTGCCGGAGTAACGGTGCTGTGATCGGTTGGATCGCGAGGAGAACGTACGACTACTTCCTCTACGTTGTGTCAACGCTTCCGCTTCGGTCTACGAGGGTATGTAGACAAACACTCTCCCCTCTCGTTGCTATGCATCACCATGATCTTGCGTGTGCGTAGGAAAATTTTTGAATTTACTGCGTTCCCCAGCAGTGGTATCAGAGCCAGGTTTTATGGTTTGATGTTATTTGCACGAGTAGAACACAAGTGAGTTGTGGGCGATACAAGTCATACTGCCTACCAGCATGTCATACTTTGGTTCAGCGGTATTGTTGGATGAGACGATCCGGACCAACCTTACGCGTACGCTTACGCGAGACCGGTTCCCTCGACGTGCTTTGCACAGAGATGGCTTGCGGAAGACTGTCTCTCCAACTTTAGTTGAACCGAGTGTGGCTACGCCCGGTCCTTGAGAAGGTTAAAACGGAGTCTATTTGACAAACTATCGTTGTGGTTTTGATGCGTAGGTAAGATGAGTTCTTGCTTAAAGCCCGTAGCAGCCACGTAAAACTTGCAACAACAAAGTAGAGAACGTCTAACTTGTTTTTGCAGGGCATGTTGTGATGTGATATGGTCAAGACGTGATGCTAAATTTTATTGTATGAGATGATCATGTTTTGTAACCGAGTTAACGGCAACTGGCAGGAGCCATATGGTTGTCGCTTTATTGTATGCAATGCAAACGCGATGTAATGCTTTACTTTATTACTAAGCGGTAGTGATAGTCGTAGAAGCATAAGATTGGCGAGACGACAACGATACTACGATGAAGATCAAGGTGTCGCGCCGGTGACGAAGGTGATCATGACGGTGCTTCGAAGATGGAGATCACAAGCACAAGATGATGATGGCCATATCTTATCACTTATATTGATTGCATGTGATGTTTATCCTTTTATGCATCTTATCTTGCTTTGATTGACGGTAGCATTATAAGATGATCTCTCACTAAATTATCAAGAAGTGTTCTCCCTGAGTATGCACCGTTGCGAAAGTTCTTCGTGCTGAGACACCACGTGATGATCGGGTGTGATAGGCTCTACGTTCAAATACAACGGGTGCAAAACAGTTGCACACGCGGAATACTCAGGTTTAACTTGACGAGCCTAGCATATACAGATATGGCCTCGGAACACAGAGACCGAAAGGTCGAGCGTGAATCATATAGTAGATATGATCAACATAATGATGTTCACCATTGAAACTACTCCATCTCACGTGATGATCGGACATGGTTTAGTTGATTTGGATCACGTGATCACTTAGAGGATTAGAGAGATGTCTATCTAAGTGGGAGTTCTTAAGTAATATGATTAATTGAACTTTAATTTATCATGAACTTAGTCCTGGTAGTATTAGCATATCTATGTTGTAGATCAATAGCTCGCATTGTTGCTTCCCTGTGTTTATTTTGATATGTTCCTAGAGAAAATTGTGTTGAAAAATGTTAGTAGCAATGATGCGGACTGGATCCGTGATCTGAGGTTTATCCTCATTGCTGCACAGAAGAATTATGTCCTTGATGCACCGCTAGGTGACGGACCTATTGCAGGAGCAGATGCAGACGTTATGAACGTTATGCTAGCTCAATATGATGACTACTTAATAGTTTAGTGAACCATGCTTAAACGGCTTAGAATCGGGACTTCAAAGACGTTTTTGAACGTCATGGACCATATGAGATGTTCCAGGAGTTGAAGTTAATATTTCAAGCAAATACCCGAGTTGAGAGATATGAAGTCTCCAACAAGTTCTATAGCTAAAAGATGGAGGAGAATCGCTCAACTAGTGAGCATGTGCTCAGATTGTCTGGGTACTACAATCGCTTGAATCAAGTGGGAGTTAATCTTCCAGATAAGAAAGTGATTGACAGAATTCTCTAGTCACCATCACCAAGTTAGTAGAACTTCGTGATGAACTATAATATGCAAGGTATAACGGAAAATATTCCCAAGCTCTTCGCGATGCTAAAATCAGCGAAGGTAGAAATCAAAGAAAAACATCAAGTGTTGATGGTTGACAAGATCACTAGTTTCAATGAAAGGGCAAAAGGAAAGAAGGGGAACTTCAAGAAGAACGGCAAGCAAGTTGCTGCTCAAGTGAAAAAGCCCAAGTATGGTCCTAAGCCTGAGACTAAGTGCTTCTACTGCAAAGGGACTGGTCACTGGAAGCGGAACTACCCAAAGTGATTGGCGGATAAGAAGGATGGCAAAGTGAACATAAGTATATTTGATATACATGTTATTGATGTGTACTTTACTAGTGTTCATAGCAACCCCTTAGTATTTGGTACTAGTTCAGTTGCTAAAATTTAGTAACTCGAAACGGGAGTTGCAGAATGAACAAAGACTAGTTAAAGGACAAGGTGACGATGTGTGTTGGAAGTGGTTCCAAGATTGATATGATCATCATCACACACTCCCTATACTTTCGGGATTAGTGTTGAAACTAAATAAGTGTTATTTGGTGCTTGCGTTGAGCATGAATATGATTTGATCATGTTAATTGCAAAACAGTTATTCATTTAAGTTAGAGAACAATTGTTGTTCTGTTTACATGAATAAAACCTTCTATGGTCATACACACCAATGAAAATAGTTCATTGGATCTCGATCGCAGTGATACACATATTCATGATATTGAAACCAAAAGGATGCGAAGTTAATAATGATAGTGCAACCTATTTGTGGCACTGCCGTTTAGGTCATATTGGTGTAAAGCGCATGAAGAAACTCCATGCTGATGGGATTTTGGAATCACTTGATTATGAATCACTTGATGCTTGCGAACCATGCCTCTTGGGCAAGATGACTAAAAACGCCGTTCTCCGGAACAATGGAGCAAGCAACAGATTTGTTGGAAATCATACATACTGATGTATATGATCCGATGAATATTAAGGCTCGCGACAAGTATCATTATTTTCTAAACTTCACGGATGATTTGAGCAGATATGGGTATATCTACTTAATGAAACATAAGTCTGAAACGTTTGAAAAGTTCAAAGAATTTCAGAGTGAAGTGGATAATCATCGTAACAAGAAAATGAAAAGTTTCTACGATATGATCGCAGAGGTAAAATATTTGAGTTACGAGTTTTGGCCTTCAGTTAAAACAATGTGGAATAGTTTCACAAACTCATGCCACCTGGAACACCGCAGCATAATGGTGCGTCCGAACGTCATAACCGTACTTTATTAGATATAGTACAATCTATGATGTTTCTTACCGATTTACCAATATCGTTTTGGGATCATGCATTAGAGACAGCTGCATTCACGTTTAATAGGGCACCATCTAAATCCGTTGAGATGACACCGTATGAACTATGGTTTAGCAATAAACCTAAGCTGTCGTTTCTTAAAGTTTGGAGTTGCGATGCTTATGTGAAAAAGTTTCATCCTGATAAGCTCGAACCCAAATCGGAGAAATGCGTCTTCATGGAATACCCAAAGGAAAATGTTGGGTACACCTTCTATCACAGATCCAAAGGCAAAATCGTTGCTTAAGAATGGATCCTTTCTAGAGAAGAAGTTTCTCTCGAAAGAAGTGAGTGGGAGGAAAGTAGAAAACTTGATAAGGTAATTATACCTTCTCCCTTATTGGAAAGTAGTTCATCACAGAAATCTGTTCTTGTGACTACTACACCAATTAGTAAGGAAGCTAATGATAATGATCATATAACTTCAAGATCAAGTTACTACCGAATCTCGTAAGTAAACCAGAGTGAGATCCGCACCAGAGTGGTACGGTAATCCTGTTCTGGAAGTCATGTTACTAGACCATGATGAACTTGCAAACTATGAGGAAGCGATGATGAGCCCAGATTCCGCGAAATGGTTAGAGGCCATGAAATCTGAGATATGATCCATGTATGAGAACAAAGTATGGACTTTGATGGATTTGCCCTATGATCGGCAAGCCAAAGAAAATAAATGGATCTTGAAGAGGAAGACGGACACTGACAGTAGTGTTACTATCTACAAAGCTAGAATTGTCGCAAAAAGGTTTTCGACAAGTTCAAGGTGTTGACTACGATGAGAGTTTCTCACTCGTATCTATGCTTAAGTCTGTCCGAATCATGTTAGCAATTGCCGCATTTTATGAAATCCGGCAAATGGATAAACAAAACTAAATTCCTTAATGGATTTATTAAAGAAAAGTTGTATACGATGCAACTAGAAGGTTTTGTCGATCCTGAAGGTGTTAACAAAATATGCAAGCTCCAGCGATCCATCTATGGACTGGTGCAAGCATCTCGGAGTTGGAATATACGCTTTGATAAATTGATCAAAGCATATAGTTTTATACAGACTTGCGGTGAAGCCTGTATTTACAAGAAAGTGAGTGGGAGCTCTGTAGCATTTCTGATATTATATGTGGATGACATATTACTGATCGGAAATAATATAGAATTTCTAGATAGCATAAAGGGATACTTGAATAAGAGTTTTTTAATGAAAGACCTCGGTGAAGCTGCTTACATATTGAGCATCAAGATCTATAGAGATAGATCAAGACGCTTGATAAGTTTTTCAATAAGTACATACCTTGGAAAAATTTTGAAGTAGTTAAAAATGGAACAGTCAAAGAAAGAGTTCTTGCCTGTATTACAAGGTGTGAAATTGAGTAAGACTCAAAGCCCGACCACGGCAGATGATAGAAAGAGAATGAAAGTCATTCCCTATGCTTTGGCTATAGGTTCTATAAAGTATGCCATCCTGTGTACCAGACCTATTGTATACCCTACCCTGAGATTGGCACGGGAGTACAATAGTGATCTAGGAGTAGATCACTGGACGGCGGTCAAAACTATCCTTAGTGGAATAAGGATATGTTTCTCGATTATGGAGGTGACAAAAAGGTTCGTCGTAAAGAGTTACGTTGATGCAAGTTTTGACACTGATCCAGATGACTCTAAAGTATCAATTTGGATACATATTGAAAGTGGGAGCAATTAGCTAGAGTAGCTCCATGCAGAGCATTGTTGACATAGAAATTTGCAAAGTACATGCGGATCTGAATGTAGCAGACCCGTTGACTAAAGATTCTCTCACAAGCAAAACATGATCACACCATAGTACTCTTTGGGTGTTAATCACATAGCGATGTGAACTAGATTACTGAATCTAGTAAACCCTTTGGGTGTTGGTCACATATCGATGTGAACTATGGGTGTTAATCACATGGTAATGTGAACTATTGCTGATAAATCACATGGCGATGTGAACTAGATTATTGACTCTAGTGCAAGTGGGAGACTGAAGGAAATATGCCCTAGAGGCAATAATAAAGTTATTATTTATTTCCTTATATCATGATAAATGTTTATTATTCATGCTAGAATTGTATTAACTGGAAACATAATACATGTGTGAATACATAGACAAACAGAGTGTCACTAGTATGCCTCTACTTGACTAGCTCATTAATCAAAGATGGTTATGTTTCCTAGCCATGAACAAAGAGTTGTTATTTGATTAACGAGATCACATCATTAGTTGAATGATCTGATTGACATGACCCATTACATTAGCATAGCACCCGATCGTTTAGTATGTTGCTATTGCTTTTATCCATGACTTATACATGTTCCTTCAACTATGAGAATATGCAACTCCCATTTACCGTAGGGACACTTTGTGTGCTACCAAACGTCACAACGTAACTGGGTGATTATAAAGGTGCTCTACAAGTGTCTCCGAAGGTACATGTTGAGTTGGCATATTTCGAGATTAGGATTTGTCACTCCGATTGTCGGAGAGGTATCTCAGGACCTTCTCGGTAATGCACATCACATAAAGCCTTGCAAGCATTGCAACCAATGAGTTAGTTGCGAGATGATGTATTACAGAACGAGAAAAGAGACTTGCCGGTAACGAGATTGAACTAGGTATTGGATACCGACGATCGAATCTCGGGCAAGTAACATACCGATGACAAAGGGAACAACGTATGTTGTTATGTGGTCTGACCGATAAAGATCTTCGTAGAATATGTAGGAGCCAATATGGGCATCCAGGTCCCGCTATTGGTTATTGACCTGAGACGTGTCTCGGTCATGTCTACATTGTTCTCGAACCGTAGGGTCCGCACGCTTAACGTTACGATGACAGTTATTATGAGTTTATGCATTTTGATGTACCGAAGGAGTTCGGAGTCCCGGATGTGATCACGGACGTGACGAGGAGTCTCGAAATGGTCGAGACATAAAGAATTATATATTGGAAGCCTATGTTTGGACATCGGATGCATTCCAGGTGAAATCAGGATTTTACCGGAATACCGGGAGGGTTACCGGAACCCCCCGGGAGCATAATGGGCCAACATGGGCCTTGGAGGAAAGGTGAGAGGGCAGCCCTAGGGGCTGCGCGCCTCCCCCCCTTCCCTAGTCCTATTAGGACTAGGGGAAGTGGGGCGCCCCCCCTCTCTCTCTCCCCCTTGGAGCAATCCTAGTCCAACTAGGATTGGGGGGGGGAATCCTACTCCCAGAGGGAGTAGGACTCTCCTGGCGCACCAAACCTGGCCGGCCAGCCCCTCCCCCTTGGATCCTTTATATACGGGGGCAGGGGGCACCCCAAAGACACACAAGTTGATCTACGGATCGTTCCTTAGCCGTGTGCGGTGCCCCCTTCCACCAAATTCCACCTCGATTATATCGTTGCAGTGCTTAGGCGAAGCCCTGCGCCGGTAACACATCAAGATCGTCACCACGCCGTCGTGCTGACGGAGCTCTTCCCCGACGCTTTGCTGGATCGGAGCCCGGGGATCGTCATCGAGCTGAACGTGTGCCAAGAACTCGGAGGTGCCGGAGTAACGGTGCTGTGATCGGTTGGATCGCGAGGAGAACGTATGACTACTTCCTCTACGTACGACTACTTCCTCTATGTTGTGTCAACGCTTCCGCTTCGGTCTACGAGGGTACGTAGACAAACACTCTCCCCTCTCGTTGCTATGCATCACCATGATCTTGCGTGTGCGTAGGAAAATTTTTGAATTTACTGCGTTCCCCAACACCCCCCTCCCCTCCCCTCCTTTATATAGCCCCTAGGGGGGCGCTGGCCCTAGGAGATGCAATCTCCTAGGGGGGCGGCGGCCAAGGGGTGGGGCTTGCCCCCCAAGCAAGGGGGCGCCCCCCCCCCCCCCCTCTTTAGGGTTCCCCCCCCCCCTCTAGGCACATGGGCCTCTAGGGGCTGGTTCCCCTTGGCCCATGTAGGCCAAGGCGCACCCCTAGAGCCCATGTGGCCCCCCGAGGCAGGTGGCCCCACCCGGTGGACCCCCCGGGACCCTCCGGTGGTCCCGGTACAATATCGATAACCCCGAAACTTGTCCCGATGGCCAAAACAGCACTTTCTATATATAATTCTTTACCTCCGGACCATCCTGAAACTCCTCGTGACGTCCGGGATCTCATCCAGGACTCCGAACAACATTCGGGTTACTGCATATACATATCTTCACAACCCTAGCGTCACCGAACCTTAAGTGTGTAGACCCTACGGGTTCGGGAGACATGCAGACATGACCGAGACGGCTCTCGGGCAATAACCAACAGCGGGATCTGGATACCCATGTTGGCTCCCACATGCTCCACGATGATCTCATCGGATGAACCACGATGTCGAGGATTCAATTAATCCCGTATACGATTCCCTTTGTCAATCGGTATTTTACTTGCCCGAGATTCGATCGTCGGTATCCCAATACCTCGTTCAATCTCGTTACCGGCAAGTCACTTTTCTCGTACCGTAATGCATGATCCCGTGATCAAACACTTTGATCACATTGATCTCATTATGATGATGCATTACCGAGAGGGCCCGGTGATACCTCTCCGTCAAGCGGAGTGACAAATCCCAGTCTCGATCCGTGTCAACCCAACAGACACTTTCAGAGATACCCGTAGTATACCTTTATAGTCACCCAGTTACGTTGTGACGTTTGGCACACCCAAAGCATTCCTACGGTATCCGGGAGTTACACGATCTCATGGTCTAAGGAAAGGATACTTGACATTGGAAAACTCTAGCAAACGAACTATGCGATCTTATGCTATGTTTAGGATTGGGTCTCGTCCATCACATCATTCTCCTAATGATGTGTTCTCGTTATCAATGGCATCCAATGTCCATAGTCAGGAAACCATGACTATCTGTCGATCAACGAGCTAGTCAACTAGAGGCTTACTAGGGACATATTGTTGTCTGTTATTCACACATGTATTACGATTTCCGGATAACACAATTATAGCACGAATAAAGACAATTATCATGAATAAGGAAATATAATAATAATGCCTTTATTATTGCCTCTAGGGCATATTTCCAACACCACCATGTATATATCATATGATGAGGTGGCGGCCCAGCGCCCTGTGGGCGGTGGTTCCTGTTCGTCTCCTGCATTGTCGTCCATACCGTCGATGTCTTCGGAGTCGAAGTCGAGCATGTCGGTTAAATCGTCGACATGGCTACTAAGTGGGTGGTGGGTGGGGGGCGAATTTCTTCGTCGTCCGCATCCCATTCTAGCCGGACATAGTTCGGCCAAGGTTCTCCTGACAAGGAGAGAGACCTTAATGAACTTAGCACATCACCAAAAGGCGAGTGCTGAAAGATATCCGCAGAGGTAAACTCCATGATCGGTGCCCAATTGAATTCGATAGGCATGGACGCAGGCAGCTCGGAGCCCGTGGCCAGGGACGAATCCAATGGTTCGGCAACACGGCTCTCGTAAGGGGCGAAGTCAGTATTCGGCTCTATCGCCATTGAGAGTGCGGCCTCCATGGCGGGGTCTATCCACCCGTCCTCGGATGGCGCGATTTGCTCCGGATTGAGGGCCGGAGTAGTTGCAGGTGTGATCTCCCGAACATTGTCCGGTGGCAGAGTTACGTCATGCTCGTCATGATTGTGCGACGCACCCGACATGGGTTCGAATCCGTCGAAGATCAAGTCTCTGCGGATGTCGGCAGTATAGTTCAAGTTTCCGAACCTGACCTGATGGCCAGGGGCGTAGCTCTCGATCTGCTCCAGATGGCCAAGCGAGTTGGCCCGCAGTGCGAAGCCGCCGAATACGAAGATCTGTCCGGGGAGGAAAACCTCACCCTGGATCGCATCGTTGCCGATGATTGAAGGAGCCATCAAGCCTTACGGTGACATCACAATGGAACTCTCAATGAAAGCACCAATGTCGGTGTCAAAACCGGCGGATCTTGGGTAGGGGGTCCCGAACTGTGCGTCTAAGGCGGATGGTAACAGGAGGTAGGGGACACAATGTTTACCCAGGTTCGGGCCCTCTCGATGGAGGTAATACCCTACTTCCTGCTTGATTGATCTTGATGATATGAGTATTACAAGAGTTGAAATACCATGAGATCATAGAGGCTAAACCCTAGAAGCTAGCCTATGGTATGGTTGTTGTTGTCCTACGGACTAAACCCTCCGGTTTATATAGACACCGGAGGGGGCTAGGGTTACACAGAGTCGGTTACAGGAGGAGATCTACATATCTGTATTGCCAAGCTTGCCTTCCATGCCAGGGAGAGTCCCATACGGACACGGGTCGAAGTCTTCAATCTAGTATCTTCATAGTCCAACAGTCCGGCTGAAGTATATAGTCCGGCCGTCCGAGGACCCCCAAATCCAGGACTCCCTCAGGCACAACCCACCAGGGTGCGCCAGGAGGCCCAGGCGCGCCCTGGTGGGTTGTGCCCACCTCGGGTGCCCCCGGACCGCCTCTTTGCTCTATAAATACCCCAAAAATACCAGAACCCTAGGGGAGTCGACGAAATATTCATCTAGCCGCCGCAGAGTCTAGAACCACCAGATCCAATCTAGATACCATATCGTATGGGGTTAACCACCTCCATTGGTGCCTCTCCGATGATGCGTGAGTAGTTCCTTATAGACCTTCGAGTCCGTAGTTAGTAGCTAGATGGCTTTATCTCTCTCGTTGAATTCTCAATACAATGGTCTCTTGGAGATCCATTTGATGTAACTCTTTTTGCGGTGTGTTTGTTGGGACCTGATGAACTTCGAGTTTATGATCAGTCATATCTTTTTATATCCATGAAAGTTATTTGAGTTTCTTTGATCTCTTATATGCATGATCTCTTATAGACTCGTATTTCTTCTCCGATATTTGGGTTTTGTTTGGCCAACTCGATCTATTTATCTTGCAATGGGAAGAGGTCCCGGTAGTGGGTTCGATCTTACGGTGCTCGATCCCAGTGACAGAAAGGGAACCGACACGTATGTATCGTTGCTACTAAGGATAAAAAGACGGGATCTATATCTACTGCCATATAGATAAACGGATCTTGTCAACATCATGTCATCGTTCTTATTGCATTACTCCGTTTTTCCATGAACTTAATACACTAGATGCATGCTGGATAGAGGTCGATGTGTGGAGTAATAGTAGTAGATGCAGGCAGGAGTTGGTCTACTAATCTTGGACGTGATGCCTATGTAATGATCATTGCCTGGATATCGTCATAAGTATTTGAAGTTCTATCAATTGCCCAACAGTAATTTGTTTACCCATCGCTTGCGATCTATTTTTCCTTTGCATTTTGATTCAGATCTATTAAACAAAAAAAATACTTTGTTGCAATTTATTTTATTTGTGATCTATTTATTCAATCTATTACAACTTTTTCCCGTCAACACACAATTTCTGGCGCCGTACCCCGAAAGGGATTGACAACCCCTTTAACACGTCGGCTTGCGAGGTGTTGTTATTTGTGTGCAGGGGTTATTTACGTTGTGTTGCTTGGTTATCCTACTGGTTCGATAACCTTGGTTGCATTTCTGAGGGAAATACCTACTGCCGTTGTGCTGCATCATCCCTTCCTCTTTGGGGAAATACCGACGTAGCTTCAAGCGACATCAAAAGGAATTTCTAGCGCCGTTGCCGGGGAGGATCTTCAACATAACCAGGTTCCTAATCACAAATCTCATATCCTCGCAATTTACATTATTTGCCATTTTCCTCTCGTTTTCCTCTCCCCCACTTCACAAAAATTTACTTTTTTATTCGCCTCTCTTTTTCGTTCGCCTTTTTCTCGTCAGATCTTTTGTTTGCCTGTGTTGCCATGTGCCTTCTATATGCTTGCATCTTCGCTTGCTAAAAATCTATTGATATGGATCCCCATCCACTTGCTAATCTTTTTAAAAGATCCAATCATGATGAACCAATTGATAGTGAGTTGAGTGCACTAGATTATCTTTATGAAGTTTTGCTTGAGAATCGCAAATCTGAAAATTGTGATGAAGAAATTTATGAAGTGATTCATGATAGCTCCTTGAATGAAAAGCATGATTGCAATAATTTTACTATAAATTCTATTAATGTCAATTGTCCTAATAATATGCAAAACCCCAAGCTTGGGATGATTATTTTGTCACGTCCGCTACTTATTGCAATGATCATGATTGGGGTGATAATGTTTCTTATGACCTTGCAAATTTATTTAAGCCTCGTGATGAATATGTTTGCGATAATATTGAAAGTGGGTTTGGAAGAGTGTCAACTTTAGCTAAAAATAATCCCGCATATTTGGAGAGTGTTCAATCTGATGAAATTTTGGATGAAAGTGCGTTTGGAGAGGTCATGACTTTATTTGATGATAATCCCACTATTTTGGAAGAGTGTCAACTTTGCATGCATGTGGATCATAAAGAGAACATTTTATATGATAGTTATATTATTGAATTTGATTATGATCCTACATATAATTATTATGAGAGAGGAAAATATGGTTGTAGAAATTTTCATGTTATTAAATTTCCTCTCGTTGTGTTGAGATTGTCAATGTTTTATTCCTCTCCTTTGCATATGCTAGATGTTTCTTGTCTTGATAATTTGTTTTCCTGTAAAATTCCTATGCATAGGAAGTATGTTAGAATTAAATGTGTTTGTCACATGTTTCATGATGCTCTCTTTGTGTTTCGATTATTATCTGCTGAGTGAGCATCGTTGAAATATTATGCCTAGCTAAGGGCGTAAAACAATAGCGCTTGTTGGGAGGCAACCCAATGAATAAAATTTATTTTTGCTTTTTGTTTTCTGTTCTTGTGTGTTAGCACAGTTATGCTACTGTTATGATTGTGTTTCTGTGTTTTATTTAGTGTTTGTGCCAAGTAGAACCAATAGGATCTTCTTGGGTGATAGTTGTTTGATCTTGATGAAATAGACAGAAACTTTGTGCTCAAGAAAACAATTGTCAAAATTTACCAGAACGTGATAAAATGATAATTATTTTTGAAGAAGATCATTATAAAAATTATCTAGGTTGTACAAGTTTTTCAGAATTTTTGGAGTTCCATAAGTATTCGACCAAATCAGATTTCTACAGACTGTTCTGTTTTGGCAGATTCTGTTTTCTTTGTGTTGTGTGCTTATTTTGATGGATCTATGGTTTTATTTGATGAGTTTTTGCCATAGAAAAGTTGGAATACAGTAGATATAATTCAAAAATAAAATAAGAATTGGTTTTATACAGCACTTATAGTAGTGGTTTATTTTTCTTACACTGACGGATCTCACGAAGGTTTTGTTGAGTTTTGTGTGATTGAAGTTTTTAAGTTTTGGATTATCTTACGATGGATGAAGGAAGGATGTAAGAGCCTAAGCTTGGGGATGCCCGGCCATCCCAAGCTATTATCCAAAAATGAGCAACCAACTAAGCTTGGGGATGCCCCCGGGTGGCATCCCCGCTTTCTTCCAACAACTATCGGTATTTTACTTGAAACTATATTTTTATTCGTCACATGATATGTGTTTTGCTTGGAGCGTCATGCATGATATGTGTATTTGCTTGTTTTATTTTGTGTTTGAAGTCATCAATCCTTGCTGGACACACCTATTTGAGAGAGCCAACATTATATCATGACTTGTTAGAATTGCTCTCTATGCTTCACTTAAATATTTTACGAGCTAGGACTTGCTTTAGTGCTTCACTTATATCTTTTTAGCACGGTGTGCTTTGTTATTTTTGAACAAATGCTCACTTGATTCACTTAGATTTATTTGAGAGTTAGTAAAATTTTGATGAAATTCTCTCTTACTTCACTTAAATTATTTCGAGAGAAAGAAATTTTTTTATGCTCATGATCTTCACTTATATTTGTTTGAGCTTATGAAAAGCAACACATGAAAATTAGTCCCAAAATGATAGATATCCAAGAAGGATAAAGAAATAAAGAAAAAGAAAATGTCATGAAGATCATTGGACAAAATAAACTTGATTCTTAGTAATAGTTTTGAGATATGATTGTGTGATATGTGAGTTATGTTGATGAGTAATTGTGCTCTAGTAAGAATATTGGTGTTAAGGTTTGTGATTCCCTATGCATGGACAAAAGTCAATAATCATGCAATGAAAATTATATCATACTTGTGGTGCATTATTTGGTGTTAATTATGCTTAATGCTTGCTTATGATATTATTTGTTTCTTGGTTGGTCGCTTCTCAATCTTTTGCTAGCCTTCATTTTGCACCAAGTATGATCTCTACTTGTGCATCGAAAATCCTTTAAACCAATTTTGCCACATGAGTCCACTATATCTACCTATATGCAGTATTATTTTGCTGTTCTAAGCAAATTTGCATGTGTCATCTCTAATTTTCAAAATAAACTTCTCTTTTGTGTGTTTGTTTCGCTCACGGAATGGTAACGGGTGGCTAATATTTTCCATGTTGGATGTGTTATTCTCAAGATGAGTGTTTATTCACTTGTCATTGCACGAGAGTAAGGCAAAGGTCTTAGGGATGCCCAGTCCCGAAATGCAAAAATGAATTTACTTTATGTTGTCAAATAATAAATTCCTTGAAAAGTGTTGGTATGGAGGGCGCCCGTGGATATGGTTAGCCATGGAAAGTGAAAGAATGGTGGAAAAAGGAATAAACTTTATTTTCTGTTTGGGAACCGCCTATGGCATATCTAGCATGGAAAGTGTTGGGAACTCTAAGTCGTTTTTGTTGGTGGGATGGATACACCTCCAAAAATGTTTGTATCTCTAATCTTTTGCTTTGAGCTCTGGCACCTCTACAAATCCCTACTTCCCTCTGCGAAGGGCCTTTATTTTACTTTATGCAATTTTTATTTTGAATTTGGGTCTCCATCCTCTCTCATAAAAAGCACCAACTAGGAGGCAATATGATTGTCCTTAAGTATTGGGTGTAATTAATATTCGAGTGTGTTTCATGAATGGATCAATGTTTGAACATGATGGGCTAGGGATAACTTATTTTAGTGTTGATATTTTGAAAGACATGGTTGCTTGTTGATATGCTTGAGTATCTAAATTATTATGTCAAAACTAGACTATTGGTTTGAATCACATAAAAGTCCAAATGTCCATGCTATAAAGAAAAGAATATGATATGACATGATGAACAACACTCCACATCAAAAATTATGTTTTTATCACTTACCTACTTGAGGACGAGTAGGATGCTGATACATCTCCAACGTATCTATAATTTTTTATTGTTCCATGCTGTTTTATTATCAATCTTGGATGTTTTATAATCATTTTATAGTCATTTTATATCATTTTATGGTACTAACCTATTGACATAATGCCAAGTGCCAGTTGTTGTTTTTTCCATGTTTTTTACATCGCAGAAAATCAATACCAAACGGAGTCCAAATGCCACGAAACTCCACGATGATTTTTTATGGACCAAAAGGAAGGCAATGGGCCCTGGTTGCACCTGGGGGTGCCCCGAGGGGGCACAACCCACCAGGGAGCGCTAGGAGGCCCAGGCGCGCCCTGGTGGGTTGTGCCCACCTCGGGTGCGCCCGGACCACCTCTTTGCTCTATAAATACCCCCAAAATACCCAAACCCTAGGGGAGTCGACGAAATATTCATCCAGCCGCCGCAGAGTCCAGAACCACCAGATCCAATCTAGACATCATCTCGGATGGGGTTCACCAGCTCCATTGGTGCCTCTCTGATGATGCGTGAGTAGTTCCTTGTAGACCTTCGGGTCCGTAGTTAGTAGCTAGATGGCTTTCTCTCTCTCGCTGAATTCTCAATACAATGGTCTCTTGGAGATTCATATGATGTAACTCTTTTTGCAGTGTGTTTGTTGGGATATGATGAACTTTGAGTTTATGATCAGTCATATCTTTTTATATTCATGAAAGTTATTTGAGTTTATTTGATATCTTATATGCATGATCTCTTATAGCCTCGTATTTCTTCTCCGATATTTAGGTTTTGTTTGGCTAACTTGATCTATTTATCTTGCAATGGGAAGAGGCGCCCGGTAGTGGGTTCGATCTTACGGTACTCGATCCCAGTGACAAAGGGAACCGACACGTATGTATCGTTGCTACTAAGGATAAAAAGACGAGATCTATATCTACTGCCATATAGATAAACAGATCTTGTCTACATCATGTCATCGTTCTTATTGCATTACTTCGTTTTTCCATGAGCTTAATACACTAGATGCATGCTGGATAGCGGTCCATGTGTGGAGTAATAGAAGTAGATGCAGGCAGGAGTCGGTCTACTAATCTTGGACGTGATGCCTATGTAATTTTCATTGCGTGGATATCATCATAATTAGTTGAAGTTCTATCAATTTCCCAACAGTAATTTGTTTACCCACCGTTTGCTATTTTTCTCGAGAGAAGCCACTAGTGAAACCTACGGCCCCGGGACATATTTCTCATATATTTGCTTGCGGTCTATTTTTCCTTTGCATTTATATTCAGATCTATTAAACCAAAAATACTTTGCTGCACTTTATTTTATTTGCGATCTATTTATTCAATCTATTACAACTTTTTCCCGTCAACACGCAATTTCTGGCGCCGTACCCCGAAAGGGATTGACAAGCCCTTTAACACGCCGGGTTGTGAGGTGTTGTTATTTGTGTGTATGGGTTGTTTACGTTGTGTTGCTTGGTTCTCCTACTCGTTCGATAACCTTGGTTTCATTTCTGAGGGAAATACCTAGCGCCGATGTGCTGCATCATCCCTTCCTCTTTGGGGAAATACTGACGTAGCTTCAAGCGACATCAGTGTAGCATAGAGTTCTAGGTGGAAGTTCAACTTAATAGTTTCCACTGCAGTACCGATATATAAAACAGTGTTTTCGAACCAAAGGCAGATTTTGTGTGCCTCTGAGATCTGGTGGGGGATTGCTGGAATTTAGTCTATTGTGGGACATCCCAATAGCAATTTCAGAAATTCCTAATAAATCCTAGAGGGCCACTTAGCCCAATCGTCCAAGGCAAGGGGTGCTACTAAAGTTTAGTCCCATATTGCTAGTTTGGTAGGAGTTGTACCTCCTTATAAGGGAGGTTGTTTCTCCACATGTATGAGCATGGGAACAAGAAGGCCATTCACGCGCGCTCCTCCTCCGCCACCCGCCTCGCCATGCCTCGTCACGATGCACTTCATCACGGGTTGCGGGAATGAGCCGAGCCGATGTCTTCGCTTCGTCTCCCTCTTTTGCTTCACCTCCCATCGCAGCCTGTTTGACTCCTTCTCTTGTGCTTATAAAAGAGAGGTTGCTCCTCTCCAGAGAGACACACAAGAACATCATTTTCCTCTCACCATCGTGTTCCAACCTTCGAGCTACTGCAAGGTTCTTCCCCATCCCGGTTTGCGGCATGCACCACAGGCCAGGACAGTAGGCCTCCGAAACCCCACCTCTTTGAGTCCTGTACGGGAGAATGGTGATAAGGTTTTTGGGGAGCGCTCTGCGTGACTACTCATCGGTTCATCACGGACGCTCCGAACACCGACGACCACTTCCCCAACGATGACTTCTTCCCCGATGTCGACCCCAAGACCAATGCTTCTGCCGCTATTTCATACGTTCTCATGTTCTCTGCGTTTGAGATCCTGCGACAGTTTCTCCTTCTAGTATATGCTCTACAAATGTTCTATTCTAGTTCACATGTGCAGATGCTATTTGCCTTCTCTCTTTTAGATTACATGACTTGTTTCATCTCTACTATAATAGTCATGTTTTATCTACTATTTCTGTTAATAAAATTATATGGTAAATTGCTCATATTTCCAACAGTACCTTCCCACCATCAGGTACAATTAGCTCTTCCTTCTCCTGATGCTCTTCTTCAGGTTCATGTCAAAATTCTGCATCATCGTGTTTGCGAGCGATGACATCGTATCATTCTGCAAGTGCTTGTTCAATGGAGTGGCACGGATGCTTCTGCTGTTACCTTGGAAGATGTGGACTATCTTCGTCAGCAGTTCCCTCGATCAGTGGCTTGGGGAAAGCCGGTTCTGAAGGAGGGGGCATTGTCAAGGGCGCCAGTATTAGCGGGAATCCAAATTGGCGTAACCCAGAAAAGAGGCGCAACTTCTAGCCTGCTTGTAGGTTGTGAATTGGTATGTGACATGGTAACATTTTTTTCATATATATATAGTTCGTAAAAAAAATGTAGCGTTTGAAACTTGGCGAGGAAGAAATGGGCAAATGGCCATTTGGCCGGCCTGTAAAGTTGTAATTTTGAATTGAAAATGCTACATCCACGTAAATCTACAAAAGTCTTACGTAATATTCCTAACTAACTCTTCTCCCCCCCCCCCCCCCTGATTTTCAAGGGGGTGGGCCCCTTCCTCCCCTAATCTCCAATCCTAATCCCTCCACCTGGTAATTACGTTAATCAGGTAAACTCTACTTCGGCCATGAATTCGAGCTTCGTGGTCTAGTTCGTGCTCCAATTGAGGATGGCGCTGACAGTTTTGCCCTACTCTTCTTCCTTTTTCCATACGACAGTGAGCTTGAAAAAACTTCAAAGCTTTGTCTGGTGCCAGACCAGTAACAGTGTAGCACGAGGCACCCATGCAATGCACGGCTTAAGTTTCACCACCTGCCGACTGCCGTGTTAAAAAAAATAGTTTCACCTTCTGCTTAGCCACGCACTGACGCACGCATCTCGGCCTCGGCTCTCATGGCACCCCAGCAACAGCTCCTCCTCCTGCTGCTCCTCCTGGCCACGCCGCTGCCGCGGCCTGCCGCCGCCGACGACGGGGCCGCTGGGCAACCGCCAATGGTGCATCCGTTCTTCTACTACTCTCCTCCGCCGCCGTCGGCGCTTCCTCTCACCGTCCCGCCGCCGACGCCGACACCGACACCGTGCAGCTGCGGGCAGATGCCGCCGCCCACGGCTGCTTGCAACTGCGCGAGGATGCCGCCGCCTGGGATCGACCGCCGCAGCCCGCCGGCCGGGCGCCACGGGCTCCATTCCGGGTCCCACGCGCAGACCGGAGTGCAGCTCCATCCCCGGATGCTCTGCGCTGTCGCCGCCGCACTTCTTCTATGGTGGTGTTAGCCACTCGCTGCTGTGCCACTCAGATCTGTATGTGCGTACTACTGTGCTATGCCATTACTGCTTGCATGCTTATTTAGGACATGGGAATTTCATCAGATTTCCGCGAGGATTATATTGTAAGTTCTTGCAGTGCACTCAGAAATTCCGATGTGGGTTCGATTAATCTCTCCGCCATATGTATGGATTCGGTTGTTGCAATCTGCATTTGATGGAAGTTGGTGACTGAAGAGGGTGTTGATGGCATGTATGCTCTGTATCAACTTTGTGTTTGTAAAAGGTGGCCTGCATTTTCGCATGCAAATGCATGGTTACAACTTGTTTGCCTACTTTTCCTTTGTACTCCGAAGAACACCACTAGACCACCCGGCCACGCCGGCGTCGTCGCGGCGGATGGATCCGCGCGAGACGCTCCACGAGTCACGGGTCCTTGGAGACAGAGAGATTGTTTGGCAGAAGCTTGGGTCTTCAATGGTGCCATTGTAAGCTTGGGTCTTGTTCTGGTTGTAACTTTACTTCTGTATTTCAGTTTCGATGTGTTCTTGCTGTGCCTGTAAAATGCACTGTTAAGAGTATCTTTTAAGATTGTAATTCATGTTAAGGCTGTGTTTGGTTGGGCTTTTTTACCCAACTTCTGCTTTGAAGAAGCTAGAAGCCAACCAAAGGGGTAAATTTTCAAAGCAGTTTTTGACAATCTGTAGCTTTGAGGTAGTGCAAATTTCGCAGCTGGGTCACCCCCAACTTCTCAGCTTCTAAACCAACCGTTTTTAGATGTCCCCTTAAAATTGAGAGGTATTTACCCACCAATGCCACTGGCAAGTCATACCCCTTCGTTCTGTTTCTTTCCTCTCGCACGAAAGGATCGAGCTGGAGTCGCCGAGCGACAGGAAAGAAAGGTCGCCGCCGCCTCCTACGCACGGCTAGGGTTCGCCGCCGCCGCCGCTGCGCTCCCGCCCGCCGCCGGGCGAACCTCCAACCTTCTCTCTCCTTCCATCTTCCTTCCTCCTTCCTTCCTCTTCCTTCCTCGCCTGGTCATGGCGGCACTGGTCCGGCCGGCCGGCCGGCCGGCGGCGCCGGCGCACTGGCCCTCCGTCTCTCCTCCCGTCGTTTCTCCCTCCCCCTCCTCCATCCTTCCTCCTCCCTCCTCCCTCCATCCATCCTGCTCACAGCGGCCCTCGTCAGGTGGCTCCAGCGCCGGCGCACCGACCCTCTGGTCTCCTACTCCCTTCCCTCACCCCTCCTCGCTCCATCCATCCTGCCTCCTCCCTCCATCCCTCCCGCCTCCTCCTTCATCCATCATACCCCTCCCAGTTTATGATTTTTTTCTTCTATTTTTTGTGATTTAACGATTAGTACCGTAGATTGGATATCATGAGTACATTTTCATTAGTAGTTGCTGCATATTACTGCTCTCAGTGCAATGTATAGTGCTCTCCTGTTTGCACATACATGTATGCACTCTTCACATTTAACTATCCAGTGCATAGTATAGTCATTTATGTGTATAGTGTAACATTTGTGTATTTTGTAATAATATTATGGAACCGCTATCTATGTAAATGTATGCAACAATAAAGTATAGTCATTAAATTGCGTATATATGTTAACTATGATTCGGTTATATTGTCATATTTTTCCTTCGCAAAATGATCACTTAGTTTCCCATAAATGTACATATCACAGTTTTACGGTCAATTACAATATAGACATATTCACTCAGGTCCTAGGGGCATTACGGACAATTCATAGCCAAATCTACAGTCTCACAGTCGTTTGAACCAAACAGCCTCCAGGGGCATTACGGACAATTCATAGCCAAATCTACAGTTTCACAGTCGTTTGAACCAAACAGCCTCCAGCTTTTCCACAGCAGTATTTTCACAGCAGCTTTTCCACAGCAGCTTTTTCACAGCAGCTTTTTCGGAATCTGCAGCTCAACCAAACACAGCCTAAGTCTTCGCCGAAGGTGGTGGGAGTACCTTGCTAAACCGTGACACTGTGTGCCTTGCGGAGTGAATGAATGATGAAATATCTGATGTGCCATATGCAGGCCACGCACTGCTTGAACGTGCGGCTCGCATCGGTCGATCTCGTACCGATAAGGTGTCTACAAGGAAGCGGCTAGAAGCTGCCCCTCTCCTCCCCCTCCTCCTCCTCCCTTCCCCACCTCACCGACTACCAGCCATCCATCCATGGCTCAGCTCCTCCCTCTCTCCTCCGCTGCTCCCAGCTTCCGTCTCGCCGCGACGCCAGGTAGCCATACTCGATCAGTCGCCCCTCTCTTTCTCTGCTCTCGCTTGCCATGGCAGATTCCTGGCAAAAAAATCCTTTTATCCGCGTGCAGGAAATTGAAGTAGCGTCGTAAAACCCCGTGCCTTCTTGAGCTAGCTCCCTCTCCCTAACTAGCTTTGCAATCCTCTCCGTGCAGGCAATGGCGTCCCCCGCTTGTCCGTGACGTCGGCCCGCTCCGCTGCTCGTGGTAGTAATTTAAGCCAGATCTTCCATTATTCTCTTCGGCAATTTTCTGTTCCCTTTAGTTTATTCTTGCACGGCCGTCTCAAAGCGTGTAGCAATTTCACTAGTCCATGTCGCCCAGAGCTGGCGTTTTGTCATATTTCCGCTTGCTACTTACCTCTGTACTTGGTAGTGAGCAGGAGGAGCATGAGGCCCAAATCCCTGAGCGTGAGGTGTGAGCAGGGGTCCAAGGGCGGCCCCGGGCTGGACGTGTGGCTCAGCCGCGGCGCCATGC
The DNA here is from genome assembly GCA_032464435.1 of Aegilops umbellulata. Lineage (NCBI taxonomy): Eukaryota > Viridiplantae > Streptophyta > Magnoliopsida > Poales > Poaceae > Aegilops > Aegilops umbellulata. The sequence continues at coordinate 371,635,132 of CP136060.1, forward strand.
TCGCCTTCTTCGGGGCGGTCGGCGTGGAGCTCACCACCGGCAAAGGGGTGCTTCAGGTTCAGCAGCTCGCGTGCCTGCTCTCTTTCCCTGTTTGATGCTAAAAAAATGGAAGCGCGAGTGCGTGACTAGCGTTGCGTTGCTTCTCTGCAGAACGTAGGGCTGATGGCGCCGCTGCCGGCGTTGGCGCTGGGGCTCACCGGAGTGGTCGGGGTCGTCACCGCATTTATCATCTTCCAGTCTGGATCGTCGGATTGATCAATCGCTCCATGTTAATTTGCGCTGATGTGAGAAAGGAAAAAAAATATCTCGAGTTGTCTTTCTTGCTTCCCAAAGGCGTCTATGAATTACTCTCGTTCAGTGGCGGGCATGGCATATTTTGTACTATTAGCATGTACGTAGCGTATTAAGTGTTGCTATAACTTAATAATGACCTATCTAAATTGTTGATTTTTTGTATTATGTATAAGAAAAATTGTAATGCAGGGAATTTTAACTGGGATTATTAAAGCTCATATTTAATTCAATCGTACGATTTCTTTGATTTACCTATCACCCTGAACTTATTAAATATCGTTTCCTACATTTCCTTGGCTTGCAAGAATCTATGAAAAATGATTATTCCCTTAGCTTTTTCAAAAAGTTTGATCATGATGATTTGTCCTTTTGGAAATAGATTCCTTATGTTAGCAAATCAGGTGGTATCCTTATGTTCTGCAGTAGGTATTTAAGCCCAAAAGTTGTATCTCAAATTCTCAAGCATGTTTGAAGTCTAGAGACTCGCATTTCTGGGCAGGACTGATGGCGGCAAAGAATTTTTTTTTCTGCTTTGGTTCCTCCGCGATGAAAAACGGCTCAAAAAATACGCATCTAGCAGGATAAGTGGCTGCGAAACGCACTCCTCGTGAATAGTATCCAGCTTTATACCGGATAGTTTGCGATGAGAATTATAATCTTGCGCCCCCACCCAACAATGATAGCCCTTCCCCTCCCCCCCCCCCCCCCCAATGAAAATTCAAAAAAAAAACTTGCGCAAGTATCGAGCTCTTGCCCTTTGGATATATCATTTAGGCAGGATTTGCTTGGGCCCCGTCTCATGTCATGGCATCTTTTATCCCATTTGAATTTGATAAACCCGACATGCTGGGACGTGTTTCATAGAAATTTAACTACAAATGGGTTCTTCACGGTTGACTCAATGTATTGTGCGCTTTTGCACTCGGAGTTTCTGGCGGTAAAAAATAAATATATTTGGAAGTCGAAGATACCATTAAAAATTAAGATTTTATTTTCATGTGGTACCTCCGCTGGGGTTTGCATTGTCAAAAAACAACCTTGCTCGTCGCAACTAGCAAGAAACCAAGAAGTGTAGTTTTTTTTCTCATGATGAGACAATCAAACATATCTTCTTCCAATGCAAGTTTACGCATTTTACATGACCAGACATCCAAATAGCGATCAATTTGTATCCGCCAACAAGTGTTGTTAACACATATGGTCACCGCTCGAAGGCAATACCTACAAAGTTCTATACGCTAACTAGAGTAGGAGTGTCTGTCTTACTTTGGTCGCTTTGGATATGTACAAATGATATGGTTTTAAATGATCATTTTTTCTCACATGCAGGTTATCTAGTAATGTACGCATTGGCTTCGTACATGTATGCTACACCGAATCGAGTACCAACCGATGTTCATGGCAGTATGTATGCGGTTGATGCGTGTGGCAAGAGAGGCCTTTACCCAACATGAGTGCCGGCATAGTCTTCCAACTAGACATCCAGCCTCATCAACATAGGCATAGTTTTACTGTCATATGACTTTACTTTTCCCATTGTCTTTTGGTTTTCCGAGACACTGTTGTGTTGACTATGTGCATCCTTGTGATGCAGATGCCAAATGTTACTCATTATGATTTGTGTCTGTTTGATGTTACATCTTGAGTTAATAAAAGAGCTCTTTATCAAAAACTTGGGATCCTGTGGAAGTTAGACAAGATGCACTTGAAGCTTGTTCCTTCAAATCTGGTGAATATGTGGTTCAGTTTGTGAAATTAAATAGGGCCTCCTAGTAGTTTATGAAGCTACTCACGAGGAGCATAAATAATAAGTCATAAAATTATCTTTCTTTGGCAATGCTACAAAGACTCTATATTGTGAGAGGAGATATTATTGTGCTTAGACATGGCACTGCAAACAAAAAAACTAGGCATAACCAGTCTTTTGAACTTTTTGATTCAATCATTAACACTTTGAATTTGAGAGATCCCATATAAACAGTGGATGCTTCACATGGACTAATCTATAATACCTAAATAATTAATTTCCACTAACTCTAATTAACTCAACATGCAGCCCTCCACATCATCAAATGCGCCACGTCTTCATCCACTAAAACTATTTTGTAGCACATGCATACCCGAAGTTAATCGTTTCATTTTCAATGGTCCACCATACATGCATACTCTTTGTTCTCACGCAATTACTTCTGAAAATAATAGCTTTTGATTTAGGTCATTTCATTCATACAAAATTTATCAAAATAATATTTTTTTAAACCCCGCAGCAACGTGTGGCGAAATCACCTAGTAAACATACTCTCATTATTCTATAGAAATTATACAAAATTCTTGTGTTCTATAACTAGGAAGGGTTGTCTCTTTAGCTTCTTTAGGAAGGTAGTCACAGATATATCTAGTCACTATCATATTTTTATTTCCACTAGTGATGATCATACCATTGTTCCTAAGTTCTCGGGTTGTTTTTTATTTTACTCTTTTTGCGAGATTTTTTAATTGTCTTAAGGATACTGCCTTCGTACCTATTTTCCTAAACATTGGAGCCAACATGTTTTCTCTAACTAATGAGTCCATTGATATTATCAATATTAATTTGAAGAGGTTTGAAAAAAAAGGCTGGCGCTCAAATTCTTTTGGCCGCCAGAGGAAACAATACACTAAAAGAGGAACTAACACATGGTTGGATGGTTAGAGGGACAGTGGTATCCCCAGCCCACCAGGGTTCAAGTCTTGGTGTTCGCATTATTACTAAATTTATTTCAGGATTTCCGGCGATGTGCTTTCAGTGGGAGGAGACGCTCCCGTCGACGACGAGACGCCTACGGTGACTTCGTAGATCCGAAGATGATATGCCGGCTCAGTCTTTTGAAGCTACTCATAGGGGCAGGATGTGCGTGTGTACGTCCATAGGGGTGAGTGTATGCACGTATGTATGAGCGCTTGTGTTTGTACTTTGTCATAAAAAGAGAGGAGTTATCTGCTCTGTAAGACCTTAAGGATTGTGACCTTTATGGCATGAAGGTTGTTACTGAAGTTGAGATTTACAATATTTTAGCTGAGAAAAATGATATCTTGGCTTCGGAGATCACATGCAAAATGAGTATTAAAAGGTGATAAAAATACTTGCTATTTTCATATAATAGATAATGACCGAAAAAGTGAAAATGTCATTTTTCTCCTTGAATCATGGAGACAGTGTTGCTAAGGGAGCGAAAATCTATAATCTGTTGCATTGTATAACTGAGTAATACTACGTATAAAAACTCGTTGCCTATTGACTTGGCGTTGTACTATCATGGTGCCATCCATCTCTCAGAAAGTAACCTTCTCAGCCCGAGCTCAAATGAGCTCGGGTGTATGGCGTGTGTGCAGCAGTGCAGTACGTGGCCCCTGTTCCTGCTACGAGGAGCGTTTGAAGGAAGCTCACGCTGCGCGGCAGGGCAATGTTTGGTGGCCATGTGGTTATGGGCCCACACTGGCAGTGTCAGAAGACAGTTAGTGGCCGTGGCCGCCTGTGCGTCATAACAGAGGACACATACGCGTCAATGGAATCAGAGATCTGTTCGTGTGGCCGACGTAGCTTTCTTTTCCCGGCTGACAAGGAGCTTGAGAAAAATGCAAAGGCAAGGCCAACTCCACCGCACGACCGCAAACGGATGTTCGGATTGGCCGGATCTTGTCCCTTTGGTGCATCGATGGGTTTAGCCGTGTCCGGCTTTGTCAGATGGGTCGTGCGTGCGCGCATCGCGCGGCAGCACTCTAAATCGTGTCCGGAGTGGACGTGAATAAAAAAATATAAAAATTAGAATGAAATAACTAAAGAAATAAATAAACGCATTTAAAAAAAACATAAAACATATATAAGGGTCGGCACAAAACGGCCCAGTTTCCACGGCCACTTAAAAGGCCTAGTTTCATAATTAACATATAAAACAAAATAAAAAAACGCCTCCCGCGCGCTTCTGCCGCGCCCGTCGGTGCCGTGGCCGTTGCCGTCTTCACTGGCCGCCGGTGTCGTCGTCGTCGCTGACGAGGTCGACGTAGGCCGGCGGCGTCCACAGGTGAGCCGGAGGTGCGTGGTGGATGGGGCGGGCTGGACGGCCGGAGGTGCCTGCACCACCTCCTCCCGTGGCGACGCCTCCCGCTCCGGTGACCGCGGCGGAGTGGGGCACCAGTTCACGCCCACGCCGGCAGCCATCTCCGGAGCAGTGCAGGACCAGCCCCATCCCTGGCCCAGCAGCTGCTGGAACGCGGCCGGCGGGTCCTCCCTCCTCTCCTCCTCCACGGCCACCATCTGCAGCTCCGGGAAGGCGACTTCCCCGGCGGTAGAGAGGGCCATGGCCTCCTCCAGGCTGTCCCACTGCCGCTTGTCGTGCGTGTTTATGGAGTCGTCCATGACACGCTGCAGGAGACGGGCCTCCTCCTCCACTGTCATGCGAGGAGGTGGAGGGGGCGACGGAGACGGCGCTGGCGACGACGTGGGCGTGACGCCGCGCACCAGCCTACGCCCCGCGCTCCTGGGGAGCAGGCGCTGCGCGCTCCTGTCGTGGCCGCCGCGGCCCCGTCGAGGTGCCGGCGAAGAAGGACGCGCGCCTGGTGTCGTGCTCGTCACGAAACCAGATGTCCTAGAGCCCGGAGTCGGGGGCGTACCTGGGGTCGTAGAAGAGGTCGTCGGGGAGGAGGCGGCGGCGGCGCTCGATCTCCTCGTCGCGCGCACGGCCGCTCGTCGGGACCGGCGGGATCGGGACCCGGTCGGCGGAGAGATGCCAGTTATTGGGGAGATGGACGTCGCTCCAGGGGAGCGGCGTCCTCGTCTCCCAATAACGGCGGCACACCGACGCGCAGATGTAATGCCGGTCGCGCTCGTCGGCGGACGTGGGTGCGATGGAGAAGGCGGGCGACGCGGGGGCCCGGCGTGGTGGCGATGGCGAGGCGGGCTCCTCTTTCTTCACCGAGCCGCGGCAGCGTCCCGACGAGGAACCAGCCTCGCGGTCGTGCTTGCCTTTGCGGCCGCAGTTCCAGAGGCCCATGGCTGCAGGCGGCCGGCCGGCGAGGTCTTGGCTAGGGTTTGGGAGCAGCCGCTGTCGGATTTCGAGGAGGCCGCGGGGTGGCGTGGGGCAGTGTGGACGACCTGTCCACGCTTCCCACTTAAAGAAGGACGGCGACCGTTCGACATGCGGATGACAGATGGGGCCGCCCGCTCGTGCGCATTGATGTGGGCGGGTGGGAGGTAGGTGGCCGCCTGCCACGCGGCCCCGACGCGTACGAGGCGCGCGTCCGTTTGTGGTCCGTCGCGACCCAAACCCGACGCAAGTTTGCGCTCGGAACGGGTCGGCCCGGACACAAAACGAACAAGATGGGTCCGGGCTGTCGCGCGCTGGGCCGCCTCCTTTGTCCGTTTTATCCCAAACAGACGGGGCCGGACAGGATAGGGTCGCGCGGTGGGGTTGGCCTAATGGTCGGGTTCCAGACTGCCGAGTATGGTTTTGAACCACTTGGCACGGCAACGGCGGATCGGACACCACTAGGTCGGGGTTGTCGTGGCATCCACGTCGACGTGGTATCGGCGGATGAGAAACTCCACGAGCCACGGTGGCTCGTTGGAGACAAAGAGATTTTTTAGAAGACAAACAGATACTACCTTCGTCTCATAATATAAAAATGTTTTCAAACTATATTAATTTAAAAAACGTTTTTATATTATTAGACATAGAGAGTTCCATTTTCTTTTTCTTAGAAAGAAACAACGGAATTATTGTTGGACGGAAGCCTATGCTGAACTGCATTCTGCATGGAAGCATGCTTCCAGGGATCCATGGCCCACAGCGTGTCTATGTATGCGTGTCTATGTATCGCTCGCTCGTAGATGCTGGGCCGGCTCGTAGATTGGAAGCCTAGATGCTGGTACTAATCCAGCCCAGTAACCATGTGGCCTCGTCACGCTGACATCCTGCATATTCTTCTAGGTAAAACCTTTATTTTGCCACTCTACCCTTTGACCAGTTTGTTTATGCCACTCTAGAATTTGACATCTTCAATTCACACACTTAGCTTTTGACAATACATCACAAATGCCATTCCATGGCAAAAGCAATAATATTTCATTTCACTTTTGCTACACTTAGCTTTTGACAATGTATCACAATTGACACTATGTAAAATTTACTTTTGCCACGAAATGATAATTGTGATATATTGTTAAATGCTAAGAGTGGCAAAAGTCAAATGCCAAATTTTAGAGTGGCATAAGTGAAGTGGGCAAACTAGAGCGGCAAAAATAAAACTTTCCCTTTTCTATTTCAAAAAAATACCAAATACTTATATTATGAAAAAATTAGTCAATCTTGTAAAAGTGTTCATCACACATCTTAAACATGTAAATATGGTGTACAAAATGTTTGCTAAATTTAAAAATTATTTGCATTGTCAAAATAGAGATATGTGACTTCACAAAAATGTTCATGAGGTTCAATAAACAGTAGGTAACATTTTTTTAAATGTTTCGACCATTCAAAAATAAATGTATGTTACATTTTGGAAAAAATTCATCTGTTACAATTTTTGTGACATTTAATCAAAATGTTTATCAAAGGTATAAAATGTTTACATAACATAAAAATAATGTATTAACTCATGAAAAATATATTACAACGTTTATTTGTAAAATATATTTAAAAAGTATTTGAAAATAAAATCAGGTATGAATATAAAAATGTTAAACATACAAGAAAATATTTTCAAATTATATTAAAAATATACAAGCCTATAAAAAAACTGACATGGAAACATATACTTTAAAAATATTAATCACTTATTTTAAAAAATAAATTATGTAAAACAATATTCATGATGTTTACGACAAATATACAATGTATATGAAAATATTAAATATATGACGGAAAGAAGGAAAAATAAAATACAAAAAACAAGGCAAAACCAAAGAAAGAAACAAAGAAAAGTGAAGACAAAAATGGGGGAAATGAAACCGGTTTTACAATCCTACAACAGTGGTAAAACCAAAAAATAAAACACCGAAGAAAACTCGAGCTCAGCTAAAGTGTTGTGCCGGCCCAATAGCCACGTGTTGTAGGCGATTCCACATAGCTCTCGCGTCCAGGCCCGGGGAGTTCCTAATCAGCGCTGATGGCGTTGGTGGAAATCCCTATTTGCCGCTCTTTGCGGCAAACAGTCGGGGTTCCGCACAGGGTTGTCGACCGAGCACTCGCGGCAAACAGTCGGGGTTCCGCACAGCGTTATAGACCGAGCACTCGCTGGTGGGCCGGCCAGGCCGGCATGTTAAGCGATCCAACTATATCGGTTTTGGGAACCTTCTATGACGGTTCCTAGCCGTTTTTTTCCAGGTTTTGGGAACCTTCTAGAAGATTCCTTAACCTTTTTTCTATTCCTTTTTGTTCTTATTTTTCATTTTTCTTTCATTTTTCATTTTTTCTTCTTCTTTTTCTATCTTCTTGCTCTTTTCTTTTTGATTTTTCTCTATCTTCAACGAATGTTTCAGAATTTTTTAAAAAAATTTAGAAAATTTAGGTTTTGTTCGTTTTTTCAGAAAATGTTCCTGTTTTTAAATTTTTGTTCAGAAATTTCATAAAAGTTAAGAATTTGGAAAAAGTCGCTTCTTTTCAAAAATTGTTCAAAATGTCAAAAAGTGTTCGCCTTTTTACGTTTTATTCAAAAACTAAGAAATGTTCAGATTAATAAATATGTTCCCATTTTCAAAATTTGTTGAAAGATTCAAAACGTATACATGTTTCAAAATTTGTTCACAAATTCCAAATGTTTGCGTTTTTTATTTTTTTCACGAATTAGAAAATGCTCAGGAATTTCAAAAGATGTTCCCATTTTTTAAAAGTGTTTGGAAAATTAAAAAAATGTTCCTGTTATTTGAATTTCTTTGAAAATTCAGAACACTTTCACATTTCTCATTTTTGTTCACGTTTTTAAAAATGTGGTAATTTTAGAATATGTTCCTGTTTTAAAAATTTGTACAGAGATTCAATAAATGTTCATTTTTTAAAATTTGTTCGCCAATTAAGATTCGTTTGGGATTCCGGAAAACATTCCACTTCCGAAATTTCTTTTGAAATTTAGAAAATGTTTCTGTTTTTAAATTTTGTCACAATTCAAAAACTTCTCGTGATATTCTAAAAAATTGCCTTTCAAAACAGGTTCATAAGTTCAAAAACCATGCTATTTTCAAATTTTGTTTACAAGTTCAAAAAATGTTTCCATTTTAAAGTTTTTGTTCACACATACAAAAAATCATTGGGATTTTCAAATTTCTCTCAGGTTCAAAATTTTGTTCCTCATTGCAAAAGTTGTACCTGTTTTCAAAATTTGTTCACCCATTTAAGAATGTTTGCGTTTTCAAAAAATATTCTGGAGTTTCTAAATTTGTTTTCGTTTTACAAAAAAGCTTCCATTTTTAGTTTTTGTTCACGTGTACAAATAATCTTAAGGTTTTCAAATTGTTGTCAGATTCAAAATTTTGCTCTGCATTTCAGAAGTTATACCCATTTTTAAATTTTGTTCAGCACCTAAAAAAGTGTTTTGCGTTTTCAATGTATTTTCTGGAATTTGGAAAATTATTCAGGTTTTACAAAAAAATAATTCAGAAATTTATATAAATGTTTGCGTTATAGAAAATTGTTCGGATTTTCAAAATATGTACAATTGTTCTGTATTTTTACAAATTCAAAAAATATTCAGGAATTTAAAACGTATTCACAGTTTCAAAACATGTTTGGAAATTTAAAATTTGATTTGTGTTTGTCAAAAAGTATTTGTCATTTCAAAAAAGTGTTAATGGTTTTGAAGTAATGCTCAATTTACGCCATAATTTTTAGTTCAATTGACTTCGCGTCACACTTATGTCACGAAGGTTGTGGTCGCTAGCATGTTAGGTGCACAAACATGTGGAGGTCTGCAGTTCGAATTCCTGGTCGGAAGCCGTTTTCTTTTTACGCAATTTGTCGCCAGACCAGTCGCGCGAGGTCAATCCAAATGGGCCAGCCCAGTCACGCGATTCCTATGTGAACAGACGTCTTTTTGACGCAGAATGCGTCAAATAGGTGCCTGGCGTTCGTTGCCGATCCTGGCGCTCATGCGCCCACGATCGTTAGCCAGCCCAGATCGCTCCATCGTTGTCGCTGGATCGATTTCGAATGGTCGTGGTTGACCAGTTGACTGGTCAAGCATTGACTTTAAAAAATAAAACGAAAAAAGCATCGTGAAATAAAAAATGCTCATGGATTTTGAGAAAACTTCACGAACTTTAAGAAGTTGGTTATTTTGAAAAAAAGAGCTCATCGAAAGAAGTTCGTCAACTTTTTTAAAAAAGGTTCATCGAATTTGAAAAATGTTCATCGATTTCCAAAAAAAATCATCAAAAAAAAAGAAAAGAGCCCAACAAATTAAAAAAATCATCGATTTTAGAAAAGTTCCTCGAAAAATGAAAAAAGTCCATACATTTATATAAAAAAGTTCTTCAAATAATAAAAAAATTCATAAATTTGAAAAAAGCTACAGGAATTTCAGTTTTATTCGAACAAGGAAGAAAAAAAGACAATAAGAGAGAAATGAGAAAAAAACAAGAAAAAAGCTGTAATTTGTCAGATCGTGTTAAGGAGGTCACTGGTTCGATTCTCTATACGGCACACCTTTTTGCCTTTTAGAAAACCAGATTACAAATGGGGAGTCGGCCGGCCCATCGCGGAGGACGCCCGTTTGCTTGAGCGCCGAATAGGAATCGCCCCAGACCAGCTCATGCCACCAAGTAGACCGCCACTTAGATGGGCTAGCGAAGAAGGAATGGGCTAGACGTGAATGAAATCCCTCCATGGCGCACAATGATGGTGGGCCCGTAAAAAATCAATCAATACTACAGTGCGTTGCAGAAGGAGAACAAGGAGGAGTGACGCGACGACGAGGGCACTGCTTTGGACCTCACGAGTCGCGAACCATGCCAACGTCATACGTCGCACCATCCGTGGTTCAGTAAAGTTCGGGGCTAACCTAAAATTAAAAAGACACACGATTTTGGATCATCGAGGCTTGCAGGGATCGCATTTGGTTCGTCGCCTTTTTTTTCTGAAAGAGATGAAGTCGGTTTCCTCGTTGGCATCCGGTTTTACGTACCTGTGATATTTTATAAGTGTGTACACTTTCCTACACGAAGATATAAAGCATGATCCTCATTTCAGCATTGCCTGCAAGTGCAGGTTGCAAACAGATATACAAGTCCTTCGCTCATCTAATTTGATTGTTAGACCTCTTCCAATGCATCGGTGCTAAGATGTTAAGAGGGTGCTTGGATACGTTTTAGTCCCATGATTAAAAGTAGTGAGACTAAAACTTGCTAGCCTCACCCATGCTTGGATCCAAATACTAAAGAGACTAAAATCAAGTTATTGAGCATTTATTATCCTTCAAACCATCCAATCCGGAACTCGCATGTGTTAAAGTAGAGAAATTAAATGAGGAGAGAGAGTGTTAATACACATTTTAGTAGGTTTCCTATGACTAAAAAGTTTTAGCCTCAAAACTAGTCCTAGGCTCTCTTTAGTCAGGGATGCTAGGAACTTTAGCCTCTAAAAGAGACTATTTTTAGTCAGACTAAAAATAGTCCCTTGGATCCAAGCACCCTCTAAGATGAGATGCTAAATACATTAAACAGTTAAACAATTAAAGCCCTCAATGCAAAGCTGCCTAACTTGTTGTTAGCTAATCATCATTCATTTAATGATTTAGCAACTAAAGTTCTCAATGCATTGGTGGGCTTATTTCGTTTAAGTGTTTTGCCTAGGTTCACGCGTTTGGCATTATTTCCTTCTGGATCACTACACTCATCTCTCTCATCTTAATTACCTTGTCATATCATATTTTTTGCCTACATGACGGTCCATTTGTACAAGGTGAAGCATTAGGAGGGCCTTAAAGTTTTGTTAGTCGTTCCTTCAAGATTTGTTAGGGTTTGTGTCCTACTCAGAAAGACGAGACGGCGGCGGCTCCCTGAAGATGGAATAAAGGTCTCCCCGCCTAGCCCCCGTTCCGGCGGTGCATCTAGCATCGTTGATGGGCGTGTGGAGGTGTGTCTCCGGCGGATCTATCTTTGGTGAATTTGCTCGGATCTCGTCGTTGTTCGTCTATGTTCGTGTGTCTTCGGGTTGAATCCTTCCAACCTACGTTATTCTTCATCGGCGGCGGTTGTTTGTTCTGGTGCGCTGGTCCTATGGGGCCTTAGCATGACGACTTCCCGACTGTCTACTACAACAAGTTGTGCCCGACTCCGGCGATGAATGGGTGATGACGGCGGCGCGCCTTCGGCTCACTTCAGTGCTTGTAGTTGTCGCTAGGTGGTCTACGGATCTGGATGTAATTTTTATTTTGGGTGTTCGTTGTACTGCCATGATTAAAGATGAATAGATTGAAAGTTTCTAAAAAAAAAGAAGGACCTTAAAGTTGGGGCCACTTCCATGATTTTACCTCCACTGGTAATCGATCTAGTAATACTAAACGATACTCCTGGCCGACTAGTGTTGATGGTTTAGAGGGTGCTTGGATACGTTTTAGTTCCATGACTAAAAATAGTGGGACTAAAACTTGCTAGCCTCACCCATGCTTGGATCCAAATACTAAAGAGACTAAAATCAAGTTATTGAGCATTTATTATCCTTCAAACCATCCAATCCGGAAGTCGCATGTGTTAAAGTAGAGAAATTAAATGAGGAGAGAGAGGGCTAATACACATTTTAGTAGGTTTCCTATGACTAAAAAGTTTTAGCCTCAAGACTAGTCCTAGTCTCTCTTTAGTCAGGGGTGCTTGGAACTTTAGCCTCTAAAAGAGACTATTTTTAGTCAGACTAAAAATAGTCCCTTGGATCCAAGCACCCTCTTACTCTAGTACTACTCCACCGTTGCGTTATGTCAACTAAAGTACACATGACGGCCACATCTCTATTATCCAAATGATCTGGCTGCGGCATAGCCTTTGCGCGTTCGACACACACACGACAGCGACAGAGGGAAAAGTTCACTTTTGTCCACTCTACACGCCGTGCGCAGCGTGCAGCCATGCATCGGTCACGCCGGGCATAGTTTTATCCCGTCGCCGACTAGAACGCACGCATATATAATGCCCAGGCCGGCGGCTGGTGGATCGACCGAGTTTAGAAGTAGCTACTACAGGATATCTCTTCTCTTCAAATGAATCCCTTTGTTTTTTAATGGTATTGCTGGAGTACAAAGAGAGGAGAGATCGACAACTCATGCACACCTACGTTTTTGCTAGCTGCATATTCTAGTGTAATTCGCAAAAAAAAAAATCTGGTATGGCATACGAGCTGCCGATCGATATCAACTTGTTTTCAGATCCTAGAGTATATAGCAACCCCTCCAATTATTTATTTTGGCTTACCAGTATAGCATACGTATTTTACAAGATAGGCGTATTTTACAGAGTATAGTAGTACTACGGCATCTTTTTCGTTGACATGAGCCGGGCGGTCCAAAAGGCTATTTTTGGCATGTTGTGCACAGCTGGTACACATGGCCTGGTCCCCAAGATCTGGATGGATCCTTCTGGGGTTTTCCCGCTCCTATTTTATCCTTTGCTTAGAAAATGCAGCAGTCTTTGTTGCCTGTAGCATCTGTATATACTACTACCCCTCACAAAAAAAAATCTGTATATACTACTCCAAGAACAATGATACTCTACCGATGTTGAAAATTGACGTTTCAAGCTGGGACCTTGTCCTCTAGAACAAATATCTGCAAGAAATTAGAGGGGGAAATGTTTAGGAGAAAAGAAAGAAACGGGAACAGAAGGTCCTTGGTCGCATCGCACAACCCAACACGAGAATCGCAGTGGGGTGAAAGAGCTGCGATTCTTTCTCCGCGGAATAGTTGAGTCCTCCAACTCAGATTGTTTTTTGTTGAAAACAATTAGCGAGCGGTTAACCATTCAACTTTTTCTTCTTCTCGATGTACATGTAGTGGGAGGACTTGTTCGAAGTCTACGGTTTTAGTCCACACAAGAGACCAGCTGTAGTACTAAAATAACGAGATCATAGCCAAGGACAAACGGATGCTGCGGCTGCTGCTGACCAACAGAACATGCGGCGAGCAGATCATAATTTCTGTATGCTCCATGGAAGGAACCAGCCAGCTCAACGTCCATGGAACCAAAGAGTATTATTCCGTCCACCTCGCCGGCCATCTCTTCGCCCGGATACAGTGTTTGTCGAGACCCCGTGCCCATGTGCTAATCAATCAGAGCGAAAAGGCGATCGGTGGACTATGCCAAGAGTACTTACTCCTAATTAAGCCAGCAGGCAGGTGTACTACTAATTAATCGTCATCACTCCAACTAATCATCGGGTCGGGGAGGGTTGGGCACGTGAGGAGTCATCGTCCTGGCTCATGGCCCCTGGGCGTGCGTGAAGGGCACCAAAAGCCACCTTTTGGATAGATAGCAACCGCTCGCTGGCGTGGCCACTTGCCAAGCATGTCGCCCCGGCTCGTTTGCGTTCGCAGCCACATCTCGGGAGAAAGGAATAATACGCAAGCACTACGTTGATGTGTGTGGTGCTTGCCTTCCAACCAACCAAGACAGATCGATGCAGCGTGAGTATTATTGCGAGATTATCAGGAGAGATCTCGATCGACCGCCTACCGCAGACTAAATCACAAAAGCGAAATCCATGCACAGAGAGTGATCATGCGTCCATCTGCAAAAAAAAAAAAAAGATCATGCGCCCATCGATCACTCATCCACCCAGCTGCTGCTAGTAGTACGTAGTACTCCTCATTTTCTCCTCCGCGAGTGCATCTACAACCGGACATGACAAATACGACTCCTTATACGCACACGGACGGCGCCCGATCAGTGACCTGGTATGTTCGTTTTAAACCCATATTTATCTGTTCATGTAGCCACACTTCTCATTTTTCTTCTCATATGTGGGGTCTGGGATGGGGCTGCGTCCTACGTGGCGGAATATCCGGCAGCGCCCGGGCGCATGCGCGAGCCCTCATATCCTCCTCATATTTAAGATGGATATGAGGGTTCGTGGACAACCCGGGCGTATAGGGATGATATGAGGGGTCCGGTTGGGTTACATTTTTTCTTCTCTCTCCTGTTCGGTCACTGGCCGAGCGCGTCCGCGGGCGTATGAGGATGGTTTGAGGCGTCCGGCTGATGCTCTAACACTTATATTTCAGGGAGTATGTGTGAGCATTTACAACCGGACTTTGTAAATTCGGCCCCTCAACCGTCGCGGACGTGACCGATCGCGTCCGCGTGAGAGCATTTACAACCGGACTTTGCAAATTCGGCCCCTCAAACGTCGCGGACGCGACCGAGCGCGTCCGCGGACAGTGACCGGTCACGCATCAAATTAGCCACTTTGCATCCGCCTCTCTCGTATTTCATCCCCTAAATCCATATGAAGCATGCAAAAGAAATTCTACGTACTGCATCTACGTGTTGGGGAACGTTGCAGAAAATTAAAAAGTTTCCTACGGTTTCACCAAGATCCATCTATGAGTTCATCTAAGCAACGAGTCATAGGAGAGAGATTGCATCTACATACCACTTTGTAGATCGCGAGCGGAAGCGTTCAACGAACGGGGATGAGGTAGTCGTACACGACGTGATCCAAATCACCGGAGATCCTAGCACCGAACGGACGGCACCTCCGCGTTCAACACACGTACGGTCAGCGTAACGTCTCCTTCTTCTTGATCCAGCAAGGCAAAGGAGAGGTTGAGGAAGATGGCTCCAGCAGCAGCACGACGGCGTGGTGATGGTGGAGCTGCAGTATTCCGGCAGGGCTTCGCCGAGCTCTACGGAGGAGGAGGAGATGTTGGAGAGGGAGAGGGAGGCGCCAGGGCAAGGGGTGCAGCTGCCCCCCTCCCCTCCCCCTTTATATAGGCCCCCTGGGGGGCGCCGGTCCTGGGAGATTGAATCTCCCAAGGGGGCGGCGGCCAAGGGGGGTGGAGTGCCCCCCAAGGCAAGTGGGCGCCCCCCCACCCTAGGGTTCCAACCCTAGGCGCAGGGGGTGGGCCTTGGGGGGCGCACCAGCCCACTAAGGGCTGGTCCCCCCTCCCACTTCAGCCCATGGGGCCCTCCGGGATGGGTGGCCCCACCCGGTGGACCCCCGGGACCCATCTGGTGGTCCCGGTACAATGCCGGTGACCCACAGATCATTCCCGATGGCCGAAACTGCACTTCCTATATATAATTCTTCACCTCCGGACCAATCCGGAACTCCTCGTGACGTCCGGGATCTCATCCGGGACTCCGAACAACATTCGGGTTGCTGCATATACATATCCCTACAACCCTAGCGTCACCGAACCTTAAGTGTGTAGACCCTACGGGTTCGGGAGACATGCAGACATGACCGAGACGGCTCTCGGGCAATAACCAACAGAGGGATCTGGATACCCATGTTGGCTCCCACATGCTCCACGATGATCTCATCGGATGAACCACGATGTCGAGGATTCAATTAATCCCGTATACGATTCCCTTTGTCAATCGGTATTTTACTTGCCCGAGATTCGATCGTCGGTATCCCAATACCTCGTTCAATCTCGTTACCGGCAAGTCACTTTACTCGTACTGTAATGCATGATCCCGTGATCAAACACTTTGATCACATTGAGCTCATTATGATGATGCATTACTGAGTGGGCCCGGTGATACCTCTCCGTCAAGCGGAGTGACAAATCCCAGTCTCGCTCCGTGTCAACCCAACAGACACTTTAGGAGATACCCGTAGTATACCTTTATAGTCACCCAGTTACGTTGTGACGTTTGGTACACCCAAAGCACTCCTACGGTATCCGGGAGTTACACGATCTCATGGTCTAAGGAAAGGATACTTGACATTGGAAAACTCTAGCAAACGAACTATGTGATCTTATGCTATGTTTAGGTTTGGGTCTCGTCCATCACATCATTCTCCTAATGATGTGATCTCGTTATCAATGACATCCAATGTCCATAGTCAGGAAACCATGACTATCTATCGATCAACGAGCTAGTCAACTAGAGGCTTACTAGGGACATGTTGTTGTCTGTTATTCACACATGTATTACGATTTTCGGATAACACAATTATAGCACGAATAAAGACAATTATCATGAACAAGGAAATATAATAATAATGCTTTTATTATTGCCTCTAGGGCATATTTCCAACAGTCTCCCACTTGCACTAGAGTCAATAATCTAGTTACATTGTGATGAATCGAACACCCATAGAGTTCTGGTGCTGATCATGTTTTGCCTTAGGGAGAGGTTTAGTCAACGGATCTGCGACATTCAGATCCGTGTGCACTTTACAAATTTCTATGTCCCCATCTTGAACATTTTCACGAATGGAGTTGAAGCGACGCTTGATGTGCCTGGTCTTCTTGTGAAACCTGGGCTCCTTGGCAAGTGCAATAGCTCCAGTATTGTCACAGAAGAGTTTGATTGGCCCCGACGCATTGGGTATGACTCCGAGGTCGGTGATGAACTCCTTCACCCAAATTGCTTCATGTGCTGCCTCCGAGGCTGCCATGTACTCCGCTTCACATGTAGATCCCGCCACGACGCTCTGCTTGCAACTGCACCAGCTTACTGCCCCACCATTCAAAATATACACGTATCCGGTTTGTGACTTAGAGTCATCCAGATCTGTGTCGAAGCTAGCGTCGACGTAACCCTTTACGACGAGCTCTTCGTCACCTCCATAAACGAGAAACATTTCCTTAGTCCTTTTCAGGTACTTCAGGATATTCTTGACCGCTGTCCAGTGTTCCTTGCCGGGATTACTTTGGTACCTTCCTACCAAACTTACGGCAAGGTTTACATCAGGTCTGGTACACAGCATGGCATACATAATAGAACCTATGGCTGAGGCATAGGGGATGACACTCATCTCTTCTATATCTTCTGCCGTGGTCGGACATTGAGCTGAGCTCAATTTCACACCTTGTAACACAGGTAAGAACCCTTTCTTAGATTGATCCATATTGAACTTCTTCAATATCTTATCAAGGTATGTGCTTTGTGAAAGACCTATGAGGCGTCTTGATCTATCTCTATAGATCTTGATGCCTAATATATAAGCAGCTTCTCCAAGGTCCTTCATTGAAAAACTCTTATTCAAGTAGGCCTTAATGTTGTCCAAGAGTTCTATATCATTTCCCATCAAAAGTATGTCATCTACATATAGTATGAGAAATGCTACAGAGCTCCCACTCACTTTCTTGTAAACGCAGGCTTCTCCATAAGTCTGCGTAAACCCAAACGCTTTGATCATCTCATCAAAGCGAATGTTCCAACTCCGAGATGCTTGCACCAACCCATAAATCGAGCGTTGGAGCTTGCACACCTTGTCAGCATTCTTAGGATCGACAAAATCTTCCGGCTGCATCATATACAATTCTTCCTTAAGGAAACCATTAAGGAATGCCGTTTTGACGTCCATTTGCCATATTTCATAATCGTAGAATGCGGCAATTGCTAACATGATTCAGACGGACTTCAGCTTCGCTACCGGTGAGAAAGTCTCATCGTAGTCAACCCCTTGAACTTGTCGATAACCCTTAGCGACAAGCCGAGCTTTATAGATGGTCACATTACCATCCGCGTCTGTCTTCTTCTTAAAGATCCATTTATTTTCTATGGCTCGCCGCTCAACGGGCAAGTCAATCAAAGTCCATACTTCGTTTTCATACATGGATCCTATCTCGGATTTCATGGCTTCCAGCCATTTGTCGGAATCCGGGCCCGCCATTGCTTCCTCATAGTTCGAAGGTTCACCGTTGTCTAACAACATGATTTCCAAGACAGGGTTGCCGTATCACTCTGGTGCGGAACGTGTCCTTGTGGACCTTCGAATTTCAGTAGGAGCTTGATTAGAAGTATCTTGATCATCATCATTAATTTCCTCTCTAGTCGGTGCAGGCACCTCAGGAACGTTTTCTTGAGTTTCGCCATTTTCCAGTTCAAGAGGTAACACTTCATCAAGTTCTACTTTCCTCCCACTTACTTCTTTCGAGAGAAACTCTTTCTCTAGAAAGGATCCATTCTTGGCAACAAAGATCTTGCCTTCGGATCTGAGGTAGAAGGTATACCCAATAGTTTCTTTAGGGTATCCTATGAATACGCATTTTTCCGACTTGGGTTCGAGCTTTTCAGGTTGAAGTTTCTTGACATAAGCATCGCATCCCCAAACTTTTAGAAACGATAGCTTAGGTTTCTTCCCAAACCATAATTCATACGGTGTCGTCTCAACGGATTTCGACGGAGCCCTATTTAAAGTGAATGTGGCATTCTCTAAAGCATGGCCCCAAAAAGATAGCGGTAAATCGGTAAGAGACATCATAGATCGCACCATATCTAATAGAGTGCGATTATGACGTTCGGACACACCATTACGCTGAGGTGTTCCAGGCGGCGTGAGTTGTGAAACTATTCCACATTTTCTTAAGTGTGTGCCAAATTCGTGACTCAAGTATTCTCCTCCACGATCTGATTGTAGAAACTTGATCTTTCTATCACGTTGATTTTCAACCTCACTCTGAAATTCCTTGAACTTTTCAAAGGTCTCAGACTTGTGTTTCATTAAGTAGATATACCCATATCTACTCAAGTCATCAGTGAGGGTGAGAACATAACGATAGCCACCGCGAGCCTCAACACTCATTGGACCGCACACATCGGTATGTATGATTTCCAATAAGTTGGTTGCTCGCTCCATTGTTCCTGAGAACGGAGTCTTGGTCATTTTACCCATGAGGCATGGTTCGCACGTGTCAAATGATTCATAATCAAGAGACTCTAAAAGTCCATCTGCATGGAGCTTCTTCATGCGTTTGACACCTATGTGACCAAGGCGGCAGTGCCACAAATATGTGGGACTATTGTTATCAACTTTAACTCTTTTGGTATTCACACTATGAATATGTGTATCATCACGTACGAGATTCATTAAGAATAAACCATTAACCATCGGAGCATGACCATAAAACATATCTCTCATATAAATAGAACAACCATTATTCTCGGATTTAAATGAGTAGCCATCTCGAATTAAACGAGATCCAGACACAATGTTCATGCTCAAACTTGGCACTAAATAACAATTATTGAGGTTTAAAACTAATCCCGTAGGTAAATGTAGAGGTAGCGTGCCGACGGCGATCACATCGACCTTGGAACCATTCTCGACGCGCATCGTCACCTCGTCCTTCGCCAGTCTCCGTTTATTCCGCAGCTCCTGCTTTGAGTTACAAATGTGAGCTACTACGAGTACTGGTAAGGTACACATCAATTACATTTATATCACATATACCTTTTGTTTTGTCGGCCTTCTTGTCCGCTAAGTATTTGAGGCAGTTCCGCTTCCAATGACCACTTCCCTTGTAATAAAAACACTCAGTCTTGGGCTTGGGTCCATTCTTTGGCTTCTTCCCGGCAACTTGCTTACCGGGCGCGGCAACTTCCTTGCCGTCCTTCTTGAAATTCTTTTTACCCTTGCCCTTCTTGAACTTAGTGGTTTATTCACCATCAACACTTGATGTTCCTTCTTGATTTCTACCTCTGCTGATTTCAGCATAGCATATACCTCAGGAATGGTCTTTACCATCCTCTGCATGTTGTAGTTCATCACAAAGCTCTTATAGCTAGGTGGAAGCGACTGGAGGATTCTGTCAATGACCGCTTCATCCGGGAGATTAACTTCCAGTTGAGTCAAGCGGTTGTGCAACCCATACATCTTGAGTATGTGTTCACTGACAGAGCTATTTTCCTCCATCTTACAGCTAAAGAATTTGTCGGAGACTTCATATCTCTCGACCCGGGCATGAGCTTGGAAAACCATTTTCAGCTCTTCGAACATCTCATATGCTCCATGTCTCTCAAAACGCTTTTGGAGCCCCGGCTCTAAGCTGTAAAGCATGCCGCACTGAACGAGGGAGTAATCATCGGAACGTGACTGCCAAGCGTTCATAACGTCTTGTTCTGCAGGGAGAACAGGTGCGTCACCCAGCGGTGCTCGTAGGACATAATCTTTCTTGGCAGCTATGAGGATGATCCTCAGGTTCCGGACCCAGTCCGTATAGTTGCTGCCATCGTCTTTCAGCTTGGTTTTCTCTAGGAACGCGTTGAAGTTGAGGACTACGTTGGCCATTTGATCTACAAGACATATTGTAAATATTTTAGACTAAGTTCATGATAATAAAGTTCATCTAATCAAATTATTTAATGAACTCCCACTTAGATAGACATCCCTCTTCTAGTCATCTAAGTATTACATGATCCAAGTCAACTAGGCCGTGTCCGATCATCACGTGAGACGGACTAGTCAACATTGGTGAACATCTTCATGTTGATCGTATCTTCTATACGACTCATGCTCGACCTTTCGGTCTTCTGTGTTCCGAGGCCATGTCTGTACATGCTAGGCTCGTCAAGTCAACCTAAGTGTTTGCATGTGTAAATCTGTCTTACACCCGTTGTATGTGAACGTTAGAATCTATCACACCCGATCATCACGTGGTGCTTCGAAACAACGAACTGTCGCAACGGTGCACAGTTAGGGGGAACACTTCTTGAAATTATTATGAGGGATCATCTTATTTACTACCGTCGTTCTAAGTAAACAAGATGCAAAACATGATAAACATCACATGCAATCAAACAATAAACGTGACATGATATGGCCAATATCACATAGCTCCTTTTGATCTCCATCTTGGGGCTCCATGATCATCTTGTCACCGGCTTGACACCATGATCTCCATCATCATGATCTCCATCATCGTGTCTCCATGAAGTTGCTCGCCAACTATTACTTCTACTACTATGGCTAACGCGTTTAGCAATAAAGTAAAGTAATTTACATGGCGTTTCTCAATGACACGCAGGTCATACAAAAAATAAAGACAACTCCTATGGCTCCTGCCGGTTGTCATACTCATCGACATGCAAGTCGTGATTCCTATTACAATAGCATGAACATCTCATACATCACATATAGATCATTCATCATTCATCACAACTTTGGCCATATCATATCACAAAGCAATTGCTGCAAAAACAAGTTAGACGTCCTCTAATTGTTGTTGCAAGTTTTACGTGGCTGAATTAGGGTTCTAGCAAGAACGTTTTCTTACCTACGTGAAAGCCACAACGTGATTTGTCAACTTCTATTTACCCTTCATAAGGACCCTTTTCATCGAATCCGCTCCAACTAAAGTGGGAGAGACAGACACCCGCCAGCCACCTTATGCAACTAGTGCATGTTAGTCGGTGGAACCGGTCTCATGTAAGCGTACGTGTAAGGTTGGTCCGACAAGGAAACGATCCAATCCGACAGCCCAAAATCTCGGTGATCCGCTCCGTCAGTTCGTCCGAGCATCTAATTGGCATGGCGGCAGTCTTTGTCATGTTAATCCGCAGACCAGAGGCTCCACCGAATAGCTCAAAGATTGATTTGCAGATGTGCGGGTCAGATATCTCCGGTTTGACGAAGAGAACAACATCATCCGCAAAGAAAGACACCCTCTGGCTTGAGCCCTGCCTGGTGAGGGGCGTGAGCATTCCCCTTCTGTCCGCCAAGGAGAACAAGCGATGAAGCGACTCCATCATCATGATAAAGAGCATGGGGGAGAGGGATCCACCTTGTCGCAATCCCCTGCCGTTGGTAATTGGAGTTCCTGGAATGCCGTTTATTAGAACTCCGATGGATGCCGTAGATAATAGGCCAGTGGTCGAGGACATCCACCGCTGTCCAAAGCCCAGTTTCCTCAAAACCTCCATGATAAAAGCCCATTGGATCGTGTCAATGGCTTTAGATATGTCGAGTTTAATCAGTACAGTCGGCTGCTTCAACGCTACAGCTTCTTGACCATACATTGGACGAGCATGTAGTTGTCGTGGAGCGATCGCCCACATATGAATGCGCTCTGGTGCATCCCCACTAGCCTCGGAAGATCAGAGGTGGCCCTTACTGAAAGAATCTTGTCGAAATCTGACAGCTCGATCACCCCATCTTTCTTAGGCAGCAAGGTGATCAAGGCTTTTGTTGATAGACTGCATTCTGCGTACATCTCCTCAGAAGCAGTCCAATGTGCGCATGAAGTCGCATTTGATGATATCCCAGCATGTGGCCTAAAATAGTCAGTGAAGCCATCCGGGCCGGGAGCCTTGTCCTTGGGCATGGATTTGATTATGCTGCCCACCTCCAGTTTAGAAAAGGGAGTCTCAAGGTGATGGAGATCGAAGTTGGGTAGGTCAAGCGCGTCGAGGTCCAAACCAAATTCACGTTGTGGGGCCTTTCCCATGATGTAGTATGATGAACAACTATCTATGATGTAGTATGATGATCAACTATGTATGATGAATATTGTTGCAAGTTTCTCCTTCGAATGTTTTTCTTATAAATTTTACAGTTTCATACATGGAGTCTGATCTGCAGCCCACGAATTCGTCCCACAAATCTGATCTGCAGCGAACCGTAAACGCATTTTTCAGGTTCGACTTTTACAGGGTCTGCTAGAAATGCTGTAAGTAATACACATAATAGGCCGACTGCTAGCTATGCGGTTGGAGCCAATTCTGTTCGATATTGAGCGAGGCAGGACCTGGTGGAGTCCCGGCACTACTAGAAAAAGGGCTAAAGATGAAATTGACACTAATGACGCACTGTACATGTGGTGCGCCATTACTAAATACTAATGGCGCACCAAGTGTTGGTGCGCCATTATTGTGCAAATACTAATGGCGCACCACATCCACGGTGCGCCATTAGTAAAAAAAAATTTTAATTTTTTTCAAAACTACTAATGGCAACTAGTAATGGCGCACCACTCCCACGGTGCGCCATTAGTAAGTTGGCCCAAACATTCCCCCCGAATGCAACCCCCCCCCCCCCCGGCAGACCGCCTTTTCAGTTTTAAAAAAATAAAATAAAATGATAGAAATGTCAAAAAATAAAAGAAAATAAGTTTCCCATGTGATATGTTGTCTAGTTGTTAGCAAAATTTACAAACATGAATTTTCGACTTTTTTACAAAATCTCTCGAGAATTTGTAAAAATGGGCATAACTTTTGCATACGAACTCGGATGAAAAAGTTTTTTATATGAAAAATCATCTACTCGAAAAGTTACATCCGAATTTAACGGGGGGAACCTCGTTAAACATTTTCAAAATCCTCAGAAACCTAACAGAAAAAAGATACGGGACTTTTAAGATCTAGAGAGGCAAAAAAATTCAAAAAAAATTAAAAAAATTCAAACTTACTAATGGCGCACCTGCCCATGGTGCGCCATTACTATCTTCCCACCTTCAAAATTCAAAATAGGTCAAAAAAATGAAAAAAAGTTACTAATGGCGCACCTGCCCATGGTGCGCCATTAGTATCTTCCCGCCTTCAAAATTCAAAATAAGTCAAAAAAATAAAAAAAAAGTTACTAATGGCGCACCTGCCCATGGTGCGCCATTAGTATCTTCCCGCCTTCCAAATTCAAAATAAATCAAAAAAATAAAAAAAAAATTAGTAATGGTGCACCTGCCCCATGGTGCGCCATTAGTATGTCGTATATATGGCTGGGAGTGGTCCTCTCCTCCTTACCTCTTCATTCTTCTCCTCCACTCCACCTCTCCTCCACTCCATCTCCTCCTCTCCTCCACTCCATCTCCTCCTCTCCTCCACTCCATCTTCCCTTCTCTCCTCCACCATACTATCCTCCTCCCCTCCGGCGACCTCCTCCTCCTCCTCTCCGGCGACCTCCTCCTCCCTCCTCTCCTCTCCTCTCCTCCCCTCCCCTCACGGTTTCTCCTCCCTCCTCTCCGGTGAGCTCCTCCTCCCTCCTCTCCGGTGAGCTCCTCCTCCCTCATCTTCGGTGAGCTCCTCCTCCCTCCTCTCCGGTGAGCTCCTCCTCCCTCCTCTCCTCCCATCCCCTCATGGTTTCTCCTTCCTCCTCTCCGATGCTCCGGTGAACTCCTCTCCGGCGACCTCCTCCTCCTCTCCGGCGATGTAGGCGGGTGCCTCTCCGGTGACCTCCTCCTCCTCCTCTCCTGCGAACTCCTCTCCGGCAAAAGAACACGGCAAAAGAACGTACAAGATCCAAAAATAGGAACAAAATTTGAAATAATATCGTGCCAAAAATGAGAAAAAAAACGAGCAAAAAATGGGCAAAAAAATCACGATCCAGATCCAAATTCAAAATTCAAAAATAGCAATGGCGCACGGTGGGGGTTAGACGGTGCGCCACTATTATTTTTCCGCCTTCAAAATTTAAAAATACTAATGGCGCACCACTACCAGATACTAATGACGCACCAGTGATGCGCCATTAGTAAAAAATATTAGTGAATGATACTAATGGCGCACCAGTGATGCCCCATTAGTAGGCAAAACTGGTGCGCCTCCTTTGCCTAGTAGTGCGGGCTGGACGAGCGCGACGTACGGGGGAAAGGAGGTGGATCGGACGTGACGTGTGGACGGAGCTGATCGGGGTGGTTCTCCTCCCGTAGTTTTCCACGCAGCGGTGGAAGGAAGAGGGGACAAAGGACGCCTTTTCGCAATGACGCAACAGCTCGTCTGTGTTTGGGAGTAGACAAATCCGCGTGTTCTGCCCATGCACCATGCGCGCGGCATCCCATGGCCCGTGACTATCAGCCAGCCAGCCAGCCAGCCATGATAGGTTCAATCCGTTCCATGCCGTGCTCTCTCTCAGGCAGCGCTGCTGGCTTTCGGATGGAGCAACTGCGCGTAGTAATCTTCTTCCATCTGTTTGTTCATCTTCAAAGGCTAGCTCATTTTTTGTTTCAAGTCTAGCTAGCCACCCGCTAAGCTAGGTGTATACTTCATTCCAAAGAAAAAGGGCTATACTACTAGGCGTCGTAGTATGTTTTTTAGTACTAGTGCCTGAACAACTATGATCGGATCGACAACCACCGCCTTAGCGTGAAGGCAAACGAAACTCGTTAAAAAGACGCGGGTGAACAGACCTGGTCTCACAGAATCACAGGACAACCACAAGCAACCAAACAAAAAGCAGGGAGAGTCGCTAGTGTTCGTACCATTCGTGATATACTAAATCAACAGGCCATCGCCTGCAAAGGATACTAGTAGAAAATAGCCAGGCCTGAAAAGGCTTCTAGCTCCTCTCCCATAAAAGGGATTCTGGATTGACGCAGCTCACCTGCTACGGACAATGCTACATCTACGTAATCTTTGTTACGTAGTTAACGTAATGGGCCAGATGGCAATTTCTAATTGGAGTCAGGGGGAGGTGGAGCCCACCCTACTTAAAATCAAGGGGATAGAATTATTATGGGAAGATTACGTAAGAATTTACGTTAGCCTTCGTAGGTGTATCATTAACCTTTGAAAGGGCTTTGCTACACGTACCTAAATTATTTGCGAATCAATCTGTGGTTGAGTTGGTTAGGTGGACAGTGGTATCCCCAACCCATCAGGGTTCAAATCCTGGTGCTCGCATTATTCCTGGATTTATTTCAGGATTTCCGGCGATGCGCCCTCAGTGGGAGGAGACGTTCCCGTCGGAACGAACATAAGTTTACCTACAAAGATTACGTAGGTCTAGCATTACTGTCTCCGAAAAGGTAAAAATGCTAGCAAACACACAACACAACTGTGTAAGTGGATGACACGCCTAGCTTTACATATTGATGACCCCCACCCACTTTTTTTTTAGGGAAATATCGCCGCTTTATTTAAAACACAAAGTTCGGAATGTCATCCGAGATTACATCAAAAACGAAGTCTGAGGAAGCCCCCAACCAAACCTTACAAAGTTCATCTCCAACTCCTACTCTAGCAAATTTATGCGGGGCGATATTGGCAGAACGCCGGACCCAAGAGACTTTGAAACTGACAAAAGAGTGCAACATCCTTTTAATGTCCTCCACCCAAGGTCCAGCAACGCTCAGGCTTCTCACCGGTTGATTAAGCATCTTGACCACACTCTGGCAATCAAGCTCGACATGGCCACGTTCCGCATTGATCTCCCGAGCCACCTCCAATGCCCTCTTGCAGGCCAAAATTTCCACTGCTTCCGGATCAACTATATTGGGGAAATGATGGCATAACCCGGCCCTAAAGGCACCGTTGTGATCTCTCAGAACAACGCCCCCTCCGCCTTTATCACCATGTCTCCGAAAAGGTAAAAATGCTAGCAAACAGACAGCACAACTGTGTAAGTGGATGACACGCCTAGCTTTACACATTGATGACCCCCGCCCACTAATTCGGTCCGTTACGGCATCTATAACCGAACTTTGCAAATCCGACCCCTCAAACGCCTGCGGACGCGTCTGGGTGTGTTCGCGGACACTGGCCAGCCAAGCTTCAAATTTACCTTCTCACAACTGTACACCTTAATTATCATATCTTAAATCCATACAAACTCAGGCAATTAAGTCGATGCATTACAGGCATAGTACGTCTACTAAATCACTAATAACGTGCCATCGGACTATCAAAATTTGGCATGTTTGGCTATGATGGAGATTATCCACGGCTACCCTTGCCCTTCCCGGCGCCCTTGCCGTCCTTGTCGCAGAAGTACCGGTGTTTTGAGTCTCACGAGTCACAAACCTTGCCAACGTCATAGGATGCACCATGCGTGGTTCAATAAAGTTTGGGGCTAAGGGCATCTGCAACGGCAACCCGCAAATTTCTTCCCGCATCCGTCCACAGACAAGGGGGACCAGTCCTCGGACACGGATGCTGGAGGACGACATGGAATGCTAACCACATACATTTTGAACTCTTTTTCAATAAACCGGATGAAATTCATGCAAACTCGGTCGGATTTCATATAAACATGATGGTTTTCATACAAACCGGACGAAAGCGGTTACATTTTGGACATATTTTTAACTAAAAAGGTAAAACTATGTGCACGTACAGTCGCGTGGAGCTTCACTCACACGACAATGATACACTACACACTAGTCTATGGTCGGCCGCGGCGGATCCCTTTGTCTTTTCCATGTCCACCAGCTCGCTAACCGGATTGCCAGGAGTCCCGGAGGCATATTCTTTCGCCATACCTTCCCTATGTCCAGCTGCGTTGCTCGTCAGAGTGGCAAAGAGGGTACTACAGCCGGAGCGAAATGTGCTTCCATGGTACCCAGACGGGTGTGCCCGGGATGGTCTGAGATAAAGACCGGACAGGACACCAGTGCCGCCGGCAGTGGCCTCCATAGGATACAAGCGGCGATGACCTCCCGTGTTCTACTTCTCCACGATGATGACGACGGGCGCAGACGTGCGGGCTGCCACCTCGTCGACATCCGCGCAACCGGCTTCTTTCTTTGCGTGCATGGCGCGGCTAAGCGCGCGTCGACGGCGGATGGCACGGTCGCAGACATTGGAGGCGGCAGTGCCAGTGCCGCCGTGCCGGGATGGAGCAACTCGCCACTCCTCCGTGAGCTGGCTTGGAGCGGTGATTTGCTAAACCACGCGGCAGCTTGGGGCGGCAACTTGCTCCGCCGGGCTAGGTGAGGGAGGTGGAGCAGCGAGCTGCCTCGTGCGTATCCGGCAGGCTCAGCGGAGAACTGCTCTTCCGACGCGGAGGTGGAGGTTGTCTCCTTGTGTCGGCTTAGTTGCGGTTGCCCCCGAGCCCGTTGTCTCCTCGTCCTCCCTCCAGGTCTCGTGTTGGTGGCCTCAGTGAGACGGCGAAGTTGGTTCGGTGACCGTGATGTCACAGGCTGGTGGGGCGGCATGTTGGGCGATGCACTTCCGATCATCCGGGGTGGTGGTAGTTGTTTCGGGGTGCGAGAAACCCCTGGCGGCTCGTTCGTCATCGGCGCGGCAACTCCCGCAGGCGCCACCGGACCTTCCTAAGGGGCGTCGGTTATACCCCTTCTCCACTGCCATCCGTGTACCGGGGGAAACCATAGGACTTGTCCAGGCAGCAGCAGTATCGTCGTCGCATTCCTTTCTGAAGGTTTTGCTTGGTAAGCGAGGCTTCGGAGTGCCAGGCGTGCGGTGAAACTTCTCCGAAGGGTACAACAGGTGTCAGCCATATTCGCTTCGTTCATCTGCCGGCATTGGTATTTTTTCCTCTTTCTTTCTCTTGTTTTTCCTTGTGGACTTGTTTGTGCTGCGACCCCAGCGAGCTAGTTGTATCGGATGGTTGCTTTATAATATAAAGCGGGAGAAAACCCTTTACCGTCACAAAGATTGGAAAAAATGATGGAAACAGGAGATGGGGAGCGGCGGCGATTGTGTGTTTAGCCGAGCCTGCAACGGGCGGCGTCCTCGACCGGCGCGCCGCATCAATAGCGTAGGCAATGAGAGGTCGCGTCCGCCCTGACGCGCCTCCAATATGGAGAGGCGTGCTCTACAACAGCATGAATGCAGGCAGCTAGACGACGGGGGAAGGGGGGAGCACGCGCGGGTGGGGTGAGGGGTTTTTAGTGGGTCATGGCGGTTAGAAGAGGGCTTGGGAGCGATCCGGACTCCCGCATAGCATCCACATCTATCTCCGGCTTACGGGACAAAACGCGTCAAGACCGCGTAGCGGATCGATACAGTACCGTGCTGGGTGACTTCCGCGGTCTAGACAACACGATACAAGCTGCACGGGAGGTTTGAGGGCCGGGTTGGAGATACCCTACCCTCCTAATAATCTCTCCCTAATAATAAAGGACGGAGTGAATCTGTCGGGTTCACCGTCGCGCACGTTTTGCAAAAAAGTCCCTCAAGTTGATAAGAATCAACCCGCAGTCCACCGTAGCCAGATGCAAGTGAAAAAAAACGGTTCGTACGCTGAACTGACTCGCCCGTCATTGACACTCGATAAAATTGTTGCCCCGCACGAGGGTTTCTTCGGCGGCCGCGCCCCCATCCCTCCTCCGCCGCCCTGCGGTGCCCGTCCTCGGTCCGCGGTCGCCAAATACGGACGAGATTGACAGTATCCACCGCATCTCGCGCGACACCCAGCCGCTGCTGCTCATCGGCCATGAGGGGAGCAGGGACGAGCTGCTCGTCGACATCCATCCTGCAGCACCGCCGAAGACGGTGCCTAGCCTCCTCGCCAGCGCGCGGCTCCTACTTGCCTCACGGTATGCCCCCTGCCCGCCGCTCCCCTGGATCCCACTCCCCTACCATAATATTCCTATTTCAAGGCATGCAAAGTGTTTGATGAAATTTGACAGTAAAATTGTTTTCTGTGCTGGCCGGTAGAACGGCCGCGTCGCCGAGCTGCAGCGGGTGCCGCGGCGGACGAGACGCTGCAATGCCGCGTGGTGACGCCGCTTGTGTCGGAGCCCGAAGCGCCCGCGGAGCTGGCACTGTGGTGGGTCTGCTGTATGTGGGAGCTCGGTTCCGTCCTCAACTTCCTCCACGTGCGTGTCCCTTTTCTACCATCATACCCCCAGCGGCCGGCAGATCGGCGTACTGGGTTTGCTTCTTCGCTTAGGCTTCTAGGAATTTACTGGTAATCTTTAGTTTTCTTGCATTAACTATTTGAGCACATGGTACAGTAGCAGCATGGCTGATGCCTGCTATTTTCATCGCTGGAAGCCTGGAACATACTTCATTCATTGATTTACCTATGTATTTGGTCACATGCTCTGCTTAGGCAATACATGTTGTTCAGCCAACATCTCTAGGATTGGTTATGTTGGAAACAATTTAATGCCAGTATTGATATTCCATTCACTAAACTAACAAAGATCCAAACTGCAGGTTGCAGAAGGTGATGTACCAATAGTTGCATCACATGGCTTAGTCCTGTACATGAGAATTGCTTGATCAGATATTCAGATTCAGTCTTATCTTCATAGTTTTTCTAATTGTTCGATCTTGTGCAGACCTGAAATTGAATTGTACAAGGAGCTTGAACCATCGACTCGCTTACTGATCTTGAAAGCAATATGCGACATACGTGTTGAGGTTCGTGCTATTGCCATCCTAGGGAGGCAATGAAGTTTTTCAAAGTGCCAATCTTTTCAAATGTGCATTGCGGTAGAGAACTGTTACACCATTTTGATGTTGTATGTCTCAATTGTGTTTTGTGTTAAGTATATCAATCCTAACTTGGACTGACAGTTTGAACCGAGTTCCATTATGTTGATTCAGATTGTTAGAAAGCTTATTTCACTATGCCGAGAAGCGATACAGGGGCATGAAGCAAGCGAGCAGGTGTGCGCAGCGACCTGCTACTGCACTAATAGCCTTGACAGAGCACCGGGGCCGGCTCGACAGGGCCTGCCGCCTGCCGATGGACACATGGATGTGCGCGACGGAGATGAACCCGCTTCGTCGCCTATGCAGCCTGGACAGAGCTCCGCCAGTGCTGGTGATGGCGCTCTCCATCTACTTTCTCCACCGGCTATCAGAGAGTAGAGATCATATCGTGGATTTGTTTTTTCTTCAGAGACGTGCTCCCGTCGTTGTTGGCTGTCGAATTTGCAATGCAATCCATCCCTATGTCGATGTCTTAACCACTTCGTACTTCTGCACAATCAGCAGAACATAGCAGCTACCGCAATTTACCCATTGATTTCTTGGAGTGATCCAAACCTAGGAAAGCCTGCTACTTGTGTAAGCAACAGGGTAAGAAGTTTCAGTTTTCTTACTAATGCACCTCAATTTGTAAGGTTAGAACATTTTATTCACCCATCCTATTTCTTATCTATACTGATGATCATTTTTTCATCTCTGTGATCTTGTTTGCTCCAGTTCTGTTAATACTTTGTTTGCACGTCAGTGGAAATTAAAATTTCTTGCTACCATGAGAGTTACTCCATGTCAGTATGTACATGCAGATGTAAGCAATGGAGAAACTCGTGCAGATGATGATTGAAGAAATTTTCATGATTTTTCCAACCTAAACTGGCTACAGAGTTGGGGAAAAGACGAGTCTAGGCTCTTGATGAACACATCTTCTTTCCCAGGTGACTAACAGTTGGCACCTCTATACATTACATCAGGCCAACGCTACAAAGCCCATGTATGCCTCTGCCTGCCTGCCTCAATGGACATTCCGGTCACAAATAAGTAGATAAAAATACTCATCAGTTTGTCAAAATACATGTTGGTTATCTTATGAACAAGTATAGCTGTCAGCAGAGTACAGGAAAATATGTTTCATTTTTTCCATGAAGCAAACTTATATTATGATTATCACATTTTGATCTTGGAGTAATGGTCGACTTTAGTAGATGTTAACTGCAGTATACACCAGTCCCGTATTTCTACCTACAAGTTTGAGCTCCATCTGGATAATCAGATTAGTGTATCACAACCTTGATGTTTTTAAACATGCATATTTTGTAGTTATTTTAGTATTATGCAGAATGCATATCTATCCCTCGAATTTATGTATCAATTCTGCAATTTCTTGGCATTTCAGGTTTGGGAATATTTGACTCAGAGCTTTTGTTGAATGGTATTGTCGTCCAGAAGCTAGAGTTCGAAAGGTATGTCCTGGTGCTCCTCACTTTTTGGGATGATCAATCTCCTATTATACATGGCGACGTACACAGGACAAGCCCAAGCTAGCTGATCAAAAGGCACACAATCTGTGTACGCACGCAAGAGTTGTTGGCGGCTAAAATCATGAACCAACGGACTAACAAATTGTGGCCAGCATACACGCAGGCGAAGATAGCCAATGTATTTGCGTGTTTTCTTGACTTAGACTACAATGCATTTCCATGAAATAAATTATCTTGCCATCTGGTCTTTAGATACAGACATACAATAGATTAAATGTATGGACGTCGGCACAAATTTCAAATTTTGGGACGTAACCAAAATAGTTGGCACAACTTTGGAAGACAAAGAGAATAATTGTAGTTGTGTACAACGAGAAGCTCCCTTTCTTTTGAAATCATAGTCTGAAATCATACTATATAAGAGGGTACTTTTGCAACATGTGCATTTTCTTACTTTCGAAATCATACTATATATTATTTAAAAAATGTCGTGCACACAACGTTTCTTGGCCGATATGCACATGACACTCTATTTGAGTGGGGTAGAAGTGCTGGCCAACTGCATCCGATGGTCGCCACAGTGTGTCGGCCATAAATCAGACACAGTTCTGTGGTTCTCATGGCACTGTTCTATTATTTTCTCCCTTCCCCTCTCATCTTCTTGATTTTTAATAGTTTATATATTAATTCAAGCTCAGCCTTACCTTCAAGCCTTAAAATTATTGTTCTGACAGGTTTAGAGAGAGCTGGTGGACAGGAAGCCAATGGGCTACAATTTAGCTCTTTAATTTGTTCATGCTTGTCTTATGCTGATAAGTTTTTTCTTCCTCTGTTTCCTAGGAAAAAGTAATCAAACAATCCCACTCGCTACTGCAACATAGCATTAGTTACACACGAACGCTCATCCCCTCTTGAAAATTTCCAATTAGTTTAGTACTACCTTTTTATGCAGGTAAACAATCTGTTGATTGTGTATAGGATAAGTTGTGACGTGTGTTGGGCGTTGTGTTGAAATAGAGGACATGGACGCGTTGTGTGTGGGAGACGAGGATGTGTGTGTTTGGTGTAGAGGCCTATGATATATTTTATTTTTTCCGTTGCAACGCACGGGCATTTTTGCTAGTAATAATAAAATAAAAAAGGCACGCAATTTTGGATCGTCGAGGCTCGCAAGGATCGCACTCGGTCCGTCACCTTTTTTTTTCGGAAAGTGACGAAGTTGATTTCATCATTGGCATCTAGCTGCACGTATCTTGGATATTTTATAATCCTCATTTCAGCATTGCCTGCAAGTGCAGGTTGCAGACATATATGCCGGTCCCTTGTTCATCCGATGGTTAAAGTTGCGGGCACGTCCGTGATTTCACCTCCACAGGTAATCGACCTAGTACTAATACCAAATGACACTCCTGGCCGACTAGGGTTTATGGTTTACCCAGCCTATGCATGCACTCCACCATACTCCGGTGCATTATGTCAACTAAAGTACACATGATGGCGACATCTCTATTATCCAGATGAGCTGGCTACGGCACAGCCTTTGCGCGTTCGACACACACACGACAGCGACACAGGGCCGGGAGGAGAGGGAAAGGTTCACTTTTGTCCACTCTACACGCTGTGCCAGCGTGCAGCCATGCATCGGTCACGCCGTGCATAGATTTATCTGGTGACCGGTGGCCGACTAGAACGCACGCATATACAATGGCCGAGTTAATTGTACAAAAATACCACAATTAAGGCATTACATGTAGATTGGTACCACTTTTGATAATTTTTACATGTCAGTACCAAGTTTGAGGCTAACCGTTACAAAAAGTCTAAACCACGTATAAACGTGTATTGACGGTGTATCTGACTGGCGGGGCCCGCCCGCCAGGTGCTGATGTGGCATAGTTTTTACAGAAAACCCCTTTACTTTGTATGTAATCACATAAATGCCCAATTTTTTGCGGGAAAAAGGCTCCCGAGAGGCTTTTTTTTGTTCGCAATTTCTACCACCGAATCGGACTGGTTTGACAATTTCCGTCCACTTCAACAAATAAATAAACAAAATAAAAATCCTTCACCTGTGGGATTCGACCCTGCATCGGTAACGCCGTGCATAGATTTATCTGGTGACCGGTGGCCGACTAGAACGCACGCATATACAATGGCCGAGTTAATTGTACAAAAGTACCACAATTAAGGCATTACATGCAGATTGGTATCACTTTTGGTAATTTTTACATGTCAGTACCAAGTTTGAGGCTAACCGTTACAAAAAGTCTAAACCACGTATAAACGTGTATTGACGGTGTATCTGACTGGCGGGGCCCGCCCGCCAGGTGCTGATGTGGCATAGTTTTTACAGAAAACCCCTTTACTTTGTATGTAATCACATAAATGCCCAATTTTTTGCGGGAAAAAGGCTCCCGAGAGGCTTTTTTTTTCGTTCGCAATTTCTACCACCGAATCGGACTGGTTTGACAATTTCCGTCCACTTCAACAAATAAATAAACAAAATAAAAGCCCTTCACCTGCGGGATTCGACCCTGCATCGGTCACGCCGTGCATAGATTTATCTGGTGACCGGTGGCCGACTAGAACACACGTATATACAATGGCCGAGTTAATTGTACAAAAGTACCACAATTAAGGCATTACATGCAGATTGGTATCACTTTTGGTAATTTTTACATGTCAGTACCAAGTTTGAGGCTAACCGTTACAAAAAGTCTAAACCACGTATAAACGTGTATTGACGGTGTATCTGACTGGCGGGGCCCGCCCGCCAGGTGCTGATGTGGCATATTTTTTACAGAAAACCCCTTTACTTTGTATGTAATCACATAAATGCCCAATTTTTTGCGGGAAAAAGGCTCCCGAGAGGCTTTTTTTTCGTTCGCAATTTCTACCACCGAATCGGACTGGTTTGACAATTTTCGTCCACTTCAACAAATAAATAAACAAAATAAAAATCCTTCACCTGCGGGATTCGACCCTGCATCGGTCACGCCGTGCATAGATTTATCTGGTGACCGGTGGCCGACTAGAACGCACGCATATACAATGGCCGAGTTAATTGTACAAAAGTACCACAATTAAGGCATTACCTGCAGATTGGTACCACTTTTGGTAATTTTTACATGTCAGTACCAAGTTTGAGGCTAACCGTTACAAAAAGTCTAAACCACGTATAAACGTGTATTGACGGTGTATCTGACTGGCGGGGCCCGCCCGCCAGGTGCTGATGTGGCATAGTTTTTACAGAAAACCCCTTTACTTTGTATGTAATCACATAAATGCCCAATTTTTTGCGGGAAAAAGGCTCGCGAGAGGCTTTTTTTTTCGTTCGCAATTTCTACCACCGAATCGGACTGGTTTGACAATTTCCGTCCACTTCAACAAATAAATAAACAAAATAAAAGCCCTTCACCTGCGGGATTCGACCCTGCGACCTGACGTTCAGAGGCGCCACGCACTAACCACAAAGGTTTGACAATTTCCGTCCACTTCAACAAATAAATAAACAAAATAAAAATCCTTCACCTGCGGGATTCGACCCTGCATCGGTCACGCCGTGCATAGATTTATCTGGTGACCGGTGGCCGACTAGAACGCACGCATATACAATGGTTGAGTTAATTGTACAAAAGTACCACAATTAAGGCATTACACGCAGATTGGTACCATTTTTGGTAATTTTTACATGTCAGTACCAAGTTTGAGGCTACCGTTACAAAAAGTCTAAACCACGTATAAACGTGTATTGACGGTGTATCTGACTGGCGGGGCCCGCCCGCCAGGTGCTGATGTGGCATAGTTTTTACAGAAAACCCCTTTACTTTGTATGTAATCACATAAATGCCCAGTTTTTTGCGGGAAAAAGGCTCCCGAGAGGCTTTTTTTTTCGTTCGCAATTTCTACCACCGAATCGGACTGGTTTGACAATTTCCGTCCACTTCAACAAATAAATAAACAAAATAAAAGTCCTTCACCTGCGGGATTCGACCCTGCGACCTGACGTTCAGAGGCGCCACGCACTAACCACAAAGGTTTGACAATTTCCGTCCACTTCAACAAATAAATAAACAAAATAAAAATCCTTCACCTGCGGGATTCGACCCTGCATCGGTCACGCCGTGCATAGATTTATCTGGTGACCGGTGGCCGACTAGAACGCACGCATATACAATGGCCGAGTTAATTGTACAAAAGTACCACAATTAAGGCATTACACGCAGATTGGTACCACTTTTGGTAATTTTTACATGTCAGTACCAAGTTTGAGGCTACCGTTACAAAAAGTCTAAACCACGTATAAACGTGTATTGACGGTGTATCTGACTGGCGGGGCCCGCCCGCCAGGTGCTGATGTGGCATAGTTTTTACAGAAAACCCCTTTACTTTGTATGTAATCACATAAATGCCCAGTTTTTTGCGGGAAAAAGGCTCCGGAGAGGCTTTTTTTTCGTTCGCAATTTCTACCACCGAATCGGACTGGTTTGACAATTTCCGTCCACTTCAACAAATAAATAAACAAAATAAAAGTCCTTCACCTGCGGTGATTCGACCCTGCGACCTAACGTTCAGAGGCGCCACGCACTAACCACAAAGCCACAACGCGTCGCGCGTTACACTACAGGCATTCTCCCTTTTATACTATGCGCGGAACGCTGGGCCGGCCCACAAAAGCCTCAATTGTTTTTCGTTTCGCACTTAGCTGGCGCGCGTCCTAGGCTCGTTCGTTGCCCCGGTTTCTATTTGTTTCATTTCTCTTATGCTTTCAAATATGTACGAACATTTATAAATATACTCTGAGCACTTTTTCTGCTTATATTGAACATTTTTCAATGCATGATGAACTTTTCTTTACAAACAGTGAGCAGTTTCTTAATTTTTTAATATCCGTTGAATATATTTTAAACGCAAATTGAACATTTTTTAATATATGTTGAATTTTTTACAAAACAAAATTTAACCATATATTACAAAAACATATGTTGAATATTTTAGATGCAAAAGAAAATGTTCACCATAAATTACAAAAAAAAATCATCGCACATTAAGTAAAATGTTCATCATATCTTAAGAAAATTGATCAACCTATATTAAAAAATGTTCACTTTGCATTTAAAATATGTTCAACATTCATTATAATGAAAAAAAGGTTAACAATTTGTAAAGAAAAAGTTGACAACCTGTAGTAAAAATAATTGTGTAATCATCATAAATTTTGGAAATGCTTTAAAACTGTTCAAATTTTATTATAAATGCTCCGCGTACATTTATAAAATGTTCGTGCATATTTCAAAGCATAAGAGAAATGAAAGGAATAGAAACTGGGGCAACGAACGAGCCGAGCAGGCGCGGCAGTTAAGTGAGAAACGGAAAAAAACATACAGGCATCGTTGGGCCGGCCCAGCGGTAACGGCATAGTATAAAAGAGGGAACGCCTGCAAAGTAACTGGAGCTAGTCTGTGGCGTGGTGGTCAGCGCGCGACCCCCATCTGCATCAGGTCGCAGGATCGATTCCTGCCCGCGCGGATGTTTTCTTTTATTTATTTGTTCAACTAGACGGAAATTTTCAAACCAGTCCGATTCAGGGGTGAAATTGCGAACGAAAAAAAAAGCTGTTCGGAGCTTTTCTTTCCGCAAAAAAAAAAGGCATTTATGTAAACATACAAAAGCAAGGGGTTTTTCTGCAAAAAATATGCCACGTCAGCACCCGACGGCTGGGCCCCGCCGGTCAGATACACCGTCAATACACGTTTATACGTGGTTTAGACCTTTTTGTAACAGTTAGCCTCAAACTTCGTACTGACATGTAAAAATTATCAAAAGTGGTACCAATCTGCATGTAATGCCTCAATTGTGGTACTTTCGTACAATTAACTCACAATGGCCAGGCCGGCAGCTGGTGGTGGAGCTAGTCTCTGGCGTGGTGGTCAGCGCGCGACCCCCACCTGCATCAGGTCGCAGGATCGATTCCTGCCCGCGCGCATGTTTTCTTTTATTTATTTGTTCAACTAGACGGAAATTTTCAAACCAGTCCGATTCAGGGGTGGAACTTGCGAACGGAAAAAAAAAGCTGTTCGGAGCTTTTCTTTCCGCAAAAAAATAGGCATTTATGTAAACATACAAAGCAAGGGGTTTTTCTGCAAAAAATATGCCACGTCAGCACCCGACGGCTGGGCCTCGCCGGTCAGATACACCGTCAATACACGTTTATACGTGGTTTAGACCTTTTTGTAACGGTTAGCCTCAAACTTAGTACTGACATGTAAAAATTATCAAAAGTGGTACCAATCTGAATGTAATGCCTCAATTGTGGTACTTTCGTACAATTAACTCACAATGGCCAGGCCGGCAGCTGGTGGTGGATCGACCCGACCCAGTTCACCATCTAGGATATCTCTTCTCTTGAAATTGATCCCTTCGTTTTTTTATGAACTGCTGCTGTACAAGGGAGAGGAGTGACCGACAGCTCATGCACGTCTAGGTTTTAGCTACGAGCTGTCGATCGACGGCAGCTTGTTTCCAGATAATCCCGTGATTTATTTACTTGTTCTACTACATCTTATGAGATGACATCTTTTATTTATTTGTTCAACTAGACGGAAATTTTCAAACCAGTCCGATTCAGGGGTGGAAATTGCGAACGAAAAAAAAAGGTGTTCGGAGCTTTTCTTTCCGTAAAAAATAGGCATTTATGTAAACATACAAAGCAAGGGGTTTTTCTGCAAAAAATATGCCGCGTCAGCACCCGACGGCTGGGCCCCGCCGGTCAGATACACCGTCAATACACATTTATACGTGGTTTAGACCTTTTTGTAACGGTTAGCCTCAAACTTGGTACTGACATGTAAAAATTATCAAAAGTGGTACCAATCTGCATGTAATGCCTTAATTGTGGTACTTTCGTACAATTAACTCACAATGGCCAGGCCGGCAGCTGGTGGTGGATCGACCCGACCCAGTTCACCATCTAGGATATCTCTTCTCTTGAAATTGATCCCTTCGTTTTTTTATGAACTGCTGCTGTACAAGGGAGAGGAGTGACCGACAGCTCATGCACGTCTAGGTTTTAGCTACGAGCTGTCGATCGACGGCAGCTTGTTTCCAGATAATCCCGTGATTTATTTACTTATTCTACTACATCTTATGAGATGACAGGCTATAAAAATACTCACATAAACATCAGATCATTTGAAAAACCTTGAAGCTTTAGCTTGGTCACCAACTGGTATAGCTACAATATTTATTTTGGTCTACTTGTATAGCGTACGTATTTTACAAGATAGGGCTCGATCGAGTGAGTTGTTTCCGTACGGCATCATTACTCTTTTTTGTTTTTTGAATGCATACGGCATCTGATTTCGTTGACATGAGCCGAGCGGTCGAAAAGGCTCTTTTTGGCATGTTCTGCACAGCTGCTACACATGGCCTGGTCCCCGAAGATCCGGATGGATTCTTCCTCGGTTTTTCCGCTCCTCTTCTGTTCCACTTTGTACTTAGAAAAATGAGCAGTCTTTGTTGGCTGTATCATCTGTATATACTACTACTCCAAGAAGAATGATACTCTATTGGTGTTGAAAATTGACGTTTGAAGCTGGGACCCGGTCGTCTAGAGCAAATATCTGCAAGAAGTTAGAGAGAGGGAAATGTTTAGGAAAAAAGAGAGAAACGGGAAAAGAAGGTCCTTGGTCGCATCGCACAACCCAACAAGAGAATCGCAGTGGAGAGAAAGAGCTGCGATTCTTTCTACGCGAAATAGTTGAGTCCTCCAGCTCAGATTGTTGAAAGATTACAGCGAGTGAGTGCCCATTTGACCCTAGGGAAACGTTTGGAGCCGGCGGACCGGCCGAAGCTTCGGCCGGTCGCTCGCGCGCCGTTCGATCGCAAAGGGATCTAGCGCTAGGATGTCTCCTGATCCACGTTTTTCGTTGTTTGTTTTTCCTTTCCTCGGCCCACCCACGTGCCCTAGGCCCACCACGACTGTTTATTTTTCTCTCATCCTATCTGGTCCGTCATACTCTGCCCTCCGTTATCTTCTTTCCCGCGTGGTCGTCTTCAAGCTCCTTCTCCACAAACCGCTCGTTGAAAAGCTCCGACATGGGGGGTGGGAAAAGGAGCTGCAACCGGAGTCCAGCGAAGGTGCATCTCTGGGAGAATCACCACCGGCGAGCTGCGACCATGGCGGCTGCATGCTGGAACCAGCGTCGCGGCATGCTGGAACCGGCACTATTTTCTGCTACATGCATTCATGGCGGAGCTACAGTCCGCGACGGGGAGACGAGTTTTTGCTGCAATCGTCATCAGTTTTTGCTACGACTGGCGAGAAATTTTGCTACATCCATTCATGTCAGAGATGTGACCGGCGAGAAATTTTGCTACAACCACGTTTCGTTTGTGCTACAGTCAGGGGCCGAGCCAGGAATTAGACATAGGGGGGGCGGGTCGAGACCGATTTTTTTAAACCACTATACTACCTCTGCAAACAATTGTAAACAATTATAAAACATTTTAGATCACTAAAATAGTGAACTAAAATGTCTTATATTTGTTTACATAGGGTGTAGCTTTTAACAATTATCTATTATATTGTATCGAATATAATACTTATAACACGTCAAAAAAGAGAGCTTAATAGTCATAAAATGTCGCTGGGGCGAAAGATTGATCATACAACAAAGAAATCTAACTAGGAAATTAGAAGGATAGCAATTAACAGCAATGCTTAATTTATTTGGTTTTTTCAAAGAAACATCTATTTAAAATTAATCCATAGGAAAAGTACTACCAGCAGATTAATTGGGTTAGTTATGCTGCTAGGTTGTAATCCATCGAAAAAGTACTAGCAGTACTGCAGTAGAGGAAGTTTATGTTCATGTACCTTTAGACTTGAGCTCTAGATCACGCACAAATAACGGACTCAATGGCCTGGCTCCTTGGCAGAATTAAAAGAGCGGCAAAACATCGTGGAAGCAACCTCGTTCTCTTCGTGATCTGCATAGATTCTTAGCGTCCGGCGGCTGGCAAAGGGGGGCAGCGCCCGGCGGCTGGACAACAAGACGACGAGCGGCGGCAGGAGCCCTAGCTGGTCTCATTGCTGATTAGACTAACTACAGAAATATCATACTTGTAGGCTTTCCGGTCAAAGTGGGCAGATGGGCTACTATTTGGGCTTTGGTAGTATGCCACGCAAGTATTAACTTTGGGCTTGATTACTAATTAAGCAGCTATTTTCTACGGCCATTAGCATAACAGTATACTACTACAGCCCTTGCTCGCCCCCCGGTCTCCGCCCCTGGCTACAGTCAGCCTCTCATTTTGCTACAATCAGCTACAACCGGCGCGGTCACCACGTTTGCCGGTTGCAGCTTTTCGAGAACATGGATGAAGCTTTTCAATGTACAAACACTTTCAAACTAAAAAAGCTGGAACCGTTACCAAAAAAAGCTTCAATCAAAATATGTACAAAGTTTTCAATCGGGCATTACTCCACGGAAAAAGTTGCAAACGTTCACAGATAAGCTTCATTTGTAGTTGAAAAAATCTTCAACCCATGAGTAGTCCAAGCAACATTCGGCGAGGATGGAAGTCGTGGGTTTCATGCTACATGCTACAAGCGGTCCTGGATTTTGCTACGACCGGTGTCGCATCCAGCTACATGCTACAAGCTTGATTTTTTGCTGGAAAGGGGGTGAGCGAAAGGTTGCAACCGCGAGGTATGTGACCGACGAGCTGTGAATGGACGGGCATGAGTAGCGGCAAGCACGCCGGCGAGCTGCGGCCGTCGCCATCGAAGCTACGAGCATCATCGCCGAGAGCTGCAAACCACTGGTGCAGCTGTTACATGGGTTGAGGCGGCGACGAGGATGGACGACAAGGGTGGGGACCGATGACGAGGATGGCCGGCGAGGAAGGGGACCGACGACGGGGACGGCCGGCGAGGGTGGGGACCGGCGATGCGAACGGCCACTGGAGAGCGCGCGGGGCTGATGAGATGCGGAGGGTCCTTTTTCTCGCGAGCCTGAGGAAAGAAGATGACCTGAATGGATAAGAATCTAGCGGCTTGGGAGGGGCCGATCAGGCGGCTAGGGCAGGACCGGCCGAAACGTTCGGCCGGTGCGCCGGCGCCTAACGGTGCCCTTTTTCTTACTATGTACATGTAGTCAGAGGACTTGTTCTAAGTCTACGGTTTTAGTCCACACAAAAGACCAGCTGTATTAATGTATATGCTCCTAAAATAACCAGATAGTAATAGCCAAGGACAGACGGATGCTGCGGCTGCTGCTACCGACCAACAGAACATGCGGCTAGCAGATTAATCCAACCGGCCCACTGGATCATAACTTATACTCCATGGATATTATTCCGTCCACCTCGCCGGCCATCTCTTCGCCCGGATACAGTGTCGAGGCCCCGTGCACATGTGCCAATCAATCAGAGCAAAAAGGCGATCGGTGGATTAAGCAGCTTACGAGCACGAGTGGCTGGTGTACTACTAATCATCGGGTCGGGGAGGGTAGGGCACGTGAGTCATCATCCTGGCTCGTGGCCCCTCGGCGTGCGCGAAGGCCAACAAAAGCGGATTTGGTTTGCCTGCTTTTTCCCCTGCTCTCACTTCATTCTACAGTTGTCTTTTTCTTTTTTCTTTTCTAATCTAATCATCTCTTCCCCTGATTTTAAGGGAGTTGGGCCGGATTTTATTTTGTTTCAATCCAAAACATGCCGTCCCGGCTCGGCTCGTCTGCGTTGCCAGCCACATCTCGGAAGGAAGGGATACGCGTAGTGGTACGTTGATGTGTGTGGTGCGTGCCCTCCATACAACCAAGACAGATCGATGCAGCATGAGTAATATTGTTCGGAGATTATCATCATTCATGAGAGATCTCGATCGCCTACCGCATAAATTGCAAAAGCAGAATGAATTCATGTAGGCGCACACGGAGTCGGTGAGGGTATCCATCGGTCAAACCATCTCACCAGCTACAGCTACAGCTGGTCAAAACTCTTTCCTGTTTTCCTCTCGTCCCTGGCGGCTGGAACCCTAGTCGCCGCCAGGGGAGGCCGATCTTCCAACGCCGCACTCCGGCGGCTCCCCTCCGTCGGCGACCTCGGTTGTCGGTGGTGAGGAGGGTCGCCGGATCCACGCGTATGGATCGCTTTTACTCTTTCGTAGTCTAGGTTTTTAGATTGTTCATCATCTTTGCTTCGGCGGCGATGATGACAATGCTGAATAAAGATTCTTCGAATCCTTACCTGACGAGGCCATCGGTCCTATGGTTGGGGATGAATTTGGAAACCAGTCTGTTCAAGCAAGGATGGCGTGGCGGCGGCTACATCCTCGTGGTGGACCTGTGTCCTCGGGCTTCGCCGTTGCGACAGCGTTTGCTCCAGCGTCGGCGTGGAGCTTGGGAGATAGTTCACGAGCGGATGCAGATTGTGGTCTGCATCGACGACATCTGGAAGATGGAGCAATGTGTTGGGCTCGTGGTTCGTGGATGGAAAAGATGGTTTCCTCCTTCGGCGTTTTAGTCGTGGTGGGGTGCCAGATCTGGAGTTTGATGGCGTGTCTGGGGTATTGCCCCGGTCTGATTCGTTCAACGTTAAGGGCTTCACTTTTTGTGAGCCACCTTGAAGGTCCGCAAAGCTGCATATCAGCGATGGAGCCGCGTCGAGCTCGGGTAAGGAGGTGATTCGTCATTCTTTTCTTCGGTGGCTGTTGTGGTGGTGCCGGAGGCAGGTGACGGGTGTTGGT
Organism: Aegilops umbellulata; assembly: GCA_032464435.1. NCBI lineage: Eukaryota > Viridiplantae > Streptophyta > Magnoliopsida > Poales > Poaceae > Aegilops > Aegilops umbellulata. Next base: position 371,678,675 of record CP136060.1, read on the forward strand.
GTCAAGCTCAGAAATGTTCTGCTATCTTTTCAGTTTTGTCATGTCGGTCTTTACGTGACTTATACTTTGTTCTTTATGATATGAATGAGACACGTATTACCATGCAAAAAAAGCTACAGCTATAGCTGCTGCTAACAAGTGTTGAAATATGAGGGTGGGTCTTGGATCCATCTAACAATTTCAGAAAATTTCTAAGGATCTACGTGGGTTATATGACACTAGTCTCACCATACTAGTTGGAGAGAAGTTAGACCTCCAACTAGCATGGAGAGAAGTTAGACCTCCTCCTCTGCAACTTATGCTCCGGGCGTCTTTCCAGGCTGGGATCCTCAAGCCCATCATGGCGCGACCGGCCTCCTGCAGGGTCTCTCTCTATGCGGACGATGCTGGCATCTTCGCTAACCCGATCAAAGATGAGATCGACGCCATCGCTCGGATCCTTGCCTGTTTTGGGGATGCATCCGGCCTCATCACAAATGTCAGCAAGACCGAGGTGTTTCCCATTCGCTGCCAAGACATTGATCTCCCGGCCATCCTTTCGGCCTTCCCGGCCAAGCTGGCCTCGTTCCCCGGCCAATACCTGGGTCTCCCACTACATACCAGGCGACTCAGAAGGGTTGACCTCCAACCTCTTTTGGACAAGGCAATGGGCAGGTTGCCGGGCTGGAAGGGGAAGAATCTGGCTCGTCCGGGCAGGGTCTCCCTTGCAAAGTCCGTGTTGTGCGCCATCGCAAATCATCACCTCACTGCGCTCCCGCTCCCCCCTTGGGCAATCCAGAAGCTCAGTAAGATCACTCGTAACTTCATCTGGTGTGGGAAAGACTCAGAAAATGCGTCTGGTGGACACTCTCTGGTCAACTGGAAGACTGTCTGCCGGCCTAAGCCCATGGGGGGCCTGGGAATCACAGACCTCGAGAGATTTGGTCGGGCCCTCCGACTTCGCTGGCCTTGGCTTATGTGGACTGATCCTGACCGCCAATGGGTGGGCTCTGCGGTGCCCTGTGATGAGACGGATATGGCGCTCTTCAGGGCTTCTACCATCATCTCCTTGGGCAATGGGAGAAAATCCTTATTATGGCTCGACGACTGGACAGGACGGGGCCCTCTGTCCCGGGCCTTCCCGGAGCTGTACAAAATTGCACCAGGAAGCGAAGATCTATGATGAAGGAGCTCCACGAGGAGAACTGGATCAGATCGGTTGCCCGTCTTTCATCGCCTACCCACCTGCAGGAGTTCATTGCCCTCGCTTCAGTCATCACCCAGGTGGCGTTGAACCCGGACCAGGAGGACTCCATCACTTGGCGGTGGACCCCCAATGGCATATACTCTGCTGCCTCGGCCTACGCGGCCCAGTTCTCTGGATCCTATCCCAGGTTCTCCCCGGCCAAGATTTGGGAGGCACATGCTAAGCCAAAATGTAAATTCTTCGCCTGGCTTGTGCTCCACGGGAAGATCCTCACGGCCGACATGCTAGCCGTTCGTGGCTGGCCGCACGACCCCTGTTGTTCCCTTTGCCTTCGAGCCCCGGAGACGGCCACTCATCTCTGCAAGGACTGCCCGTTTGCCGCCGCAGTTTGGTCTCACGTCCAGGTCTGGACGGGAGAGGACTCTGGGGCCACGCCCACGTTGCCCCCTTCGATGGGGATTTCGGACTGGTGGGATTCGCTCACCACCAATCTGCCCAAGAACGACAGAAGAAGGCGGAGCGGCCGCTTCCTTTACACCATCTGGAACATCTGGAAGGAGCGAAACCGACGCATCTTCAATGGAACTCGCCTCACGCACCTCGAGGTTGCAGCTATTGCCTTCGAAGACATCAAGCAAAGGTCTCGGGCCTTTGGCCGGGCACATGTGGCAACCGGTATTGGCTGATTAGTGCCATCGTGTGGTTTTTCTAGGGTTTTGTCCGGTTTCTCTTCTAAAACCGGAACACTCTTGTACATAAACCTTATTCTTCTTCTTATATGAAAAGGCAGTGCTCCTGCCGGTTCCTCAAAAAAAAAGAAGTTAGACCTCCTTATAAGGTATTCTCTTCCACATGCTATTGGAGCTTGGGAAGAGAAGTGGTTCCCGCGCGCTCCACCCGTTGCCCGTCTCGCCTCGTCGCGCCGCGTGTTGCGGGAATGAGACGATCCGACCTAATATCTATGCGCTTATTTTTGCCGGTGAGGAACTAAGAGTCTTTGACAGGTGGACCACAATCTGAGACGTCAGACGTGGGCTGTTACCGGCTCAGACGTGGGTCCAGCCCACGTCTCTCCACACAGCCGCTCATATACATGTGGGGCGTCTGCCAACCCTAGCCGCCACGCGAATCAGATCACATCTGCCTCCACGCCCACGTCGTTCCATTGATGCTGCTGCCGCCGGCGGCTGCATCCCGTTCACCGCGTACACAGTTGACTGGAGAGCAGGCCTCCAAAACCCCGCCTCTCCGGCTCCTGTACGGGAGAAGGACGATAGGGTTTTTGGAGAGCGACTACGCAATTGCTCGCTTCCGATCGAATACTTCCTCTTTGTCCACGTCCGCTGCATTGTCACCATGTCTACCGCCGCCAACGAGAAGGCTGTCGCTGACCAGAAGGCGACCGAGGAGGCCGCCGCCACTGCTGCTACTACGGCCATCTGGCCAACAAGAGGGTATAACTCGTTTGACCCTCTCCTATTAATTACTGTTTTAGCTTTACTAGTGATTTGCGTAGATATTTCTACTATCTGTCTAGTACGCGCTAATATGGTCAAATATCAGTATGTGTTTAACACTATTTATCTCATGCTCATGATTCATTCTTGGATTAATTTAGTAAAAAAACGCTTATTTACTCAACAATAAGTAATATGCGGATGAACCTACAGTTGGGTGATTAGGAGTCCAATGATTTCTTCAGCCCACGAGAGTTCAAGTCCTAGACTTGACATCGGTGCTCGTATTTTTCTGGATTTATGTTGGACATTCCGGCGATGTGCGTTCAGTGGGAGGAGATGTTCCTGTCGATTACAAATACGTCTGTGGCGACTTCGTCATTCTCACGATGATGCGCCGGCACAGTCTCTCGAAGGTGCTCATTAAGGTAGGGTGATTGTATGTGAGCATGTATTATTTTGCATGGTAATATGTATCTCATTTATATATTATAAGGATCATATTACAAGCCATGTAAACACCGAGCTAGCAAGACTGAAAAGATAGCAGAACGCTAGCCTTTGCATAAAAAACACCAGGCAAGAAAAAAAATTACAATCAAGACCAAAGAATTCCTTGAGTTTGACACCATCACCCGTCACCTGCCTTTGGTAGCACCACAACACCCACCAAAGGAAAAAAATGATAGTTCCCCTCCTTACGCGAGCTCGACGCGGCTCCATCGCTGATGCAACTTTGCGGACTTTCAAGGTGGCTCACTAAATGCGAAGCCATTGCCGTTGAACGAATCAAACCGGGACAAAACCCTGACACGCCATCGAACTTCAGACCTAGCCCCTTGCATGAGACATCAGAGGAGTAAACCATATCGGGCAGCAACTTTTTTTCGACAAAGGGTGAAATTTTATTGGCTCAAAATGGAGCATCAAGAGGATAAAACACAATGAGCATACACCCGGCCTCTGCATACCTAAGATGCACACAGCCAACACCAACACACGCACGCAAAAACACGCCATCAAATAGCAAAGTCATCTAAGACCAAAGCTATGCATGGGCGAGAAAAAAAAGAGAAACCCCAAAGCGATCATATCGGGCAACCACTTACCATGAACCCAGTACACGATCCACCATGTTTTAGATGCCGTCGATGCAGACCATAATCTGCATCCGCTCCTGGACTATCCCCTAAGCTCTGCCGGCATCGGAGCAAAAGTCGTCGCAACGGCGGAGCCCGAGGACACAAGTTCACCACGAGGATATTGCGGCCGCCACACCATTCTTGTTTGAACAGACTGATTTTCAAACTCATCCCAAAGCATAGAACGATCGCCTTTGTGGGAAAGGATCTGGAACTTCTTTGTTCAACGCTGACATTGTCGTCGCCGGACCAAGACGTTGAACAACACAATAAACATAAACTATTAGGGCCTAACCTAAAGCTACCCGATCCACAAGCGTAAATCCGGTGATCCCCTCACCACCAACGACCGAGGCCATTGGTGGAGGGGAGCCGCTGGAGAAAGGCGGTGGAGGAACTCTCTTGTCGGCGGCTATGTTTCTAGTCACACGGGCCAGGGAAAAAAACGACTCGTTCTGTCCCGAGTACGTGTATGTATGAGCGTCAGCGTATTGTGTTAACAGAAGGTAATGTGAGTTTTTTTTAAAAAAACAAGCCGACCATCGATTTCCTTTGTTATCGAGACAGCGAGTGTGCGTGGCCGCTGTGGCAGGAAGAGGAGGGAGAAATCAAAAATGTGCGGCGCGGAGACCAGGCTGGACGAGCGCGACGGGAAAAGAGGTGGATCGGACGTGACGTGTGGACGGAGCGGAATGGTTCTCCTCCTTCTCTAGTTTTCCGGGTGGGCAGCAGTGGGAGAGTATCCTGTGATACGGGAGCTTAGGTGCTCCCATGATACGGGCTTTTGGGCCATTGGATCTCAGATCCAACGGCGTATGAGAAGCTGCTGTAGCTGCTGTACTTGCGCACATTTTTCAGATTCTATGAGGGCTTTCTTGCAAAAATGTTCACCATCTTACAGGAGCTGTTGAATTTAACACTACTAGGAAAACGACTATAGATGAAATAGACACTAATGACGCACCACATGTGTGGTGCGTCATTAGTATATAGCAATGGCGCACCACATACATGTGCGCCATTAATAATATATTATTAATGGCGCACCTGGTGTGCGGTGCGCCATTAGAAGTTTTGAAAAAAAAATAAAAAAAATTTGTTACTAGTGGCGCACCACGGGTGTGGTGCGCCATTACTAGTTGACATAGTAATGGCGCACCACTCTCACGGTGCGCCATTAGAAGTTTTGAAAAAAAAGGTAAAAAAATAAAAAAATGTTAGTAATGGCGCAACGTGAGTGTGGTGCGCCATTACTAGTTGACATAGTAATGGCGCACCACACCCATTGTGCCCGCACTGTCCACTCGTGCGCCATTACTAAGTTTTTTTCACAAAAAATTCAAAAAAAATTCAAATTTTTTTATATTTTTTTTCGAAACTAGTAGTGGCGCACCGTGGGTGTGGTGCGCCATTACTAGTTTAACTACAAATGGCGCACCACCCCACGGTGCGCCATTACTAGTTTGCCCGGCTTCCACCCCCCGGACCGCCTTTTCAGGTTTAAAAAAATAAAAAAATGATAAAAATGTCAAAAAAATAAAAGAAAATAAGTTTCCCATGTCATATGTGGTCTAGTTGTTGGGAAAATTTACAAATATAAGTTTCGACTTTATTTGCAAAATCTCTTTGGAAATTTGTAAAATGGGCATAACTTTTGCATACGAACTCGGATTAAAAAGTTTTATATATGAAAAATCATCTACTCGAAAAGTTACATCCGAATTTAACTGGAGGAACCCCGTTAAACATTTTCAAAATCCCCAAAAACCTAACACAAAAAAAGTTACGGGGCTTTCAAGATCTAGAGGTAAAAAAATTTAAAAAAAAGGTATTGAATTTTTTTTGATTTTTTTTCAAAATATGATACGTAATATGACTAGGAAGTTTGAAATATTTTGCAAAATTTCATCATAGTCATGAACATGAACAAAGTCCTAGACATCAACAAGGTATAATAGGATTGATATGCTAGATATATTAACAAGTGCCTGTGAAGTGAGCTGTTGCTGGGGTTGGATAGAACTCTGAAGTTAAGCGTGCTTGGGGTGGAGTAGTGTGAGGATGGGTGACCTTTCGGGAAGTTTGACCATGGAAAAATTTGAAAAAAAATTGTTACTAATGGCGCACTTCTATGTGGTGCGCCATTAGTATACCAGATACTAAAGGCGCAAAACCGGTGTGTCATTACTAGACCTTTTCCTAGTAGTGTAAGATCCAACGGCTGAGGTCGCACGAGAGCATGATTTTGTTTTTTTGCCGGGACCTCCACGAATGTCATTTCATTACGAAAATTGGTACGCATGTAGAAAAAACATCAAAGTTTCTTGACAAATAATTTTAGATTTTTTTGAATCGTTTTACTATTTTTTCGAATTTTACTGTTCATCCAAAATCACTGGTGCCCGGGATCAATTCCTCCGTGTCCTCCAAAGACTCCCTTCTTTTTCTCAACTCTCGCCGCCCGCTAAGCTACGTGCATTCTTTATTCTAAAGAAAAAGTGCTATACTTACTAGGCATGAACAACCATGATGGAATCGACAACCACCGCGTCAGCATGAAGGTAAACGAAACTCATTAAAAGCACGCCGATGAGTATACCTACTCTGGCAGAATCACAGGACAATCACAAGCAAACAAACAAAAAGCAGAGAGAGTCGCTAGTGTTCGTACAATTGATGATAAATCAACAGGCCCTCGCCGGCAAAGGATACAAAATAGCTAGCCCTAAAAAAGGCTAGCTCCTCTCTCACGAAGGGATTCTGGATTGACGCAGCTCACCTGCTAATAACCTCCGAGAAGGCGACTAACAAATAGACTACGCAACTGTGCAAGTGAATGACGGGCCTGGCTTTATACACGGTTTGTCGAGGGCAACCCTAACTGATCCCCAATAACGGTTCGAGAAGTAAAATCCGGTTTTACTATTTTAGTTGATCCTTAATCGGCGTTAGTGGAGGAAATCATTAGTCGTGCCTTACCTTCTTATTTTTACTTCACCGCTTGACGGCCCAGTAAAAATTCCCCATCTCTCTAGCCGCCTCCTCTGCCTCTCCTCCTCCCCCATCCTCGTCACCAGCGGGCCCCGCCGTTCCCCGACGCCCTCTCCTCCCAGTGAGTGGACCGCATGGCCGGCGCTTCCCACAGCCGTTCCGTGGCGCAGATCCGTGCTGTCACGCCAGCCGTGCGGCATCCTCGAGCCGCCGTCCCCCGCAAATGCCCCCTCCCCCCCCCCCGCATCTCCGACTTCCCGGACCTCCCTCCATTGCGGCGGCCGTAGAGAAAATACCTCGTCGTCCACTAACGAGTGTGGGGGACGTGGATGGCGGAGATCACCGACCGGGAGACCATCACGAAGAAGTGGATCGGGTTGTTCCACACGGCAGAGCTCGCCACCCCGAAATATGATCGGTGGCTGGTCCGTTTGGCGCGAATGCGCGACCCAACTTCCCGTGGGGGCGGCGCCTGTCCACCTCATCCCGCTGCCACTGGGGGTGGTGGATGCGGCGACCTCTCTAGAGGACCGGGAGGCAAGGGGAGCGCCTCGCGAAGGAGGCCGTCGCCAGAACCCCGAGCTTGTTAAGGTGGAGCGGGCGGTCAACGGGAGGTCATTGTCATCTCCGAAGACGAGGTGCAAGGCGGCTACGAGGCTAAGACAAGAAGGAGTTCGACGCCGAGAAGTGGTGGCACATCTTCGCCAACTCCGGCGACGATGGCACCGGCCCGAATCCAATGGGCGGTGGAATTTCGAGGCAAGGTTGGCTTGACCTCTACTATAGCAAGGATGACGATGAAGAGTAGTTTAGTTTAGGGTTTAAGTTTAAATTTTGGTTCTCAAGGCAATGTGTTCGACTAGGTTGAACTTATGTTTAACTTTATGCAAATTTCAGTTGAAACTAGGTCGAACCTATGCAAATTTGATTTTTACTCTGTTATATATAGGGGATCGACTAGGTCCAGTCAAATCTTAGTGGAGTAAAAATACTTCACTAAGGTGCTCGTATACCTGCACTCATTATCCACAAATCTCAGCCAGATCCTCCGTTATAATAGAGGCCCGCTTAGAGTTAACCTAAGCAAACTAGTTTCCCCTAAACATTTCCCGGATTCCTTTTCTTCGAAAACTTTTCCCAGATTTCAACCGGTCTAAACTCGATGGAAAAGGTCTGTGTGGCGGTGTAGTATGCTCGTATACCTGCCTTCATTATCCACAATTTTCGCAAAAAAAAATCATAAAAAGAAAGTGAATATGCCAAATTCCTAAATTAGATTGGGCCTAGCCCAGGGAAACCACAAATTTTGTGGGAGATGGTATCTCCTTGACTCCCTCGCTCTTCTCGATCAAATCAAATAGCTTAGCCAGCAAGGTAGCACCTCTACCTAAATAACCGTTTTGTTTGTCAAAGAGGTTTTTCTTTTTTGAAAGGTTGTTTGTCAAAGAGAGAATTGCACTAGGAATTCAAAAACTTGTCGTGTGGATTCAGTATATACATTAACTTGCAAAATGCAATATATGAACTACTACCACTATTCCAAAATAAGTAATTTGAACTAAGACGACACTTATTCTGAAACGTGGGAGTAGTTCATGAACTTTGCTTTGCAGAATCACTTTAAACAAAATCAAGCCAACAACACTCTATCCAATGATGCATGTGTGGCACATGCCATGCCATTTCCGACGCCTCCTCCGGCTCCAGAAATTTGCAAATTTATCACATCTATCTTCGAATTGCATCACAAGGTCCTTCTCCTCTATTTCTTCTCCTCTTGTCATAACCCTAGCGGTGGCCTCCTCGTGGGCGATGGCGGCGGCCATTCAGAGGGCGAGGGCAGTGACATCTCGGGGACGACAACATCGATGACCCACGGGCTTTATTGGGGGTGCTTCCCCTTTTCTCCTCGTAGTGGCTCCTGCTCTAGCCCGAATCAACGTGTCCTGCGTACCCCTGCACTACCTTGAGCTTATGCGCGCGACAGGCGGCCCCACTGACAGCATGTATCGACCGATGTGACATATTGCCATGCTCTTAACTTTTGGAACCTTTTCATGCGATAGTTTGAAGTGCACACATCTCTATTTTCGGTGCCTTAAGAATAAGAGTAGATTTTACTGGATGAGCAACATATTTCTACCACTTGTAAGTAGCATTTTTTGGTCTACAACCTCACTAAGGCTCCTTGGAACACAAAGGAAAGCATAGGAATTTTATCGGGTATGATAGGACTAATCCCCTTTGTACCATTTGGAAAAAAGGAATTGTTCTAACAGATTCTTGCCAAATTCCAATGGAATGGACTACTCCATAGGAATTTTAGAGGGAACTGAACACGACGTTCTACCTGATGATTTGTCTCTGTTTATGCACACAATTGCTCTATTTTCAGTGTGAAACCAAAACGTCAACCTTTTTAGGGGGGTGGGGTGGGGTAAGGGTATGTGGTGTCCCTCGAAATTTAGAATACGTGACACATCAATTTATGTGCATTTCTTATTCTTCGTTTAGCATCGTCGAAGGACGCGTGACGGTTTATCTTAGATGGATCTCCAAGGATTCAGTAGGTGTTGGTGTTTACCAGATCTATTTAGATCCATTCATTATTTCTTCGTTCGTGGGTCTTCAGGTTGGATTCTTTCAATGTACACTTCTTCTCATCGACAAGGGTTGCAGTTCTAGTGAACTGGTCCCGTGTTATCTTAACACAATGACTTACCGACTGTCTCCGCAACAATTTTTTCTTGGCTCCGATGTGTGAGGGGGGATGACTGCAGCACACACCTTCACATTGTTCCAGTGCTTGTAGTCGTCCATAGGTGGTCTAAGGACCTAGGTGTAATCTTTGCTAATTCTAGTGTCTTTTTGTACTTGTTGGGGAACGTAGCAGAAATTCAAAATTTTCTACGCAACACCAAGATCAATCTATGGAGTAATCTAGCAACGAGGGAAGGAGAGAGCATCTACATACCCTTGTAGATCGCTAAGCGGAAGCGTTCAAGTGAACGGGGTTGATGGAGTCGTACTCGCCGTGATCCAAATCACCGATGATCCTAGTGCCGAACGGACGGCACCTCCGCATTCAACACACGTACAACCCGGGGACGTCTCCTCCTTCTTGATCCAGCAAGGGGAGAGGAGAAGTTGAGGGAGAGCTCCGTCAGCATGACGGCGTGGTGGTGGTGGAGCTCGTGGTTCTCCGGCAGGGCTTCGCCAAGCGCCATGGAGGAGGAGGAGAAGGTAGGAGGAGGGAGGGCTGTGCCAGGGGAGAGGTCACAACTGCCCTCCCACCCCTCCACTATATATAGGGGCAAGGGGAGAGGGGGAGGCGCCCTAGGGTTTCCCCTAGGGGGCGGCGGCTAGGCAGATTGGATCTCCCTAGGGAAAATCCTAGGGAGACTTGCCCCCCAAGCCAAGCAGGTGGAGGCTTGCCTCCCAAGCCAGGTGGAGGCGCCCCACCTCCCCAAGTAACGTGGGAAAGGGTGTGGGGGGCGCACCAACCCTTAGTGGGCTGGTTTGCCCCTTCCCCTTTGGCCCATTAGGCCCTCTAACACTTGGCGGGGCTTCCAAAACACCTTTCGGTCACGCTGGCCATAGCCTGGTACCTCCGGAACACATCCGGACTCCAATACCCTTCGTCCAATATATCGATCTTCACCGCCGGACCATTCCGGAACTCCTCGTGATGTCCGGGATCTCATCCGGGACTCCGAACTACCTTCAGTAACCACATACTATTTCTCATAACAACTCTAGCGTCACCGAACCTTAAGTGTGTAGACCCTACGGGTTCGGGAATCATGCAGACATGACCGAGACACCTCTCCGGCCAATAACCAACAGCGGGATCTGGATACCCATGTTGGCTCTCACATGTTCCACGATGATCTCATCGGATTAACCACGATGTCGAGGATTCAATCAATCCCGTATTCAATTCCCTTTGTCTAGCGGTATTGCACTTGCCCGAGATTCGATCGTTAGTATCCAATACCTTGTTCAATCTCGTTACCGGCAAGTCTCTTTACTCGTTCCGTAACACATCATCCCGTAATCAACTCCTTGATCACATTGTGCACATTATGATGATGTCCTACCGAGTGGGCCCAGAGATACCTCTCCGTCACACGGAGTGACAAATCCCAGTCTCGATTCGTGCCAACCCAACAGACACTTTCGGAGATACCTGTAGTGTACCTTTATAGCCACCCAGTTACGTTGTGACGTTTGGCACACCCAAAGTATTCCTACGGTATCCGGGAGTTGCACAATCTCATGGTCTAAGGAAATGATACTTGACATTAGAAAAGCTTTAGCATACGAACTACACGATCTTTGTGCTAGGCTTAGGATTGGGTCTTGTCCATCACATGATTCTCCTAATGATGTGATCCCGTTATCAACGACATCCAATGTCCATGGTCAGGAAACCGTAACCATCTATTGATCAACGAGCTAGTCAACTAGAGGCTTACTAGGGACATGGTGTCGTCTATGTATCCACACATGTATCTGAGTTTCCTATCAATACAATTATAGCATGGATAATAAACGATTATCATGAACAAGGAAATATAATAGTAACTTATTTATTATTGCCTCTAGGGCATATTTCCAACAGTCTCCCACTTGCACTAGAGTCAATAATCTAGTTCACATCGCCATGTGATTAACATTCACAGGTCACATCGCCATGTGACCAACATCCAAAGAGTTTACTAGAGTTCATAATCTACTTCACATCACTATGTGATTAACACTCAATGAGTTCTGGGTTTGATCATGTTTCTTGTGAGAGATGTTTTAGTCAACGAGTCTGCAACATTCAGATCTGTATGTACTTCGCAAATCTCTACGCTATATTTGGAGCCATTTCAAATAACTGTTCTACTTGGAGCTATTCCAAATTGTTGCTCCATTATACGTATCCGGCATCTCTATTCAAAGCTATCCGAATAGGTGTCAAGCTTGCATCGACGTAACTCTTTACGTCGAACTCTTTATCACCTCCATAACCGAGAAACATATCCTTATTCCTCTAAGGATAATCTTGACCGCTATCTGGTGATCTACTCCTAGATCACCTTTGTACCCTCTAGCCAGACATGTGGCAAGGCACATGTCAGGTGCGGTACACAGCATAGCATACTATGGAGCCTATGTCTAAGCATAGGGGACGACCTTCGTCCTTTCTCTCTGTTCTGCCATGGTCGAGCTTTAAGTCTTAACTTCGTACCTTACAACTCAGGCAAGAACTTCCTTCTTTGACTGATCCATCTTGAACACCTTCAAGATCATGTCAAGGTATGTGCTCATTTGAAAGTACCATTAAGCGTTTTGATCTATCCCTATAGATCTTGATGCTCAATGTTTAAGCAGCCTATTCCAGGTTTTCCATCGAAAAACACTTTTCAAATAACCCTATATGCTTTCCAGAAATTCTACATTATTTCTGATCATCAATATGTCAACAACATATACTTATCAGAAATTCTATAGTGCTCCCACTCACTTCTTTGGAAATACAAGTTTCTCATAAACTTTGTATAAACCCAAAATCTTTGATTATCTCATCAAAGTGTACATTCCAACTCCGAGATGCTTACTCCAGTCCTTAGAAGGATAGCTGGAGCTTTGCATACTTGTTAGCATCTTTCAGGATCGACAAAATCTTCTGGTTGTATCACATACAACCTTTCCTCAAGAACAAGGAAACAATATTTTGACATCCCATCTGCAAGATTTCATAAATAATGCAGTACCTGCTAATTCCAACACACTCTTAGCATCGCTACGAGTGAGAAAATCTCATCGTAGTCAACTCCTTGAACTTATCGGGAAACACCTTAACGACAAGTCGAGCTTTCTCAATGGTGACACTTACCATCATTGTCTGTCTTCCTTTTAAAATCCATATGTACCCAACAGCCTTACGACCATCAAGTAGTTCTTTCAAAGTCTACACTTTGTTTTCATACATGGATACTCTCTCGGATTTTATGGCCTCGAGCCATTTTTCGGAATCCGGGCCCACCATCGCTTCTCCATAGCTCATCGGTTCATCGTTGTCCAACAACGTGACCTTTTAAGACAGGGTTACCACTTAGAAGTTGTACACACCCTTGTCAACCTATGAGGTTCGATAGTAACTTGATCTGAAGCTCCATGATCATCATCATTAGCTTTCTCTTCAACTGAGGCAGGGGCCACAGAAACATTTTTCCTGTGCTTGCGCTACTCTCTGCCTGAAGTAAAGGTTCAACAACCTTATCAAGTTCTACCTTCCTCCCACTCAATTCTTTCAAGAGAAACTTTTTCTCGAGAAAGGACCCGATTCTAGAAACAATCCCTATTGCTTTCGGATCTGAATTAGGAGGTATACCCAACTGTTTGGGTGTCCTATGAAGATGCATTTTATCCCCTTTGGGTTCGAGCTTATCAACCTGAAACTTTTTCACATAAGCGTCGCAGCCCCAAACTTTTAAGAAACGACAACTCAGGTTTCTCCAAACCATAGTTCAAACGGTTTCGTCTCAACGGAATTACGTGGTGCCCTATTAAGGTGAGTGCGGTTGTCTCTAATGCCTAACCCATGAACGATAGTGGTAATTTGATAAGAGACATCATGGTACGCACCATATCCAATAGGGTGCAACTATGATGTTCGGACACACCATCACACTATGGTGTTCCAGGCGGTATTAGTTGTGAAACAATTTCCACAGTGCCAAACTCGTAACTCAGATATTCATTTATATGATCATATCATAGACATTTTATCCTCTTATCACGAAGATCTTCAACTTCACTCTGAAATTACTTAAACCATTCAATAATTCAGACTTGTGTTTCATCAAGTAAATATACTCAGTATCTACTTAAATCATCTGTGAAGTAAGAATATAACGATATCCACTGCGTGCCTCAGCACTCATTGGACTGCACACATCAGAATGTGTTACTTCCAACAAGTTGCTATCTTGTTCCATCTTACTGAAAACGAGGCTTTTCAGTCATCTTGCCCATGTGGTAAGATTTGCATATCTCAAGTGATTCAAAATCAAGTGAGTCCAAACGGTCCATCTGCATGGAGTTTCTTCATGCGTATATACCAATAGACATGGTTCACATTACTCAATCCTTTTTCAAAAATGAGTGAGTCCAAAGATCCATCAACATGGAGCTTCTTCATGCGTTTTATACCATTATGACTTACACGGCAGTGCCACAAGTAGGTGGTACTATCATTACTATCTTATATCTTTTGGCATGAACATGTGTATCACTATGATCGAGATTCGATAAACCATTCATTTTAGGTGCAAGACTGAAGGTATTATTCAAATAAATAGAGTAACCATTATTCTCCTTAAATGAATAACCATATTGCGATAGACATAATCCAATTATGTTTATGCTCAACGCAAACACCAAATAACAATTATTTAGGTTTAACACCAATCTCGATGGTAGAGGGAGCGAGTGATGCTTGATCATATCAACCTTGGAAACACTTCCAACACATCTCGTCAGCTCACCTTTAGCTAGTCTCCGTTTATTCCGTAGCTTTTATTTCGAGTTACTAACACTTAGCAACCGAACCGGTATCTAATACCCTGGTGCTACTAGGAATACTAGTAAAGTACACATTAACATAACGTATATCCAATATACTTCTATCGACAGCCTTCTCATCTACCAAGTATCTAGGGTAATTCTGCTCCAGTGGCTGTTCCCTTTATTACAGAAGCACTCAGTCTCGGGTTTGGGTTCAACCTTGGGTTTCTCCACTAGAGCAGCAGCTGATTTGCCGTTTCATGAAGTATCCCTTCTTGCCCTTGCTCTTCTTGAAACTAGTGGTTTCACTAACCATCAACAATTGACGCTCCTTCTTGATTTCTACTTTCGCGGTGTCATACATCGCGAATATTTCAAGGATCATCATATCTATACCTGATATGTTATAGTTCATCACGAAGCTCTAGCAGCTTGGTGGCAATGACTTTGGAAAAACATCACTATCTTATCTGGAAGATTAACTCCCACTCGATTCAAGTGATTGTTGTACTCAGACAATCTGAGCACAAGCTCAACGACTGAGCTTTTCTCCCTTAGTTTGCAGTCTAAGAAAATCGTCAGAGGTCTTATACCTCTTGACGTGGGCACGAGCCTGAAATCCCAATTTCAGCCCTCGAAACATCTCATATGTTCTGTGACATTTCAAAATGCCTTCGGTGCCTCAATTCTAAACCATTTAACATCACCGAACTATCATGTAGTCATCAAAACGTGTATGTCTGATGTTCGCAACATCCACAGACCACGTTCGAGGTCCAGCACACCGAGCGGTGCATTAACGACATAAGCCTTCTACTGTCCGCATAATTGCTACTATCAACTTTCAACTATATTTTCTCTAGGAACGTATCTAACACAGTAGAACTAAAGCGTAAGCTATGACATAATTTGCAAAGTTCTTTTGACTATGTTCAGGATAAACAAGTTCATCTTATGAACTCCCACTCAGATAGACATCCCTCTAGTCATCTAAGTGATTACATGATCCGAGTCAACTAGGCCGTGTCCGATCATCACGTGAGACGGACTAGTCATCATCGGTGAACATCTTCATGTTGATCGTATCTACCATACGACTCATGCTCGACCTTTCGGTCTCTTGTGTTCCGAGGCCATGTCTGTACATGCTAGGCTCGTGAAGTCAACCTAAGTGTTCTGCGTGTGTAAATCTGGCTTACACCCGTTGTATGTGAACGTAAGAATCTATCACACCCGATCATCACGTGGTGCTTCGAAACAACGAACTTTCGCAACGGTGCAAAGTTAGGGGGAACACTTTCTTGAAATTTTATTGAGGGATCATCTTATTTACTACCGTCGTTCTAAGCAAATAAGATGTATAAACATGATAAACATCACATGCAATCAAATAGTGACATGATATGGCCAATATCATATTGCTCCTTTTGATCTCCATCTTCGGGGCTCCATGATCATCATCGTCACCGGCATGACACCATGATCTCCATCATCGTGTCTTCATGAAGTTGTCACGTCAACTATTACTTCTACTACTATGGCTAACGCTTTAGCAATAAACTAAAGTAATTACATGACGATTTATGTTGACACGCAGGTCACAAATAAATTAAGACAACTCCTATGGCTCCTGCCGGTTGTCATACTCATCGACATGCAAGTCGTGATTCCTATTACAAGAACATGATCATCTCATACATCACATACATCATACATCACATCCTTTGGCCATATCACATCACATGGCATACCCTGCAAAAACAAGTTAGACGTCCTCTAATTGTTGTTTGCATGTTTTACGCGGCTGCTATGGGTTTCTAGCAAGAACGTTTCTTACCTACGCAAAACCACAACATGATATGTCAATTGCTATTTACCCTTCATAAGGACCCTTTTCATCAAATCCGTTCCGACTAAAGTGGGAGAGACAGACACCCGCCAGCCACCTTATGCAACTAGTGCATGTCAGTCGGTGGAACCGGTCTCACGTAAGCGTACGTGTAAGGTTGGTCCGGGCCGCTTCATCCCACAATGCCGTCGAAACAAGATTGGACTAGTAATGGTAAGCATATTGAACAAAATCAACGCCCACAACTACTTTGTGTTCTACTCGTGCATAGAATCTACGCAATAGACCTAGCTCATGATGCCACTGTTGGGGAACGTAGCAGAAATTCAAAATTTTCTACGCAACACCAAGATCAATCTATGGAGTAATCTAGCAACGAGGGAAGGAGAGTGCATCTACATACCCTTGTAGATCGCTAAGCGGAAGCGTTCAAGTGAACGGGGTTGATGGAGTCGTACTCGCCGTGATCCAAATCACCGATGATCCTAGTGCCGAACGGACGGCACCTCCGCGTTCAACACACGTACAGACCGGGGACGTCTCCTCCTTCTTGATCCAGTAAGGGGAGAGGAGAAGTTGAGGGAGAGCTCCGTCAGCACGACGGCGTGGTGGTGGTGGAGCTCGTGGTTCTCCGGCAGGGCTTCGCCAAGCACCATGGAGGAGGAGGAGAAGGTAGCAGGAGGGAGGGCTGTGCCAGGGGAGAGGTCACGACTGCCCTCCCACCCCTCCACTATATATAGGGGCAAGGGGAGAGGGGGAGGCGCCCTAGGGTTTCCCCTAGGGGGCGGCGGCTAGGCAGATTGGATCTCCCTAGGGAAAATCCTAGGGAGACTTGCCCCCCAAGCCAAGCAGGTGGAGGCTTGCCTCCCAAGCCAGGTGGAGGCGCCCCACCTCCCCAAGTAACGTGGGAAAGGGTGTGGGGGGCGCACCAACCCTTAGTGGGCTGGTTTGCCCCTTCCCCTTTGGCCCATTAGGCCCTCCAACACTTGCCGGGGCTTCCGAAACACCTTTCGGTCACGCTGGCCATAGCCTGGTACCCCCGGAACACATCCGGACTCCAATACCCTTCGTCCAATATATCGATCTTCACTGCCGGACCATTCCGGAACTCCTCGTGACGTCCGGGATCTCATCCAGGACTCCGAACTACCTTCGGTAACCACATACTATTTTTCATAACAACTCTAGCGTCGCCGAACCTTAAGTGTGTAGACCCTACGGGTTCGGGAATCATGCAGACATGACCGAGACACCTCTCCGGCCAATAACCAACAGCGGGATCTGGATACCCGTGTTGGCTCCCACATGTTCCACGATGATCTCATCAGATGAACCACGATGTCGAGGATTCAATCATTCCCGTATTCAATTCCCTTTGTCTAGCGGTATTGCAGTTGCCCGAGATTCGATCGTTAGTATCCGATACCTTGTTCAATCTCGTTACCGGCAAGTCTCTTTACTCGTTCCGTAACACATCATCCCGTAATCAACTCCTTGATCACATTGTGCACATTATGATGATGTCCTACCGAGTGGGCCCAGAGATACCTCTCCGTCACACGGAGTGACAAATCCCAGTCTCGATTCGTGCCAACCCAACAGACACTTTCGGAGATACCTGTAGTGTACCTTTATAGCCACCCAGTTACGTTGTGACGTTTGGCACACCCAAAGTATTCCTACGGTATCTGGGAGTTGCACAATCTCATGGTCTAAGGAAATGATACTTGACATTAGAAAAGCTTTAGCATACAAACTACACGATCTTTGTGCTAGGCTTAGGATTGGGTCTTGTCCATCACATGATTCTCCTAATGATGTGATCCCGTTATCAACGACATCCAATGTCCATGGTCAGGAAACCGTAACCATCTATTGATCAACGAGCTAGTCAACTAGAGGCTTACTAGGGACATGGTGTCGTCTATGTATCCACACATGTATCTGAGTTTCCTATCAATACAATTATAGCATGGATAATAAACGATTATCATGAACAAGGAAATATAATAATAACTTATTTATTATTGCCTCTAGGGCATATTTCCAATAGTCTCCCACTTGCACTAGAGTCAATAATCTAGTTCACATCGCCATGTGATTAACATTCACAGGTCACATCGCCATGTGACCAACATCCAAAGATTTTACTAGAGTTCATAATCTAGTTCACATCACTATGTGGTTAACACACAATGAGTTCTGGGTTTGATCATGTTGCTTGTGAGAGAGGTTCCAGCCATGAACCGGGACAAATGAGTTGCCCTATATATACCCATCGCCACGGCAGAGCACTCCATAGTGCTCTATTTTTTCTGGCCGGCAAGGGGAGGGCATTTGGGTGCTCTAGCTCACCTCCTATGCACATGAGGTGTTCGATGAAATGTCTGAGCCACACTAGTTAATCTTTGTCCTCTCGAAACTCGACCTCCGAGCTCCATTTCCCCCCGAGATTTGTCTAGGTTTAGCGGTCTGTCATGTCCCATCCCCGTCTCCACCGCCGTCGATCGCCCGCGTGGATCTCGTCGCCGGCACCACCGTGATGAGCATCTTGTTCTTATCTTCTTTCTGAAAGAAAAAAGTTCTTACTTCAGATAGATACTTGTCTAATTTTCTTAATTTTATTATTCCTTGTTATTATATACTGCGATGGTTTTGGTATCCGCCCCAGTCGGCCCTCGTCCTGTCTATGATTCGGATGTGATATATATTATCGTTTTATAACTATTTGGTTCATTTATTGTTTATGACAATTATGCCGACCAACTTGACATAGATTTTATTTATCTAGGAGGTGGTTGAACCAAAAATTCCAACCGACCCTATTGTCGGGAGGTTAAATTTAGTTGAAGAAGAAAACACTTACTTGAAGGAAAAAATAAAAAAAATTGAGGAGGAGAAGATGATATTGGAGTTGCATGTTGCGGATGTTGTCGATGATCACAAGATCAAGATGGATGCAATGCGGTTGAAGATTAGAAAGATTAGAAAATATGCCATTCATACCGAGGCTTGGTATCATTATGTAGTTGGATCAATTGTTACCTTGGTTGCGATTATGATCACATTTGTTGTTGCATTGAAATGTTTTACATAATTTTAATGTATGGTTTAATTAGATGCTCTGGAGAGCTATATGTTGTCCAGTGAGAACTATGTATGTACTTTGGTTTGAATGTGATGATGAACTTATATTAATTTGGTCACTTATCTACTTCGAAGAGATTGTCCGTTTTGTACATGAAGTGCATCCAGTTTTTGCCGTAATCCTCTCTACTTTATTGCACATCCTATGTGGGTCAAATGATGATACCATGCCAACTTTTAACCTTTTCAGATTTCATTTGAAATGCTTTTCAATTTCAGGGTCTTATAGCTCAAAATAATCAGTAAATGCATGAAAATAACAAATGAAGTCAGAAAGGGTTGAAAATTGATGATGTGGCTTTGAATGGTGCATTTTGAACACAGAAAAACTCTGGAGTTCAAATAAGTTCAAAAAATGAAATCCCTTTCTAACAGACGAGTTTCCGTATGAAACCCTGATACTTCGAAAGAGATTGTCCGTTTTGTACACGAAGTGCATCCAGTTTTTGCCGTAACCCTCTCTACTTTCTTGCACATGCTATGTGGGTCAAATGATGATACCATGCCAACTTTCAACCTTTTCAGAGTTCATTTGAAATGCTTTTCAATTTCAGGGTCTTATAGCTCAAAATATTCAGTAAATGCATGAAAAATAACAAATGAAGTCAGAAAGGGTTGAAAATTGATGATGTGGCTTTGAATGGTGCATTTTGAACACAGGAAAACTATGAACTTCAAATAAGTTCAAAAAAATGAAATCCCTTTGTAACTAAAATCCCTTTATAAAACTCTAATAGCAAAAGGAATGAACTAAAAAGCTTTTATAAACTTCTAGTATTTTTTAAGCTAAAATTATATAAAATTCATGCCATTGAAATTATCGAAGTATTTTCTGTTCAAAACATGAAAAGCAGAAAGAAACAAAATAAACTACAATAAATAAGTAGAAACAAAATAAAATAAAATAAATAAGTAGAAACAAAATAAACTTTAATAAATAAATTAAATAAACTTTAATAAATAAGTAGAAACAAAATAAAATAAATTAAAATTTAATACAATAAATAAGTAGAAATAAAATAAAATAAACTTTAATAAAATAAAGAAGTAGAAACAAAATAAAGTTTATAAAAGTAAAATAAATAAAATTTAATACAATAAATAAAAATAGCAACAGTAAGTTTTTTGTTGTAAGTAGAAACAAAATAAAATAAATAAAGCAACAAAATAAAATAAAAAAAGTGCCACCTACTGAGCCACCACGGTCTGAATACGACTAGAAACCCAACAATGGGCCAGGATTCAGGCCCGCAGGAGGGCCAATAGGCCCACAAGCACATCGTGACAAATTAGGCCCGCAAGCCTGCAGTTGAGAGGAGCTCGAGAGGGTTGGCGCAGCATCGCTTATAAACCAGTCTCGAGCTCTCTCAGCTAGCGAGATGGGACTAAAGTTTTGGCCGTGACGCGGGTAACACAGGGCCTTTGGTCCCGGTTGGTGCCACCAACCTGGACTAAAGGGGTGCATTGGTACCGGTTCGTGACACCAACCGGTACCAAAGGCCGCCGCTTCCCGCCCTTTGGGCTGCCGAAAACTGACCTTTGGTCATGGTTGGTGGCACCAACCGGGACTAAAGGTGGCATTGGTACCGGTTGGTGCCACGAACTGGTACCAATGCTCTGGGTATATAAGCTGGACTTGTGAAAATTTCCCAATTTCACCGTCAGTTCGTGCCCGACGCCCCAGCGTTGCTCCTCGTCGCCGTCCCCGTCATCGCCTCTGCCTCTGACGCCGTCGCCAGCCGCCCCTGCCTCTCCGACGCCGTCGCCGCGCCGCCCCTGCCTCCGACGCCGTCGCCCCGCCGCCCTGCCCCCGACCACGCTGTCGCCGAGCCGGCCCCTGCCCCGCGGCCCGCCCGCGCGCGCCCGCGCTCTTGCCTCCCCCGCCGGCACCATCGCCAGACGCCCCCGCTGTGAGCCTCCGCACCGGTCCGGCTCTGTTTTTATTTTGTATTGGATTAATTTTTGTTCATATATATATATAATGTATATTTGTATGTATGTGGCTATATGTAAGTTTAGAGCATGTTTTTATTAGATTAATTTCTTATTAGATTTATTACATTATTTTTTTTGTTCACATCATGTTTTTGTTCATATATGTATTTTTTTGTTCATATGTGTATTAATGTTTTTGTTGCATATATGTAATATTTTTCAATGTATATATGTGTGTGGTAGCTATATATGAATGATGAGGGGGGGTGGGGGTCGATATACCTGAGGGAGTCCTGGATTAGGGGGTCCTCGGACAGCCGTACTATATACTTTAGCCGGACTGTTGGACTATGAAGATTCAAGATTGAAGACTTCATCCCGTGTCCGGATGGGACTCTCCTTGGCGTGGAAGGCAAGCCTGGAAATTCGGATATATAGATCTCCTCCCTTGTAACCGACTCTGTGTAACCTTAGCCTCCTCCGGTGTCTATATAAACCGGAGGGTTTAGTCCGTAGGACAACAACAATCATACCATAGGCTAGCTTCTAGGGTTTAGCCTCTACGATCTCGTGGTAGATCAACTCTTGTAATACTCATATCATCAAGATCAATCAAGCAGGAAGTAGGGTATTACCTCAATCGAGAGGGGCCGAACCTGGGTAAACATCGTGTCCCCGCCTCCTGTTACCATCCGCCTTAGACGCACAGTTCGGGACCCCCTACCCGAGATCCGCCGGTTTTGACACCGACATTGGTGCTTTCATTGAGAGTTCCACTGTGTCGTCACCGTAAGCTGTGCCATCACCGTAAGGCTTGATGGCTCCTTCGATCATCGGTAATGATGCGATCCAGGGTGGGGTTTTCGTCCCCGGGAAGATCTTCGTATTCGGCGGCTTTGTACTACGCGCCAACTCGCTTGTCCATCTGGAGCAGATCGAGAGCTACGGCCCTGGCCATCAGGTCAGGTTTGGAAACTTGAACTATACTGCCAACATCCGCGGAGATTTGATCTTCGGCGGATTCGAGCCCATGTCAGGTGTGCCGCACAGTCACGAAGAGCATGACTTAGCTCTGCCGTCGGACAGTGTTCGGGAAATCACACCTGCAACTACTCCGGCCCTCAATGCGGAACAAATTGCGCCGCCTGAGGACAGTTGGATGGACCCCGCCAAGAAGGCCGCGCACTC
The DNA here is from genome assembly GCA_032464435.1 of Aegilops umbellulata. Classification (NCBI taxonomy): domain Eukaryota; kingdom Viridiplantae; phylum Streptophyta; class Magnoliopsida; order Poales; family Poaceae; genus Aegilops; species Aegilops umbellulata. The sequence continues at coordinate 371,701,130 of CP136060.1, forward strand.
AGCGGCGATAGAGTCGAATGCTGACATTACTTCCTATGAGACCTGTGTTGCCGGACATTTGGATTCGTCCCCGGCCACGGGCTCCGAGCCGCCTGCGTCCGTGCCTATCGAATCCGATTGGGCACTGACCATGGAGTTTACCTCCGCGGATATCTTTCAGCACTCGCCCTTTGGCGACGTGCTAAACTCATTGAGGTCTCTCTCCCTGTTAGGAGACCCTTGGCCAAACTATGTCCGGCTAGAGTGGGATGCGGATGACGAAGAAATTCGCTCCCCACCCATCACCCACTTAATAGCCACTGTCGACGATTTAACCGACATGCTCGACTTCGGCTCCGAAGACATCGACGGTATGGACGACGATGCAGGAGACGAACAAGAACCACCGCCCACAAGGCGCTGGACTGCCACCTCATCATATGACATATACATGGTGGACATCCCCAAAGAAGGCAATGGCGATAAGACAACGGAGGATAATCCCTCTGTCGGTGTCAAAACCGGCGGATCTCGGGTAGGGGGTCCCGAACTGTGCATCAAGGTCGGATGGTAACAGGAGACAAGGGACACTTTATTTTACCCAGGTTCGGGCCCTCTCGATGGAGGTAAAACCCTACTCCTGCTAGATTAATATTGATGATATGGTTAGTACAAGAGTAGATCTACCACGAGATCAAGGAGGCTAAACCCTAGAAGCTAGCCTATGGTATGATTGTGTATGATGATGGTTGTATGGTTGTCCTACGGACTACAACCCTCCGGTTTATATAGACACCGGATAGGGTTAGGGTTACACAGAGTCGGTTACAATGGTAGGAGATCTTGAATATCCGCACGCCTAGCTTGCCTTTCACGCCAAGAAAAGATCCTTTCGGACACGGGACGAAGTCTTCAATCTTGTATCTTCATAGTCCTGGAGTCCGGCTGAAGGTATAGTCCGGCTATCCGAACACCCCCTAATCCAGGACTCCCTCAGTAGCCCCTGAACCAGGCTTCAATGAAGACGAGTCCGCCGCGCAGATTGTCTTCGGCATTGCAAGGCGGGTTCCTCCTCCAAGTTCTTCAAGAAGATTACAAACACCAAAAATAGTGTCCGGCTCTGCAAAATAAGTTTCCACATATTGCCATATAGAGAATAATACTAACACAAATCAATTCTGCTGACGTATTCCGCAGTGCGTCATAACACTGCGGCCAAGCTCTTTATGTAAATTGTTTTCATTGTTCCACCTCAGCGTGCCTAGCGAGGCGGTTTCCTTGGCACGTCTTGTCAAAGCAGAGACCGTGTGCCCCTTTCGACGGGATTCTCATCAATATGGACGTGGGTAACCCAACCGCGCCATTTACCGCGACGCTTGGGAGGCAAGTGAGTTTTATTAGGTAGGTGGGGACGCCTAACCGCACCCGCTTGTATAAAGGGATAAGGATTCACCTTTTTGACCTACGTCTTCTTCCTCCTTTGCCAATCCATCTCTCGCGCACTCAAGCTCCAGCGCCCAAGTCCGCCCTTCCTACCTCAACCTTCTCCAACAATGTCCGGAGCGGGAGGCAAGTGGATGGCCTCCTCCGTTACGGAGGCCCAAGTAAAAAAGCTAAGGAAAGCCAGATACTTGTCCAAGGACATCCCGCATCGGCTTCCTGAGAAGGGGCAGCTTCTTCCTACCCCAGGGCCCCATGAGAGGGTAGTTTTTCTTCCCCACTTCCTCCGCGGACTGGGCTTTCCACTTCACCCATTTGTCCGGGGGCTCATGTTCTACTACGGCCTGGATTTCCACGACCTGGCCTCAAACTTGGTCCTCAACATCTCGGCATTTATCGTCGTGTGCGAGGCCTTTCTCCGCGTACGCCCCCACTTCGGCCTCTGGCTCAAGACCTTCAATGTCAAGCCCAAGGTGGTGTCCGGCACCCAGGCGGAGTGCGGAGGCGCTATGGTCGGCAAGATGGCTAACGTCCTCTGGTTTGATGGCTCCTGTGTGGAGTCCCTAAAGGGGTGGCAGGCCGGGTGGTTTTACATCACCGAGCCATGCGATCCAAAATGGGTCGCAGCCCCCGAGTTCAGATCCGGACCCCCCACGCAGCTCATGTCCTGGAAAGAGACGGGCCTGTCGTGGGGTAACGAGGAAGAAGTGACTGGGTTGCAGACGTGCATCCAGTCCCTGGTGGACAAGCCAATCCGGCTGATCAATGTGATCCAGGTCATGCTCGTTCGCCGGATCCTCTCGTGCCAAAAACGGGATTTTACTTTATGGGAATTCGACCCGGCGCAGCACCAAACCCTCAGTAGGCTCTTCGACACGACGTATGAAGACGTCTGGAAGGTGCTGACCAAAGGCGCCGAGTCCCCCACATCTGCTTCCGAGGACCGCGGATACAGCTCGCAGCATCATGCCAGCGAGGTGAGCTATCTATACCTTTGACAGGTTTGTTAAGCTCTTCTTCATAGATTAACTCTATGTGGGATCTAAACTCCCTTTACCTTTGACAGGCTTGGCAGGCTGTATTCAGACCAATTAACTGTCCGGCTCCCCTGCTCGAAGACCCAGCCCCAGCTCTCTTGGTGAAGCTAATGGCTCCGGCGCCTTATGTGGTGTCGGAGAAGAAGGCCAAGAAGAAGAAAACCACTGGGACTCAAAAAAGTTCCCGCAACGTGGTGGTGTCGGACTCGTCATCTAACGAGTCCGCGTCGCTCTCCTCTCGTGAAAACGAGGAGGAGGAACAAGAAAGCTCTCCCCCCAGCGAGGGGAGCTAAGAAGAAGAAGGCCACCCCAACGGGGGAGGCCGAGGGGTCGAGGAAAAGGAAGACCCCTCCGCCGGACTACTCCCACGACGCCGAAGAGGGCGAAGAGGAGTGGCAGGAAAGAACCAAGCGTCCGGCAAAATCATAAGTATTTATATACCAGAGTGACTCATGATATTCTTTTAATGCGCGGCTTTCCCTAATATCGCTTGTGATTTATGCAGCCCGCCCCGGGCCAATCTCGACGATTCGTCGAGCGGCTCTCTGGATTCGTCGGACGTGAACTCTGTTCCGCCCGCTGTCTCCCCCTGCAAGGCGGACGACGCCGAAGTGGCGTCCCGCCGAGCTCTAGGGCAGGAGGAGATGGTCCTGGAAGAGCCGCAAGGCAATCCTCCGGACCCCAGGAGTAAAGGGGATGAAACCCCCCAGGGCTCCAAGTCCAGCTTTATGCCGGACACCGCCCGGACTCGACAGTCCTGGTCCGTGGTGGACGAACTCCTTCCAAGAGGAGTAAGTCGTCTGAGCCGGTGGCCTCCGTCAAAACGGAGGAGCCGGACAATCTGCTAGAGGTGCTTAAGGGTGCCCCCATCGATGAGGAGCACCGTACTGTTATGAGTACGGTGATCCAAAGGGTTCAGTCCGCCAAAAGCGGACTGACTGAAGCTTGCGCTAGCCTTCTAACAGGCTTCGAGGTAAGTAAAAATATGTCAAATTATTTACCACATAGACAGTAGCCCCTGATGCTCTGTTTGGTGTTCGGAAAGAAAAGCCGAATAGAGGATCTAGTAATATTCGCAGGAGTCTAACAACAAAAGGTCAAATATGTGTATGCAGGCTTCGCTGCTGTCCACCGCCGCACTGACTGCGCAGGTGGATGTCCTTAAAAAGGACCTCGGGCGGACCGAGCAAGAGCTCGGCCTTGCCAAACGGCAGCTCGAGGAGAAAGAAGGTAAGAAATACCCTAAAAAAAGAAGTAAAAATGTGCCTATAGAGAGGCTTGATTGCAGAAAGAAATAACAGGATTGTACTGCTTATTGTAGGGGCCACAACCGAGGTGGCAACCCTAAAGCAGGCACTGGATGAGGCCGGAAAGAAAACGGCCGAGGAGCGCGCCGAGCGAGAAAGGCTTGGGGTTCAGGTCGGCGAGGTGCAGCAAGAGCTGCAAGCTCTCATGAAAAAACATGAGAGTTTGGAGCTTGAGTCAAGAGCGCAAGCATCCGAGCTCGCGTCAGCCCTTGAGACCACCAAGAGTGCCAAGGCCGAAGCCCAAAAGGCCCTCCAAGAGTTGGAGGAGGTGAAAAAGATAGCAACGGGTAAGGCATTCTTAATGCAAAGTAGGAATATGAAAGCAAACTACCTGTCACTTACCCGAATCCGGAGTTCTCCAGGGGCGTTCGTCGATCTTCCCCGCAGCGTATCCGACGCCGCCGCATTCTACCGGGCTGAAGAGAGAAGCTCGACGGAGAGTGTGTTCTGGTCTCAGTATTCTGAGGCCGGACACCCTGTGCCTCTGAGTGATCAGCTGAAATAGCTGGTTGAGCTCCACAAGGCGGCCGAATAGGCCATGAAGGGCTTACTAGTTCGGCTGTGGCCTAGAGAGGCCCTGCCTGGGAGCTATTTCGGGCTAGTGCGGCGGCTGGTGGAGGCCTGTATACGGCTTGAGGTCATCAAGCGCTCCGCCTGCATTGAAGGTGCCCGGAGGGCCCTTGCCTGTGTAAGGGTACACTGGGGTAAGCTGGACGGAGAGAAGTTGGTGAAGGACGGGCCGCCGTCGGGGTAGGAGCATCGCAAGCCCGAGAACTACTACAAGGAAGTGCTTGCCGGAGCCCGCCTTGTCACGGATGAATGTACTAAAGATGTAGTATTTGAATGAACTCGCTCGTTTGTATCATGTGCGCTGAAAACTTGTTCATATGCGCTAAGCAATGCTTATTGAATTTAAAATATTATTTTCTGTGCGGCCATTTATCAAAAATTGAGAGATGGCCAGTCGCCGGCTTCTGCCCCCATGCCACTAGTGCTGGGGTGTTCGGGATAGACCTGAGGGCTCTTTTTCCCATAGTTGGGTCCTTCGAGGGAGGCGCTCAGCACAACGAACCAGGCAACCGGACTATAATGCTTGAACACTCTCATTTAGCCATAGAACGTTATAATTTTAAATTTCGGCGAAGCCCCTAGTTCGGAAGGCCGAATTCGGGGCGCTATCCACGCCTTTGGCCGGACATAGCCAGCTCCTCGCTCGAAGCGGCATAAGTCTTTAAGGACTCGAAAAACCTCTCGAACAGCGACCGCTCTCACGCCTTATCATGACAGTCTGTTTTAGCTTTCTCCACTGAGGTGCTTAACCCACCTGAACTGGGGCACAATCGCAGTGGTTCTCCTAGTGCTACCTTAGCCGATATAGCGGAACGTAAGGCACCAAAACATAGGAGCCAGGCAAACCCAACATGTGACCAAAATCATGACTCGGAGCCGATGCATATAGTGCTATAAGTTTGGGGTGCCGCACTTGTGAAAGTGTACGGACTTCTCACACCAGATAGAAGGGTAATGAAGCCCCTGGCGTGTTTTGCCGTACCATGGTGTACGGTTGCAATCATGTTTTTTGTAATGAACATATATAATAAAAGAAAACAACGCAAAAAATAGGCGAAAAAGTTGTGCATTGTTTATAGAAAGGCTATTTATCAAAGCCGAACGATACAAGTAGTGCGGTAAGCAAAAAGAGTATTAGACTATTTAACATGTCCTGACCAGGCGCAGGCCGCGGAATTTAGGAACAGATATATTGCTCGAAATAGAGACCACCTGAGGGTTCCGTAATGCGGCGTAGCTTTGTTTGCTTTCCTGGGTCTTGCATCGTCTGTGCGGCAGCAAAGCCGAACAGGTTATCCAGAGTGTGGAGTCCTGAAAGTAAAAGAAAAGAAAGTCCGGCAACCCCTAGTACGTTTGACGCCGTATTGTGAGCATGCCGTTAATGTGCCCCTCCCCCTGTGCCCATGGAATTTCAAGGGCGTAATTGTGTACTCGAGGTACTAGCTCCGCTATGTTGCGATGGCTGGGGTTGGGGCCGTATTGCTACGCTTGCTCCGAACGTGCCAGGCGGTCTTGTTGCAGGTTACTCCAGGCGCGCTTTGCATTGTCCGGCTTTTTAACGGCCGGACTGGAGAGTTGCCTTGAAAGGCTGCTTTGTACTTCCGCTGCGAGGGCCGCCGTGTGATCCTCCGTACGGATGGAGCATTCTGTGTTTCCGTTGACCGTAATTACTCCTCGAGGGCCTGGCATCTTGAGCTTGAGATATGCGTAGTGCGGCACCGCATTGAATTTAGCGAATGTGGTTCGTCCGAGCAGGGCGTGATAGCCACTGCGGAACGGGACTATATCGAAGATTAACTCTTCGCTTCGGAAGTTATCCGGAGATCCGAAGACCACATCAAGTGTTATCGAGCCTGTTCAATTGGCCTCTCCACCTGGTATGACGCCTTTAAAGGTCGTCCTTGTGGGCTTGATCCTTGATGGATCTATGCCCATTTTCTGCACTGTATCCTGATAAAGCAGGTTCAGGCTACTGCCGCCGTCCATGAGGACTCTTGTGAGATGAAATCCGTCAATGATTGGGTCAAGAACCAATGCGGCAAAACAGCCATGACGGATGCTAGTTGGGTGGTCCCTTCGATCAAAAGTGATCGGGCAGGAGGACCATGGGTTGAACTTTGGGGCGACTGGCTCCATCGCGTATACGTCCCGTAGCGCATGCTTCCGCTCCCTCTTGGGAACGTGGGTCGCGTATATCATGTTCACCGTCCGCACTTGTGGGGGAAAACCCCTTCTGTCCATTGTTGTTCGGCGGCCTGGGCTCCTCCCCGTCGTCGCTATGCAGCCCCTTGTCTTTATGTTCGGCTCTTAACTTGCCTGCCTGCTTGAACACCCAACAATCCCTGTTGGTGTGATTGGCTGGCCTTTCGGGGGTGCCATGAATCTGGCACGAGCGCTCGAGTATCCGGTCCAAACTGGACAGGCCCTGGGTATTCTTTTTAAATGGCTTTTTCCGCTGACCGGATTTATAGCCTCTGAATCCGGCATTTACTGCCGTATCCTCATTGCTGTCGCTGCTAACGCGGCGCTTTTGCTTATTTCGACGTGTCCTGCCACTTTTGTCCTTGGTATCCGAATTACCAGGGTTCTTCGATAAGTTGTTGCTGCGAGCTAGCCAGCTATCTTCGCCCGCGCAAAAGCGGGTCATGAGTGTCGTGAGGGCTGCCATAGATTTCGGCTTTTCCTGTCCCAGGTGCCGGGCAAACCACTCGTCGCGGATGTTATGTTTGAAGGCTGCTAGGGCCTCTGCGTCCGGACAATCGACTATATGATTTTTCTTTGTTAGGAACCGTGTCCAGAATTGCCTGGCCGATTCTTCTGGCTGCTGAATTATGTGGCTTAGGTCGTCGGCGTCCGGTGGCCGCACATAGGTCCCCTAAAAGTTGTCGAGGAATGCGGCTTCCAGGTCTTCCCAAGAACAGATTGAGTCTGCTGGTAGGCTGTTAAGCCAGTGCCGGGCTGGTCCCTTGAGCTTAAGGGGTAGATATTTGATGGCGTGTAGATCGTCGCCACGTGCCATGTGGATGTGAAGGAGATAATCCTCAATCCATACTGCCGGATCTATCGTACCATCGTACGACTCGATGTTGACGGGTTTGAAACCCTCTGGGATTTTATGATCCATTACTTCATCTGTGAAGCATAATGGGTGTGCGGCGCCCCTGTACTGGGCTATGTCACGACGCAGCTCGGAAGAGCTATGCCTGTTGTGTTCGGCCTGGCCAGATTTATTGTGTCCGGAGTGAAGATCATCACGTGTCGGCCGGCGTCTGCGCGATCCATAGATCGATCTTGTTTGCCTTGCTTTATCCTCCAGTACGTCTCGCAGGTCTAGCTCATTTTCCCGTGCCTTAGTTGAGCGGCACCGGGGCATGGCTTGTTTGGAGGTTCGACAGGCCTCTCTGTCGCGGCCGCGAGGTGGCTAGTCTGCCATGTCATCCATTGGTAATGTAGGTGTTTCCCCCTCTAATTGGGGTAGCGGCCTGCGCTTAGGATAATTTTTGGAGGGGCGCTCGAGTTCATACTCCTCGGCCGCAAGGACTTCAGTCCATCTGTCAGCTAGTAAATCTTGATCAACTCTAAGTTGTTGCTGCTTTTTCTTTAAGCTATTCGCCGTGGCTAGAAGCCTGCGTTTAAAACGCTCTTGTTCGGCTGGGTCTGATGGTACGACGAATTCATCGTCGTCGAGGCTTGCCTCATCTTCGGAGGGAGGCATGTAGTTATCATCCTCGACCTCTCGCTCTGCCGCTCTCTCATGAGGGCTGGCTTCTCCATCTTCCTATGCCGAATCTTGCTGGATTTGGTGTTCTTCGGCGCTATCCGGGGTAGTATTATCTCCCGTGCCGGAATCACCATTTTTGCTGTGGCGGGATTTAGAGCGGCGCCGTTGACACCGACGTTTTGGCTGTTTTTTCGAGGTGTCATCCTCCGCTGTTCCATCGCCATCTCCATCCTTTGGAGCGTCCACCATATATATGTCATATGACGAGGTGGCGGTCCAGCGCCCTACAGGTGCTGGTTCTTGTTCGTCTCCTCCTTCGTCGTCCATACCGTCGAAGTCTTCGGAGCCGTAGTCAAGTATGTCGGTTAAATCATCGACAGTGGCTATTAAGTGGGTGGTGGGTGGGCTTCGAATTTCTTCGTCGTCCGAATCCCAACTTCGTAGACCATAGTCCGGCCTGGGCTCTTCTGATAGAGAGAGACTTGAGAGAATTCAGGATATCACCGAAAGGTGAGTGCTGAAAGATGTCCGCGGCGGTGAACTCCATTATAGGCGCCCAATCGGATTCGATCGGCAGGGGCACGGGAGGCCCGGAGTTCGGAGAAGAGTCCGACTCCTTGGAGTCATGGGCCGTGCAGAGTACGGGGCTGGTGTTCGGCTCGATCGCCTTCAAGATCGCAGCCCCCGAGGTGACGTCCAACCATTCATCCTCCAAGAACGCAGCGGGCTCCGAGTCAAGGATCGGGGCCGGTGTGTGTGCGGCCTCCAGGGCACTATTCGGAGGCAGAGCTATATCATGCCCCTCGAGGTAGTGCGGCGCGCTTGGCTGTGGCTCGAACCCGTCGAAGATCAAGTCTCCGCGGATATCTGCCGTGTAGTTTAAGCTTCCAAACCTGACTTGATGGCCAGGGGCGTAGCTTTCGATCTGCTCCAGACGACCAAGCGAATTGGCCCGCAGAGCGAAGCCGCCGAAGACGAAGATTTGTCCGGGGAGGAAAGTCTCACCCTGGACCTCATCGTTGTTGATGATCAAAGGAGCCATCGGGCCTAAAAGCGACGACACAGAGGAAATCTCAATGAAAGCACCATTGTCGGTGTCAAAACCGGCGGATCTCGGGTAGGGGGTCCCGAACTGTGCGTCAAGGTCGGATGATAACAGGAGACAAGGGACACTTTATTTTACCCAGGTTCGGGCCCTCTCGATGGAGGTAAAACCCTACTCCTGCTAGATTAATATTGATGATATGGGTAGTACAAGAGTAGATCTACCACGAGATCAAGGAGGCTAAACCCTAGAAGCTAGCCTATGGTATGATTGTGAATGATGATGGTTGTATGGTTGTCCTACGGACTACAACCCTCCGGTTTATATAGACACCGGATAGGGTTAGGGTTACACAGAGTCGGTTACAATGGTAGGAGATCTTGAATATCCGCACGCCTAGCTTGCCTTCCACGCCAAGAAAAGATCCTTCCGGACACGGGACGAAGTCTTAAATCTTGTATCTTCATAGTCCTGGAGTCCGGTTGAAGGTATAGTCCGGCTATCCGAACACCCCCTAATCCAGGACTCCCTCACCCTCCAAGAAGCAACCCAAGCACCGACGTCAACGGCGCCGCTCTAAGTCCCGCCATAGTAAAAGCAGCGATACCGGCACAAGAGACAATAACGCTCCGGATAGTGCCGAAGACGACGACAATCCCCCCAGCCAGACCTCGAGTGGGAGGATGAACAAGCTAGCCCTCCGGAACAAGCAGCAGACGGAGAATCAGAGGATGACAATTACATGCCTCTCTCCGAAGACGAGGTGAGCCTCGGCGACGAAGAATTTATCATGCCTGAGGATCCCATCGAGCAAGAGCGCTTCAAGCGCCGTCTTATAGCCACAGCAAACAGCCTGAAGATAAAGCAACAATAGCTTCGAGCTGATCAGGATCTGCTAGCAGATAGATGGACTGAAGTCCTGGCGGCCGAGGAATGCGAACTCGAACGCCCAACCAAGAGTTACCCAAAGCGCAGGTTGCTACCCCAACTCAAGGAGGAAGCATTAAAACCTACATCACCAGCGTATGATGCGGCTGAATGGCCACCTCGTGGCCGAGACAGAGGGGCATATCAACCCGAAGCCCAGCCCGCACCCTGTCACCAGACAAACAAAAACACCATGGCCCGGGGCAACACGCGGGACCAGCGAGACGTATTGGAAAACAAAGCAGGACATACAAGATCGATCTACGGATCACGGGGTTGCGCCCCAACGCGTGACGATGATCGTCACGCCGGATACGCTAAAAGCAAAACCGGTCAGGCCGAATACAGCAGACATGACTCGTATGAACTGCGTCGTGACATAGCCTGGCACAGAGGCGCCGCACACCCCCTATGCTTCACTGATGAAGTAATGGATCATGAGTTCCCAGAAGGATTCAAACCCGTGAACATTGAGTCATACGATGGCACAACAGACCCCGCGGTATGGATCGAGGATTTCCTCCTCCACATCCACATGGCCCGCGGTGACGATCTACATGCCATCAAGTACCTCCCACTAAAACTCAAAGGACCAGCTCGGCATTGGCTGAATAGCTTGCCAGCAAACTCCATTGGCAGTTGGGAGAATTTGGAAGATGCATTCCTTGACACCTTCCAGGGCACTTATGTGCGACCACCCGATGCTGATGACTTGAGCCACATAACCCAACAGCCAAGGGAATCGGCCAGGAAATTCTGGACTCGGTTCCTAACTAAAAAGAACCAAATCGTCGACTGTCCGGATGTCGAGGCCTTAGCGGCATTTAAACATAACATCCGGGACAAGTGGCTCGCCCGACACCTCGGCCAAGAGAAGCCGAAGTCTATGGCAGCCCTCACGACACTCATGACCTGCTTTTGCGCGGGCGAGGACAGCTGGCTGGCTCGCAGCAACAACACATCAAGGAATCCTGGCACTTCAGATGCCAAAGCTACTAACGACAGACCGCGTTGCAACAGACACAAGCGCCGCAACAACGGCAATAACGCCGAAGACACGACAGTCAATGCCGGATTCAGTGGCTCTAAACCCGGTCAACGGAAAAAGCCGTTCAAAAGAAGCAATCCGGGCCCATCCAGTTTGGATCGTATACTCGATCGCTCGTGTCAAATTCACGGCACCCCCGATAAGCCATCCAATCACACCAATAGAGAATGCTGGGTGTTCAAGCAGGTCGGCAAGTCGATTGCCGAAAACAAGGACAAGGGGCTGCATAGCGACGACGAGGAGGAGCCTCGGCCACCGAACACAGGAGGACAAAAGAGATTCCCTCCAGAAGTGAAAACGATGAACATGATATACACAACCCATATTCCCAAGAGGGAACGGAAGTGTGCAGTAAGGGACGTCTATGCGATGGAGCCAGTCGCCCCAAAGTTCAACCCATGGTCCTCTTGTCTGATCACCTTTGATCGCAGGGACCACCCCACTAGTATCCGTCATGGCGGATCTGCCGCATTGGTCCTTGACCCCATCATTGACGGATTTCACCTCACTCGAGTCCTTATGGACGATGGCAGCAACCTGAACCTGCTCTATTAGGATACAGTGCACAAAATGGGCATAGACCCCTCGAGGATCAAACCCACAAAAACCACCTTTAAAGGGGTAACCCCAGGTGTAGAGGCCTGTTGCACGGGCTCAATCACGCTGGAAGTGGTCTTCGGATCTCCGGACAACTTCCGAAGCAAGGAGTTAATCTTCGATATCGTCCCCTTCGCAGCGGCTATCACGCACTGCTCGGACGAACCGCATTTGCCAGATTCAATGCGGTACCACATTATGCATACCTCAAACTCAAAATGCCAAGACCACGCGGGGTTATAACCGTTAATGGAAACAAAGAGCGCTCGCTCCGCACGGGGGAGAACACTGCGGCTCTCGCAGTAGAAGCGCAAAGCAGCCTTATTAGGCAAGCCGACAATTCGGCGAAAAAGACCCCGAACACCTTCAAGCGAGTCCGGAGTACCCCGCAGGTGGATCGGCAGGCACGTTTTGAGCTCGACTAGCAATTTGGCCTCCGTCCTAGTCCCAGTCAAGCGTCAAAATCTGCGCCACACGTAAATAACTACGCACTCAAGATACCATGGGCATAGGCGGAGGCACCACTACGGCGCGTCCCACAATGCGGCTCAACCGCCTCAGGGACTGCATGCCTTTACCATTTTTCTCTCTTTCACGACCTTACTCTCTAGAAGACCTTTCCGGCAGTCTAATTGTTGGACTCATTGCGGCATGGAAATACCAAGGAAGCAAGACGGTCTGACGTACAAGGGAATCCTCAGGTGGTCTCTGATAATGATCGATATACCTATTTTACATACCCATACGCAGCTTGCCCTTGGATAGGACATCTAAAATAGTCCTATTTTTTGCTTATTGCACTACTTGTATCCGTACACTTCGGCGTACTATTTAATAACAATGCATAGTATTAGCCTATTATTGCATTACCCTTTCCTTTTTTTTCTTGTCTGCTTATTTACGATAGATTGCACCCGTACATTCTAGTATGACTAGTACGCCAGGGGCTTCAGTATACCCCATAATACGGCGTGGGAAGTCCGAACACTTTTGACAGTGTGGCACCCCGAACTTATAGCATTATATGCATCAGCTCTGAATCATGTCTTGGGTCAATAGTTGGTTTACCCGGCTCCCATGTTTTGGTACCTTACGTTCTGCAAATCGGCTAAGGTAGCACTGGGAGAACTACTGCAATTGTGTCCGGTTCTTCCGGACACCTCGGTAGAGAAAGCCGAAAACTGATTGTCATGATGCGGCAAGAGCTGGTCGCTGTTCGAGAGTTCTCAAGTCCTTAAAGACTTTTTCCACTTCGGGCGAGGAGTCGGCCTTGCCCGACTTAGGCATATATAGCGCCCCAAATTCGGCCTTGCGAATACTAGGGGCTTCGCCAAAATTTAAAATTGTAGACTTCTATGGCTAAGTGAGAAGTGATAAAGCTGTATAGTCCGATTGCCTGGTTCGCTGTGCTGAACACCTCCTTCGAAAGACCCAAAATTGGGATAAAGAGTGCTCAGGTTATCCCGAACACCTCAGTACTAGTTACATGGGGGCAGAAGCCGACGACTGGCCAACTCTCAGATTTTATAAACGGCCGCACAGAAGGTAATATTTTAAATTAACAAGCGTTTCATAGTGCAAATGAACTCGTTTCATATTACAGGATCACATGAGTACATTCATTCGAATATTACTTCCTTAGCACATTCCTCCGCCACAAGGCGGGTACCCTTCAGGACACTGTCATAATATTTTTCAGGGTGGCGATGCTCCTTGCCTTCCGGCGGCCCCTCCTTCACCAGCTTCTCGGTGTCCAGCTTCGCCCAGTGCACCTGCGCCCGGGCAAAATCCCTGCGCACACCCTCGATGCAGACGGACCACTTTATAACTTCAAGCCGTGGGCAAGCATTCACAAGCCGCCTCACCAGACCGAAGTAGCTACCAGGCAGGGGCTCGCCAGGCCACAGCTGGGCTATAAGACCCTTTGCTACCACTTGAGCACTGCGTTGGATTTCCTTGAAGAGGAAAGGGTGATGCAACAGAGTAGAGTAAGTATTTCCCTCAGTTTTTGAGAACCAATGTATCAATCCAGTAGGAGGCTACGCGCGAGTCCCTCGTACCTACACAAAACAAATAGCTCAACACAACCAACGCGATTAGGGGTTGTCAATCCCTTCACGGTCACTTACGGGAGTGAGATCTGATAGAGATGATAGATAATATGTTTGGTATTTTTGGTATAAAGATGCAAAGTAAAATAAAAAGGCAAAGTAAAAAAGCAAAGCAATAATAAAGTGGTGGAAGATTGATATGATGAGGATAGACCCGGGGGCCATATATTTCACTAGTGGCTTCTCTCAAGAGCATAAGTATTCTACGGTGGGTGAACAAATTACTATTGAGCAGTTGATAGAATTGAGCATAGTTATGAGAATATCTAGGTATGATCATGTATATAGGCATCACGTCCGAGACAAGTAGACCGACTCCTGCCTGCATCTACTACCATTACTCCACTCATTGACCGCTATCCAGCATGCATCTAGAGTATTAAGTTAAAAACAGAGTAACGCTAAGCCTTAAGCAACATGATGTAGAGGGATAGTTTCATGGAATATGATAAAAACCCCATCTTTTTATCCTCGATGGAAACAATACAATACGTGCCTTGCTGCCCTTGCTGTCAGTGGGAAAGGACGCCGCAAGATTGAACCCAAAGCTAAGCACTTCTCCCATTGCAAGAAAAACCAATCTAGTAGGCCAAACCAAACTGATAATTCGAAGAGACTTGCAAAGATAACCAATCATACATAAAAGAATTCAGAGAAGATTCAAATATTATTCATAGATAGACTTGATCATAAACCCACACTTCATCGATCTCAACAAACACACCGCAAAAAGAAGATTACATCGAATAGACCTCCACGAGAGAGGGGGAGAACATTGTATTGAGATCCAAAAAGAGAGAAGAAGCCATCTAGCAACTAACTATGGACCCGAAGGTCTGAGGTAAACTACTCACACTTCATCGGAGAGGCTATGATGATGTAGAAGACCTCCGTGGTGATTACCCCCTTCGGCGGAGCTCCGGAACAGGGCCCAAGATGGGATCTCGTGGGTACAGAAGGTTGCAGCGGTGGAATTAGGTTTCTGGCTCCGTATCTGGTCGTTTGGGGGTACGTAGGTATATATAGGAGGAAAAAGTACATCGGTGGAGCAAAGGGGGCCCACGAGGCAGGGTGTAACGCCCTCGATGCGGCTATAGCTCCCACGTGTCGAGGCACGGCTTAGAGGCATAACCGCATTGAAAGCAATGTCGCAAGTGAGGTAATCTTCACACAACCCATGTAATACATAAGGGAAAAAGATACATAGTTGGCTTACAGTCGCCACTTCACACAATGCATAAATAAACATTCATCATCCAGGTTACACTCAAGGTTCGACTACGGAACCAAAATGAAAGAATACTACCCCAAATGCTACACAGATCCCCGAATCACCCCAACTGGCCTCCACTACTGATCATCAGGAAAAGACACATAATAACGACCACGATCCTCGTCGAACTCCCACTTGAGCTTGGTTGAAGCATCTGCACTGGCATCGTCGGCACTTGCAACTATTTTGGTAGAATCTGTGAGTCACGGGGACTCAGCAATCTCACACCCGCGAGATCAAGACTATTTAAGCTTAAAGGTAGGGAAGGGTGGTGAGGTGGAGCTGCAGCAAGCGACTAGCATATATGGTGGCTAACAACGCAAAAGAGAGCGAGAAGAGAAGCAAAGCACGGTCGTGAAGCTAGAAGTGATCCTAGAACAACCTACGTCAAACATAACTCCAACACCGTGTTCACCTCCCGGACCCCGCCGAGAAGAGACCATCACGGTTACACACACGGTTGATGTGTTTTAATTAAGGTCAACTTTGGGTTTTCTACAATCGGACATTTACAAATTCCCATCTGCCTCATAACCGCGGGCACGGCTTTCGAAAGATAATACCCTACAGGGGTGTCCCAACTTAGCCCATTATAAGCTCTCACGGTCAAAGAAGGATATTCCTTCTACCGGGAAGACCCGATCAGTCTCAGAATCCCGGACTACAAGTCATTTCGGCAGTAATAAAACAAGTCCAGCAAAGCCGCCCGATTGTGCCGACAAATCCTGATAGGAGCTGCACATATCTCGGTCTCAGGGCACATCCGGATGAGACATCCTACGAGTAAAACCAAGCCTCAAGTTTCCCCGAGGTGGCCCCGCAGTATGCTCTTTTCGGGCCAGCACCTAGAGGAGCACTGGCCCGGGGGGGGAGGGGGGCTAAAATAAAGATGACCCTCGGGCTCGCGAAAACCCAAGGGAAAAGGTGTAGGTGGTAGGCAAATGGTAAAACCAAGGTTGGGCCTCGCTGGAGGAGTCTTATTCAAAGCGAACTGTCAAGGGGGTCCCATAAATCACCCAACCGTATAAGGAACGCAAAATCAAGGAACATAACACTGGTATGACAGAAACTAGGGTGGCAAGAGTGGAACAAAACACCAGACATAAGGCCGAGCCTTCCACCCTTTACCAAGTATATAGATGCATTAATTAAATAAGAGGTATTGTGATATCCCTACAAGTAAACATGTTCCAACAAGGAACAACAAGGCCATGTTCCATCAAGGAACAAACTTCATCTTCACCTGCAACTAGCAACGCTATAAGAAGGGCTGAGCAAAGCGGTAACATAGCCAATCAACGGTTTGCTAGGACATGGATGGTTAGAGGCTGACATGGCAATATGGCTGGCATGATATAGCAAGTGGTAGGTATCGCAGCATAGGCATAGCAAAAGAGCGAGCATCTAGCAAGCAAAGATAGAAGTGATTTCGAGGGTATGGTCATCTTGCCTGCAAGGTTCTCAGAGTTGTCGACAGCTTGGTCCTCGTAAGCGTTCTCAACAGGTTCCTCGTTCACGTACTCGTCTCCCGGCTCTACCCAAAACAAGAGCACAAGCAAAAGGAACAACTATCAACCACGATGCAATGCGCAAGCAACATGATGCAAAACATGGCATGATATGCGAGATTTGATATGCAATGCATATGCGTGCTCCGGAAGGGAAAAGATAAACAAAGCCTAATCTTGGCAAACCAAGTATGCCGCTGGAAAGATGAGGTGATTTCGGTTGAAATCGATATAAGGATCACCGGAATCGGATGCACGGTTTGCAAATGACAAGCAAAACAAGAATGACAAGATTCTGCCATTAATAGCATGATGCTACTTAGCAAGCAACAAGAAATTAAGCTACTGCACCCAAACATATCAACAAAGTATATGACAGTATTCTACTCAAGATGATTGACAAAAGATGAACACTGAGCTACGGCTAAATCACATCATAACAGGTTCAAACAAGCATGGCAAAAGTGCAAAAGATAACAGGTTCACAGACTTAGTGAAAATAACAACATGCCATAAATTAGCATCAGGATGACATGTTTAGAGCAATGAAACAGAATGCTACAGGAACAGAAAATAGCAAAACAAGGCATGGCATGAATCTACTCAAAGCCCTTAACAAAAGTCCCTTACTGACCATGAGCCAAAAAGGATCAGAAAATATAATAGCACCCATGTCAATTAAGCAAGTTTCGTTACAGGTTTCAGACTTAGCAGAAAACTGGACCTGTCAAAAACAGATAACAAGTAGGCATGTTCGTGAGCTCGATGCACTCACTACAGAGCATTGCATGATAAACTAAGCATACATACATCAAGAAGACATGGCATAGAATCTAGACATGGCAAGAATAACATCATATCATGCAAGGATCAACTACAACAAGCTTGGCAAAATCGAATAACATGTAAACGATCTGCCAGGAAACATTTTATAGCAAAAGTAGAGCTCGATTGACTCAAGCTAAGGCACTCCATAAATACAAACAAAGGCATGGATGGATAGAGAAAATCCATATGCTCAAAACACTCTTACTGACTATGCTCAAAAGAGACATAGATCTCTCTGAAACAACATGAACACATGGCATAAAAATAACAGCAGAACATGACTTGGTGAAAATACTAAGTCTCTGAAATCAGCAACATTATGTACCCTAGTTTGCATGCTTGTGCTAGTCACCACAAAGATCACAAAAAATACATGGCATACACCCCTGGAAAGATAGCATGGCATGTTTCAAAACACATGTAGGACTCAACTTCATAGGATGCACACATCAATCATGGCAAAAATGACAGAAGTGCATGTTCTGCAACAGATCTGAAACTAACATCACATAGCCCTCTTCCAACAGCATTTCGGGCATCAAGATGAGCTCAAATGAAAACGATGCAATGAGATGAAATGATGTACTCATCGAGACGAACAGTTTGATATGCTATATGCCCAAAACGGAGCCACGTTTGGAGAACTTCGCATAGAATTTATACTCTCTGAGCTTGTCGAGCACCAATCTCAAATGCTTGGCATGATCCTTCTTATTCTTGGAGAAGACCAATATATCATCGAGATAGACCAAGACTAATTCATTGGTGTAGGGGTTGAATATGAAGTTCATCATTCGAGAGAAAGTTGGAGGAGCATTGACAAGGCCGAATGACATGACAGTATATTCATAAGAACCAAAGCTTGTTCTGAATGCTGTCTTGGGAATATCTTCTTCACGAATGCGAATTTGATGATAACCCATACGAAGGTCAAGCTTGGAGAACACTTTAGCACCTTTAAGTTGCTCGAATAGCTCATTGATGTTGGGAAGTGGGTACTTGTTCTTGATAGTCTTCTTGTTCAGTGGACGGTAATCGACGCAAAGTCGGTCCGTGCCATCCTTCTTCTGGACAAAAAGAACACCACAACCCCAAGGAGAAGAACTCGGTCTGATCAAACCCAGACGCTCTTGTTCATCGAGTTGTTTCTTTAATTCCTTCAACTCTTTTGGCCCAAGCTTGTATGGACGCTTGCAAACGGGTTCCGTGCCAGGCTCAAGATCAATAACGAATTCCACTGGCCGGTGCGGAGGCATACCCGGAAGCTCTTCTGGAAAGACATCTTGGTACTCACAAACGACTGGAATCTGAGAGATAGCATCCAATTCGCCCTTCTCATTGAGAGAAAACAACCGAATGGTATCATCACGAGCGGCATAGATGATCACATTGTCAGAAGAGTGAGTCAATTGAATCTCCCTGGCAGCATAATCAAGCTGAGCCTTGTGCTTAGAAAGCGAGTCCATCCCGAGAATAAGATCAATATCAGAGTCACCAAGAACAATTGGTTTAGCCAGAAATCTATAGTCACCCAACTTGACAGAGACATCGGGAGCAACCAATCTAGAAGACAAGAGTTTTCCAGGAGAAACAACTTGCATAACTTTGGACAAA
Organism: Aegilops umbellulata; assembly: GCA_032464435.1. Classification (NCBI taxonomy): domain Eukaryota; kingdom Viridiplantae; phylum Streptophyta; class Magnoliopsida; order Poales; family Poaceae; genus Aegilops; species Aegilops umbellulata. Next base: position 371,720,135 of record CP136060.1, read on the forward strand.
ATCTCTGTGTCAACATTATGCTTCGATGCAAACGGATATGACATGAAAGAATGCGATGCACCGGTATCAAATAAGACTTTTGCAGGAATATCATTAACTGAGAGATTACACATGATCACTTCAGAAGAATCCTCCGCTTGAGCTGCATTCATCATGTTCACCTTGGCATGCTTAGGATTATGCTTGACCACTGCATTGTTGGAAGATCTCACAGGAGGAGGAGGCGGAAGGCGCCTTTGATTGAAGCACTTGTTCGCATAGTGACCCTTCTGCTGACATTTGTTACAAGTCACCTCTGGGAGCGGACGATGATAAGGAGCATTTGGCCTTGGAGCTTGGTTCTGAGACTTGTTCTGACAGCCAGGGTTGGGTGGGTGGGAAGATCCACGACCACCTGAGTTCTTCTACTGATAAGGCTGACGGAACGGAGGAGGAGGAGGCAACCAGAACTTCAGTTGCTTAGCCGCCACAAGTGAGGAAGAAGAAGACTGGACTGCGTCTCTGACTCTCTTCTTAGATGCCTCACACTTGAGCTGAGCAGCTTCTTGTTTCAGCGCCATGTTGTAGAATTCATCATACTTTAACAGCTCAAAAAGCACGAGAGCTACTTATAAATCTTCTCTGAGACCACGCCTGAATTGGTAGATCATGCTCTTCTCATCAGGGATGTCTTGCTTAGCAAAACGAGAGAGCTTCTGGAACTGAGTGTTGTATTGATACACAGACATGTTGCCTTGCTTGAGATTGCGGAACTCCTCACGCTTACTCTCAACAACACTTTCTGGAATGTGGTGAGCTTTGAAGTCATGGCAGAAATCATCCCAGGTAATCACACGACCTCCTCTGGAATCTTTGTATTGTTGGAACCACTCAGCAGCTTGATCCTTGAGTTGAAAAGAGGCAAACTTGACAAAGTCCTCAGGTCTGACATTGCTGCACTCGAAATGCTTGCTGATATCCACTAGCCAATCATCGGCGTCTGTGGCCTCGACACAGTAGCTGAAGGTCTTTGGCTGATTAGCAAGGAACTGATTGAGAGAAGCGAAGTGCGGCTGATTGTTGCCTTGGCCTTGATTTTCCTGATTACCTTGCCCTTGGTTGCGATCTTGCAAGAGCTGAATCAGAATCTGAGCGTTGGCATTTGTGGCAGTCATCAGGGCTTGCCATGCCTCCGGAGGCGGAGGTGGTGGCGGAGGGTTAGCCTGACTTCCTTCATTGCGTTCCGGATTCTGACGCGTTGGCGGAGCCATCCTGAAGAGGGTGACATCCATTAGCATCTTGAAAAGATATATATTCAAGCTGAATCAAAGGATCGAAATTGCAACATATAGTCTTCACAATAAACATCCGAACAAGAATGAACGAATGAATTCCAAAGTAAAGCATCACACTTCCAAAAGCTGAGAAGCCATTTAGAAAAAAAAGTATGAAATGAAATCAACAAGGTACGGATGTGAACAAATACTTGGTAAGGATTACCCAATCACGAACCAAATATCTGCGGGAAGAAACACTAGATCTACATGAATTCCCACTTATAAACTCCCAAAACTTTCTGGTTATGCAATCATGTGTTGGGGATACAGGGGACACAAAATATATCACCCAAACTAACAATACCTAGATCCAGCTGTATCCATCCATCAACACATAACCAAGAAACCTTCGGAAATCGTCTACCTCAATCTTCGAAAAGCATCCGTTATACGAGTTATGGCAATACTCCCGCACTCGCCTCAGTACTGGGCTATCAGGGTTATCTCACCAACAACTGTACAAAAGAGATTTTCGATGTCGGCGTACTAAACTCAGGTATTCCAGAACTGCAACGATAAAATTATGATGACAACACCTCGGAGCTCAACTCCCCGGGACACCTCCACTAAACCCCTGCTGACGGGAGGCAACCAAGACAATGTTGTCATCATAAAACCATCGGAACAATTCTAAGATACCCGCGTGAACCTAAAATTTTTTTTAGTGAAAATTGAGAAGAGAAGAGTCAAAACTCTACGTCAGGATGCCTTACCAGAGCGATGAGGAGACTGGGAAGTAAAAAGAATTCCTAAACTCTCCGATATATAATTCCTAAATGACTCAAAACATTTTTCTAGACACAACTCAACCACTAAAAACGATCAATCAGTGGGGGCTCCTAAGGTCGGGGAAGGCTCTGATTACCAACTTGTAACGCCCTCGATGCGGCTATAGCTCCCACGTGTCGAGGCACGACTTAGAGGCATAACCGCATTGAAAGCAATGTCGCAAGTGAGGTAATCTTCACACAACCCATGTAATACATAAGGGAAAAAGATACATAGTTGGCTTACAGTCGCCACTTCACACAATACATAAATAAACATTCATCATCCAGGTTACACTCAAGGTCTGACTACGGAACCAAAATGAAAGAAGACTACCCCAAATGCTACACAGATCCCCGAATCACCCCAACTGGCCTCCACTACTGATCATCAGGAAAAGACACATAGTAACGACCACGATCCTCGTCGAACTCCCACTTGAGCTCGGTTGAAGCATCTGCACTGGCATCGTCGGCACTTGCAACTGTTTTGGTAGAATCTGTGAGTCAGGGGGACTCAGCAATCTCACACCCGCGAGATCAAGACTATTTAAGCTTAAAGGTAGGGAAGGGTGGTGAGGTGGAGCTGCAGCAAGCGACTAGCATATATGGTGGCTAACAACGCAAAAGAGAGCGAGAAGAGAAGCAAAGCACGGTCGTGAAGCTAGAAGTGATCCTAGAACAACCTACGTCAAACATAACTCCAACACCGTGTTCACCTCCCGGACCCCGCCGAGAAGAGACCATCACGGTTACACACACGGTTGATGTGTTTTAATTAAGGTCAACTTCGGGTTTTCTACAACCGGACATTAACAAATTCCCAGCTGCCTCATAACCGCGGGCACGGCTTTCGAAAGATAATACCCTGCAGGGGTGTCCCAACTTAGCCCATTATAAGCTCTCACGGTCAACGAAGGATATTCCTTCTACCGGGAAGACCCAATCAGTCTCGGAATCCCGGACTACAAGTCATTTCGGCAGTAATAAAACAAGTCCAGCAAAGCCGCCCGATTGTGCCGACAAATCCTGATAGGAGCTGCACATATCTCGGTCTCAGGGCACATCCGGATGAGACATCCTACGAGTAAAACCAAGCCTCAAGTTTCCCCGAGGTGGCCCCGCAGTCTGCTCTTTTCGGGCCAGCACCCAGAGGAGCACTGGCCCGGGGGGGGGGGGCTAAAATAAAGATGACCCTCGGGCTCGCGAAAACCCAAGGGAAAAGGTGTAGGTGGTAGGAAAATGGTAAAACCAAGGTTGGGCCTCGCTGGAGGAGTCTTATTCAAAGCGAACTGTCAAGGGGGTCCCATAAATCACCCAACCGTGTAAGGAACGCAAAATCAAGGAACATAACACCGGTATGACGGAAACTAGGGTGGCAAGAGTGGAACAAAACACCAGACATAAGGCCGAGCCTTCCACCCTTTACCAAGTATATAGATGCATTAATTAAATAAGAGGTATTGTGATATCCCTACAAGTAAACATGTTCCAACAAGGAACAACAAGGCCATGTTCCATCAAGGAACAAACTTCATCTTCACCTGCAACTAGCAACGCTATAAGAGGGGCTGAGCAAAGCGGTAACATAGCCAATCAACGGTTTGCTAGGACATGGATGGTTAGAGGCTGACATGACAATATGGATGGCATGATATAGCAAGTGGTACGTATCGCAGCATAGGCATAGCAAAAGAGCGAGCATCTAGCAAGCAAAGATAGAAGTGATTTCGAGGGTATGGTCATCTTGCCTGCAAGGTTCTCAGAGTTGTCGACAGCTTGGTCCTCGTAAGCGTTCTCAACAGGTTCCTCGTTCACGTACTCGTCTCCCGGCTCTACCAAAAACAAGAGCACAAGCAAAAGTAACAACTATCAACCACGATGCAATGCGCAAGCAACATGATGCAAAACATGGCATGATATGCGAGATGTGATATGCAATGCATATGCGTGCTCCGGAAGGGAAAAGATAAACAAGGCATAATCTTGGCAAACCAAGTATGCCGCTGGAAAGATAAGGTGATTTCGGTTGAAATCGATATAAGGATCACCGGAATCGGATGCACGGTTTGCAAATGACAAGCAAAACAAGAATGACAAGATTCTGCTATTAATAGGATGATGCTACTTAGCAAGCAACAAGAAATTAAGCTACTGCACCCAAACATATCAAAAAAGCATATGACAGTACTCTACTCAAGATGCTTGACAAAAGATGAACACTGAGATATGTGTAAATCACATCATAACAGGTTCAAACAAGCATGGCAAAAGTGCAAAAGATAACAGGTTCACAGACTTGGTGAAAATAACATGCCATAAATTAGCATCAGGATGACATGTTTAGAGCAATGAAACAACATGCTAGAGGAACAGGAAATAGAAAAGCATGGCATGGCATGAATCTACTCAAAGCGCTTAACAAAAGTCCCTTACTGACCATGAGCCAAAAAGGATTAGAAAATATAATAGCACCCATGTCAATTAAGCAAGTTTCGTTACAGGTTTCAGACTTGGCAGAAAACTGGACCTATCAAAAACAGATAACAAGTAGGCATGTTCGTGAGCTCGATGCACTCACTACAGAGCATTGCATGATAAACTAAGCATACATACATCAAGAAGACATGGCATAGAATCTAGACATGGCAAGAATAACATCATATCATGCAAGGATCAACTACAACAAGCTTGGCAAAATCGAATAACATGTAAACGATCTGCCAGGAAACATTTTATAGCAAAAGTAGAGCTCGATTGGCTCAAGCTAAGGCACTCCATAAATACAAACAAAGCTAAGGATGGATAGAGCAAATCCATATGCTCAAAACACTCTTATTGACCATGCTCAAAAGAGGCATAGATCTCTCTGAAACAACATGAACACATGGCATAAAAATAACAGCAGAACATGACTTGGTGAAAATACTAAGTCTCTGAAATCAGCAACATTATGTACCCTAGTTTGCATGCTTGTGCTAGTCACCACAAATATCACAAAAAATACATGGCATACACCCCTGGAAAGATAGCATGGCATATTTCAAAACACATGTAGGACTCAACTTCATAGGATGCACACATCAATCATGGCAAAAATGACAAAAGTGCATGTTCTGCAACAGATCTGAAACTAACATCACATAGCCCTCTTCCAACAGCATTTCGGGCATCAAGATGAGCTCAAATGAAAACGAAGCAATGAGATGAAATGGTGTACTCATCGATAAGAACAGTGTGATATGCTATACGCCCAAAACGGAGCCACGGGTGCATAGATATGATGCGATGAACATGCAACAAAATAACTGCCAGAAAAAGACTTGGAGGAATTTACCCTCCGGATCTAGGGTTTACTGTAGCGGCGCGCGAACCGAGGAGCTCTGGCGAGGGCTTGCGGGCGCGGGGCGAGGCGCGGAGCTCGCGGGGGCGGAGCTGGCGGGGAGCGGCGCGACGCCGGCGGACGGCGGGGCGGCGGAGCGCGGGCGGCGCCGGCGAGGGAGAAGGCGGTGGGGTCCGGCGGGCGCGGGGCGGCGCGGTCTGGCCCGGCGGGGCTCGCGCGGGGGCCGGAGACGGGCTCCCGCGGGCCGGCGGCGGGTGCTGCCACGTGGCGGCGTGCGGTTGGACGCGGGCGGAGGCGCGGACGTGTCCGGTCCGTTCCGAACGCGTCCGGCGGCGCGGAGAGGAGCGGGACTAGGGTTAGGGGTGGATTGATCCGCAATTTTCGGGAGAGGGGTCTATTTATAGGTAGAGGGGGCTAGGAAGCTCCAAATGGAGAGAGGTTTTCGGCCACGCGATCGCGATCGAACGGCGATGGACATGGGAGTGACTTAGATGGGTTATTGGGCTGTTTTGGAGGGGTTTTGGGCTGCAATACACACGAGGCCTTTACGGTTACCCGGTTAACCGTTGGAGTATCAAACGACCTCCGAATGACCCGAAACTTGACAGGCGGTCTACCGGTGCTATACCAAGGCCGCTTGACAAACCTCAGTCCATTCCAAGAAGGTTTAATACCCGCTCACGGAAAAAGGTAAAAGAGGACGCCGGGGAACATAGGAGCGCCGGATTGCAAAACGGACAACGGGGAAAATGCTCGGATTCATGAGACGAACACGTATGCAAATGCGATGCACATGAAGACATGATATGAAATGCATGAAATGAACAAAAAGAAAAACGAAGTAAAACCCAACCACGGAGGGAATATCATATCCCATAGCCGAAAATGGCAAGAGTTGGAGTTACAAATATGGCAAGTTACATCCGGGGTGTTACACAGGGGGGGGGGGCGCCCTCCACCCTCGTGGCCGCCTCCTTTCTTTCTTGACGTGGGGTCCAAGTCCTCTGGATCATATTTGGTGAGAAAATCACGTTCCCGAAGGTTTCATTCCGTTTGGACTCCGTTTGATATTCCGTTTCGTCGAAACACTGAAATAGGCAAAAGGCAGCAATTCTGGGCTAGGCCTCCGGTAAATAGGTTAGTCCCAAAAGTAATATAAATGTGGAAAATAAAGACCAATATAGTCCAAAATAGTAGATAATATAGCATGGAGCAATAAAAAATTATAGATACGTTGAAGACGTATCACCCTTCATGGCCTGTTCGGCCGCCTTGTGGAGTTCGACCAATTGCTTCAGCTGGTCGCTCAAGGGCATTGGGTGTTTGGTCCCAGTATACTGAGACCAGAACAACTTCTCCGTCGAGCTCCCCTCCTCAGCCCGGTAGAACTCCGCGGCATCCGACACACTGCGGGGTAGATCTGCGAACGCTCCTGGAGAGCTCCGAACACGGGTAAGTAAAAAGAAAGTTTCCTTCACATGCTTGCTTTGCGTAACGAATGCCTTACCCGCCGCTATCTTCTTAACCCCCTCAATTTCCTGGAGGGCCTTTTGGGCTTCGGCCTTGGCATGTTGCGCATTTTCAAGGGCCTTCGCAAGCTCGGACCCTTGCGTCTTCGAGTCATGCTCCAAGGACTCGTGTTTCTTGACAAGAGCCTGGAGCTCTTGCTGCACCTCACCTACTCGGGCCTCTTGTTTCTCTCGCTCGAGGCGCTCCATGGCTGCTTTGTCTTCAGCCTCGGATAGCGCCTTCTTCAGGGCCGCCACTTCAGTCATGGCCCCTAGCAAAATTCATGATGATACTATCATTCCAAAACCATATTTCCCTTTATCAATATACAGACAGGGTATCACTTACCTTTGTTCTTCTCGAGCTGCCTCTTGGTAAGGCCGAGCTCTTCCTTGGACCGCTCAAGGTCCTGCTTTAGTGCGGCGACCTCCGCAGTACGTGCGGCAGCGGCCAGCAGTGAAGCCTGCATATGCACATAGACATATTCCGATTAGACTCATGCGGTTATTATTTGATCCTTTATTCGGCCTTTCTTCGCGAACGCCAAACAGAGTATCAGGGGCTACTGTCTATGCGATAACATTCTCTTATAATCTGGTTACTCACCTCAAAGCCTGTTAGGAGGCTGACACAGGCTTCAGTCAGTCCACTCTTGGCGGACTGAACCTTTTTGACCACCGCACTCATAATAGTGCGGTGCTTTTCGTCAATGGAAGCGCCGCGAAGCACTTCCAGCAAGTTATCCGATGCCTCTGGATGGACAGAGGACATCGGCGGCTTGCCCCCCTTTGCACGGGGTTGCCGGACAAAATCAAGAACCACTGGTGGTTCCGGCGCCATATTCGGCTTGGGGCTAGACTTGCTGCCCCTGGCATTAGGGCCCAGGGGAGTCTTGCCCCTCAGGCGCCCAGCGCCTGGAATGTCGCCTTGGGGCGCCTCCGGAACTGTCCCCCCTTGGTTCAGTCCCCTTTGAGACAACACCTCGGCGTCATCCATAGGGCGGGGGGAGGAGGCGGTCGGAAGTGAATCGTTGTTCATATCCGACGGGTCCAAAGAACCATCCGACGAAGATACGTCGATATGGGCTTGGGATGGACTGCATAATCATGTTCGGCATGATGAGAAGCAGTGCAATAACACATATCAAGAATTATTACGGTATCCGGATACTCACGACTTGGCTAGGGGCTTGTCCCTGGGTAACCACTCCTCGTCGCTGAAAGCGGCCGTGGTGGAGCAGTCCGGGAGGAGGGTCCTTCCCTTCTTGGACCCTTTGGCCTCCCGGATGGGGCGGCCTTCCTTTTCTTATCCCCCCGGCTGGGGGGGGGGACTTTCCTCTTCTTCCTCCTCGTTTTCGTGGGAGGAGTGCGCCTCGGTGTTTTCGGACGATGAGTCTGATATAACCTTGCGCCGGAGACCCTTCCGTGTCCCGGTGGCCTTCTTCGCCGGCACCTCGTAAGGCGCCGGAACCAGCATATTCATCAGGAGAGCATCTACTAGATCCTCGGGCAGGGGGGCTGGACAATCGATCTGCTCCGCTGTCGCTACCCAGTCCTGTTAAATGGCGTGGAGGCTTAGATACCACGCATGGTTATACTGGGGAAAAGAACATCTTATGAAATATAAAAGACTTACCGGATTGGCAGGACGCTTTGCGTAGAGTCCGCGATCTTTGGTAAGGGGAGGAGGTACGTTGGCGCCCTTGAATAGCACCTTCCAGACGTCCTTGTGCATCGTGTCGAAGAGCTCTCGCACCGTCTGGTACTCGGCTGGGTCGAACTCCCACAAATTGAATGCCCGTCTTTGACACGGGAGGATCCGGCGGAAGAGCATGACTTGGACCACATTGACGAGCTTGATTTTCTTGCTCATCATGTTTTTGACACAGCTCTGGAGTCTGGTCAGCTCTACCGAGGAACCCTAGGCAGGCCCTTCTCTTTCTAGGAGGTGAGCCGCATGGGGATTCCGGATCGAAATTCGGGGGCCGCCATCCAATTGGTGTCGTGCGGCTCGGTGATGTAGAACCACCCCGACTGCCACCCCTTTATAGTCTCCATATAGGAGCCTTCGAGCCAGGTGACGTTGGGCATTTTGCCCACCATGGCGCCTCCGCACTCTGCTTGCTGGCCGACCACCACCTTCGGCTTAAAGTTGAAGGTCTTCAGCCACAGGCCAAAGTGGGGCCTGATGCGGAGGAAGGCCTCGCACACGACGATGAACACCGAGATGTTGAGGATGAAATTGGGGGCCATATCGTGAAAGTCCAGCCCGTAACAGAACATGAGCCCGCGGACAAACGGGTCTAAAGGGAATCCCAGTCCGCGGATGAAGTGGGTAAGAAATACCACCCTCTCATGGGGCTCTGGAGTAGGGATGATCTGCCCCGCATCTGGCAGCCGCTGTGCGATATCCGCGGCCAGATATCCGGCTCCTCGTAGCTTTGTGATGTCCTCCTCCGTAATGGAGGAGACCATCCACTTGCCTCCCGCTCCGGACATGCTTGGAGTGGTTTGAGGAGAAATTGTGAACTTGGGCGTTGGAGCTTGAGTGCGCAAGAATGGACGAGCAAGGAGGAACATGGCGTGAGTGAAAAAGATGAATCCTTGTCCCTTTATAGGGGTGGAAGAAACTATGCACCTCTCCACCTGCCTGGTAAACTCGCTTGTTCCCCAAGCGCCGTGATTGATGGCGCGGTTGGGTTACCCACACTCGTATTGATGAGAATCCCGTGGTAAGGGGACACGATCTCTGCTCCGACAAGACGTGCCAAGGAAACCGCCTCGCAATATGTGCAGTAGCTGGTTGAGAAAAACGGTTCGAATAATGACCGGGCCGTGGTGTGATGTCATGCTACAGAAGTTGTCAGCAGATTAGATTTGTGGAAATATTATACTCTCTATGATGGTATGTGGAATTTCTTTTGCAGAGCCGGACACTATCCTTGTGTTCAAAATCTTCTATGGAGTATTCGGAGGAGGAACCCGCCTTGCAATGCCGAAGACAATCTGTGCGCCGGACTCATCATCATTGAAGCCTGGTTCAGGGGCTACTGAGGGAGTGCTGGATTAGGGGGTCCTCGGACAGCCAGACTATATACTTTAGCCGGACTATTGGAATATGAAGATACAAGCTTGAAGACTTCGTCCCGTGTCCAGATGGGACTCTCCTTGGCGTGGAAGGCAAGCTTGGCAGTTCGGATATATAGATCTTCTCCCTTGTAACCGACTCTGTGTAACCCTAGCACCCTCCGGTGTCTACTACCTCTTGAGCACTGCGTTGGATTTCCCCGAAGAGGAGAGGATGATGCAGCAAAGTAGCGTAAGTATTTCCCTCAGTTTTTGAGAACCAAGGTATCAATCCAGTAGGAGGCTACGCGCAAGTCCCTCGTACCTGCACAAAACAATAGCTCCTCGCAACCAAAGCGATTAGGGGTTGTCAATCCCTTCACGGTCACTTACGAGAGTGAGATCTGATAGAGATGATAGATAATATTTTTGGTATTCTTGGTATAGAGATGCAAAGTGAAAAGTAAAAGGCAAAGTAAAAAGCAAAGCAAGATTAAAGTGATGGAGATTGATATGATGAGAATAGACCCGGGGGCCATAGGTTTCACTAGTGGCTTCTCTCAAGAGCATAAGTATTCTACGGTGGGTGAACAAATTACTGTTGAGCAATTGACAGAATTGAGCATAGTTATGAGAATATCTAGGTATGATCATGTATATAGGCATCACGTCCGAGACAAGTAGACCGACTCCTGCCTGCATCTACTACTATTACTCCACTCACTGACCGCTATCCATCATGCATCTAGAGTATTAAGTTAAAAACAGAGTAACGCCTTAAGCAAGATGACATGATGTAGAGGGATAGTTTCATGCAATATGATAAAAACCCCATCTTGTTATCCTCGATGGCAACAATACTATACGTGCCTTGCTGCCCCTTCTGTCACTGGGAAAGGACACCGCAAGATTGAACCCAAAGCTAAACACTTCTCCCATGGCAAGAAAAACCAATCTAGTAGGCCAAACCAAACTGATAATTCGAAGAGACTTGCAAAGATAACCAATCATACATAAAAGAATTCAGAGAAGATTCAAATATTATTCATAGATAGAATTGATCATAAACCCACAATTCATCGGTCTCAACAAACACATCGCAAAAAGAAGATTACATCGAATAGATCTCCACGAGAGAGGGGGAGAACATTGTATTAAGATCCAAAAAGAGAGAAGAAGCCATCTAGCTAATAATTATGGACCCGTAGGTCTGAGGTGAACTACTCACACTTCATCGGAGAGGCTAGGATGATGTAGAAGCCCTCTGTGATGACGACCCTCTCCGGCGGATCTCTGGAACAGGCCCCAAGATGGGATCTCGTGGATACAGAAGGTTGCGGCGGTGGAATTAGGTTTTTGGCTCCGTCTCTGATCGTTTGGGGGTACGTAGGTATATATAGGAGGAAGAAGTACGTCGGTGGAGCAACAGGGGGCCCATGAGGCAGGGGGGTGCGCCCTAGGGGGGCGCCCCCCGCCGTCGTGACCACCTTTGTTGTTCCTTGGAGTAGGGTCCAAGTCTCCTGGATCACGTTCGGTGAGAAAATCACGTTCCTGAAGGTTTCATTCCGTTTGGACTCCGTTTGATATTCTGTTTCTCCGAAACTCTGAAATAGGCAAAAAAACAGCAATTCTGGGCTGGGCCTCCGGTTAATAGGTTAGTCCCAAAAATAATATAAATGTGGAAACTAAAGCCCAATATAGTCCAAAACAGTAGATAATATAGCATGGAGCAATCAAAAATTATAGATACGTTGGAGACGTATCAGTGTCTATATAAACCGGAGGGTTTAGTCCGTAGGACAACAACAATTGTACCATAGGCTATCTTCTAGGGTTTAGCCTCTACGATCTCGTGGTAGATCAACTCTTGTAATACTCATATCATCAAGATCAATCAAGAAGGAAGTAGGGTATTACCTCCATCGGGAGGGCCCGAACCTGGGTAAACATCGTGTCCCCCGCCTCCTGTTACCATCCACCTTAGACGCACAGTTCGGGACCCCCTACTCGAGATCCATCGGTTTTGACTCCGACAATATCCCCTCCCCGATAATTTCAACATGAGGGGAGGTCGATATACCCCCTCCCCGATAACATATTTTAGAAAAGTTTTATATATCTAGCTAGGAAGAAAGGAAGAAGGAATGAACTAAGAAGAGGAAGAAGAAGAAAAAAAAGAGGAGAAGAAGAAGGAATAGAGGAGAAGAAGAAACAAATAGAGTCTATTTTTTCTTCTTCTCCTCTATTGCTTCTTCTTCTCCTCCATTTTTATCTTCTACTTCGTCTTCTTAATTTTTATCAGGAACTCCGTTCCAAAATAACTTCGACTTGATGGGCGGTCGATATATATACCCCCTCTCAACCCTAATAACTTATACCACGGGAGCACCTCTCGGCCCTCTCGCTCGACCAAAACTCTCCAGGACACCCAAACCGTAGAAAAAAACGATGTCGGCCTCCTACCCCCTCCCGCCGCGCCCCTACCCGATAAACTCTCTCGAGGCCACCCAAATTTACCAATTTAAAATAGCTTTGTTGTCGAGGCCACCCCATACCCTTGAAGCTTTGTCGAGGCCACCCCAAACCCTTGAAGCGTTGCCGATCGAGGCCACCCCAAACCCTTGAAGCGTTGCCGATCGAGGCCACCCCAAACCCTTGAAGCGTTGCCGATCGAGGCCACCCCAAAACCTAGAGAAGCAGCGTCGAGGCCACTAATTACTATGACTCCTTATTGTGATTAGCTATCTAGTTCTACGTTTGCCACTAATATATCCATGTGTCATGTTTGAATAATAATTGCCATGTTGTAAAAATTTGCAAAAACTATGGACCCCCGAGACGAAGCAACAGAAGCGATGTTGGGGGACATAATTTCACACGGAAGTGAGGCCGTCTTGTCTTTTCTCAACGACACCGATGGTCTGGCAGGAGAGGGTGAAGAAGCAGACCATGGTGATCGAACAATGGAGGAGGAAGGACATGATCATGATGGCTCCGGTGACCAAATGCTGGTGCAAGAAGGACACCGTGATGACGGATCCGGTGACCCAACGGAGTCCGGCCAGGTATATATATTAATTAAGCATGTGCTGACTATAACTAGCTAATTGATGCATTAATTGTTTTTGGTATGTACACATATATTAATGAACTCTCGTCTTTCTTCTTTTTTGTTGCCCTCCGGATCAAGCACAACTTTGGTAAAGAGATGAGGCCCGAAGAAAAAGTTGTGCTCGAATGAAAGGTTTGAGATCATAGAAATCGCGCGCGATGGCATGCCGATTGAACCCATCCGGACAAAGGAAGCATTTGCTGCTTAGTGCGGGGTTCTTGTTAGGGACAAGATTCCGATTAGCATCCACCAATGGTTTAAGCCGGCTAAAGAAGACCCTGAGGTGTCTTATGTCTCCGATATGCAGAAAGATGATCTTTGGACCGCGTTGAAGGCAAATTTCACCCTACCGCTAGAGGAAGATCCGAAGAAGCCAGTTAAAGAGCAATTGATCAAGTCTCATGCTCTTAAGAAGATGGCAGAACTATTCAGGAGGTGGAAGAATGAGCTGAAAAAATTTGTCGACAAAGAAGAGACACCAGAATTCATCGGCTGGTATTAGAAGATCAGAGATCACTGGCCCGCATTTGTGGCCCACAAGACATCGGACAAGAGTAAGAAGATGTCAGTGACAAACAAGAAGAATTTTGTGAAGAAGAAGCTTCACCATCGCACGGGGTCAGGTGGCTACCTCAAAGCCGGCCGTTATGGGCCAAGGCTGAGAATGACCTGCTTGATAAAGGGGTCGAACCAGAGACATTGAGGTGGCCAGACCGTTGCCGGACTTGGTTCTTCAGGGTTGGCGGTACCTTGGACCCTGTATCAGGGAAGTGCGTTTGGACGGACGAGCAATTGAGAATACCAGTCACGAAGCTTCAGGAGTATATCGATGCAGCCCAGCAAGGGACGTTCGTTCCAGACAGAGAGAACAACAAGCTCACAATGGCCCTCGGGAATCTTGAGCACCCTGGACGGACATGAGGCATGCCAGACTCCGTTCCGTGGAAGGCTGGGTTGGACGCAGGCGGTTACAAATGCCAGGAGAGGAGGAAGAAAGTGGAGCATACCCAACTATAGGCGCTGCACGCAAGGGTACTAGCGATAGAGGAACGAGAAGCAAATCGCTGCAAACGACCTGCCGAAGCTTCCCCCGAAGCTACCCCGCCATCTCAACGGAGAAGCAGCGTGGCTTCCACCGAGCTGCTTCAGCAGGAGCATGTCTTCACGGCTCCTGCTAGCTACCCCATGGATGCTATCACGGAGTCTCAACATTGCCACCTTATGACGCAATGGATGAAATTCAAAGTCAAGGCGGCTATTGGCTCTATTTTACCTACTGAACCTGGCGCAACATGCCACTGTCATCCGATTCCAGAAGGATATGCTAGGGTGATGGTGGATCAAATAACGGGCGGATTTGAGGACCTCGAGCTTGACCACCCTACGGGTGAAGGGGAGACTCGGTTGGGTTCTTCTTTGAAGACTCCATGCCTATGGCGGAAGGAGCTCATCAACCTGCCGAACTGGACGCCTCCGCCTCCTCCTCCTCCTCCGGCGAGTCAGGGCACTCCGCCTCCTCCTCCGGCGAGTGATCAGGGCACTCAGCCTCCGTCTCCGGTGCGTGGCGGCACTCCGCCTCCCTCTCCGTCTGCGCCGGCGCGCCCGAGCAGCCAGCCTCCTCCTTCTCCGCATCGCCAGCAAGGGAGGAAGAGACCCGCCGCCGCTCCGGCTGCTCCGGAGCGTCGTAGTCCTTCTCCTCCGCCTCGTAAGCAAGCATGAAAGAAGACAGCCGCAGCCGCTCCGTCTGCTCCAGCGTCTAGCAGTACAGCCAGAGGCGGGAGGCAATACAGATTCGATCCTTCTCTTAAGACTCCGCCGAAGTTACCATACGAGAGGACCGTGGAGGAAAACACGAATATCGTGCGAGCCGAAGTGACGAAATTCTTTGAAGGGGTGAAAGCAAAGAAGCATCCACCTCCGGAGGAGAAGATAGATCCGATGAAAGCGAAGCGCACTCTGGATGCCCTGAAGAAACCACCAAAGTCTCCGCCGAAAATCAACTATGACCGCATTATTGAAAAGTCATTTCTCGAAGCAAAGCGGTAGGGAAGTATTATAGTGATCAAAGGTTAGCAGAACGACGAGCTCGGAAAAAAATTGCCCAGCTCGGCGAACAAGTGGACCAATCGTGCCCCCCGCTAAAGGTGTCTAGCGACATCGTCGCTAATGATCCGAGGATGGTGCCCGGTTATAGCAATCTTGGAGATTACCTGCCCGACGATGTACATTATGATTTCTTGGAGGCAGACGAACACAGAGACGAGTACGGGAAGCCTCTCGTCAAAGATGAAAAATCTCTAACAACGATGATGCGAAGATTCCATGATTGGTACATGAAAACCTGCAGAGAGTCTTGGGGGCGAATATTTTGACGCTGAGAGTTAAAGAGGAGCATGACCTCGTTGGAATTGAACTGTTGAATGTTCCATTTGAGGAGTTCTTCCAGTTTTTCAATCAACAGGCCCTCGATAAATCAACGATCACTTGCTACTGTCTGTAAGTACTACTTCTGTCATTAAGTCTCTATATATAGGTCAGCTCTTTCATTGCATGTATTTATAATTATCCTCACTATATTATGCAGATTGAAGATCGCCGAATTGAAGAAAAGACAAATCGGTGATATTGGGTTCATTAACACAAATCTCATAGATGCAAATGAGGTTAAATTTCATGCCAAAAATACCGAGGCCAACTTGCTACGATCATTGGTAATAAATGAAAACAAAGATATAATACTCTTTCCTTACAACTTCAAGTGAGTGTTACTGTCTTGTGCATATTCGGTTTCCCCTTATTAGTCCAGGTTATAGTAATGTAATTGATGAGTTATGCATGCGTGCGCAGGGACTAGTAACCGTCCTAGACTCAAGAAGAAAAGATCCTAAGGAGTATGCGGACATGACTGAAATGCTCGAGAAGTAAGTTAAATCGATCATTATCGCACAATATCAGCAACTTTGTTCATTTCCTGATATCAAGTAATTGTTTTCTTTGTCTGGCAGAGTTTGGACAAAATTCTCCAAAAAAACTCCGGGACTGCCGAAGAAGCTGCAATTTAGACACCCGAAAGTAAGTACTACTAGCAAGTTCCGCGCATCTCGTAGTGATTCAAGCGCTAGTTTCATCAATACCATTTATAGCATGCATGCTTATTAGTTTGATTGACCTCTATTTCTTGTAAAGTGGTTGTGGCAGGAAGCCGGGAATAATTACTGTGGATACTACGTTTGCGATTCCATCCGCCACACGACCTGTGAGCGGGGCTGCTCTGACGAACAATATGAAGTGTGTATGTAATAATATTCATAACTTTATTTTATTACCATCATTTGTGTTGAGTTTCACTTATATATATATATATATATATATATATATATATATATATATATATATATATATATATATATGTATGTATGTAAGTATGTATTGACCCCCTTCTTCAAATTAGATCTTTCGGATGCGGGATGAACTCTTACCACCAGATCGTATGCGAGCAATTCAAGAGGAATTGGCGGCATTCTTCCTTGACCACGTGATCGCTAAAGACGGAGAATACCATGTGGACCCTGTGTTCATATATAATTAGAAAATTATATTGTAAGAGATAATTATATTGTATATATGTAGCCAGTAGCGCCGGATAGATATACGAGAACTTGTTGTTCGACCAATCTCTCGGAGAAGGAGAGGTGGCCGATATCACTTCTCTGTGTATGCATATGTTCATGACGATCTTCTGTTTCATTCATTTGCTTACTAGCTAGCGTGTCGAGTCCTCTCTATACGTATAATACGTAGCGTACGTCGACCAAGCACGGAGATAAGAGATGGCACTTCTCTCTATTAATTAGCTAGATAACACAATATATGAAACACCTAAATTAACCCTCAAAACCCCTAAACCACCCCCTTTCAAAAAAAAAAAACTCAGCTCCTGCTAGCTGCTGACGCGTGGACGCCTATCGGTCCCGGTTTGTGCCATCAGCCGAGACCAAAGGGCCTCCTGCCTGGGCTCGTCGCATGGACCACGTGGGGGCCCATCTGTCCGGATTCATGTAAGAACCGGGACTAAAGGTTCAGGGCATTAGTAACGACACTTTAGTCCCAGTTCAACAACCGGGACAAAAAACCCTTAAAAACCAAGACAAATGGCCCTTTTTCTACTAGTGCGTACAACGTCTGAATTCGTTGACATGGCGTACAACGTCTGAATTCGTTGACATGGGCGGGGTGGTCGAAAAAGCTTTCTTTTGGCCTTTTGTGGACAGCTGCCTAAGATCTGGATGGATCCTTCTTCGGTTTTTTCTGTTCCTATTTTATTCTTTGTACATAAAATAATGAGCAGTCTTTGTTGCCTATAGGATCTGTATATACTACTCCAAGAAAAATGGTACTATATATGTTGAAAATTGACGTTCGGAGGTGGGATCTGGACATCTAGAAGCAAATATCAGCAAGAAAGGAAGAAGGAAATGTTGAATAGAAAAGGGAACGAAAAGGAGGTCTTTGGTTGCTTCGAACAGCCCAGCGCGAGAATCATAATCAAGAGAGCAAACTACGATTCTTTCTCCATGAAATACTTCAGTCCTCCCACGCTCAGATTGTTGACCGATTTCAGCGAGGAATGACCCATTCTACTTCTTCTTTTCCATGATGTACATGACATGTAGTCAGAGGACTTATTCTACATCTACGTTTTAGTCCACACGAAGGACGAGCCGTGTTAATTACTCCATGTAGATGTGTATAGAAATATAAAGTGGCCTTGTATATGGACACGTATGTTGCGGGCCTGCGGCTGCTGTTGCTGAGCAACAAGAACATGCGTGCGGCTGGTAAATTCAAGCCAACCGGACTGCCACTGGATCCTCCTAAGGCCAACTTCACCGCGTGACCCTATCTTGTCCGTCCTCGTCCGTTTGAGGTAAAACGGACAAACCGCACGGCCCATCGCGCAGGAGCAAACCGAATTTTGTCTGTTTTGTATCCGCTTTCGACCCATCCGCGGCTTAAGTTTGTGCCACTTTTGGGGTGAAACGGACACCACGCGGACGCGCGGGCCGTCTGCGCGTGTCCTCCCCTGGCCCGCCCGTCGGTGGCGCAGGGCGGGCCTTTCTCTATCCGCCCCCTCCCTCCCTTCGGCCGCACCCCCCTCCACTTTTTTCCACTCTTCCCCTTGCTGCCACCGTCGCCGCCGTTGCCATTGCAGCCGTGCAGTTCGGACGCGCGCTCGCCCAAGCCCTTTCCCTCGACGCCGCCGAGCTACCCAACCACAGCCACCTGGTTTGCGCACCCGCCGACCGGATTTGGGGCGGATCCGGTCGGTCTTGAGCTAGCCCGGCTGTGGGAGGCCAGGCCGCGCCATGGACTGGCCGAACACCTCGCTGGAAGGCCCTAGCAGGGCCGCAAGGCCACATGCAGGCAGTGGCTCCTCCTCTAGCCGCTCGGATCTGCACCGTCGGTGGTCCGCCGGCAGATACATGAATGGCGATCGGCCGGGCTCGGTGCTTGCCCAAAAGCTCGTCGGCGCATCGTTGTCACTCATTAAGTGCGACCACTGCCCAAGAATGGTCGTGCTACGCGTGTCTACAACGCCGGAATATCCCGGATGGGTGTTCAACAAGTGTTTAAACGATGGGGTATGTGCTCTTTTTAGTTTCGGTTTGTGCTCTAGATTTGACTAGTTGTGCTAACTTCAAATTTTATTGTGTAGCATGGATGCAAGTTTTGGTTTGGGAAGAAAAGTACATCGATATATTGATAGAGCGAAATTTAGTACATGTTCGTGCACTTTTAGCTAGCATAGAGGCTGTAGATGAGACAAGTGCACTTGTTGCTAGATTAGAGGCTAGACACGAGACTAGGTGTGAGGAAGCAACATCGACTTCTGGCTTGAAGAAGAAAGGAGGATGCCAGATCGAGACTCCTCCACAGATCAACAATGAGTGCAACGAGAAGGTCCTAACCCAACTCAAAGGAGCAGTTATGAAAATTGGGTTTCTTTTAAAATGTATTCTTGTTTTCTTTGGTCTTACTTTTCTAGTCAAAATGTGATGATGTATTTTTCATGTAAAAAAATGAATGATGAAAAAAAATAAGGACTTTGCAAAAATGCACGCGGACAGTATGTGGTCGGGATGCGTCCGCGTGCTGGGGGCACGGCCACCGCATCACAGGACAGACCCGGACACAACCTCATCGCCCTATCCAAACAGACAGAATCCGAACAAAACGGACGTCCGTTTGGGATCGCGTGGTGGAGTTGGCGTAAGACGGAGACCAATTGAGTGATGTCAGCTCGGTATTCATGGGATCCAGAAACTATTATTCCACCAACGTTTCGCCCAGATACAGCGCATGGCGTGCGTGAAGGCCAACAAAAGCCACCTTTTGGACAGCAACCGCTCGCTCGCGTGGCCACTTGCCAAGCATGTCGCCCCGGCTCGTTTGCGTTCGCAGCCACATCTCGGGAGAAAGGAATACTACGCGTAGTACGTCGACGTTTGTGGTGCTTGCGCCCAGGCCAGCCTCCAACCAACAAAGACAGATCGATGCAGATGCAACAGGTGTATTATTGTTGGGAGATTATCAGCAGAGATCTCGATCGGTCTCCCACCGCATAAATCGCAAAAGCGAAATTCACGTAGAATGAGTGGGAGATTATCAGCAGAGATCTCGATCGGTCTCCCACCGCATAAATCGCAAAAGCGAATTTCACGTAGAATGAGTGAGAGTATTCATCTCAGTCGATGCTAGTACTCCCTTCGTCCGAAAGTTTGTCCCTCGGGTGGATCTATCTAGCACAAGTTAATGCTATATACATCGATTTGAGAAACAAAGTTTGGGACAAACATTTTTAGACCAAGGAAGTAAGTAATAGGCCAAGGCGGAATGGTTCTCCTCCTCCTCTAGTTTTCCATGCAGCAGCGGCGGAACCGTGGAAGGGAGAAGGCAGAAGAGACGAGAGGCGGGAGAGGATGAGGTTGCCGACGAAGGGAGCCTTTTCACAATGACGCACTAGGTATTCTGTGTTTGGAAGTACACAAATCCCTGTGTTCTTTTTTTTTTGCAACATAAAAGAGTTTTATTGCTTAATTAAGCAGGCATACAGTCACGATACAATGTGTCCATTAGGAAAACAGGAGTGTAATTAAGCCATAAACATCTTCTCCTAACACTTGTCGCCTGCTTCGCACATAAATGAGCCACTTCATTAGCTTCTCTACGAACGAATTTCAGCCTAAAACTCTCAAATTGATCAGAAAGCTCCCCGATCTCTTGAAGAATGGCAGCTATCTCCGAACGATCGAAGGTATCTGACTCCCACAACTTAACAATAGCTTGAGCATCAGTTTCCACCTCAACTTTGCAGAAACCTCTCTCAATAGCCATTTGAACCCCGTCTCGAATAGCTTCTGCTTCCATGGACTGTGAGCTAGCTGCAAAATTATACCAAAGGGCTTGTGCACGAAGTAATGCACCCTCCCTATCCCGAATAACCAGCCCAGTCGAACCTTGACAGGAAACATCATCAAAGGATGCATCTACATTAGTCTTCATCACGCCTTCATCAGGTGGATTTCATTTTATTTGTTTTGATTGCTTCGGCTTGTTTACTTTTCCAGCACTTGTTGAGTCCCTTACCGAGTCTATCATCCATCTTACTGATTGCATGATAGAGCGCCCAGACTCTCCATGCTTTCTTGCATTTCGTTCAGTCCAGATCGCCCATGCTCCACTTAAAATTAAACAAGCTTCAGACTGGGGTATCTTTATACCATCCACCACATCGAACATCCAAGAGTATGGGTGTAGGTCACGAACTTTTATGCCAGTTAGGGACTTCACCTGCTCCCAGTCCCCCATGCGCCATGCGCGCGGGATATCCCAAGGTTCATATCTATCAGCCACGCCAGGCAGCCAGCCTAGATCTGTTCAATCTGTTCCATGCCGTGCTCTCATGTCCCGTTGCTGGCTCTCGGATGTGAGAATCTTGCATCTGGTTGCTCATCTCCAAAGGCTCCTTTTTTTTTTCCAACTCTAGCTAGCCGCCCGCTATGCTAGGTGCATACTAGTAGTATACTTTATCCTAAAGAAAAGAAGCTACTAGGTGTAGCATGTTTTAGTAGTGCCTGAACAACCATGATTGAATCGAGACCGATTTTGGTGTTTTAACCTTTTTGCTAAAGTTTAGACGGATCTGACCTCATTCTAAAGTATTTTGAAATCTGACTTTTTTCTACCGTCAAAGTTAATGGGTGTATTGTATAACAGCCTACCGTCGAGGCTCTTGGCGGTAGGAACACAGGCGCTACCGTAATTTAGATATAGTGTCTATTCTCACCTACCGCCGGACGCCTCGGCGGTAGGGGTACATAGGCTACCGTCAGCTTATTTGGTGGTAGGCCAGCACTACGTTGACGTGGATAAGTCGCCTACCGCCATAGACCTTGACGGTAGCAAAAGGGTCTGAAATATTTTCAGATGGGGTCAAATCCGGCTAAAATTTAGCAAAAATGTCAAAACATGAAAATCGGCATCGACAGCCACCGCCTCAGCGTGATGGTAAACGAAATTCATTAAAAGGACACCGATGAACAGACTTGGTCTCACAGAATCGCAGGACAATCGCAAGCAAACAAACAAAAAGTAGGGAGTCGCTAGTGCTCGTACCATCCGTGATAAATCTAACAGGCCCTAGCCGGCAAAGGACGAGTACAAAATAGCTAGCTCTAAAAGGGCTACTCTCTCCTCTCCCAAAAAAGGTTTAAAGGGCTTTTTTTTTCTGGATTGACGCAGCTTACCTGCTAACCTCCCAAAAGGCAGCTAGCAAACAGACAACGCAACTGCGCAAAGTTGATGACGCGCCTGGCTTTACACTACACATTGATGACTCGCGCCCACCTGTGCTCCGGTTCGTTAAGCAAACTAGTTTCGCCAAACTTTTCCCAGATTCAGGTGGCCTAAACTCGCCGGAAAAGGTCTATGTGTTGTAATATACGATCGTATGCGTGCGCTCACTATCCACAAACGTTACAAAAAGCTGATAAAAAGAATGTGAATATGCCAAATTCCTAAAGTGGACAAGGCCTAAGGGATAGTACAACAATTTTCTGGGAAATGGTATCTCCTCGGCTCCTCGTTATTGATCGAATCGAATAGCTTAGCCAGCAAGGTAGTACTTGTACCTAAACACTCCCTAGTGTCAAAAAGATGCCTTATATTTTAAGACATAGGTAGTACTTAACTATTTTGTTTGTCGGAGAGCGGAAATTGCGTTTGGATACCAAGCTCCATGGAGCTAAGAATTTTGAAAAATACAAAAACAAAAGTCTTGAAGTTTCAAAATTTTCTATAAGAATGCATATAAAATTTTCACGAAGAAATACATTGTGGTTCAAGCTAAACAAAAAATAAAACCATGTTTTTCTAACACATGCACTATTCACTATAAAAGCCACCAAAGCGTATTTGACCATGAACATTTATAGAAATGTAGTATACATCTAAGTGTTCATATGTTTATATGATTATTGTATAGTTGTAACACATATGTACAAATAGCATAATGGAATGAAAATTCTCATGCACTTTGCATGCTGAGCTGGACTTTTTATAATATAAAGTTACATGTTGAAGGAGGGTGTTTTTCTATGCATGTTGCATGCTGAGGTGACATGCTTTGATGTTGAGAGAAATACATTAGTGGGGGCAAGTTATTTAGTTATAAAATATCACACCAACATGGCTAATCTTGTCTATGTGGCCAACATGCTATCAAATGATGCAGGTATTACGCATGCCATTTTCCGTGCCTCCTCCAGCCCCATAAATTTGCAAATATCTCCCATCTATCTTCGAATTGGATCGCAAGGCCCTTCTCTCCTACTTCCTCTCTATTTGTCAAAAACCTAGGGATGGCCTCCTCGTGGGCGATGGCGGCGGCCATCGGAAGGGCGAGGGCGATGACGTCTTAGGGACGGTGTTGGGGATATAACTACTGGGTATGACCCGCCCGGGAGGGGCCGGGTCATGCCACTGGCGGCTTAAGATGAGGAAGTCCAAGAAGATGTGAAGATGGCGATCCATAGAGTAAGCTTATTGAAGGCCCAAGACCCGGGACGACTTGAGGCCCACGGGTGTGAACCGCCATATGTTTAAATTGTATTGTAAGGCAAGCTTAATTAGATACCGAGCCGGACACGTCTTGTATGAGTCGGCCTGGACTCTGTAAGCTGCCGGGCATCAACCTGTGTATATAAAGGGGTGACCAGGCGGCGGGTTAGGACAAGAAACAACTCATCGAGAACTAGGTCAAGCATATTCGCTCCCTGGTAACCGAAACCCAAGCAATACAACCTAAAGCAGGAGTAGGCTTTTACCTCGTTGAGAGGGGACGAACCTGGGTAAACACTCTGTGTCCTTTGCCCCGTTTAACCCCTTCAAGCTAACCTAGCTGCGATGGCTCCACACCTAAGTACTTTCGCTAGGGCATATGTCGTGTTAGGTCCACGACAGTTGGCGCCCACCGTGGGACCAGCGCACGTGGTTTCGAGTTCTTGAAGGGCAGCTTCACAGGGATCAAGGGATATGCTAAGGGACGGATGACCAAGAGTCATCGCGGCAAGCTCTACATCGAAGATGTTGGCTGGGGCCCCGAGGCCGGCTCAATTGAGTACGGGTACCGGGTCCCCTTTGGCGGAATCCACGTCTTCATCGGCAAGATCGGCGAGTCGGGGCCTGAGCCGGACACCTGCACCGACATCGTCGAGATGGCTCAGCGCGCACGACCCGCCAAGGTTCAAGCCATCATGAAGCACGCCTTGGTTGGTTTCATCAATGGGACAGATCTTGAGGAAGGATCTGTGTCCAGGGGAGAGACGGTAATCTGCTCTGATGGTGAGTCTTCAACTGGTGAGACCGATTCAATGTACCAATTGCAAGATGGCAGAGTTGGGGGCTGTTCCGATGGAGACAGTATTCTGGGCCCTATGAGCCGCCGAACCGGGTTGCGGTCTTCATGGCTAGTACGCAACCAGTGCTCAAATCGTCAACTGTTGCGGCCATGACTTCCAGTTCAACAGCTGCGGCGACGGCTGGAGCAAGCGGCTCTGCGCGCCTGCCGGCTCAGGTTTTGACTGAGCTGTTGGATGCTTTGGCGACTTTAATGGGGGCAGAGGTAACCCCTGAGACTCAAGAACATCACAAACTGGATGTCGCGAAGCTGCGAGATGAGATAGCCCAAGCCAAGGAAGAACTTGCTGCTGAGAATGCTAGGATGGCGACAGAGCGAGCGGCCTTGGACGCACAATCGCAACGGATTCAGGGGGAGTCGCCTGGCTCACCTTGGATCGGAACACTTCGAACGCTATTATGAGGAGGAGGTACCAGCCCCGTTTACCCACAGAGTTTGAGGCTAGGAACCTTTTCAACACGCCTGGGGCAGGGACTAGTGACCCGCCCGTGGTAAACCAGGCCGTTGAGACACCTGTGACCGGAGCGCCGGTTCAACCACGTGCTCTAGACCTACCTTGTTTGAATTTGACTGCACCTCAGCATGTTCCGACACCACCGGGTCATTATTCTAACCCTCTGGACAATATGATTGCTGCGGCTACACGATTGGTGGCTCTCCCTGTTGAGGGCGAGTCACCAGCCGCGATGGAGATACGGAGGGCTGGAGAGCTTCTTCAGACAGCGGTGGCACATTAGGCGGCTTATTCGTACAGTCGTGAACGGATTCATTCAACCCCTCGTCCAAGCCAGAGTTATAGCAGGCATATTGACTCGCCAACAGTTTCAAGCAGTGAGCAGCACCATAACTAGCCTCGTAGGCATGACCCGCCGTGTGCTGGTAACAATGCTCATGATTTGGTGGATCAGGGCAGGGCGCGTCGGGAGGCTGAGCTGCCGGCTCAGCTGGCGGCTCAACAACAATCTCCGGCTTACCCACCGGCGTTTGTGGAGGTAGGAGTAACCTCTAGAACCCTTGGTGTGCCATGTTTAGTGTCGGCTCTACGTAACGAGTGCTTGCCTAAGGATTTTAAGGGCCCCCACAAGGTGCCTAATTACACAGCGGATCAGCCCCGAGAGTTCTGGATTGAGAGCTATGAGATGGCTATGGAGATGTTGGATGTTAGTGATGCTGCATGTGTTAAGTACTTCACCATGATGTTGGATGGATCGGCACGCACTTGGCTGAAAGGATTTCCCCCTAACTCCATCAGATCATGGGCTGAATTGAAGACGCGTTTTATTCAAAATTTCAAAGACACGTGCAAGCAGCCTATGTCGATTCTTGATCTAGACTCTTGCATCCAGGGTGAGGGCGAGTCCACAACCAATTGGGTGCGCCGGATCTCGGCCGTTATACACTCATCAGACAGTTTCAACACCGGTTCAGCCATCCTATTGTTGGAAAAGAATTGTTGTTTCCTTCCCCTTAAGCAAAAGCTGGGGCGGCTTAAGCGCCACTGCAATGATATGGGAGAGCTCATGGCTGCTCTTGTCAAATACACCGATTCTGATAGTACTAAAGACCTCGAGTCTGATGAGGAGAAGGCTGGCAAGGGGAAGAAGAGTGACAACGTGAAGGGACAACAATGTAGTACGGCGGGTCAAGGTGGCAACGGTAAGCGCAAAGCCGACGGAGGTTTAGACTTTGTGGCTAACACCAATACGCAGAATAATAATTAGCGACGTATGGGGAAGTCAACAGTGCCCTTGTTTGGTGGGCAAAAATTCAACCTTGAGGCGATGATGAATCAGCCTTGCCCAAGCATGGTATGCAAGAGAAGCTGCTAGTCATCTATGGAAGGATTGCTTCATCATGAGGGAGTACAGAAATTCCAGTTTTTTTCTAGAATAATCATGGCCCGAATGGCGGCTCAGGGTCCGGCTCTCACGGACCTGGCTTTTGGGGTGGTGGGTCAAGCTCCAGCTTTTAGGGCCAAGGCAATCAAGGTGGTTTTAATCAACAATCTGGTCAAGGGAATCAGCAGTAGTAGTCTGGTTATCAGAGCAATCCGAAACAGCTGAATAGTGGTCACTATCATGTGTTTAACACGAGCTTGTGCAAACGAGATCAGAAGATTCATAAGTGAGCGGTGAACGCAGTTGAGCCGATGGTCCCTCGATACTTACGATGGTCTAAACATCCTATCGTATGGATCCGTGAGGATCACCCACCCAGGGTTGACAATCCGGGTCAGTTAGCTTTGGTGGTTGCGCCTCAGGTTGGAGGGTACAAGTTCACTAAGGTGCTTATTGATGGAGGCAGGAACATCAATATCCTTTATTATGATACTTCTCGCCGTATGAATTTGACTGACAAAGATCTTAAGCCGTCTTCTACTGTTTTTCATGGGGTGGTGCCCGGTAAGTTGGCGTACCCAGTGGGTAAGATAGATTTGGAAGTGGCTTTTGGAGATGATCGTGATTTTAGAGCTGAGGCATTGAGTTTTGAAGTAGTCAAGATCAAGAGCCTTTATCATGCCCTGTTTAGACAGCCGGCTTATGCTAAATTCATGGCACGACCTTGTTATGCTTATTTGGAGCTTAAGATGTTGGGTCATCACCATCATAGTACACGGAAACAGGAAGATAGCTTTGGAGTGTGAAGAGGGCGATGCTGCTTATGCTGAGTCTGTTTGTGCAACAGAGGAGTTGAAGTTCTACAAAGACAATGTTGACCTGGTCGATATGACACCTTTGAAAAATCCAACTACAGAGCATGACCCTTTGTTGAAGTTTAAGTCGGTAGATGACACTAAGCTGATTGACTTTGTTCCTGGCGACTCATCCAAGCAGTTCAGTATCAGTGCTAATATGGATCCAAAATAGGAAAGCGCGCTCATCGAGTTCATCTGTGAGAACCGGGACACCTTTGCATGGAAGCCTTCAGACATGCCAGGTATACCAAGGGAACTCGCTAAGCACACTCTCAATATTGATCCAAAGTTTAAACCGGCCATGCAATTCCTTCATCGTTTTAATGAAGAGAGGCGTAAGGCCATTGGTGAAGAAGTGGCCCGGCTCTTGGCGGTTGGATTCATCATTGAAGTTTTTCATCCTAAATGGTTGGCTAATCCAGTGTTGGTACTTAAGAAAAGTGGTAACTGGCGCACGTGCTTGGATTACACAGACCTTAATAAGGCATGTCCGGTTGATCCTTTTGCTCTCCCTCGTATTGATCAGATCATTGATGCTACGGCGGGTTGTGAGCGTTTGAGTTTTCTGGATGCTTATTCTGGGTATCATCATATTAAGATGGCAATTAAGGACGAGGAGAAGACAGCTTTCATCACTCCCTTTGGAGCCTTCTGCTACGTGTCTATGCCTTTTGGGCTCAAGAGTGCCCAGGCGACTTATCAGCGGTGTGTCCAAAATTGCCTTCATGATCAGATTGGACACAATGTTCATGCTTATGTGGATGATATTGTTGTGAAATCCAGGAAGAAGGAGACCTTGATAGATGATTTGGAAGATACCTTTGACAATCTCTAGGTCACTGGTACAGCGACGTGCTAAACAAACGGGTTTTAACCCCTTTTTGCGACGGCATTTGGAACCGTCATCAAGTGAGTGTGGGCGATAGCGGGGGTCCTTCCCACACGACCCAGAGATCGTTAGGGATAGGCCCTCTTGGGACCCAGGCTAGGGCCGTGTGCGATCGGGCAAGGCATTGAAACCCAATCATTTCCGTAGGTACGTACATCCCACACGGTGAATCCCATAAAATCATTTCCGTAGGTATGTACATCCCACACGGTGAATCCTAGAAAATCATTTCGGTAGGTATGTATATCCCACACGGTGAATCCCAGAAAATCATTTCCGTAGGTATGTATATCCCACATGGTGAATGCTAGAAAACATTTCCGTAGGTATGTATATCACACACAGTTCTTTGTGTGGAAACATTTGTGCAAGGTGGCCTAACGCAAACAGTTCACTGCCGGAAGCCGTGTGTGATTGTTAGTTGATCGAACACGCCTACTTTCTAGAAACCGTGTGGGTTGTTTGAGTTCATCGCCCACAGTGTTGTCTGAGTAACCGTTTGCAATAGAAAACCCCAATAAGCAGGGTAATTAGCCTATTATTGATAATCCATGTACTAATCAAACTGATATTTCTTATAAAACACGCCAGATATTCATATCCGTGTAAAAGCAACCAGGATTTCATAATCGAATTACATCAGATAGCTTCAGCACTCAACTATGACATTACACAACAGCACCAAGTTTCACATGCAGCATAAAAAAACTTTGGAAAGTAGCATCATACATGGTAAATAGATAGATGAATCTCATCTGGGAAACTGCAGAAGCGGAAGGCAAATATTGAGCCTTCAGTGATGTTTAATGTCCTTGCAACTTTAGGCCAGTGGCTATGGATAATTGCCTGCCCAACCTTCGTCTCTTCAGCAAGACTTCAATATTGTACAGTGGGTGTTGAATGAATACCTTCCTTGCCTCTTGACCATGCAGGTAGTTTAGAGGTAATCATCGGTGAACTGCTTTGAAAAGTACTGAAAACAAAGCTATGCATAAATTGTTGTTGTAAATTTTGAAATGGTGCAAGGGGTAAAAACAAGGTAAAAGAGTTGGTACCATCCTATAGTTGACTGATGTCTTCTTCATTGTGCAAACAAAGATCTTGCTATTATTCGTCGCAAGTTTCTTCATCCTAACAATCTTTCTGAGTTTCTTGACTTGACTGATATTCATGGACATCTCATTTCCCCATATGCAAACTGGGTCGAATAGTGGGTCTAAGCCTATGACAGCAGGACCTACATGTGCAAGGCCAAATTGTAAGAGACCTAAATATTAGAATGATTCCCGCAACTACACAATAATGTGGTATTAGGCAAAGGACCCTACTTGAACAAACCTCGATGGTAAACCGCAGTGTCTCCCATTGTTTCCCTGCGACACACATAAGGAAGATCTTGATCAGGTTAACTGAGAGTTGTCATACTATCAGTAGAATATGTATTGAGTACAGCCAAATTCGATTGGTGTCACATGCATAACAACACAAAATTGTACCCACATCAAATGAAAATCAAATTGCAGAACTGCACCAAACAGTTAAATGGACAGCAGACCAAATGAACCAAAATAGTTAACTGAGCACGACATTGCAAAATAGAAACATGTACTAGAAGATAAGACAGTTAACAAAACAAAGAATGCTTGAGAACAGTACTACGAAATGTAGCAATTGCTGGACCAAAGTGTTAACTGAACATTACATTTAAGAGGACCAAACTGTTAACTGAACATCAGATTGCATATTAACATTATAGAGGACAAATCACTAGAAGGCACAGGTGGTGGCCTCGAGAAAACATCACGAACTGTATTTTAAAGTAGACAACCGTGTGGTGGTGTCGACGATGGCCTCAAAGACGAGGTGCTCCTCCAAGATCTGGCGGTCGACATGCATGGTAGCCATAGCGACCTCGTTCACGCGTGCGGCCGCATGCTACTGAGCTCCACGTTATACTGCGTGCAAAATGGGTATGGGCAGCGCTTAATTGGAGGAGGGGGCAGTGATTTCGGTGGAAGGTGTCGCTCCGTCGGTCAGGGCTTGTGGGACGGGAAAGGAGGAGGATGGTGTGGGTGGGGTGTGGATTACCTGACCATATCAACGAGGCCGCGCAGCAAGAAGAAGGGTCTGCGGCGAGGAGGCGGCGCTGCAAGAAGAATGGTCGTCGGCGAAGAGGCGGCGCTGCAAGAAGAAGGGTAGCCGGCGTGGAGGCGGCGCTGCAAGAAGAAGGGTCGCCGGCGAGAAGGCCGAGCTACAAGTAAGCAGCAGTGAGGGTTTGAACTTGGAAAGCAAGAAGGAACAGTGGAAATGTGGCTTTTGGTAGGAGGGAGGGAGCGGGGAGATAGATATTTCCGCGGTGGCAAGTTTTTTTGCTCTGTGCCGCGAGAAACTGGCGCGCAAGTGTGGTTCAAGTGGGGGCGGTGGACTATAGACGACGAAGCTTCCTGCGTAAGCAAGACAAGACAGTGCGCCAAGATATTTTATATCACATCCCACATGATTCTTTATAGTAAACTGTTTGTGGTATACCTGATTTTTTTCATTATGTTTTGAAAGACAAAATGATGTTACGGAGGGAAAAAATGGTGTTTGAATTGCTAGAACATTTACGTACAGTGAACATGCAACTAGTACATGAGTGTCGTGTTTAAATTTGGAATTATTCCGGGTTCGTTTGGCATTTTTATGCATTAATTGAGTTTCTGGGCATTTAATGTGCATAATTCAAATTTGAACTATAAACACATGCTCCAATGCACCAAAGTTTGTTGAAAAATTACATATATGTCTTTGGGTGAATTTATAGGTCTCATGCAAGAAATGGGAATGAAATTCAAACATCTAGGCGTCGTGGCTCAGCCGGAATGATTGAGAAACTTGGTTTTATAATTCCTGTAAATCCAAAACATGGCTGAAAATCTTGAAACTTGGCATGGTGTCATGACATGGCACCAACATGTTTGAGTAAATTTTTTGGCCGAATTGGGACAAGCTTTGGTGTAAGCTTATTGCAAACCGGAGCTTCCCTCAAGAAGGCTCTTGGTTCCGAGAGGGAACGTGTCACCTCCGTGTGCGAAACGACATACGTACACTGCCTTCTCCCGCCTTAATTTTTTTGCACTGGCAGATTAGACCAAATAGAAGTATCGTGCTAAATTTCGGAATTATTCTGGGTTTGTTTGGCCTTTTATATACATTAATTGAGTTTCTGGGCATTTAATGTGCATAATTCAAATTTGAACTACATGCACATGATCCAGTGCACCAAAGTTGTTCGAAAAATCACATGTGTGTCTTTGGGTGAATTTATAGGTCCCATGCAAGAGAAAGGAATGAAATTCAAACATGTGGGCGTCGTGGCTCGGCCGAAAAGATTGAGAAACTTGGTTTTTTAACTCCCATAAATCGAAAACACGCCTGAAAATCATGAAACTTGGCATGGTGTCATGACATGGCACCAACATGCTGGGGTAAATTTTTTGGCCGAATTGGGACAAGCTTTGGTGTAAGCTTCTTGCAAACCGGAGCTTCCCTCAAGAAGGCTCATGGTTCCAAGAGGGAATGTGTCACCTCCGTGTGCGAAACGAGATACATATAGTGCCTTCGCCCACCTTAAATTTTTTACACAGGCAGATTAGACCAAATAGAAGTATCATGCTAAATTTTGGAATTATTTCGGGTTCGTTTGGCATTTTTATGCATTAATTGAGTTTCTGGGCATTTAATGTGCATAATTCAAATTTGAACTACAAGCACATGCTCCAGTGCACCAAAGTTGTTTGAAAAATAACATGTGTGTCCTTGGGTGAATTTATAGGTCCCATGCAAGAGATGGGAATGAAATTAAACATCTGGGCGTCGTGGCTCGCCCGGAAAGATTGAGAAACTTGGTGTTTTGAATTCCTGTAAATTCAAAACACGTCTGAAAATCTTGAATCTTGACATGGTGTCATGACATGGCACCAACATGCAGCGGTAATTTTTTTGGCCGAATTGGGACAAGCTTTGGTGTAAGCTTCTTGCAAACCGGAGCTTCCCTCAAGAAGGCTCGTGGTTCTGAGAGTGAACGTGTCACCTCCATGTGCGAAACAAGATACATATACTGCCTTATCCCGCCTTAATTTTTTACACAGGCAGATTAGACCAAATATAAGTATCATGCTAAATTTTGGAATTATTTCGGATTCGTTTGACATTTTTATGCATTAATTGAGTTTCTGGGCATTTAATGTGCATAATTCAAATTGAACTACTAGCACATGCTCCAGTGCACCAAAGTTGTTTGAAAAATCACATGTGTGTCCCTGGGTGAATTTATAGGTCACATGCAAGAGATGGGAATGAAATTCAAACATCTGGGCATCATGGCTCGCCCGGAAAGATTGAGAAACTTGGTTTTTTATTCCTGTAAATCCAAA
This sequence comes from Aegilops umbellulata, assembly GCA_032464435.1. Taxonomy (NCBI): domain Eukaryota; kingdom Viridiplantae; phylum Streptophyta; class Magnoliopsida; order Poales; family Poaceae; genus Aegilops; species Aegilops umbellulata. Next base: position 371,752,227 of record CP136060.1, read on the forward strand.
ACACGCCTGAAAATCATGAAACTTGGCATGGTGTCATGACAGGGCACCAACATGCCGCGATGATATTTTTGGCCGAATTGGGACAAGCTTTGGTGTAAGATTCTTGCAAATCGAAGCTTCCGTCAAGAAGGCTCGTGGTTCTGAGAGAGAACGTGCCACCTCCGTGTGCAAAACGACATACGTACACTGCCTTCTCCCGCTTTAATTTTTTTACACAGGCAAATTAGACAAAATAGAAGTATCGTGCTAAATTTTGGAATTATTCCGGGTTCGTTTGGCCTTTTTTACACATTAATTGAGTTTCTACGCATTTAGTGTGCATAATTCAAATTTGAACTATAAGCACAGGTTCCAGTACACCAAGGTTGTTTGAAAAACCATATGTGTGTCCTTGGGTGAATTTCTAGGTCCTATGCAAGAGATGGGAATCAAATTCAAACATCTGGGCGTCGTGGCTCGACCGGAAAGATTGAGAAACTTGGTTTTTTAATTCCTGTAAATCCAAAACACGCCTGAAAATCATGAAACTTGGCATGGTGTCATGACATGGCACCAACATGCTGTGGTAATTTTTCTGTCCAATTTGCCAAGGAGCACACATTAACAATCAACAAAGTCATTTTGGAACAAGTGCTATCACGTTACAAATCGGAAACACAAGTATTATTGAAACTGTGGGCGTTCTACTTACCAATTACGTGCCGCCACACGTCCCTTTTTTATTGGCTAGGAGGTGTCGTGCGGGGTAGCTATTTGAGTACGGGAGGCATGCGATCAAACCCCTGCGCGTGCTCATCGGGAGGAGAGCCCTTTGACTGCTACCCGCCGTGCACCTCGCTCCCAACGTCCCCATTAATGGCACCTGAGCACCTGTTCTACGGCGTGGCTATATGTCTCACTGGACTGAGATTTAAGAGAGAAAAATGAAAATCTAAAAATAAAGTTTTGCACGGATCTTGATGTAAGATCCGACGGACCTATATAGCATCGACTGCGACTTATAGCAAGCATGATGAATATAAGGATGATGGCAGTGGATAATAATTGTCTTACATATTTAGGAACATAATTAAAAAAAGCCACATGCGGCAACGCTCGAAATACACAAGGGCAAAAGAAGAAGGAAGACAACGACCTGGCTCGCTGATCTCTACTTTGTTGATGCCTTGCTGTAGGCTGCGGGAACTAGTCTCCGCAGCGAGCGGCGAGGAGCTATTTCTTGTCCTCAAGATGCTGCTTGAGAGCATCCACGGATTCCTCCACCAGCCTTCTACGCTCGATGCGTAGCATGGCATTCTCGTCCACAAGTTTCTCTTCGATGATGTCGGTCCTCTTCAACAAGGCATTGATCTGCTCCTGCTGCTCCGCACTTCCAACAATCTTCGCCCTCAGCAGGTCGCACTCAGCCTGGAGCTTCGCATTGCTCTCATTTAGTTGCCGGATGACGTCGGTAGACTATTCAAACGAGGCTTTTAGGTCATCCTGCAACCTCGCCCACCTGGAGATCTAATCCATCTGCCCAAGGACGAGGGCACGCATGCGCCTGTAAGAGTCCTCTCCTGCCCGCGAGACATTTTCCCAGGTCACCGCGGCGCGGGAGGACATCTCTGGTGCATTCGCGGCACAACTGGACATCTCTTCTGCTTCCGCGGTGCGGCCGGACCAGTGTGCTGCATCGACGGCGCGGCGGGACCTCCATGATGCTTTGGCGGTGCAGTGGGACCTCTCTGCTGCTATGGTCGTGCGGCGGGACATGTTAGCTGCTTTCGCGGCGAGGCAGGACATCTCTCGTGCTTCCGCTTCCAGGCTCGCCTCTACCTGGTGGCAATCTCTCAACCCAAAACTCACGCTGGCCGTGGCAGACGCAAGGGAACGATGATGAATGACTTGTTTGTTTTTGTGGATGAGGAGTTGAGGAGGAATGGGCAGTCATCTTGGAGTAGTAGTATTTATAACCGAGTAGTAATACACTCCTAAGTGGGAAACCATTTAGGTTTTGATCGGTGTGAACAGGTTTGCAATTTGAAATGTGACGGGACGTGGCCTCCCTGTTCTTCTAAAAAAAATCAACGGGACGCATGCTCAAAATTTACTGACGGTTATAAGTGCGGCACAATTCTCGGAAGGCATAACCTGGGCACGTACGTCTTCTCGGCCGCATACATGGCGTTTGCACCATAGGGTGCACCGCAATAGGCAATGTCAGCACACATCTTGTTCCAACAGCCGTGCGCGCTCGTTATTACCATCACGCACGCTTCTTTTAATTAGAATGTGTGTGCCCGTCTAGCGCACACACATTGATCTATCTAACCGTTTCCATTTGTTGTGGCTAATCGCAAACAGTTCATCCATGTGAAGTGTATGCCATCAATCACAGACACTTTGATCTGTCTGACCCGTTTCTGTTCTGTAGCGTAATCGCAAACAGTTAATCCTTCTAAAGCGTATGCCCTCAATCACACACACCTTGATCTGGCTGACCGTTTCTTTTGTGTTGCCTAATCACAAATAGTTCATCCGAGTGAACCGTATGCTCTATATCGCACACGCCTTCATCAGGCTGCCCGTTTCTTTTGTTCCGCTTCATCGCAAACAGTTCATTGGACAGAACCCTATGCCCTGGACCGCACACGCAGCTAAAATCTGAACCGTGTTTGATGGCTCCTTCATCGCAAACATTTTGCACCTTTTTTATGGTTCTTTTACACCACCGAATGCGATTACTGCATCACACACAGTTTCGTCGAAGGGTCTCTGATCGTAGTGTCGCGTTAGCAACATCCTACAGTAGTGGGTCTACAAGATGATGTTTAACCCGGCCAAGTGTGTCTTTGGTGTGCCAGCGGGCAAGCTCTTGGGTTTTTTTGTTTTTGAAAGAGGCATTGAAGCTAACCCGGAGAAGATCAAGGCTATCACTTCTTTTTCTAAACCGTCGTCCATTAATGACGTCCAGCATTTGGCGGGTCGTATTGCGTCGTAAGCCGGTTTATAAGCCAGTTGGGCGAAAAGGCTATCCCTCTATATCCGATGATGAAGAAAACAGATCACTTTGTCTGGAGTGATGCGGCTAATCAGGTGTTTGAGGCGTTGAAAAAACAGTTGGCTGAGCCGCTGATGTCTACTATGCAACTTTATTCTTGTAGACTCGTGGTGGGCCTCCAAGCGCAGATTTTAGTACGACAGTAGCAATTTTTCCTCGAGTGGATGACCTAAGGTTTATTAATCCATGGGAGGTGTAGGATGAAGATGGTCTCTCTCAAACAACCCTGCAATCAAATACAAGAAATCTCTTGTGTCCCCAACACACCGAATACAATGGCATTTTTTATAGGTGCACTATTTTGGCAAACAGATGGTGATAAAAGTGTAATATGGATGGTAGAAAAATATTTTTATAATTTGAATAAATAAAAACAGCAAGGCAGCAAATAGTAAACGGGCACAAAAAACGGTATTGCAATGCTTGAAAATGAGGCCTAGGGTCCGTACTTTCACTAGTGCAATCTCTCAACAATGCTAATATAATTGGATCATATAACCACCCCTCAAAGTGCGATGAAGAATCACTCCAAAGTTCCTATCTAGCGGAGAACATAAGAATAAATTGTTTGTAGGGTACGAAACCACCTCAAAGTTATTCTTTCCATTCGATCTACTCAAGAGGTCGTACTAAAATAACACAAAGCTATTCTTTCCGTTTGATCTATCCTAGAGTTTGTACTAAAATAACACCAAAGAAAATTCATATTCATAATACTCAATCCAACACAAAGAACTTCAAAGAGTGCCCCAAGATTTACCGGAGAAACAAAGACAAGAATGTGAATCAACCCCTATGCATAGATTACCCCAATGTCGCCTCGGGAATCCACGAGTTGAGTGCCAAAACATATATCAAGTGAATTAATACGATACCCCATTGTCACCACGAGTATTCAATTGCAAGACATATATCAGGTGTTCTCAAATCCATAAAAGTATTCATCCCAACAAGATATAGAGGGAAAAACACCATATGATCCGACTATATTAATGCTACCTCTTGAGCATTGCATTGGATTTCCTTGAAGAGGAAAGGGTAATGCAGCAGAGTAGAGTAAGTATTTCCCTCAGTTTTTGAGAACCAAGGTATCAATCCAGTAGGAGGCTATTCGCGAGTCCCTCGTACCTACACAAAACAAATAGCTCAACGCAACCAACGCGATTAGGGGTTGTCAATCCCTTCACGGTCACTTACGGGAGTGAGATCTGATAGAGATGATAGATAATATTTTTGGTATTTTTTGTATAAAGATGCAAAGTAAAATTAAAGAGAACAGTAAAAAGCAAAGCAATAATAAAGTGATGGAAGATTGATATGATGAGAATAGACCCGGGGGCCATAGATTTCACTAGTGGCTTCTCCTCAAGAGCATAAGTATTCTACGGTGGGTGAACAAATTACTGTTGAGCAATTGACAAAATTGAGCATAGTTATGAGAATATCTAGGTATGATCATGTATATAGGCATCACGTCCGAGATAAGTAGACCGACTCCTGCCTGCATCTACTACTATTACTCCACTCATCGACCGCTATCCAGCATGCATCTAGAGTATTAAGTTAAAAACAGAGTAACGCCTTAAGCAAGATGACATGATGTAGAGGGATAGTTTCATGCAATATGATAAAAACCCCATCTTGTTATCCTCGATGGCAACTATCGATGTACAAAACTAGGGGCACATTTTTGCACCCCTTTACCTGTGCACGGGCAGTCAGAGCGGCGCCCACGACCACAGCAAGCAGAGCGAGGGAGGTGAGCCAAGGTAAGACCGAAGCCCAAGATGGCTAGAGCAACGCCAAGGCCAAGGCCACAAAGAGCAAAGGGGCGAAGCAGGTTCCCCCGGCAAGAGACCCTTGCCGGGGGCAGCCCCGACAAGAACCTTACCGGGGCAGCTCACCCCACACCAGCGGAGTGAGCCACCCTTGAGCCCACGGTCCCCGACGCCATCATCCGCGTGGAGCCAGGGCTCGGGAGGGCACCTCCAAGGTGGCATGCAGATCTTTGTGAAGACATATCCAAGAATAGCAAGGATTAGAAGACGACGACCCCCGACAAGACCCTTGCCGGTGACAACGGCGTACCACGGCAGGACCCTTGCCTGGGACGACGGTGTGTCATGACAAGACCCTTGTCGGGCCACCCGACAAGGCCATTACCAAGGGTGCTAGCAGAGCCACCACTAGGCCCGCCGGCGACCAAGGTTCCACCACCGTTCACATGCAACCGCCAGCCCAACCAGCTGGGCAGGCACCTGCGTGGCGACCGCAGCTCCCAGGCCAACCCATCAAGCGCCTGCGTGGCGGCATGCAAATCCTTGCGATGGCTCCGTCACCATGCCACATCAACTGCCGGCCTGCCTACATGGCGCCGCACGCATCACTGGCCAGGGCGCGTGTCGAAGCAAGGAAGAGCGGTGACGGACGGGACGAGCCTCGCCCCCGTCCCCGATAAAGGAAAGGGACACCTACGCGATGCATTAAATGTGTCTTGTCCTGTAATACGAAGGATAACCTCGCAACACTGTTTCCTTTCCACCTCCTGTGTGCCACTGTGGCAACCCCTTTTTCTATAAAAGGAGGCCCAAGGCGACGAGGAGGGGGATTCGGCATTTTGGAGCTCGTTACACTCCGTAACTAGCTTAAGAACTCAGAATACATCCACCAAAGCAGGACTAGGGTTTTACGCATCCTCGCGGCCCGAACCTGGACAAACGAACCGCGTGCTCTCTGTTAGACCCGCTCTTCTCTCCACCCCGCGTCCCGCAACCGCAGTAGGGATTCTTGTGAACCCATAGGTGTCGTTTTCCACCGACATCTTTGGCGCGCCAGGTAGGGGGCGTGCAATTGTGAGAATCGGTTTTAGCAGTTAAGTGAGCGTTTCTTCATTGTGATGGCTCTAAGAGAAGCAGGAGAGGGGGTCGAAATATCGACGTTGGCGCGACTACAAGCAGAAGCTAAGTCACACCGAACCCCGACTACTTTCTTTCCTTTTCATATATGGTTATTTCCCTCGGAGATGTCGTGCCTTTGTATGGAAAACCTGCACGCCAGGGGGCTCTCCCGCTGTCGGCAATGCCCTTGCCCTGTTTCGAGTCTGCTCAACAGCTCAAGCGGCTGCGTCAAGAGCGGCAGGGTAGCCTTCCGCGATTGACAACGCTCTCGATTCTAACTCGAGTCAAGCTCGACAGTTTGAGCGATCACGTTAAGAACGGTAAGGTGGCTCGCCCGGCAGCACGCATACCCGACAGGCCAATGGGGATCCGTCCCCAAGACGCTGCCTGGGGCTTCCGCGCCGGCGAGCCTGCCCAGTTGGCGTAGGGTGCGTATACAAAGGGAAATTGAACAGGGAAATAACATGCATAGTACTGAAAGTGCTACAGAGGTATGTTACATCAAATTGTTGCCGCGGTTCTAACTAGAGGTAGCAATTGTCTTGGTTGTGAACCCACAGCGGCAATAAGGAACGGGATGCCTAATCCTGGCGCTGGCCCTCCACCCTCAGAATTCCGCCGACACGGCTGATGATGGGCTTGATGCGCTCCCTGAGCGGCGCGAGGTCGACACCCTCTGTCAAGCTCTCCAGCGCGGAGTCGAAGTCGAGGTCGGGGTACCAGTGCGCCCCCTTGGTGAGAACCTTGGTCATGGCGCCCTGACAAAGCATACGGGACTCCTCGGCCAGTGAGGCTGCCCGGTTGGCGTGGAGCCGCTCCTGAGCACGGACGACCTTCTCAAAGAACAAGGTCAGGCTGCAATTGGCGCTCACGCTCCGCTCCGGGACATACCTCACGTCCGGCATCCCCATGGTGGCAAGCTGTGCGGCGGCCTGGTTGGCGACGACGGCAAGGCGTTCGAGCCAACGGTTCTCGCCCGCCACATGATCGGCGAAGTTGAGGCCTTCGTTCTCCCGCAACTGCTTCTCGCCTTCCAGCGCCTTGGCCAGGGTTTCCTCTCGAGCCTTGGCCTCCTCCAACGCCTCCTCGAGGCCCTTCAGCTTCAGCTTGAGATCCCCGATGGAGTTGTTGGCCTCGGCAAGCTCCCCAGTCTTGCTGATGACCGCGCCTTGTGCCTCCGCCACAGCACCGTTAAGCATGTCCTTCTCCCGGGACAGCTTTAACACATGCTCCTTCAGCCCGTCGCGCTCCTCCTCCAGCTCCTTCACCTTGCCGGCGTTAACCTGGGCCTGGGCATTGAGTGCCTCCTTGTGCCTCTGCTCCAGCTCACTGGTCCGCTGCAGGACAAGCTTCTCCACCGCGACATCTTTACCACGAAGTGTGGCGGCAAGCTTCTCCTCGCGTGCGGCAAGGTCCTCCTCCTAGGAGTTCAGCGCGGCCTCGCGCTGGGTCCGAATGGCCTTGGCGGCCTCGGCCGAGTTCTTCGCCGCCTCCTGAGCTTTCGCGACGTTGGCAAGCTTCATGGTAAGCTACATGTCGCGCTTGGCCTGCTCATCCTGGGCCGCCTTGAGCTCCTTGTGGGCCTCGGGGAACCAATCCCGCGCTTCGGCGACGCGCTCCTAGAGGTCCACCTCCGCCTTCTCCACCACCGCTGTCCTGGACTTAACCTTGCCCAGGCGGGCGCGGTGGAGCGCCTGGAGCTTCCGGAAGCTGGCGCCCATGGTGTGGAGGAGCCGCTCTTCCTGCGAACCGTCGCCACCAACGATTAGCTCGTCAATGACTTCAAGCCCAGCGGCGGCAAGCACCTCGTCGTCGAACACCTCTCCTTCAACAGGCGTCCTGGTGCTCAACGCGCCTGGAAGGTGGACGAACAAGTCGTCGCCCACCCTCGGGTACTTGCCGGAGCCGGAAGCAGCAGAGGAGGAAGGCCGATCACCAACCTCCTCCTCTGTCTCCCCGGCAAGCCCCTTGCCAGCCTCCTCCTCTGTCTCCCCGACAAGCCCCTTGCCGGCCTCCTCAGCGGCGGCCTTGTCGGCCTCCCCGGTAGGCCCCTCGGCGGCCTTCTCGGCAGCGTCCTTGGCAGCCTCGTCGGCGGCAGCCTTGTCGGCCTCCCCGGTAGGCCCCTCGGCGGCCTCCTCGGCAGCGACATTCTCGGCGTCCACCTCGGCGGCCTTGGTGACGCCCTCAATGACGGCATACACGTCCTTTGGGTCCATTAAGGAGGAATCTGGGCGCCGAAGACAGGGGTGAGGCAAAGCCAAGACCAAGAACCGGGAAGAAGAAGAAGCAGGGACGAACGGCGAACGACTTACCGGTGCCGGCACCCGGATGGGAAACGGGAGTCCCCTCCCCGCCAACATTTGGCGTCGAGGCAAAGCCACCGGCGCCCAAGTTCTCTTCCTCCTCCTCCATGTGTGTGGGCTCGGTGCTTGGCGCCCGTGCCGGGGAAGTCATTCGGGGCGGCGTGGTCGATGGGGGCGGCGTGTTGGGAGTAGCCCCATGTGGCTCCTCCTGCTGCCGCTGCCCTCCTCCAGACCTGGCAAGGTCAGCACCAAAGTGTCGCGCCCCTGGTACATGTCGAAGAGAGAAGAATGATGAACTTACGCTGGGGGCTTTGCCGGGGGTGCTGTCTGGGATGCCCAATACCACCAGGGACGCCCTCGAAGTACCAGCCGGGGGCTGGCCACCCGCCGAGACCTTGGCCCTTTTTGCTCTCGGGGCCAGCGTCTCCGCGTCCCTGCAAAGACGAAAACAAGTCAAGATCAGTAACGCAGGTTGGGGAGGCAGAGATAACGGAGAGGAACCGGATGCTTACTCATCGTCCTACTCCTCCTCTGTGGTCTTCCTCTTCTTCCTCGGACTGAGGGATCCATAATCAAAGGTGATCCCCGCGCTGACGTTCGCCGGAGGAGGGGAGGGAGGCGGCGTCTGGGCATGCTTGGATGAAGAAGGAGCGGACGTCTTCTTCTTCACCGCGACCTTCGCCGGCTTCTTCGCCGCCGCGGCCCTCGTGTGGGACCGGGACCCCTCCAAGGACAGCTGGCCGAACTGGCTCACCGGAACTGGCCCGCCGCAGGACTCGCCCCATCCCCGCGGGTGGCGTCGGGTCTGCGGTCTCGTTCCCCTCCTCCGACGACTCGCCGGTCACATCCTCAACCAGTGGAGCCTCGGTGCTGGCGCTGCTGGCTCCCCCGGCAACCGCCGCCCATCGGGCAAGCTCCTCCTCCTCCGCGGTCGTCGTGGCCTTGTCCTCCATGCCGCGATCTTTGTCGGCTTCCCTGGCGAGCTGTGCCTCCCTCACCCTGGTGGCGATGTAGTCCAGCTCCGCCTGGGTGGTGCCCATGACAAGCAGTCGCTCAGCGTCGGCGTTGACATACCCCTCGTGCAGAGTGTCAAAGAGCTGTTGCACCTCGGCGTCCTCCGGCTCCTTCCAGCTCGGGTCGGGGCCATGCGCGTTGCAGTCCGGCATCATAGCAATGATATCGGTCCGACGCGAGTTATTACACAACGGGACCACCCCCGTTTGGAGCTTGAACAACGGCCCCTTGAGGACCTAGGCGGCCTTCGCGACAGCCCTCGCGACCTTGCCGGTCCCCTCAACCTTGCCATCACGGCCCATGTCAAGCTGGAAGAGCCGCTGGTAGAAATGGGCATGCGCCATCACCGTAAAGTTGTGGTCAAGGCCTGGGCGGAGTCGCATGATGTCAGCGGGGTTCATGAAGAGCCAGGCTGGCCTCCCCTTGTTATGCAGCGGAGCAATCCGGCAGCGGATGAAGTCCGCCCCGATCATTTCGAGGGTGAGCCCGGCCTAGGTAAGCCGGAGAATCCTGGTGGTGGCAACCGTGAGCTTCCCGTCGGCGGCATCAACATCGCTCCAATTGCCGCCGCGAATCGGCGGCGCCCGGCGAACTTTGCAGAACGTTGGCGGAAGCCAAAGGTGTGCATGACGTCGTCCTCCGGCCCCACCACTCCTCCCACCTCTCCTTCATGGCGCCGTCCGGGTATGCCCCCTTGGATCTTGGGATCCAGGTGATGCAACCAGAGATGGCGCCCCCCGGCTGGATCCGAGGGGAGAACTAATGGCGGAAGAGCATCGTGTTGGGGTGCACCCCGGCGAATCCCTCGCAGAGATGCGCGAAAAGGGTGATGCATGCCACCGCATTCGGAGTAAAATCCAAGAGGCGGAAGCCAAAGGTGTGCATGACGTCGTTGAAGAAATCGGAGAAGGGAGGGCAGAGCCCACAAGAAAAGTAATCAACGACAAAGGGGTACCGATTTGGGGCAGGCTCGACGCAGGCGGCGGGGATGACGCGCGTGACCTGGTGCCCCGAATCCTTCCCCCCATCTTCACTCCCCACAGGGGCTTGAAGGAGTCCCGAAGCTCGAGCACGTCGGCCGTCAAGGGGAAGAAGAAGGCGGACTGCGTCCGTTGCCCCGACAGCGCGCTCTCTGGCGGCTCCACAGCCTCGGCATCCTTGGCCACCCCTTGCCCTTGGTGGATTTTGGCGCCATGGTGGCTGAAGGAGGAGGGATGAGCGGAGGGTGGCAGAAGCGCAACGGCGGCGAGCGGAGACGAAGCTTGGAGAAGAGGAGGGAGACAGGCGGAGGTCTCCGAGATTGGGGTCGCGCGAAGGGTAAAAGGAACAGTGCGCCCGCGGTTATCCCTTTTTATGGGGAAGCCACGGGTCGCGCCGCCCATTTACTATGATGTGGCGCATGCGTGTGAAAACCGCCCCACGCATGCCGCCCACGTCACACAAACCCCTCCATGCCGCGCCGTGCCGCGCGTGCGGGACGTGGGAAGCACAGCGCGCGGAAAATCTTACCACGGTAAAAACCGCCCCGCCTGCCCACGCACCGTTTTGGGCCTGACCCAACAACGTGTCGCGCTTATGTGTGGCCCAGGCCCGGGGGCTCCTGTCGGTGTACAAAACTAGGGCACATTTTTGCACCCCTTTACCTGTGCACGGGCAGTCAGAGTCGCGCCCACGACCACACCAAGCAGAGCAAGGGAGGTGAGCCAAGGTAAGACCGAAGCCCAAGATGGCTAGAGCAACGCCAAGGCCAAGGCCACAAAGAGCAAAGGGATGAAGCAGGTTCCCCAGCAGGAGACCCTTGCCGGGGGCAGCCCTGGCAAGACCCTTGCCGGGGCAGCTCGCCCCACACCAACGGAGTGAGCCACCCTTGAGCCCACGATCCCCGACGCCATCATTCGCGTGGAGCCAGGGCTCGGGAGGGCACCTCCAAGGTGGCATGCAGATCTTTATGAAGACATATCCAAGAATAGACGAGGATTAGAAGACGACGACCCCCGGCAAGACCCTTGCTGGGGATAACGGCGTACCACGGCAAGACCCTTGTCGGGGACGATGGCGTGCCACGACAATACCCTTGGCGGGCCACCCGTCAAGGCCATTACCAAGGGTGCTAGCAGGGCCACCACTAGGCCCGCCGGCAACCAAGGTTCCACCACCGTTCACATGCAGCCGCCAGCCCAACCAGCTGGGCAGGCACTTGCGTTGCCACATGCAGCTCCCAGGCCAACCCATCAAGCGCCTGCGTGGCGGCATGCAGATCCTCGCAATGGCTCCGTCACCATGCCACCTCAGCTGCCGGCCTGCCTACATGGCGCCGCACGCATCACTGGCCAGGGCACGTGTCGAAGCAAGGAAGTGCGGCGACGGACGGGATGAGCCTCGCCCCCGTCCCCGATAAAGCAAAGGGACACCTACGCGATGCATTAAATGCGTCTTGTCCTGTAATACGAAGGATAACCTCGCAACACTGTTGCCTTTCCACCTCCTATGTGCCACTGTGACAACCCCTTTTTCTATAAAAGGAGGCCCAAGGCGACGCGGAGGGGGATTTGACATTTTGGAGCTCGTTACACTCCGTAACTAGCTCAAGAACTCAGAATACATCCACCAAAGCAGGACTAGAGTTTTACGCGTCCTCGCGGCCCGAACCTGGATAAACGAACCGCGTGCTCTCTGTCAGACCCGCTCTTCTCTCCACCCCGCGCCTCGCAACCGCAGTAGGGATTCTTGTGATCCCATAGATGTCGTTTTCCACCGACAGCAACAATACAATACATGCCTTGCTGCCCCTGCTGTCGCTGGGAAAGGACACCGCAAGATTGAACCCAAAGCTAAGCACTTCTCCCATTGCAAGAAAAATCCAATCTAGTAGGCCAACCAAACTGATAATTCGAAGAGACTTGCAAATATAACCAATCATACATAAAAGAATTCAGAGAAGATTCAAATATTGTTCATAGATAGACTTGATCATAAACCCACAATTCATTGGTCTCAACAAACACACTGCAAAAATAAGATTACATCAAATAGATCTCCACGAGAGAGGGGGGAGAACATTGTATTGAGATCCAAAAAGAGAGAAGAAGCCATCTAGCTACTAACTATGGAGCCGAAGGTCTGAAGTAAACTACTCACACTTCATCGGAGGGGCTATGGTGATGTAGAAGCCCTCCATGATGGATGCCCCCTCCGGCGGAGCTCCGTAACAGGCCCCAAGATGGGATCTCGTGGATACAGAAGGTTGCGGCGGTGGAATTAGGTTTTTGGCTCTGTCTTTGATCGTTTGGGGGTACGTAGGTATATATAGGAGGAAGGAGTACGTCGGTGGAGCAAAGGGGGGCCCATGAGGCAGGGGCGCGCCCTAGGGGGGAGCCCTCCACCCTCGTGGCCGCCTCCTTTCTTTCTTGACGTGGGGTCCAAGTCTCCTGAATCATATTCAGTGAGAAAATCACGTTCCTGAAGGTTTCATTCCGTTTGGACTCCGTTTGATATTCTGTTTCTTCCAAACACCGAAATAGGCAAAAAACAGCAATTCTGGGCTGGGCCTCCGGTTAATAGGTTAGTCCCAAAAGTAATATAAAAGTGGAAAATAAAGCCCAATATGGTCCAAAACAGTAGATAATATAGCATGGAGCAATCAAAAATTATATATACGTTGGAGACGTATCAATTAACAAAGCCCGTGATACATCAAGATCGTGACATCTCAAGAACACGAGAGAGAGGGAGATTAAACACATAGCTACTTGTACAAACCCTCAGCCCTGAGGGTGACTACTCCCTTTTCATCGTGGTGGACGTCGGGATGATGAAGATGGCCACCAGAGATGATTCCATCCTCCGGAAGGGTGTCGAAAAGTGTCTAGATTGGTTTTCGGTGGCTATAGAACCTTGCGGCGGCGGAACTTCTGATCTAGGTTAACCCCTGATGGTTTCTCTATTTGTAGGACTTTTTGGCATTGGTTTCGCGCTTAGATGGGCCTCGAGGTGAGCACAACCCACCGGGGCAAGTCAGGCCCACCAGGCGCGCCCTGGTGGGTTGTACCCTCCTCGTGGCTCTTCTGTTCCTCCCACGAAGCTTCGAGGGTCTCTTCTGCTCCAGAAAAAATCTTCAAAAAGTTTCAGCTCATTCGGAGAACTTTCATTTTTGAACAAAAAACAACACCACGGTAGTTCTGCTGAATACAACGTCAGTCTGGGTTACTTCCATACAAATCATACCAAAACCATATAAAATTGTTGCAAACATGGCATGAATACTTCATAAGTTATAGATACGTTGGAGACGTATCAGTATCCCCAAGCTTAATTCCTACTCGTCCCCGAGTAGGTAAATGATAAAAGAAATAATTTATGAAGTCTGAATGCTAGCAAAGTGCATAAGTTTGATCAATGATAATTTCAATCACTTTTCCTAGCATCATAACAACAACTCTTTCTCATAAAACTTATCATGATAAAGTAGCAATTGAAAATGGAATTTTTGTTGTGGAATGCTATCTATCATATTCATCATAAACTCTTTTCTTTTGTAGCATGGACATTTGGACTTTTATATGGTTCAAAGCAATAGTCCAGTTTTGACATGAGGACTTTAATACTCAAGCATACCAACAAGAAACCTTGTCTTTCAAAATATCAACGCTAAAATAATTTAACCCTAGCCCTTCATGCTCAATAATTGATCAATTCATGAAACACAGTCTAGCTAAACCCAATACTCAAGTATGATCATAGTGCCTCCTAGTTGGTGCTTTATAAGAGAAGATGGAGACACAAATTAAAAATAAAAATTGCATAAAGTAAAAGAAAGGCCCTTTGCAGAGGGAAGTAGGGATTTGTAGAGGTGCCAGAGCTCAAAGCAAAAATTGAGAGATAAAAAACATTTTGAGAGGCATACTTTTCCCACCAACGAAAATAACTTAGAGTTCCCAACACTTTGCATGCTAGATATATCATAGGCGGTTTCCAATTAGAAAATAAAGTTCATTCCTTTTTCCACCATACTTTCACTTTCCATGGCTAACCGTATCCACGGGTGCCCTCCATACCAACACTTTCCAAGGAATTTATTATTTGACAACTTAAATTCATTTTCATTTCGGGACTGGGCATCCCTAATACCTTTGCCTTAGGCACTATTTGGTTCAGCTTTTATCGACGGATTCCGCTGCCCCGCAGCAGAATCTGAACCAATGGGCGAACCCAGCAGGATTGGATTCCAGAAATCCGCTGCCAAAATCTAAACCAAAAGCGGAAGCAGTCCAGGACGTGCTTTCCAAAATCTGATTCCGCTGTGGGCCAAAATCTGAAAAAGCTGTATCAGCTGGTTTGCCAAATGACCTACATCTTTTTCACATCAGATTTTCCATGGCTGTTTTTCCGTGGTAGATTTTTCACAGCTGCTTTTAGAAATCCACAGCCGAACCAAATAGGGCCTTACTCTCGTGCAATGACAAGTGAATAAACACTCATCGTGAGAATAACACATCTAGCATGGAAAATATTGGCCACCCCTCACCGCCTCGCGAGCGGTACGAGCACACAAAAGAGAAATTTATTTTGAAAATTAGAGATGGCACATACAAATTTGCTTAGAACGGCAAGATAATACAGGTAGGTATAGTGGTCTCATGTGGCAAAACTGGTTTAAAGGATTTTGGATGCACAAGTAGTGATCATACTTAGTGCAAAATTAAGGCTAACAAAAGATTGTGGAGGGACCAACCAAGAAACGAATAATCTCATAAGTGAGCATTGAGCATAATTAACACCGAATAATGCACCACAAGTAGGATGTAATTTCATTGCATAACTATTGACTTCCGCGCCTGCATAGGGAATCACAAACCATAACACCAATATTCTTACTAAAGCATAATTACTCATCAACTTGACTCACATATCACATCATCATATCTCAAAACTATTACAAGGAATCAAGTTTTTTTGTCCAATGGTCTTCATGAATATTTTTATTATATCCTTCTTGGATATCTATCACTTTGGAACTAATTTTCATGTGTTGCTTCTGATAAGCTCAAACAAATATAAGTGAAGATCATGAGAATAATATTTCTTTTTCCCAAATTAATTTAAGTGAAGCAAGAGAGAATTTCTTCAAAACACTAAAGCACACCGTGCTCAAAAAGATATAAGTGAAGTACTAGTGAGATTCCATAGAAAAGAGCTTTATTGACGGGATGTGAATGCGGGTTACTTAGCCTCCCTGGCAACTATATGAGGACTCTATTTTATTTAAAAACTTTCAGATCTAAGTACTTTATTAAAACAGCAAGCAAAACAAAATAAAATGACATTCCAAGGATAGCACACATCATGTGAAGAAGCAAAAACTTAGGCTCAACCGATACTAACCGATAATTGCCGATGGAGAAAGGTGGGATGCCTACCGGGGCATCCCCAAGCTTAGATGCTTGAGACTTCTTGAAAATGTTATCTTGGAATGCCTTGGGCATCCCAAAGATTGAGCTTTTGTGTCTCCTTAATTCCTTTTATATCATGGTTTCACTAAATCTTAAAAACTTCATCCACACAAAACTCAACAAGAACTCGTGAGATAAGTTAGTATAAACCAATGCAAAAACCTTATCATTCTCTACTGTAGCAAATCACAAAAAATATTATTCAACATTGCATACTAAATGCCTCTGCATATTTAATACTCCTATCCTCAAATAGAATCATTAAACAAGCAAACATATACAAACAATGCAAACATAACAGCAATCTGCCAAAACAGTACAGTCTGTAAATAATGCAATATCCATCATACTTCCATAACTACAAAAATTCTGAAAAATGACCACACTGTAGACAGTGTACCATGTCATATTGTGTAAAAATTTCAAGATTTTATCACTTTCTGAATTTCCAAAAGAATTCAGACAATGACAGAAAACTTTCTGTTTTTAAACAACAACATGTAGACTTGCAAAATAAGCATGGTAAAGGCTATCCTTGACATTTTTATTGAAATGAAAGATGAAAACATTATTCCAAATAACAACAGGCAAATCATAAAAAACGAAAATGACGCTCCAAGAAAAACACATATCATGTGACGAATAAAATTATAGCTCCAAGTGAGGTTACCGATAATGTTGGAGACGAAAGAGGGGACGCCTTCCGGGGCATCCCCAAGCTTAGTTGCTTGGATCTTCCTTGAATATAACCTTGGGGTGCCTTGGGCATCCCCAAGCTTAGGGTATTTTCACTCCTTATTCTCCTCATATTGATTTCTCACTCAAAAATTGAAAACTTGAATCACACAAAACTTAACGGAATTTCGTGAGATGGGTTAGTATGATAAAGACAAACCATTCACTTTGGTACTGTCAAAGACAAGATTCATAATTGTTCTCACACAATGCCTACTATACCTCATCATTTCCACAATTTATATTGAGCAATATCAGCCATAGAAACTAGAAAACAAGCAAACTATGCATTGAGAACAGAATCTGTCAAAAACAGAACAGTCTGTAAAGATCTCAATATTAGTCATACTTTTGAAACTCCAAACATTCTGAAAAAATAGGACCACGTAGACAATTTGTATATCAATCATCTGTAAAAAATTCAGAATTTTTAGACACTCAAGTGAATTTAAACAATTCTGTTTCTGTAAGCAAAAGTTTGTGTTTTTGCACAGATTCAAGTCAACTATCATCCACACTATCCCAAAGGCTTTACTTGGCACTTTATTGAAACAAAAGCAATAAAACATGATTACTACAGTAGCATAATCATGTGAACACACAAAAACTGTAGGTAAAAGTGTTGGGTTGGCTCCCAACAAGCGCCTTTTCTTTAATGCCTTTTTAGCTAGGCATGATGATTTCAATGATGCTTGCATAAAAGATAAGAATTGAAACACAAAGAGAGCATCATGAAGCATATGACTAGAACATTTAGGTCTAACCCACTTCCTATGCATAGGGATTTTGTGAGCAAACAATTTATGGGAACAAGAATCAACTAGCATAGGAAGGTAAAACAAGCATAACTTCAAAACTTTCAACACATCGAGAGGAAACTTGATATTATTGCAATTCCTACAAGCATAAGTTCCTCCCTTAAAATAATTTTCAGTAGCATCATGAATGAATTCAACAATATAACTATCACATAAAGCATTCTTTTCATGATCCACAAGCATAGAAAATTTATTACTCTCCACATAAGCAAATTTCATCTCATCAATAGTAATGTTGGGGAACGTAGTAATTTCAAAAAATATCCTACGCACATGCAAGATCATGGTGATGCATAGCAACAAGAGGGGAGAGTGTTGTCCACGTACCCTTGTAGACCGAAAGTGGAAGCGTTAGCACAACGCGGGTGATGTAGTCGTACGTCTTCACGATCCGACCGATCAAGTACCAAACGCATGACACCTCCGAGTTCAGCACACGTTCAGCCCGATGACGTCCCTCGAACTCCGATCCGGCCGAGCGTTGAGGGGGAGTTTCGTCAGCATGATGGCATTGTGATGATGATGATGTTCTACCGACGCAGGGCTTCGCCTAAGCACCGCTACAGTATTATCGAGGTAGACTATGGTGGAGGGGGGCACCGCGCACGGCTAAAAGATCAAACGATCAATTGTTGTGTCTCTAGGGTGCCCCCTGCCCCCGTATATAAAGGAGCAAGGGGGAGGTGCGACCGGCCTAGAGGGGGAAAAGGAGGGAGAGAGGAAGGAAGGGGGCCGCCCCACTCTCCTTGTCCTATTCGGACTAGGGGGAGGGGCGCGCGGCCCAGCCCTGGCCGCCTCTCCTCTTCTCCGCAACGGCCCACTACGACCCATTAACCCTCGGGGGGTTCCGGTAACCCCTCCGGTACTCCGGTAAAATCCTGATTTCACCTGGAACACTTCCGATATCCAAACATAGGCTTCCAATATATCAATCTTCATGACTCGACCATTTCGAGACTCCTCGTCATGTCCGTGATCACATCCGGGACTCCGAACAACCTTCGGTACATCAAAACATATAAACTCATAATATAACTATCATCGAAACGTTAAGCGTGCGGACCCTATGGGTTCGATAACTATGTAGACATGACCGAGACACGTCTCCGGTCAATAACCAATAGCAGAACCTGGATGCTCATATTGGCTCCCACATATTCTACGAAGATCTTTATCGGTGAGACCGCATAACAATATACGTTGTTCCCTTTGTCATCGGTATGTTACTTGCCCGAGATTCGATCATCGGTATCTTAATACCTAGTTCAATCTCGTTACCGGCAAGTCTCTTTACTCGTTCCGTAATACATCATCCCGCAACTAACTCATTAGTTGCAATGCTTGCAAGGCTTTAAGTGATGTGCATTACCGAGAGGGCCCAGAGATACCTCTCCGACAATCGGAGTGACAAATCCTAATCTCGAAATACGCCAACCCAACAAGTATCTTCGGAGACACCTGTAGAGCACCTTTATAATCAACCAGTTACATTGTGACGTTTGGTAGCACACAAAGTGTTCCTCCGGTAAACGGGAGTTGCATAATCTCATAGTCATAGGAATATGTATAAGTCATGAAGAAAGCAATAGCAACATACTAAACGATCGAGTGCTAAGCTGACGGAATGGGTCAAGTCAATCACATCATTCTCCTAATGATGTGATCCTGTTAATCAAATGACAACCCATGTTAATGGCTAGGAAACTTAACCATCTTTGAATAACGAGCTTGTCAAGTAGAGGCATACTAGTGACACTAAGTTTGTCTATGTATTCACACATGTACTATGTTTCCGGTTAATACAATTCTAGCATGAATAATAAACATTTATCGTGATGTAAGAAAATAAATAATAACTTTATTATTGGCTCTAGGGCATATTTCCTTCAGTCTCCCTTTTGCACTAGAGTCAATAATCTGGATTACACAGTAATGATTCTAACACCCATGGAGCCTTGGTGTTGATCATGTTTTGCTCGTGGAAGAGGCTTAGTCAATGGGTCTGCAACATTCAGATCCGTATGTATCTTGCAAATTTCTATGTCTCCCACCTGGACTAAATCCCGGATGGAATTGAAGCGTCTCTTGATGTGCTTGGTCCTCTTGTGAAATCTGGATTCCTTCGCCAAGGCAATTGCACCAGTATTGTCACAAAAGATTTTCATTGGACCCGATGCACTAGGTACGACACCTAGATCGGATATGAACTCCTTCATCCAGACTCCTTCATTTGCTGCTTCCGAAGCAGCTATGTACTCCGCTTCACACGTAGATCCCGCCACGACGGTTTGTTTAGAACTGCACCAACTAACAGCTCCACCATTCAATGTAAACATGTATCCGATTTGCGATTTAGAATCATCCAGATCAGTGTCAAAGCTTGCATGAACGTAACCATTTACGATGAGCTCTTTGTCACCTCCATAAACGAGAAACATATCCTTAGTCCTTTTCAAGCATTTCAGGATGTTCTTGACCGCTGTCCAGTGATCCACTCCTGGATTACTTTGGTACCTCCCTGCTAAACTTATAGCAAGGCACACATCAGGTCTGGTACACAGTATTCCATACATGATAGAGCCTATGGCTGAAGCATAGGGAACATCTTTCATCTTCTCTCTATCTTCTACAGTGGTCGGGCATTGAGTCCTACTCAACTTCACACCTTGAAACACAGGCAAGAACCCTTTCTTTGCTTGATCCATTTTGAACTTCTTCAAAACTTTGTCAAGGTATGTGCTTTGTGAAAGTCCAATTAAGCGTCTCGATCTATCTCTATAGATCTTGATGCCCAATATATAAGCAGCTTCACCGAGGTCTTTCATTGAAAAACTCTTATTCAAGTATCCCTTTATGCTATCCAGAAATTCTATATCATTTCCAATCAGCAATATGTCATCCACATATAATATCAGAAATGCTACATAGCTCCCACTCACTTTCTTGTAAATACAGGCTTCTCCAAAAGTCTGTACAAAACCAAATGCTTTGATCACACTATCAAAGCGTTTATTCCAACTCCGAGAGGCTTGCACCAGTCCATAAATGGATCGCTGGAGCTTGCACACTTTGTTAGCTCCCTTTGGATCGACAAAACCTTCTAGTTGCATCATATACAACTCTTCTTCCAGAAATCAATTCAGGAATGCAGTTTTGACATCCATTTGCCAAATTTCATAATCATAAAATGCGGCAATTGCTAACATGATTCAGACAGACTTAAGCATCGCTACGGGTGAGAAGGTCTCATCGTAGTCAATCCCTTGAACTTGTCGAAAACCTTTCACAACAAGTCAAGCTTTGTAGACAGTAATATTACCGTCAGCGTTGGTCTTCTTCTTGAAGATCCATTTATTCTCAGTTGCTTGTCGATCGTCGGGCAAGTCAACCAAAGTCCACACTTTGTTCTCATACATGGATCCCATCTCAGATTTCATGGCCTCAAGCCATTTTGCGGAATCTGGGCTCACCATCGCTTCTTCATAGTTCGTAGGTTCATTATGGTCTAGTAACATGACTTCCAGAAATGGATTACCATACCACTCTGGTGCGGATCTTACTCTGGTTGATCTACGAGGTTTAGTAATAACTTGATCTGAAGTTTCATGATCATCATCATTAACTTTCTCACTAGTTGGTATAGACGTCACAGGAACCGGTTTCTGTGATGAACTACTTTCCAATAAGGGAGCACGTACAGTTACCTCATCAAGTTCTACTTTCCTCCCACTCACTTCTTTCTAGAGAAACTCCTTCTCTAGAAAGGATCCATTCTTAGCAACAAATGTCTTGCCTTCGGATCTGTGATAGAAGGTGTACCCAACAGTCTCCTTTGGGTATCCTATGAAGACACATTTTTCCGATTTGGGTTCGAGCTTATCAGGTTGAAGTTTTTTCACATAAGCATCGCAGCCCCAAACTTTAAGAAACGACAACTTTGGTTTCTTGCGAAACCACAGTTCGTAAGGCGGCGTCTCAACGGATTTTGATGGTGCCCTATTTAACGTGAATGCGGCCGTCTCTAAAGCATAACCCCAAAAAGATAGCGGTAAATCAGTAAGAGACATCATAGATCGCACCATATCTAGTAAAGTACGATTACGACGTTCGGACACACCATTATGTTGTGGTGTTCCGGGTGGTGTGAGTTGCGAAACTATTCCGCATTGTTTCAAATGTAGACCAAACTCGTAACTCAAATATTCTCCTCCACAATCAGATCGTAGAAACTTTATTTTCTTGTTACGATGATTTTCAACTTCACTCTGAAATTCTTTAAACTTTTCAAATGTTTCAGACTTATGTTTCATTAAGTAGATATACCCATATCTGCTTAAATCATCTGTGAAGGTGAGAAAATAACGATATCTGCCACGAGCCTCAACATTCATCGGACCACATACATCTGTATGTATGATTTCCAATAAATCAGTTGCTCTCTCCATAGTACTGGAGAACGACGTTTTTGTCATCTTGCCCATAAGGCACGGTTCGCAAGTACCAAGTGATTCATAATCAAGTGGTTCCAAAAGTCCATCAGTATGGAGTTTCTTCATGCGCTTTACACAGATATGACCTAAACGGCAGTGCCACAAATAAGTTGCACTATCATTATCAACTCTGCATCTTTTGGCTTCAACATTATGAATATGTGTATCACTACTATCGAGATTCATCAAAAACAGACCACTCTTCAAGGGTGCATGACCATAAAAGATATTACTCATATAAATAGAACAATCATTATTCTCCGATTTAAATGAATAACCGTCTCGCATCAAACAAGATCTAGATATAATGTTGATGCTCAATGCTGGCACCAAATAACAATTATTTAGGTCTAAAACTAATCCCGAAGGTAGATGTAGAGGTAGCGTGCCGACCGCGATCACATCGACTTTGGAATCATTTCCCACGCGCATCGTCACCTCGTCCTTGGCCAATATTTGCTTAAACCGTAGTCCCTGTTTCGAGTTGCAAATATAAGCAACAGAACCAGTATCAAATACCCAGGTGCTACTGCGAGCTCTAGTAAGGTACACATCAATAACATGTATATCACATATACCTTTGTTCACCTTGCCATCCTTCTTATCCGCCAAATACTTGGGGCAGTTCCGCTTCCAGTAGAAGCACTCAGTTTCAGGCTTAGGTCTAGACTTGGGTTTCTTCTCCTGAGCATCAAGTTGCTTGTTGTTCTTCTTGAAGTTCCCCTTCTTCTTCCCTCTGCCCTTTTTCTTGAAACTAGTGGTCTTATTGACCATCAACACTTGATGCTCCTTTTTGATTTTTACCTCCGCGGCCTTTAGCATTGCGAAGAGCTCGGGAATCGTCTTATACATCCCTTGCATGTTATAGTTCATCACGAAGCTCTTGTAGCTTGGTGGCAGTGATTGGAGAATTCCGTCAATGACGCTATCATCCGGAAGATTAACTCCCAGTTGAATCAAGTGATTGCATTACCCAGACATCTTGAGTATATGCTCACTGACAGAACTATTCTCCTCCATCTTGCAGCTGTAGAACTTATTGGATACTTCATATCTCTCAATCCGGGCATTCTTTTGAAATATTAACTTCAATTCCAGGAACATCTCATATGCTCCATGATGTTCAAAACGTCGTTGAAGCCCCGGTTCTAAGCCGTAAAGCAGGGCACACTGAACTATTGAGTAGTCAACAAGACGTGACTGCCAGGCATTCACAATGTCTGCAGTTGCTGGCGCAGGTGGTACACCTAGCGGTGCTTCCAGGACGTAATTCTTCTGTGCAGCAATGAGGATAATCCTCAAGTTACGGACCCAGTCCGTGTAATTGCTACCATCATCTTTCAACTTTGATTCCTCAAGGAACGCATTAAAATTCAACGGAACAACAGCACGGGCCATCTATCTACAGTCAACACAGAGAAGCAAGATACTATCAGGTACTAAGTTCATGATAAATTTAAGTTCAATTAATCATACTACTTAAGAACTCCCACTTAGATAGACATCCCCCTAATCTTCTAAGTGATCACGTGATCCAAATCAACTAAACCATAACCGATCATCACATGAAATGGAGTAGTTTTCAGTGGTGAACATCACTATGTTGATCATTTCTACTATATGATTCATGCTCGACCTTTCGGTCTCAGTGATCCGAGGCCATATCTGCATATGCTAGGCTCGTCAAGGTAAACTTGAGTATTCTGCGTGTGCAAAACTGGCTTGCACCCGTTGCAGATGGACCTAGAGCTTATCACACCCGATCATCACGTGGTGTCTGGGCAGGACGAACTTTGGCAATGGTGCATACTCAGGGAGAACACTTTTATCTTGAAATTTAGTGAGAGATCATCTTATAATGCTACCGTCAATCAAAGCAAGATAAGATGCATAAAAGATAAACATCACATGTAATCAATATAAGTGATATGATATGGCCATCATCATCTTGTGCTTGTGATCTCCATCTCCGAAGCACCGTCATGGTCACCATCGTCACTGGCGCGACACCTTGATCTCCATCGTAGCATCGTTGTCTTCTCACCAATCTTTTGCTTCTACGACTATCGCTACCGCTTAGTGATAAAGTAAAGCATTAAAGGGCGATTGCATTGTATACAATAAAGCGACAACCATATGGCTCCTGCCAGTTGCCGATAACTCGGTTACAAAACATGATCATCTCATACAATAAAATTTAGCATCATGTCTTGACCATATCACATCACAACATGCCCTGCAAAAACAAGTTAGACGTCCTCTACTTTGTTGTTGTGAGTTTTACGTGGATGCTACGGGCTTAGCAAGAACCGTTCTTACCTACGCATCAAAACCACAACGATAGTTTGTCAAGTTGATGATGTTTTAACCTTCGCAAGGACCGGGTGTAGCCACACTTGGTTCAACTAAAGTTGGAGAAACTGACACCCGCCAGCCACCTATGTGCAAAGCACGTCGGTAGAACAAGTCTCGTGTAAGCGTACGCGTAATGTTGGTCTGGGCCGCTTCATCCAACAATACCGCCGAACCAAAGTCTGACATGCTGGTAAGCAGTATGACTTATATCGCCCACAACTCACTTGTGTTCTACTCGTGCATATGACATCTATGCATAAAACCAGGCCCGGATGCCAATGTTGGGGAACGTAGTAATTTCAAAAAAAAAATCCTACGCACACCCAAGATCATGGTGATGCATAACAACGAGAGAGGAGAGTGTTGTCCACGTACCCTCGTAGACCGAAAGCGGAAGCATTAGCACAACGCGGTTGATGTAGTCGTACGTCTTCACGATCCGACCGATCAAGTACCAAACGCACGACACCTCCGAGTTCAGCACACGTTCAGCACCTCGAACTCTAATCCAGCCCAGTATTGAGGGAGAGTTTCGTCAGCACGACGGCGTGGTGACGATGATGATGTTCTATCGATGCAGGGCTTCACCTAAGCACCGCTATAGTATTATCGAGGTGGACTATGGTGGAGGCGGGCACCGCACACGGCTAAAAGATCAAACGATCACTTGTTGTGTCTCTAGGGTGCCCCCTGCCCCCGTATATAAAGGAGCAAGGGGGGAGGTGCGGCCGGCCCAGAGGGGGCGCGCCAGGAGGAGTCCTACTCCCACCGGGAGTAGGACTCCCCTCCTTTCCTTGTTGGATTAGGATTTGGGGGGAAAGAGGAGGGAGAGAGGAAGGAAGGGGGGGGGCGCCGCCCCCCTCTCCTTGTCCTATTCGGACTAGGGGGGAGGGGCTCGCGGCCCGGCCCTGGCCGCCTCTCCTCTTCTCTGTAAAGGCCCACTAAGGCCCATTAACCCCTGAGAGGTTCCGGTAACCCCTCCGGTACTTCGGTAAAATCCCGATTTCACGTGGAACACTTTCGATATCCAAACATGGGCTTCCAATATATCAATCTTCATGTCTCGACCATTTCGAGACTCCTCGTCATGTCCGTGATCACATCCGGGACTCCGAACAACCTTCGGTACATCAAAACATATAAACTCATAATATAACTGTCATTGAAACGTTAAGCGTGCGGACCCTACGGGTTCGAGAACTATGTAGACATGACCGAGACACATTTCCGGTCAATAACCAATAGCGGAACCTGGATGCTCATATTCGCTCCAACATATTCTATGAAGATCTTTATCGGTTAGACCGCATAACAATATACGTTGTTCCCTTTGTCATCGGTATGTTACTTGCCCGAGATTCGATCGTCGGTATCTCAATACGTAGTTCAATCTCATTACCGGCAAGTCTCTTTACTCATTCCGTAATACATCATCCCGCAACTAACTCATTAGTTGCAATGCTTGCAAGGCTTTAAGTGATGTGCATTACCGAGAGGGCCCAGAGATACCTCTCCGAAAATCAGAGTGACAAATCCTAATCTCGAAATACGCCAACCCAACAAGTACCTTCGGAGACACCTGTAGAGCACCTTTATAATCACCCAGTTACGTTGTGACGTTTGGTAGCACACAAAGTGTTCCTCCAGTAAACGGGAGTTGCATAATCTCATAGTCATAGGAACATGTATAAGTCATGAAGAAAGCAATAGCAACATACTAAACGATCGAGTGCTAAGCTAACGGAATGGGTCAAGTCAATCACATAATTCTCCTAATGATGTGATCCCGTTAATCAAATGACAACCCATGTCAATGGCTAGGAAACTTAACCATCTTTGATCAACGAGCTAGTCAAGTAGAGGCATACTAGTGACACTAAGTTTGTCTATGTATTCACACATGTACTATGTTTCCGGTTAATACAATTCTAGCATGAATAATAAACATTTATCATGATGTAAGGAAATAAATAATAACTTTATTATTGCCTCTAGGGCATATTTCCTTCAATTAGTGGGAGCAAACCCAACAAAATAACTATAATGAGAGTGAAAATTAAAATCATGATGACAATTTTCATGGTTATCATTATTCTTTATAGCATACATGTCATCACCATAATCATCATAGATAGCAACTTTGTTATCATAGTCAATTGAAGCCTCATCCAAAATCGTGGATTCATCATTAAATAAAGTCATGACCTCTCGAAATCCACTTTCATCAATATAATCCTCATAAATAGGAGGCATGCAATCATTATAACAAATTTGCACATCAAATGTTGGTGGACTAAAAATATCATCTTCATCAAACATAGCATCCCCAAGATTATGGCTTTGCATATCACTTGCATCATGGATATTCAAAGAATTCATACTAACAACATTGCAATCATGCTCATCATTTATAGCGAACATTCTATTGAATTCTTCTTCTATCAATTGAGCACAATTTTCCTTTCCATCATTTTCACGGAAGACATTATAAAGATGAACAATATGATGCAACCGTAATTCCATTTTTTTGTAGTTTTCTTTTCAAACCAAACTAGTGATAAAACAAGAAACTAAAGGATTCAATTGCAAGATCTAAAGATATACCTTCATGCACTCACCTCCCCGGCAACGGCGCCAGAAAAGAGCTTGATGTCTACTACGCATCTTTATCCTTGTAGACTCGTGTTAGGCCTCCAAGCGCAGAGTTTTGTAGGACATTAGCAATTTTCCCTCAAGTGGATGACCTAATGTTTATCAATCCATGGGAGGCGTAGGATGAGGATGGTCTCTCTCAAACAACCTTGCAATCAAATACAAGAAATCTCTTGTGTCCCCAACCCAATACAATGGCAATTTGTATAGGTGCACTAGTTCGGCGAAGAGATGGTGATAAAAGTGTAAGATGGATGGTAGAAATATATTTTTATAATCTGAATAAATAAAAACAGCAATGCAGCAAATAGTAAACGGGCACAAAAAACGGTATTGCAATGCTTGAAAATGAGGCCTAGGGTCTGTACTTTCACTAGTGCAATCTCTCAACAATACTAATATAATTGGATCATATAACCACCCCTCAAAGTGCGATCAAGGATCACTCCAAAGTTCCTATCTAGCGGAGAACATAAGAATAAATTGTTTGTAGGGTACAAAACCACCTCAAAGCTATTCTTTGTGTTCGATCTATTCAAGAGTTCGTACTAAAATAACACAAAGCTATTCTTTTCGTTTGATCTATCCTAGAGTTTGTACTAAAATAACACCAACGCAAATTCATATTCATAATACTCAATCCAACACAAAGAACTTCAAAGAGTGCCCCAAGATTTCTACCGGAGAAACAAAGACAAGAACGTGCATCATCCCCTATGCATAGATTACCCCAATTCACCTCGGGAATCCGCGAGTTGAGTGTGAAAACATATATCAAGTGAATCAATATGATACCCCATTGTCACCACGAATATTCAATTGCAAGAAATATATCAAGTGTTCTCGAATCCATAAAAGTATTAAATCCGATAACAATGAGATCTCAAAGGGAAAAAACTCAATTCATCACAACAAGATAGAGAGGGAAAAACACCATATGATCTGACTATATTAACAAAGCCCGCGATACATCAAGATCGTGACATCTCAAGAACATGAGAGACAGAGAGATTAAACACATAGCTACGGGTACAAACCCTCGGCCCCGAGGGTGACTACTCCCTCCTCATCGTTGTGGCCGCCGGGATGATGAAGATGGCCACCGGAGATGATTCCCCCCTCCAGCATGGTGCCGGAAAGGGTTTACATTGGTTTTCAGTGGCTACATAGCCTTGCTGCGGCGGAACTTATGTTCTAGGTTAACCCCTGATGGTTTCTCTATTTATAGGATTTTTTGGCGTTAGTTTCACGCTAAGATGGGCCTCGAGGTGAGCACAACCCACTGGGGCAAGCCAGGCCCATCAGGCGAGCCCTAGTGGGTTGTGCCCTTCTCGTGGCTCTTATTGCCCTCCCACAATGCTTCGGGGGTCTCTTTTGTTCCAAAAAAATTCTTCAAAAAGTTTTAGCTCATTTGGAGAACTTCCATTTCTGAACGAAAAACAACACCACAGTAGTTCTGCTGAAAACAGCGTCAGTCCGGGTTAGTTCCGTGCAAACCATACCAAAACCATATAAAATTATTGTAAACACGGCATGAATACTACATAAATTATAGATACGTTGGAGACGTTTCATCCGCCGATCCTTGTAGCTCTTGTTGATAAGGAGCCCTTACTATTATATGTGGCTGCTAATAGCAGAGCTGTCAGTGTGGCAATTGTTGTGGAAAGGAAAGAAACTGGCAAGGAACATCCGGTTCAGTGACTGGTTTACTATGTCTGTGAGGTACTCATTGAATCTAAGTAGAGATACTCACATTGGCAGAAACTGGTTTATGGCGTGTTCATGGCTAGTCGTAAGATAAAGCAGTATTTTCTTGGTCATCCCATCACTGTGGTCAGTTCTGCTCCTTTAGGGAATATTATTCAAAACAGAGAGGCCACGGGCCAGGTGGCCAAGTGGGCCATTGAGCTTGGACCCCATGGTTTAAAATACATGCCTCGGACAGCTATCAAATCACAAGCACTTGTGGATTTCATCAATAACTGAACAGAGTTGTGGATGCCACATGAGAAGCTGGATAATACATATTGGACTATTCATTTTGTTGGGTCTAGGCAATTGGAAGGCTCGGGGGCTAGAGTTATTTTGACTTCCCCACGAGGTGATAAGTTTTGTTATGTCTTAAGGTTGATGTTACCTTGTACTAACAATGCAGCCGAGTATGAAGCCTTGCTCCATGGTCTTTGGATGGCTAAAGATTTGAATCTAAACCGGCTGAGGTGCTTTGGCGACTCAAATTTGGTGGCTCATCAGGTTTCAGAAACTTGGGATTCCAAGGATACAAATCATGGCGGCTTATCGCCGCGAGGTCGATGCTATTGCTGGTCATTTCAAAGGCTATCAAGTGGAACATGTTGATCGCAGGAAAAATGAGGCGGCTGATGCTTTAAGCCGGCTCGGGTCCCAGTGTAAGCCGGTACCACCTAATGTTTTCCTTGATATTTTTGCACAATCCTTCAGTTAAATTGCCTACGGAGCAAGATCTTGTTGTTCCTGACCCGGAGGCACAGTTGGTGGCGGCTCTGCATGCTCTTCCTGATTGGGCAGTTCCATATTTGTCTTATATGACCCGGGGTGAGTTACCTGAAGATGAAACTTTGACCAGGCAGATAACCCGACGGTCTAAGTCAATGACTATTGTCAATGGAGAGTTGCACCGATGTAGTGTCACAGGGGCGTTTCAACGTTGTGTTTCTCCTAAGGAGGGCCATGAGATTCTACGTGAGATTCATGAAGGATATTGTGGCCATCATGTCGGCTCTAAGTCTCTTGTGGCTAAGGCTTTTCGTCATGGGTTCTATTGGCTGATGGCTCATGCAGATGCAGAGGACTTGGTCAGCAAATGTGATGGTTGTCAGAAATTTCCAAGATGAGCTCATGTGCTGGCTCAATAATTGAGGATGATTCCAATTACCTGGTCGTTTGCAATATGGAGGTTGGATATGGTTGGACCTATGAAAATGTCCAAGGAAAAAAAGACTCACCTCTTGGTGGCGGTTGACAAGTCTACAAAGTGGGTTGAGGTAGAGCCGGTCAGCAAGTGTGACGCGGCAACGGCAGTTCAATTCATCAAAAAGGTGATTTTCCATTTTGGTTACCCTCACAGCATCATCACTGATAATAGCACTAATATGTCTAAAGGTGCTATGGAAGAATTTTGTCAACGTGAACATATTCATCTTGATGTTTCATTTGTGACCCACCCCCAGTCCAATGATCAAGCTGAAAGAGCCAATCAAGAAATTTTGAGAGGCATAAAACCCTGGCTTATGGTCCCTTTGCAGAGGATGCCAGGTTGTTGGGTGGAGGAGTTGCCCTCAGTGCTATGGAGTATCAATACGACCCCCAACAGGTCTACGGGTTACACACCTTTCTTCATGGTTTACGGAGCAGAGGCGGTTCTCCCTAGTGACATCTGTCACGACTCGCCCCGTGTGGCGGCTTATGTTGAAGCTGATAATGAAAAAGCACGTCGAGATGCTCTTGACCTTCTGGATGAGGAGCGTGACCTTGCGGCAGCTTGCTCGGTGATTTACCAGCAAGATTTGCGAAATTATCATAGCCGCCAGGTTAAAACCCGAACCTTTCAAGAACGTGATCTGGTGCTCCGGCTCATCCAGGATCAAACAGACATACACAAGTCATCCCCGCCTTGGGAAGGGCCCTTGGTGGTCAGCAAAAATCTGAACAACGGGTCATACTACCTTATCGATATTCAAGACCACAAGCACTCACGCACATCGGAGGAGGAGACCCGCCGTGCGTGGAATATTGCTCATCTTTGGCCTTATTACACCTGAGCCACCGGCTCTTGTGATGTACATACTTTTACCAATGTATATATTATGATTAGTATAATAAAGCCGACATCCTTGATAATTCAGGGCCTCTGTGGTTTCATTTCTGAGAATCTGAGTCTTTATTGTCAATTTCATAAGATCACTTGGGGGCTTCCTGCTAACTGAGCATAGCTATGACTACCCTCTTGATCCGGCTTGCATGCCTTGTTACAAATAACATGGGGGCTTCCTTCTCACTGAGCATAGCTATGACTCCCCTTTGATCCGACTTATACGCCTTGATTGAAAAATTATTTTGGGTCTTCCTGTTTAAGGAACAGAGCTTTCTTCACCCTTTTAATTGGCTTGGATGCCAGGTGTATTAACCAAAAATCTGGCTTATCCTGCCTTTATATGCCTGCCACTCCGACAAGGTAATCTTGGAATGACTCACCATAATCTTGACAGTCAATCTTACAAAGACCCTGAACTTGTCAAAGTTAAAACGGTGATTGGTCATGTGAGGCGTGGCTTACAAGTTTGAATTAAGGATTAACTCAGTGGTTGTGCGGCCCTTGAATAGCACTTGATATTGAGGCTTGGCAGCCTATGAAGGCCTTGTTTTCCTAATATGTATTTGCTTTCAACATTTTTTGGGTTCATCTTTTGTACCGTATTGATATGGTTTGAAATTGATTCGGGCCATGTCGCCTTGATCCTTATGATTAATATTTGAATCTCTCCGGAGTTTTTATAACCCGGCCTGGCTTTGGACGATAAGTCGCTACTGTGCTTTGATTATGTGCTAGGAGTTCTGCGCTCTAAGTCTTTGGGATGTTACCCTTGCTGCATATGGCGTTGTAAGCCGGCAGTATGAATAAATTGTTGGGGAACGTTGCAGAAAACAAAAATTTTCCTACAGTTTCACCAAGATCAATCTATGAGTTCATCTAGCAACGAGTGATCGGATGCATCTACATACCTTTGTAGATCGCGGGCGGAAGCGTTCACTAGAACGTGGATGATGGAGTCGTACTCGCCATGATCCAAATCACCGATGACCAAGGGCCGAACGGACGGCACCTCCGCGTTCAACACACGTACGGAGCGGATGATGTCTCCTCCTTATTGAACCAGCAAGGGGGAAGGAGAGGTTGATGGAGATCCAGCAGCACAACGGCGTGGTGGTGGATGCAGTTGTCACCTGCAACAGGGCTTCGCCGAGCGTCTGCGCGAGAGGGAGATGTGTGACAGGGGAGAGGGAGGCGCCAGGGGTCAAGGGTGCGGCTGCCCCTCCCTTCCCCCCTTTATATAGGCCCCCTGGGGGGCGCCATCCCTGCAGATCCAATCTCCCAGGGGGCGGCGGCCAGGGGGGGTGGAGTACCCCCAAAGGCAAGTGGGGCGCCCCCCCACCCTAGGGTTCCAACCCTAGGCGCAGGGGGTGGGCCTAGGGGGGCGCACCAGCCTACTAAGGGCTGGTTCCCCCTCCCACTTTAGCCCATGGGGCCCTCTGGGATGGGTGGACCCACCCGGTGGACCCCTGGGACCCATCCGGTGGTCCCGGTACAATACCGGTGACCCCCGAATCACTCCCGATGGCCGAAACTGCACTTCCTATATATAATTCTTCACCTCCAGACCATTCCGGAACTCCTTGTGACGTCTGGGATCTCATCCGGGACTCCGAACAACTTTCGGATTACTGCATACTCATATCTCTACAACCCTAGCGTCACCGAACCTTAAGTGTGTAGACCCTACGGGTTCGGGAGACATGCAGACATGACCGAGACACCTCTCTGGCCAATAACCAACAGCGGGATCTGGATACCCATGTTGGCTCCCACATACTCCTCGATGATCTCATCGGATGAACAACGATGTCGAGGATTCAATCAATCCCGTATGCAATTCCCTTTGTCACACGGAGTGACAAATCCCAGTCTCGATCTGTGTCAACCCAACAGATACTTTCGGAGATACCCGTAGTATACCTTTATAGTCACCCAGTTACGTTGTGACGTTTGGCACACCCAAAGCACTCCTACGGTATCCGGGGGTTACACGATCTCATGGTCTAAGGAAAAGATACTTGACATTGGAAAAGCTCTAGCAAACGAATTATACGATCTTGTGCTTATGCTTAGGATTGGGTCTTGTCCATCACATCATTCTCCTAATGATGTGATCTCGTTATCAATGACATCCAATGTCCATAGTTAGGAAACCATGACTATCAGTTGATCAACGAGCTAGTCAACTAGAGGCTTACTAGGGACATATTGGTGTCTCTGTATTCACACATGTATTACGATTTCCGGATAACACAATTATAGCATGAATAAAAGACAATTATCATGAACAAGGAAATATAATAATAATGCTTTTATTATTGCCTCTAGGGCATATTTCCAATAGTCTCCCACTTGCACTAGAGTCAATAATCTAGTTACATTGTGATGAATCGAAGACCCATAGAGTTCTGGTGTTGATCATGTTTTGCTCTAGGGAGAGGTTTAGTCAATGGATCTGCGACATTCAGATCCGTATGCACTTTACAAATTTCTATGTCTCCATCTTGAACATTTTCACGAATGGAGTTGAAGCGACGCTTGATGTGCCTGGTCTTCTTGTGAAACCTGGGCTCCTTGGCAAGTGCAATAGCTCCAGTGTTGTCACAGAAGAGTTTGATCGGCCCCGACGCATTGGGTATGACTCCTAGGTCGGTGATGAACTCCTTCACCCAAATTGCATCATGCGCTGCCTCCGAGGCTGCCATGTACTCCGCTTCACATGTAGATCCCGCCACGACGCTCTGCTTGCAGCTGCACCAGCTTACTGCTCCACCATTCAACATATACACGTATCCGGTTTGTGACTTAGAGTCATCCAGATCTGTGTCGAAGCTAGCGTCGACGTAACCCTTTACGACGAGCTCTTCGTCACCTCCATAAACGAGAAACATGTCCTTAGTCCTTTTCAGGTACTTTAGGATATTCTTCACCGCTGTCCAGTGTTCCTTGTCGGGATTACTTTGGTACCTACCTACCAAACTTACGGCAAGGTTTACATCAGGTCTGGTACACAGCATGGCATACATAATAGACCCTATGGACGAGGCATAGGGGATGACACTCATCTCTTCTATATCTTCTGCCGTGGTCGTGCATTGAGCTGAGCTCAATTTCACACCTTGCAACACAGGCAAGAACCCCTTCTTGGACTGATCCATATTGAACTTCTTCAATATCTTTTCAAGGTATGTGCTTTGTGAAAGACCTATGAGGCGTCTTGATCTATCTCTATAGATCTTGATGCCTAATATATAAGCAGCTTCTCCAAGGTCCTTCATTGAAAAACTCTTTTTCAAGTAGGCCTTAATGCTGTCCAAAAGTTCTATATCATTTCCCATCAAAAGTATGTCATCTACATATAATATGAGAAATGCTACAGAGCTCCCACTCACTTTCTTGTAAACGCAGGCTTCTCCATAAGTCTGCATAAACCCAAATGCTTTGATCATCTCATCAAAGCGAATGTTCCAACTCCGAGATGCTTGCACCAGCCCATAAATGGATTGCTGGGGCTTGCATACCTTGTCAGCATTCTTAGGGTCGACAAAACTTTCCGGCTGCATCATATACAGTTCTTCCTTAAGATAACCGTTAAGGAATGCCGTTTTGACGTCCATTTGCCATATCTCGTAATCATAGTATGCGGCAATTGCCAACATGATTCGGACGGACTTCAGCTTCGCTATGGGAGAGAAAGTCTCATCGTAGTCAACCCCTTGAACTTGCCGATAACCCTTAGCGACAAGTCGAGCTTTATAGATGGTAACATTACCATCCGCGTCCGTCTTCTTCTTAAAGATCCATTTGTTTTCTATCGCTCGCCTATCATCGGGCAAGTCTGTCAAAGTCCATACTTTGTTTTCATACATGGATCCTATCTCGGATTGCATGGCCTCTAGCCATTTGTTGGAATCTGGGCCCGCCATCGCTTCTTCATAGTTCTAAGGTTCACCGTTGTCTAACAACATGATTTCCAGGACAGGGTTGCCGTACCACTCTGGTGCGGAACGTGTCCTTGTGGACCTACGAAGTTCAGTAGTAACTTGATCCGTAGTTTCATGATCGTCATCATTAACCTCCTCTCTAACCGGTGGAGGCACCACAGAAACATTTTCTTGATCTGTGCTACTTTCCAGTTCAAGAGGTAATACTTCATCAAGTTCCACTTTCCTCCCACTTACTTCTTTCGAGAGAAACTCTTTCTCCAGAAAGGATCTGTTCTTGGCAACAAAGATCTTGCCTTAGGATCTTAGGTAGAAGGTATACCCAATGGTTTCCTTAGGGTATCCTATGAAGACGCATTTTTCCGACTTGGGTTCGAGCTTTTCAGGTTGAAGTTTCTTGACATAAGCATCGCATCCCCAAACTTTTAGAAACGACAGCTTAGGTTTCTTCCCAAACCATAATTCATACGGTGTCGTCTCAACGGATTTAGACGGTGCCCTATTTAAAGTGAATGTAGCTGTCTCTAGAGCGTATCCCCAAATTGATAGTGGTAAATCAGTAAGAGACATCATAGATCGCACCATATCCAATAGAGTGCGATTACGACGTTCGGACACACCGTTACGTTGAGGTGTTCCAGGCGGCGTGAGTTGTGAAACGATTCCACATTTCCTTAAGTGTGTGCCAAATTCATGACTTAAATATTCTCCTCCACGATCTGATCGTAAGAACTTTATTTTTCGGTCACGTTGATTCTCTACCTCATTCTGAAATTCCTTGAACTTTTCAAAGGTTTCAGACTTGTGTTTCATTAAGTAGACATACCCATATCTACTCAAGTCATCCGTGAGAGTGAGAACATAACGATATCCTCCGCGAGCCTCAACACTCAATGGACCGCACACATCAGTATGTATGAATTCCAATAAGTTGGTTGCTCGCTCCATTGTTCCAGAGAACGGAGTCTTGGTCATTTTGCCCATGAGGCATGGTTCGCATGTGTCAAACGATTCATAATCCAGAGACTCTAAAAGTCCATCAGCATGGAGCTTCTTCATGCGTTTGACACCAATGTGACCAAGGCGGCAGTGCCACAAGTATGTGGGACTATCGTTATCAACTTTACACCTTTTGGTATTGACACTCTGAATATGTGTATTATCACGCACGAGATTCATTAAGAATAAACCATTGACCATCGGAGCATGACCATAAAACATATCACTCATATAAATAGAACAACCATTATTCTCGGATTTAAATGAGTAGCCATCTCGCATTAAACGAGATCCAGATACAATGTTCATGCTCAAACTTGGCACTAAATAACAATTATTGAGGTTTAAAACTAATCCCGTAGGTAAATGTAGAGGTAGCGTGCCGACGGCGATCACATCGACCTTGGAACCATTCCCGACGCGCATCGTCACCTCGTCCTTCGCCAGTCTCCGCTTATTCCGCAGCTCCTACTTTGAGTTACAAATATGAGCAACGGCATCGGTATCAAATACCCAGGAGCTACTACGAGCACTGGTAAGGTACACATCAATTATATGTATATCACATATACCTTTAGTGTTGCCGGCCTTCTTGTCCGCTAAGTATTTGGGGCAGTTCCGCTTCCTGTGACCCTTCCCTTTGCAATAAAAGCACTCAGTCTCAGGTTTGGGTCCATGCTTTGACTTCTTCCCGGCAACTGGCTTACCGGGCGCGGCAACATCCTTGCCGTCCTTCTTGAAGTTCTTCTTACCCTTGCCTTTCCTGAACTTAGTGGTTTTATTGACCATCAACACTTGATGTTCCTTTTTGATTTCAACCTCTGCTGATTTTAGCATAGCAAATACCTCAGGAATGGTCTTTACCATCCCCTGCATATTGTAGTTCATCACAAAGCTCTTGTAGCTAGGTGGGAGCGACTGAAGGATTCTGTCAATGACCGCATCGTCTGGGAGGTTAATCTCCAGCTGAGTCAAGCGGTTGTGCAACCCAGACATCTTGAGTATGTGTTCACTGACAAAACTATTTTCCTCCATCTTACAACTGTAGAACTTGTCGGAGACTTCATATCTCTCGACCCGGGCATGACTTTGGAAAACTAGTTTCAGCTCCTCGATCATCTCATATGCTCCGTGATGCTCAAAACGCTTTTGGATCCCCGGTTCTAAGCTGTAAAGCATGCCGCACTGAACGAGGGAGTAATCATCAGCACGAGACTGCCAAGCATTCATAATGTCTTGGTTCTCTGGGATGGGTGCTTCACCTATCGGTGCTTCTAGGACATATTGTTTCCTGGCAGCTATGAGGATGATCCTCAGGTTCCGGACCCAGTCCGTATAGTTGCTGCCATCATCTTTCAGCTTGGTTTTCTCTAGGAACGCGTTGAAGTTCATGTTGACATTAGCTTGGGCCATTTGATGTACAAGACATATTGCAAAGTTTATTTAGACTAAGTTCATGATAATTAAGTTCATCTAATCAAATTATTTAATGAACTCCCACTTAGATTAGACATCCCTCTAGTCATCTAAGTGAATACATGATCCGACTCGACTAGGCCGTGTCCGATCATCACGTGAGACGGACTAGTCATCATCAGTGAACATCTCCATGTTGATCGTATCTTCTATACGACTCATGCTCGACCTTTCGGTCCTCTGAGTTCCGAGGCCATGTCTGTACATGCTAGGCTCGTCAAGACAACCTAAGTGTTTGCATGTGTAAATCTGTCTTACACCCGTTGTATGTGAACGTTGGAATCTATCACACCCGATCATCACGTGGTGCTTCGAAACAACGAACTGTCGCAACGGTGCACAGTTAGGGGGAACACTTTCTTGAAATTTATTATGAGGGATCATCTTATTTACTACCGTCGTTCTAAGTAAACAATCTGCAAACATGATAAACATCACATGCAATCAAATAATAATAGTGACATGATATGGCCAATATCATATAGCTCCTTTGATCTCCATCTTGGGGCTCCATGATCATCTTGTCACCGGCACGACACCATGATCTCCATCATCATGATCTCCATCATCGTGTCTCCATGAAGTTGCTCGCCAACTATTACTTCTACTACTAAGGCTAACACGTTTAGCAATAAAGTAAAGTAATTTACATGGCGTTTCCATTGACACGCAGGTCATAAAAAATAATGACAACTCCTATGGCTCCTGCCGGTTGTCATACTCATCGACATGCAAGTCGTGATTCCTATTACATGAACATGATCTCATACATCACATATATATCATTCATCATTCATCACAACTTTGGCCATATCATATCACAAAGCACTTGCTGCAAAAACAAGTTAGACGTCCTCTAATTGTTGTTGCAAGTTTTACGTGGCTGCATTAGGGTTCTAGCAAGAACGTTTTCTTACCTACGTAAAAGCCACAACGTGATTTGTCAACTTCTATTTACCCTTCATAAGGACCCTTTTCGTCGAATCCGCTCCAACTAAAGTGGGAGAGACAGACACCCGCCAGCCACCTTATGCAACTAGTGCATGTTAGTCGGTGGAACCGGTCTCACGTAAGCGTACGTGTAAGGTTGGTCCGGGCCGCTTCATCCCACAATACCGCTGAAGCAAGATAAGACTAGTAGCGGCAAGAAAGTTGACAACATCTACGCCCACAACAATTGTGTTCTACTCGTGCAAAAGAACTACGTATAGACCTAGCTCTAATACCACTGTTGGGGAACGTTGCAGAAAACAAAAAAATTCCTACGGTTTCACCAAGATCAATATATGAGTTAATCAAGCAACGAGTAATCGGATGCATCTACATACCTTTGTAGATCACGAGCGGAAGCGTTCACTAGAACGTGGATGATGGAGTTGTACTAGCCGTGATCCAAATCACCGATGACCAAGCGCCGAACGGACGGCACCTCCGCGTTCAACACACGTACGGAGCGGATGACGTCTCCTCCTTCTTGATCCAGCAAGGGGGAAGGAGAGGTTGATGGAGATCCAGCAGCACGACGGCGTGGTGGTGAATGCAGTTGTCACCTGCAATAGGGCTTCGCCGAGCGTCTGCGCGAGAGGGAGATGTGTGACAGGGGAGAGGGAGGCGCCAGGGGTCAAGGCTGCGGCTGCCCCTCCCTCCCCCCTTTATATAGGCCCCCTGGGGGGCGCCGGCCCTGGAGATCCAATCTCCCAGGGGGCGGCGGCCAGGAGGGGTGGAGTACCCCCCAAGGCAAGTGGGGCGCCCCCCCACCCTAGGGTTCCAACCCTAGGCGCAGGGGGTGGGCCTAGGGGGGTGCACCAGCCCACTAAGGGCTGGTTCCCCCTCCCACTTCAGCCCATGGGGCCCTCCGGGATGGGTGGCCCCACCCGGTGGACCCCTGGGACCCATCCGGTGGTCCCGATACAATACCGGTGACCCCCGAATCACTCCCGATGGCCGAAACTGCACTTCCTATATATAATTCTTCACCTCCGGACCATTCCGGAACTCCTCGTGACGTCTGGGATCTCATCCGGGACTCCGAACAACTTTCGGATTACTGCATACTCATATCTCTACAACCCTAGCGTCACCGAACCTTAAGTGTGTAGACCCTACGGGTTCGGGAGACATGCAGACATGACCGAGACACCTCTCTGGCCAATAACCAACAGCGGGATCTGGATACCCATGTTCGCTCCCACATACTCCTCGATGATCTCATCGGATGAACAACGATGTCGAGGATTCAATCAATCCCGTATGCAATTCCCTTTGTCAATCGGTATTTTACTTGCCCGAGATTCGATCGTCGGTATCCCAATACCTCGTTCAATCTCGTTACCGGAAGTCACTTTACTCGTACCGTAA
This sequence comes from Aegilops umbellulata, assembly GCA_032464435.1. Lineage (NCBI taxonomy): Eukaryota > Viridiplantae > Streptophyta > Magnoliopsida > Poales > Poaceae > Aegilops > Aegilops umbellulata. The sequence goes on from CP136060.1 coordinate 371,791,616, forward strand.
TACATGATCCCGTGATACCTCTCCGTCATACGGAGTGACAAATCCCAGTCTCGATCCGTGTCAACCCAACAGACACTTTCGGAGATACACGTAGTATACCTTTATAGTCACCCAGTTACGTTGTGATGTTTGGCACACCCAAAGCACTCCTACGGTATCCGAGAGTTACACGATCTCATGGTCTAAGGAAAAGATTCTTGACATTGGAAAAGCTCTAGCAAACGAATTATACGATCTTGTGCTTATGCTTAGGATTGGGTCTTGTCCATCACATCATTCTCCTAATGATGTGATCTCGTTATCAATGACATCCAATGTCCATAGTCAGGAAATCATGACTATCAGTTGATCAACAAGCTAGTCAACTAGAGGCTTACAAGGGACATATTGGTGTCTCTGTATTCACACATGTATTACGATTTCCGGATAACACAATTATAGCATGAATAAAAGACAATTATCATGAACAAGGAAATATAATAATAATGCTTTTATTATTGCCTCTAGGGCATATTTCCAAAATAAATTGCACATGGCGCTGCGCTCTAAATCTTTGGGCTGTTACCCTTACTGCATATTGCATGGTAAGCCAGCGGTATGATATCTATTTGTTATGAATATACGAGGTTTTGATAAAAAAACGCCCTGGTTATGGACTATACAGTCACCAGTGGATTTTATATGGGGTATTATGACCCGCCCTGGGGTAAACCGCTAGGGCACATGTTATTTGCTTGTGTGCAGGGAATATGATAAACATGGTCTGCATGATTGATGACATTATAAGCATAAGTAGCAGATCTTCAACATTAGATCGGCGGTTCAAAAGTGTTATGCAAATAAACATGCACGATGGCATGGCAGATCATTGTTTTCAATCTAGCCTATTACAAGGCATCGAGCGGCCCACTAGAATAAGTGTTTTTATGCACATAGCATCCAAGGTTGTGGATGACAGACCGGCCCTTGGATCAGTTGTCTTGGCCTTCATGCGTTGACGCTTCCAGGTCATCTTGTGTCGGTGTCAAAACCGGCGGATCTCGGGTAGGGGGTCCCAAACTGTGCGTCAAGGTCGGATGGTAACAGGAGACAAGGGACACTTTATTTTACCCAGGTTCGGGCCCTCTCGATGGAGGTAAAACCCTACTCCTGCTAGATTAATATTGATGATATGGGTAGTACAAGAGTAGATCTACCACGAGATCAAGGAGGCTAAACCCTAGAAGCTAGCCTATGGGTATGATGATGGTTATGATGTGTTCGTCCTACGGACTACAACCCTCCGGTTAATATAGGCACCGGATAGGGTTAGGGTTACACAGAGGCGGTTACATTGGTAGGAGATCTTGAATATCTGCATGCCTAGCTTGCCTTCCACGCCAAGGAAAGAACCTTCCGGACACGGGACGAAGTCTTCAATCTTGTATCTTCATAGTCCTGGAGTCCGGCTGAAGGTATAGTCCGGCTATCCGAACACCCCCTAATCCATGACTCCCTCAGTATCCCCCGAACCAGGCTTCAATGACGTCGAGTCCAGCGCGCAAATTTGTCTTCAGCATTGCAAGGCGGGTTCCCCCTCCGAAACTTGTGTACCTGTATGAATAATGTCCGTAGCGCTTCTCGGTCTCAGTGCCCAATAATTGCCGTCTTCCACGTGTTGAACGAATGCGAAAAGCCCGGGGGTGTTTTTATATTCACACCCTTGGTCATATAAACGAGCCGCCTATTTAACGGGATGGGGATCTAGATCCAAACCATATCTTCTCCTTCCTGCGAGTTATCATCAGAGCGTCTCCAGCAAAGGTCCATTCCAACATGGCCAGCCGTCGTAGCTCCTCCCCTCGCCCCTCCAGCCCCAAATCCGGAGACTGGGAGAGTTGCACCATCCCACACAGCGAGCTAGTGTCACTGCAGGCCAAGGGACTTCTTCCCCAAGCATATATAGTCCCGGTCCGAGCCGGACTCGCCACCTACAACGGCGGAAAGCAAGCGGAGAGCACCCCCAATCCTTCTAAAGGAGAGCGGGTGTGCCTTGTCCCTTATTTATTAAGGGGACTGGGATTTCCAATTCATCCATTCCTCCGCGGGCTTCTGGAGTTTTACGGCCTCCAGCTGCACAATCTCACGCCCGGCTCCGTACTACATATTGCAGGCTTTGTTGCCCTTTGTGAGCTATTTTTAGGCGTCGAGGCTCATTTTGCGCTGTGGAAGAGGTTGTTCTGCTTGGTGCCCCGTTCTCAGAAGGGGTCTATATACCAAGTGGGCGGAGCCGAAATATGGCGCATCGCCGGGACCGGAAACCTATCCGGAACCCCAAAGAAGGCGTCCGAGGACTGGCCTTCAGAATGGTTCTACATAGACGACGTCTCACTGCCGGACCCTGTCCGGGTCGGCCTCCCTGAGTTCAGCATGGCTCCCTTAAATAAACGCTTAAGTTGGCGTCCGCGGAGCTCTCAGAGGGAAAGCAACAGAGACGTTCGTTACCTGATGGGCCGGATAAGACTGTTGGCTCATTCCGGACTTACCATGATTGGAGTCATGGACGCATGTATTATGCGGGGGGTGCAGCCGCTTCAATATAGGAGCCACCCCATGTGGGATTTCAACGGGGAGGATGACGCCACCCATTACGGCCGCAAGGGGCCAGCCACAGCTGCCGCTCTAGTAAAGATTCTAACATCTTTGTACAAGGGAGAAAAGGAGGACTTCCTCCGTGTTAACCCACGGGCCGGATTCACTATGTATGAACCTCCAAGTTGGGTAAGTGAACAATTGCACTTGCCTGTTTATTTAATGCTCCCATGACTAGATACGTAATCTGATGATTTCAATGCAGGAGCTGCGACAGGAGGTAAAGGATATCAACAGCTGCCCTCCACAGCCTGAGGACCCAAAACGGTCCCTCGATCCGGATTCCGAAGAGGATCCGGACATATCGGTGGAGCTCATCGACGGGGTGTTCCACCAGTTAAGCAAGAATAGTACCTTGGTGGCCATTACGGCTGATTATCCCGGGTTAATCCCGGCCTCCCAGGTGACAGAAACCGGAGTGTTTATTCCCGCAAGAGAGATTCCGTCCTCACATATTCCGGTGTTTCTGACGACAACTGTATTTTACAGGGGAGATTTCCGAGGAGGGAGGCCGAACCTGCGGCGGCTAGCCAACGAGGAGCCGCCGGGCCCCGTGGGGCAAAAAGGGATGAAGTCCGGACGGAGAGTTCGGCACAAAGGTATAACGCGCCCTCTGTCTCCCTGGCGTTATTCTGTCAAGGCATGTTAACATCCGTACTGTTTCCAGGACGAAGAGGCCTCGCCGGACTATATCCGGAAGGGGCGCCAACCGCGCCTCTACCAGCCAGGCTCCAACGTCTGGTCCGGAGGCGGGGACGAACACCAGGCTTGCGCCGGACGCTCCTCCAACAGAGGACGCGGACCGGCTATCTGCCACAAATTCAGAAGTGGAGAGCGCCATGAACCATAGGCGTCGCCGGACAGTCCTACGCGACGCTTGTTTCTCCCGAGAGGCCTTAGACGCCTTCAATTCGGGAAATGCATACCTTCGTGCTGCTCAAGATGGTTTAGCCAGAGCCACGGAGCAGTATGTGAAAGACATACGGGTAAGAAAATTTAAATATATATACCAGTAGCCCCCGAGACTTGAAACAGTTAAACTAACTGATTAAGGATCATATGTAGGTTCTTACCGAGAAGAACACCGTGCTGTCCCAGGAGCTGGAAAAGTGCAAGGCCCAACTAGAGGCCGCACTAGCAGCAATAGGGGAGCCCAAAGGGACCCCCTCAGGTATGATATACTTTGAGAGATTAGTATTGTGCGGCTTGTGCGCAAATCTGACAATTCATGTTGCAGATGGCGCCGGACTTGATCCGAAGAAGCAACAACTCTTACGCCAGTTAAAGGCTGGCGAGAGTATGTTGACAAGGGTGAGGCGAGAGAAGAATGATCTTCAGGATGCCAACACCAAGCTGGATGTTGAACTGAAAGACGTTCGTGGCCAGCTATCTCATTCTACGAAGGAGAATCAGCGTCTTCGTCGCGGCATATTTAGTAAGTGCTTGAGCGAACTCTTGAAAAAGGGGTTCGGCAAGGAAGACGAATAACAGAATTATGTCTGCAGGTATGCTCACAGGTCGTCCTGCGGAGGAGATGCCCGGTTCTACGGGTGACCTTCTCCCCGAACTCTTGCAACTGCACGAACGAATTCGGCAGGCAATGCAAGGGGTTGCCCGAGCCTTATGGCCTGCCCACTCCACGCCCGAGGGCCTTGGAGAGCTTGCGGAGAAGCTGACGGGAGCCCGGCGGCGCATCTGGTTGTGGAAGATATCAGCCTGCCGACAAGGCGCGAGGGAGGCCTGGGCCATGGTGAAGACCCGCTTTACGAAGTCTGGCCCCAATCATATGGCCGAGGTCGGACCAGTGGGGCCTGACGGGAAGGAGGTCCCTGTGAGCTTGGTGTATAGCCAGGTAGAGTTGGCCGCAAAGTATTCCCAGCAGGACTGTAAATTAGACAGCCTGTTAGATGGTATAGAGGAGGAATATGATTAGTCAAGATGACTGTGTAATTTATAGTTGACATGTGTAATGCCTTCTAGCCGGATTGTAGATCGTTTGTCGTTGCCGACCTTTTCGCTTCGACCTCGGGACCTGACGGTCCGGAGTGTGTCCGAATACCATAACGGCTATATAAAAGCCGGGGTATGCATGGAGACCAGGCGTAGGGGTCATTAGTGCTTTATCAGACAAGTGCCCAACTAGTTATGTTATATTACATGGTTAGTAAGAAACATCTTCCAGAGAGAATAGTTCCATTAAGGGTTCCTTTCGCTGGGGTGGCGTGCCCTAAAGTGCACGTCCGGACTGCAAATGCAGGAGATCATCTGGGGGCATGTATAAAATAAAAAGGTTCATCTTTAGTTCATCGACCGAATATTCCCTTAAGAACGCTAGCTTTCGGCTTCACCCAGTCTGAGGTACACATCCGGCTTATCTGGCAATAACAATCGCAGAGGTGCTCCCTTTACCGCCTAGCCGAACAATCGGGAACGTAGGGGTAAGCACAGGAGCCAGGCAACCCAGGTTGGCCAAAACTTAAGTCATATCGATGCATATAATGGCGAAGAAAAGGTGCATGCGGAAGTCTGACGCATGCGTTGGGTGTGAAACCCACATAGGCAAGCTTCTGTTAAAGAAGCCCCCAGGTTTAAGGAGCGCGGATAGCGCGTCACATAATGAGCCTTTTAAGGGCTAGAAAAGAAAAGAGTAGGAGACAAAGTAAAAAAAGGTATAAATGTAAATAATGGATAGAGGAAGGAGACAAACACAGAGTCCGGCGCTAGGCATAGAATCTTCGGAGACGTGTGGCGTTCCATGGGTTCGGCTCGAGTCGGTTGTCCGACGCATCTCGCAGGCGGTACGCTCCACCAGTTAGGACTTGGTCGATTATGAATGGACCTTCCCATTTAGGCTTGAGTTTGTTCTTTTGCTTATCCGGCAGGCGCAGAACTAGTTCACCAACGTTGTAATTTTTGGCCCGTACTTCTCTGCTTTGATATCTTCGAGCTTGCTGTTGATAGAATGTGGAACGGGCCTTAGCCACGTCACGCTCTTCCTCTAAGGCGTCCAGGTTGTCCTGCCGATCAAGCTCGGCTTCTCTTTCTTCGTACATGCGCACTCGAGGTGAGTCATGAAATATGTCGCAGGGCAGAACCGCCTCAGCGCCGTACACCATAAAGAATGGCGTGAATCCGGTGGTACGATTTGGCGTGGTTCGCAGCCCCCAGAGTACGGAGTCGAGCTCCTCTACCCAGTGCATATCAGATTCCTTGAGGGACCGCACTAGTCTGGGTTTGATGCCGCTCATAATGAGACCATTTGCACGTTCGACCTGACCGTTAGTTTGTGGGTGATAGACAGAAGCATAGTCGAGCTTAATGCCCATGTTTTTGCACCACAGCTTTACTTCATCAGAGGTGAAGTTTGTGCCATTATCGGTGATAATGCTATGGGGGACACCATAACGGTGTACGACCCCGGATACGAAGTCTATCACAGGTCCGAATTCGGCCGTCTTGACAGGCTTGGCTTCTATCCATTTGGTGAATTTATCTACCATGACCAATAAGTATTTTTTCTTGTGGGTTCCGCCTTTAAGGGGTCCCACCATATCAAGCCCCGAGACCGTGAAAGGCCAAGTGATGGGGATAGTTCGGAGGGCGTTGGGTGGCATATGGCTTTGGTTGGCAAAGAGCTGGCCACCGACGCACCGTTTGACTAGGTCCTGAGCGTCTGCTCGAGCCGTCGGCCAATAGAAGCCCGTACGGAAAGCCTTGCTTACAAGGGACCGAGCCGCGGCGTGATGGCCACCGAGTCCGGCATGAATTTCAGCCAACAAACTCCGCCCTTCCTCTTCGGAGATACACCTTTGAAGGACTCCTGTAGTGCTTTTCTTATATAGCTCTCCCTCGTGGACTTTATAGGCTTTAGATCGCCGCACTATGCAGCGTGCCTCGTTTTGGTCCTTGGGGAGTTCCTGCCTAGTAAGGTAGGCTAGGAATGGTTCCGTCCATGGGCCGATGACCGCCATTATTGCGTGGGCTGAGGGTGTAATTTCGGTGGTGGGGCCGCCGATTATGTCTGATTGTTCGGCATTGGGTTGTGCGGTTATGCCCGGGCTATTATCCGAGGGTTCCCCCTCCCATGTTACGGATGGTTTGAATAATCTTTCTAAGAAGATGTTTGGGGGGACTGCATCTCGTTTTGCTCCGATGCGTGCCAGGACGTCCGCTGCCTGATTATTTTCTCGGGCTATGTGGTGGAACTCCAGTCCCTCGAACCGAGCTGACATTTTTAGTACGGCATTGCGATAAGCTGCCATTTTTGGGTCTTTGGCGTCGAAGTCGCCATTTATTTGGGATATCGCGAGGTTTGAATCCCCGCGTACTTCCAGGCGTTGAATGCCCATGGATACTGCCATCCGGAGACCATGTAGGAGGGCCTCGTATTCGGTTGCATTGTTGGAGTCCGTGTACATGATTTGGAGTACATATTGGACTGTATCTCCTGTAGGGGACGTCAGAACAACGCCAGCCCCCAGTCCGGCCAACATTTTGGAGCCGTAGAAATGCATGACCCAGTTTGAGTATGTGCCGTACTCTTTAGGGAGTTCGGCCTCTGTCCATTCGGCGACAAAGTCGGCTAGGACTTGTGATTTAATGGCTCGCCGTGGTTTGTAGGTTATATCGGATGGGAGGAGCTCTATGGCACATTTTGCTATCCGGCCCGTTGCATCGCGGTTGTTGATAATGTCATTGAGTGGTACTTCCGAGGCTACTGTTATAGAACACTCTTGAAAGTAGTGTCGTAGCTTCCGGGATGCCATAAACACCGCGTATGCAATCTTTTGGTAATGCGGGTACCGTGATTTGCATGGTGTGAGGACAGTGGACACGTAGTAAACCGGCCTTTGAAGGGGTAGTTTGTATCCGTCCGATACCCGTTCGACGACGAGTACGACGCTTACAACTTGATGAGTTGCGGCAATGTATAACAGCATTGGTTCGCCAGTATTCGGCGCGGCCAGGACGGGGTTTGTTGCCAAGATGGCCTTTATTTCCTCGAGTCCGGCCGTGGCTGCGTTCGTCCACTCGGAGTGTTCTGTGCGCCTTAGGAGGCGGTAAAGGGGTAGTGCCTTTTCTCCCAACCGGGAGATGAAGCGGCTTAAAGCTGCCACGCATCCGGTGAGTTTCTGAATTTGCTTGAGATCTTTTGGGACATCCAATTGTGACAAAGCTCGGATTTTAGCTGGATTTGCTACGATTCCTCTGCTGGATACAATGAAGCCCAGGAGCTTTCCGGCTGGGACGCCGAAAACACATTTTTCCGGATTGAGCTTGATGTCGTATTTTCGCAGGTTGTCGAATGTAAGTCTCAAGTCGTCTACTAGAGATTCGACGTGTCTTGATTTAACGACCACATCATCTACGTACGCCTCCACTGTTTTGCCGATCTGGTTTGCCAGACATGTTTGAATCATGCGCTGATATGTCGCGCCGGCGTTTTTGAGCCCAAAGGGCATTGTGTTGAAGCAGAATGGGCCGTATGGCGTGATGAATGCTGTTGCAGCTTGGTCGGATTCTGCCATCTTTATTTGATGGTAACTGGATTATGCGTCGAGGAAACACAGGGAATCGTGTCCTCCAGTGGCATCGATGATTTGATCAATTCGAAGGAGGGGAAAGGGATCCTTTGGGCAGGCCTTATTAAGGTCTTTGAAGTCGACACACAGGCGCCAGGATTTGTCCTTCTTTGGTACCATTACCAGGTTTGCTAGCCAATCCGGGTGTTTTATATCTCTGATGAATCCGGCTTCCAATAGTTTGGCTAGCTCCTCTCCCATACCCTGTCTCTTTGGCTCGGAGAAACGTTGAAGGGCTTGTTTGACAGGTTTGAATCCTTTCTGGATATTTAAGCTGTGCTCGGCCAGCCTGCGTGGGATTCCTGGCATATCTGAAGGGTGCCAGGCGAAAATGTCCCAGTTCTCTCGTAGGAACTCGCGTAGTGCGGCGTCTACATCAGGGTTCAGTTGTGCTCTGATGGAGGCTGTTTTAGTGGGGTCCGTTGGGTGGACCTGGAATTCTCGGGCTGGTTTCCTTCGACCTCTGGATTTAGGAGGTCCTCGCCAATTTTGGCCACCTGTCGGAGTATCCAACATGCCCTGAGGCTGTGAGTTGGGGTGGCATCCTCTGCACTATGAATCTTGCAGGGTCCATCGAGCCACCTTTCTAGCACGGTTCCGTGCCCCCTAGAGGGTTTTGATTTTTTATTTAATCCGGGCGCTTTGCAGTAGTGCGCCCTTTTGATTCGGACGGGATTGCTATTCAAGGCCGGATTATCCCAAAATTTAATTTTGGTTTTCCGAGCACTTTCCATCGCACAGTATTTTTGTACTATGGACGCCAAGTCAGCAAAGCGCGTAATATTACGACGACTTATGGCGTTGAGTATCCCCTTGTCCGTGCAGTTACTGTAGAAGATTGAAATCGCGTCTCCCTCGTGGCAGTCCTTTATCCTGTTCATAAGCAGGAGGAATCTGGCCCAGTAATGATGTACTGTTTCTTCGGGCATCTGCTTGATTTGAGAGAGATCGCTTGAGATTGGGTGGGCGGAATTCATTAAATCTGATACTTCACCCGGTTTGCTGTTCGGAAGCCGAACAACCTCCGGATTCTGAGATCCGGAGTCTTGTATGTTATCCGGTTCGCCTGGTTCCAAGCCCAGGTCTTGGATTGTATCCTCCCCTCCGTGGATATCCGGCATGGAGGGTTCCGGAATTCGGACGTAGCTGGTCCTCAAGATCGATGAAGGGTCGTCGCATTGTGTTTCCACCACAGCAACACGATGGGTGGCTTGGGGGGAGTTGATTTCCCTTAGGTCGGGATTAGGCCCAACCTGGTCGTAGTTTGTAGCGACCCCCAAGGCGGCGATGCGATCCAGGAGCTCGTTTATGGAGGAGAGCTCCACCGGATCTAGCTGCTCGGCCAATTCCGAGCTGACGTGGAGATTGCTTTCGATGACCCGAGAGGTCACCGTCGGCGTAATGGCCGAACGGGCGGTCATGAGAAAACCACCCAGTCGGAGGGTTTGGCCGATAGCCAAGGCTCCCTCAGTGACGGCGCCGTCTTTAAAGACGGGAAAAGGCATCCTTCCTGATCGCGACGGCACAGAGGAACTCCCAATGAAAGCACCAATGTCGGTGTCAAAACCGGCGGATCTCGGGTAGGGGGTCCCGAACTGTGCGTCAAGGTCGGATGGTAACAGGAGACAAGGGACACTTTATTTTGCCCAGGTTTGGGCCCTCTCGATGGAGGTAAAACCCTACTCCTGCTAGATTAATATTGATGATATGGGTAGTACAAGAGTAGATCTACCACGAGATCAAGGAGGCTAAACCCTAGAAGCTAGCCTATGGGTATGATGATGGTTATGATGTGTTCGTCCTACGGACTACAACCCTCCGGTTTATATAGGCACCGGATAGGGTTAGGGTTACACAGAGCCGGTTACATTGGTAGGAGATCTTGAATATCCGCACACCTAGCTTGCCTTCCACGCCAAGGAAAGAACCTTCCGGACACGGGACGAAGTCTTCAATCTTGTATCTTCATAGTGCTGGAGTCCGGCTGAAGGTATAGTCCAGCTATCCGAACACCCCCTAATCTAGGACTCCCTCATCTTGCAACGGCTCTTCTTCTTGTTGATCACCCATTGGCTGGAAGTCAGGTATGGCCTAGTCGATACCGGTTAAAGATCTAAACACAGCTTCGTCGTCCATAAGACTTGATGGATCAATGTCAGGAGTGAAGGTGTGCTTACGTGTGGGCGGGTGTCGGCGTCCTAGGAACGGGGGTACCCAGACATGCTTGCCTGCGGCCCACGGCGTGGCTCCAGCAACGGCCTGGTACGGCCCATCTTCAGCAGCAACCACTCAAGACCCTAGCGAGGGGCCAAGCGTCGCGAGGCAGACGACACCAAGATCTCCTCGAGGGCGGCCTCGCTAGGCTAGCTCCCGAGGAACGGAGATATCTATGCAAGGGGCACCTTGCGAGGTTCGCATGACGTGAGCCATGACGACCAATGCCAGGCGGGCGCCAGTGGGCGCAGAGTACTAGTTTCCTCTTTGGTGTTAAAGAGGCAGGCGCAGGCAAGGAGTCATGAGGCATCAGGCAAAGGTTTCCATATCGGTGCAGCGAGACCAAGACCAGCAGGACGACAGGATGGAGGTCACCAAGGAGCCCATAGCTGCATCACCACCAGAGCCTTTGGCAGGTGAAGACCACCTTTTGTCAGGATAACTTGTACTAGTTATCTCCCTTCAAAATTGGCCATTGTGGGATCCCTTCCCGCCTAACATTTGGGAAGAGGACCAGGGCCTCTATAAATAGGACTGGCCACCACCATAGGAGAGAACGGATCTTGGATTGGATCCATTCCACCAAGGCCATCTCACCAGCTCACCGAGCTCAAGAACACCTCTCTTCAGGAGGCTGTTCATCCCGTGTACTTGTTCATCCTCCGCCTACAAGGAAATCCACCACACCACACTGGAGTAGGGTATTACACCACAACGGTGGCCCAAACCAGTATAAACCCTCGTGTCACTTGTTCTTCGGGTTCGACGAGCTAAGCCTTGAGATTGTTGTGCGAGTGAGCTAGGGAGAGAGAGTTCTTTGTGTACAGTCCAGAGTTCAAACCTCAAGGGTTTGCCGGAACCCAAAATCCGACATTTGTCGCGCCAGGTAGGGGTGCGTGAAGCTCTCCCACCGTCGATCCACGCTCCACAGCCCCGCCAGTTCCATGGCTGACGCTCGTCCAGCCCGTGCTGAGCGTCGGGCCGCCCTTGCCGCCCGCGTTGCTTAGACGACGCCCATTGGTGAACCTCCCCCCCCCCCGTTCTCCGTCACCTGTTGCCAACGCCGCCACCGGCCTGGCGGGGAACGAGCAGCAAGCTTCGTTGCTACACCCCTCTCTGTGGCGGGACGGACGCACCGCCACCCCATCGCTGACTTCATCCGGTTCGTCATCCCAAGCTCGCCGCGGGCCCATGGACGCGCAGGCCGCGCTTCTCATGGTGCGCAAACTCATGCGCTACGGCCCAGTCGACGACCTCTCCGAAAACTGGCTGGACCACATCGCTGAGCTCGTCAGCGCCGCTGGGGGCTCTCCTGCACCATCCTTCTTGTTGCCCCATCCACCTCCCGCTGCGGGCGACGTGGCCCATGGAGCACCTCGACCACCTCCACGTCAAGACATCGCCCTCGCACCAAGACACGCAGCCCCACGCCGTGACCCGCCGCGCAGGGTGCTCGTGCATGAAGAAGGAAGCTACCAAGAAGTCCCTCGACCGCAAGAAAACGCTCCTGCACTCCCAGCACCACCGCATCAAGACTGCGTGCTGCCTGCGGCGGCAGCGCGTGGATACCAGGAACAGGCTCTGCCTCTGCGACGGGCCCCGATGACCACAGCAGGCTGCCATGCCTTCACTCCCGAGTTGTGTTGCGTCGTCTGGCCCAGCAAGTTCAAGCCACACTTGCCTCTGCACTATGACGGCACCCCGACCCTGCAGTGTTCTTGCAGCTCTACGAGCTGAGCATCGAGGCAGCCAACGGCGACAAGAAGGTCATGGCGAACTGGTTTACCATGGCCCTCAAGGATGGCGCACGCTCGTGGCTCCTGAACTTGCCCGCGGGATCGATCTCCTCCTAAGGAGAGATGCGTAAGCGTTTCATCGCCAACTTCCAGGGCACTCGTGACCGCCCGCCGGCCGTGGGTGACCTACGGCGCATCAAGCAGCAGCCGGGAGAGACCCTACAGAAGTACATGTAGCGTTTCAACAGTGTCCGCCTCAAGATCCCCAAGGTGACGGACGAGGCCATAATCTCTGCGTTCTCGGATGGCGTCCACGATGTCAAGATGAAGGAGGAGCTCGCCATCCATGAGGAACTGTGCACAGCCCTGGAGATGTTCAACATGGCGACCAGGTGCGCAAGAGCTGGGCAAGGGCGCCTCTCCCTCCTCGAGCTTCTAGCCGCCAACCCAGAAGACAAGAAGGCCAAGGCCAAGGACGTGAAGTGTAAGGGGGCTGCCATGCTCGCGGCTGAGCCAGAGGTGAAGCGCGGCCGTGACCTCCCGGAGTCATCCAATGGCACCCGCCTGTTCTGCGCCTTCCACAACATGCACAGCCACAACACCAGCGACTGTCAGGAGCTCAGGGCCATCCGTGATGGGCGCTTCGGTCGACGCCCCGAGCGCAACAACCGAGGCTACGACCGAGGAGGACGAAGTGGAGGACGCTGGGATGACCGCAACCCCCGCCAAGAGTGGTGCGACCAGCCTCGTGAGGACCGCTGGTAGGAGCAGCCTCGCGAGGGCGCCTGGAGGGACCAGCCTCGTGAGGATCGTCCTCAGGGCAAGGCTGGTCTCCCTCCGCTGCCACCACCACCAAGGAGGAACGACGATCACCATCAAGACGAGGGGGCTGGGGGCTTCCAGGAGCCTCGCGCCATCGCCTGCATCCTGGGTGGCTCTCAGGCCCCAGCCTCCCAGCGCATCTTCAAGCAATTCGCCTGCGAGGTGAACGCGGTTGTCCCCAGGCTCGAGGCCATGCGCCCGCTCAGGTGGTCCAATTGCGCCATTACTTTCAGCTCATCCGACCAGCTCAAGTGCGCGGCAACGGTTGGCACCCTACCGATGCTCTACTCACCCATCATTAGCAACGTCCAAGTCACCAAGACCCTCATCGACGGTGGTGCAGGGCTCAATGTCCTGTCCGTCGAGACGTTCGACCACCTCCAGGTGCCATACGATCAGCTACAAACTACCAAGCCCTTCTCAGGAGTGACCGACGGCTCCACCACCCTGATAGGGCAGGTCCGCCTCCCTGTCACCTTCGGCAAGCGCGATAACTACTGCACTGAGCTCATTGACTTCGACATTGCCCACATCTGCCTGCCGTACAACGCCATCCTCGGGTATCCAGCCCTGGCCAAGTTTATGGCAGTGGCCCATCATGGCTACAACGTCCTCAAGATGCCAGGGACCGGCAGCGTCATCACAGTCGCCTGTGAGGAAAAGGACGCGGTGTGCTCTCTTGAGCGCGCTTAACAAGATGTAGCAGCTGAAGACCCAGATAACGAAGGCGCCATCTACCCTCCTGAGGCCATCCCCAAGAAGAAGAAGCAGCTGCTCCACCAAGGTCCTCAGGAGAGCGGCGTTCCCAGAGGCACCACCTCAGGACCTGCGCCCGCGGATGGGGCGCCTCCCTCCCTCGCATAGGAAGGCGTGCCCAGTGCCATCCTCGGGCTGGGCTCGGGGGCTCTCTTCTGGAGGGCCTCAGACCTAGCCAACGTCATGAGGCAGGCGCTCGGGCACCACGTGGAGGCATGCTTCGCCGCACGCTTCCTCCAAGATGGCCCAAGGCGTGGGGCGCCTAGTGCTCAGGAGTTCATCACAAAGGCGACTGAGGAGTTTCAAGAAGCAAGGAACATGCACGGCGACCACCACCCACCACCTGGCGTAGCTCCGCGTCCTGGCAAGGACGACGAGCTGTGCATGTGCGTCGACATTCCAGGGCTCAACAGGGCCGCGTCTCAGGGGCGCTTCTGGCCATCGCGCGTTGGCCAGTGCGAGGGTCCACCTCACAGCTACATTTGCATGCCCTTCGGCTTGCCGAACGCGGCTATCACCTTCCAGCGCCACTTGCAGAGCGTCCTGGCGGCTCAGGAGGCCAGGCATCACGCAGTCCTGGTAGAGATGGCGACGACTCTTTAAGAACCACCCGGGACCCCAGAGCCTCCTGAGGCTCAGGACCCTGGCGGCTCGTGAGGAGCGACTCCTTCAGCACGCATCTTCAACTACTTCAACACCTCTTCAGCAACGGTACCAGGTGATTCTTTCCGGTTCATAAAGCTGGGGGGGCCTCGGGCTGCATCATCCTCAGGTCGCATGGGCCTGTCTGATACGTCTCCAACGAATTATCCATCTAGGATGTTTTATATGCTATTTTATATGATTTTTGGGACTAACCTTTTATGCTAGAGCCCAATGTCAGTTTCTGTTTTTCCTTTTTTTGAGTTTTACATAAAAGGAATACCAAACGGAGTCCAATAGACGTGCCAATTTTTGACGATTTTTTATGGACCAAAAGAAGCCCCCGGAGTAAAAGAGTTGGGCCAGAAGAGTCCCGAGCTGTCCATGAGGGTGGAGGGCGCGCCCTACCCCCTGGGCGTGGGCCCCTATCTCATGGACGACTCGGAGATCCCCCTGACATGAGACCTACGGCAAAAATTCCTATAAATACATAAACCTCCAGAAAATAACCTAGATCGGGAGTTCCGCCGCCGCAAGCCTCTGTAGCCACCAAAAACCAATCGGGACCCTGTTCCGGCACCCTGCCGGAGGGGGGATCCCTCACCAGTGGCCATCTTCATCATCCCGGCGCTCTCCATGACGAGGAGGGAGTAGTTCACCCTCGAGGCTGAGGGTATGTACCAATAGCTATGTGTTTGATCTCTCTCTCTCTCTCTCTCTCTCTCTCTCTCGTGTTCTTGATATGGCACGATCTTGATGTATCGCGAGCATTGCTATTATAGTTGGATCTTATGATGTTTCTCCCCCTCTACTCTCTTGTAATGGATTGAGTTTTCCCTTTGAAGTTATCTTATCGGATTGAGTCTTTAAGGATTTGAGAACACTTGATGTATGTCTTGCATTTGCTTATCTGTGGAGACAATGGGATATTCACGTGATCTACTTGACGTATGTTTTGGTGATCAACTTGCGGGTTTAGTGACCTTGTGAACTTATGCATAGGGGTTGGCACATGTTTTCGTCTTGACTCTTTGGTAGAAACTTTGGGGCACTCTTTGAAGTTCTTTGTGTTGGTTGAATAGATGAATCTGAGATTGTGTGATGCATATCGTATAATCATACCCACGGATACTTGAGGTGACATTGGAGTATCTAGGTGACATTAGGGTTTTGGTTGATTTGTGTTTTAAGGTGTTATTCTAGTACGAACTCTAGGATAGATTGAACGGAAAGAATAGCTTCGTGTTATTTTACTACGGACTCTTGAATGGATCGATCAGAATGAATAACTGATACGTCTCCAACGTATCTATAATTTTTGATTGCTCCATGCTATATTATCTACTATTTTGGACTATATTGGGCTTTATTTTTCACTTTTATATTATTTTTGGGACTAACCTATTAACCGGAGGCCCAGCCCAGAATTGCTGTTTTTTGCCTATTTCAGTGGTTCGAAGAAACGGAATATCAAACGGAGTCCAAACTGAAAAATCCTTTCCGGAACGTGATTTTCTTCCCGAATAAGATCCAGGAGACTTGGACCCTACGCTAAGGAAGCTCCGGGGAGAGCACGAGGTAGGGGGGCGCGCCCTACACCCCCAGGCGCACCCCCCACCCTCGTGGGCCCACCGAAGCTCCACCGACGTACTTCTTCCTCCTATATATATCCACGTACCCCCAAACGATCAGAACAGGAGCCAAAAACCTAATTCCACCACCGCAACTTTCTGTATCCATGAGATCCCATCTTGGGGCCTGTTCCGGAGCTCCGCCGGAGAGGGCCGTCATCACGGAGGGCTTCTACATCATCATAGCCTCTTCGATGAAGTGTGAGTAGTTTACCTCAGACCTTCGGGTCCATAGTTATTAGCTAGATGGCTTCTTCTCTCTTTTTGGATCTCAATACAAAGTTCTCCCCCTCTCTTGTGGAGATCTATTCGATGTAATCTTATTCTTTTGTGGTGTGTTTGTTGAGACCGATGAATTGTGGGTTTATGATCAAGTCTATCTATGAATAATATTTGAATCTTTTCTGAATTCATTTATGTATGATTGGTTATCTTTGCAAGTCTCTTCGAATTATCAGTTTGGTTTGGCCTACTAGATTGGTTTTTCTTGCCATGGGAGAAGTGCTTAGCTTTGGGTTCGATCTTGCGGTGTCCTTTCCCAGTGACAGAAGGGGCAGCAAGGCACGTATTGTATCATTGCCATCAAGGATAACAAGATGGGGTTTACTTCATATTGCATGAATTTATCTCTCTACATCATGTCATCTTGCTTAAAGTGTTACTCTGTTTTTAACTTAATACTCTAGATGCATGCTGGATAGCGATCGATGAGTGGAGTAATAGTAGTAGATGCAGAATCGTTTCGATCTACTTGTCACGGATGTGATGCCTATATACATGATCATGCCTAGATATTCTCATAACTATGCTCAATTCTGTCAATTGCTCAACAGTAATTTGTTCACCCACCGTAGAATACTTATGCTCTTGAGAGAAGCCACTAGTGAAACCTATGGCCCCCGGGTCTATTCTCATCATATCAATCTCCATCACTTTAATCCTGCTTTGTTTTTTACTTTGCCTTTTACTTTTCACTTTGCATATTTATACCAAAAATACCGAAAATATTATCTCTATCAGATCTCACTCTCGTAAGTGACCGTGAAGGGATTGACAACCCCTAATCGCGTTGGTTGCGAGTAGCTATCGTTTTGTGCAGGTACGAGGGACTTGAGTGTGGCCTCCTACTGGATTGATACCTTGGTTCTCAAAAACTAAGGGAAATACTTACGCTACTCTGTTGCATCATCCTCTCCTCTTCGAGGAAAACCAATGCAAGCTCAAGAGGTAGCAAGAATAATTTCTGGCGCCGTTGCCAGGGAGCCTTATGCAAAAGTCAAGTCAAGATTTGGACTCCCGACAACGAGCCATTTCTGGCGCCGCTGCCGGGGAGTCTGCGCAAAAAGTCAACATACCAAGTACCCATCACAATCCCTATCTCTCGCATTACATTAGTTGCCATTTGCCTCTCGTTTTCCTCTCCCCCACTTCACCCTTGCCGTTTTATTCGCCCTCTCTTTCTCTTTCTCCTTCTCCTTCCCCTTCTCCTTCTCCGTTTGCCTTTTTCTCGCTTGCCTTTTTTTTGCTCGTGTGTTGGATTGCTTGTTTGTCGCGATGACTGAAGATACTACCAAATTGTGTGACTTCACCAATACCAACAATAATTATTTCCTTAGCACTCCGATTGCTCCTCTTGCCAATACTGAATCTTGTGAAATCAATACTGCTTTGTTGAATCTTGTTATGAAAGATCAATTCGCCGGCCTTCCTGGTGAAGATGCCGCTACTCATCTGAATAGCTTTGATGATTTATGTGATATGCAAAAGAAAAAAGATGTCGATAATGATGTCGTTAAATTGAAGCTATTTCCTTTTTCGCTTGGAGATCGTGCTAAAGCTTGGTTTTCATCTTTGCCTAAAAATAGTATTGATTCTTGGAACAAGTGCAAAGATGATTTTATCTCTAAGTATTTTCCTCCCGCTAAGATCATCTCTATTAGAAACGATATTATGAATTTTAAGAAACTTGATCATGAACATGTTGCACAAGCTTGGGAGAAAATGAAATTAATGATACACAATTGCCCTACTCATTGTTTGAATTTGTGGATGATTATACAAAAATTTTATGCCGGATTGAGTTTTGCTTCTAGAAATCTTTTAGATTCGGCCGCGGGAGGCACTTTTATGGAAATCATTTTAGGAGATGCTACTAAACTCCTATATAATATTATGGTTAATTATTCTCAATGGCATACTGAAAGATCTTATAATAAAAAAGTGCATGCGATAGAAGAAATCATTGTTTTGAGTGGAAAGATGGATGAACTTATGAAATTATTTGCTACTAAGAGTGTTTGTTCTGATCCTAATGATATGCCTTTGTCTACTTTGATTGAGAATAACAATGAATCTATGGATGTGAATTTTGTTGGTAGGAATAATTTTGGTAGCAACGCTTATAGAGGGAATTTTAATCCTAGGCCATACCCTAGTAATCCTTCTAATAATTATGGAAATTCCTACAACAACTCTTATGGAAATTATAATAAATGCCCTCTGAATTTGAGAATAGTGTTAAAGAGTTTATGAATTCACAAAAGAATTTTAATGCTTTGCTTGAAGAGAAATTGCTTAAAGTTGATGATTTGGCTAGGAACGTTGATAGAATTTCTCTTAAGGTTGATTCTTTAAAGCTTAGATCTATTCCTCCTAAGCATGATATCATTGAGTCTCTCAAAGCTATGAGAATTTCCATTGATGAGTGCAAGGAAAGAACCGCTAGGATGCGTGCTTCCAAAGATGCCTTTATTAAAGCGTGTTCTTCCAATTCCTATGAAAATCAAGATGAAGATCTAAAAGTTATTGATGTGTCCCCTATCAAATCTTTGTTTTGCAATATGAATCTTGATGAAACTGAATATGATCTTCCTTTACCTAGAAGGCGTTCCAAAAATTCGGAGTATTTAGATCTTGATGACGAAATTGATGAAAGTGGGATTGAAAGAAATAAAAATGTAGTTGTTGCTAAACCCACTATATTGGATATCAAGGAATTTAATTATGAAAGTTGCTCTTTGAATGATTGTATTTCCTTGTTGCAATCCGTGCTAAATTCTCCAGATGCTTATAGTCAAAAGAAAGCCTTCACCGAACATATTGTTGATGCCTTGATGCATATGACGAAAAACTTGAGTTGAAAGTTTCTATCCCTAGAAAACTCTATGATGAGTGGGAACCAACTATTAAAATTAAAATTAAAGATCATGAGTTTTATGCTTTGTGTGATTTGGGTGCTAGTGTCTCCACTATCCCCTGTGTGATTTGCTAGATTTCCGCGATCTTGATAATTGCTCTTTGAACTTGCATCTCACGGATTCTAGTATTAAGAAACCTATGGGAAGGATTAATGATGTTCTTATTGTTCCAAATAGGAATTATGTGTCCGTAGATTTCATTGTTTTTGATATAGATTGCAATCCTTCTTTCCCTATTATTCTTGGTAGACCTTTCCTTAGAACGGTTGGTGCGATTATTGACACGAAGGAAGGGAATATTAGATTCCAATTTCCATTAAAAAAGGGCATGGAACACTTTCCAAGAAAGAAAATAAAATTGCCATATGAAACCATCATGAGAGCCACTTATGGATTGCCTTCCAAAGATGGCAATACTTAGATCTATCCTCGTTTTTATGCCTAGCTAGGGGCGTTAAACGATAGCGCTTATTGGGAGGCAACCCAATTTTATTTTTAGTTTTTTCTGTTTTTCTTCTGTTAGGGAATAAATAAGCCATATACCTTCTGTTTGGATGTGGTTTTGTGTTTTAATTAGTTTTTGTGCCAAGTTAGACCTATTGGATCTTCTTGGATGATAGTTATTTGATCTTGCTGTAATTTCCAGAAACTTTGCGTTCAGTGCCCGAATTATTAAAAACCATCAGAACGTGATAAAATACTGATTCCAATTGCTTTTGATCAATAAAAAAATTCTAGGTCGTCAAATTTTGGTAGATTTTTTGGAGTTCCAGAAGTTTGCGTTAGTTACAGATTAGTACAGACTGTTCTGTTTTTGACAGATTCTGTTTTTCGTGTGTTGTTTGCTTATTTTGATGAATCTATGGTTAGTAAAATAGTTTATGATCCATAGAGAAGTTGGAATACAGTAGGTTTAACACCAATATAAATAAAGAATGAGTTCATTACAGTACTTTGAAGTGGTCTTTTGTTTTCTTTCTCTAATGGAGCTCACGAGATTTCTATTGAGTTTTGTGTTGTGAAGTTTTCAAGTTTTGGGTGAATTCTTTTGATGGATTATGGAACAAGGAGTGGAAAGAGCCTAAGCTTGGGGATGCCCATGGCACCCCCAAAATAATCCAAGTACACCAAAAATTCAAAGCTTGGGGATGCCCCGGAAGGCATCCCCTCTTTCGTCCACTTCCATCGGTAATTTACTTGGAGCTATATTTTTATTCACCAACATGATATGTGTTTTGCTTGGAGCGTCTTGTATTATTTGTGTATTTGTTTGTTAGTTTGCCACAATCATCCTTTCTGTACACACCTTTTGAGAGAGCCATACTTAAATTGGAATTTGATAGAATACTCTATGTGCTTCACTTATATCTTTTGAGCTATGTAGTTTTGCTCTATGTGCTTCACTTATATCTTTTGAGCATTGTAATTTTGCTCTATGTGCTTCACTTAGATCTTTTAGAGCACGGCGGTGGTTTGTTTTAAAGAAACTATTGATATCTCATGCTTCACTTAAATTATTTTGAGAGTCGTAATAGCATGGTAATTTGCTTTATAATAACTTGCTTGGTATTCAAGATTTGTGAAACTTTCTTTTGAGTGCGTTGAATACTAAGAAAAGTTGGATGATTGATAATTGTTTTGAGATATGGAGGTAGTAATATCAAAGCCATGCTAGGAGAGTAATTGTGAATTTGAGAAGTGCTTGAGTTAAAGTTTGCAAGTCCCATAGCATGCACGTATGGTTAACATTATGCAACAAATTTGAAACATGAGGTGCTATTTGATTGTCCTCCTTATGAGTGGCGGTCGGGGACGAGCGATGGTCTTTTCCTACCAATCTATCCCCCTAGGAGCATGCGCATAATACTTTGGTTTTTGATGGCTTGTAAACTTTTGCAATAAGTATATGAGTTCTTTATGACTAATGTTGAGTCCATGGATTATACGCACTCTCACCCTTCCATCATTGCTAGACTCTACGGTACCGTGCATTGCCCTTTCTCACATCGAGAGTTGGTGCAAATTTCGCCGGTGCATCCAAACCCTGTGATATGATACGCTCTTTCACACATAAACCTCCTTATATCTTCGTCAAAACAGCCACCATACCTACCTATTATGGCATTTCCATAGCCATTCCGAGATATATTGCCATGCAACTTTCCACCATCCAGTTTATCATGACGCATTCATCATTGTCATATTGCTTAGCATGATCATGTAGTTGACATAGCATTTGTGGCAAAGCACCGTTCATAATTTTTTCATACTTGTCACTCTTGATTCATTGCATATCCCGGTACACCGCCGGAGGCATTCATATAGAATCATACTTTGTTCTAGTATCGAGTTGTAATCATTGAGTTGTAAATAAATAGAAGTGTGATGATCATCATTCAATAGAGCATTGTCCCAAAAAAAAGAGAAAGGCCAAAGAAAAAAGAAGGCCCAAAAAAAGAAAATAAATAAAAAGGGGCAATGTCGGTGTCAAAACCGGCGGATCTCGGGTAGGGGGTCCCAATCTGTGCGTCAAGGTCAGATGGTAACAGGAGACAAGGGACACTTTATTTTACCCAGGTTCGGGCCCTCTCGATGGAGGTAAAACCCTACTCCTGCTAGATTAATATTGATGATATGGGTAGTACAAGAGTAGATCTACCACGAGATCAAGGAGGCTAAACCCTAGAAGCTAGCCTATGGGTATGATGATGGTTATGATGTGTTCGTCCTACGGGCTACAACCCTCCGGTTTATATAGACACCGGATAGGGTTAGGGTTACACAGAGTCGGTTACAATGGTAGGAGATCTTGAATATCCGCACGCCTAGCTTGCCTTTCACGCCAAGAAAAGATCCTTTCGGACACGGGACGAAGTCTTCAATCTTGTATCTTCATAGTCCTGGAGTCCGGCTGAAGGTATAGTCCGGCTATCCGAACACCCCCTAATCCAGGACTCCCTCAGTAGCCCCTGAACCAGGCTTCAATGAAGACGAGTCCGCCGCGCAGATTGTCTTCGGCATTGCAAGGCGGGTTCCTCCTCCAAGTTCTTCAAGAAGATTACAAACACCAAAAATAGTGTCCGGCTCTGCAAAATAAGTTTCCACATATTGCCATATAGAGAATAATACTAACACAAATCAATTCTGCTGACGTATTCCACAGTGCGTCATAACACTGCGGCCAAGCTCTTTATGTAAATTGTTTTCATTGTTCCACCTCAGCGTGCCTAGCGAGGCGGTTTCCTTGGCACGTCTTGTCGAAGCAGAGATCGTGTGCCCCTTTTAACGGGATTCTCATTAATACAGACGTGGGTAACCCAACCGCGCCATTTACCACGGCGTGTGAGCGGCAAGCGAGTTTTATTAGGTAGGTGGGGACGCATAACGGCATCAGCCTATATAAGGGGATAAAGATCAACCTCTTTCACCTACGCCTTCTTCCTCCTTTGCCCATCCATCTCCTGCGCACTCAAGCTCCAACGCCCAAGTTCGCTCTTTCTCCCCCAACCTGCTCCAGCGATGTCCGGAGCGGGTGGCAAGTGGATGGCTTCCTCCATTACGGAGGGTCAAATCAAAAAGCTTAGGAAGGCCGGATATCTGTCCAAGGACATCCTGCACCGGCTTCCCGAGGCGGGGCAGCTTCTTCCCACCCCAAGGCCCCATGAGAGGGTAGTTTTTCTCCCCCGTTTCCTCCACGGACTGGGTTTTCCACTTCACCCTTTTGTCCGGGGGCTCATGTTCTACTACGGCCTGGACTTCCACGATCTGGCCCCGAACTTTATCCTCAATATCTCGGTGTTTATCATCGTGTGTGAGGCCTTTCTCCGCATCCGCCCCCACTTCGGCCTCTGGCTCTAGACCTTCAACGTCAAGCCCAAGGTGGTGTCCGGCACCCAGGCGGAGTGCGGAGGTGCTATGGCCGGCAAAATGGCCAACGCACTATGGTTCGATGGCTCCTTTGTGGAGTCCTTAAAGGGGTGGCAAGCAGGGTGGTTTTACATCACCGAGCCACGCGACTCGAAATGGGTCGCGGCCCCTGAGTTCCGATCCGGACCCCCCACGCGGCTCATGTCCTGGAAAGAGACGGGCCTGTCGTGGGGCAACGAAGAAGAAGTGACCGGACTGCAAACTTGCATCCGGTCCCTGATGAACAAGCCCATCCGGCATGTCAACATCATCCAGGTCATGTTCGTTCGCCGGATCCTCCCGTGCCAAGAACGGGATTTCACTTTGTGGGAATTCGACCCGGCGCAGCACCAAACCCTCAAGGGGCTCTTCGACACGACGTACGAAGATGTCTGGAAGGTGCTAACCAAAGGCGCCGAGTGCCCCACATCCGCTTCCGAGGACCACGGATACAGCTCGCAGCGCAACGCTGGCGAGGTAAGCTATTTATACCTTTCACAGGTTCGTTAAGCTTTTCTACATAGATTAACTCTATGTGGGATCTAAAAACTCCCTTTGCCTTTGACAGGCGTGGCTGAAGATAGCCGGACCAATCAACTGTCCGGCTCCTCTGCCCGAAGACCCAGCCCCAGCTCTCTTAGAGAAGCTGCTGGCTCCGGCGCCTTATGTGGTGCCGGAGAAGAAGGTCAAGAAGAAGAAGACCACCGGGACTCGAAAGAGTGCCCGCAATGTGGTGGTGTCGAGCTCGTCATCTGGTGAGTCTACGACGCCCTCCTCTCGTGAAAACGAGGAGGAGGAACAAGGAAGCTCTCCCCCTCCAGCGAGGAGAGTGAAAAAGAAGAAGGCCGCCCCAACAGGGGATGCCGAGGGGTCGAGGAAAAGGAAGACCCCTCCACCGGACTACTCCCTCAACGCCGAAGAGGGAGGCAAGGAGTGGCCGGACAGAATCAAGCGTCCGGCGACATCGTAAGTATTCACATACCAGAATGACTCATAGTATCTTAAGTGCGCAGCTTACCCTAATGTCGAATGCTATTTGCGCAGCCCGCCCCGAGCCGCACTCGATGCTTCATCGAGCAGCTCCCTGGATTCGTCGGACATGAACTCTGTCCCGCCCGCAGTCTCCCCCAGCGGGGCGGACGACGCCGAAGCGGCGTCCCGCCGAACAGGGCAGGAGGAGGTGGTCCTAGAGGAGCCGCAAGGCAATCCTCAGGACCCCAGGAGTAAAGGGGATGAAACCCCCCAGGGCTCCCAGTCCGGCTTTGTGCCGGACACCGCGCCGGACTCAACCATCCTGGCTCGCGGTGGGCGAACTCCTTCCAAGAGGAGTAAGCCGTCTGAGCCGACGACCTCTGTCCAACCAGAGGCGCCGGATAGTCTGTTGGAGGCGCTTGAAGGCGCCACCATCGACGAGGAGCACCGTACTGTTATGAGTGCGGTGGTCCAAAGGGTTCAGTCCGCCAAGAGCGGACTGAATGAAGCTTGCGCTAGCCTTCTAACAGGCTTCCAGGTAAGCAAAAAATATGCTAAATTCATTACCGCATAGACAGTAGCCCCTGATGCTCTGTTCGGTGTTCGGAAAGAAAAGCCGAATAGAGGATCCAACAATTTTCGCAGGAGTCTAATAAAAAGTCGAATATGCGTATGCAGGCTTCCCTGCTGTCCACCGCCGCACTGACTGCGCAGGTGGAAGTCTTGAAAAAGGACCTCGAGCGGTCCGAGCAAGAGCTCGGCCTTGCCAAAAGGCAGCTCGTCGAAAAGGAAGGTAAGAAATACCCCTTAGAAAAAAAAAGGTGCCTATAGAGAGGCTTGATTGCAAAAAGAAATAACAGGATTGTACTGCTTATTGTAGGGGCCACAACCGAGGTGGCAACCCTGAAGCAGGCGCTGGCTGAGGCCGAGAAGAAAGCGGCCGAGGAGCGCGCCGAGCGAGAAAAGCTTGGGGTCCAAGTCGGCGAGGTGCAGCAAGAGCTGCAAGCTCTCATGAAGAAACATGAGGGTTTGGAGCTTGAGGTAAAAACGCAAGCATCCGAGCTCGCGTCGGCTGTTGAGACCACCAAGAGTGCCAAGGCCGAAGCCCAAAAGGCCCTCCAAGAGTTGGAGGATGTGAAAAAGATAGCAGCGGGTAAGGCATTCTTAATGCAAACTAGGAATATAAAGGTGAAATACCTATTACTTACCCGAATCTGGAGTTCTCCAGGGGCGTTCTTCGATCTTCCCCGCAGCGCATCCGACGCCGCCGCATTCTACCGAGCTGAAGAGGACAGCTCGACGGAGAGTGTGTTCTGGTCTCAGTATTCTGAGGCCGGACACCCTGGGCCCTTGAGCGATCAGCTGAAGCAGCTGGCCGAGCTCCACAAGGCGGCCGAACAGGCCATGAAGGGCTTACTAGTTCGGCTGTGGCCTGGAGAGGCCCTGCCTGGGAGCTACTTCGGGCTGGTGCAGCGGCTGGTGGAGGCCTGTCCACGGCTTGAGGTCATCAAGCGCTCCATCTGCATAGAAGGTGCCCGGAGGGCCCTTGCCCGTGTAAGGGTACACTGGGGCAAGCTGGATGGAGAGAAGCTGGTGAAGGATGGGCCGCCGCAGGGGAAGGAGCATCGCAAGCCCGAGAACTACTACAAGGAAGTTCTTGCTGGAGCTCGCCTTGTCGCGGATGAGTGTGCCAAAGATGTAATATTTCAATGAACTCGCTCGTTTGTATCCTGTGCGCTGAAAACTTGTTCATATGCGCTTAAGCAATGCTTTCTGAATTTAAAATATTATTTTATGTGCGGCCGTTTATTAATAACTGAGAGATGGCGAGTCGTCGGCTTCTGCCCCCATGCAACTAGTGCTGGGGTGTTCGGGATAAACCTGAGGGCTCTTGTTCCCATAGTTGGGTCCTTCGAGGGAGGCGCTCAGCACAGCGAACCAGGCAATCGGACTATAATGCTTGAACACTCTCACTTAGCCATAGAACGTTATAATTTTAAATTTTGGCGAAGCCCCTAGTTCGGAAGGCCGAATTCGGGGCACTATCCACGCCTTTAGCCGGACTTAACCAGCTCTCCGCTCGAAGCGGCATAAGCCTTTAGGGACTCGAAAAACCTCCCGAACAGCGACCGGTCTCGCGCCTTATCATGACAGTCTGTTTTAGCTTTCTCCACTGAGGTTCTCACCCACATGATCTGGGGCACAATCGCAGTGGTTCTCCTAGTGCTACCTTAGCCGATAGAGCGGAACGTAAGGCACCAAAACATAGGAGCGGGGCAAACCCATCATATGACCAAAATCATGACTCGGAGCCGATGCATATAATGCTATAATTTCGGGGTGCCGCACTTGTGAAAGTGGACGGACTTCTCACACCAGATAGAAGGGTAATAAAGCTCCTGGCGTGGTTTGCCGTACCATGGTGTACGGGTGCGATCATGTTATTTGAGAAAACATATGTATATTAAAAGAAGATAATGCAAAAAATAGATGAAAAGCTATGCATTATTTATGAGGAGGTTGTTTATTCAAGCCGAACGATACAAGTAGTGCAAAAAGAAAATCTAGGCTATTTAACATGTCCTGACCAGGCGCGGGCCGCGGAATTTAGAAACAGATATGTCGCTCGAAATAGATACCACCTGAGAGTTCCATGATGCGGCGTTGTTTTGTCTGCTTTCCTGGGTCCTGTATCGTCTGTGCGGCAGCGAGGCCGAACACTGTATCCAGAGTATGAAGTCCTGAAAGAAAAGAAGAATCCGGCAGCCCCTAGTACGTTTGACGCCGTATTGTTGGCATGCCGTTTTATCTGCCCCTTCCCCTATGCCCATGGAATTGTAAGGGCGTGATTGTGTACTCGAGGTACTAGCTTCGCTATGTAGCGATGGCTGGGGTTGGGGCCGCTACGCGTGCTCTGAACGCGCCAGTCCGTCTTGCTGCGGGTTACTCCGGGCGCGTTTCGCTTTGTCCGGCTTTGTAGCGGCCGGACTTGAGAGTTGCCTTAACAGGCTGCTTTGTACCTCTACTGCGAGGGCCGCCGTGTGTTCCTCCGTACGGATGGAGCGTTTGGTGTTTCCGCTGACCGTGATTACACCTCGAGGGCCTGGCATCTTCAGCTTGAGATATGCGTAGTGCGGCACCGCATTGAATTTAGCGAATGCGGTTCGTCCGAGCAGAGCATGATAGCCACTGCGGAACGGAACTATATCGAAGATTAACTCTTCCCTTCGGAAGTTGTCCGGAGATCCGAAGACCACATCAAGTGTTATGGAGCCTATGCAATTGGCCTCTACACCTGGGATGACGCCTTTAAAGGTCGTCCTTGTGGGCTTGATCCTTGATGGATCTATGCCCATTTTCCGCACTGTATCCTGGTAAAGCAGGTTCAGGCTACTGTCGCCGTCCATGAGGACTCTTGTAAGGTGAAATCCGTCAACGATTGGGTCAAGAACCAGTGCGGCGAAGCCGCCGTGACGGATGCTAGTGGGGTGGTCCCTTCGATCGAAGGTGATCGGGCAAGAGGACCATGGGTTGAACTTTGGGGCGACTGGCTCCATCGCGTATACGTCACGTAGCGCACGCTTCCTCTCCCGCTTGGGAATATGAGTCGCGTATATCATGTTCACCATCCGCACTTGTGGGGGAAACCCCTTCTGTCCGTTGTTGTTCGGCGGCCTGGGCTCCTCTTCGTCATCGCTATCTAGCCCCTTGTTTTTGTGTTCGGCTCTCAGCTTGCCTGCCTGCTTGAACACCCAACAATCCCTGTTGGTGTGATTGGCTGGCCTTTCGGGGGTGCCGTGAATCTGGCACGAGCGGTCGAGTATTCGGTCTAAACTAGACGGGCCCTGTGTATTCTTTTTGAATGGCTTTTTCCGCTGACCGGATTTATGGCCTCTTAATCCGGCGTTTACTGTCGTATCTTCATTGTTGTCGCTGCTGACGCGGCGTTTCTGTTTACTCCGTCGTCACCTGCCACCTTTGTCCTTGGTATCTGAATTACCTTGCTTCTTCGATAAGTTGTTGTTGCGAGCTAGCCAGCTATCTTCGCCCGCGCAAAAGCAGGTCATGAGTGTCGTGAGGGCTGCCATGGATTTCGGCTTTTCCTGTCCCAGGTGCCGGGCAAGCCACTCGTCACGGATGTTATGCTTGAAGGCTGCTAAGGCCTCTGCATCCAGACAATCGACTATCTGATTTTTCTTTGTTAGGAACTGTGTCCAGAATTGCCTGGCCGATTCTTCTGGCTGCTGGATTATGTGGCTTAGGTCGTCGGCGTCCGGTGGCCGTACGTAGGTCCCCTGGAAGTTGTCGAGGAATGCGGCCTCCAGGTCCTCCCAAGAGCCGATCGAATCTGCGGGGAGGCTGTTAAGCCAGTGCCGGGCTGGTCCCTTAAGCTTAAGGGGTAAATATTTGATGGCGTGCAAATCATCGCCACGTGCCATGTGGATGTGGAGGAGATAGTCCTCAATCCATACTGCCGGATCTGTCGTACCATCGTACGACTCGATGTTGACGGGTTTGAAATCCTCTGGGATTCTATGATCCATTACTTCGTCTGTGAAGCATAGTGGGTGTGCGGCGCCCCTGTACTGGGCTATGTCTCGACGCAGTTCGGAGGAGCTGTGTCTGTTGTGTTCGGCCCGGCCGGATTTATTGTGTCCGGAGTGAAAACTATCATGTGCCGTCGGGCGTCCGCGCGATCCATAGATCGATCTTGTTTGCCTTGCCTTGTCCTCCAGGACGTCTCGCAGGTCTGGTTCGTGTTCCCGTGCCTTGGTAAAGCGGCTGCGGGGCATGGCTTGTTTGGATGTTCGACAGGCTTCTCTGTCGCGGCCGCGAGGTGGCCGATCTGCCATGTCTTGGGCTTCCTCCTCTGATTGGGGTAGCGGCCTGTGCTTAGGATAGTTTTTGGAGGGGCGTTCGAGCTCGTGCTCTTCGGCCGCAAGGACTTCAGTCCATCTGTCGGCTAGCAAATCTTGATCAGCTCTAAGCTATTGCTGCTTTTTCTTTAGGCCGTTCGCCGTGGCTAAAAGCCTGCATTGAAAGCGCTCTTGTTCGGCGGGGTCTGATGATACGATGAATTTGTCGTCGCCGAGGCTTGCCTCGTCTTCGGAGGGAGGCATGTAGTTATCGTCCTCGACCTCTCGCTCTGGCGCTCTCTCATGAGGGCGGTCTTCTCCATCTTCCTGTGCCGAATCCTGTTGGTTTTGGTGTTCTTCGGCGCTGTCCGGGGTAGTATTATCTCCTGTGCCGGAATCACTGTTTCTGCTGTGGCGGGATATGGAGCGGCGCCGCTGACGTCGGCGTTTTGGGGGCTTTTTCAAAGTGCCATCCTCCGTTGTTCCATCGCCATCTCCATATTTTGGACCGTCCACCATGTATATGTCGTATGACGAGGTGGCGGTCCAGCGCCCTACAGGTGCTGGTTCTTGCTCGTCTCCTCCTTCGTCGTCCATACCGTCGAAGTCTTCGGAGCCGAAGTCGAGCATGTCGGATATATCGTCGATAGTGGCTATTAAGTGGGCGGCGGGTGGGCTTTGAATTTCTTCGTCGTCCGAATCCCAACCTCGCAGGCCATAGTTCGGCCTGGGCTCTCCTGACAAAGAGAGAGACTTGAGAGAATTCAGAATATCACCAAAAGGTGAATACTGGAAGATGTCCGCGGCGGTGAACTCCATTACAGGTGACAAATCTGATTCGATCGGCGAGGGCACGGATGACCCGAAGTTCGGAGAAGAGTCCGGCTCCTTGGAGTCATGTGCCATGCGGAGTGCGGGGCTTGCGTTTGGCTCAATGGCTTTTAAGATCGCAGCCCCCGAGGTGACGTCCAACCATTCATCCTCAAAGAACACAGCGGGCTCCGAATCGAGGATCGGGGCCGGAGCGTATGCGGCCTCCAGGACACTGTTCGGAGGCAGAGCTATATCATGCCCCTCGAGATAGTGCGGCTCGCTTGGCTGTGGCTCGAATCCGTCGAAGATCAAGTCTCCACGGATATCGTCCGTGTAGTTTAGGCTTCCAAACCTGACTTGATGGCCAGGGGCGTAGCTCTCGATCTGCTCCAGATGGCCAAGTGAGTTGGCCCGCAGAGCGAAACCGCCGAAGACGAAGATCTGTCCGGGGAGAAAAGTCTCACCCTGGACCTCATCGTTGTTGATGATCAAGGGAGACATCGGGCCTAAAGGCAACGACACAGAGGAACTCTCAATGAAAGCACCAATGTCGGTGTCAAAACCGGCGGATCTCGGGTAGGGGGTCCCGATCTGTGCGTCAAGGTCGGATGGTAACAGGAGACAAGGGACACTTTATTTTACCCAGGTTCGGGCCCTCTCGATGGAGGTAAAACCCTACTCCTGCTAGATTAATATTGATGATATGGGTAGTACAAGAGTATATCTACCACGAGATCAAGGAGGCTAAACCCTAGAAGCTAGCCTATGGGTATGATGATGGTTATGATGTGTTCGTCCTACGGACTACAACCCTCCGGTTTATATAGGCACCGGATAGGGTTAGGGTTACACAGAGTCGGTTACATTGGTAGGAGATCTTGAATATCCGCACGCCTAGCTTGCCTTCCACGCCAAGGAAAGAACCTTTCCGACACGGGACGAAGTCTTCAATCTTGTATCTTCATAGTCCTGGAGTCCGGCTGAAGATATAGTTCGGCTATCCGAACACCCCCTAATCCAGGACTCCCTCAGGCAATGCTACTATCCTTTTTTTCCACACTTGTGCTTCAAAGTAGCACCATGATATAGCGAGTCTCATATATTGTGCTTCAAAGTAGCACCATGTTCTTCATATAGAGAGTCTCTTGAGTTATCACTTTCATATACTAGTGGGAATTTTTCATTATAGAACTTGGCTTGTATATTCCAACAATGGGCCTCCTCAAGTGCCCTAGGTCTTCATGAGCAAGCAAGTTGGATGCACACCCACTTAGTTTCTTTTTTTGAGCTTTCATACATTTATAGCTCTAGTGCATCCGTTGCATGGCAATCCCTACTCCTTGCATTAACATCAATCGATGGGCATCTCCCTAGCCCATTGATTAGCCTCGTTGATGTGAGACTTTCTCCTTTTTTTTGTCCTCTCCACATAACCCCCATCATTACATTCTATTCCACCCATAGTGCTATATCCATGGCTCACGCTCATGTATTGCGTGAAAGTTTATGAGTTTGAAATTATTAAGGTATGAAACAATTGTTTGGCTTGTCATCGGTGTTGTGCATGATGAGAGCATTCTTGTGTGACGAAAATGGAGCATGACTAAACTATATGATTTTGTAGGGATGAACTTTCTTTAGCCATGTTACTTTGAGAAAACATAATTGCTTTGATTTGCTTGGAGTGTTAATATTCTTTATGTCAATATGAACTTTTGTCTTGAATCTTCCTAATCTGAATATTCATACCACAATTAAGAGGATTTGCATTGAAATTATGCCAAGTAGCACTCCGCATCAAAAATTCTCTTTTTATCATTTACCTACTCGAGGACGAGCAGGAATTAAGCTTGGGGATGCCTGATACGTCTCCAACGTATCTATAATTTTTTATTGCTCCATGCTATATTATCTACTGTTTTGGACTATATTGGGCTTTATTTTCCACTTTTATATTATTTTTGGGACTAACCTATTAACCGGAGGCCCAGCCCAGAATTGCTAAAAAAATTTGCCTATTTCAGTGTTTCGAAGAAACGGAATATCAAACGGAGTCCAAACAGAAAAATCCTTTCTGGAACGTGATTTTCTTCCCGAATAAGATCCAGGAGACTTGGACCCTACGCCAAGGAAGCTCCAAGGAGGGCACGAGGTAGGGGAGCGCACCCTACATCCCCAGGCGCGCCCCCACCCTCGTGGGCCCACCAAAGCTCCACCGACGTACTTCTTCCTCCTATATATATCCACGTACCCCCAAACGATCAGAACAGGAGCCAAAAACCTAATTCCACCGCCGCAACTTTCTGTATCCACGAGATCCCATCTTGGGGCCTGTTCCGGAGCTCCGCCGGAGAGGGCCGTCATCACGGAGGGCTTCTACATCATCATAGCCCCTCCGATGAAGTGTGAGAAGTTTACCTCAGACCTTCGGGTCCATAGTTATTAGCTAGATGGCTTCTTCTCTCTTTTTGGATCTCAATACAAAGTTCTCCCCCTCTCTTGTGGAGATCTATTCGATGTAATCCTCTTCTTTTGCGGTGTGTTTGTTGAGACCGATGAATTGTGGGTTTATGATCAAGGCTATCTATGAATAATATTTGAATCTTTTCTGAATTCTTTTATGTATGATTGGTTATCTTTGCAAGTCTCTTCGAATTATCAGTTTGGTTTGCCCTACTAGATTGGTTTTTCTTGCCATGGGAGAAGTGCTTAGCTTTGGGTTCGATCTTGCGGTGTCCTTTCCCAGTGATAGAAGGGGCAGCAAGGCACGTATTGTATCGTTGCCATCGAGGATAACAAGATGGGGTTTATTTCATATTGCATGAATTTATCTCTCTACATCATGTCATCTTGCTTAAAGCGTTACTCTGTTTTAACTTAATACTCTAGATGCATGCTGGATAGCGGTCGGTGAGTGGAGTAATAGTAGTAGATGCAGAATCGTTTCCATCTACTTGTCACGGTCGTGATGCCTAAATACATGATCATGCCTAGATATTCTCATAACTATGCTCAATTCTGTCAATTGCTCAACTGTAATTTGTTCACCCACCGTAGAATACTTATGCTCTTGAGAGAAGCCACTAGTGAAACCTATGGCCCCCGGGTCTATTCTCATCATATCAATCTCCATCACTTTAATCTTGCTTTGTTTTTACTTTGCCTTTTACTTTTCACTTTGCATCTTTATACCAAAAATACCAAAAATATTATCTCTATCAGATCTCACTCTCGTAAGTGACCGTGAAGGGATTGACAACCCCTAATCGCGTTGGTTGCAAGTAGCTATCGTTTTGTGCAGGTACGAGGGACTTGAGCGTGGCCTCCTACTGGATTGATACCTTGGTTCTCAAAAACTGAGGGAAATACTTACGCTACTCTGCTGCATCATCCTCTCCTCTTCGGGGAAAACCAACGCAAGCTCAAGAGGTAGCAATAACTTGGAAGTGGTTTTGTACCCTACAATAATCTCTTCGTTTGTTCTCCGCTATTAGTGACTTTGGAGTGACTCTTTGTTGCATGTTGAGGGATCGTTATATGATCCAATTATGTTATTATTGTTGAGAGAACTTGCACTAGTGAAAGTATGAACCCTAGGCCTTGTTTCGTAGCATTGCAGTACCATTTATGATCACTTTTATCGCTTGCTACCTTGTTGTTTTTATATTTTCAGATTACAAAAACTTTTATCTATCATCCATATTGCACTTGTATCACCATCTCTTCGTCGAACTAGTGCACCTATACAATTTACCATTGTATTGGGTGTGTTGGGGACACAAGACACTCTTTGTTGTTTGGTTGCAGGGTTGTTTGAGAGAGACCATCTTCATCCTACGCCTCCCACGGATTGATAAACCTTAGGTCATCCACTTGAGGGAAATTTGCTACTGTCCTACAAACCTATGCACTTGGAGGCCCAACAACGTCTACAAGAAGAAGGTTGTGTAGTAGACATCAAGCTCTTTTCTGGCGCCGTTGCCAGGGAGGTGAGTGCTTGAAGGTATATATTTAGATCTTGCAATAAAATCTTGTTTTATCACTAGTTCAGTCTATAAAAGAAAACTACAAAAAAAATGGAATTGAGGATGCCTCATATGCTTCATCTTATTTTTAATGTCTTTCGTGAAAATAAGGATTCCGATAATTGTGCTCGAGTGCTAGAAGAAGAATGCATTAGAACGTTTGGCACTAAATATTTGAATGATGAGCATGATTGCAATGTTGTTAGTATGAATTCCTTGAATATCCATGATGCTAATGATATGCAAAGCCACAAGCTTGGGGAAGCTATGTTTGATGAAGATGATATTTTTTGTCCCCAAGTTTTGATGAGCAAATTTATGATGATGAAAGCATGCCTCCTATCTATGATGATTATTGTGATGACACGTATGCTATAAAGAATAATGATAACCATGAAACTTGTCATCTTGATCTTAATTTTCAATCACCTGATAGTTATTTTGTTGAGTTTGCTTCAACCACTATTCAT
Source organism: Aegilops umbellulata (assembly GCA_032464435.1). Lineage (NCBI taxonomy): Eukaryota > Viridiplantae > Streptophyta > Magnoliopsida > Poales > Poaceae > Aegilops > Aegilops umbellulata. The sequence continues at coordinate 371,825,869 of CP136060.1, forward strand.
GAGAAGGAATTTGCATATGTGGAGAATACTAAAAATTCTATGCTTGTGCATCATGAAAATAGTGCTTTATGTGATAGTTATATTGTTGAATTCATTCATGATGCTACTGAAAATTATTATGAAGGGGGAATATATGCTTGTGGGAATTGCAATAATATCAGGTTTCCTCTCTATGTGTTGAAAATCTTGAAGTTATGCTTGTTTTGCCTTCCTATGCTAGTTGATTATTGTTCCCATAAATTGTTTGCTCGCAAAATCCCTATGCATAGGACGTGGGTTAGACTTAAATGTGCTAGTCATATTCTTCATGATGCTCTCTTTATGTTTCAATTCGTTTCTTTTATGTGAGCATCATTGAAATCATCATGCCTAGCTAGGGGCGTTAAACGTTAGCGCTTGTTGGGAGGCAACTAAATTTTATTTTTGTTCTTTGCGTTTTGATCTGTTTAGTAATAAATAATTCATCTAGCCTATGTTTAGATGTGGTTTTATGTTTTAACTAGTGTTTGTGCCAAGTAGAATCTTTGGGAAGACTTGGGTGAAGTCTTTGCGATCTTGCTGTAAAAAACAGAAACTTTTGGGCTCACGAGATTAGCTACCAATTTTTACTGGAGTATGCTTTTAGGTTGATTATTTTTGCAGAAGATTAATAGACAAATTCCTCACGTCCACCAATTTATTTCAGAATTGTTTGAGTTACATAAGTATTCGAATGATACAGGTTACTACAGAGTGTTCTGTTTTTGACAAATTGAGTTTTATATGTGTTGTTTGCTTATTTTGATGAATCTATGAGTAGTATAGGAGGGTATGAACCATAGAGAAGTTGGAATACAGTAGATATTACACCAGTATGAATTTAGAATGAGTTCACAACAGTACCTAAGTGGTGATTTATTTTCTTATACTAACGGAGCTTACGAGTTTTCTGTTGAGTTTTGTGTTGTGAAGTTTTCAAGTTTTGGGTAAAGATTCGATGGACTATGGAATAAGGAGTGGAAAGAGCCTAAGATTTGGGATGCCCAAGGCACCCCAAGGTAAAATTGAAGGACAACCAAAAGCCTAAGCTTGGGGATGCCCCGGAAGACATCCCCTCTTTCGTCTTCGTCTATCGGTAACTTTACTTGGAGCTATATTTTTATTCACCACATGATATGTGTTTTGCTTGGAGCGTCATTTTAATTTATTTTGTTTTACTTGCTGTTTGAATAAAATACCAAGATCTGAAATTCTTAAATATTAGAGAGTCTTCACATAGTTGCATAATTATTCGGCTACTCATTGATCTTCACTTATATCTTTCGGAGTAGTTTGTCATTTGCTCTAGTGCTTCACTTATATCCTTTTAGAGCACGGCGGTAGTTTTATTTTATAGAAATAGATGAACTCTCATGATTCAGTTATATTATTTTAGAGTCTTAAACATCATGGTAATTTTCTTTGGTTATGAATTTAGTCCTAATATGATAGGCATCCAAGATGGCTATAATAAAAACTTCCATATAGAGTGCATTGAATGCTATGAGAAGTTTGATACTTGATGATTTTTTTGAAATATGAAGATGGTGATATTAGAGTTATGCTAGTTGAGTAATTGTGAATTTGATAAATACTTGTGTTGAAGTTTGCAAGTCCCATAGCATGCACGTATGGTAATCGTTGTGTGACAAATTTGAAACATGAGGTGTTCTTTGATTATCATCCTTATGAGTGGCGGTCGGGGATGAGCCATGGTCTTTTCCTACCAATCTATCCCCCTAGGAGCATGCGCGTAATGCTCGGTTTTTTATCACTTGTAGATTTTTGCAATAAGTATGTGAGTTCTTTATGACTAATGTTGAGTCCATGGATTATACGCACTCTCACCTTCCCATCATTGCTAGCCTCTTCGGTACCGTGCATTGCCCTTTCTCACCTTGAGAGTTGGTGCAAACTTCGCCGGTACATCCAAACCCCGTGATATGATACACTCTATCACACATAAAACTCCTTATATCTTCCTCAAAACAGCCACCATACCTACCTATTATGGCATTTCCATAGCCATTCCGAGATATATTGCCATGCAACTTTCCACCGTTCCCTTTATTAGGACACGCTTCATCATTGTCATATTGCTTTGCATGATCATGTAGTTGACATCGTATTTGTGGCAAAGCCACCATGCATAATATTTCATACATGTCACTCTTGATTCATTGCCCATCCCGGTACACCGCCGGAGGCATTCATATAGAGTCATATTTTGTTCTAGTATCGAGTTGTAATTATTGAGTTGTAAATAAATAGAAGTGTGATGATCATCATTAATAGAGCATTGTCCCAAAAAAAGATAAAGTCCAAATAAAAAAGGAAAGGCCAAATAAAAAATAAAAAAAGGAAAGGCCAAATAAAAAAGGAAGGCCCAAAAAAAGAAGGGACAATGCTACTATCCTTTTTCCACACTTGTGCTTCAAAGTAGCAACATGATCTTTGTGATAGAGAGTCTCTTATTTTGTCACTTTCATATACTAGTGGGAATTTTTCATTATAGAACTTGGCCTGTATATTCCAACAATGGGCTTCCTCAAATGCCCTAGGTCTTCGTGAGCAAGCAAGTTGGATGCACACCCACTTAGTTTCTTTTGTTGAGCTTTCATACTTTTATAGCTCTAGTGCATTCGTTGCATGGCAATCCCTACTCTTTGCATTGACATCAATTGATGGGCATCTTCCTAGCCCGTTGATTAGCCGCGTCAATGTGAGACTTTCTCCTTTTTTGTCTTCTCCACACAACCCCATCATTATATTCTATTCCACCCATAGTGCTATGTCCATGGCTCACGCTCATGTATTGCGTGAAAATTGAAAAAGTTTGAGAAATACTAAAGTATGAAACAATTGCTTGGCTTGTCATTGGGGTTGTGCATGATCGGAGCATTTTGTGTGACGAAAAAGAAGCATTGACAAACTATATGATTCTGTAGGGATGAGCTTTCTTTGGCTATATTATTTTGAGAAGACATAATTGCTTGGTTAGTATGCTTGAAGTATTATCATTTTTATGTCAGTATTAAACTTTTTTCTTGAATCTTTCGGATCTGAACATTCATGCCACAATAAAGAAAAATTGCATTGATAAATGTGCTAGGTAGCATTCCACATCCAAAATTATGTTTCTATCATTTACCTACTCGAGGACGAGCAGGAATTAAGCTTGGGGATGCTTGATACGTCTCCAACATATCTATAATTTTTGATTGTTCCATGCTATTATATTATCCATCTAGGATGTTTTATATGCTATTTTATATGATTTTTGGGACTAACCTATTAACCTAGAGCCCAGTGCCAGTTTCTGTTTTTTCCTTGTTTCTGAGTTTTACAAAAAAGGAATACCAAACGGAGTCCAATTGACGTGCCAATTTTTGACGATTTTTATGGACCAAAAGAAGCCCCCGAAGTAAAAGAGTTGGGCCAGAAGAGTCCCGAGCTGTCCACGAGGGTGGAGGGCGCGCCCTACCCCCTGGGTGTGGGCCCCTATCTCGTGGACGACTCGGAGACCCCCCTGACGTGAGACCTATGCCAAAAATTCCTATAAATATAGAAACCTCCAGAAAATAACCTAGATCGGGAGTTCCGCCGCCGCAAGCCTCTGTAGCCACCAAAAACCAATCGGGACCCTGTTCCGGCACCCTGCTGGAGGGGGGATCCCTCACCGGTGGCCATCTTCATCATCCCGGCGCTCTCCATGACGAGGAGGGAGTAGTTCACCCTCGGGGTTGAGGGTATGTACCAGTAGCTATGTGTTTAATCTCCCTCTCTCTCGTGCTCTTGATATGGCATGATCTTGATGTATTGCGAGCTTTGCTATTATAGTTGGATCTTATGATGTTTCTCCCCCTCTACTCTCTTGTAATGGATTGAGTTTTCCCTTTGAAGTTATCTTATCAGATTGAGTCTTTAAGGATTTGAGAACAATTTATGTATGTCTTGCATGTGCTTATCTATGGTGACGATGGGTTATTCACGTGATCTACTTGATGTATGTTTTGGTGATCAACTTGCGGGTTCAGTGACCTTGTGAACTTATGCATAGGGGTTGGCACATGTTTTTGTCTTGACTCTCCGGTAGAAACTTTGGGGCACTCTTTGATGTTCTTTGTGTTGGTTGAATAGATGAATCTGAGATTGTGTGATGCATATCTTATAATCATACCCACGGATACTTGAGGTGACATCGGAGTATCTAGGTGACATTAGGGTTTTAGTTGATTTGTGTCTTAAGGTGTTATTCTAGTACGAACTCTAGGATAGATTGAACGGAAAGAATAGCCTCGTGTTATTTTACTACGGACTCTTGAATAGATCGATCAGAAAGAATAACTTTGAGGTGGTTTCGTACCCTACAATAATCTCTTCGTTTGTTCTCTGCTATTAGTGACTTTGGAGTGACTCTTTGTTGCATGTTGAGGGATAGTTATATGATCCAATTATGTTATTATTGTTGGGGAACGTTGCAGAAAATTAAAAATTTTCCTACGGTTTCACCAAGATCCATCTATGAGTTCATCTAGCAACGAGTATTCAGATTAGATAGCATCTACATACCACTTTGTAGATCGCAACGGAAGCGTTCGAGTGAACGTGGATGAGGTAGTCGTACTTGCCGTGATCCAATTCACCGATGATCTAGTGCCGAACGGACGGCACCTCCGCGTTCAACACACGTACGGAAAGCGTGACGTCTCCTCCTTCTTGATCCAGCAAGGCAAAGGAGAGGTTGGGGATGAAGGCTCCAGCAACAGCACGACGGCGTGGTGATGGTGGAACTGCAGTACTCCGGCAGGGCTTCGCCGTGCTCAATGGAGGAGGAGGAGGTGTTGGAGAGGGAGAGGGAGGCGCCAGGGCAATGGGGTGGTCAGCCCCCTCTCTCTCCCCCCCCCCCTTTATATAACCCCCAAGGGGGGGCGCCTGCCCTAGGAGATGAGATCTCCTAGGGGGGGCGGCGGCCAGGGAAGGGGGGCTTGCCCCCCAAGCATGGGGGGCGCCCCCTTTAGGGTTTCCCTCCCCCCAAACCCTAGGCGCATGGGCCCATGGGGGGGAGGCGCACCAGCCCACTATGGGCTGGTTCCCTCCCTCATACAGCCCATGGGGCCCTCCGGGATAGGTGGCCCCACCCGATGGACCCCCCCGGGACCTTCCGGTGGTCCCGGTACAATACCGATAACCCCGAAACTTGTCCCGATGTCCGTATGATGACTTTCCATATATAAATCTTTACCTCCGGACCATTCCGAAACTCCTCGTGACGTCCGGGATCTCATCCGGGACTCCGAACAACATTCGGGTTACTGCACATACATATCCCTATAACCCTAGCGTCACCGAACCTTAAGTGTGTAGACCCTACGGGTTCGGGAGACATGCAGACATGACCGAGATGGCTCTCGGGCAATAACCAACAGCGGGATCTGGATACCCATGTTGGCTCCCACATGCTCCACGATGATCTCATCGGATGAACCACGATGTCAAGGATTCAATTAATCCCGTATACGATTCCCTTTGTCAATCGGTATTTTACTTGCCCGAGATTCGATCGTCGGTATACCAATACCTCGTTCAATCTCGTTACCGGCAAGTCACTTTTCTCGTTCCGTAATACATGATCCCATGATCAAACACTTTGGTCACATTGAGCTCATTGTGATGATGCATTACCGAGAGGGCCCGGTGATACCTCTCCGTCAAGCGGAGTGACAAATCCCAGTCTCGATCCATGTCAACCCAATAGACACTTTTAGAGATACCCGTAGCATACCTTTATAGTCACCCAGTTACGTTGTGACGTTTGGCACACCCAAAGCACTCCTACGGTATCCGGGAGTTACACGATCTCATGGTCTAAGGAAAGGATACTTGACATTGGAAAACTCTAGCAAACGAACTATGCGATCATATGCTATGTTTAGGATTGGGTCTTGTCCATCACATCATTCTCCTAATGATGTGATCCCGTTATCGATGACATCCAATGTCCATAGTCAGGAAACCATGACTATCTGTCGATCAACGAGCTAGTCAACTAGAGGCTCACTAGGGACATGTTGTTGTCTGTTATTCACACATGTATTATGATTTCCGGTTAACACAATTATAGCACGAATAAAGACAATTATCATGAATAAGGAAATATAATAATAATGCTTTTATTATTGCCTCTAGGGCATATTTCCAACAGTCTCCCACTTGCACTAGAGTCAATAATCTAGTTACATTGTGATGAATCGAACACCCATAGAGTTCTGGTGCTGATCATGTTTTGCCTTAGGGAGAGGTTTAGTCAACGGATCTGCAACATTCAGATCCGTGTGCACTTTACAAATCTCTATGTCTCCATCTTGAACATTTTCACGAATGGAGTTGAAGCGACGCTTGATGTGCCTGGTCTTCTTGTGAAACCTGGGCTCCTTTGCAAGTGCAATAGCTCCAGTGTTGTCACAGAAGAGCTTGATTGGCCCCGACGCATTGGGTATGACTCCGAGGTCGGTGATGAACTCCTTCACCCAAATTGCTTCATGTGCTGCCTCCGAGGCTGCCATGTACTCCGCTTCACATGTAGATCCCGCCACGACGCTTTGCTTGCAACTGCACCAGCTTACTGCCCCACCATTCAAAATATACACGTATCCGGTTTGTGACTTAGAGTCATCCAGATCTGTGTCGAAGCTAGCGTCGACGTAACCTTTTACGACGAGCTCTTCGTCACCTCCATAAACGAGAAACATTTCCTTAGTCCTTTTCAGGTACTTCAGGATATTCTTGACCGCTGTCCAGTGTTCCTTGCCGGGATTACTTTGGTACCTACCTACAAAACTTACGGCAAGGTTTACATCAGGTCTGGTACACAGCATGGCATACATAATAGAACCTATGGCTGAGGCATAGGGGATGACGCTCATCTCTTCTATATCTTCTGCCGTGGTCGGACATTGAGCTGAGCTCAATTTCACACCTTGTAACACAGGTAAGAACCCTTTCTTAGATTGATCCATATTGAACTTCTTCAATATTTTATCAAGGTATGTGCTTTGTGAAATACCTATGAGGCGTCTCGATCTATCTCTATAGATCTTGATGCCTAATATATATGCAGCTTCTCCAAGGTCCTTCATTGAAAAACTCTTATTCAAATAGGCCTTAATGCTGTCCAAGAGTTCTATATCATTTCCCATCAAAAGTATGTCGTCTACATATAATATGAGAAATGCTACAGAGCTCCCACTCACTTTCTTGTAAACACAGGCTTCTCCATAAGTCTGTGTAAACCCAAACGCTTTGATCATCTCATCAAAGCGAATGTTCCAACTCCGAGATGCTTGCACCAGCCCATATATCGAGCGTTGGAGCTTGCATACCTTGTCAGCGTTCTTAGGATCGACAAAACCTTCCGGTTGCATCATATACAATTCTTCCTTAAGGAAACCATTAAGGAATGCCGTTTTGACGTCCATTTGCCATATCTCATAATCATAGTATGCGGCAATTGCTAACATGATTCGGACGGACTTCAGCTTCGCTACCGGTGAGAAAGTCTCATCGTAGTCAACCCCTTGAACTTGTCGATAACCCTTAGCGACAAGCCGAGCTTTATAGATGGTCACATTACCATCCGCGTCTGTCTTCTTCTTAAAGATCCATTTATTTTCTATGGCTCGCCGTTCAACGGGCAAGTCAGTCAAAGTCCACACTTCGTTTTCATACATGGATCCTATCTCGGATTTCATGTCTTCCAGCCATTTGTCGGAATCCGGGCCCGCCATTGCTTCCTCATAGTTCGAAGGTTCACCGTTGTCTAACAACATGATTTCCAAGACAGGGTTGCCGTACCACTCTGGTGCGGAACGTGTCCTTGTGGACCTTCGAATTTCAGTAGGAGCTTGATCAGAAGTATCTTGATCATAATCATTAATTTCCTCTCTAGTCGGTGCAGGCACCTCAGGAACGATTTCTTGAGTTTCGCCATTTTCCGGTTCAAGAGGTAATACTTCATCAAGTTCTACTTTCCTCCCACTTACTTCTTTCGAGAGAAACTCTTTCTCTAGAAAGGATCCATTCTTGGCAACAAAGATCTTGCCTTCGGATCTGAGGTAGAAGGTATACCCAACAGTTTCTTTCGGGTATCCTATGAAGACGCATTTTTCCGACTTGGGTTCGAGCTTCTCAGGTTGAAGTTTCTTCACATAAGCATCGCATCCCCAAACTTTTAGAAACGACAGCTTAGGTTTCTTCCCAAACCATAATTCATACGGTGTCGTCTCAACGGATTTCGACGGAGCCCTATTTAAAGTGAATGCGGCAGTCTCTAAAGCATAGCCCCAAAAAGAGAGCGGTAAATCGGTAAGAGACATCATAGATCGCACCATATCTAATAGAGTGCGATTACGACGTTCGGACACACCATTACGCTGAGGTGTTCCAGGCGGCGTGAGTTGTGAAACTATTCCACATTTTCTTAAGTGTGTGCCAAATTCGTGACTCAAGTATTCTCCTCCACGATCTGATCGTAGAAACTTGATCTTTCTATCACGTTGATTTTCAACCTCACTCTGAAATTCCTTGAACTTTTCAAAGGTTTCAGACTTGTGTTTCATTAAGTAGATATACCCATATCTACTCAAGTCATCAGTGAGGGTGAGAACATAACGATAGCCACCGCGAGCCTCAACACTCATTGGACCACACACATCGGTATGTATGATTTCCAATAAGTTGGTTGCTCGCTCCATTGTTCCTGAGAACGGAGTCTTGGTCATTTTACCCATGAGGCATGGTTCGCACGTGTCAAATGATTCATAATCAAGAGACTCTAAAAGTCCATCTGCATGGAGCTTCTTCATGCGTTTGACGCCTATGTGACCAAGGCGGCAGTGCCACAAATATGTGGGACTATTGTTATCAACTTTAACTCTTTTGGTACTCACACTATGAATATGTGTATCATCACGTACGAGATTCATCAAGAATAAACCATTAACCATCGGAGCATGACCATAAAACATATCTCTCATATAAATAGAACAACCATTATTCTCGGATTTAAATGAGTAGCCATCTCGAATTAAGCGAGATCCGGATACAATGTTCATGCTCAAACTTGGTACTAAATAACAATTATTGAGGTTTAAAACTAATCCCGTAGGTAAATGTAGAGGCAGCGTGCCGACGGCGATCACATCGACCTTGGAACCATTCCCGACGCGCATCGTCACCTCGTCCTTTGCCAGTCTCCGTTTATTCCGCAGCTCCTGCTTTGAGTTACAAATGTGAGCAACTGCACCGGTATCAAATACCCAAGAGCTACTACGATTACTGGTAAGGTACACATCAATTACATGTATATCACATATACCTTTGGTTTTGCCGGCCTTCTTGTCCGCTAAGTATTTGGGGCAGTTTCGCTTCCAGTGACCATTTCCCTTGCAATAAAAGCACTCAGTTTCGGGCTTGGGTCCATTCTTTGGCTTCTTCCCGGCAACTTGCTTACCGGGCGCGGCAACTTCCTTGCCGTCCTTCTTGAAGTTCTTTTTACCCTTGCTCCTTTTGAACTTAGTGGTTTTATTCACCATCAGCACTTGATGCTCTTTCTTGATTTCTACCTCTGCTGATTTCAGCATAGCATACACCTCAGGAATGGTCTTTACCATCCCCTGCATATTGTAGTTCATCACAAAGCTCTTGTAGCTAGGTGGAAGCGACTGGAGGATTCTGTCAATGACCACTTCTTCCGGAATATTAACTTCCAGTTGAGTCAAGCGGTTGTGCAATCCAGACATTCTGAGTATGTGCTCACTGACAGAGCTATTTTCCTCCATCTTACAGCTAAAGAATTTGTTGGAGATCTCATATCTCTCAACCCGGGCATGAGCTTGGAAAACCATTTTCAGCTCTTCGAACATCTCATATGCTCCATGTCTCTCAAAACGCTTTTGGAGCCCCGGCTCTAAGCTGTAAAGCATGCCGCACTGAACGAGGGAGTAATCATCGCATCGCGACTGCCAAGCGTTCATAACGTCTTGTTGTGCAGGGAGAATAGGTGCGTCACCCAGCGGTGCTCTTAGGACATAATCTTTCTTGGCAGCTATGAGGATGATCCTCAGGTTCCGGACCCAGTCCGTATAGTTGCTACCATCGTCTTTCAGCTTGGTTTTCTCTAGGAACGCGTTGAAGTTGAGGACTACGTTGGCCATTTGATCTACAAGACATATTGTAAATATTTAGACTAAGTTCATGATAATAAAGTTCATTCAATCAAATTATTTAATGAACTCCCACTTAGATAGACATCCCTCTTCCAGTCATCTAAGTATTACATGATCCGAGTCAACTAGGCCGTGTCCGATCATCACGTGAGACGGACTAGTCAACATCGGTGAACATCTTCATGCTGATCGTATCTTCTATACGACTCATGCTCGACCTTTCGGTCTTCCGTGTTCCAAGGCCATGTCTGTACATGCTAGGCTCGTCAAGTCAACCTAAGTGTTTTGCGTGTGTAAATCTGTCTTACACCCGTTGTATGTGAACGTTAGAATCTATCACACCCGATCATCACGTGGTGCTTCGAAACAACGAACTGTCGCAACGGTGCACAGTTAGGGTGAACACTTTCTTGAAATTATTATGAGGGATCATCTTATTTACTACCGTCGTTCTAAGTAAACAAGATGCAAAACATGATAAACATCACATGCAATCAAATAATAAACGTGACATGATATGGCCAATATCACATAGCTCCTTCGATCTCCATCTTGGGGCTCCATGATCATCTTGTCACCGGCTTGACACCATGATCTTCATCATCATGATCTTCATCATCGTGTCTCCATGAAGTTGCTCGCCAACTATTACTTCTACTACTATGGCTAACGTGTTTAGCAATAAAGTAAAGTAATTTACATGGCGATTCTCAATGACACGCAGGTCATACAAAAAATAAAGACAACTCCTATGGCTCCTGCCGGTTGTCATACTCATCGACATGCAAGTCGTGATTCCTATTACAATAGCATGAACATCTCATACATCACATATAGATCATTCATCATACATCACAACTTTGGCCATATCATATCACATAGCACTTGCTGCAAAAACAAGTTAGACGTCCTCTAATTGTTGTTGCAAGTTTTACGTGGCTGAATTAGGGTTCTAGCAAGAACGTTTTCTTACCTACGTTAAAACCACCACAACGTGATTTGTCAACTTCTATTTACCCTTCATAAGGACCCTTTTCATCGAATCCGCTCCAACTAAAGTAGGAGAGACAGACACCCGCCAGCCACCTTATGCAACTAGTGCATGTTCGTCGGTGGAACCGGTCTCACGTAAGCGTACGTGTAAGGTTGGTCCGGGCCGCTTCATCCCACAATACCGTTGAAGCAAGATAAGACTAGTAGCGGCAAGAAGAGTTGACAACATCTACGCCCACAACAAATTGTGTTCTACTCGTGCAAGAAGAACTACGCATAGACCTAGCTCATGATGCCACTGTTGGGGAACGTTGCAGAAAATTAAAAATTTTCCTACGGTTTCACCAAGATCCATCTATGAGTTCATCTAGCAACGAGTATTCAGATTAGATAGCATCTACATACCACTTTGTAGATCGCAACGGAAGCGTTCGAGTGAACGTGGATGAGGTAGTCGTACTTGCCGTGATCCAATTCACCGATGATCTAGTGCCGAACGGACGGCACCTCCGCGTTCAACACACGTACGGAAAGCGTGACGTCTCCTCCTTCTTGATCCAGCAAGGCAAAGGAGAGGTTGGGGATGAAGGCTCCAGCAACAGCACGACGGCGTGGTGATGGTGGAACTGCAGTACTCCGGCAGGGCTTCGCCGTGCTCAATGGAGGAGGAGGAGGTGTTGGAGAGGGAGAGGGAGGCGCCAGGGCAATGGGGTGGTCAGCCCCCTCTCTCCCCCCCCCCTTTATATAACCCCCAAGGGGGGGCGCCTGCCCTAGGAGATGAGATCTCCTAGGGGGGGCGGCGGCCAGGGAAGGGGGGCTTGCCCCCCAAGCAAGGGGGGCGCCCCCTTTAGGGTTTCCCTCCCCCCAAACCCTAGGCGCATGGGCCCATGGGGGGGAGGTGCACCAGCCCACTATGGGCTGGTTCCCTCCCTCATACAGCCCATGGGGCCCTCCGGGATAGGTGGCCCCACCCGGTGGACCCCCCGGGACCTTCCGGTGGTCCCGGTACAATACCGATAACCCCGAAACTTGTCCCGATGTCCGTATGATGACTTTCCATATATAAATCTTTACCTCCGGACCATTCCGAAACTCCTCGTGACGTCCGGGATCTCATCCGGGACTCCGAACAACATTCGGGTTACTGCACATACATATCCCTATAACCCTAGCGTCACCGAACCTTAAGTGTGTAGACCCTACGGGTTCGGGAGACATGCAGACATGACCGAGATGGCTCTCGGGCAATAACCAACAGCGGGATCTGGATACCCATGTTGGCTCCCACATGCTCCACGATGATCTCATCGGATGAACCACGATGTCAAGGATTCAATTAATCCCGTATACGATTCCCTTTGTCAATCGGTATTTTACTTGCCCGAGATTCGATCGTCGGTATACCAATACCTCGTTCAATCTCGTTACCGGCAAGTCACTTTTCTCGTTCCGTAATACATGATCCCGTGATCAAACACTTTGGTCACATTGAGCTCATTGTGATGATGCATTACCGAGAGGGCCCGGTGATACCTCTCCGTCAAGCGGAGTGACAAATCCCAGTCTCGATCCATGTCAACCCAACAGACACTTTCAGAGATACCCGTAGCATACCTTTATAGTCACCCAGTTACGTTGTGACGTTTGGCACACCCAAAGCACTCCTACGTTATCCGGGAGTTACACGATCTCATGGTCTAAGGAAAGGATACTTGACATTGGAAAACTCTAGCAAACGAACTATGCGATCTTATGCTATGTTTAGGATTGGGTCTTGTCCATCACATCATTCTCCTAATGATGTGATCCCGTTATCGATGACATCCAATGTCCATAGTCAGGAAACCATGACTATCTGTCGATCAACGAGCTAGTCAACTAGAGGCTCACTAGGGACATGTTGTTGTCTGTTATTCACACATGTATTATGATTTCCGGTTAACACAATTATAGCACGAATAAAGACAATTATCATGAATAAGGAAATATAATAATAATGCTTTTATTATTGCCTCTAGGGCATATTTCCAACAATTATTGTTGAGATAACTTGCACTAGTGAAATTATGAACCCTAGGCCTTGTTTCCTAGCATTGAAATACTGTTTACGCTCACTTTTATCGCTTGCTACCTTGCTACTTTTATATTTTCAGGTTACAAAAACCTTTATCTATCATCCATATTGCACTTGTATCACCATCTCTTCGCCAAACTAGTGCACCTATACAATTTACCATTGTATTGGGTGTGTTGGGGACACAAGAGACTCTTTGTTATTTGGTTGCAGGGTTGTTTGAGAAAGACCATCTTCATCCTACGCCTCCCACGGATTGAGAAACCTTAGGTCATCCACTTGAGGGAAATTTGCTACTGTCCTACAAACCTCTGCACTTGGAGGCCCAACAACGTCTACAAGAAGAAGGTTGTGTAGTAGACATCACTGTCCCTACGACATGTATCCTTTTGCATCTTTAGCTTACTCTGTTGGGGGCGCCCCTCGGGCTACATCATCCCCGGGCCGCTCGGGTCCGTCCCAGTGGCATGTATCAGTATTGCATCTATTTGAACTAGCTTGCCCTCTTGCATGAATTACCTTATGATTGTTACCTGCCTGTCCGTTACTTCGATACCATGAACGTCGTGCGCCCTTGCAAGCCCACCCACTACCGCCTCATGATTAAGGACTGGCACGGCGTATGTGCTCGGGTCCGTCCCTGTAGCATCGCTAAACCCAAGAGGCTGAGCTCGGGCTCGCGGGCCAGCTCTCGTGTACGTCAGCTCCCATGGCCCTTGGTGCCTTGTTCTCGCATGAGCTAATCGAGGACGGACAAGCCAGGGCGTGCGACCCGGTGCCTCGCCACCACGGGAGCCGCGCGCCGGTCATCTTTCTTCAAGATCTTCCGCATGAGAAGACTAGGCATGGCGTCTGTGCTCGGGTTCGTCCCTGCAGCATCGATAAACCCAACAGCTGAGCTCTGTCTGGCGGGCCGGCCCCGTTCACGTCACCTCCTGGGGTCATTGGTGTTTGGCCTTCTCATGTGATCACCTCAGGAGATTCGTCCGCCGCAGGTTGCCTAACCATCTCGCAGGGCCACCACAAGCATCAAAAATTAAGACCAGGCGCAACCCGCCTTGAGGTAGGGCCTGGTGAGTCCCTCGTTGGCTCTCAAGTGCCCAGACACACCTTATCTAGCCCTGCCGTGCAAGCCACGTGTTAGGGCGGGGCTGTACATGCCCCGGGGGCTCCACTCAGAGGGAGCCCTCACCCACGCACCAGTGGAAGCACCATGCTCCGCGCTGGCAGTCGACACGGTCGAGGAGCGGCTATGCCTGTGCAAGTGCGGGAGCGCTACGCTCCGCGCTGGTTATAAACAACTAAGGGCGGCCCCATGGTCATACCAACCTCAGGGAGCCTCCTGGCTCAATGTCTAGCCTCGTCGCAACACTCCCCCTCGGGAGAGTCGCATGAGGGGCTGGGCACATGGGCTACGATCAGGTCACGCCCGAGCGTATGCCACCCTACCAGGTCCCTCAGACCTGGTTGTCACGCGTCCCTCCCGAGCGGGACCTCGGCGAGTAAAAGGTATGGAGGTCTGTTTGCGCGTCAAGGGGGACTCCTGAGCATCGCGACTCAGGATCCTAACTGGCCACATAGCCCCTCACCCCTTGGTCCCGTCCTGGCGATCCGGACGGCCCAACGGCGGTTGTGGTATGCGCGGGGCTGGGCCCTACCGACGTAGAACGCTAAGACCTACTTCCGCATCTCCTCCACATAGGCCGTTTGTGCGTCAAGGGGGACTCCTGAGCATCGCGACTAAGGAGCCTAACTGGCCACATAGCCCCTCACTCCTTGGTCCTGTCCTGGTGATCCGGACGGCCCAACGGCGGTTGAGGTATGCGCGGGGTCGGGCCCCACCGACGTAGAACATCAAGCAAGCGGGGAGGAAATCGTGGAATCTTAACAAAATATTACAAAACAGATTGTTCCTCAAACACCAAACGAAAGTTTTGACTCTTCCATGAGGCACGTTGCATATCGCAGGAAGGTAAAAACAGGAAGGAGCACCACCGTCCACTAGCAAGCTTCCTCTTCAGCCTTGGGCGACGTCGTCAGGGAGCGCCTCCCCTTAGGCAGCATCGCCGTCGCCCGTGTTGCCAGCTGTGGTCGCGGGATCAGCGGCAACACTAGACAGAGGCGTAGGTTGATGGCAAGGAATTTCTTCAACAGGGCCTCCACCTAGCCCTTCACAACTTCAGCGGCAGCTGCGCAGCACTCTTCATCCACGGGCTCGAGCAGAACACCGAGGACGGCATCGGGGTCGCGGAGATGAAGGTAGCTGAAGACGCACGTCAGGGCTGATGAGGAGAGCGCGCGGGCTTCCCCCTCCACCATAGGGCCGATCCCGTTGACGACGTCCTCGAGCACCGTGACAAGATGAGGGGGCAGCTGGGCAGGGCCCTCGTCATTAGTCGCCAACGGCTTCTCCAAGCCCTTCTTGTAGAGCTCCTGCAGTGCTTCACGGGACCTCTGCTCAATATATTTGAAGGCCACGCGATCCTCGGACGGAACCTTCGCCTTGGCCTCCAGCAGGACCTTCTCCGCTTCCAACTTCTTCTCTAGCTCCTCCAGGCGGCCGCGTTCTGCGGCCTGCGCCCTCGCCAACTGATCCAGCTCGGTGTCACGGCCAGTGACTGTGTCTTCTCGAGCCCTCATATTCTCCTCCAGCGCCTCGCGATCATGAGCCTCGGTCGCGCGCTCATCATGCATGGTCTTCAGCTCGGCCTCCACCATCCGGCGGCGCTCCTTAGCGATCTCAGATTCCTTCAGCAGCGTCACGGGTGGCGGAGGCCAGGCCAGCGTCCCGCTCGCCCTCCTTGGCAGTTGCAATGGCCTGGCCCCATGCCGCCCTGATGGATGCGTCAGAGCGCAGCCACCCTGAGATCAACTCCAGGCGCCCCAACCCCAGACGGCGGTCGGCGCCTTGAAGGTCGCCCCGAAGCTGGGGCAACGCGGAAAAAGCCTCCTCCAGAGTGTCGGGCGAAGCAGCAGGATCGCAGACCAGCGGCATCACAGGAGGAGGAGGAGGAGGCTGCGTCGCTGCCAAGGCCTGCGAATTGGTGGCAGCAGAAGAAGAAACTGGGGGCTCCTGAGCCTTTGGGACCTCGGCCGGTGAGCTGGGAGCAGGTGCCTCTAGAGCTGACCTGGCTGTGGAGGCCGCTTTCTCCTGAGGACGGTCCTCTGGGCCTCGCGAGGATGACCGGGCCAGAGAAGCACGAGCGTCATCGCCGCCTTTCCGCGACAGGGGAGGTGCGGCCATGGCAGGCTGCTTGGTCCCAGAGGGCATGGACGCTCCCTCTCTCTTCTTCTTCGCCGCCAGCGTTGGCCTGGTGGAGCAAAGGAAAAGCGTCAAGAAGCAGTGGCAGCAGCAAGGACAAAACTTGGACAAAGCACTTACTGGTCTACGGCGGCATAATCCCTCGGCCTCTTCTAAAGCACGAAGCCCGAAGGCTTCACAGCCGGGGGCGCCGGCGTGAGGATCCCAGGAGCGGATGAGGGAGCAGCAGCTGGGCCGGCGGCAGCACTGGTCAGTGTCATAACAGGGGCACCGCCTCAGGAGAATAGCGCCGACCTGCTCTTCGTCAGGATCACAGTCGGGGGCTTCTTCGGGGGAGTGACCTTGGACCTCGTGGTGACCCCAGCGAGGGGCAGGGCCTCCCTCACCGTATGGCCATCGGCGGCGGCGGTGGCGGGGAAGGCGCGAGGGAGATCTGTCACACATGGAGGGGAAGTCTCTCCTTCCCCCCTCCTTGGTCGCCTCCGAGTACGGATCCTCCTCCTCGCCGGAGTCACCGGAGGACAGTACGACCGGGGCCTCGGCAGGCGCCGGCGGCACGAGCCCATGCTCATTGAAGACAGGCATGGCGGCAGCAATCTCTGCCCCGTCAGGGCGGTGGTACAGCAGAAGATGGGTGTCCGGCTGGTACCCCTGATCCTCCCCAACCAAGAGGTGCAGAGCGGCGCCCAGCTCCTCATCGAACAAGGGGTCCGGGCGCAAGCGGAGGTCGCCCCCTCGTCCTCGAGCTTCCACAAAGGGCGCGAACCCCACTGCCGCTATTCCGGGTTGTGCGGCGAGCTTCATGCTGCTGCTTCTTCAAAATAAAGTTGGGATCCAAGTAAGCTAAATGGTGAGAAAACCTTACTTTTCGGCTTGCTTGACGAACTTCCTATCTTGGCAGAGGTTCTGAGTGAGAGGAAAGGATAGTTACCTCTTCACCATCTGCGTGGCTGCCTTCCACGTCATCCTGGTAGTGATCATTGTCAATAAGATGTACAAAAAATGAGCCAAGGCAGTCAAGTTCTACCTCCTACTCATCATCATCCAAGTTGAATAACTCGGAGGGGGTGGTCTTCTTCTTGGCAGGCTTTTTCTAAGCCTTGTTCTTCATCTAGGTCTTCTTGGCCAGCTTATCCTGCAGCTTCCTATTCTAAAAAGGAGAACCGGCCTGCAGAAATCAAATGGGTACAAGGGGACAGTTTAAATGAATAAATGATTAAATCAGAAATTGTTTAAAGCTTACAGTTGGCGGCTTGTTGAGAGTGCATAAGAAGTTTCCCCCTAGGTGCTTCTTCGGCCCACTGGATGCCTTCTAGTCCATAAAAAATCCATAAAAAGTTTCACTGCCTTTGGACTCAATTTGTATTGATTTCCTGCGATGTAAAAAACATGCAAAAAATAGCAACTCGCACTTGGAACCATGTCAATAGGTTAGTACCAAAAAATGATATAAAATGACTATAACATGATTATAGAACATCCAAGAATGATAATATAACAGCATGGAACAATAAAAAATTATAGATACGTTAGAGACGTATCAACATCCCCAAGCTTAATTCCTGCTCGTCCTCGAGTAGGTAAATGATAAAAACATAATTCTTGATGTGGAATGATCCTAACAAGTCATCTCACATTCTTTTCTTTGTAGCATGGACATTTGGACTTTTATATGGTTCAAAGCAATAGTCTTGTTTTGACATGAGGACTTAAATACTCAAGCATATCAACAAGCAACCATGTCTTTCAAAATATCAACGCTAAAATAAGTTATCCTAACCTATCATGCTCAATCATTGATCCATTCATGAAACACACTCACATATTAGCTACACCCAATGCTCAAGTACGATCATAGTGCCCCCTAGTTGGTGCTTTATAAAAGAAGATGGAGACTCAAATTAAAAATAAAAATTGCATAAAGTAAAAGAAAGGCCCTTTGCGGAGGGAAGTAGGGATTTGCAGAGGTGCGAGAGCTCAAAGCGAAAAACATAGAGATAAAAACATTTTGGGAGGCATGCTTTTCCTGTCAACGAGAACGATCGAGTAGTTCCCAATACTTTCCATGCTAGATATATCATAGGTGGTTCCCAAACAGAATTTAAAGTTTATTCCTTTTTCAACCATACTTTCACTTTCCATGGCTAGCCGTATCCACGGGTGCCTTCCATACCAACACTTTCCAAGGAATTTATTATTTGACAACATAAAGTAAATTCATTTTTCATTTCGGGACTGGGCATCCGTAATACCTTTGCATTATTCTCGTGCAATGACAAGTGAATAAACACTCATCGTGAGAATAACATACCTAGCATGGAAATATATTAGCCACCCCCTACCGGTTCATCAGCAGTACGAGCACACAAAAGAGAAGTTATTTTGAAAATTAGAGATGGCACATACAAATTTGCTTAGAACGGCAAAAGAGTACCGCATATAGGTAGGTATGGTGGACTCATGTGGCAAAACTGGTTTAAAGGATTTTGGATGCACAAGTAGTGATCATACTTAGTGCAAAATGAAGGCTAGCAAATGATTGAGAAGCAACCAACCAAGAAACGAATGATCTCATAAGCGAGCATTGGGCATAATTAACACCGAATAATGCACCACAAATAGTATGTAATTTCATTGCATAACTATTGACTTTCGTGCTTGCATAAGGAATCACAAACCTTAACACCAATATTCTTACTAACTCATCAACATGACTCACATATCACATCATCATATCTCAAGACTATTACAATGAATCAAGTTTATTTAGTCCAATGATGTTCATGTAAGTTTTTATTATATCCTTCTTGGATATCTATCACTTTGGAACTAATTTTCATGTGTTGCTTTTGATAAGCTGAAACAAATATAAGTGAAGATCATGAGCATAATATTTCTTTCTCTCAAATTAATTTAAGTGAAGAAAGAGAGAATTTCTTGAAAAATTTACTAACACTCAAATAAATATAAGTGAAGCAAGAGTACATTTCTTCCAAAATACTAAAGCACACCGTGCTCAAAAAGATATAAGTGAAGCACTATAGCAATTCCATAGCTCATAAAGATTTAAGTGAAGCATAGAGAGCAATTCTAACAAGTCATGGCATAATTTTGGATCTCTCAAAGAAGTGTGTCCAGCAAGGATTCATGACTCAAAACAAAAATAAAAACAAGCAAAGACTCATATCATACAAGACGCTCCAAGCAAAACTCATAGTATGTGACGAATAAAAATATAGCTTTGAATAAAATACTGATGTTCGTTAGAAGAAAGAGCGGAAGCCACTCGGGGCATCCCCAAGCTCAGTTGATTTCTTCTATTTGGATAATAGCTTGGGATGCCATGGGTATCCCCAACTTAGGCTCTTCTTACTCCTTATTCCTTCATCCATCGTATCACCCAA
Organism: Aegilops umbellulata; assembly: GCA_032464435.1. NCBI lineage: Eukaryota > Viridiplantae > Streptophyta > Magnoliopsida > Poales > Poaceae > Aegilops > Aegilops umbellulata. The sequence continues at coordinate 371,845,846 of CP136060.1, forward strand.
AACTTGAAAACTTCAATCACACAAAACTCAACAAAACCTTCGTGAGATCCGTTAGTATAAGAAAGCAAATCAATATTATAAGTATTGTTGCAACCCATTAATATTTTATTATTGCATTATATCTACTGTATCCAACTTTTCTATGGAAAAAACTCTTCAAAGAAAACCATAGAATCATCAAAACAAGCACACAACGCAAAAAAATAGAATCTGTCAAAAACAAAACAATCTCTAGCAATCTGGATATTTCGAATACTTCTATAACTCCAAAAATCCTGAAAAATTGGGACATCCTGAAAAATTTGTATATCAATCTACTGTAAAAAAATTATAATTTTGCATCGCTTCTGTGATTTTTAAAACTTGTAACTCTGGACGCAAAAGTTTCTGTTTTTCAGCAAGATCAAGGCAACTATCATCCAAGAAGATCTTAAAGGCTTTGCTTGTCACAAACACTAATTAAAACACAAAAAATACAATCATAACAGTAGCATAATTGTGTAAACACTCAAGAACAGAAAGCAAATGACAAAAATAAATTTTATTCATTGGGTTGCCTCCCAACAAGCGCTATCGTTTCATGCCCCTAGCTAGGCATAAGTCAAGGATCTAAGTTTTGTCGTCCGTAGTTTTGGCAACTTTTGTAAGGGCTTTCTCAAAGCCGGGAGGCTCTTTGCGCTTCCCTAAGTTCTCAGGAAAAGAAACCATCTTTAGATCTAAAATATCCGATCACTTATTGCAGAGAGTAATCAAGGTATTCATGCGATTGATACTACCATTAAGATGTTTGAGGGGTTCATTATATTTTTGCAATTTAACCATATGTTTATGCAAATCACCAAGTTTGTCCAACATTTTAACTCCCTTTGGGGTGAAAGAAAACCCCTTCTTTTGAGGTGGAACCCCCAGAATTCCCTCTAAAATTTCATAGGCAGCATTAGCATCAAGCTCAATAAAATTCCCTTTAGCGACAAAATCTAAGAGTTGTCGCAAAGACAATCCTATGTAAAAATTACGAAGCAAGATCTTTGCATCTCCCTTGAAATTGCAAACACGATAGGATTCCATAAGCCTATACCAAGCATCTTTCAAAATTTCTCCTTGTCGTTGCTTGAAGTATAAAACTTCAAAATCTGGTGACAAAGGAGGGGTAGACACGCTAGCCATTATGACTAAAATCAAGAACACAGATAGATCCGGCATGAAAACGGTGAACGAAAAATAGGGCGAACAAAACGGCAAATTTTTGTGAAGTTGGGGAGAGGAAAACGAGAGGCAAATGGCAAATAATGTAAATTGCAAGGAGATGAGATTTGTGATTAGGAACCTGGTAGATGTTGATGATGTCTCCCCGACAATGGCGCCAGAAATTCCTTTTGATGTCTGCTAGACTATGTCGGTATTTCCCCAAAGAGGAAGGGATGATGCAATACAGCGATGGTAGGTACTTCCCTCAATGATTAAACCAAGGTTATCGAACCAGTAGGAGAACCAAGCAACACTACGTAAACAGCACCTGCACACAAATAACAAATACTCGTAACCCGACGTGTTATAGGGGTTGTCAATCATCGGAGAGAGGAAGCCATCTAGCTACTAACTACGGATCCGTAGGTTGATACGTCTCCGTTGTATCTATAATTTTTTATTGTTCCATGCCAATATTATACAACTGTCATATACTTTTGGCAACTTTTTATACTATTTTTGGGACTAACATATTGATCCAGTGCCCAGTGTCAGTTCCTGTTTGTTGCATGTTTTATGTTTCGCAGAAACCCCATATCAAACGGAATCCAAACGGGATAAAAACAGACGAAGAATATTTTTGGAATATTTGGAGAATACGGGAGGAAGAATCAACGCGAGACGGTGCCCGAGGTGGCCACAAGGCAGGGGGCACGCCTGCCCCCCTGGGCGTGCCCCTGACCCTCGTGGGCCCCTCGTAAGGCGGTTGCTGCTCTTCTTTGGCTGCAAGAAAGCTAATTTTCAGAGAAAATCTGGGCGAAGGTTTCAATCCAATTGGAGTTACGGATCTCCGGATATATAAGAAACGGTGAAAGTGCAGAATTCCATAGCGCAGAAACAGAGAGAGACATAGAGACAGATCCAATCTCGGAGGGGCTCTTGCCCCTCCCATGCCATGGAGGCCAAGGACCAGAGGGGAAACCCTTCTGCCATCTAGGGAGGAGGTCAAGGAAGAAGAAGAAGGAGGGGGCTCTCTCCCCCTTGCTTCCGCTAGCGCTGGAACGCCGCCGGGGCCATCATCATCACCGCGATCTTCACCAACATCTCCATCACCTTCCCCCCTCTATCTACAACGATACACTCTCCCGCAACCCATTGTACTCTCTACTTGAACATGGTGCTTTATGCTTCATATTATTATCCAATGATGTGTTGCCATCCTATGATGTCTAAGTAGATTTTCGTTGTCCTATCAATGGTTGATGAATTGCTATGATTGATTTAATTTGCTTGTGGTTATGTTGTTGTCCTTTGGTGCCCATCATATGAGCGCACGCATGGATCACACCATAGGGTTAGTTGTATGTTGATAGGACTATGTATTGGAGGGCAAGATGACAGAAGCTTCAACCTAGCATAGAAATTGATGCATACGGTATTGAAGGGGGACCAATATATCTTAATGCTATGGTTGGGTTTTACCTTAATGAACGTTAGTAGTTGCGGATGCTTGCTAATAGTTCCAATCATAAGTGCATAGAATTCCAAGTAAGGGATGACATGCTAGCAGTGGCCTCTCCCACATAAAACTTGCTATCGGTCTAGTAAAGTTGTCAATTGCTTAGGGACAATTTCGCAACTCCTACCACCAATTTTCCACACTCGCTATATTTACTTTATTGCTTCTTTACCTAAACAGCCCCTAGTTTTTATTTACGTGCTCTTTGTATTCTTGCAAACCTATCCCGTTACACCTACAAAGTACTTCTAGTTTCATACTTGTTCTAGGTAAAGCGAACATTAAGCGTGCGTAGAGTTGTATCGGTGGTCGATAGAACTTGAGGGAATATTTGTTCTACCTTTAGCTCCTCGTTGGGTTCGACACTCTTACTTATCAAAAGAGGCTACAATTGATCCCCTATAATTGTGGGTTATCAAGACCTTTTTCTGGCGCCGTTGCCGGGGAGTCATAGCGTGGGGTGAATATTCTCGTGTGTGCTTGTTTGCTTTATCACTAAGTAATTTTTATTTGTTGTTCTTTATCTTTAGTTATGGATATGGAACAAGAAATACCAAAAAAATAGGTGTACTTGCTACTCATGGAGATGGGGAACCTCCTAAAACACTCGATGATCATCATGCGAAAAATATTATGTACCACTTTGATAATCCTGAGAAAACCTCATTCAATTATGTAATGGGAGACACGTTGGACCAACGTGAATACTTTAGGGATTATCGCTTGACTCAAAAAGGGAAACTATTATGGGATCAAATTTATATGTTGAAGTGGTATGCTCGGCAAGTATGCTTGAGATATGATTATACTTGTTTCTCTAGGATGAAGGCTCCACACCTTCCCTTTTCATGAAAATTTAATGATAATGAAACCTTGGCTTATTATGCTAGAGGTATATATGATTACTATGATGTGGAACAAATAGAAGAATTTGTTGCTTTTATGGGTGCTTATGAAATTGAATCTATGTTCAAAGAATTTGAAAATCTTTATGATGTTGTTTATAGACCTGAAAATTTAGCTATCCTTAAATATTGCTATGCCAATTATGAATTCAAATCCGATATTGATGCATTTATTGAGAAAGTCTTCGCTGTCCAAGAAGAGACTAATATTTTGCAGGAATCTATGGAAGAAGAAATTGATGAAACTGTGAGCTCATTGGATGAAAAAGATGAGGAGGAGAGTGAAGAACAAAAGGAGGAAGAGCGGATTATCTACCCGTGCCCACCTTCTAATGAGAGTAACTCTTCAACTCATACATTGTTTAATTTCCCTTCGTGCTTACCGAAGGATGATTGCTATGATGATTGTTATGATCACGTTGATTCTCTTGAAATACCCCTTTTTGATGATGCTTGCTATGCTTGTGGCCAACATGCCAATATGAATTATGCTTATGGATATGAACTTGCTATAGTTCCTTATGTTAAACATGAAATTGTTGCTATTGCACCCACGCATGATAGTCCTATTATCTTTTTGAATTCTCCCGACTACACTATATCGGACAAGTTTGCACTTATTAAGGATTATATTGATGGGTTGTGTTTTACTATTACACATGATGATTTTGATGAATATAATATGCATGTGCTTGCTGCTCCTACTTGCAATTATTATGAGAGAGGAACTATATCTCCACCTCTCTATGTTTCCAATACGATAAAATTGCAAGACACTGTTTATACTATGCATTGGCCTTTACTATGTGTGCATGAATTGTTCTTTTCTGACATGCCAACGCATAGGAAGAGAGTTAGACTTTGTTGTTGCATGATATATGTTACTTTGTGCTCACTACTAAATTAAAAATCATTGTTAATTAAAATTGGCTTTGATATACCTTGGGATCTGGGTGGATTCATTACTTGAGCACTATATGCCTAGCTTAATGGCTTTAAAGAAAGCGCTGCCAGGGAGACAACCCGGAAGTTTTAGAGATTCATTTATTTCTGTTATGTGCTTTTATATAGTTTAAAAACAAAAAAATAAAGAGGGGAACCCAAAAATTTTCAAAAAGAAAAGTGAAAGTGAGATAGACGAGCATTGTGAAAGTGGGGGACGTCCTTGAACTTTGTTCATGCCCATGGAAACTTTGTGAATCTTAATTACATAAACTTTTCAACAAAATTAGTTATCCCCTTGTACAATTCCATTGTATTATAAAAATAATGTGCCAAGGTTTGCCTTTAGGATGTTTACAATGCTTGTTGGTTTGTACGGTGCAGGACAGAAAATTTGGCTGTAGTGCGCGAGTTTACATGTTTTACTGGAAAGTCAAATGGTTATGAAACTTTTTGCACTGTCTTTCTATACAAATTTTTTATTTGTCCTAATTTTGGCAGAATTATTCAAGTATCAAAAGTATGGTGAATGTTCAGATTATTACAGACTGTTCTGTTTTAGACAGATTCTGTTTTTGATGCATAGTTTGCCTGTTTTGATGAAACTATCGAACTATATCAGTGGATTAAGCCATGAAAAAGTTATATTACAGTAGATACAATGCCAAAACAAAACATGAATGGGTTTGCAACAGTACTTAGAGTAGTGATTTGCTTTATTATACTAACGGATCTTACCGAGTTTTCTGTTGAAGTTTTGTGTGCATGAAGTGTCCGATGATCGAGAAGGTCTCGATATGAGAAGAAGGAAGAGAGGCAAGAGCTCAAGCTTGGGGATGGCCAAGGTACCCCAAGTAAATATTCAAGGAGACTCAAGCGTCTAAGCTTGGGGATGCCCCGGAAGGCATCCCCTCTTTCTTCAACAAGTATCAGTATGTTTTGTGATTCGTTTCATTCATGTGATATGTGCAGATCTTGGAGCATATTTTGCATTTAGGATTCATTTTTCTTTTATGCACCATGATGGTATGAGATATTCCTTGGTTTATTTATAGAATTCTCTATGCACTTCACTTATATCTTTTGAGTATGGCTTTATAGAATGCTTCATGTGCTTCACTTATATCATTTGAAGTTTGGATTGCCTGTTTCTCTTCACATACAAAACCGCCATTTGTAGAATGCTCTTTTTCTTCACTAATACTTGTTAGAGCGTGGGCATATCTTTTTTAGAAAGAATTAAACTCTCTTGCTTCACTTATATCTATTTACAGAGATGACAGGAATTGGTCATTCACATGGTTAGTCATAAAATCCTACATAAAACTTGTAGATCGCTGAATATGATATGTTTGATTCCTTGCAATAGTTTTGCGATATAAAGGTAGTGATATTAGAGTCGTGCTAGTTGAGTAATTGTGAAATTGAGAAATACTTGTCTTGAGGTTTGCATGTCCCGTAGCATGCACATATGGTGAACTGTTATGTAACGAAGTTGGAGCATGAGGTGTTCTTTGATTGCTTTCATTATGAGTGGCGGTCGGGGACGAGCGATGGTCTTTTCCTACCAATCTATCCCCCTAGGGGCATGCGTAGTAGTACTTTGCTTCGAGGTCTAATAAACTTTTTCAATAAGTATATGAGTTCTTTATGACTAATGTGAGTCCATGGATTATACGCACTCTCACCCTTCCATCATTGCTAGCCTCTTCGGTACCATGCATTGCCCTTTCTCAGCTCGAGAGTTGGTGCAAGCTTCGCCGGTACATCCAAACCCCGTGATATGATATGCTCTATCTCACATAAGCCTCCTTATATCTTCCTCAAAACAGCCACCATACCTACCTATCATGGCACTTCCATAGCCATTCCGAGATATATTGCCATGCAACTTCCATCATCATCATATACATGACTTGAGCATTTATTGTCATATTGCTTTGCATGATAGTAAGATAGCTAGCATGATGTTTTCATGGCTTGTCCGTTTTTTGATGTCATTGCTACGCTAGATCATTACACATCCCGGTACACCGCCAGAGGCATTCATATCGAGTCATACTTTGTTCTAGACATCGAGTTGTAACATCAAGTTGTAAGTAAATAAAAGTGTGATGATCATCATTATTAGAACATTGTCCCATGTGAGGTTATCAAAATAAAAGAGTCCAAAGAAGCCCAAATAAAAAAAAGAGGCCAAAGAAGCCCACCAATATATATATATATATATATATAAAAACTTTGAGAGAAAAAGAGAGAAGGGACAATGTTACTATCCTTTTACCACAATTGTGCTTCAAAGTAGCACCATGTTCTTCATATAGAGAGTCTCATTGAGTTATCACTTTCCTATACTAGTGGGAATTTTTATTATAGAACTTGGCTTGTATATTCCGATGATGGGCTTCCTCAAATGCCCGAGGTCTTCATGAGCAAGCAAGTTGGATGCACACCCACTTAGTTTCTAGTTTGAGCTTTCATACACTTATAGCTCTTAGTGCATCCGTTGCATGGCAATCCCTACTCCTCACATTGACATCAATTGATGGGCATCTCCATAGCCCGTTGATTAGTCGCGTCAATGTGAGACTTTCTCCTTTTTTGTCTTCTCCACACAACCTCCATCATCATATGCTATTCCACCTATAGTGATATGTCCATGGCTTGCGCTCATGTATTGCGTGAGGGTTGAAAAGGCTGAAGCGCGTTAATAAGTATGAACCAATTGCTCGGCTTGTCATCAGGGTTGTGCATGATTTGAATGCTTTGTGTGGTGAAGATGGAGCATAGCCAGACTATATGATTTTGTAGGGATGAGCTTTCTTTGGCTATGTTATTTCGATAAGACATAATTGCTTGGTTGGTATGCTTGAAGTATTATTGTCTTAATGTCAAAAGATAGACTATTTCTTTGAATCACTCGTGTATTAATATTCATGCCATGATTAGATACATGATCAAGATTATGCTAGGTAGCATTCCACATCAAAAATTATCTTTTTTGTCATTCACCTACTTGAGGACGAGCAGGAATTAAGCTTGGGGATGCTGATACGTCTCCGTCGTATCTATAATTTTTTATTGTTCCATGCCAATATTATACAACTTCCATATACTTTTGGCAACTTTTTATACTATTTTTGGGACTAACATATTGATCCAGTGCCCAGTGCCAGTTCCTGTTTGTTGCATGTTTTATGTTTCGCAGAAACCCCATATCAAACGGAATCCAAATGGGATAAAAACGGACATAGAATATTTTTGGAATATTTGGAGAATAGGGGAGGAAGAATCAACGCGAGACGGTGCCCGAGGTGGCCACGAGGCAGGGGCGCCGCGCCGTCGGGGCCATCATCATCACCGCGATCTTCACCAACATCTCCATCACCTTCCCCCCTCTATCTACAGCGATCCACTCTCCCATAACCCGTTGTACCATCTACTTGAACATGGTGCTTTATGCTTCATATTATTATCCAATGATGTGTTGCCATCCTACGATGTCTAAGTAGATTTTCGTTATCCTATCGGTGGTTGATGAATTGCTATGATTGATTTAATTTGCTTGTGGTTATGTTGTTGTACTTTGGTGCCCATCATATGAGCGCGCGCGTGGATCACACCATAGGGTTAGTTGTATGTTGATAGGACTATGTATTGGAGGGCAAGAGTGACAGAAGCTTCAACCTAGCATAGAAATTGATGCATACGGGATTGAAGGGGGTCTAATATATCTTAATGCTATGGTTGGGTTTTACCTTAATGAACGTTAGTAGTTGCGGATGCTTGCTAATAGTTCCAATCATAAGTGCATAGAATTCCAAGTAAGGGATGACATGCTAGCAGTGGCCTCTCCCACATAAAACTTGCTATCGGTCTAGTAAAGTTGTCAATTGCTTAGGGACAATTTCGCAACTCCTACCACCACTTTTCCACACTCGCTATATTTACCTTATTGCTTCTTTACCTAAACAGCCCCTAGTTTTTATTTGCGTGCTCTTTATATTCTTGCAAACCTATCCCGTTACACCTACAAAGTACTTCTAGTTTCATACTTGTTCTAGGTAAAGCGAACATTAAGCATGTGTAGAGTTGTATTGGTAGTCGATAGAACTTGAGGGAATATTTGTTCTACCTTTAGCTCCTCGTTGGGTTCGACACTCTTACTTATCAAAAGAGGCTACAATTGATCCCCTATACTTGTGGGTTATCATAGGTCTAAAAAAGACTACTCACGCATCATCGGAGATGCACCAATGGACATGATGAACCCCTCCGTGATGGTGTCTAGATTGGATCTGGTGGTTCTGGAACTTGCGGCGGCTGGAATTTATTTTCGTCGACTCCCCTAGGGTTTCTGGAATTTTGGGGTATTCATAGAGAATAGGGGCGGTTCAGGAGGCATCCGAGGTGGGCACAACCCACCAGGGCGCGCCTGGGCCTCCAGGTGTGCCTTGGTGGGTTGTGCTCCCCTTGGAGCACCCTCGAGGTGCTTCTTTGGCCCACTGGGTGTCTTCTGGTCCATAAAAAATCCACACAAAATTTCGCTGCGTTTGGACTCTGTTTAGTATTGATTTCCTGCGATGTAAAAAACATGCAAAAAAACAGAAACTGACGCTTGGCACTATGTCAATAGGTTAGTACCAAAAAGTGATATAAAATGACTATAAAATGATTATAAGACATCCAAGAGTGATAATATAACAACATTGAACAATAAAAAAATTATAGACACATTGGAGACGTATCAGCACCCAACAATCTTTGTTGGATGATGACTACAGGAACAGTCTCAGAGTCTGAGCAAAAATCATCCCCTTTTTCCATGACAATTCTAGTGGGAATATTTGTCATCTCTTCCACTCTAACTTGCACCACCAAACATGCCTTGGAACTTTTAACCCATCTCAAACCAATAGTTTGCCAAAACTCCAAACAACATTGCCAATTTCATTCATACATCTGCGATCAAATGGGAAACCCACTATGAGGAGCCAGACTTCTCTGTTTAGGCCAAACTTGCGCCGGTTCCTACCCTCATTATGTTTTTGAAAAATGACGCGCACATCTCCAAAATGGAGCTAAGGTTAACTAGATCGTCTCTGTCCAAAATACTATCAAGTCGGATGTAGGCCTGACCAAATGGGCATCTCGAAATCTCAAAGAAACCCATACACTTGACATCATGTAAGAACTCAGTGAGTACCTCACGGGTGTTGATGTCGTCGATCGGTAGATACGACCTTGGCACGATTGTGGCAATGATGAACTGTCCGTGTGTCGGCTGAACTGGCTAAGCCACCACACAAACCCTGGTGGAACGATTATCCACCTCAATGCACTGATGATTAGCGGGGATAAATGGCATTTGATCAAAGGGGAAGGTAGCCATGGCTATTGAGAAGCGACGAAAGGGACATGTAGGGCGGACTCAAGGGGCCTATTGTAGGAGGGAGAGGAAGGGGCAAGTGTTGGGGAACGTAGTAATTTCAAAAAAATCCTACGCACACGCAAGATCATGGTGATGCATAGCAACGAGAGGGGAGAGTGTTGTCTACGTACCCTCGTAGACCGAAGCGGAAGCGTTGACACAACATAGAGGAAGTAGTCGTACGTCCTCCTCCCAATCCGACCGATCCAAGCGCCGTTACTCCGGCGCCTTCGAGTTCTTGACACACGTACAGCTCGATGACGTTCTCCGGGCTCCGATCCAGCAAAGCTCTCGGGGAAGAGTTTCGTCAGCACGACGGCGTGGTGACGATCTTGATGAACTACCGACGCAGGGCTTCGCCTAAGCACCGCGATAATATAACCGAGGTGGAATATGGTGGAGGGGGGCACCGCACACGGCTGAGGAACGATCACGAAGATCAACTTGTGTTTCCTAGGGTGCCCCCCTGCCTCCGTATATAAAGGAGCAAGGGGGGAGGCCGGCCGAACCTATGGGGCGCGCCAAAGGGAGGGGGAGTCCTCCTCCTAGTGGGAGTAGGACTCCCCTTTCCTAGTCCAACTAGGAAGAGAGGGGGGAAGGAAAGAGAGGGAGAGGGAGAGGGAAAGGGGGGCCGCGCCCCCCCCCCCCCCCTCCTTGTCCAATTCGGACTCTCCATGGGGGGGCGCGCCACCTCCTGGCTGCAGCCCTCTCTCTCCCCTCGGGCCCAATAAGGCCCATTACTTCCCCGGGGGGGTTCCGGTAACCCCTCCGGCACTCCGGTTTTATCCGAAACCACTCGGAACCATTCCGATGTCCGAATATAGTCGTCCAATATATCAATCTTTACGTCTCGACCATTCCGAGACTCCTCGTCATGTCCGTGATCTCATCCGGGACTCCGAACTAACTTCGGTACATCAAAATGCATAAACTCATAATAACTGTCATCGTAACCTTAAGCGTGCGGACCCTACTATTCGAGAACAGTGTAGACATGACTGAGACAAATCTCTGGTCAATAACCAATAGCGGGACCTGGATGCCCATATTGGCTCCTACACATTCTACGAAGATCTTTATCGGTCAGACCGCATAACAACATACGTTGTTCCCTTTGTCATCGGTATGTTACTTGCCCGAGATTCGATCGTCGGTATCCAATACCTAGTTCAATCTCGTTACCGGCAAGTCTCTTTACTCGTTACGTAATACATCATCTTGCAACTATCTTATTGGTTGCAATGCTTGCAAGGCTTATGTGATGTGCATTACCGAGAAGGCCCTGAGATACCTCTCCGACATTCGGAGTGACAAATCCTAATCTCGAAATACGCCAACCCAACAAATACTTTCGGAGACACCTGTAGAGCTCCTTTATAATCACCTAGTTACGTTGTGACGTTTGGTAGCACACAAAGTGTTCCTACGGTAAACGGGAGTTGCATAATCTCATAGTCAAAGGAACATGTATAAGTCATGGAGAAAGCAATAGCAACATACTAAACGATCGGGTGCTAAGCTAATGGAATGGGTCATGTCAATCAGATCATTCAACTAATGATGTGACCTTGTTAATCAAATGACAACTCCTTTGTCTATGGTTAGGAAACTTAACCATCTTTGATTAACAAGCTAGTCAAGTAGAGGCATACTAGTGACACTCTGTTTGTCTATGTATCCACACATGTATTATGTTTCCGGTTAATACAATTCTAGCATGAATAATAAACATTTATCATGATATATAAGGAAATAAATAATAACTTTATTATTGCCTCTAGGGCATATTTCCTTCAGTCTCCCACTTGCACTAGAGTCAATAATCTAGATTACACAGTAATGATTCTAACACCCATGGAGTCTTGGTGCTGATCATGTTTTGCTCGTGGAAGAGGCTTAGTCAACGGGTCTGCTACATTCAGATCCGTATGTATCTTGCAAATCTCTATGTCTCCCACCTGGACCAAATCCTGGATGGAATTGAAGCGTCTCTTGATGTGCTTGGTTCTCTTGTGAAATCTGGATTCCTTTGCCAAGGCAATTGCACCAGTATTGTCACAAAAGATTTTCATTGGACCCGATGCACTAGGTATGACACCTAGATCGGATATGAACTCCTTCATCCAGACTCCTTCATTTGCTGCTTCCGAAGCAGCTATGTACTCCGCTTCACATGTAGATCCCGCCACGACGCTTTGTTTAGAACTGCACCAACTGACAGCTGCACCGTTTAATGTAAATACGTATCCGGTTTGCGATTTAGAATCGTCCGGATTAGTGTCAAAGCTTGCATCAACGTAACCGTTTACGACGAGCTCTTTGTCACCTCCATATACGAGAAACATTTCCTTAGTCCTTTTCAGGTACTTCAGGATATTCTTGACCGCTGTCCAGTGATCCACTCCTGGATTACTTTGGTACCTCCCTTATAGCAAGGCACACATCAGGTCTGGTACACAGCATTGCATACATGATAGAGCCTATGGCTGAAGCATAGGGAACATCTTTCATCTTCTCTCTATCTTCTGCAGTGGTCGGGCACTGAGTCTTACTCAACTTCACACCTTGTAACACAGGCAAGAACCCTTTCTTTGCTTGATCCATTTTGAACTTCTTCAAAACTTTGTCAAGGTATGTGCTTTGTGAAAGTCCAATTAAGCGTCTTGATCTATCTCTATAGATCTTAATGCCCAATATGTAAGCAGCTTCACCGAGGTCTTTCATTGAAAAACTCTTATTCAAGTATCCCTTTATGCTATCCAGAAATTCTATATCATTTCCAATCAGTAATATGTCATCTACATATAATATCAGAAATGCTACAGAGCTCCCACTCACTTTCTTGTAAATACAGGCTTCTCCAAAAGTCTGGATAAACCCAAATGCTTTGATCACACTGTCAAAGCGTTTATTCCAACTCCGAGATGCTTGCACCAGTCCATAAATGGATCGCTGGAGCTTGCACACTTTGTTAGCTCCCTTTGGATCGATAAAACCTTCTGGTTGCATCAAATACAACTCTTCTTCCAGAAATCCATTCAGGAATGCAGTCTTTACATCCATTTGCCAAATTTCATAATCATAAAATGCGGCAATTGCTAACATGATTCGGACAGACTTAAGCATCGCTACGGGTGAGAAGGTCTCATCATAGTCAATCCCTTGAACTTGTCGAAAACCTTTCGCGACAAGTCGAGCTTTGTAGATAGTAACATTACCATCAGCGTCAGTCTTCTTCTTAAAGATCCACTTATTCTCTATTGCTTGCCGACCCTCGGGCAAGTCAACCAAAGTCCATACTTTGTTGTCATACATGGATCCCATCTCAGATTTCATGGCTTCTAGCCATTTTGCGGAATCTGGGCTCACCATCGCTTCTTCATAGTTCGTAGGTTCGTCATGATCTAGTAGCATGACTTCCAGAATGGGATTGCCGTACCACTCTGGTGCGGATCTTACTCTGGTTGATCTACGAGGTTCTGTAGTAACTTGATCTGAAGTTTCATGATCAATATCATCAGCTTCCTCACTAATTGGTGTAGGTGCTACAGAAACAGATTTCTGTGATGTACTACTTTCCAATAAGGGAGCAGGTACAGTTACCTCATCAAGTTCTACTTTCCTCCCACTCACTTCTTTCGAGAGAAACTCCTTTTCTAGAAAGACTCCGAATTTAGCAACAAAAGTTTTGCCTTCGGATTTGTGATAGAAGGTGTATCCAACAGTTTCTTTTGGATATCCTATGAAGACACATTTTTCCGATTTGGGTTCGAGCTTATCAGGTTGAAGCTTTTTCACATAAGCATCGCTGCCCCAAATTTTAAGAAACGACAACTTTGGTTTCTTGCTAAACCATAGTTCATAAGGCGTCGTCTCAACGGATTTCGACGGTGTCCTATTTAACGTGAATGCGGCCGTCTCTAAAGCATAACCCCAAAACGATAGCGGTAAATCTGTAAGAGACATCATAGATCGCACCATATCTAGTAAAGTACGATTACGACGTTCGGACACACCATTGCGTTGTGGTGTTCCGGGTGGCGTGAGTTGCGAAACTATTCCGCATTGTTTCAAATGTAGACCAAACTCGTAACTCAAATATTCTCCTCCACGATCAGATCGTAGAAACTTTATTTTCTTGTTACGATGATTTTCAACTTCACTCTGAAATTCTTTGAACTTTTCAAATGTTTCAGACTTGTGTTTCATTAAGTAGACATAACCATATCTGCTTAAATCATCTGTGAAGGTGAGAAAATAACGATATCCGCCACGAGCCTCAACATTCATTGGACCACATACATCTGTATGTATGATCTCCAATAAATCTGTTGCTCTCTCCATAGTACCGGAGAACAGTGTTTTGGTCATCTTGCCCATGAGGCACGATTCGCAAGTGCCAAGTGATTCATAATCAAGTGGCTCCAAAAGTCCATCAGTATGGAGTTTCTTCATGCGTTTTACACCGATATGACCTAAACGGCAGTGCCATAAATAAGTTGCACTATCATTATCAACTCTGCATCTTTTGGCTTTAACACTAAGAATATGTGTATCACTACTATCGAGATTCATCAAAAATAGACCACTCTTCAAGGGTGCATGACCATAAAAGATATTACTCTTATAAATAGAACAACCATTATTCTCTGATTTAAATGAATAACCGTCTCGCATCAAACAAGATCCAGATATAATGTTCATGCTCAACGCTGGCACCAAATAACAATTATTCAGGTCTAATTCTAATCCTGAAGGTAGATGTAGAGGTAGCGTGCCGACTGCGATCACATCGACTTTGGAACCGTTTCCCACGCGCATCGTCACCTCGTCCTTAACCAATCTTCGCTTAATCCGTAGTCCCTGTTTCGAGTTGCAAATATTAGCAACATAACCAGTATCAAATACCCAGGTGCTACTGCAAGCATTAGTAAGGTACACATCAATAACATGTATATCACATAGACCTTTGTTCACTTTGCCATCCTTCTTATCCGCCAAATACTTGGGGCAGTTCCGCTTCCAGTGACCAGTCTGCTTGCAGTAGAAGCACTCAGTTTCAGGCTTAGGTCCAGACTTGGGTTTCTTCTCTTGAGCAGCAACTTGTTTGTTGTTCTTCTTGAAGTTCCCTTTCTTCTTCCCTTTGCCCTTTTTCTTGAAACTAGTGGTCTTATTGACCATCAACACTTGATGCTCCTTCTTGATTTCTACCTCCGCAGCTTTTAGCATTGCGAAGATCTCGGGCATTGTCTTATCTATCCCTTGCATATTATAGTTCATCACGAAGCCTTTGTAGCTTGGTGGCAGTGATTGGAGAATTCTGTCAATGACACAATCGTCCGGAAGATTGACTCCCAGTTGACTCAAGTGATTATAATACCCAGACATTCTGAGTATATGCTCATTGACATAACCATTCTCCTCCATCTTGTAGCTATAGAACTTATTGGAGACTTCATATCTCTCAATCCGGGCATTCTGTTGGAATATTAACTTCAACTCCTGGAACATCTCATATGCTCCATGATGTTCAAAACGTCGTTGAAGTCCCGGTTCTAAGCCGTAAAGCATGGCACACTGAACTATCGAGTAGTCATCAGCTTTGCTTTGCCAGACGTTCATAACATCTGGCGCTGCTCCAGCAGCAGGCCTGGCACCCAGCGGTGCTTCCAGGACGTAACTCTTCTGTGCAGCAATGAGGATAATCCTCAAGTTACGGACCCAGTCCATGTAATTGCTACCATCATCTTTCAACTTTGCTTTCTCAAGGAACGCATTAAAATTCAACGGAACAACAGCACGAGCCATCTATCTACAATCAACATAAACAAGCAAGATACTATCAGGAACTAAGTTCATGATAAATTTAAGTTCAATTAATCATATTACTTAAGAACTCCCACTTAGATAGACATCTCTCTAATCCTCTAAGTGATCACGTGATCCAAATCAACTAAACCATGTCCGATCATCACGTGAGATGGAGTAGTTTCAATGGTGAACATCACTATGTTGATCATATCTACTATATGATTCACGCTCGACCTTTCGATCTCCGTGTTCCGAGGCCATATCTGTTATATGCTAGGCTCGTCAAGTTAAACCTGAGTATTCCGCGTGTGCAACTGTTTTGCACCCGTTGTATTTGAACGTAGAGCCTATCACACCCGATCATCACGTGGTGTCTCAGCACGAAGAACTTTCGCAACGGTGCATACTCAGGGAGAACACTATTACTATGATAATTTAGTTAGAGATCATCTTATAATTCTACCGTCAATCAAAGCAAGATAAGATGCATAAAAAGATAAACATCACATGCAATCAATATAAGTGATATGATATGGCCATCACCATCTTGTGCTTGTGATCTCCATCTCCGCAGCACCATCATGATCACCATCGTCACCGGCGCGACACCTTGATCTCCATCGTAGCATCGTTGTCGTCTCGCCAATCTTATGCTTCTACGACTATCGCTACCGCTTAGTGATAAAGTAAAGCATTACAGGGCGATTGCATTGCATACAATAAAGCGACAACCATACGGCTCCTGCCAGTTGCCGATAACTCGGTTACAAAACATGATCATCTCATACAATAAAATTTAGCATCATGTCTTGACCATATCACATCACAACATGCCCTGCAAAAACAAGTTAGACGTCCTCTACTTTGTTTGTTGCAAATTTTACGTGGCTGCTACGGGCTTAAGCAAGAACCAATCTCACCTACGCATCAAAACCACAACGATAGTTTGTCAAATAGACTCCGTTTTAACCTTCTCAAGGACCGGGCGTAGCCATACTCGGTTCAACTAAAGTTGGAGAAACTGACACCCGCCAGCCACCTATGTGGAAAGCACGGCGGTAGAACCAGTCTCGCGTAAGCGTACGCGTAATGTCGGTCCGGGCCGCTTCATCCAACAATACCGCCGAACCAAAGTATGACATGCTGGTAGGCAGTATGACTTATATCGTCCACAACTCACTTGTGTTCTACTCGTGCATAACATCAAACCATAAAAACCTAGGCTCGGATGCCACTGTTGGGGAACGTAGTAATTTCAAAAAAATTCATACGCACACGCAAGATCATGGTGATGCATAGCAACGAGAGGGGAGAGTGTTGTCTACGTACCCTCGTAGACCGAAGCAGAAGCGTTGACATAACATAGAGGAAGTAGTCGTACGTCCTCCTCCCGATCCGACCGATCCAAGCGCCGTTACTCCGGCGCCTCCGAGTTCTTGACACACGTACAGCTCGATGACGTTCTCCGGGCTCCGATCCAGCAAAGCTCTCGGGGAAGAGTTTCGTCAGCACGACGGCGTGGTGACGATCTTGATGAACTACCGACGCAGGGCTTCGCCTAAGCACCGCGACAATATGACCGAGGTGGAATATGGTGGAGGGGGGCACCGCACACGGCTGAGGAACGATCACGAAGATCAACTTGTGTGTCCTAGGGTGCCCCCCTGCCTCCGTATATAAAGGAGCAAGGGGGGAGGCCGGCCGACCCTATGGGGCGCGCCAAAGGGAGGGGGGAGTCCTCATCCTAGTGGGAGTAGGACTCCCCTTTCCTAGTCCAACTAGGAAGAGAGGGGGGAAGGAAAGAGAGGGAGAGGGAGAGGGAAAGGGGGGCCGCGCCCCCCCCCCCTCCTTGTCCAATTCGGACTCTCCATGGGGGGGCGCGCCACCTCCTGGCTGCAGCCCTCTCTCTCCCCTCGGGCCCAATAAGGCCCATTACTTCCCCGGGGGGGTTCCGGTAACCCCTCCGGCACTCCGGTTTTATCCGAAACCACTCGGAACCATTCCGATGTCCGAATATAGTCGTCCAATATATCAATCTTTACGTCTCGACCATTCCGAGACTCCTCGTCATGTCCGTGATCTCATCCGGGACTCCGAACTAACTTCGGTACATCAAAATGCATAAACTCATAATAACTGTCATCGTAACCTTAAGCGTGCGGACCCTACTATTCGAGAACAGTGTAGACATGACTGAGACAAATCTCTGGTCAATAACCAATAGCGGGACCTGGATGCCCATATTGGCTCCTACACATTCTACGAAGATCTTTATCGGTCAGACCGCATAACAACATACGTTGTTCCCTTTGTCATCGGTATGTTACTTGCCCGAGATTCGATCGTCGGTATCCAATACCTAGTTCAATCTCGTTACCGGCAAGTCTCTTTACTCGTTACGTAATACATCATCTTGCAACTATCTTATTGGTTGCAATGCTTGCAAGGCTTATGTGATGTGCATTACCGAGAAGGCCCTGAGATACCTCTCCGACATTCGGAGTGACAAATCCTAATCTCGAAATACGCCAACCCAACAAATACTTTCGGAGACACCTGTAGAGCTCCTTTATAATCACCTAGTTACGTTGTGACGTTTGGTAGCACACAAAGTGTTCCTACGGTAAACGGGAGTTGCATAATCTCATAGTCAAAGGAACATGTATAAGTCATGGAGAAAGCAATAGCAACATACTAAACGATCGGGTGCTAAGCTAATGGAATGGGTCATGTCAATCAGATCATTCAACTAATGATGTGACCTTGTTAATCAAATGACAACTCCTTTGTCTATGGTTAGGAAACTTAACCATCTTTGATTAACAAGCTAGTCAAGTAGAGGCATACTAGTGACACTCTGTTTGTCTATGTATCCACACATGTATTATGTTTCCGGTTAATACAATTCTAGCATGAATAATAAACATTTATCATGATATATAAGGAAATAAATAATAACTTTATTATTGCCTCTAGGGCATATTTCCTTCAGCAAGGCGCAAGGTGGAAGACGATGGAATAACAGCGTTAGCTGGGTGAGGGATATGGGAATTAGCTAAGTAAGTCAACTTAACCGGTCTGCTCTTATTGCCCAAATTTGGAGGGACCGTAAATGCACAATTAGAGGTTTGATTAGGGGAATTATCATATTGTGTCGCCTGATGTTAAGCTGGAGCGTTCTGTCGGGTCTAGAGGCACATGGTCCCATCCCTTACAAGAGTGGCATTGAATTTTGTTGTGGCGGTCGGGCCGGAGGTGATCTATGAGAAGACACCTAGTTCAATAAGACTTTCGGGGCCCATGCTCCTAGTTAGTGGGGCCCGAGCTGCTATTATTGACATTTCAAGAACCCGATGATCCCGCCTTCAAGTTAGTGAATCTTGAATTGCCATGATTGCGTTGATCAGCCTGATTGTCGCCTGAAGGATGAGCGATTTGAACAGTAGGCTAATGAATTGGATCATGGGAGGTAGTCCGCTGGGTGGAGTGGTTGTAATTTCTCGGTTCAGAAACATCTTGGGCATAAGATTTCTTACAACCACGAACAATGTACGTCCATTCATCCTCTTGCTCTTGCAGATAGAGCGCAAATTCCTTCTCCGAATCTGGACCTCCCTTTCACAAAGTAATAATCCAGGTTGAAAAGTTGGAACGAGATATTACCCCCGTTTACAATGGCAAAACCTAATTCGTTAGAGGAAATTGAGAACTTGAGGGACCAATTTTGAAGGCGACTCACTTTGAAAAGGGAGGCACGACCACCAAAACATGAAAGCAGGATCGTACCTACAGATTCATAGGACAATTTGATCTTGGATCTGGAGAATTCAGCAACCCGGAAGAGTTGGTGAAGACCTTTTCCTTTCTCATAGTTGATCAGCGGGTTGAAATTCTCGTGGATCTTCCATTCGAATAGATGTCCCTAGTCGAATTCCAGGTCTGCGAACAACATCTTGGGCGACGGTATCTGGCCGGCGTCATTGGAGTGACATGACGCCGGTATGGTGGTCGCAGTGTCCACAATTGCTCTATTTTCTAGGCATGAAACCAAAGGTTGAAAAAAAATTAGGGTGGGGTGGGGTAGGGGTATGTTGTTTTTGTCCTGTTGGAATTTAGAATACATGACATCACAATTCACGGGCATTTCTTATTCTTGCACCTAGCATCGTCAGAGGGCATGTGGAGGTGTGTCTCCGGTAGATCGCACAGAATTCGGTCGATGCTGGTCTTCAATGGATCAATTTGGATCCAATCTCTGTTCGTTTTCATTTTTGTGTTTTCAGATTGGATCCTTTTGATCTACGTTTCTCTTCATAGGGTGTTGTTTTGGTGCACTGTTTTCCTGGGATATTAGCATGACGACTTTCCGACCTTTTACTACAATACGTTTCTCTTCATAGGTGACGGGTATTGTTTTGGTGCACTAGTCCCGTGGAA
Source organism: Aegilops umbellulata (assembly GCA_032464435.1). NCBI lineage: Eukaryota > Viridiplantae > Streptophyta > Magnoliopsida > Poales > Poaceae > Aegilops > Aegilops umbellulata. The sequence continues at coordinate 371,866,079 of CP136060.1, forward strand.
TATTAGCATCACGACTTTCTGACTTTTTACTACAATAAAGTTTGACCAGCGGGTGAGTGAGGGGTGATGACGGTGGCGCACATTCGGCTCGCCCTAGTGTTTGTAGTGATCGATAGAACTTCTATGTTTTCTGTACTGCCATTACAGATGATAAATAGACGGGAAGTTTTTTTCCTTTTTTAAACACAGTACAGACGCAAACGCTTATATAACACACATACACTCATTTCTATGAATGTACGCAAGCACACCCTATCCCTATGAGCACTTTCAAGGACTGAGCCGAAACATCATCTTGAGATTGATGAAGTCGCCATAGACGCCTTCGTAGTTGACAGGAACATCCCCTCCCACTGAACGCAGAACACCGGAAGGACTGAAATAAATCCTGGAAAATGCAAGCACTAGTGTCAAGTCAAGGACTTCAACTCTGATGGGTTGGGGGATAACAGTGTTCTTCTAACCATCCAACCATAAGTTGGTTCGCACAAAAAAAATCATGACAAAAAACTTACTATATTTTGGACTACCAGTGTAGCATACGTATTTTTTAACTTAGTTCATGTACAGCATCTAATTCGGTGACATGGTAGGGTGGTTGAAAAAGCTTTCTATTGGCATGTTGTGCACAGCTGCCTAAGATCTGGATGAATCCATCTTCGGTTTTTCCGCTCGTATTTTATTCTTTTGTACATAAAAAAAGAGCAGTCTTTGTTGCCTGTAGCATCTGTATATATTACTTCAAGAAAAATGGGGCTTGGCTATCTGACGCGCGCACGTTGGAGCGGCCGGTTTCAGACAGCGGCAAAAATTTTCTGTTTAAGTAATTGAGGGGAGAAGGTTTGGCGCACCGGCCCCCCACCCGTTGAAATCAGGGGGGCTGAAAAGATTAGGATCGAGCGTTGTAGCGCTCGGGCGCGTAAGAGTAAACTCCAGAAAAATGATACTCTATGTGTTGAAAATTGATGTTCAGAGGTGGGATCTGGCCATCTAGAAGTAAATAAATATCTGCAAAAAAAGAGGGAAATGTGGAAGAAAAAAAGGAAAGGAGGTCTTTGGTTGCATCGAACACCCCAACACGAGAATCATAATCGAGAGACAGCTACGATTCTTTCTCCGTGAAATAAAGATTGATTCTAAAAAAAAGGTTGTTGAAAGATTTTAGCGAGTAAAATGACCGAGCACTTATTTTTTGGAACGACCTATTCTACTTTATTTTTTCCATGGTGTACATATAGACATGTAGTTAAGAGGACTTATTCTAAGTCTACGGTTTTAGTCCACACGAACGACAAGCGTATTAATTCAATATATGTATCCTGCGGCTGCTGTTGCTGACCAACAAGAACATGCGGCTAGTAAACTTAAGCCAACCGGGCTAGCAGTGGATCGTAAGACGGAGACCAAGTGACCAACTGCACCATGCCAGCTATTCAAGGGATCCAGAAACGATTGTTCCACCATCGTTTCGCCCAGATACAGTGCACATTTTTTATTTTACAAGATGAAGATGGTGAACCGGAGGCGGTCGATCCCATGGTCATGTGCCAATGAATCAGAGCGAAAAGGCGATCGGTGGACTATCCCAAGAGTATTAACTAAGCCTCCCTGGAGCTTACCAGAACGAGTAGTAGCTGTTGTGCCAGTCGTTTGGGCGTGCGTGAAGGCCATACAAAAGCCACCTTTTGGACAGCAACCGATCGCGCGCGTGGCCACTTGCCAAGCATGTCGCCCCGGCTCGTCTCGTCTGCGTTCGCAGCCACATCTCAGAAAGGAATACACCACGCGATGTGTGTGGTGCGTGCGCCCAGGCCAGCCTCCAACCAACCAAGACAGATCGACGCGGATGCAGCAGGAGTATTATTGTTGGGAGATTATCAGGAGAGATCTCCGTCGACCGCCCGCCGCAATAAATCGCAAAAGCGAAATTCATGTGGTGCAAGTACGGAGATTGAGCGAGAGTGTATCCATCCATGGACCATCAGATCCCTCCCAGCTGATGCTAGTACTCAGGAGATACTAGGCGTGACGTGCCGATCAAAGAGGCGGAATGGTTCTCCTCCTTCTCTAGTTTTCTACGCAGCAGCGGTGGAACCGTGGAAGGGAGGACGAGGTTGCCGACGAAGGACGCCTTTTCGCGGTGACGCAGCATCTCACGTGCATAGGAGTAGACGAGTCCTTGTGTTTCGCCCATGCACCATGCGCACGGCATTCAAGATCCATGATCCATATCTGTAGATCAGCCACACCGGCCAACCTGGATTGAAGCAGCTCACCAGTTAACCTGCGAAAATGCTACTCCCTCCGTTCCAAAATAGATGACCCAACTTTATACTAACTTTAGTACAAAGTTGGGTCATCTATTTTGGAACGCAGGGAGTACTAGCAAACAAAGAAGCAACTATGCAAGTGGATGACGTCTAGCTTTACACATTGAAGGTTCGTCGGTTAAGCAAACTTTTGCTAAATTCACTGGCTTAATAGCAACTCCAAACGCGCGGCCCCAATCCGTCGTGTGCTTATTCGCTTTTTGTCCGTCTGGATCGGTCAGACGGACGTGTGCATCCGGTTTTTCATTTGGGTCGACAGATGCGACTAACGGAAGGCCGAAGCATTTATGTCGACATGGCCGAAACTGATTAATTAAGCATAATTACACATAAATGGCCGGTCAAACGCCGGTCAAAGTCCACTTAAACATAACTAATTTAAAAAAAACTCTAATAAACGCCCGCACGCTGCCCTAGTAGACCACCTTGCCCTTGCCCTTGCCCTTCCCCTTGTCGTCGTCGCCGCCGGTGAGGTCAATGAAGACGGGGGGAGGCCCAGCCTACGGCGTCTGCTGCGGCGGCGGCATAGCGGCGAAGCGGGCGTGCTCCTCCTCCTCCTCCTCAAGCCGCGGAGCATCCTCGTTGCGGCACAGCATCTACTCATATCGCACCTACCGCTCCGTCGTCGGCCCCTTCCTCGACGAGCCAGTGCACCTTCCAGCGCTCAAGGTGGGACGCATCTTCTTCCAGCATGGAGGCGAAGTAGCAGGAAGGCGCGCTCACCCATTCATGGAGCTGGCCGGTCCACGAATAGGACTCCTCCGGCCAAGTGGGGGCGGCTGTGACCGCTTGCTCGTTGGTGTTGGCTCGCGCTCCAGCTCTAGCTCGGCCTTGGGCTCGACGAGGGACGGCGGTGGCGGCACGAACAGGGGCGCCTGGACGGAGCCCCCCATCGCGGACAAAGCTAGGGCTTGCTCCAGCCCATCCCAGTGGGCGTCCTCCTCGAGCCGGCTCGCCTCCAGCGCATGCTGCAGGGCCTCCTCGAGGGCGGCTTGGTACTCCGTCGCCGCCTCCTCTTCCTCCGGCTTTACCCGCAGGGGCGGCGGTGGAAGGTCAGGCGGCGCTCCTTCTCGTGCTCTAGCGCAAACCAGCACTCCCATTTGGGGGAGTCTGGCGCATAGTCACGTATGGCGCGCTGCTCCGGCGTGAGGAGCTCGCGCCACCAGCGAACCTCCTCAGCGTGCGCCCATGCGGACCGCGACACCGCCGGGATGGGGATGCGCTACGGGTCCAGATGCCAGCCGTGTAGCAAGTTTACATCTGGATACGACACGGACTGGCGCGGTACTACCATTTCCACCGCGCCTGGTGAACTGGGATGTACAGCCACTCCCGCTCTCGCGGTGGCATGCTGCGTCTAGCCAGAGGCGACGTAGCAGGGTGCCCGCAGGAAGAGCTCGCTCCGACGCTGAACCTCCCCTTCTTCCCTCCCTTCCTGTTGAAGAATCCCATGGTTGGCTGGATGCTTGCTGGCTGGCTAGAGTTTGCTGCTGGCTGGCTAGGGTTTGTTTCTGGCTGGCTAGGGTTTCCTGGTCGCCGGCGAGGGAGCAAAGGTGGCCGGATGTGGACGGGGGTTGTGGATGTGACCGGCCCGCCGCACGCGTCCACTAAAGAGGACAAACATGCAACCCTTCTACACACTACCAGACGGGCCCGGTGTCGGTGGTCATCATAAATATGACAGGGGCGGTGGTTGGGCGACCGGCATGTGGGGCCGCAGCGGACACCGAGGGGACGCGCGGCGTGTCCGCTTCGCGTTCGCGTCGACGCTTTTCAGACACAATTTTGGGCCGGAAATGGGTCTGCGCGGACGCAAAGCGGATGGTTTTTGAGAATGGGTCGGCGCGTTGGGCCAACGTTTTTATCCATGATGATCCAAACGGACGTGGGCGGAGAAATGGGTCGCCCGGTTGGAGTTGCTCTAAGGGCAACTCGAACGTGGTTCACCAAAACGCCCTCAAAATATCCAGATCTCGACCTTTTGATCATTCACGACCGTGCATCAAATGCCCGCGGTATGGTTCGGACGTCCGAAATCAACATACCAAGAGCAAAGTTGGGGGAGGTTTGTGGTGTTCAAACATCCGCCACGTAGACCGCTGCAACATTTTCATGTAATTATGAGATCCTGGCATGCCAAAGAAGAAGTGCCAAATTCGAAGATATTTTATGTAATTGCTTCAAGAATGATGGCGTGTTTTTTTACAATGGCCCTAGTATTGCCCTTGTTGATCATTGGACAGTTCTTGCATTTCCAGTGCGTGCAATTCAGAGATCCAATTATACTTGGAAATCTTCTTGATTCTCCAAGTGCCTTGAGCATTGTTGTGTCTGCGGCATCTGGTTCTCTCAAGTACTCCGGCCCAAACATCTTGGCCATTGTAGTAGCAAATCTGACCATGGAATCAAGGCATGTGCTCTCAAACATCCATAGGTACTCGTCCCACGAATCTGCGATTGTGCCATAGTCCATCTTTTTCTTCTGAATGGTATATACTTAAAAAATGAATCACTCTTTTCAGCATGAATGGCTCACTCTCCCATTCCTTTCGGCTAGGGCAACAACTAGGCCCATATCTTTTCATGGCGAGCACCGATCGGTATCCTTCGCAAGGGCAAGCATCCTCATGCTAGCCGTGCAATTCTATTAACTAGAGAACCCAATGCGGCCAACGACATCGTTCTTCAACTTTAAATAATCACCATAGCCCCTGACGCCTTGGTAGGCGTGTCCGAACAAATGTTGCCACGTCCAAAATTACGTCGGAAATATGGCTCGATAGCGCATCGGGGGTAAAGTAGTTGTCGCACAACATCATGTGCGCATGTGCCATTCAACACTCGATAGCCCTTTATTGAATGTAGTTGAGAACATGCTCCTTCGCATTCTTCGTTCTCTCATAATTGCCCTCATCCTCGTTGTTTCATCCTCATCTGACGAAGACGTATTCATAAACTCGTCGTAGAAGTACTCTTCGTTTGAATCCATCGTTTTTTCTTCAAAGTAAACAACATGAACTTATTTTTTTCCTATGGCATTTGCCGAACAATTGTTCAGCATAGTGTCGGTCGTGGATGGCGTCGGCAATGGTAGAGGGTACTTGGTCGGCGATCGAATCTGGATACGGACGTGTAGGCCAAGGCAGGCAGGCGCCTGGGTGGAGCGGCGGAGGTTTGACAAAGCCTGGGCGGCGTTTGAGATGGTACGACAACGACGTCAGTCTTCGGAAGCGTGGATACAAGCACATGAGGAGGGATGTATAGAAAAAAATGAGGGCTTCAGGTGAGCCGGGGGTGTCGAAGTCCAATGTGGCGGAATCCCTAGACGGATTTGATGAACCGCATTGGATGGTTAAATGTGCCTAAATCGTCCGATCCAAACATTTACCAGCGGTATGATGATCCGCGTTGGAAATGCCCTTAACCAACAAATGTACCACATGTACCTAGGACTTCTTTGATTCACAACTTTCTCAAAACGTGGTAATAGGGGAAAAACACATGATTAAATAACTTCTCCTCTTGTATTATTCTATAAAATTAGAAGAGTACGGGAGTTTAGATGGAAGAGTATTTCATATCACATGAAAAAATATCTACCGTAAGATATTTTTTAGGGTAGTCCATCAATAAGATTATTTTTCAATAAAGGATGGATTTTATTAATTCACAATAAAGCATAAGGATATACAAACACAATGAGCACACATTCATCCTCTGCATATGCACATAGCCAACATCAACACACACAAATAAACATCCCTCTGTTCCTATATATAAGTCTTTTCAGATATTCCACTTCAAACTACATATGGATGTATAAAGGGAAAACTTTCTTTTTGCCACTCTAGTTTTTGCCTAATTTTCTTATGTCACTCTAAAATTTGACATATCACTTTTGCCATTCTTAGTTCTTGACAATACATCACAAATGCCATTCAATGGCAAAAGCAATAACTTTTCATTTTACTTTTTCCACTCTTAGATTTTGACAATGTATCACAATTGCCACACTAAAATTATTGCTTTTGACACGGAATGGAATTGTGATGTATTGTCAAAATCTAAGAGTTGCAAAAGTGAAATGTCAAATTCTAGAGTGGCATAAGCAAAGTGGTCAAAAGCTAGAGTGGCAAAAACAAAGTTTTCCCATGTATAAAGACATATTTTAGAGTGTAGATTCACGCATTTTGCTCCGTATGTAGTCTGTAGTGAAATCTCTAAGAATACTTATATTTAGGAACAGATGGAGTACTAATTAGATTTGAGTGGATGAAAAGTTTCTTTTAAGAAATTCCTAATAATCGTATAAAATTCCTTTCATGGTCTTTTTGAAATATGAAAAAAAATATTATTAGGATGGACACACGTTAGCCAAAGAAGCAATATAACAGGCCGAGAAACGGAGCATTTTTTAATAATTTAAATTGCTTATCACATGTGTCACGTCAAACACCACTGTGTTCCACCCTCCAAATGCTACAAACTTCGTTTACCGTTTCAAAGAGATCTCTCGTATTACATGATCCCGACGCATTACGACTACTTTGCTGCATAAAAAAAAACACTACATGGATCACAGGCCGTGTACGTACGCAGTGTCGCCAGCCACCGCGTGGACCGTAGTAGGGAGGCAGGCGCGAAAAGGCCGGCCTTGTCCTGCAGCCTCAGGAATTCGCGGCCGGCGAGCCAGACAACGGACCGCCGACCCGACACCCGGCCGCGCCGGCGCCCGCCTGCCTCCCACGCCACGGAGCCACGCAACCGCGCTGCATATACCACCGCACAGCAGCAGCAGCATCGTCCTCCACCCCCATATGGGATAGCGCGTATCCCTCTTCCTCCTCTGCTGCTGCCCCGCGCCTTTCCGGATTAATTGCCGCCCGCAACGCCCAGCGCATGCACACGCACGCACTCGGCATAGTTTAGTGTAGGGTCGCCGTGCTCGCCCAAGCAAGCAAGGCGCGGCCAGCGGCCTGCTACTAGTAGCGCCCCTCGCCTCCGCGGCCATGGCTGCACCCGCGCTGGCCAAGCGCCCCTGCAGCAGCCCCTCCTCCTCCGCTTCTTGCCGCGAGGCCAAGCGGCTCCGCCCGGCGGCGGCGCCGGTGGCCATGGAGAGGCACGACGCCGCTGCCGCTGCTGAGGTGGCGGCGACGACGTCGCAGGCGCAGTCGCAGCCGCTGCTCCCGGGCCTGCCGGACCACCTCGCGCAGCTCTGCCTCTCGACGCTCCCGCCGCGCCTCATGCACGCCGTCTGCCGCCCGTGGCGCCGGCTCCTCTACGCGCCGTCGTTCCCGCCGTTCCTGTCCCTGTACGCGCTCCTCGAGGACGCCAGCGACGGCGGCGCGTCCTTCGCGGCCTACGACCCGATCGCCGCGCGGTGGGACGGGCTGCCAGCGCCGCCGATGCCGTCGCCGCCCCCGACGCTCTGCCACCCGTCGTTCCTCTCCCGCCGGCTGCCACTCCAGTCCGTGGCCGCCGCGGGGAAGCTCGTCCTCGTCGCGGGGTCCACGCAGTCGCTCCACCCGGCGCTGTGCCGGCCGCTCGTCTTCGACCCGGCCGCCGCGCCGGCGCCGCGATGGCAGGTCGGCCCGAAAGTCCCGCTGGCCCCGCGCAGGTGGTGCGCGGCGGGCGCGGCGCGGGGCAGCGTGTTCGTCGCGGGCGGCGTGGGCGCGGGCTACGACCTCGCCGTCGCGCGCTCCGGGGCGACGTGGGACCCCGCCACGCCGTCCGCGCCGTGGGAGCCGCTCCCGCCGCTGCGGGACGGGCGGTTCAGCCGTGACGCGGCCGAGGCCGTGTGCTCGGGCGGGAAGGTCTGCATGGTCAACCTCCGGGGCAGCGGAGCCAAGGAGGGCGCGGTGTTCGACCTCGTAGCCGGGCGGTGGGAGGACATGCCGCCCGGCATGCTGGCCGGGTGGAAGGGCCCCGCCGCGGCGTCCCCGGACAGCGGCGACACGATCTTCGTCGTGGACGAGGACCGCGGCGCGCTCAACGCCTACGACTGGGGGTCCGACCGGTGGACGACGGTCGCGGAGGCGGGGCTGCTCAAGGGCGCGGCGGAGATGGCCGCGGGCGGCGGCAGGGTGTGCGTCGTCTCCCACGGCGGCGCGAAGGTGGTGGTCGTGGACGTGACGCCCAAGGCGAGGAGCAGGGGCTCCACGACGCCGGCGCCGCCGCGCATGTGGGAGGTGGAGGCGCCGGCCGGGCGGCGGGTGGTGTCCCTGCACGTGCTGCCCAGGATGACACGCCCCGAGTAGCCTAGCCTCCCATCCATTCTTCCCGCCACTGTACAAAGTACAAACTACTACAAAAACAAGGGAAGCCCTTCTCTTCTCCCTGTGGCGAATCCAATCCTTATCGGCGCCGCCTTGTGCAGCACTGTTCATTTTTCGAGTCTTCGAGAATCGATTTGGTTCCTACTCCAACGGCAACCAGGTGGATTTCGAGATTTTGATTTTGGAGGGGCGCCTGGATTTCCAGTTTTTGATTCTTTGCGTTCTTCTGTACTGATCCTCTCTGTCCAGATAGCAGAAGCAGGATTCGAGATTTTTTTTTTGGGTTCCTTTTCTTTCAGAGATACTACTCCAGCACATACGCTTGGGAAGGGAACTAAATGAGATAGACTGCTAATTTTCTGTTAAACCCACTCCCTTTTTGCTCTCGACGAGCAGGATAGGTCCGTTAAACCCAATGCTGGTACCCTGCGTCGCTTTGAGCCGTCGCGAGTCGCGACCCTCAGCCCGCGCTTTCTCGACGCCGGTGGCGCGCGGTCGCCGGAGAAGTCCCGCCACGGAAACCTGGTACTAGATATTTTCTCGGCCCGGCCATGGCCGCACAGAGGGATCACCGCCACTCCACAGTTTTCCGCCTTGATTCCCCGGCCACACCCGCCGCCATCGCCACGTCCCATCGAGCCCATTAATCCACCCATGATAGCACGGCCCATGCACGCCGTTACCTCCACAATGAACTCCCGTGCGGGCCGGATAACGGAAGACCACTCAAGATCACATACCGGCTTTGCATATTCCCGTTCCTTTCACGTCCGCCGTGGACGATTCTTCTGCCCTGACCAACGGGCCCGGCTGGCCGCTAGTCTCCAAACGGCGTCGGTTTCGAAAGGTGGCGTATGCCGGCGGCAGGATCTCGCGGGTCCAATCAATGCGGGCATTTCTCCGGTGCTGCTGGCGCCTTTTCCCTCGGGGCCAAGTAACGGGGTGAAAAGGGCTCGGGAAAAGCTTTCCTGTTTGCCTGGTTCGCGGCCTACGGGGGGGAAAAGGCCGGCGAGAGCGACGTGAATATGACCGGCTGGAGACGCGCACATGTGGGTCGCGAAGCCATCATGCCACCGAGAACGGCCGGTCATCGGCGACGGGACAGTTTGAGCCCGGCGAATTCCCAAAAGGTTTGGGCTGCTGCCCGAAAAGGGTCCGCGTTAATTGGGACGGCCGCCGCGACTGCGACCGTGACGCCGAGTGCTGCGCCGGTTCGGTCATGCATGAGCTCACCTTGAGGGCACTTTTTTTTCTAACACAGTACAAACGCAAGCGCTCATACACACACGCATACATCAATCCTTATAAACGCGCATACGCATACATCAATCCTTATAAACGCACACACGCATACTCTACCTCTATAAGCAAGGAGAGTACTCACAGTACGTATTCACAGTTGTGGACAATGTGGCTCTGTCGAAGCAATGGGTTCTAGTATCTGTCGTCGCGTAGATCCGAAAGTTTTAGTCCGTTGCAAACATGGCGAAAAATCCTCCGGGTGAAGATGAAGCCACGAGCATCTCCAATACAAAATGTATATTTGGGGAAGTAAAAGTGAGTGTTGTATATTTTACATCATCAAAAAATGTATTTTACATCTCTAGAAAAAAGTCCCAACTTCAACAAATGATTTGAAGCAATGAGCCGATGCTCGCGTGCACCACCGGCCAGATTCCCGCGCGCCGCTGGTTGCCGAGCAAATCGAGCGCCCCTAATGTTGCCGCTCCTTCTCTGCTAGACACTGGTAGCTGCTGCTCCTCCTCCTCTGCCTCAACCACTCTTCCTCGTCTCTTCCTCCGCGGACGCCGGCAACGGCGGCACAGTCGACTCTTCTCCGATACTCCAGATGCGGTAGGTGTCGGCCTCTGGCACTGCAAGCACAAAGTCGAAGACCTCCTAGAGGCCGACGACGCGGCGGCTGATAGTGTGTCGCGCCTCCCGCACGGCTGGGTCGTGGCCAGGGACGACATCGAGGCGCAGCAGCACGGCCATGAGCACCTCCGAGAACACCTCCTGGATCCTGGCGGCCGGGACGTTGCGAATCGAGGTGGGTGACCAGCGCTGGTGGCAGCAAGAGTGGGCGAAGGAGCTTGCCATGGCGGCGGGGATGGCCGGCGACCGATTTTCAGGCGAAGGACGACAGCGGAGTGGTGGAACCGGCGACAAGAGAAGTGGGGAGGCCGGAACTGTCAGTGGCGGGGTCCGATGGGCGCGTGGCGCGACAGTGGGTGTGCGGCGGGCGGCGTGGATGTGGTCGCTCTGTAGGAGAAGAGGAGGGGAAGTGGCAATTGTGCGGTTGGTGCGCGGTTGCCGTTTTACATCACCAAGGGATGGAGATACAAATTTGCATCTTCTAGTGGAGAGCAGCGTTTCGGTGCCCGGGTGCATCTGCATCCGGTCAAAAAAAAAATCGTAATAAATTTAAAAAATTCCAAAAAAAATTTAGGGTGGTAGACTATTTGATGCGTGAGGTACGCTCTAATTTTCAAAACATTTAGACTTCTGTGCAGCTCTCAGAAAAAAAGACAAATCAGACCAGAACAGTATATGAACAGTACACATTTTTACAGACCTTTGATTTGTCTTTTTTGTTGAAAGCTGCACAGAAATCCAAATGTTTTGAAAATTAGAGCGTACCTCACGCATCAAATTGTCTACCATCCTAATTTTTTTTAGAATTTTTTGAATTTTTCTAGTATTTATTTTGATTTTTTTCGTGAGCGCAGGTGCAGATGAGCTTGGGCTCAGATTTCTATTTTACATCACTTAGAGTAGGTGATGTAATTATTTTTACATCTACATCATCTATCGAAGATGCGTTTTTAGACCTCAAAGATGTAAAAGTTAGTCATTTTTACATCTACCTCTTTCATTGGAGATGCTCTAAACAAAAAATCTAGGCAAAGAGGATACTGGTGCCTGGTGGATGATGGATCATCATCCGCAAAATCCACAACGAGGTGCCGGGACTACACACTGTGAAACTAGGTAATTCCTCACGAGTTGCTACCAACGTAGCCATGTAATACTATTACTGCATCTAACAATCTTTTTTGTCAAGTTAGCAACTTAATGGTTTGAAGATTTTTTTTGTGATTGAATTAAAATCAACTTTTCTTATGGAAAAACTTCTCAGGTTAGATTGTCAAATTAATATGTGATATTACTTTTTTTCACACTGTCATAAACATATCTCCAAAAGTCTCGTAGCATTGTAGAGTTTTTTAAGAAAAATGTTTTAGTAGTTATGGATAGACGAAACACCAGCCAATACTTGTATGCACGTGTTGAATCTCCACTTTTTTTTTCATTATAACATTGGATGTCCACCTCCAATTCCAGTCAATTTTTCATACCCCGTGACATGTTAATGACATGAGTTTGTGTAAGAGGCATGACCTGAATAAGTCCGTAATTAATTATGATGTGGCAAACATGCATGACTTTTTTTACAGGGACAAACATGCATGACTTGATAAGATGGTAGCGTGCACGTTGTAAGAATTAAAGTTAATGGATATGGTGCATGGATGAAATAATGCTAGTGGACGCTTAATAGGCACATTTGATAAGGTGGAAAACCCACGTATTGAGAGAATTGCCTGTAGTCGAGATGAACTTATTAAGTGCCTGTTCGGCCACTCTCTGGCTCCCCAGCTTTGCTCCTGAAGCGGCCGGAGCGGAGCGGCCTGCCGTGTATTTTCTGGGAGTTGCGAAAGTGGTGTTCCGTCGGCTTCCGTATTCTACGGAGTTGGAGGATTCTCGAACAGGGCCTAAGAATAGAGGATATCGTCGCCTCGCCGGAAGAGCTTCCACCTTGGGATTAATGGATTTGGTAAACCCCTTGATTACAACAGCAAAAAGGCTTGCTTCCTGCTCAACTTCCATTAATGGCCGGGTGCTGGTGGATCGATGCCATCACCGACTAACCTCCTACTCACGCGCGCTAACTTTGCAGCGGCCGCTGGAGCCAGCGCTCCACACCGCGCAAAAACAACCAATCGGCGAGCTGCAAACACTTTTTTAGCGGGCCGCGCGTTGGACGGCTGTTGGAGATGCTCTAAGGCCTCATTTGGTTGCCGTGTATGCCGGGGGGATCCTGGCCTTTTCTGCCCAAGGCGCCATTTGGTAGCGCACTGTCGGGAGGGACCCCTGCCCTTTCCACGGCCGTTTCTCAGGAGCGGTTTTCTGATCTCATTAGGCCGGGCAGGAAATCCACGAGAAGCAATGAGCCGATGACGCTGACTCAGATTGTCCCGAGCTTCTCCGCGACTGCCCGTCCCTTCGACCAGGAGCTTCTCCCTCCGCCACCGGCGCCCCCCGCCCCCTTCTCTGCCCGGTGATGGCATCGGCCCAGGTGTTGTACTTCTGCGAGATGGACTACCCCTTGTGGCTCATGTCTCCTCCGACGAACAGCAACGAGACATCTAATCAAAAACTTAGCTATCCGCTTCTTCAGTTTTTTGTTTCCTGGTTTGGGCTTCCTAGGTCTACCGTCGGCCAAATGAGGTTGTTGATCTTCCACGGGATGTCAGTTTACATAAGATGATTTCACCCCGGGGGGCTCTTCCCTGGGAATAGCTCCCCTAGCATCCAAATTAAGCCTAAGAGCTGTGTCAAACAATATGTGGGTGGATCCGAAGATAAATAAAATAAAAACAGCCCTATTGACTGCAGATCATCAGTACACTCTCATGATGGATCGCCATCCACCCGCGACAAAGGCAACATAGCTCCGACTTCGATGGAGAAACTACGAAGAAGAAGTAGGCAAGTCGAAGGCATGAAAGATCACCGAACGGACGTACGCCACTAGGCCCCGCCACTGCAGTTCCGACTTCACAACAACAAACAGCCGAGGCCGTCCGACCGGCAGGCCGGAGAAGAGCCGACTACCCAACCAATGCCACGTCTCCGGTATCGTTTGCCCCCATCATCATTGCCACAGGAGCCTAACCGCATGCCCTAAATCGGATGGCTAGAAGAATTAATGTGGTGCCGATGCGGCATAGTGATGATGTGGATGGGCTCTATGTCAAGATAAAATAGGGTAGTGGAGTGGTGGCTTTTGTTCCGCCTTTGGGTTAATGAATTCATTCATTAAACTGCTTGATTAGTGTCTTTGGTTAATGAATTCATTGAACTGCTTGGTTAGCGTCTTTTGTCATTTTCAAGAAAAGCGTTTTGTGTGAGCGGCACTCAATTACAACAGCGAAAAGGCTTGCCCTGCTCAGCTTCCATTAACGGCCGGGTGTTGGACTGTTGGTGGATCGATGCCGTCACCGGCTAACCTCCTGCTCCTAAAAGGCAATGAAACAAGACTGCAAGTGCATGTTTTCCTTTCTATCAACTGCTCTGCTCATCGGTGCGGTTGGTTAGGCCTTAGGCGCGTGTGACTATGTTTCCACAGCAAAAAAAACATTGCTGTAGGCTGTTGGCTGTAGCTGCCGTGACAGCAGCACCGACGAGCAGGAGAAACCATCGACACACGTTGCCTCTCCAGTCCTGTACTAAAAAGAGACCTTTGCTCCAGTCCAGTCCAATCATCAGCGACACACAGAACCTGCATCAGCATGCCGTACTAATAACCATACCTTCACCGCTTTAATCTCCAAAGACATGGACCACGGCTGATACAGTCAGTCAGTGTGCATACTTCTTCCTTTCAAACGAAACAACGATGTCTAGGCAGCGCGCATGTGGATTCAGAGGTGGAGTAGGAATGAAGCGCGGCCACGGGACTCTCCATAAGAGGAAACCAAGCCGACAAGGGTCGGCGTCAGTGATGAACAGTCGTTAGTTCGGCAAGGGCAGCACAGCACAGTCGATCTGGTTAGTTGGATGTTGGCGCACAGTGAAGCATTAGAATCACCTGGGCCTGGTCGATGATCGCAAACTGCACACAGCCCTTGCACAAGTGTAGCCGTGCAGCGGCAAGAGAGATATGCACTTACCGCCAATACGGGAAGAAGTTTGCCGGCCTCTGGGAGAAGTTCTCCGCAGCCAACCTTGCGCATGACACCAACGACACTGTCAAATGTCCATTTCCAATAACTACCACACCTTTACACCAGAACCAATCAATTCCCGTCCTTGGTTGAATCTGAAACGACAAGGACCGCGGCTGATAAAGCCTAACCTAAGCAGGAGCTTTCTTCCTTCCAAACAACGACACCCCACGCACAAAACACGTATGAATGAATTCAGAAAGTAGAAAGCGCAGCGCAAGAGCAGGCTCTCCATAAAGAGGGCAGGGTCATTCAGCAAGTACAGTCAGGATAGTTGGAAGTTGGGACGCCATCACAATTCACCCATATTCACTCGAGCGTTGGAATTTCGTGAGCTTGGCGACCTTTAGGGCTCGACCAAAAGCTCGTAGCTCGCGAGCTTAATGAACACTCGGTACCTAGGCTTGTTAAGCTCGTGGTTCGTTTATTAACGAACAGAGCCAAGCACAGATTTCAGTTTATTAACGAGCTTAATGAGCGAGTTAACGAGTTCCACGAGCAGCTCATTAATACAACACAACACATATTTTTGTGTTAAGTGGCAACCTTTCTTGGCATCTCAACCCATCTATTCCATCTAATCGATCTAACCTAGCCCAAAGAAGACAATGACTAGCATACCCCCTCATATGGTCACTTTCTTTCTTTATAAAAGACACATCACAACTAAAACAACAGGGGGCAATGTCCTTTAACACTGGAACTCACTATGTACAGTAAGTTTCCTTCCTTCTATAACAAATGCTTGGGCTGTGCTCCGTGGCTTTCTTCCTTCGCATCGTCCACTGAACAGGTGCTTTCCCATGGTTTGGTTCAGGGTGATCACCGGTCGACGGCATAGAAATGTGCAGGCCTTCATGGAAGCTGCGCTCTTAGAGGTGTACAACATCACAGATCAACAAGAACGCCAGGGAGGTTGCAAAATTTATCAGCCAAACGACACAAAAAAGGGAAAGAATCGAACCCGATATGAATGTATCTTTCATGTATTTTTAAGATGATATATCCGAGTATGTTAGCAATTGCAAAAAACAATGTTTAGTAATGGCAAGATTGGAGCCAAACGCTCACTTTGGATACAGAACTGTTTGTACATGGTATCAGTCACAGCATCATCATTACATTACATCCAGGTTTCACTTTCTTACACTTCAGAAAATAAATTCTGAACACAGGTTACAAGCAAAGAAACCAGGGGGAAAACAGCACCCCCAGTTGAGTGGACGACTCCAATCGCCAGAACATTAGTCTGGCAAGGCGGTCCCTCTTTCCAGGTTGTTCTTGATCTCGAGCGTGTATTTGCCAAAGGCCCTCTCGATCTTCTTGTTGAAGTGCTCGTTCCGGTCGTTGATCGAGTCAACGTCCTTGTCTTCGTTGAACTTGCGCCTCCTGCTGAACGCCTTGCGCTTCTCGTCCCGCTCCTTGAGCTCATTAACCATTCGGTCAATGTTTGGTTCCGCCACCCTAGACACCTGTGCAGTGCAGAAGGCAAGGCATCAATAAGATGCCAAGTACTTTGTGCTCCTTGCTAAAAGGACCATAAATAGAATACAGAGAAGTTGGTGCGATGGGCCGACGGCAGTACCTTCCCATATTGAAGACTTGAAGCCTCACGGTAGAATTCAGGATCGGTTTCTTTCGCTCTATTGTATGCATCCATGTCGACTTCTATGTTTTTGGTCCTCTTCTTGTATGCATCATACAAGGTTTTCTGGTTGAAAACTGCAAGCAGAAACACCTTATTCAGATACATACAAGAGACTTTAAATAAAAAGAAGTTACATGCCTTGTATTTAATTGCCTATACAGCTTCATAGAAGATATTATCAAATAAAGATGTTACATTTCTTGTATACAATTATTGAAAATGGTAAATTAAAAGTAACGGTCTAGACAGCTTCTGAATTAATTTAAATGTCAAAGATACTAATCTCAAGTTTATCAAGAATCATACAACTCAGCACTCACAGTACCTGTTACTCAATATTACTAACAAGCACAGCTTAAAACTTCCAATGCAATATTAGAGTTGTATGCAGAAGTTGATAGGAAGCATTTCTCACGATTAAATTTGTGGCTTCACTGAGTAAATGCAGGATAAACTAAAACAACCAATGGATAAAGTGTGCAATCAGGTAGTAATAGTAAAGTTCCTTAAGTTTTCCATTCTCTAGCTTAGATGGAACAAAGGTTCAAAGGTCAGCGAAACACAGCTGGGAGATCATCCAAAAGTTTATCTAAGTAAGAAACATTATACTGCAACATAAAAGCAGAATAGAATAGAACATCGCCGGACATTTGATAAGTTTGCAATCATGTAGTCCCTCCGTTCCTAAATATTTGTCTTTTTAGAGATTTCAAATGGACTACCACATACGGATGTATTCAGACATATTTTAGAGTGTAGATTCACTCATTTTGCTCCGTATGTAGTCACTTGTTGAAATCTCTAGAAAGACAAATATTTAGGAACGGAGGGAGTAGCATCAGGTAATGTTTCTTGATTTTTCCCATTAGAAAGCTTAGAAAGAACAAAGCCTCAAAGATTAGTAACAAACAGCTGGGTGATTATCAAATAAAACATACCAAGTCAAAATTGTGTTCAAAATACAAATATGCACAACGAGTTGATCATAAGATAGGTCAATAGCAACACAGGAGTTTAAAGAGTACAGATTTGGAGATATATTTACCAGTGTTCAAGAAAGCGTTTTTAAGCGACGCTTAAGCGCGATTAAGCGCTGAGCGATGACAAAGCGCTTCGCTTTTGCCCTAAGCGGTAGATTAAGCGTTTTTTATTCAAATTTGACCAAAATTTGGCAATTTTTGTACTACTTCTGCTGGTCTGCTTGTGCAATAATGGCAATATGCTATTTATCTTATTACTAGGCTATGTTCAAGAACTATTTCCTTCATATTTTGGCAAAATTCTGTCCACATGATATCTGTTAGGTTATGTCTATTTGAACTGAACTGCATTTTAGTTGTTATTTTGCTTGCTATGCGAACCTGATATGTATTTGCTATTGTGTGAACTGTATTTCAGATGCTACTTCAATTACCCATGTGCCATGCTTCCTATTTTCATGTGTATATCATTCAAAATCTGTCAAATTCTAGCCAATTTCAAAAAACGCTTAAGTGCGATTAAGCTGCGCTTAAGCGCTCATTGCTCTAAGCTGTGGCCTTCCGCTTCGCTTACGCTTTCCGCTTGATATTTACTGAAGCTGTGAGCCATCACTCCACACTGATAAAATAAAATAAATGAAGCTAGGAGATGAGCTCACCATCCCAGCCATGTGGTGCGGGTTCCTTCTCCCACTTCTTGTATTTTGCTTCTGCCATATCCTGTGTATCCAGCATGTAAGACTTCGACATATCCAGGCCATTTGAATCAAGCAGCTTCCCGATCTTCTTTTTCCTGTCTTCCAACCACTTCTCCTTAGATATGCCTCTGCTCTCGCCACGAGGCTCCATCCTCTTCTTCTCCGCAACCATCGCCTGCTGATTCGCCTTCCTAGCTTCGTTCTGGCAGCACATAAAACACGAAGGAGATAAACATCCTAGACCGCAGATGCACCAGCTGAATTAGTTAACTAAAGGACACAGAATGTTCATCATACCATCTTAAGCTGCAGCTCAAACAGCTTCTTCTGCTTTTCGGTCATCTGCGGGTAACCGTCATCCGCGGTGGCGGCGTCCTCTTGCTGCCCAAAATGATCATCGCCATCGGCCTGCTCTGGAGCGACTCCTGATTTGCCAGAACCTCCAGCAGGCTTCTCTAGCTCCCCGCGCTCCGCCGCTAACAAGAAGTCAATCAAATAGACGGTAAGTACATACACAGACGGGTATGATTGTGTTCAAAAATGCAAACTGAAAGGCGAGGCCATACCTGCGTTTGCATCGGCAATCTTCTTAAAGCAGTACTCGGAGCAGTCATGGTAGGGGTTGGAGGCGTTGATGCAGTCAGGGTGCACGGTGCGGTCCTCCGGGGGGCCCTTCCACGAGTCGGGTTGCTCTTCGAGGAGGCGGCGCTTGGCCTCGGCGATCTTGTTGAGGCAGTAGTCGTTGCACTCGTGGGCTGGGTTCGACGAGTTGACGCACTCCGGCTCCGACTTCCCCATCGAGCTCGCGCGTCTGCGGATTTTCGACGGGACCCTAGATTAGGTCGGCGCGAATTTCAGGAAAGAAGCTAGCAGCAGCGAGTCCATCAGAGGTTGATTTGGGGCCCGTACCTTAGGGTTCGAGGCGGTGGATCTGCTGCGGGTCGACGGGGGCTGCGTCTGGTGGATGCGGAGGCGGAGAGGTGGATTACGGGAGGGAGGGACGAGTAGTGGCAGCAGCGCCGGCGTCGGGCGGGAATCCGGCGGGGCTTGCCGACGGTCAAATCCGGCGGGTGGCGACGGGATCGTGACGAACCCTAGGGGTTCGCCTGGTGAAACGAGAGACGGTAATGGCTGGCTGGTGGTGGACGATTTGGGCCGTTGCCGGCGTGGCAAAGAAACACCAACAACGAGTGGGCTGGACTGTGCCACGGGCTGGGCCGGGAGAATCACGCTTCGTGCAGGTTTTTTAAGATGGTAATACGCCATCATGGCGTTTTATATTTCATGCTCAAATACGGATACATCGTTTGCCAAAACATCGACAAGAAAATCTGAAGGCTCCGATCGCCAAACAATGGATCGATCACACTCCGCCTTGCTAGCTAAAACGTCTGCCGCCATATTGACATCTCTAAGACAATCATTAAAAGTAATAGAAGAAAAATTACGACTAAGGAAAGAACATTCTTCATAGATGGCCGCTGCCTGTCCTACCAAGTTACCCCCATTGAGCATTACGTCGATCACCTCCATACAATCAGCCTCAAGAATCACGTTATGGCAGCCAATGGTACACGCCAAAATCAGGCCATCCTTGAGAGCTCGAGCTTCCGCAGTAGCCACGTCTTCTACCCATTGCAGGTCATTGCTCGATGCGGCGATGAAGAAGCCATTAACATCTAGGATTACTGCCCCAGTCCCACAGTACCACTATCGCTATCAAACGTGGCATCGACATTTAACTTGACATAATCTTCGTTCGGTTTCATCCATCCATGCCTCATAATGCGTTGGCTACCTTTCCTGGATCGTGAAAAATTCTTCACTAGCATGGAGATGGCCAGTGCTGGTTCCTAGAGTGGCTCGCCGTGTGTAAAGCGACGTCATTCCCACCAAAGATACCATGTCGCAGTAACAACCAGATCGTTCCGGCTGACGTCCGTTAGGACCGGGCCTCGGGTGCAGTTTTGGAACGGGTTGATTATTTTTGTTCATTGCCCTAAGGAAATATTGTTTTTGTCCACTTATATACTCAAAGTTTACTAAAAAAAACCTTATATACTCAAATTCTCTCAAAAAAACTTATATACTCGAAAAAAAGACCCTGATAAGTGTCACACATGTGACACGAAGAAATTCCGCCCTGAAGTTTTTTTATGGCAAGTTTAGTTAGAAGAGGACGACACTTCAGTTGTGAAGCATGAAAAGTTTCTCTTTGGTTGGCAAGTCTCAGTTTTTCTTTTTGTTTTTTTTTTGAATGGCAACTTTAGTGTAAAAAATGTCAAGGTGGTGTTACTTTGTGCCACACGTGTGTCACTTATCATTTGGGAGAAAAAATACTGCCAGCCCCAGTCATAAGTTTTAAAATCAATGTGTATGCATTGGTACTGCATGGTTCTGGTACAGCCGCAGCAGTGTGCAGGGATCACTTGGGCAGCTATGTGGGATCGTCGTCATTTGTTATAAGAGGAATGATGGATCCGCCTAGTTTGGAAGCAATAGCATGTAGAGAGGCTCTGACTGGGGCTGATTGTACGACGGTGATCAAAGACATATTCATGAAGGAGCAGGTTATTAGAATAAATTTGAGGCATACCGTCACTCATCCGAGAACCAAGCAATCACACGAGCACGACACCGAGATTTATTAACGAGGTTCACCGATATGGCGACATCCCCGGGGCTTGACTACGGGCGCTCCTCCCCATGACACCGCTATAATACTGCACCCGGTCGCCGTGGACGCCGGCACATGCCGCCAGCTTCCCCTACGTTCCTGTGCTATTATGTTGCCATAGGTTACATCGTGTGTCTACCCTCGCTATATATGAGAGGCCTAGGATACAAGTGTCCTATTAGGACACGACTCCATATCCTATCTAAACACAATACAACTACAAATCCAAATGTAACCTAACTTGTACATAATATTCGACACAAATCTAACATAGGTGAAGACTATGATGGAGTCATTAGAGATTAGTTCATGAAAAACCCTCTTTATTTCATGTACTTTCATTCATGAGTCTAGAAAGTCGAATTTAGATGCTCATAATCTTGCTATGCATCCATTTGTGGATGGACCAGCCTCACGATCTGAATGTATTACCCTAATGCCAATTGATGAATAAAGCTTAGCAAATTTCCTAAAAATCTAAAAAAAAGACTACCTACTTCATCTTCAGCGGATCCGGAATTGTCTAATCCGGGTCCCTATACGTCCGCGGACGCATCCGGACACGTCCAATTTTGCAACCACATGCACGTCGATCATCTTGGCCAAACATAGTTCAGTGCACACAAATACAAATTGTTCGTACTTAAGAATACATAGTCCAAACATAGTTTAAACATAAATATTATTCATAGTGCTTAATCGATAAATTAAAAGGCAAAGTTTATTGATTTCGGTGTGGATCCACATATGCTCCACAAGATCATTCAGAAGTTTCATATACATATATTGATCTCGCAGTTATCGATACATCTCCAAAAAGTTGGCAAAACTCTTTGCCTTTTGTTTCAGGAGGTGGACATGAGTTTCAGACTTCTCGAAATCATGCGTGCGCGCTGCCCTTCACCATCATCCTCGACAATCATCTCGTAAAAGATCACATAACATGTCATGAGCTGCCGAAGTGTCTCCGCTTCCCATATCATCGCAGCTCCACGAACAATACCCCAACAAGCTTGGAGCATTCCGAATGCCCTCTCCACATCCTTCCTAGCCGCCTCTTGCATTGTTGCAAAGCGGATCTGTTTGTTGCCTTCTGGTCAGATATGGTCTTCACAAACACTGCCATTGATGATAGATACCATCGCAAGGTAGTACCCTATTGTGTAGTTGTGTCTATTGATGGTGTAGTTGTTGTCGGGGAACGTAGTAATTTCAAAAATTTCCTATGCACACACAGGATCACGGTGATGCATAGCAACGAGAGGGGAGAGTGTGTCCACGTACCCTCGTAGACCGAAAGCGGAAGCGTTAGCACAACGCGGTTGATGTAGTCGTACGTCTTCACGATCCGACCGATCCAAGTACCGAACGTACGGCACCTCCGAGTTTAGCACACGTTCAGCTCGATGACATCCCTCGAACTCTGATCCGGCCGAACATTGAGGGAGAGTTCCGTCAGCACGACGGCGTGGTGACGGTGATGATGATGCTACCGACGTAGGGCTTCGCCTAAGCACCGCTACGATATTATCGAGGTGGAATATGGTGGAGGGGGCACCGCACACGGCTAAGAGATCAAGAGATCAATTGTTATGTCTAGAGGTGCCCCCTGCCCCCTTATATAAAGGAGGGAGGGAGAGGCCCGCCCTAGAGGGGGCGCGCAAAGTGTGGGGAGTCCTACTAGGACTCCCAAGTCCTAGTAGGATTCCCCTTTACTTTCCGGAGTAGGAGAGAAGGAAAGAGGGGGGAGAGGGATAAGGAAAAGGGGGCTGCACCCCTTGTCCAATTCGGACCAGAGGGGGGGCGCGCGCCTCCTTCCTTTTGGCATCTCTCCTCTATTCTCGTATGGCCCAATACTTCTCCCGGTGAATTCCCGTAACTCCCCGGTACTCCGAAAATACCCGAATCACTCAGAACCTTTCTGATGTCCGAATATAGTCGTCCAATATATCGATCTTTACCTCTCGACCATTTCGAGACTCCTCGTCATGTCCCGATCTTATCCGGGACTCTGAACTACCTTCGGTACATCAAATCACATAAACTCATAATACAATCGTCACCGAAACTTTAAGCGTGCGGACCCTACGCGTTCGAGAACTATGTAGACATGACTAAAACACGTCTCCGACCAATAACCAATAGCGGAACCTGGATGCTCATATTGGCTCCCACATATTCTACGAAGATCTTTATCGGTCAAACCGCATAACAACATACGTTGTTCCTTTTGTCATCGGTATGTTACTTGCCCGAGATTTGATCGTCGGTATCTCAATGCCTAGTTCAATCTCGTTACCGGCAAGTCTCTTTACTCGTTCCGTAACACATCATCCCGTAACTAACTCATTAGTTACAATGCTTGCAAGGCTTATAGTAATGTGCATTACCGAGTGGGCCCAGAGATACCTCTCCGACAATCGGAGTGACAATTCCTAATCTCGAAATACGCCAACCCAACAAGTACCTTCGGAGACACCTGTAGAGCACCTTTATAATCACCGAGTTACGTTGTGACGTTTGGTAGCACACAAAGTGTTCCTCCGGTAAACGGGAGTTGCATAATCTCATAGTCACAGGAACATGTATAAGTCATGAAGAAAGCAATAGCAACATACTAAACGATCAAGTGCTAAGCTAACGGAATGGGTCAAGTCAATCACATCATTCTCCTAATGATGTGATCCCGTTAATCAAATGACAACTCATGTCTATGGCTAGGAAACATAACCATCTTTGATCAACGAGCTAGTCAAGTAGAGGCATACTAGTGACACTCTGTTTGTCTATGTATTCACACATGTATTACGTTTCTGGTTAATACAATTCTAGCATGAATAATAAACATTTATCATGAGAATAAGGAAATAAATAATAACTTTATTATTGCCTCTAGGGCATATTTCCTTCGGTCTCCCACTTGCACTAGAGTCAATAATCTAGTTCACATCGCCATGTGATTTAACACCAATAGTTCACATCACCATGTGATTAACACCCATAGTTCACATCGTCATGTGACCAACACCCAAAGGGTTTACTAGAGTCAATAATCTAGTTCACATTGCTATGTGATTAACACCCAAAGAGTACTAAGGTGTGATCATGTTTTGCTTGTGAGAGAAGTTTAGTCAACGGGTCTGCCACATTCAGATTCGTATGTATTTTGCAAATTCTTATGTCAACAATGCTCTGCACGAAGCTACTCTAGCTAATTGCTCCCACTTTCAATATGTATCCATATTGAGACTTAGAGCCATCTGGATCAGTGTCAAAACTTGCATCGACGTAGCCCTTTACGACGAACCTTTTGTCACCTCCATAATCGAGAAACATATCCTTATTCCACTAAGGATAATTTTGACCGCTATCAAGTGACCTACTCCTAGATCACTATTGTACTCCCTTGCTAAACTCAGTGTAGGGTATACAATAGATCTGGTACACAGCATGGCATACTTTATAGAACCTATGGCTGAGGCATAGGTAATGACTTTCATTCTCTTTCTATCTTCTGTCGTGGTCGGGCTTTGAGTCTTACTCAATTTCACACCTTGTAACACAGGCAAGAACTCTTTCTTTGACTGTTTCATTTTGAACTACTTCAAAAATCTTGTCAAGGTATGTACTCATTGAAAAAACTTATCAAGCGTCTTGATCTATCTCTATAGATCTTGATGCTCAATATGTAAGCAGCTTCACCGAGGTCTTTATTTGAAAAACTCCTTTCAAATACTCCTTTATGCTTTCCCGAAAATTCTACATTATTTCCGATCAACAATATGTCATTCACATATATTTATCAGAAATGATGTAGTGCTCCCACTCACTTTCTTGTAAATACAGGCTTCACCGCAAGTCTGTATAAAACTATATGCTTTGATCAACTCATCAAAGCGTATATTCCAACTCCGAGATGCTTGCACCAGTCCATAGATGGATCGCTGGAGCTTGCACATTTTGTTAGCACATTTAGGATCGAAAAAACCTTCTGGTTGCATCATATACAACTCTTCTTTAATAAATCCATTAAGGATTGCAGTTTTGTTATCCATTTGCCAGATTTCATAAAATGTGGCAATTGCTAACATGATTCGGACAGACTTAAGTATCGCTACGAGTGAGAAATCTCATCGTAGTCAACACCTTGAACTTTGTCAAAAACCTGTTTCGATAAGTCTAGCTTTGTAGATAGTAACACTACTATCAGCGTCCGTCTTCCTCTTGAAAGATCCATTTATTTTCTATGGCTTGCCGATCATCAGGCAAGTCAACCAAAGTCCATACTTTGTTCTCATACATGGATCCCATCTCAGATTTCATGGCCTCAAACCATTTCGCGGAATCTGGGCTCATCATTGCTACCTTATAGTTCGTAGGTTCGTCATGGTCAAGTAACATGACCTCCAGAACAGGAATACCGTACCACTTTGGTGCGGATCTCACTCTGGTTGACCTACGAGGTTCGGTAGTAACTTGATCTGAAGTTACATGATCATCTTCATTAGCTTCCTCACTAATTGGTGTAGGAGTCACAGGAACATATTTCTGTGATGAACTACTTTCCAATAAGGGAGCAGGTACAGTTACCTCATCAAGTTCTACTTTCCTCCCACTCACTTCTTTTGAGAGAAACTCCTTCTCTAGAAAGGATCCATTCTTAGCAACGAATGTCTTGCCCTCGGATCAGTGATAGAAGGTGTACCCAACTTTCACCTTTGGGTATCCTATGAAGACACATATCTCTGATTTGGGTTTGAGCTTATCAGTATGAAACTTTTTTCACGTAAGCGTCGCAAACCCAAACTTTAAGAAACGACAACTTTGGTTTCTTGCCAAACCACAGTTCATCTCAACGGATTTAGATGGTGCCCTTTTTAATGTGAATGCAGCTGTCTCTAATGCATAACCCCAAAATGATAGTTGTAAATCGGTAAGAAACATCATAGATTGCACTATATCCAATAAAGTACGGTTATGACATTCGGACACACCATTTTGCTGTGGTGTTCTAGTTGGCACGAATTTGTGAAACTATTCCACATTGTTTTAATTGAAGACCAAACTTGTAACTCAAATATTTCTCTCCGCGATCAGATCGTAGAAACTTTATTTTCTTTTTACGATGATTTTCCACTTCACTCTGAAATTCTTTGAACTTTTCTAATGTTTCAGACTTATGTTTCATCAAGTAGATATACCCATATCTGCTCAAATCATCTGTGAAGGTCAGAAAATAACGATACCCGCCGTGAGTCTCAACACTTATCAGACAACATACATCAATATGTATTATTTCCAATAAGTCAGTTGCTCGCTCCATTGTTCCGGAGAACGGAGTCTTAGTCATCTTGCCCATGAGGCATGGTTCGCGAGTGTGCGATGATGATCATATCAATCTTGGAACTGCTTCCAACACACATCGTCACTTCACCCTTAACTAGTTTCTATTCGTTCTGCAACTCCCGTTTCGAGTTACTACTCTTAGTAACTGAACTAGTATCAAATACCGTTGGGTTGCTATAAACACTAGTAAAGTACACATCAATAACATGTATATCAAATATACCTCTGTTCACTTTGCCATCCTTCTTATTCGCCAAATACTTGGGGTAGTTCCGCTTCCAGTGACTAGTCCCTTTGCAGTAGAAGCACTTAGTCTCAGGCTTAGGTCCAGACTTGGGCTTCTTCACTTGAGCAGCAACTTGCTTGTCGTTCTTCTTTAAGTTCCCCTTCTTCCCTTTGCCCTTTTTATTGAAACTAGTGGTCTTGTTAACCATCAACACTTGATGCTTTTCTTGATTTCTACCTTCGTTGATTTCAGCATCACGAAGAGCTTGGGAATCATTTCCGTTATCCCTTGCATATTATAGTTCATCACGAAGTTCTAGCAACTTGGTGATAGTGACTAGAGAACTCTGTCAATCACTATCTTATCTGGAAGATTAACTCCCACTTGATTCAAGTGATTGTAGTACTCAGACAACCTGAGCACATGCTCACTGGCTGAGCAATTCTCCTCCATCTTGTAGGCAAAGTACTTGTCAAAGGTCTCATACCTTTCGACATGGGCATGAGTCTGAAATACTAATTTCAACTCTTGGAACATCTCATATGTTTCGTGGCATTTCAAAACGTCTTTGAAGCCCCGATTCTAAGCCGTAAAGCATGGTGCACTAAACTATCAAGTAGTCATCATATCGAGCTTGCCAAACGTTCATAACGTCTGCATCTGCTCCTGCAATAGGTCAGTCACCTAGCGGTGCATCAAGGACATAATTCTTCTGTGCAACAATGAGGATAATCCTCAGATCACGGACCAAGTCCGCATCATTGCTACTAACAATTTTCAACATAGTTTTTCTCTAGGAACATATCAAAATAAACGGGGAGCAACATAGCGAGCTATTGATCGACAACACAGATATGCTAATACTACCAGGACTAAGTTTATGATAAATTAAAGTTCAATTAATCATATTACTTAAGAACTCCCACTTAGATAGACATCCCTCTAATCATCTAAGTGATCACGTGATCTAAATCAACTAAACCATGTACGATCATCACGTGAGATGGAGTAGTTTCAATGGTGAACATCAGTATGTTGATCATATCTTCTATATGATTAACGCTCGACCTTTCGGTCTCCAGTGTTCCGAGGCCATATCTGCATATGCTAGGCTCGCCAAGTTTAACCTGAGTATTCCGCGTGTGCAACTGTTTTGCACCAGTTGTATTTAAACGTAGAGCTTATCACACCCGATCATCACGTGGTGTCTCAGCATGAAGAACTTTCACAACGGTGCATACTCAGGGAGAACACTTATACCTTGAAATTTAGTGGAGATCATCTTATAATGCTACCGTTGATCTAAGCAAAATAAGATGCATAAAAGATAAACATCACACGCAATCAATATAAGTGATATGATATGGCCATCATCATCTTGTGCTTGTGATCTCCATCTTTGAAGCACCGTTATGATCACCATCGTCACCGGCGCGACATCTTGATCTCCATCGTAGCATCGTTGTCGTCTTGCCAACTATTGCTTCTATGACTATCGCTACCGCTTAGTGATAAAGTAAAGCAATTACAGGGCGATTGCATTACATACAATAAAGCAACAACCATATGGCTCCTGCCAGTTGCCGATAACTCGGTTACAAAACATGATCATCTCATACAATAAAATATAGCATCATGCCTTGACCATATCACATCACAACATGCCCTGCAAAAACAAGTTAGACGTCCTCTACTTTGTTGTTGCAAGTTTTACGTGGCTGCTACGGGCTGAGCAAGAACCGTTCTTACCTACGAATCAAAACCACAACGATAGTTCATCAAGTTAGTGCTGTTTTAACCTTCTCAAGGACCGGGCATAGCCACACTTGGTTCAACTAAAGTTGGAGAAACTGACACCCGCCAGCCATCTGTGTGCAAAGCACGTCGGTAGAACCAGTCTCGCGTAAGCGTATGCGTAATGTTGGTCCGGGCCGCTTCATCCAACAATACCGCCGAACCAAAGTGTGACGTGCTGGTAAGCAGTATGACTTGTATCGCCCACAACTCACTTGTGTTCTACTCGTGCATATAACATCTACGCATAAAACCTGGCTCGGATGCCACTGTTGAGGAACGTAGTAATTTTAAAAATTTCCTACGCACACACATGATCATGGTGATGCATAGCAATGAGAGGGGAGAGTGTGTCCACGTACCCTCATAGAACGAAAGCGGAAGCGTTAGCACAACGCGGTTAATGTAGTCATACGTCTTCATGATCCGACCGATCCAAGTACCGAACATACGACACCTCCGAGTTCAGCACAAGTTCAGCTCGATGACGTCCCTCGAACTCCGATCCAGCCGAGCTTTGAGGGAGAGTTTCGTCAACACGACGGCGTGGTGATGGTGATGATGATGCTACCGACGCAGGGCTTCACCTAAGCACCGCTACAATATTATCAAGGTGTAATATGGTGGAGGGGGCACCGCACACGGCTAAGAGATCAAGAGATCAATTGTTATGTCTAGAGGTGCCCCTCCTACCCCCGTATATAAAGGAGGGAGGGAGAGGTCGGCCCTAGAGGGGGCGCGCCAAGTGTGGGGAGTCCTACTAGGACTCCCAAGTCCTAATAGGATTCCCCTTTCCTTTCTGGAGTAGGAGAGAAGGAAAGAGGGGGAGAGGGATAAGGAAAAGGGGGTTGCACCCCTTGTCCAATTCGGACCAGGGGGGCGCCTCCTTCCTTTTGGCCTCTCTCCTCTATTCCCGTATGGCCCAATAAGGCCCAATACTTCTCCCGATGAATTCCCGTAACTCCCCGGTACTCCGAAAATACCCGAATCACTCAGAACCTTTCCGATGTCCGAATATAGTCGTCCAATATATCGATATTTACGTCTCGACCATTTTGAGACTCCTCGTCATGTCCCTGATCTCATCCGGGACTCCAAACTACCTTCGGTACATCAAATCACATAAACTCATAATACAATCGTCACCGAAACTTTAAGCGTGCGGACCCTACGGGTTCGAGAACTATGTAGACATGACCGAGACACGTCTCCGGCCAATAACCAATAGCGGAACCTGGATGCTCATATTGGCTCCCACATATTCTACGAAGATCTTTATCGGTCAAACCGCATAACAACATATGTTGTTCCCTTTTGAAGGAAATATGCCCTAGAGGAAATAATAAAGTTATTATTTATTTCCTTATATCATGATAAATTTTTATTATCCATGCTAGAATTGTATTAACCGAAAACATGACACATGTGTGAATACATAGACAAACAGAGTGTCACTACTATGCCTCTACTTGACTAGCTCGTTAATTAAAGATGGTTATGTTTCCTAGCCATAGACAAAGAGTTTTCATTTGATTAATGAGATCACATCATTAGAAGAATGATGTGATTGACTTGACCGATTCCGTTAGCTTAGCACTCGATCGCTTAGTATGTTGCTATTGCTTTCTTCATGACTTATACATGTTCCTATGACTATGAGATTATGCAACTCCCGTTTATCGGAGGAACACTTTGTGTGCTACCAAACATCACAACGTAACTGGTGCTCTACAGGTGTCTCCAAAGATACTTCTTGGGTTGGCGTATTTTGAGATTAGGATTTTTCACTCCGATTGTCGGCGAGGTATCTCTGGGCCCACTCGGTAATGCACATCACTATAAGCCTTGCAAGCATTGTAACTAATGAGTTAGTTGCAGGATGATGTATTACGGAACGAGTAAAGAGACTTGCCGGTAACGAGATTGAACTAGGTATTAAGATACCGACGATCGAATCTCAGGCAAGTAACATACCGATCACAAAGGGAACAACGTATGTTGTTATGCGGTTTGACCGATAAAGATCTTCGTCGAATATGTGGGAGCCAATATGAGCATCCAGGTTCCGCTATTGATTATTGGCCGGAGACGTGTCTCGGTCATGTCTACATAGTTCTCGAACCCGTAGGGTCCGCACGCTTAAAGTTACGATGACAGTTATATTATGAGTTTATATGTTTTGATGTACCGAAGGTAGTCCGGAGTCCCGGATGTGATCACGGACGAGACATGAAGAGTTCAATATATGATGCCCGAGATTTGATCGTCGGTATCTCAATACCTAGTTCATCTTGTTACCGGCAAGTCTCTTTATTCGTTCCATAACACATCATCCCGTAACTAACTCATTAGTTACAATGCTTGCAAGGCTTATAGTGATGTGCATTACCGAGTGGGCCCAGAGATACCTCTCCGACAATCGGAGTGACAAATCCTAATCTCGAAATACGCCAACCCAACAAGTACCTTCAGAGACACCTGTAGAGCACCTTTATAATCACCCAGTTACGTTGTGACGTTTCGTAGCACACAAGGTGTTCCTCCGGTAAACGGGTGTTGCATAATCTCATAGTCATAGGAACATGCACTACAAAAAAAACACTTCCGTGATGATACGTGTTTGTCACAGTAGGTCGCGTTTTTTGTCATGCATGTACATCCATGACAAATTTATGACAGAATCATGATAGTCATACCTCTGCTGTCATATAAGTGTTCCATGATATTACCAAAATTATCATCACGGAAGTGTCCACTTCCATGACGATAAATCGCGCTCACAGAAGTGCTTACGTCAAGGGTGACCGACACATGGCATCCACCGTAACGGAATGCCGTTAAGCTATCGGGTCGGGTTTTGGATCCGATAACCCATTAACAGCCCTGACCAATGGGGATTTTCCACGTGTAAAATCATCATTGGCTGGAGGAAACACGTGTCGGCTAACCGCTGGGACAGATGTCATCCGCTCATTTGACCGAAGGCGCCTATGATACGGCGACACTTGGCACGGCCCAACAGAGGCCCATTCCTGTGAAAAGGCCGGCCCGTTTGACTTGGTCAAAAGGTGGCGGCCTGGCCCACGGAAAGCCTGTTAACGGCTTGTTCGCATATAGCCCATTTACAGCCCGCTAACCCAGGGCCCGTTACGCCCTATCCGAATTAGGCCCAGTAGCGTCATCTGGGTCATCCAATATGATTCAGCCCGTTTTAACTTCTGGCCCATGTGTGGCCCATGACTTCTTTCGACCCATATGAGGACCTTTGTAACTCTTGGCCCATTAACGGCCCGTGGTGAAACTGGCCCGTAATGAACAGTGTATCACTTTATACCCATTAATGTCCCGTTATTCCATTAGGCCGTTTCCAGCCCAAGTTATCTTTCGGCCTTCTCAGGGCCCATTGATTCTTGGGCTCATTTGCAGCATTCGGTTACATACGGCCCGTTACTGTCATTTTTTGCTTGTGGGCCAAATTCAGCCCGTTGTTACAGTCGGCTCGTTAATACGTTGGGCCGTTTTCACGTAAAAAACCCGTTGGGCTGTTTTCATAGAGTTATCAAATACGGCCTATTAACGGCCCGTTATGGTCCACGAATAGTATGGCCCATGATTGGCGAAATGATGATACGCCCCGTAGAAGGCCCATGGATCCTACGGCCCGTATGAGGCCCATGGATAGTACGACCCGTAGAAGGCCCATGGATCGTACGACTCGTAGAAGGCCCATGGACCCTTGGCCCGTAGAAGGCCCGTGGACCCTAAGGCACGTATAGAAGGCCGATGGATCCTACGGCCGGACAAAGGCTCATGGATCATACGGCCTGTAGGAGGCCCATGGTTACAACAGTCCGTGTGTTGCCATGATTATTTTGGCCTAGTTACCAAAAATAGGCTATTGTGGCCACTAGAAAAAAACAGAAAAAAAATTGCAGTGACTACAAGCAAACAACTAAACAAGACAATAAGGAAATAAATAAGCAAGCAATTAACGCTAGCCTATTACCGCTATTACACATATTACATCCACTGGGCATCAAAGTTCGCCACCAGTGCAAATATAGGGAACAAAGCAGCACATTACATACACTGGCCGTCAAAATTGGCCACCAGTGCAAATAAACGTGGCAGCAAAACAACAGCATAACTGAAACAACTTCAGAAGAGCTCAAGAAACGTTATCCTGGGTATCCACCATGCTGGCAATAAGCTTAGCAAGCTGATTAGCTTTATCCTGTTTGGCGCTAAAATCCTCCAACGCTTGCTGTTGCACCAGAAAGTATGCATCTAAATGCTCCAGGGACTTCCGCGGTCCTTCCGCTTCTTGTCGCAGCACAGCTGATCGATGTCTTTCAGCTTGTAGTTGAGACTCAAGAAACCGAACTGATTCAGACAGTGAGTTTGAATAGCTTGTGCAAACGGTAGTGGCCAGTAACTCGAACACTAAACCAAGACAGGACTTTGGGGTTGTCTCGCTGTCTTCAAGATAGTCTTCCTTAGCTGTTTTATCAGCTTTGTTGAAGACCAACAAGGATGTGTCACTATCCTGAACCTTATCTGCATTACTTCCTTTACCATTGCTTAATAAGGTACTCTTCCCCAATATTCTGTCAGCATTCTAAAAGAAGAAACAAGCAGACACATAACAAGTTTAGCATGTACTAGTATATGAAACTCATTTCGGTGAACTAGTTCATTAGTAAGGTGGACAGGATTAAACTACCAAGTCTTCTATTGCCAAGTACTAGTACATAATAAAAGCATCAAACAAACATATATCTATGTCCTATGGTCACTGCATTGTCTTGCCAAATCAAAATAGAGACATGGTTCAACTCATATCAGTTCAAGACAAAGCAGCAATGAAAGAATACAAAGCATGGGAAACTACACGGCACAACAAGATTTCAGATGGGTACCACGAGTCTACATGTACAACAACACTATTGGCTCTGTTGTGATGCTAGTAATGTGCATGATATGAAAGTCAACTGTATACACAAATGAAATTGAAATCAACAAAGCTATTGATAAGAGCAAACCTGTTAAAGAAACATGTGTGAACATACTTGCTGTGCCATTGGAGTTTCGATTGGATCCTTCAATTTAAAAATAAGTTTGTATGAGTAAATACAGTGATACAAGAGCAAAGCAATCATAGTTAAAAAAGGCGCGCCTAGGCTCTAGGCGTTGGCAAAACGCATTGTGCATAACTACGCATAATCTGTGCATAACTGCGCGTAAGCATGCGCTTTGGTCAGTAAAGCGCAAGGCGGTGGCAAAACGCACAATTAACGCCTAACGCATTTTTGAACTATGATAGCAATGGAATCTTAAATTAGAACAGTTGTTCTTCAGGTTTAGGCACTTGTTCTACATGAACAGAGTACAGTAAGACGCAAGAATATAATACTTAAAAATAGAAAATGAGATCATAGACCTTACCACATTCTTGGTTCGGGACCAGTACAGAACAAGGCGTTCCAAGTCATCGTCCAGTAAATGTGTCTCAGGAGAACGTAAGGGAATTTGATGAGTTTCTTTGCCGGTGAAGTACGTTTTCTTCAGGTAATTCCGATACTGCCACCAAGCATTTTTGAAGATAGCAGAGGTATTAGCACAAGTTACCTCATCCTGAGTTTCCAAATCGGTCCTTCACTTTAGAGAAAAATGGGAAAATTTGTTGTATTATAACCATCATGGAGGTAGGATGTATGGGATGAAGCAAAGTAATTGTCATGAATAACATTACTTACACATAACTCCTGGACAAACACCTGCAACTGGCATTTTCCTTCATCTTCAGTATAATATTTCCAAGATGGGAACATACGCACATACGATTTAACAACATCAAATGCGATAGATGCTAAACTACGACTAGCTGGTTGTGCTTCCACCACAGGAATAGGCGTACTAACTGGTGGAGTTGGGGTTCGCCGTGATAGTACTGGCCCTTTGGGCACTGGAGCTGCCTTACTAACTGCTCTTGTTTGGGAGCTCTGAGGTGGAGATGGTGCTGTGTCAACAGTAACTGGGTTACTATCGGCTGGGGTTGGGGTTAGATTGGGTGAAGCTGGTTCTCTATCCATCGCAGTAGGGGTACAATCTGCGAGAGTTTTGGTTATGTGTGGTAGGGCTGGTTCTTGTGCATGTACAACCAGGGTGCTATCTCCACCAAGAGGTAGCACTGTTTCATTTGAAGACCGTGTTTTTAGTCTGCTAGATACTGGCATCACCCGCTCCAATTCAAATGGCTGATAAACAGGAAATATAGTTGAATGTACAGACATTGTATGAGAGTCAGATGCAATAAATAGTGTGGAAAAAAGAGGGCATGAAATAGTTGACATGTATATTGTTTAACTAAAACGGATAGCATGACATTATTTCACATATATGATGTCTATCTAAACTGAATAGCATAGCATAACATAATTCAAAGATATGATGAATAACTAAACAGGATCGCATGACATAATTCACCTACATGTTATCTAAGTAATCAGGATCGCATTATTTAATTCACATATGTGATTTATATGCTAAACAGAGGGCATTCGATATGATGTCTGAACTAAGAACATGGTGTTGAATATTGTGTATATGATGTCTAAACTATGCAATGCAAGATACCGTATGCATGATATGAGCAGTATAACCATGCCAAGTTAGAGCATACACCTCAGTGAGGGAATAGGACTGGTCATTTATCTTTGAATCCATCTCTGAGGAGATATCGGGACCCAACAAGAGATCTGCTTCAACAGGTAGCACTGTCTGCTCTGAAGGCCTTGTTTTCACTCCAGATTTTTCCATCTCCCACCCAAATGGCTGATTCACAGGAAGAGTAGTTTAATGTACAAACATTGTCGACAAATGGAAATGTAATTAAGAAAAGGATGGGCAAGATATCATTCAAATATATGATGCTTGGTTAAACATGATGGCATTGCACATTTCACATATATTATGGTTGGCTAAAAGACATGAGACTGCATAATTCCCATATATGATATAGAAACTAAACAGGTGGCATTACAGAACATGTCTAAACTAAGCAGATGACATATATAATGTCAAAAGTAGGCACTGCAAGGCAACATATGCATGATATGACTAAAATCATCATGCCAAGGTAGAGCAAACATCTTGAGGGGTAAATAGGAGTGGTCAGCGACGTTTGAATCCGCCTTAGAACAGATATCTTCCTCTGGATTACAATCTGGAGAGGGGTGGGGAGGGTTTGCCATCGAACCCACCATGGAGCGATGTCTGCATGACATTGTATTGCCGCGCAAAACTCTTCTCTTTTTCTCTACATGTTCAGCATGACTGTGTACAATATCTGACATGCATACGAAAAAAAATATGGTGAGTTTATGTAAGGAGAGCATGCAGAAATTTAGAGTGCTGGTAACAACCAGTGGATCGACGTTTTTCCATTGAACCAAAATAGCCCTAATGGATCGACGTGAATGTATAGTAATAAGTGATGCAACATGTGACGCCCCCGATTCAATCGTACACTAATCATGCACGCAAATGTGTACGATCAAGATCAGGGACTCACGAGAAGATATCACAACACAACTCTAAAACATAAATAAGTCATACAAACATCATAATACAAGCCAGGGGCCTCGAGGGCTCGAGTACAAGTGCTCGATCATAGACGAGTCAGCGGAAGCAACAATATCTGAGTACAAACATAAGTTAAACAAGTTTGCCTTAAGAAGACTAGCACAAACTGGGATACAGATCGAAAGAGGCGCAGGCCTCCTGTCTAGGATCCTCCTAACTACTCCTGGTCGTCGTCAGCGGGCTGCGCGTAGGAGTAGGCACCTCCGGTGTAGTAGGAGTCATCGTCAACGGTGGCGTCTGGATCCTGGGCTCCAACATCTGGTTGCGACATCCAGGTAGAAGGGATAGGAGGAAAAGAAGGAGAAAGCAATCGTGAGTACTCATCCAAAGTACTCGCAAGCAAGGAACTACACTACATATGCATGGGTATATGTGTAAAGGGCCATATTGGTGGACTAAATTGCAAAATGCCATAATAAGAGGGGGATAACTAATCTTGTCGAAGACTACGCTTCTGGCAGCCTCCGTCTTGCAGCATGTAGAAGAGAGTAGACTGAAGTCCTCCAAGTAGCATCACATAGCATAATCCTACCCGGCGATCCTCATCTCGTCGCCCTGCTAGGGAGCGACCACCGGGTTATATCTGACACTTGGAAGGGTGTGTTTTATTAAGTATCCGCTTCTAGTTGTCATAAGGTCAAGGTACAACTCCAAGTCGTCTTGTTACCGAAGATCACGGCTATTCAAATAGACTGACTTCCCTGCAGGGGTGCACCACATAACCCAACACGCTCGATCCCCTTTGGCCGGACACACTTTCCTGGGTCATGCCCGGCCTCGGAAGATCAACACGTCGCAGCCCCACCTAGGCCAATAGAGAGGTCAGCACGCCGGTCTAAACCTAAGCGCACAGGGGTTTGGGCACATCGCCCTTAGCACACCTACATGTTGCGAACGCGGCCGGTGAGCAGACCTAGCAACCTCCATTATAAAGGAAGTCACATTACGCGGTCCAACCCGGCGCGCGCCGCTCAGTCGCTGACGTCACGAAGGCTTCGGCTGATACCACGACGTCGAGTGCCCATAACTTTCCCGCGTAGTTGGTTAGTGCGTATAGGCCAGTGGCCAGACTCAGATCAAATACCAAGATCTCGTTAAGTGTGTTAAGTATCTGCGAACGCCAACCAGGGCCAGGCCCACCTCTCTCCTAGGTGGTCTCAACCTGCCCTGTCGCTCCGCCACAAAGTAACAGTCGAGGGTCGTCGGGAACCCAGGCCCACCTCTACCGGGATGGAGCCACCTGCCCCTTCAGCCCCCATCTTCGAACAGTATCATAAGTAATGTAACAGTATAAAGTATATAGTACATGCCCCTGATCACCTCCCGAGTGATCACGTCCCAGTAGTATAGCATGGCAGAAGTACAAGAGTGTAGGGCCACTAATGGAAAACTAGCATCCTATACTAAGCAGTATGATAGCAGGTAAGGGTAACAAATGTAGCAACAATGACAGGCTATGCATCAGAATAGGATTAACCGAAAGCAGTAACATGCTACACTATTCTAATGCAAGCAGTAGAGAGGAGGAATAGGCGATATCTGGTGATCAAGGGGGGGGGGCTTGCCTGGTTGCTCAGACAAGAAGGAGGGGTCGTCGTCGACGTAGTTGAACACAGCGGCATCTGTGGCAGTCTCGGGGTCTACCGGAGAGAAGAGGGGGGGGGAACAGTAAATACATAGCAAGCAAGAGCATAACAGGACAACAGGTAGAGCTAGACGTGTTCTAACGCGGTGCTCCACGTTATCGGCGAAGGGCGATAACATCCGACAATGTTTCCCCAGGTTTCGTATTTTCGGACAGATGAAACGGAGGGGAAAAGTTGCATGTTCAGGTAGTTAGGGGCATGTGGCAGGCGAACGGATCGCATATTCGGATTCGTCTTGTCGTTTTGAGCAACTTTCATGTATAAAGTATTTTCATCCGAGTTACGAATTATTTTATATTAATTTTTAAAGATTGAATTCATTTTTAGAATTAATTAAATTAGAAAATGTAATTATGACGTCAGCGTGATGTCAGCATGATGTCAGCAGTCAACGTTGACCATTGACCTGGTCAACCTGACATGTGGGTCCAATGGGACCCACCTGTCATAGACTGTTCAGTTAAGTAACATTAGTTAATTAGCTTAATTAGTTAATTAGGTTAACTAAACACAATTAATTAGGTTAATTTAATTAATTAATATTTTTATTTATTATTATTATTATCATTTTTATATTATTTTTTATTAAAACCCCTTTTTTATTTTCATTCTGGGCATGGGCCCGTTCTGTCAGTGGCCTAGGGCCATAGTGGGCGTGCGTTTCCCAGCGACGCGGTTACAGGCGCCCCGTGCGGGGTCGAGCCTGTCCGGGGGCGAGGCAACCAGGGCGCGGCGGGGTGTCATCGGTGAGCAACGCGACAGTGCGGTAGCAGGGGTGTCCGCGGGCAAGCGGCGCAGGTAGGAGCCGAGCACGCGTGGAGGCGGCTTAGCGGGCAGGGAGCGGGGTAGAGAGGGGTCGGAGCGCGAGGCGGGCGCCGCGGTGCGCATGCGTGCGGCGTCGAGCGAGCAGCTACGGGGAACAGGGCAGTGAGGAGCAGCAGGGCTGGGCGCAGGCATCACGGCGCGCAGGGCGCGGCCCTGAGCGGCGCGCAAGGGAGGAGGCGAGCGCTCGCGGCAGAGAAAACGAAGAGCAGCAGCAAGGCGAGGCCACGCGCGGGCGCTGGAGCGCGTCGGAGATGGGGGAAAGGTGAGGCGCGGGCCGCGGCTCCAAGCGGTGCGATGAGCAGAGGGCCGCAACGGGCGCGGTGCGTGCGTGCACGCGGTAGAGGAGGCCGGGGCGTCGCGAACGGCACCGACGACAGAGGGAAAGAGGGAGAGGAGGGACGGCCACGCGCGGAGCACGGACGAGCGGGCTATGGGGAGGAGGAGGACCGGGGTCCTCACCGGGGTGCGTAGGGACGGTGCAGCGGGCTCGGAGAGGAGGACGAGGAAGGGGCGGCGTGGTAGCGGGAGGCACCGGGCGGTGTCGTCATGGCGAAGGGGGGCGGCGCCGGTGAGGTGGCGATGTAGGGCGGCGAGGTGCCGGGGCGATGGCGTCGGGGTCGCCGGGTTCGATCCCCCCTTCCCGATCCAGATCGGGATCGAGAGGTGGGGGGGAGAGACGAGGGAGAGCGGGGAGGAATCGTGGGGGTGGTTGGGCTAGGGTTTCCCAGGGGTTGGGGTTAAGTGGGAGGGGTAGGTGGGCCGGCCTGCTCGGGCGGGCGGCTGGCCTGGGGAGGCCAGTTGGGCCACTTGGTCCGGGGGGAGAGGGGGGTCCTTTTGTTTTCTTTTGTTCTCTTTTATTATTTTTCTTTTTAGTTTTCTTTTCTGTTTAAATGTTAATTCCACATTATTTTTACTTAGTAAATTATGACTATAGCTCCTAAAATAACGTTTCAAATAACCCTCAGCCACAAAAGGTTTTAACCCAAAATAAAATAGTTTAGTGTTTTATAAAATACCAAAGGCATTGAAATAATGTTTTTGCATATTCATTATATAAAAATGTGGATTCTTCATCATAATCTTCTATGCATTAACTGGCACAACCCGAACATTTTGTTTTTAATATTTGAAAACTTTTGATGTTTGCCTTTATTTCGAATTTGAATTTGAATTTGGTTTGGATCAAAGTGAGGTTTAGAAATTTAATTGGGATGTCATGGCACCATTAGTGTGTGGTTACTGTAGCTTAACTACCAGGGCGTTACACAACAAGTGTACAACCTCTTTGCCGTAGCCGTGTCGATCTCAGCATCATTGGGTTGGTCGCTGAAGCAGTTGAGGCAGAGGTGGCTGTCGGAGGTGTGGAGGAAGATCTGAGGAATCTGTAGACGGCGTCCAGGGCACTGCTCTGTTGTGATGGATTGTTTTGTTGTTGGAGCAGCTCCGGTGAGCCGTAAGACGTCAAGGCTGAAGCAGCACTAGACAGGCATAGTCAATCTCAAGTGGGATTCTAATATCATCTCCAATAGATGATGTAAAATGGATGTAAAATTAACATCACCAAAAACCACCTGACTACAACAGATGAGGTAAAAACTGTTGACTCTGAACTTAACTATCGAAACAGAATATAAAACGATTTTTATGGATAAAAAGGTAGTCCGCTCACTATATACAATGGAGCCTGCCTGCCTGGTGGCCTCCCTCTCTCTCACCGTTGGTCACTGATCCGACCGCATCCCATCCGCCGGAGGAAAGGGAGTGCGGTGGCCTCTCTCTCTCACCGTTGGTCACTGATCCGGCCGCATCCCGTCCGCCGGGGGAAAGGGAGGAAGTGCATCGTTTCTCCGTTCGACGGCGCCGAGGCAGCACGTCCCGATCTGCGGTACACGCCATTCTCTCTGACCAAGCTCCGGTGCGGCAGGGCCTACGCCACCGGCTCGTAGATTCCGCCCGCCGCCGCTCACCTAATTACATCCCGATGACCTCCAGGTATCCCCTTCAGCCTTGCTCCACTGCCCGTCTTCCCACGTCACTGCATGTGGATCTTCCATAGTTCTTTGCCGAAAACGTAGCTCGTCCGGCGTACTTTCCATATTGCATTCTCGTCCTCGCACCGTTTTAGACAAACACAACCGTGTTGTTATCTTCCCTTAGGACAAGGAATATGCTTCTTTTTTGTCGTCGCATGTGTCATCAACTGTTATTGGCCAGTAATTGTTTCCTTTCTAACTCTTTTTTGCAAACATGGCTATCCATTTCACCTCGTTGCTATTGCGACCTTTTGGTGAACTGCACAAATCACTTTTTTCTTAAGAGTGTTTTGTGCAGTTGTACTAAAATGTCACATGGGCAACGTCTCTACATTTCAGTGCGACTGCACAAAGGGAGATTGGTTTTGCTCTATCCTCCTCATCCAACTCCGAGCCTAATCTTCTCCAACTAGTTAGTCTTAAGGGATACTGCAAAGGTGACCGGCTTCTATTTGTGTGTTTATTGTTTCATCAGCAGTCCTCTATTATCGTAATCACACTTAATATCTTTGGAACAGGGACGCTCAGCTCTATTTTAGTGGAACTGCACAAAATGACCGGAATGTTGCATGCTCCAGATAGCTACTTTTTTTCCCAACATGCCTTGTTGATTTAGACAGAGCTGCGGGGACGTTGCTGCCAATGAAAGCATGGATCAATTTTAAATTAACACCTTCTTACAACTCTGTCTTCAGTTGTGATGTAATTATTAGCTCTGATCTGCTAATAATTGACATGCATTAGCAAGGAAGTTAGTTTTTTATTGTTTCCGAAAGAGCATCGATGGCAAGACATGCGAAACAAAAGCTGAAAGCTCACACCATTGTACAATTTCATGTCGCTGGAAAATTATTTGTATAGTACGTCAATTATGTAAACAAATGATGGAAGCTTGATAGCATTGCCAGAAGCCTCTTCATCATCTGGGTCCATGTGCCATGCACAAAATTATACTCCTTCGTTCCTAAATATTTGTCTTTTTACAAATTTCAAACGGGCATATTTTAGAGTGTAGATTCACTCATTTTGCTTCATATGTGTACTCCCTCCGTTCCTAAATATTCTATTCGTCTTTCTAGAGATTTCAACAAGTGACTACATACGAAGAAAAATGAGTGAATCTACACTCTAAAATATGTCTATATACATCCGTATGTGCCAGTCCATTTGAAATCTCTAATAAGACAAATATTTGAGTAGTCACTCATTGAAATATCTAGAAAGACAAATACTCCGGAGTATATTTAAAAACCGAGGGGGTAGTGCACAACCGCATGGGAGACTCAGCCCGGTCGTTGCGCCGCATTAATAGTGAGTAATGAGCAGTCAAATCATAAGCCCCACCTTTCCCACTGTAAGTTGCTCTGAAGAAGCAACCATAAATACGCTCTTGTTTGAATCCGCTCATACTACTCCATCCGTCACTGTTTATACAGCGCGCTTCAGAAAAAAGAAAAAAAAATCTGTGGGACCAAGGCGACTAGCGATCGGACTGAAAAATAGCATTGGTAGTTATAGCACGACGTCTATTACTAGAGAGAATAATGCGTACACACATGCATGCAGTGCTTCCACCCCGGGTACACACATGCATGCACTTACTCCACTCCGTGGTAGTACAGTACATGTAGAGAAAATTGTGGACTTGATTGCGGCTACCACGCCCTAATTAATTGAGCATTAAACCGAACGCGTCTAAAGTCTCTCTGGTGGTGGAAATGCATTGAGAGAAATGCATCATAATGAGGCGCGCCCTGTAAACTGTGACGGAGGGAGGAGTAGTATGAAGGTGCAAAACCAAATACGCGTATGGCCAGTCGGTCAACGCACCTCCTCCTGGCATATCACTGACATGTGGGACGGGAGTGTGAGCAAACCGATCTCAATTGACGGCAAAGAGCCAACCCGCCGTTCCTTGAGAGAGACGAGGAGCGAGAACACACAGACGGGCTCGCACGGAGGCCAAGATATATTCGAGCATGGTTGGTTGATCGATATCATTCATTACATGTTAGGCTGCCGTTTTCCGCCCTTCTCCGGAATAAACATGTACTTTATCAGAGATAAAAAAAATAAGAGTACAGACGCTCCACCATGCGGTTCTAGTAGTAGTACTACTCGTACTACTGCGCTTGGCTCTTCGCCTCTTCGTGAAGTCGAACAATGATGGTACTCCGCATGTTGGGTACTACAGTGTATGCCTCTGACAATCTGACACTGAAGGCGTATTCGACGCTCTCGGCGGCTAATACACTGCCCTCCTCAACAGAGAGTGCAAGCTCCGTGTAATGAGCCACCCTCGAGACGGAGTCTACAACTGCAAGAGCCATAACGACACGTCTTGGCTTCTCCATCTAATTCGCATTAAAAAAACTTGACGTTTAGATAAACCATAATTTCATTGAAAGCAACTATATAACAAGATATATCATTCGATGTATCGTACGAAAAAACACGGCATGACCTTTGCCAGAAATTTGGCGAAACGGAACTTAATCAGCGTTTCCCAAAACATTGGCACTCCTTATGAACACCTGCATCATGAATAACTAGTACAAACTTTTAGTTTTACATGTACACTATCTAATAACTAGTATTAACATTTTCTAGTATAAATAATATGCTACGCCTAAAAATGTACATCTTCAATTTACATCTACAATAAACTCTATCTATGCACAAAAAATCTATATCTAGTGCTAACTTTTTCTAGTACAAGAACAACAACAATCTAAGTATACAATAAAAGTGAAAGATGTGGTTTACCGGGGCAGACGAAGAAGGCGAGGAGGTTGAGGATGATGGCAGCGGACATTGAGGACGTCGGGGATGCGGCGGACGTTGGAGTCGACGGAAGGTGAGGGCGATGGTGACGGCGGACGGTGATGACATTCCATGCGGCGGTGGCGGACGACGAAGGCGATGTGGACGACAAGGACAAGGGGGACGACACGACCTGGTAGGCGCCGGAGGGCGAGAGCGATGGTGGCGACGTCCAAGGCCACCACGAAGATGGTGATGATGGCGACAGGCGAGAGAGAGACAGGGTGAAAGATTTTGGATAAGTTAGATGTGAACGGCTGCATGCGCGTGGGGATCATAAACCCTAACCATATGGTCGACGGCCAGTGACAGGCACGACAACGCACCCGCCACAGCTAAGTCCAAGTGGCGGAAATATAAAACTACCCGCCATATCATGTTAGGAACCTGCCACTGCTAGTTTTGTTTTAAAATTTTAAACACCTTCGGTGTGATTTGCTGAAAGACATGTGTGGCGGGCACCGTTTCCTGCCCGCCACAACCATGTGATGGAGCAGTGACGGGCAACCAGCGGTGCTCGCCACCAAAGGTTTTCACCAAGCGGGGATATTGAAGACAGTTCACCTGTGGCGGGTATGATGTAGAGCCCACCACTTCAGTGACAAGAGCAGTGGCGGGGCCATTTTATTACACGCGAGTGCTACTTCTCCAGCTTAGCAGTGGCAGGTGTTGTAGTGCGCCCGCCACTCATCTAAGTTCACCTATAAGCCTTTCCCAGTCGTGCCACTACTTCCTTCAAAACATCCACACACTCACTCTCTTTTATTTACTTGCATTATTTGCTTTTTTAACACCTAACTTTAATTTGTTTGCCTTCACAAAACAGCCTGCATCTATCAATTTGACTTCAGTAAAGTAGAGGCTGAAATTGCATAGAAGGTTGTATGACTGACATACATAACTTGATAGAATAAGAGGCCTACCTATTTGCCTCTACGGGATTCAACACTCAATACTTTCACATCCAATAGGGAAGTGTTATAATTATCCCTTGCTCTTGAGGGTAATCTGGTAGCGGTGTGTCGTGACACAGCTCCATGGAGTGTCAGATCTTGCTCGACTCATTGTGCTCTTCTTCCATAAGCGTTCATTGTTCAGTGGGTTGACACTCGATCCTGGGCAAGAGGGGATAGAGTTCCGACAGAGACTCGACGATGATGTTCAGGGCCGCTGGTTTATGGGAGCTCGTGCCCATCATGATTGAGCACGCCAAGCAGGCGGCCATTACTTTCAGACAAAAAAAGGACTACGGCAGGGTGAATCCATGTCCCCAATGTTATTTAACATTGTCGCTGACATGTTGGCGATTTTGATTGAGCGCGCCAAGCAGGACGTCCAGATTGTAGGAGTAGTGCCACACCTTGTGGATGGTGACCTATCTATTTTACAATACGCCGATGACACAATTCTTTTTATGGAACATGATTTGGACAAGACTCGAAACCTGAAACTCTTGCTTTCAGCGTTTGAGAAAATGTCGGGTCTCAAAATAAACTTCCATAAAAGCGAATTGTTCTGCTTTGGAGAAGCTGTTGAGGCGGCGGCAATTATGCTGACCTATTTGGTTGCGCACATGGACAATTCCCAATTAAATATCTGGGAATACTGATTCATTATCGACGCCTCACCATTGCAGAGTGGAAGCATGTAGAGGAGCGTCTAGAGAAATGGTTGAGTAGTTGGAAAGGTAAACTACTCTCAGTTGGGGGATGGTTGGTTTTGATTAACTCTGTCCTCACAAATATGATTCTCTATATGCTTTCTTTCTTCCAACTCCCAAAAGGGGTCCTACAAAGACTGGATTATTTTAGATCCAGATTCTTTTAGCAAGGAGACAGTTAAAAGAAAAAATACAGGCTGGCCAAATGGAGCGTGGTTTGTAGGCCGAAAGACCAAGGAGGGCTCGGAATTCATGACTTGCAAGTCAAAAATGAGGTCCTACTCAGTAA
Source organism: Aegilops umbellulata (assembly GCA_032464435.1). Taxonomy (NCBI): domain Eukaryota; kingdom Viridiplantae; phylum Streptophyta; class Magnoliopsida; order Poales; family Poaceae; genus Aegilops; species Aegilops umbellulata. The sequence continues at coordinate 371,910,984 of CP136060.1, forward strand.
ATGGCTATTCAAACTTCTTACTAAGGATGGTGTTTGGCAAACCATGTTGCGCAACAAGTATCTAGGTCAGAAGGCGGTGTCCCAAGAATTTTGGAAACCTGGCGATTCGCACTTCTGGGCTGGCCTAACGGCAGCAAAGAAACATCTCTTTCGCTTTGGGTTTTTCGCGATAAAGGATGGGCCGGAGATTCGTTTTTGGGAAGACATCTGGCTAGGCAATGCCAGTCTCCGAGAACAATATCCAGGCTTATACAACATTGTTCGCGATAAGAATAATACTATTGCGCAAGTGCTCAGTTCATCCCCGCTGAATATTTCGTTCAGGCGGGATTTGATTGGCCCCCGACTTGTGTCATGGGATAATCTTTTATCCCGACTGGATTCCATTAACCCGACACAAGGCCGGGATGTGTTTTGCTGGAACCTTACTACATCAGGGTCTTTCACTGTAGACTCTATGTATCGTGTGCTCACACATTCTGAGGTAGGAGTGAGTAATAACAAGAAAATTTGGAAGTCCAAGATTCAACTAAAAGTGAAAAATTTCATATGGTATCTTCGTAGGGGAGTTGTGTTAACCAAAGACAATCTCGCACGACGCAACTGGCAAGGGAGTAAGAAGTGTTGTTTTTGTACTCATGACGAGACAATCAAACACCTTCTTTTCCAATGCAATTTTGCACGTTCTACATGGTCAGTCATCCAAATAGCGTCAAATTTGTATCCTCCCACAAGTGTTGCCAATATTTTTGGTCATTGGTTGGACGATATTTCAAATAGGTTCAAAATGCTAATAAGGGTGGGAGTGTATGCCTTAATTTGGTCGCTTTGGCTATGTAGAAATGATTTGGTTTTTAATGGAAAAAATTCTTCTCCTCTACAGGTTATTTTCCGATGTACGCAATTGCTACGTATGTGGTCTATGTTACAACGACCGGAGGACCAACGGTTGTTCAAGGCGGTGTGTATGCGATTGGAGCAGGTGGCTATGGAGGTTTTTTTCCAACATGGGTGGCAACATTGAAGGGGAACGTAGCATGCAATTTTAAAAAATTCCTACGCTCATGCAAGATCTATCTAGGAGATGCATAGCAACGAGAGGGGGAGAGTGTGTCCACGTACTCTCGTAGACCGAAAGCGGAAGCGTTAGGTTAACGCGGTTGATGTACTCGAACGTCTTCACGATCCAACCGATCCAAGTACCGAACGTACGGCACCTCCGAGTTCAGCACACGTTCAGCTCGATGATGTCCCTCGAACTCTTGATCCAGCAGAGGGTCGAGGGAGAGTTCCGTCAGCACGACGGTGTGGTGACAGTGATGGTGATATGATCCGCGTAGGGCTTCGCCTAAGCACTACGACGCTATGAACGGAGGAGTAAACTGTGGAGGGGGCACCGCACACGGCTAAGAGAACAATTGACATGCTATGGGGTGCCCCATGCCCCCGTATATAAATGAGGGGAGGAGGAGGAGGTCGGCCAGGGGCGCGCGCCATGGGGGGAGTACTACTAGAAGTAGGATCCCCCCTTTTTCCTTTCTTCACCGGAGGGAAAAGGAAGGAGAGGGAGAGGGAGAGGAAAAGGGGGCCGGGCGCCCTCCTCCTTGTCCTATTCGGGCTCCCTAGGGGGGGACGCGTGCCTCCCCCCATGGGCTTCCCTCTCTCTCTCCCTTAGGGCCCATGTAGGACCAATACTTCCCCCGGGGGGTTCCGGTAATCCCTCGATACTCCGGTAAAATACCCGAACCACTCAAAGCCATTTTGATGTCCGAATACTACCTTTCAATATATGAATCTTTATCTCTCGACCATTTCTAGACTCCTCGTCATGTCCGTGATCTCATCCGGGACTCCGAACAAACTTCGGTCACTTAAACACACAACTCATAATACAAATCATCATCGAACGTTAAGCGTGCGGACCCTACGGGTTCGAGAACTATGTAGACATGACCGAGACACATCTTCCGGTTAATAAACAATAGCGGAACCTGGATGCTCATATTGCCTCCTACATATTCTACGAAGATCTTTATCGGTCAAACCACATAACAACATACGTCATTCCCTTTGTTATTGGTATGTTACTTGCCTGATTCGATTGTCGGTATCATCATACCTAGTTCAATCTCGTTACTGGCAAGTCTCTTTACTCGTTCCGTAATGCATCATCCCGCAACTAACTCATTAGTCACATTGCTTGCAAGGCTTATAGTGATGTGCATTACCGAGAGGGCCCAGATATACCTCTCTGATACTCGGAGTGACAAATCCTAATTTCGATCTATGCCAACCCAACAAACACCTTCGGAGACACCTGTAGAGCATCTTTATAATCACCCAGTTACGTTATGACGTTTGATAGCACACAAGGTGTTCCTCCGGTATTCAGGAGTTGCATAATCTCATAGTCAGAGGAATATGTATAAGTCATGAAGAAAGGAATAGCAATAAAACTAAATGATCATTATGCTAAGCTAACGGATGGGTCTTGTCCATCACATCAATGATGTGATCCCGTTCATCAAATGACAACACATATCTATGATCAGGAAACATAAGAATCTTTGATCAACAAGCTAGTCAAGTAGAGGCACACTAGGGACACTCAGTTTTGTCTATGTATTCACACATGTACTAAGTTTCCGGTTAATGCAATTCTGGCATGAAGAATAAACGTTTATCATGATATAAGGAAATAAATAATAACTTTATTATTTCCTCTAGGGCATATTTCCTTCAAACATAACCTTCGGACCGATCCACCACCTCCATCGACATAGGCATAGTGTTGGTCTATAGGGATCTACTGTTGCCAATTTGTCGGTTTTATTCATCAATTTTTGTCAGACCATCATATTGGGCCATGTGAATCCTAGTTATGCAGAGGTCGGGTGTTACTCATAATGCTTTGTATCCGCTTGATGCTACATTCTGAGATAATAAAATCGCCCTTTATCAAAAAAATCACAATGGCAACGTTGCCATATCTTTATGCCACAATATTTAGGCTCTCTCTGTTGAAATATGGGATGGGCTTTAGGCCCATCTAGCAATTTCTAAAATCTCTAAGGGCCCATGTTGGTTTAATTGGCACTAGGTGTAGTGGGAAGTATACTCCAACCCCGAAAGTTGGAGAGGAGTTGGACCTTCTTATAAGGGTTTCTCTTCCACATGCTATTAGAGCTTGAGAAGAGAAGAGGCCCTCGCGCACACCTCCGCCTCCCGCCTCGCCACGCCTTGTCACTACGTGACGCGGGTTGCGGGAATGAGCCGAGCCGAGCTCACACCTATGCGCTTATTTTTGCCAGTCAGTAACTGAGACATCAGATCGGCCCACGTCTCTGCACGCGGTTGCGGTCTCCTAACCCTAGCCGCCACGATCAGATCACATCTGCTCCACGCGCAGGCCCACCGTCGTTCCTTTGCCGCTCCTACCGTTGGTGACCCCATCCGTCTACTGCGTACATGGTAGACGGGAGAGCAGGTCTCTGAAACCCCGCCTCTCCAGATCCTGTATGGGAGAGGGGCGTATAGGTTTTTGGGAAGCGGCTACGCGACTGTTCGCCTCCGATCTGCTACTTCCTCTCCATCGGCGTCGTCTTCGTCAACACCAAGTCTTAGACCGAAGCCGACCGTCTCGCTGCCGAGAAGCTCGAGGCCGACAAGAAGGCCACTAAGGATGCCGCTACTGCCACTGCCGCCGCGGCTTCTGCCTGGCCTACTGGAGGGTATACCACGTTTATCCCGCTCCTGTTTATTTCCGTATTAGCAGAACTAGCAGTATGTGTAGATATGCCTACTATTCCCGTTTAGATAAGAATCAGTATGTCATTAATTTAGTTAATGCCATGCTAGTGATTTATCTTTGGATTAAATTAGTTAAAAAATTGTCTATTTATTCAGCAATCCAAAAAACTATTATGTGTAGGAAGTTTTTGGCAAGTGACTTTGCCGCTACAATGAAACCGGATAACTTTACTGGTACATACTTTAAGCGTTGGCAGACTAAGACCACTTTCGGGCTCACGGCTGTGACGCCCTCGATTCAATCGTACACTAATCATACACGCAAATGTGTACGATCAAGATCAAGGACTCACGGCAAGATATCACAACACAACTCTAGACACAAAAAAAATACAAGCTTTATATTACAAGCCAGGGGCCTCGAGGGCTCGAATACACAAGAGTCAGCGGAAGCAACAATATCTGAGTACAGACATGAGTTAGACAAGTTTGCCTTAAGAAGGCTAGCACAAAAGCGACAACGATCGAAAAGGCAAGGCCTACTGCCTGGGAGCCTCCTAACTACTCCTGGTCGTCAGCGGTCTTCACGTAGTAGTAGGCATCAGCGGTGGCATCTGGCTCCTGGGCTCCGACATCTGGTTGCATCAACCGGAAAGAAGAAAGGGAGAAAAGGGGAAGCAAAGCAACCGTGAGTACTCATTCAAAGTACTCGCAAGCAAGGATCTACGCTACAAATGCATCATTATCAAAGGAAGGCCGTATATGTGGACTGGGCTGCAGAAATGCCAGAATAGTGGGAAAGCCTAGTCCAATCGAAGACTAGCATCTTCTGGAAACCACCATCTTGCAGCAACAGGAGGGAGTAGAGTAGCATAAGTAAAGTAGTAGTGTTATCAACCTCGGCCGGAGATCCTTTCTCGACTCCCTGCGAGAAAGAAATCTCAGAGCCATACTATCCAGTTATCATCACAATCCATTACTCATCACCATCCAGTTCTCATCACAAGTATCCAGTTCTAGTTGTATCGATCGGGATACAACTCCAAGTGTCCGTTACCGTAGGACAGGCTATCGATAGATATTTTCTTCCCTGCAGGGGTGCACCAACTTACCCACCACGCTCGATTAACTCCGGCCGGACACACTTTCCTGGGTCATGCCCGGCCTCGGCCAAACAATACGCCGCAACCCGACCTAGGCTTAATAGAGAGGCCAGCACGCCGGACTAAACCTATGCCCCGAGGGGTCATGGGCCATCTCCCCGGGAACTCCTGCATGTTGCATGGGCGGCGGGTGAGCAGACCTGGCTACCTCCCTAAAAAGGAAGGAGCTTACCAGTCCAACCCGGCGCGCGTCGCTCAGTCGCTGACGTCTATTAAGCTTCGGCTAATGCATACGACGCAGAACGCCCATACTATGCCCACGTGATGGTTAGTGCTATCAGGCCAGAGGCCCCTCGGATCAAATATCCAAGTCGTAGTGGATTAGGAACGCGCGGTAACAAGCAGAGACTCACGAAAGAGGTGACCCCGTTGCCCCGTCTCGAGGACTTGCGGCAAGGGCTAGGAATGCCCGGCCACGCCTCGTAATTATCTGGCGGGCACCTTCCAGGTCCGCCCGACTCCACATCACTCGCAATTAAGCTCGCGCGGGTACCCCTCAGTGTCGACCCGTCTTTCCAAGTAACAGTGGTAAAGTACAAGTATCTGTGTGTCCAAACATCAAGGGGAAAACCCGAGGAATCACTCCCGATGAATTCCACTAGATGTAGTCATCAAGGTGAACGTAAGAGGAATCACCCCCGAGGTTCACACTTGAGGGGTTGCACGACAGAGTCGTATCGAAAGTGGTTAAGGAGGAAATCACCCTCGATGACCACGACCGAATGACTACTCTACATGGTTAACATCAGAAGTGCTGAAGAGGTTCACCCTCGGTACTCGATAGTAACCCAGTAGTGTCAAGCAACTAAAGGGAAGTGATGTGCGGTGTCGGGGCCTGGTCTTCGATCACGTAGATCGAGTCGTCGATGATGAAGCAGGGGCAACAAGGACAAGTGGGGGTCACTGATGGATCACTAACCAACCTATGCTAAGCAGTTTAGGATAAGCAGGTAAGGTACAACAGCAGATACAAAAACAGGCTATGCATTAGAATAGGAGCAATCAATAACAGTAGCAAAATCTAATGCAAGCATGAGAGAAAGGAATGGGTGATATCGGGATGATCAAAGGGGAGGCTTGCCTGGTTACTCTGGCAAGAAGGGGTCGTCGGTGACGTAGTCGAACATAGTGGCATCGGCAGCCGTCTCGGGGTCTACCGGAAAGAAGTAACAGAGAGGGAACACAATAAATAACAGAGCAATCAAAGCATCATAAAGCATAACATGGTAAAACACGGTGCTAGAAGCGATCTAACGCGGTGCTAGGTGATACAGACGAAGAGGGAAAACATCCGGAGGGGTTTTCCTGGTGTTAGGCATTTTTCGGACAGATGAAAGAGAGGGGAAAGTTGCATGTTCAGATAGTTAGAGGCATCTGACAGGTAAACGGGCCACGAATCCGGATTCGTCTCGTCGTTCTGAGCAACTTTCATATATAAAGTTTTTCGATCCGAGCTACGGTTTAATTCCTATTAATTTTCTAAAGTTTTAGCAATATTTTGGGATTATTATTAATTCGAAAATAATGATTAAAATGCTATGGGTACCCCGCCCTGTATACACATATTGTACACAAAGGTTGACAGTGGGTCCAGGGGGTCCCAGTTGACCCAGTCAACAGTCCAGTCAACAGTTTGACCGTTGACTTGTCAAACTACAGTTGGGGCCCAGGTGTCATTGGCACACACTTTAAATTAGCATATTATTTATTTTAATTCCCTGGTTTAATCTAATGTTGGGTCCCACATGTAATAGACTGGCATTTTCTTTAGAGGATTAATTTAGCACTTGAGGGCCACATGTACTAGACTCAAAGTGCGGGATGGCTAGTACTAAAGAGGGATTAGCCCCTAATTGATTTTGGGCCAGCCGTGAGGCCCTCCGCATACACGCACACATAGCACAAGCCACTCGGCCATGGCCTTGGCCAACTGCAAGCAGCAACGCAGTGGCAAGATACACGAGAGCAGAGAGCGACGGCAACGCATCGCAGCAACAGCAATAGCAAGCCGAGCAGCTCCAGCGGCACACAGCAACAGGCGCGGCAGTAGCAGAACGCAGCAACAGCAGCGGCAGTCGCGGGCGCGCGGCGAGGAAGCGGCCAGGCGCGGGCTCGCAAGGGCGGGGCGCGCTGGAGGACGCGGCCGGCACAGTCGGGGCCCCAACAGCCGCAGGCACGAGCGGGACGACCGGGGACGCGCGGCCAAGGAACGGACAAGGCGCGCGGCTGTAGGCGAGCAGCTCGCGGCGCGCGCGGCACAAGGGCACGCGCGGAACACGGGCGATGAGCGGAACGGCAGTAGGAGGGCGCAGACGGGCGCAGGTGACCTGGGTGACCGAGAGCTCGAGCGGCGCGGGACGACGAGGCTACGACAGGAGCTAACCTACGGGGCATGAGAAGAAACAAGGGGAGGTCAAGGAGGATCCGAGGCTCACAGCGCAGCTCGAGGAGGGCTCGACGAGGCCGGGGACAGTCGGTGACGAGCGGATCGACGCGGTGGATGACGGCGGCCGAAGTTGAAGAAGAAGCTCGATCCCGACGGCACGGTCGAGTCCGACTGGATCCAATGGACGAAGGTGAAGAAGCGAACGACGGCGGATTTTCTGGACACGACTGCAGGGCGCCGGGACGATGATGGTCGCGGTAATGGTGGCGGCGTTCGCGGTCACCGCACGAGTTTAGGAGCTCGTATTTTAGCAGATGAGGGGGCGCACGATGGGAGAATCAGAGGGGATCGATCCAGAGCAGGCTAGGGTTTTCGGTGGACAAATTTATAGGTCCAGGGGGCGACTTGGAGGGCATCCACGGCCATGGCGCCCTGTGCTCCACGCACCACTCTGCCTCCTGTAGCGAGGTGGGAGGGGACCCCGGTCGGGCTGGGCTGCACTGTAAATGGCTTAGAGCCCATCTGTACAATAGGTGTAGCTCTTTTCTTTTATCAACATATGTTTTATTTCTCTAACCTCTGTTTTGTACTTAATTCATTTAGCAAATGAGTTTTGTAAAATGTGGAGATGGACACATATTTAGAATTGCAAAGTTAGGTGCTACCACAAAAAACTTAGGAGGAAGTTTGACTTAGCTTGAATTTTTCATAAATGGAGAAGCATTCAACAATGCTGTTTTGGCACAGTTTTAAATGTTTGAGGGCATCTAATAACCTTTTAAAATATGAGTTTTAACATGAAAAATATCCAGGGATTATCTGCCACACTTTGAACATTTTAGATTTCATGTTTGGCAAATTTGAATTTTTAACTTTAAATTTGAGTTAGAATATGAACAGTGATTTGGATCAAGTGAGGATTAGCAACAGTAATATGATGACGTGGCATCATTAGCAAGGGTTTAATGTAGCTTAATTATACGGACGTCACAACGGCTATGAACGTGTTCTAGGTCGCCGGTGTCTCCACGGGAATGATTGCTCCTGAACAGGAGAAGGCGTTCAGGGAGGCCACCGTCATATTTCTCGGAGCAGTTCTTAGCGTGATCGGAGATAAATTGGTCGACACATATTTACATTTGCGGGTCGCCAAGGACTTGTGGGAGGCGCTCGAATCTAAATTCGGGGGCACCGGTGCTGGGAGGGAAATGTATATTATAGAGCAGTTCCACGATTACAAGATGGTTGATAACCATCCTGTACTGGAGCAGGCTCATGAGATAATATGCATCTTTAAGGAGCTTGAGCTTCTTAAGTGCGATTTACCGGGAAAGTTTGTCGCGGGTTGCATAATCGCTAAGCTCCCTAATTTCTGAAGGAACTTTGCCACCACTCTGAAACATCAGAGGCGTGAATTCTCTTTGGAGGATGTCATTGGCCATCTGAGTGTTGAGCAGAATTCGAGGGCAAATGACTCGCCCGGAAAAGGGGCCGAAGGGACTTCTGTCGCCAACATGGTGAACCAGAGGAACTTCAACTCCCATAAGTCCAAGGGAAAGAACAGTGTCCAACACAATACTGACTTTAAGAAGAAGGGTAACAAGACCTTCAAGAAGAACAAGAAGGATGACGGCTGCTTTACTTGTGGTTCGGTTAAACATTGGGCCAACAAGTGCCCAAACAAGTTTAAGAAGTCAGGACAGGACTCCAAGTTTGTTAACATGATTATGGGCAACAATGAGAATGGTGCATGTGGGTATGATAATTTATTTACTGTTTTTTCAGTGTTTCAGCCCACTAATTGGTGGGTGGTGTTGGAAATATGCCCTAGAGGCAATAATAAAAGCATTATTATTATATTTCCTTATTCATGATAATTGTCTTTATTCGTGCTATAATTGTGTTAACCGGAAATCGTAATACATGTGTGAATAACAGACAACAAACATGTCCCTAGTGAGCCTCTAGTTGACTAGCTCGTTGATCGACAGATAGTCATGGTTTCCTGACTATGGACATTGGATGTCATCGATAACGGGATCACATCATTAGGAGATTGATGTGATGGACAAGACCCAATCCTAAACATAGCATAAGATCGCATAGTTCGTTTGCTAGAGTTATCCAATGTCAAGTATCTTTTCCTTAGACCATGAGATCGTGTAACTCCCGGATACCGTAGGAGTGCTTTGGGTGTGCCAAACGTCACAACGTAACTGGGTGACTATAAAGGTATGCTACGGGTATCTCTGAAAGTGTCTGTTGGGTTGACATGGATCGAGACTGGGATTTGTCACTCCGCTTGACGGAGAGGTATCACCGGGCCCTCTCGGTAATGCATCATCACAATGAGCTCAAGGTGATCAAAGTGTTTGATCACGGGATCATGCATTACGGAACGAGAAAAGTGACTTGCCGATAACGAGATTGAACGAGGTATTGGGATACCGACGATCGAATCTCGGGCAAGTAAAATACCGATTGACAAAGGGAATCGTATACGGGATTAATTGAATCCTTGACATCGTGGTTCATCCGATGAGATCATCGTGGAGAATGTGGGAGCCAACATGGGTATCCAGATCCCGCTGTTGGTTATTGCCCGAGAGCCGTCTCGGTCATGTCTGCATGTCTCCCGAACCCGTAGGGTCTACACACTTAAGGTTCGGTGACGCTAGGGTTGTGAAGATATGTATGTGCAGTAACCCGAATGTTCTTCGGAGTCCCGGATGAGATCCCGGACGTCACGAGGAGTTCCGGAATGGTCCGGAGGTAAAGAATTATATATAGGAAGTGCTATTTTGGCCATCGGGACAAGTTTCGGTGTTATCGGTATTGTACCGGGACCACCGGAGGGGTCCCGGGGGTCCACCGGGGGGGTCCACCTGCCCCGGGGGGCCACATGGGCTATAGGGGGTACGCCCTGGCCTATATGGGCCAAGGGCACCAGCCCCAAGGGCCCATGCGCCAAGGAGACTTGGAGAGGGAAGAGTCCAAAGAGGGGAAGGCACCTCCGAGGTGCCTTGGGGAGGATGGACTCCTCCCCCCCTTTGGCCGCACCCCTTCCTTGGAGGAAGGGGCAAGGCTGCGCCCTCCCCCCCCTCTCATGCGCCTATATAAAGGGAGGGGAGGGAGGGGTGGCTGCACCCTATGCCCTGGCTCCTCCCTCCTCCCTGCAACACCTCCTCCTCCTCCCGTAGTTGCTTAGCGAAGCCCTGCCGGAGTTCTGCTGCATCCACCACCACACCGTAGTGCTGGATCTTCCTCAACCTCTCCTTCCCCCTTGCTGGATCAAGAAGGAGGAGACGTCTCCCGTCCCGTACGTGTGTTGAACGCGGAGGTGCCGTCCGTTCGGTACTAGATCATCGGTGAATTGGATCACGGCAAGTACGACTACCTCATCCACGTTCACTCGAACGCTTCCGTTGTGATCTACAAAGTGGTATGTAGATGCTATCTAATCTGAATACTCGTTGCTAGATGAACTCATAGATGGATCTTGGTGAAACCGTAGGAAAAATTTTAATTTTCTGCAACGTTCCCCAACAGGTGGACACAGGTGCAGGCGTTCATGTGTGTGCCGATATTTGATTGTTCACTTCTTACCAGGTCATAGGTCACGAGTCCGTATTGATGGGGAATGGCGTGAGTGCTTCTGTTCATGGTGTTGGCACGGTCAATCTGAAGTTTACCTCAAGAAGGATCGTGCAACATGTCCCCGCCATCAAGAAGAACCTCGTTAGTGGCTCCCTTCTATGTAGAGAAGGGTTTAAGTTGGTCTTCGAGTCTAATAGATTAGTTGTTACTAAATATGGACTATTTGTTGGAAAAGGTTATGAGAGCGGAGGGATGTTTCGCCTTTCTCTCGCAGTTTTTTGTAATAATCTCGTGAACCATATTCATTCGAATGTTAATGAATCTGAAGTTTGGCATTCACGTCTTTGTCACATTAGCTTCGGTGTTATGACGCGGTTAGCCAAGTTGAATTTAATCCCGAATTTCACTTTAGCCAAAGGTTCTAAGTGCCTTTCATGTGTGCAAGCTAAGCAACCTCGCAAACCTCACAAGGTTGCGGAGGAGAGACAATTGGCACCACTAGAACTCATACATTCTGATCTTTGCGAGATGAATGGTGTGTTGACTAAAGGTGGAAAGAAATACTTCATGACATTGATAGATGATTCCACTAGATATTGCTATGTGTATCTGTTAAGCACTAAAGATGAGGCTCTACACTACTTTAAAATGTATAATGCAGAAGTTGAGAATCAACTTGAAAGAAAGTTAAACGAGTCCGGTCAGATCATGGTGGAGAGTACTTCTCGAGTGATTTTGATTCTTTTTGTGTGGAACACGGCATCATTCATGAGAGGACGCCCTCCCTATTCACCCCAGTCAAATAGGGTTGCGAAGCGGAAAAACTGTACTCTAACTGATTTGGTTAACGCCATGTTAGATATATCGGGTTTATCCAAGGTATGGTGGGGGAGGCTATATTGACGGCATGTCATGTCCTGCATAATGTTCCGACAAAGGATAATGAGATCACTCCCTATGAGAAATGGGCGAAGAGAAGGACAACTCTCTCGTACTTGTGTACTTGGGGCTGATTGGCGAAAGTCAATATGCCGACCCCCAAAAAGCGCAAGCTTGGATGCAAGACTGTGGAGTGCGTTAATTTGGGCTACGCTAAGAACAACGTTGGCTATAGATTTCTAGTAGTGAAATCTGAGGTACCTGACCAGAAGGTCAGTATAAATATGGAGTCTAAGGATGCTACATTCTTCGAGGATATTTTTCCTATGAGAGATACGCAAAGCACTTCTAGACAGGAATCTGAGGAGAATCCTGAGCCTGCCATTCCTCTGGAATATTATGAACAAACACATGATGAAAATCCTGAGGAGGATGGCGAGGAAACCCTTATTAGGGGAAAGAGACAAAGGACTGCAAAGAACTTTGGTTATGATTTCTTCGTGTACCTCATGGATGATACTCCCACTTCTATTTCAGAAGCGTATGCCTCTCCAGAAGCTGATGATACGTCTCCAACGTATCTATCATTTTTGATTGCTCCATGCTATATTATCTACTGTTTTGGACTATATCGGGCTTTATTTTCCACTTTTATATTATTTTTGGGACTAACCTATTAACCGGAGGCCCAGCCCAGAATTGCTGTTTTTTGCCTATTTCGGTGTTTCGGAGAAACAGAATATCAAACGGAGTCCAAACGGAATAAAATCTTCGGGAACGTGATTTTCTCACCGAACGTGATCCAGAGGACTTGGACCCTACGCCAAGGCATCGGAGAGGCGGTCACGAGGGTGGGGGCGCCCCCCTAGGGCGCGCCCCCTGCCTCGTGGGCCCCTCGAAGCTCCACCGACGTACTCCTTCCTCCTATATATACCTACGTACCCCCAAACGATCAGAACAGGAGCCAAAAACCTAATTCCACCGCCGCAACCTTCTGTATCCATGAGATCCCATCTTGGGGCCTGTTCTGGAGCTCCGTCGGAGAGGGCCGTCATCACGGAGGGCTTCTACATCATCATAGGCTCTCCGATGAAGTGTGAGTAGTTTACCTCAGACCTTCGGGTCCATAGTTAGTAGCTAGATGGCTTCTTCTCTCTTTTTGGATCTCAATACAAAGTTCTCCCCCTCTCTTGTGGAGATCTATTCGATGTAATCTTCTTTTTGCGGTGTGTTTGTTGAGACCGATGAATTGTGGGTTTATGATCAAGGCTATCTTTGATTAATATTTGAATCTTCTCTGAATTCTTTTATGTATGGTTGGTTATCTTTGCAAGTCTCTTCGAATTATCAGTTTGGTTTGCCCTACTAGATTGGCTTTTCTTGCCATGGGAGAAGTGCTTAGCTTTGGGTTCGATCTTGCGGTGTCCTTTCCCAGTGACAGAAGGGGCAGCAAGGCACATATTGCATCGTTGCCATCGAGGATAACAAGATGGGGTTTATTTTATATTGCATGAATTTATCTCTCTACATCATGTCATCTTGCTTAAAGCGTTACTCTGTTTCTAACTTAATACTCTAGATGCATGCTGGATAGCGGTCGATGAGTGGAGTAATAGTAGTAGATGCAGGCAGGAGTCGGTCTACTTGTCACAGACGTGATGCCTATATACATGATCATACCTTAGATATTCTCATAACTATGCTCAATTCTGTTAATTGCTCAACAGTAATTTGTTCACCCACCGTAGAATACTTATGCTCTTGAGAGAATCCACTAGTGAAACCTATGGCCCCCGGGTCTATTCTCATCATATCAATCTCAATCACTTTAATCTTGCTTTGCTTTTTTACTTTGCCTTTTACTTTTCACTTTGCATCTCTATATCAAAAATACCAAAAACATTATCTATCAGTTCTAACTCTCGTAAGTGACCGTGAAGGGATTGACAACCCCTAATCGCGTTGGTTGCGAGTTGCTATCGTTTTGTGCAGGTACGAGGGACTTGAGCGTGGCCTCCTACTGGATTGATACCTTGGTTCTCAAAAACTGAGGGAAATACTTACGCTACTCTGCTGCATCATCCTCTCCTCTTCGGGGAAAACCAACGCAAGCTCAAGAGGTAGCAACTGACTACTAGAAGGATGCGGTCCGTAGTGAGATGGATTCCATCATGGCTAACGAGACATGGAAGATCACTGAACGTCCCTATGGTTGCAAACCATTAGGATGTAAGTGGGTGTTCGGAAAGAAGCTTGTACAATTGAAAAGTACAAGGCTATGCTTGTGGCCAAGGGCTATGACCAGAAAGAAGAGGAAGATTTCTTCAATACTTATTCACCTGTGGCCAGACTGACCAGCATTCGAGTATTACTCTCGTTGGCGGCCTCACATGGTCTTCTCGTCCACAAAATGGATGTTAAGACAACTTTTCTGAATGGAGAGCTAAACGAGGAAATCTACATGCAATAGCCAGATGGCTTTGTGATAGATGGTCAGGAAGGAAAAGTGTGTAGGTTGCTGATATCTTTATACAGCCTGAAACAAGCACCCAAGCAATCCCATGATAAGTTTAATACAACTCTGACATCTGTTGGCTTCGTTGTCAATGAATCTGACAAATGTGTATACTATCACCATGGTGGGGGCGAAGGAGTTATACTGTGCTTTTATGTTGATGATATACTGATATTCGGAGCCAACCTCAAAGTCATTGAGGAGGTCAAGTCATTTCTGTCTCAGAACTTTGAGATGAAAGACCTTGGTGTGGCTGATGTTATCTTGAGCATCAAGCTACCGAGAGATAATGAGGGCGGGATTACACTATTGCAATCCCATTATGTTGAGAAGGTGTTGAGTCTTTTTGGATATTTGGACCGCACACCATCTCAAACATCATATGATCCTAGCATGTTGATTTGAAAGTCCAAAGGCATGTCTAAAGATCAATTGAGATACTCACAAATCATTGGTTCACTTATGTACCTAGCGAGTGCAATGCGGCCTCACATCGCTTTTGCTGTGAGCAAGCTAAGCCGATTTGTTTCCAAACTGGGTGATGTACATTCGCATGCTGTTGAAAGAGTTATGCGCTATCTAAAAGGTACTATGAACTATGGACTTCACTATACCGGATACCCGTCGGTACTTGAAGTGTATAGTGATGCGAATTGAATCTCTGATGCTGATGAGATGAAGGCCACAACTGGGTATATGTTTACTCTTGGAGGTGGCACTGTTTCCTAGAAGTCCTGCAAGCAAACGATCTTAACGAGATCGACAACGGAAGCAGGCACATCTGGAGTCAAAGTAGGATGACTTCGAGATCTTTTGGTGGACTTGCCATTGATTGATAAACCGGTTCTGGCTATCCTTATGAACGGTGACAATCAGACTGTCGTCACCAAGGTGAAGAGTTCGAAGGACAACATGAAGTCCAACAAACACATAAGAATGAGATTAAAAGTTGTCAGAAAATTAAGGAACTCCGGAGTGATAGCGCTGGAGTATGTCCAAACGGCTAAGAATCTGATAGATCCCTTTACTAAAGGGCTATCACATGTTGTGATAGATAATGCATCAAGGGAGATGGGTATGAGACCCACATGAGTTGCCATGGTGGTAACCCAACCTATGTGATCAGAGATCCCGTGAAGTAGGACCTGGGAAAACAAGCCAATGGTGAACTGAGGAGAGTAACTATACTGACCCACTCCGTTGGAGATTCAATACTCTCGATAATGTATGGTAGGATGAGTATTGTCTTAATGTGTTCCAAAGCTTATGTAATCAAGATGCTATCCTACAGAGTGATCTTTGGAGGAACACACCTATATGAGTCCGACTGCTCGTCACAGTCTATGAGATTGGGATGATCTCTAGTAAGCTCATGAATAGGCCAGGAGTGTGACTTATATGCTCCATACGAGGGGTCAGCCTTTGGTAGCCTAGTACTAGTAAGACATGTGGTGAAGCTTCTTTACGCCAAACTGACAATTCAAGGCATAGTCCATTGTTCATTTGTGAAGGAGTGTAGCTACTTGCTATAGGTGAAATTCAACCTTAACAGGTCTTCACTGAAACACTAGTACATCGAAACAACAATTGGAACAGAGGACACAATGAGCCCTCGAGATCTGGTGGGGGATTGTTGACATATGGGATGGGCTTTAGGCCCATCTAGCAATTTCTGAAAATCTCTAAGGGCCCATGTGGGTTTAATTGGCACTAGGTGTAGTGGGAAGTTTAGTCCCACCCCGGAAGTTGGACCTCCTTATAAGGATTTCTCTTCCACATGCTATTGGAACTTGAAAAGAGAAGAGGCCCTCATGCACTCCTCCTCCGCCGCCCACCTCGCCGCACCGCGCCGCGGGTTGCGGGAATGAGCCGAGTCGAGCTCACACCAATGCGCTTATTTTTGCCAGTAGTAACAGAGAGTTTTCTGACAGCTGGGCCACGATCTGAGACGTCAGATCATCACGGACTCGGACGTGGGTCGAGCCCACGCAGTTGCGCCTATATAAGTGTGAGGTGTCTCATAACCCTAGCCGCCACGATCAGATCACATCTGCTCCACGTGCATGCCCACTGTCGTTCCTTGATGCTGCTGCCGCCGGTGACTCCATCCCGTCCACCGCGTACACGGTAGACGGAAGAGCAGATCTCCGAAACCCCGCCTCTTCGGATCCTGTACGGGAGAGGGGCGAATAGGTTTTTGTGAAGCGACTACGCGACTGCTCGCCCCAGATCCGCTACTTCCTCTACGTCCGCGTCGTCTTCGTCAACACCATGTCTCATACCGAAGCCAACCGTCTTGCCGCCGAGAAGCTCGAGGCCGACAAGAAGGCCGCTGATGACGCCGCTGCTACCCCCGCCGCCGCGCTTCTGCCCCCGCGGCCGCGGCTTCTGCCTGGCCTACCGAAGGGTATAACACGTTTATCCCGCTCATGTTTATTTTCGTATTAGCAGTACTAGCAGTATGTGTAGATATGTCTACTGTTTGCATAGTATGTGCTTATTTAGATAAGAATTAGTATGTCGTTAATTCAGTCAATGCCATGCTAGTGATTTATTTTTGGATTAAATTAGTCAAAAAATTGCCTATGTATTCAGCACTCTCGGCCTAAATATTGGATCTTGTTGGGTGGTTTGTGCCAAAGGTGGCGTCGGGGTATGTGGGTAGCTTGGTAAGGTGATCATGCTCAACATTCGCTCCCTTGACGACATGTTCATGCGTGCTCTCTCGGGTGAGCTTCGACCTCCTGATGGTGTGATGCCCTTGCATTGTGATGACGTCTTGCTAACTGGGAGCTGGTGAAGGCTGTTCTTTCTCCGGTGGCATGCCTCCCTCCAAGACACCACTTCTTCTCATGTATGACTGCGAGCGCAGATGAGGACCTCAACATTGAAGTTGCACTTACTTTTATTTTTACCATTTGCTTTCGTTGTTAGCTGATTTTTCAACACTTTGTATCTACCATTTGGGGCTTTATTAATTTGAAACCAGGCATTATGCATTTAACCTAAAAGTAATGCAATGCAGTCCACACATCACTCTAGATCATGAGAACATTAGGAGAGATGACAGCACAACAGATTTTTGAGAGACCAGAAAAAGAACGAAACTTGAGTAATATATATTTAAGAGGCCAAAAGGTGAGTAAAACGTGCTAGCCTATTGAAGTTTATGGGGAAAAACTAAACTGAGCCAATAGTCCAGGAGCAAAAATCGTCCTATTCCAAAAAGGAGTAGAAAAAGAAAGTTATTGGTGTGGATCCTATAAGTGAAGGCATACTCAAGTATTCTTCCTAGTGAGGGTTTCTCCCATCATGTTGTAGTCTTCAAATAGGACCTCCTATATCTTAGGCTATTCTTTATTTTTTTTCTATATTGTTTGAAAGTACTCTTTAATTTTTTTTATTGCTGTAAAATATTTTTCTTTTTAAACCTTTTTTGGGCATTTGTTGGCCATGTGCATTTTGTTATGCAGAGACGGGATATTCACTCATTGTGGTTTATCAATTCGAGCTCGATATAAACGTCTGATGAAAATACCATTTATCATCTTTTTTTTAATCAGGAAGACAGATGATGCTGCTGAGGTGAAGGGCGTATGCGATAAAGGGAGAAAATACAAGCTGGATTGGCCGGGAAGAGTTAACTGCTTTCACATCCTTGTCGTTGTCCATGTTCATGTGCAGCCTTTGATTAGTCAAGGGAACAACAGAACATGTGCGACCGTGCAGACGTATGTCGGCACATAATAAGGAACCTGAACAGGAGCCTCTTCCCCTCCTTCAGGTAAACACCAACAAATCCACGTTAAACAACAATATTTTTTCTGGATTTCTACGGGGAAGGGAATAGAACTATGCTATTCGAAATTCTGCACGCAAGATCTCTCTCTCTCTCAATGAAATTATGCGTGATCTCTAGAAGTTCCTGAGTCCAAAAGACTAAAACAGAGTTGGTTTGGGTTGCTGGGGCTTTGGCGGTTTTGAGTTAGTAAAAGATAATCACCTGGATAGGTGCGTCGTAGGTGGATAGACACCAAGGAGGAAGATGATATGTATGAAGAGGCAGTAGTACATTTGAGGGTACACACTAGATGATTGAGGCAGAGAGAGGCAGTACAACACATGGATGACCTCTACTTTGGCCCTGTTTGGATACTCTAACACAGTTAGAGTTAGAGATATTTTCTAACCCACTCTAACCTAAATAAGCACCTCCCCACCGGGATAGTTGGGTTAGATGAAACTAACCCACTCTAACCCTTCCTGTTTGGATACTTTTGGGTTATTTGAGCCCCCAACTAACACAAACTAGCTCTAACCTCATGATCCAAACAGGGCCTTTGTCTGCTCGTCTCTATCTTAGGGCCCGTCCGGAAGCTCTCTCGCTTCCGCCGGTGGCCAGCTTCTCGGTCTTCTCGGTCAGCCAGCTTCTCACGGGAGAGAAATGAGTGTTCGGCAGCAGCGGCAGCTCTCTTTTCTGTCAACGTGGACCAGAGAGGAGGGGACCCCACCCTGCGAGGGCGCTGGTTCGCTGGCTCTCCACATGCGACAGCAAAACGAATCGTTTTCTTGACTTGAGGCTGGTCACAATGGGGAGGAATTTAGAAGTAACATCACACATTTCAATGCAACTTTACTTATGTGGCACATATTTAATGAAGAGAGAGGTGCTTGTGGTAACTAGCTAAGTTACCGGAACATCACACACTTCAAGAAGCAATGAGTCTATAACCTAATAAATACATGGTTGCATGACATTACATAGATGTTCCTACCCACTGTGGAGGTAGTAACATAGTCTAGGAAAACGTGAAGTTCCTAGCTTATGTTCTTGCCCATTGTGACCAGCCTGATGGTGGCATTCCTAGTAATTAAGCTGAACTTTTCCTCCGCTGGAAACTGGGAGCTGGGCTTGGGCAGCTTCTCAAATTTGCACTGGAGGTCGCCTCCGCTTCTTGAAGCTGGCTCCACGGAGCCGAAGCGTTCGGCCAAGCGAGAGAGCTTCCGAACGGGCCCTTAGTTTACTCCCCCCCTCACATGGTTCAACTGCTGCTGCTGTCACAAACTTTCCAGTGCAGCGTGGTGTGTGACACTGACGAGCAAGTAGTAGCCGAAAAGAATGAGAGATGCTCATGGCTTCTCTCTTTTCCTTCAAAAGAGGAAAAGGGGAGGAGAGCTTTCTTTCCAAGTCTCAACAACACTCTTCAGGTATAGCATGACCGAACTGCAAAAAAAAGGTACAGCATGACCGAACAACATTGGGAGCCTAGCTCTCGCCTGTGCTATGTAACCCTGGGTTAGTACTGTATCTCAAGAAAACGAATATCAGCTTGGACTCGGACTGTGGCAGACATGGACATGAGATCAAGTTGAGAAGGGTTGATAGATTGCCCAACTCACAAAAGATGGGGGATATACTCTCTTTCTTTTTAACCTTCCCTGATCAATCATGTCGTCAGTCGTCTATTCGCGCTGATCCAGCGCAAGATCCTGTCTCAGAGCAGGCCAAGCCGCACGTCACTTCATGCCGCTTACAGTTACAGTCGCCGCCCTACACTACACTCTTCAGTCTTGCTCAGGGATCCAATTGCTGGACAGTTTCGTCGCCTGGTGCCGGCCGGGGTCCGTCACCGGAAATGGGTCTCAGTCTGCATAAACTGGTGACAACAATGTATACTTAAGGGACCCATTTGTCAGTTTGGCATTTCTTTTTCCATTTTTCATCCTCCCTGCCAACCTGATTTCTCACGCATTTTTTCAATTTTTTTAATCTAAAACCTAAGAAAAAGCGGAGGAAATCCGAAAAGCTGAAAAAAAACCCAAAAGAAAACCATCTAAAATTCATAAACACGTGCAAAAAAATATAAAAAATTAGAGGGAACATCTAGGGCACGACACGTGGCGGCGGCCGAAAGCATGCCAAGTGATGCGCTCTCAACCCACCCCAGATGTCCCTTGCGAGGGCCCGAAGGAGTACGCATTCGTTAGTTGCTCCGGGAAAGAAGACACAAAGTAAAGTCGCGTTTCCTATTTGGCGCCTGTTAATGTGTTAAACACAAAGCGGCGCACACCCTCCGTATGAGCTGGGCCGGCCCATTTAGCTTTGTTTTTTCCTGCTAAAACTGCAAAAAAGGAGAACGCGATCGAGGTGATTCGAACCCGCGATCTCGCTTAAGTAGTTAAAACATGCAGTAGCCACCAGGCATAACGCCGTTGTTCATTAAGCTATTCCTTTTATGCCCCTTGTCTTGTTTTTTTATTTCCTTTTTTCCTTTTTTTTATTTTTTAGTTTCTCTTAAATCTGTGAACCTTTTTCAAGTCGTTGATTTTTTCTTTCAAAATCGATGAACTGTGTTTTCCAAAATTTTGAACTTTTTCGAGAATTGATGAACTTTTTTAAAAAAATCAATGAACATTTTCTGAATTTTTGAACTCTTTTTGAAAATTGATGGACTTTTTTCAAAGTCGATGAATTTTTTTTCGAATTAGTGAACTTTATTTTAGAATCTATGAACCTTTTTTCAAAGTCGATGAATTTTTTTCGAATTAGTGAACTTTATTTTAGAATCTATGAACCTTTTTTCAAAATCGATGAACTGTGTTTTTCCAAATTTGTGAACTTTTTCGAGAATTGACGAACTTTTTAAAAAAAATCGATGAACGTTTTCAAAATTGATGAACTCTTTCCGAATTTTTGAACTCTTTTTGAAAATTGATTAACTTTTTTCAAAGTTGTTGAACAATTTTTCGAATTTGTGAACTTTTTTTTTAAGAATCTATGAACCTTTTTTCCAAATCGATGAACTTTTTTAAAATCAATGAACTTTTTTCAACAATCAATGAACTTGTTTTTAAAAATTGGTGAACTCTTTCGAGTGCATAAACTTTTTCTAATTCGTGATTTTCTTAAATCTGTGAACTTTGAAATTTCGTTCACATCTTTTTCAAAAAGTTCACGTTTTCCTAATAAGTGTGTGCAGTAAATAGTGCGCTACATTTTGTTCTTAAACCTCTCGCTGAATTATTTCACAAGTGCCTAACGGTGGTTATGGTTATCCGACCTACATATGAGCTAAACTGCGCGAGCTCGATTCCTGCCGGGAGCAACTTTTTCGACGGTTTTTTTGGCTGCACTTCGTTGTTTTGTGCCGGCCCATGAGGTGCGGCTGCGAGCGCCAGTACCCTGAACGGGCGCTTAAAGCGCCGTATAGGAGCTCTCAAGTATAGTATGGGTTACTTTGCTAAAAAAAAGTAAAGTATGGGTCGCAGCCTCGCAGACACATAGCGTTGTCTCGGGCACTGGATCAAATCAAACTAGGACTTTCAATTGGGACACTTCTTTCCGGTTTTTATCAGTTCTTTTTCTTTTCTTTTTTATGTTTGATTTCCCTTTTTATCAAATAGATGTTAATTTTTTAGTACATGTTTTACATTTTTTCGCACACGCTGAACTATATTTTATACATGTTGAACTTTCTTTAAATATACAATGAGCATTTTTTCCAAATACTTGTTGTATATTTTTAAATACATGTTAAATATTTTCAGTTATGCACTGATTATTTTTTGAGTACACGTTGATTTTTTTTTAATACACGAGAAACACTTTTTAGATACACCTTGAAGATTCTTTTGAGTACACATTGAATATTTGTGAAATGCCGTGATATATATTTTTAAATATGAAGTGAAATCTTATTAAGCAAATGTTGAACTTTTTTTAAAACCTTACTAACATTTTATAAAAATATGTGATCATTGTTTTAGTGTTATGAACATGTTTTTGGTGTTATGAATATTTTTAATAGATATGAACATTTGTTTTACATCGCACAGATTTTTAAATACCATGAGAAAATTTTAAAATATTTGAACATTTTTGTCAAACCACTAGAAAGGAATTTTTAAAAAATTTCAAACATTTTTATAATATGCCATGAATATTTTACAAAAACTAAACAAAGTAATATGAAGGATTTTCTAAATATAGATATAACCATTAGTTTTTTTGAGAAAAATATAATTATAAGTAAAAAACAGAAACAAAATGGAAAATCGAAAGTTCACTTTTTTTTGAATCACGACATCCATTATTTATTGCAAAGGTTGATAGGAATACAAATAATCTCGGGGAAATCTAAGAGCCTGGCGCTCGGTAGAGAGAGTGGATGTGAGAAAATTTCTGATCATTCGTCTTCAATCATATGGCAAGGCTGCGAGCCTCTACATTGAATTGCCGTTTCTCATGGACGAATTTAACATCTCGCAACAGACTGCTGCAAATTGATCTCGCAAAGGATAGCGGCATACCGACACGGGGCAGCCGAAGCAATATTAGCCACCACTTTCTAAGCAGTCTGATGCAATACGCAGCAAATCGAGGTGAAGATCTGTGGCCAAAGCCAAAGCCTCCTTGCATGCCTGGGCTTCAAGTGTCGCTGGGTCGATGAGTCCCTGAAGACAACGGCCGAGGCGCCGACATATTTACCGTTTTTGTCGCTGCAAATAACTGATGCACGTCTTGAACCATCCCTAGCTAGCCCACCATCCACATTAAGCTTGACGTCATGGTCATTGGGGCGTAGCCAGGAGGTACTAGCAGGTACAAGTTGTGTCCACCTTTGGTCCTCAATTGTTGCATGCAAGTTCCTGGAAATCACATGGGTACCTCTCGGTTTTAGAGTCTAGTCATTTGGCTGATTGACTTTAAGCGAAGCCACCACAGCCAAATCCACCAGAAATTTCTGAATAAAACGAAACCTCACTGAGAGAAAGAAAGAAAAGGCTAACGGATCGCTATGGGCCGGCCAAGTGTAGGTTGCTCTTGAGGCACGACTGTGCCTCTCGCGGAAGGAAAAGAACACACATGTTTTTTCCCATTTCCGTGAGGCACTACTGTGCCTCTCGCGAAAGCAAATCTGTGTTTGTAGCAGAAAGGGAAAGAAGAAGCTTGACTGTGTCTGTCACAGAAGCAAATCCATGCTTCTGGCAGAAGGAAAAAAAACACTTTTTTTTTCATTTTCAAGAGGCACGTCTATGCCTCTCGGGAAGGAAAAAAAAGAAAACGTTTTTTTCCTTTCCAAGAGGCAAGTCTATGCCTCTCGTGAAGCAAATCCATGCCTCTCGCAGAGAAAAGAAAAGAAACATGTTTTTTGTTTCCGAGAGGCACGACTATGCCTCTCACGTAAGCAGATCCGTGCCTAAGAAAAAAACTTGTTTTTCGCGCAATCATTTTTCAAATGTTTTTTTTTAAAGCCTAAGAGAACTCAGGTAAAAATTCAAAAGGTTGAAACCCCCCCAAAAAAATCATCTATGAAGCCAAAAATGTGTGCGGAAAAAATAAAAAAAAATGAAAACAAAAATCTTGGAAGTGTCCAGAGCGCAACACGTGGCGACTGAAAGCATGCCAAGTGGCGCGCTCTCAGTGCACCCCTGCTGACCCTAGCGGGGGCTCCCGAAGGAGTACTCCTTCGTTAGTTACTCTCGGAAAGAAGACACAAAGTAAAGTATGTGTCACTTCCCTAAAAAAATGAAAATATGGGTCACAGGCTCGCAGCCACACAGCCTTGCCTCGGGCATTGGATCCGATCAAACTCGGATTTTCAATTGGGCCACTTCTTTCCGGTTTTTATCAGTTTTTTTCTTTTTTATGTCTGATTTACCCTTTTTATAAAATACATGTTAATTTTTAATACATTTTTTTACGGAAAAACTAACGCCCACATGTGTGGGCGTTTGCACATCACCCACACGCCTCTATCACCACTTATTTTGCCACGTATGAATAGATGACATCAGCAGAAATCTTTTTGGTTTTCGGCTTAAAAATATTTTATCTCTTAATTAAAAAAGCGAATTAAAAATCCGTTTTCACCATTAAATCCGTCTCGACGAGATCTTCAAAACTAGACCCAATGTTGATATGTTTCGACGATTTTCTTTTTTGCCCAGAAGTTGCCATGATGTTTACACTATAGTTGTCATAGTGATTAAACTAAAGTTGCCATGTGGTAATTTTAGTTTGTAGACCATGACAATTTTAGTTTTTTGATGATGGCAATTCCAGTACTTTGACCATGAAAATATTTTTTTGTATGAACCATGGCAATTTTAAGTGCATGTATCATGACAATTTTAGTTTATGGTGCGTGGCAAGTCTAGTTTTTTAATTCCTCGTTTTATAACATGTCAAAAATTACTTTTAAATGTAAAAGAAAATAACTGAAACATATCATGGCAACTTCAATGTAAACACCATGGCAATTCATGTGCAATAGACATGACAACTTTTAACCAAAAAAATAATTCGTCAAAATATATTGATATGAAATCTAGTTTTGAAGATCTCATCGTGAGGGATTTAATGGTGAAAACGGATCTTCAATCGGAATTTTCATTTAAGAGATAAAACATTTTAAAAGCTAAAAATTCAAAAAGATTCCCGCATGCATGCATGCGATGACGTGACAATTTATTTACATTAGAGACGTGTGGTGCGTCTCCCTTCCTGCCACACGTGTGGCAGTTATCGACGTCCTTTTTTTACACATGCTGAACATTATTTTATACATATTGAACATATTTTCCAAATACTTGTTGAATATTTTCAATTACGCGCTGACTATTTTTTGAGTACACATTGATTTTCTTTAATATACGAGAAACACTTTTCAAATACACCTTGAAGATTTTTTTTAGTACGCATTGAATATTTGTCAAATGCCATGATATCTATTTTTAAATATGCAGTGTAATCTTATGAAGAAAATGTTGACCTTCTTTTATAAAATGTAATTAGTATTTTATAAAAAAATGCGATCAATGTTTTAGTGAAGCGAACATGTTTTTAGTGTTATGAACATTTTTAAGAGTAATGAACTTGTTTTTTACATTACATAGGTTTTTTAAGTACCATGAGCAAATTTTAAAATATGTGGACATTTTGTTCAAACAACTAGAAACGAATTTTATAATCCTCAAACATTTTTATAATATACAGTGAATATTTTACAAAAACTAAACAAAGTAATATGAAGGATTTTCTAAATATAATTATAAACATAAGTTTTTTGGAGAAAAGATAAATATAAGTAAGAAAACAGAAACGAAATTGAAAAACGAAACTTCAGGTTTTTTTTGAATCGTGGCATCCTTTATTAATTGCAAAGGTTTCATAGGAATACAAATAATCTCGGGCAAATCAAAGAGCCACACGTGGCGCTCGGTAGAGAGAGTGGATGCCGCTTTGGCTAGGCTGCGAGCCTCTACATTAAATTGACCTTTCTCATGGACGAATTTAACATCTCGCAACAGACTGTGCTGAAAATTGATCTCGCAAAGGATGGCAACATGCCGACACGGGGCAGCCGAAGCAATATTAGCCACCACTTGTAAG
The DNA here is from genome assembly GCA_032464435.1 of Aegilops umbellulata. NCBI lineage: Eukaryota > Viridiplantae > Streptophyta > Magnoliopsida > Poales > Poaceae > Aegilops > Aegilops umbellulata. The sequence continues at coordinate 371,936,669 of CP136060.1, forward strand.
CAGTGTGATGCAATACACAGCGAATCGAGGTGAAGATCTGTGGCCAAAGCCAGAGCCTCCTTGCACGCCTGGGCTTCAAGTGTCGCTGGGTCAACAAGTCCCTCGAAGAAGAAGACGGCCCAGGCGCCGATATATTTACCGTTTTTGTCTCTGCAAATAACGGCTGCTGCACGCCTTGAACCATCCCTAACTAGCCCACTATCCACATTAAGCTCCAGGAATTTCTGAATAAAACGAAACTTGACTGAGAAAAAGAAAGAAAAGGATAAAGGATTTGTATTGGGCCGGCGCACTATAGGCTGCCCGTGAGAGGCCCTACCTCAGCCAATTCTCAAAAACAAAATAGAGGTAAGTGGCCGCGCCGGAAGGAAAACCGATCCGCATACGGCACGTATTTACCGACCGGCCGGTAAATACATACGATCATGGATCAAGCCGCGCCGTGGTCTTCACACGCGGCTTGAACTGTACACGTCGTCGGAATTACGATCGTCGATCGAGGTGATCGATCCGAAACGGGGCTAGCTTCCATCGATGGCCGACATCGAGGATCCCGACAGCAGCGTGGTGGAGGCGGAGCCCACCGAGTGCTGCAGGCGCATGTTCATCTGCGTGATGGGCTTCTCCTTCCTCGCGCTTATCGTTTTCTTCGTGTTCACGGGGGACTTCCACGATTCCCATCCAACGTCCAAAGCTCTGGACGGGGCCGTGCAGCTCGTGGGCTTCCTCGCACTCCTCCTTGCTTTCTGGTTTGGCGCCGTCTTCCTGATCCTTGTGATCGAGTGGTATGCCGGCAATCCGGAGGGGCAAAGGGTTGCAGATAGCTTGATCCAGTCCGACCGGGGGCTGTTTCAAGAATCGATCCATCAGTTTCTACGCCGAGTAGGGGACGACGTGTATTAATTTGTCTTCAATATTTGTTTTGTTATAAGATAGATCCTCTTCTTAAAAAAAAAAGATAGATCCAGTCGGTCCTCCTTGTGTATCTTCAAATATAGGAGTACCTTCTTCCCAGCAATTTAAGCCTCCACATTGTGACAAATCGGTTTGTATGTCAACTAAATCTCTCAGAACTATGCGTTGCTACGGGAATTTGTTTTACGTAATGTACTTCAATGATATTTTCTTTTGCGAGGAAACTTGTTTAAATACGTAGTTCAATGGGGTTATGTAATGTACTACGAGAATTGGTTTTATGTAATGTACTTCAATGGGGTTGATATTGTTGACGACCTCATCTGGTCCTGATCCTAGCCAAACGACAGTGCGTTTTGATGATATCTACCAAAGTTTGCCAATAGTGAGTGAGGCGATTTGGTTTCTGATCTTAGATGCTCTCTTTATATGGACCGTCCAGCAGGCCCGGGCCCCATGGGTGTGCAACCTGTGCGCATGGCTCACAATTTTTAGGGGCCCAGAAATTCGATGCACACATGCCGACTCTCTCAGTGCTTACTGTCCATCAACGAATCAGCAGTCACTAACCCATTGTTCCTGTTGGATACATGCCCGTATTATTAAAACTAGGAAACGATATGGACATCCAGCTAGCCAAGTATTCTAGACGATGGCATGTCATGCTAGCAGAATAAATATTTATCCCAAATGATAAGTGCCGCATGTGTGGCATGAAGCAACGTGGTCCAAACGCATCCATCCGTGTGCACTCTGCTTGCAGGAATCTTACAGCAACCCCCCTGGGTTGAGTGTCACGTCATCGTGGAGCGTCGTGTGGTGAAACTGCTGCTTGCCTGAACGGCGTCTCGCACGACCACCACCCGCGGTTACTTGCATCGGCGTGCGGTGCAACTGCTGCTCGCCCGAACGGCATCTCGCACAACCATCACCCTGCGGTTTTTCCGGCATGTGGCCGTTTAATCGAACCACTCGCCTCCACTTCTCCACCCGCATTCCACTCCATTACCCTCCCCATCCTCGTTGCAGTTCAACGATACCGAGGCGATCCCGCGGCAGGTTGCTGTCGTTGGGAGTCCACGCAGCCGTTGAGGGAGTCCTGAAATAGGGGGTCCTCGGGCTGCCGGCTTGTCTCTCATGGGTGGGACGGGAGGGCCGCACTATGAACTGCTAGAAGACCGAGCTATGAGGAGACTCCGTATCCGGACAGGAAGCCTTTGGTGCCTTGGTGTGTCCTCCAAGTCAAGATGAGAAGAATCGGCATGTTTATCCATTCTTTGTAACCGATCATGTGTAACCCTAATACCCCTGGTGTCTATATAAACCAGAGGGTTTAGTCCGTAGAGGCTAGAACAACAACCATCATCCTACTCGCCTAGGGTTTAGTTCATTTGATCTCGTGGTAGATCGAATCTCTAATCATCCTATACACTTCAACATAATTAAGCAGGACGTAGGGTTTTACCTCTTAGAGACGTCCCAAACTTGGGTAAATCGTGTCCTTCGTTCCTTGTTCCCCATTGATCCAAGATCCACAGCCCGGGACCCCCTACCCGAGATCCACCGGTTTTGACACCGACATTGGTGCTTTCTTTGAGAGTTCCGCTGTTGGATCGCCGAAGGATCGATGGCTCGTCTGATCATCGGAGATGGCATCAACACCGGGGACATCTTCGTCCCCCAATAGCCTTTTGCGCTTGGCAGCATCGTTATGCACGCCAACCCGACCAGGTCAACATTTTCACTCCTGAGTACCGGGTCAAGTTCGGTAACCTAGAGTATGTCGCTGAAACTTAGGGCGTTCTGATCTTCACCGGCTTCTCAGCCTTATCTAAGGTGCCCACAGACCCTGAAGCATCGACTTTGGGACATCTCCCTGATCCGATCTTTGGATCGGCTCTTACCTCGCACCCGGCCTCGAGCCTAGATGCGACCACCGTGTCCGAAGACCAGGAGTCAACCCCGGCCGGACTCACCTTCCTTACGGCGGACTTGGCTTTGAGCCTTGACGCAAGTTCGGTGTCCAAAGACCGGGAGTCAGCCCTGCCGGACTCGCCGCCCACCTCACCATCACTCTGGAGGTCGACTCCGAAGAAATCTCACACGCTAATCCGGCTAGTTTTGCCCTGTTAAACGAGGTGCTAGATCGGATACAGATGATGACTATCACGGATGGCCCATCCTCCGCCTACGCCCAGCGGGGCCATGAGGCCAGCCATAGGGAGTTTTACCTCCCACCCACCACCCACTTGGTAGCCACTGTCGTGGACTTAACCGACATCCTGGACTACGCCTCCGAGGAGGCTGATGACACGGACAAAGATAAGAAGCCATGGCCCACACTAACACAGCCCCTTCGATGTTTACATGATGGACACCCCACTGGTGCGTGTCAGTCCTAAACAAACGGTTTTTAACCCCTTTCCGTGACGGCATTTGGAACCGTCGCCAAGTGAGTGTGTGCGATAGGGTGTGATACGTCTCCAACGTATCTATAATTTTTTATTGTTCCATGCTATTATATTATCTGTTTTGGATGTTTAATGGGCTTATTTATACACTTTCATGTTATTTTTGGGACTAACCTATTAACCGGAGGCCCAGCCCAAATTGCTGTTTTCTTGCCTATTTCAGTGTTTCGAAAAAAAGGAATATCAAACGGAGTCCAAACGGAATGAAACCTTCGGGAGAGTTATTTTTGGAACGGAAGCAATCCAGGAGACTTGGAGTAGACGCCAGGGAAGCTTCGAGGAAGCCACGAGGCAGGAAGGCACGCCCCCACCCTCGTGGCTCCCCTGACCGACTTCTTTCGCCTATATATGTCCATATACCCTAAAAACATCGGGGAGCACAATAGATCGGGAGTTCCGCCGCCGCAAACCTCCGTAGCCACCAAAAACCAATCGGGACCCTGTTCCGGCACCCTGCCGGAGGGTGGATCCCTCACCGGTGGCCATCTTCATCATCTCGGCGCTCTCCATGACGAGGAGGGAGTAGTTCACCCTCGGGGCTGAGGGTATGTACCAGTAGCTATGTGTTTGATCTCTCCCTCTCGTGTTCTTGATTCGACATGATCTTGATGCACCGCGAGCTTTGCTATTATAGCTGGATCTTATGATGTTTCTCCCCCTCTACTCTCTTGTAATGGATTGAGTTTTCCCTTCGAAGTTATCTTATCGGATTGAGTCTTTAAGGATTTGAGAACACTTGATGTATGTCTTGCATGGGATACCCGTGGTGACAATGGGGTATTCTATTGATTCACTTGATGTATGTTTTGGTGATCAACTTGCGGGTTCCGTGACCTTGGGAATCTATGCATAGGGGTTGGCACACATTTTCGTCTTGACTTTCCGGTAGAAACTTTGGGGGCACTCTTTGAGGTTCTATGTGTTGGTTGAATAGATGAATCTGATATTGTGTGATGCATATCGTATAATCATACCCACGGATACTTGAGGTGACATTGGAGTATCTAGGTGACATTAGGGTTTTGGTTGATTTGTGTCTTAAGGTGTTATTCTAGTACGAACTCTATGATAGATCGAACGGAAAGAATAGCTTCATGTTATTTTACTACGGACTCTTGAATAGATCGATTAGAAAGAATAACTTTGAGGTGGTTTCGTACCCTACAATAATCTCTTCGTTTGTTCTCCGCTATTAGTGACTTTAGAGTGACTCTTTGTTGCATGTTGGGGGATAGTTATATGATCCAATTATGTTATTATTGTTGAGAGAACTTGCACTAGTGATAGTATGAACCTTAGGCCTTGTTTCCTAGCATTGCAATACCGTTTACGCTTACTTTTATTATTATTTACCTTGCTGTTTTTATAAATTCAGATTACAAATACCTTTATCTACTTTCCATATTGCACTTGTATCATCATCTCTTCACCGAACTAGTGCACCTATACAATTTACCATTGTATTGGGTGTGTTGGGGACACAAGAGACTCTTTGTTATTTGGTTTCAGGGTTGCTTGAGAGAGACCATCTTCATCCTATGCCTCCCACGGATTGATAAACCTTAGGTCATCCACTTGAGGGAAATTTGCTACTATCCTACAAACCTCTGCACTTGGAGGCCCAACAACGTCTACATGAAGAAGGTTGCGTAGTAGACATCAAGCAATTTATGGCACCGTTGCCGGAGAGGTGAGTGCTTGAAGGTATATCTTTAAATCTTGCGATCGAATCTTTTTGTTTCTTGTTTATCACTAGTTTTGTCTATAAAAGAAATCTACAAAAAAAATGGAATTGAGGGTGCCTCATATGCTTCATCTTTTTAATATCTTTCATGAAAATAAGGATTCCAATAATTGTGCTCAATTGCTAGAGGAAGAATGCATTAAAATGTTTGGCACTAAATCTTTGAATGTTGAGCATGATTGCAATGTTGTTAGTATGAATTCTTTGAATATCCATGATGCTAATGATGATTGCACTAGTCATGATGAAAATGTCTCTTATAAGCATGTAAACTTTTGGGGAATACATAGAGTTTGCAAGTACACACCAAATAGGGAAGATAGATTTTGCAAGAGGCATAAGTACTTAGAAACTAAATGGTTGCAAGAAAGGTTAGATGTTTGTGCTGAAAATTTAAATTTTCTTAGCCGTACTTGTGAACTTTGCAATGAACGTGGTCATTTAAATATCCAATGCAAATTGTTTCATGATCTAATCATGTCCAAAAATTGTGATGACTTGATTTCCCTTTCACATCATAGTGAACTTAGTTTGCTTATGGGTTATGAAGAAATGAAACGTATAACTAAGGATCTTCCAGAATTTGCCCTTGATAGAATTCTTGATTTTGATCTAGAGGAAATTTATATGTATTGTGCGGTGAATTGCATTGAAAATCCTTATATTGCCAATTACATAAAGACAAGAAAACAAATAGAAGATGAAGAGAATACTAATGAAAGGGAAGAGACTTCCAAATATCCTCCTATTATTTCTTATGATGAATCAGGTGACGAGGAGGAGCCTTCTATTCAACCGATCTCATTAATAAGGAGCTCTAAAAAGAGGATTAAACCCACACATAATGTGAAGAATAAAAATAAAAGATGGAGAAGCAAAGGTGAAAATGTATCCCTCCCAAATGACGTTGCTCCTATTACCCATTGTGATGAGGATAATTGCTATACTATTGGTGCTATCCGTACTATTAATGATGAGAGTGATTATGCTTATGATATGAAAAGGCCCAAGCTTGGGGATGCTATGTTTGATGAGAATGACATGTTTGAGAATATATTTGCTGCAATTAATGTTTGTCCCAAGCTTGGGGATGCTATGTTTAATGAAGATGATATTTTTAGTCTCCCAAGTTTTGATGAGCAAATTTATTATGATGATAGCATGCCTCCTATTTATGATGATTATTGTGATGACACTTATGCTATAAAGGGTACTGATGATTATATTTATAAAAATTGTCATGATTATGATTACCCTTTTCTGAACATTACTCTTTTAATGTGGAAACAATTTATAGTATTCGAGTCTCCTATGATACTCCCACTATTCCGAATGAAAAGAATTTTGCCTATGTGGAGAGTAATAAAATTTCTATGCTTGTAGATCATGAAAAGAATGCTTTAAGTGATGGTTATATTGTTGAATTCATTCATGATGCTACTGAAAACTATTATGAGGGAGGAACATATGCTTGTAGGAATTGCAATAATATCAAGTTTCCTCTCTATGTGTTGAAAATCTTGAAGCTATGCTTGTTTTGCCTTCCTATGCTAGTTGATTCTTGTTCCCATAAGTTGTTTGCTCACAAAATCCCTATGCATAGGAAGTGGGTTAGACTTAAATGTTCTAGTCATATGCTTCATGATGCTCTCTTTGTGCTTCAATTCTTATCTTTTATGCGAGCATCATTGAAATCATCATGCCTAGCTAAAAATGCATTAAAGAAAAGTGCTTGTTGGGAGACAACCGAACACTTTTACCAAATATTATTGTGTGTTCACATGATTACGCTACTTTAGTAATCATGTTTTATTGCTTTTGTTTCAATAAAGTGCCAAGTAAAGCCTTTGGGATAGTTTGGATGATAGTTGACTTGAATCTGTGCAAAAACAAAAATTTTTTGCTTATAGAAATAGAATTGTTTAAATTCACTTGAGAGTCTAAAAATTCTGAATGTTTTACAAATGATTGATATACAAATTGTTTACGTGGTACTAATTTTTCAGAATTTTTGGAGTTGGAGAAGTATGACTAATATTGAGATCTTTACAGACTGTTCTGTTTTTGACAGATTCTGTTTTCAATGCATAGTTTGCTTGTTTTCTAGTTTCTATGGCTTATATTGCTCAATATAAATTGTGGAAATGATGAGGTACAGTAGGCATTGTGTGAGAACAATTATGAATCTTGTCTTTGACAGTACCAAAGTGAATGGTTTGTCTTTATCATACTAACTCATCTCACGAAGTTCCGTTAAGTTTTTGTGAGTCAACTTTTCAAGTTTTGGGTGAGATATCAATATGAGGAGAGTAAGGAGTGAAAAGACCCTAAGCTTGGGGATGACCAAGGCACCCCAAGGTGATATTTAAGGAAGATCCAAGAAACTAAGCTTGGGGATGCCTCGGAAGGCATCCCCTCTTTCGTCTCCAACATTATCGGGAACCTCACTTGGAGCTATATTTTTATTCGTCACGTGATATGTGTTTTGCTTGAAGCGTCATTTTAGTTTGTTAGGATTTGCTTGCTGTTATTTGGAATAATGTTTTTCATCTTTCATTTCAATAAAAATGTCAAGGATAGCCTTTATCATGCTTATTTTGCAAGTCCACATGTTGTTGTTTAAAAACAGAAAGTTTTCTATCATTGTCTGAATTCTTCTGGAAATTCAGAACGTGATCAAATCTTGAAATTTTTACACAATATGACATGGTAAACTGTCTACAGTGTGGTATTGTTTCAAAATTTTTGGAGTTAGGGAAGTATGATGAATATTGCATTCTGTACAGACTGTACTGTTTTGGCAGATTGCTGTTATATTTGCATTGTTTGTATATGTTTGCTTGTTTAATGATTCTATTTGAGGATAGGAGTATAAATATGCAGATGCATTTAGTATGCAATGTTGAATAATATTTTTTGTGATTTTCTAGAGTAGAGAATGACAAGGTTTTTGCATTGGTTTATACTAACTTATCTCACGAGTTCTTGTTGAGTTTTGTGTGGATGAAGTTTTTAAGATTTAGGGAAACCATGATATAAAAGGAATTAAGGAGACACAAAAGCTCAACCTTGGGGATGCCCAAGGCATCCCAAGATAACATTTTCAAGAAGTCTCAAGCATCTAAGCTTGGGGATGCCCCGGTAAGCATCCCACCTTTCTCCATCAGCAATTATCAGTTAGTATCGGTTGAGCCTAAGTTTTTGCTTCTTCACATGATGTGTGCTATCCTTGGAATGTCATTTTATTTTGTTTTGCTTGCTGTTTTAATAAAGTACTTAGATATGAAAGTTTTTAAGTAAAATAGAGTCCTCAAATAGTTGCCAGGGAGGCTAAGTAAGCGGCATTCACATCCCATCAATGAAGCTCTTATCTATGGAATTTGTCTAGTGCTTCACTTATATATTTTTTAGCACGGTGTGCTTTAGTATTTTGAAGAAATTCTCTCTTGCTTCACTTAAATTAATTTGAGAAAAATAAATATTATTCTCATGATCTTCACTTATATTTGTTTGAGCTTATCAAAAGCAACACATGAAAATTAGTTCCAAAGTGATAGATATCCAAGAAGGATATAATAAAAAAATTCATGAAGATCATTGGACAGAATAAACTTGATTCCTTGTAATAGTTTTGAGATACGATGATGTGATATGTGAGTCATGTTGATGAGTAATTATGCTTTAGTAAGAATATTGGTGTTATGGTTTGTGATTCCCTATGCAAGAACGAAAGTCAGTAGTTATGCAATGAAATTACATCCTACTTGTGGTGCATTATTTGGTGTTAATTATGCTCAATGCTCGCTTATGATATTATTCGTTTCTTGGTTGGTCGCTCCTCAATCTTTTGCTAGCCTTAATTTTGCACTAAGTATGATCACTGCTTGTGCATCCAAAATCCTTTAAACCAGTTTTGCCACATGAGTCCACTATACCTACCTGTATTATCTTGCCGTTCTAAGCAAATTTATATGTGCCATCTCTAATTTTCAAAATAAATTTCTCTTTTGTGTGCTCGTACCGCTTGCGAGGCGGTGAGGGGTGGCCAATATTGTCCATGCTAGATGTGTTATTCTCACGATGAGTGTTTATTCACTTGTCATTGCACGAGAGTAAGGCAAAGGTATTAGGGATGCCCAGTCCCGAAATGAAAATGAATTTACTTTATGTTGTCAAATAATAAATTCCTTGAAAAGTGTTGGTATGGAGGGCACCCGTGGATACGGTTAGCCATGGAAAGTGAAAGTATGGTGGAAAAAGGAATAAACTTTATTTTCTGTTTGGGAACCACCTATGATATATCTAGCATGGAAAGTGTTGGGAACTCTAAGTCATTTTCGTTGGTAGGAAAAGTATGCCTCTCAAAATGTTTTTTATCTCTCAATTTTCTCTTTGAGCCCTTGGCACCTCTACAAATCCCTACTTCCCTCTGCGAAGGGTCTTTCTTTTACTTTACGCAATTTTTATTTTTAATTTGAGTCTCCGTCTTCTCTTATAAAGCACCAACTAGGAGGCACTATGATCATACTTGAGCATTGGGTGTAGCTAATATGCGAGTGTGTTTCATGAATGGATCAATGATTGAGCATGATGGGCTAGGGATAACTTATTTTGGCGTTGATATTTTGAAAGACATGGTTGCTTTTTGGTATGCTTGAGTATTGAAGTCCTCATGTCAAAACTAGACAATTGCTTTGAATCGTATAAAAGTCCAAATGTCCATGCTACAAAAGAAAAGAGTTTATGATGAATATGATAGATAGCATTCCACAACAAAAATTCCATTTTCAGTTGCTACTTTATCATGATAAGTTTTATGAGAAAGAGTTGTTGTTATGATCAAACTTATGCACTTTGCTAGCATTCACACTTCATAAATTATTTCTTTTATCATTTACCTACTCGAGGACGAGTAGGAATTAAGCTTGGGGATGCTGATACGTCTCCAACGTATCTATAATTTAGGAAGTATTCATGCATGTTTACAACAATTTTATATGGTTTTGGTATGATTTGCATGGAACTAACCCGGACTGACGTTGTTTTCAGCAGAACTACCGTGGTGTTGTTTTTTGTTCAAAAATGAAAGTTCTCCAAATGAGCTGAAACTTTTTGAAGATTTTTTTGGAACAAAAGTGACCCCCGAAGCTTCGTGGGAGGAACAAAAGAGACACGATGAGGGAACAACCCACCAGGGCGTGCTTGGTAGGCCTGGCTTGCACCGATGGGTTGTGCTCACCTCAAGGCCCATCTTAGCGTGAAACCAACGCCAAAAATCCTACAAATAGAGAAACCATCAGGGGTTAACCTAGATCAGAAGTTCTGCCACTGCAAGGCTCTGTAGCCACCGAAAAACAATCTAGACCCTTTTCAGCACCCTGCCGAAGGGGGGAATCATCTCCGGTGGCCATCTTCATCATCCCGGCGTCCACCACGATGAAGAGGGAGTAGTCACCGTCGGGGCTGAGGGTTTGTACCAGTAGCTATGTGTTTAATCTCTCTCTCTCTCTCTTGTGTTCTTGAGATGTCACAATCTTGATGTATCGCGGGGTTAATATAGTCGGATCATATGGTGTTTTCCCTCTCTATCTTGTTGTGATGAATTGAGTTTTTTCCCTTTGAGATTTCGTTGCTATCGGATTGAATACTTTTATGGATTTGAGAACACTTGATATATGTCTTGCAATTGAATACTCGTGGTGACAATGGGGTATCGTATTGATTCACTTGATATATGTTTTGGCACTCAACTCACGGGTTCCCGAGGTGACATTGGGGTAATCTATGCATAGGGGTTGATGCACGTTCTTGTCTTTGTTTCGTTGGTAGAAATCTTGGGCACTCATTGAAGTTCTTTGTGTTGGATTGAGTATTATGAATATGAATTTTCTTTGGTGTTATTTTAGTACGAACTCTAGGATAGATCAAACGGAAAGAATAGCTTTGTGTTATTTTAGTACGAACTATTGAATAGATCGAACGGAAAGAATAGCTTTCAGGTGGTTTCGTACCCTACAAAAAATTTATTGTTATGTTCTCTGCTAGATAGGAACTTTGGAGTGATTCTTCATCGCACTTTGAGGGGTGGTTATATGATCCTACTATATTAGCATTGTTGAGAGATTGTACTAGTGAAAGTACGGACCCTAGGCCTTATTTTCAAGCATTGCAATACCGTTTTTTGTGCCCATCTACTATTTGCTGCCTTGCTATTTTTATTTATTCAGATTATAAAAATATATTTCTACCATCCATATTACACTTTTATCACCATCTCTTCGCCGAACTAGTGCACCTATAAAAATTGCCATTGTATTGGGTGTGTTGTGGACACAAGAGATTTCTTGTATTTGATTGCAGGGCTCTTTGAGAGAGACCATCTTCATCCTACACCTCCCATGGATTGATAAACCTTAGGTCATCCACTCGAGGGAAAATTGTTACTGTCCTACAAAACTCCGCGCTTGGAGGCCCAACATGAGTCTACAAGAATAAAGTTGCGTAGTAGACATCAGCGGCTCAGCCAACTGTTTTTTCAGTGCCTCAAACGCCTGATTAGCAGCTTCACTCCAGGCAAAGTGATCTGTTTTCTTCATCATCTGATACAGAGGGATAGCCTTTTCGCCCAACCGGCTTATAAACCAACTTAATGCCGCAATGCGACCCGCCAAATTCTGGACGTCGTTAATGCACGCCGGTTTAGCCAAAGAAGTGATAGCCTTGATCTTCTCCGGGTTAGCTTCAATGCCTCTTTCAGAAACCAAAAAACCCAAGAGCTTGCTAGCTGGCACACCAAAGACACACTTGGCCGGGTTAAGCATCATCTTGTAGACCCAGAGATTGTCAAAGGTCTCTTTCAAATCATCTATCAAGGTCTCCTTCTTCCTGGATTTAACAACAATATCATCCACATAAGCATGAAAATTGCGTCCAATCTGATCATGAAGGCAATTTTGGACACACCGTTGATAAGTCGCCTAGGCACTCTTGAGCCCAAAAGGCATAGACATATAACAGAAGGCTCCAAAGAGAGTGATGAAAGCCGTCTTCTCCTCGTCCTTAACTGCCATCTTAATTTGATGATACCCAGAATAAGCATCTAGAAAACTCAAACACTCACAACCCGCCGTAGCATCTATGATCTGATCAATACGAGGGAGAGCAAAAGGATAAGCCGGACATGCCTTAAGGTCTGTGTAATCCACGCACATGTGCCAGGTACCATTTTTCTTAAGTACCAGCACCGGGTTAGCCAACTACTCAGGATGAAAAACTTCAATTATGAACCTAGCCGCCAAGAGCCGGGCCACTTCTTCACCAATGGCCTTATGCCTCTCTTCATTAAAACGACAAAGAAATTGCATGACCGGTTTAAACTTTGGATCAATATTGAGAGTGTGCTCAGTGAGTTCCCTTGATACACCTGACATGTTTGAAGGCTTCCATGCAAAGATGTCCCGGTTCTCATGGATGAACTCGATGAGAGCGCTTTCCTATTTCGGATCCATATTAGCACTGATACTGAACTGGTTGGATGAGTCGCCAGGAACAAAGTCAATCAGCTTAGTGTCATCTACCGACTTAAACTTCAACAAAGTGTCATGCTCTGTAGTTGGCCTTTTCAAAGGTGTCATATCTGTCGGGTCAACATTGTCTTTGTAGAACTTTAACTCCTCTGTTGCACAAACAGACTCAGCATAAGCAGCACCGCCCTCTTCACACTCCAAAGCTATCTTCCTGTTGCCGTGTACTATGATGGTGCCCTTATGACCCATCATCTTAAGCTGCAAATAAACATAACAAGGCCGTGCCATGAATTTAGCATAAGCCGGCCGTCCAAACAGGGCATGATAAGGGCTCTTGATCTTGACTTCTTCAAAAGTCAATGTCTCAGCTCTAAAGTCACGATCATCTCCAAAAGTCACTTCCAAAGCTATCTTACCCACTGGGTACGCCGACTTACCGGGCACCACCCCATGAAAACAGTAGAAGACGGCTTAAGATCTTTGTCAGTCAAATTCATACGGCGAAAAGTATCATAATAAAGGATATTGATGCTGCTGCCTCCATCCATAAGCACCTTAGTGAACTTGTACCCTCCAACCTGAGGCGCAACCACCAAAGCTAACTGACCCGGATTGTCAACCCGGGGCGGGTGATCCTCATGGCTCCATACAATAGGATGTTCAGACCATCTTAAGTACCGAGGGACCATCGACTCAAATGTGTTCACCGCTCTCTTATGAATCTTCTGATCTCGTTTGCACAAGCTCATGGTAAACACATGATACTGACCACTATTTAGCTGTTTTGGATTGCTCTGATAACCAGACTACTGCTACTGATTCCCTTGACCAGATTGCTGATTAAAACCACCTTGATTGCCTTGGCCCTGAAACCCGGAGCTTGAACCGCCACCCCCAAAGCCAGGTCCGTGAGAGCCAGACCCTAAGCCGCCATTCGGGCCATGATTATTCTGAAAAAACTGGAATTTCTGTACTCCCTCATGATGAAGCAATCCTTCCATAGATGATTGGCGGCTTCTCTTGCGTACCATGCTTTGGGCAAGGCTGATTCATCATCGCCTCAAGGTTGAATTTTGGCCCGCCAAACCAGGGCACTGATGACTCCCCCTTATGACGCTGATTATTATTCTGTGTAATGGTGTTAACCACAAAGTCTAAACCTCTGTCGGCTTTGCGCTTATCGTTGCCACCTTGACCCGCCGTATTATGTTGTTGTCCCTTCGCGTTGCCACTCTTCTTCCCCTTGCCAGCCTTCTCCTCATCAGACTTAGGGTCTTTAGTACTATCAGAATCGGCGTATTTGACAAGAGCCGCCATGAGCTCTCCCATATCATTGCAGTGGAGCTTAAGTTGCCCTAGCTTTTGCTTAAGGGGAAGGAAACGGCAATTCTTTTCCAACATTAGGATGGCTGAACCGGTGTTGATACTGTCTGATGAGTATATAACGGCCGAGATCCGGCGCACCCAATTGGTTGTGACTTGCCCTCACCCTGGATGCAAGAGTCTAGATCAAGAATTGACATAGGCTGCTTGCACGTGTCTTTGAAATTTTGAATAAAACGCGTCTTCAATTCAGCCCATGATCTGATGGAGTTAGGGGGCAGTCCTTTCAGCCAAGTGTGTGCTGGTCCATCCAACATCATGGTGAAGTACTTAGCACATGCAGCATCACTAACATCCAACATCTCCATACCCATCTCATAGCTCTCAATCCAGGACTCTGGGGGCTGATCCGCTATGTAATTAGGCACCTTGTGGGGGCCTTAAAATCCTTAGGCAAGCGCTCATTACGTAGAGCCGGCACTAAACATGGCACACCAAGGGTTCTAGAGGTCACTCCTACCCTCATAGACGCCGGTGGGTAAGCCGGAGATTGTTGTTGAGCCGCCAGCTCAGCCTCCCGACGCGCCCTGCCCTAATCCACCAAAGCCTGAGCATCGTTACCAACACACAGCGGGTCATGCCTACGAGGCTGGTTATGGTGCCGCTCACTGCTTAAAACTGCTGGCGAGTCAATATGCCTGCTATAAATCCGGCTTATACGAGGGGTTGAATGAATCCGTTCATGACTGTACGAATAAGCCGCCTGCTGTGCCACCGCTGTCTGAAGAATCTCTCCGGCCCTCCATATCTCCATTGCGGCTGGTGACTCACCCTCCATAGGGAGATCCGCCAATCATGTAGCCGCAGCAATCATATTGTCAAGAGGGTTAGAATAATGACCCGGTGGTGTCGGAACATGCTGAGGTGCAGTCAAATTCAAACGAGGCGGGTCTACAACACGTGGCTGAACCGACGCTCCGGTCATGGGTGTCTCAACGGCCCGATTTACCACGGGCGGGTCACTGGTCCCTGCCCCAGGTGTGTTGAAAAGGTTCCTAGCCTCAAACTCTGTGGGTAAACGGGTCTGGTGCCTCCTCCTCATAATATCGTTCGAAGCGTTCTAATCCAAGGTGAGCCGGAACGACTCCACCTGAATCCGTTGCGATTGTGCGTCCAAGGCGGCTCGCTCTGTCGCCATCCTAGCATTCTCAGCAGCAAGTTCTTCCTTGGCTTGGGCTATCTCATCTCGTAGCTTTGCGACATCCACTTTGTGCTGTTCTTGAGTCTAAGGGGTTACCTCTGCCCCCATTAAAGTTGCAAAAGCATCCAACAGCTCGGTCAAAACCTGAGCCGACGGGCGCGCAGAGCCGCTTGCTTCAGCCGTCGCCACAGCTGTTGAACTGGAAGTCATGGCCGCAACAATTGGCGAATTGAGCACTGGTTGCGTACCAGCCATGAAGATCGCAACCCGGTTCGGCGGCTCATAGGGGCCCGGAATACTGTCACTATTAGAACAGCCCCCAAGCCTGCCATCTTGCAATTGATAAATTGAATCGGTCTCACCAGTTGAAGACTCACCATCAAATACTTGTGTTAAAGTTTGCAAGTCCCGTAGCATGCACGTATGGTAACCGTTGTGTAACAAATTTGAAGCATGAGATGTTATTTGATTGTCTTCCTTATGAGTGGCGGTCGGGGACGAGCGATGACCTTTTCCTACCAATCTATCCCCCTAGGAGCATGCACGTAATACTTGGTTTTGATGACTTGTAGATTTTTTGCAATAAGTATGTGAGTTCTTTATGACTAATGTTGAGTCCATGGATTATACGCACACTCACCTTTCCATCATTGCTAGCCTCTTCGGTACCGTGCATTGCCCTTTCTCACCTTGAGAGTTGGTGCAAACTTCGCCGGTGCATCCAAACCCTGTGATATGATACGCTCTATCACGCATAAACCTTCTTATATCTTCCTCAAAACAGACACCATACCTACCTATCATGGCATTTCCATAGCCATTCCGAGATATATTGCCATGCAACTTACCACCGTTTCGTTTATTATGACACGTTTCATTATTGTCATATTGTTATGCATGATCATGTAGTTGACATCGTATTTGTGGCAAAGCCACCATTCGTAATTCTTTCATACATATCACTCTTGATTCATTGCACATCCTGGTACACCGCCGGAGGCATTCAAATAGAGTCATATTTTGTTCTAGTATCGAGTTGTAATCTTTGAGTTGTAAGTAAATAGAAGTGTGATGATCATCATTAATAGAGCATTGTCCCGGAAAAAAAGAGGAAAAAAAGGAAGGCCAAAGAAAAGAAAAGAGGAAAAAAAGAAAGGCCAAAGAAAAAAAAGGCCAAATAAAAAAAATAAAAAGGCTAATAAAAAAAGAGAAAGGCCAAATAAAATAAGAGAAATAAAATGGACAATGCTACTATCCTTTTTCCACACTTGTGCTTCAAAGTAGCACCATGATCTTCATGATAGAGAGTCTCTTATATTGCCACTTTCATATACTAGTGGGAATTTTTCATTATAGAACTTGGCTTGTATATTCCAACAATGGGCTTCCTCAAATGCCCTAGGTATTCGTGAGCAAGCAAGTTGGATGCACACCCACTTAGTTTCTTTTGTTGAGCTTTCATACATTTATAGCTCCAGTGCATCCGTTGCATGGCAATCCCTACTCCTCACATTAACATCAATTGATGGGCATCTCCATAGCCCGTTGATTACCCGCGTTGATGTGAGACTTTCTCCTTTTTTGTCTTCTCCACACAACTCCCATCATCATATTCTATTCCACACATAGTGCTATATCCATGGCTCACGCTCATATATTGCGTGAAGGTTGAAAAAGTTTGAGATTACAAAAGTATGAAACAATTTCTTGGCTTGTCATCGGGGTTGTGCATGATGAGAGCATTCTTGTGTGACGAAAATGGAGCATAACCAAACTATATGATTTTGTAGGGATGAACTTTCTTTGGCCATGTTATTTTTATAAGACATGATTGCTTAGTTAGTATGCTTGAAGTATTATTATTTTTATGTCAACATTAAACTTTTATCTTGAATCTTATGGATCTGAATATTCATGCCACAAAAAAGAAGAATTACATTGAGAATTATGCTAGGTAGCATTCCACATCAAAAATTCTGTTTTTATCATTTACCTACTCGAGGACGAGCAGGAATTAAGCTTGGGGATGCTGATACGTCTCCAACGTATCTATAATTTTTTATTGTTCCATGCTATTATATTATCTGTTTTGGATGTTTAATGGGCTTATTTATACACTTTTATGTAATTTTTGGGACTAACCTATTAACCGGAGGCCCACCCAAATTGCTGTTTTCTTGCCTATTTCAGTGTTTCGAAGAAAAGGAATATCAAACGGAGTCCAAATGGAATGAAACCTTCGGGAGAGTTATTTCGGGAACAGAAGCAATCCAGGAGACTTGGAGTAGAAGTCAGGGAAGCTTCGAGGAAGCCACGAGGCAGGAAGGCAAGCCCTACCCCCCTGGGCGCACCCCCACCCTTGTGGCCCTCGTGGCTCCCCTAACCGACTTCTTTCGCCTATATATGTCCATATACCCTAAAAACATCGGGGAGCACAATAGATCGGGAGTTCCGCCGCCGCAAGCCTCTGTAGACACCAAAAACCAATTGGGACCCTGTTCCGGCACCCTGCTAGAGGGGGGATCCCTCACCGGTGGCCACCTTCATCATCCCGGCGCTCTCCATGACGAGGAGGGAGTAGTTCACCCTCGGGGCTGAGGGTATGTACCAGTAGCTATGTGTTTGATCTCTCTCTCTCTCTCTCTCTCTCTCTCTCTCTCTCTTGTTCTTGATTCGGCACGATCTTGATGTACCATGAGCTTTGCTATTATAGTTGGATCTTATGATGTTTCTCCCTGAAAGGATCGATATAGTTGACTAGAGGGGGGGGGTGAATAGGCAACTAACAATTTTTAGCTTTTCTTTAACAATTTAAACTTTGCATCAAAGTAGGTTGTCTAGATATGCAACTAAGTGAGCAACCTATATGATGCAACAATGATAAGCACACATGTAAGCAAGAGATATAGCACAAATAAGCTTGCACAAGTAAAGGAACGAGATAACCAAGAGTGGAGCTGGTGGAGACGAGGATGTGTTACCAAAGTTCCTTCCCTTTGAGAGGAAGTACGTCTCCGTTGGAGCGGTGTGGAGGCACAATGCTCCCCAAGAAGCCACTTGGG
Source organism: Aegilops umbellulata (assembly GCA_032464435.1). NCBI lineage: Eukaryota > Viridiplantae > Streptophyta > Magnoliopsida > Poales > Poaceae > Aegilops > Aegilops umbellulata. The sequence continues at coordinate 371,954,911 of CP136060.1, forward strand.
CCACCGTATTCTCCTCACGCCCTCACACAATGCGAGATGCCATGATTCCACTATTGGTGCCCTTGGAGGCGGCGACAGTACCTTTACAAACAAGGTTGGGGCAATCTCCACAACTTAATTGGAGGCTCCCAACGACACCACGAAGCTTCACCACAATGGACTATGGCTCCGCGGTGACCTCAACCGTCTAGGGTGCTCAAACACCCAAGAGTAACAAGATCCGTAGGGGATTAGTGGGGGGAATCAAATTTCTCTTGGTGGAAGTGTAGATCGGGGCCTTCTCAACCACCCCCGAGAAAATCAACAAGTTTGATTGGCTAGGGAGTGAGATCGGGCGAAAATGGAGCTTGGAGCAACAATGGAGCTTAGGGTTGGAAGAGGTGGTCAACTAGAGGTAGGAGAGACCCCTTTTATAGCTGTGGACAAAATCCAACCGTTATCCACTTAACCAGCCCGCGACATGCGGTACTACCGCTCCAGAAATGCGGTACTACCGCAAGGACACGCGGTACTACCGTGAGGGACCACGGTACTACCGCGGCAGCTGCAGGGACTAGAACATGCCTGAGTAAGAGCAGTACTTCCGCGAGCGCGGTACTACCGCTCCCCCTTGCGGTACTCCCGCAAGGCAGAAAAGTCCTAGCCTGGGAAGGGCGCGGATGAATAAAATTACATCCGTGCCTACTTCCGCTGGAAATAAATCGATGCAAAAATCCGACACAGTACTACCGCTGGGGAGCGGTAAGACCGCATGGTAGCTGGACCAGGCTGCGCGCGGTACTACCGCGCACGAGGTGCGGTACTACCGCGGAGGCGCGGATGTAAAAAATTACATCCGCCCCTACTACCGCGATGCAGCGGCACTTGGCCTGGGGTCCACGGTACTACGGCTCCAGAGGAGCGGTACTACCATGGGCTCCCGCGGTACTACCGCGCCTTGGCACGGTACTACAGCAGGTGCCTGTGGTACTACCGCTCCAGGGAGCAGTACTACCGCAAGCTTAGCAACAGCAGCCAGGACAATCGCATAGAGGATAAACGGGGAATGCTCCAAAGTGCAAGGGAAAGGTGGAGACAAGGAAGGAAACGTGTACGTGATGATTCCACCCGAACCTTTCCGACGCGGACCCTCTCTTAATAGTACGGCTTTCCTACAACTCAAATCCACCAAAAAGAAACGTAGCCGTCTTCAATAGTCTTCGAGGGGCACCAAACCGTCTTGTGCCTAGCGATGAAATGTCTGAGAAACTCAAGGCACACGATTAGTCCGCAAAAGCATTTTCATCAATCACCAAAACACCTTAGGGATAAATATGCCCTTACAATCTCCCCCTTTTTGGTGGACTGATGACAATACGAGATTTGCACAAAGGGAAATAATATTGAGCCGAGGCAAACCCCTCCTCTCTAAAATATAGACGGGCTCCCCCTAGATGTGTGCAATCTAAATGGATGCTTTGGACTGCACAACACACAAACTAGGATCAACACTCCCCCTATATTTTAGAGACAAGGCATATCTTGCAATAGTAAGACTAACATCTAAACAAGAGCATAAGACATAGGTAGCACAAAATATCATAAGCTCACTAAGATATGATAGAGTGCATATGTCTTACACCATATGAAGGATAAGTCTCAAACCAAACCAAAGCAACCGAAACGAGGTTCAAACGAGAAAGCAAACACACCGAACACGAGAACACGACACATGACTCGCAAATCCCTACACTCTCTCCCCCTTTGGCATCGAGACGCCAAAAAGGCAGAGAGGACACCTACACACAAGGGGTGGCTCAAGCAGAGAAATCATCCCAACGCTCCTCGTCAGACTCGGCGGCAGGGACGTCCTCCTCGATGTCCTCCTCGGAATCAGACCACTTGAAGCCTTGCTTCGCCATCCATTCGGCCTCCGGATGATGCCCTCCTCAGAACCGCCAGAGACGTCCTCTCCAAAGACCTTCATAATCTTCTTGTCGCGGCGGCGACTCTCCTTGGATGCCATGTGAGTCTTGTACTGCCCCTTTGCTTGCATGCAGAAGAGAGTCTTCATCTTGTCCTTCAGCTTCTTGGCCCACGAGGGCTCAGAGGAACTATGGGAAGACCTAGCAGCACCGTCCTCAGCAACATCCTCTGCTCCAGCCTCCTCCTCACCAACAGCCCTCCTAGCAGCAAACGCCTCAGCACGAGTAGTAGTGTTGGCCCAGTTGGGCTTGACACGGAGACTGATAGGATCATGCCGAATCCAGTCTAGAGCAAGGAACTCATCACCAGGGTACAACTTCTCCCAAGTCTTGGAGATCAGCAGAAACAAGTATGGTCCATAGATAGGCACCTTGTGGTTTAACACCGCAAACCGAAGCTCACACCACATGATGTGTGAGACATCAAGAGGATGAGTCTGAGACACACGTGCCTCCTCGCACAGGAGCATCATATCCACCATATAGGCATGAACCTTGTCCTTGTTGCCAATGCGAGGGAACAGAGAGTTGCGGAAGATGCGATACATGATATCTAGAAAGGAGTTCAGCACCCACGTTGACTTGCCATTGGGAAGCACATTCTCAACGTAGAATGGCTGTATCTTGTTCTTGTTAGCAGACTCAGGATTGGCATGGGGGCGAACACCCACGAGTGTGTTGAGCCAGTCATCAGGAACCTGGAGCAGATCCATGAACTCCTTCCAGGTAGCAGTCAACTGGCGGCCATTGGTCATCCAGGTCATCCTCTGCTCGTCCCCAATGTGAAAGAAAACTGAGGCAAGGAACTGATAGATAAGCTCAGGGTCATAGTCAAGGTGGAAAGAAATCACATGTTCAATACCAAACTGCTCCACCAAATCCAGAGCTTCTCCAAAGTACTCACGAAACTTGTCCTTCCTCAGGTGATGCATGTATATCCACTTGACATCCACGTAGGTATTTTGCTTGTTCTTAATGACATCCATATAAGTGAGAGTCTGCTGCTTGGTCCAAAACAACTCACAGCCTCTGATGGTAGCCCAAGGATTCACATAAGGGTTGATCTGCCTGAGACGGATGAACTCAGAAAGGGGAATCTCGTCCATGCCCTTAGCGGGTTCCTTGTGCTTGCTAGCGGTGGTCTTGACATGGTGCTTGGGGGCATTGGAGCCCTCTGGAGCTTCACCTTGATTGCGCAGACGCTTGGAGCCAGTGTCACGACTGGGATTGGAACGACGAGAACCACCACCTTGTTCCATGGCAAGAGGAAGTGATGGGGAACGATCCCACCGGTCGGAATCCGAGGAGAGTGGCTGGAGATGGAGATCCGGCGAGGACCTCCGGCGCCGTTCTTGAGCGAGAGAGAGAAACATGGGGAGAGAAACAAGTGAATGGGTATGGGGAGTTGGAACTCCCCTGCCCGAGTCATAACTCCCACGCCCACTTGTAAGTGCATCTAGTGCCCCTTAGTGATTTTGGTGTATTGAAGACTTATAGGTTAAGGGACTAATGTGTTTATGAGTGTACACAGGTCTATAAGTCTATGAGGAGTTTGATAATTACAGAGAAAGTCAACCCCTAAAAATGAAGTTCTTCAACTGAAGACTTTGGTATTCTGAAGACTTTCTGAAGACTTTGAAAGTGAAGAAATTGGTGTGACCTTGAAGACTTGGTATTCATTCGAGGAACATGAAGCGTGAAGACTTTTGTTTTCGTAGTTTCATTTTCTCTTTCTTGAGTCATAGGAAACACCGTACTGTTAAAGGGGGTCGAGGAAATACTAAGGAAAAATTTCCATGTGATGCTCAACTCAAAATCCTACACCTACCAATCCCTTTGAGTGAAGCCATTGGAAATCTCATACAGCTCAGTCAATTTCTTCAGTGACAGAGATGCAGTTCCTCTGGTCACTGAGGAATTTGTTCTGACTGAGGAGTTAGGAATTCGCCAGTGCGGATTGCCTACACTATGAGGAACATGATAGCCCTGAGGAATTTGAACCTCAAATTTCCCACCGTTGTTGTGCTACGCGCCAGCTGTCCCAAAATATCTTATCCACCTAACGGTCATATCATTGAAGGGCATTTATGTCTTATCATGTCGGGCTGCTCCCTAGGCTATAAATAGTCGCCCCTAGAACCACTAGCTAGTTGGCTGCTCCGCGAGAAACTGACACTTGTCATTTGAGAGCATCCCATCCTCCGAGGACTTTGAGCGAAAATCATCAAGTGAGGAAAATCCAAAACCCAAACCCAAACACCTACAAACCCAAAGTGATTGAGCATCACTGAAGAGATTGATCCTGCATGGATCCGACGCTTGTTACCTTTGAAGACTGTGCTTCTTCCAGACGGTTAGGCGTCATGGTCTAGAGCATCCAAGAGGAATTGTGGATCGCCGAGTGACCGAGTTTGTGAAGGTTCGGAAGTCACCTGAAGACTTACCACGAGTGATTGGACGAGGTCTGTGTGGCCTTAGTTCAAGGATAAAACGGTGAGGACTGTGTGTCCGGGACTGTGTGTCCTCAGGTTTAAATACCTAGCCGCTCCAACCAGATGTACAACTGAGACATCAGTTGGAACTGGTCTGCCAAATCATTGTCTTCACCAAGCCAACATGTTCTATTTCCTCAACTCTTTCATTTCCTCAGTATTGTGTTGTGTGCTTGTCATATTTGTGTTTGAAGACTTTGACTGAAGACTTTCTCAATTTCCTTAGTTCAATTTCTTCAGTCTATTTTGTCTTCATCTAGTGTTATCCTGTGACTACACTTTCTGTACTCTATGCTTGTCTTTATTTCATCATGATGACTATGCTTGTCTTCTGTTATGTTTACTTATGAGTACTTATTCCGCTGCACATAGTTCTTTGCTAAGGAATTTCCTCACTAGCAAATTCCTCAGTGAACAATTCATAAAAATCGCCTATTCACCCCCCTCTAGTCGATATAACGCACTTTCAATTGGTATCAGAGCAAGGTACTCCCTTGTTCTGTGTGATTTTGGTTTAACCGCCTGGAGTTTTAGTTATGTCGACCGCAGGTATGATCAAGGTCTCTGCTGGGTGTCCTACCTTTGACGGGACGGACTATCCCTACTGGAAGAATAAGATGCGAATGCATCTTGAGGCAATTGATAACGATCTCTGGTATGTTGTGGAAAATGGTGTTCCCTTTGTCTCACCCTCACTGAACGCTACCGACGTGAAGAGATTCAAGCAACTCGACTCTCAAGCGAAGAATATCATATGTGGCCATCTGAGCAAAGGACAGTATGGCAGAGTGAGTGCTTTGGAAACTGCTAAGCTTATCTGGGATAGGCTGTCCAAAGTCAATGAAGGAGTTTCAACTCAGCGTGACTCTCGAGTTGATGTTCTTCGCAATCTCTTCAACCGCTTCAAAAGACTCGACAATGAAAATGTTCAGCAAACCTTCGATCGCCTCACTGACATCTCAAATGAGCTTCAAGCACTTGGTGCCACTGACATCACCGACCATGAGGTGGTGAAGAAATTGCTGAGATCGCTTGATTCCTCATTTGATACTCTGGCATTGATGATACAAGAGCGTGCTGATTACAAGTCACTTGACCCCGCTGATATCCTCGAGAGGCCAAATACTCATGAGTTCCAGCTTGCTGAAAAGAGAGATCTCTATGGTTCGAGCTATGGCAGATCACGTGCACTGAAGGCCAAGGCAGTATCTGAGTCTGAAGATGAAGACTCTGGTAGTAGCCTTGGTGATTCTGAAGAACCGAGTCATGATCTAGCACTGCTCGTGAAGAAATTCCAGAAGTTCTCAAGACGTGGTCGCTTTGGAAGACCCTTCAAGGAGCAATGATTCCTCATCCAGTGACTACAAGAAGAGGCTTTGTCACAAGTGCAAGAAACCTGGACACTACATTCAAGATTGTCCTCAGTGGGAAAAGGAATCAAAGAAGAAGAAATACAAGGACTACATTTCTGATGATTCAAAGAAGAAGAAGAAATCCTCAAAATCTTCATCATCAAAATCCTCAAAGTCTTCATCTCATAAGAAGAGCAGCTCCAAGAAGGCTCGGGCATTCATTGGCAAGGAAATGGACTCTGAAGCTGAATCTGAGGAACAAGAGGAAGAGGAGGCATCTGAAGACTCCAAGTCTGGTGTGGCGAGCCTAGCCCTCGCTACTGCATTCGTCAGCAAGTCCATCTTCAACTCTGAAGAAAATGACCTCACCAACAAGGCCGATGAAGGCAATGATGACTACGCTCCCACCTATTGCTTCATGGCTAAGGGTGCCAAGGTACTTAAACATACCTCCTCTGAATCTAGTGAAGATGAATCTGATGAAAATCTTAAGCCCAGCTACTCTAAACTTGCTAAGATTGTTGTAAAACAGCAAAGGGCTTTTGAAAAGGTTCAAAACATGCTAGACAAAAGTGATGATATGTTGGGTGAAGAAATGGATCGCACCAAAATCTTGACTGAAAATCTTCAGAGACTTCAGACCAGGTTTGACAACCTTCAAGGTCATCATAACACTCTCTTATCTGATCATGAGAAGCTTTCTTATGAATTTCTTCAAAGAAAGCAAGATCTTGAGAAGCTAAGAGTGAGTTATGAAGATCTTCAGAAGGAGCGCGATTCATTACTTGCTCAACAAATCAGCGCTGCTCAGGAAGAATTTGTTCCGCCATGTTTGAAATGCATTGAACGTGAACCTTCTAATTCTTCACTTGAATGTTCAAATGCTTCTAATGTTACAAATTCTTCACCTACCTCTGCTATCACTAATTCCTCATCTGAGGACATTGCTAGTATCACTGACGATGCAGGGCTGAAGGAATTGTACATGACAGGCATGTACAAAAGCCTCAAAGGGCATTATAATCTTTGTGATGTGCTTAAAAAGCAGATCCTCAACAGGAACCCAAGGAAAGAGGGTATTGCCTTTGAGAGGAAACTCAATGCTGATGGTACATATTGGAAGCCTGAGCAGTACCCCAAAACCTCATGGGTTGCTGCAAAGGGACCTCCAGTTGATCCATCTAATTTATCTGGTTACACATGTGAATCTTCTCATTCTTCTGATGAGTCATTTGACTCCAACTATAAACTGTTCGAAAATCAGAATGGTGAAGTATTTGCTAGATATGTTGGCACTAACTGCAGGAACGATTCCCCTATGAAGAAAATCTGGGTTCCCAAAAGGTGCCTTGAAAGTCTTCAGGTGAATGTCCTCACGACACCACCTTTGAAGAATAGGAACCCCAGATCAAATTCTTCATATGGACCAAATTCTTCATATGGATCCAAGTCCTCATACGGACCAAATTCCTCACGTGGATCAAATTCCTCAACAGGATCAAAGTCCTCATATGAACATGTCGGTGTACTAAAGTAGGGGCACCTTAGTACCCCAGACTTGTGCACGGGTAGTTGTAGCACCCTGCGGCGAGGCCCGCCCAGGAAGCGCCAAGAGAAGACCAAGCATTCAAGACAAGGCCCCCCGGCAAGAGGAGCTTGCCGGGCCATGAAGACAAGGCCCCCGGCAAGAGGAGCTTGCCGGGCCAAGAAGACAAGACCCCGGCAAGAGGAGCTTGCCGGGACGACTGAGCCCATGTGATGCCATCCAAGAATAAAGTATAAGAGACAGAAGATCGAGACCCCGACAAGAGGAGCTTGTCGGGAAGGCCGAATCCAGGCACCACAAGAGAAGCCCGCCACGGCGCGCCATGCGCCCCGGCAAGGCCTGATAGCCGGCAAGCTATCAGGCACAGGAAGACGACCCCCGCGGCAAGCCACTTGCCGCGGCAAATCGCCACCTCAGGACTACGCCCCAGCTCGCCCGCCCACGCGTCACTCCGGGGCTTCCCCCAAGGGCACGTGGCGGGGCACTGCGCAGCCTGGGGTATGCGGTGGCATGCAGCCACCATCGTGGCGAGCGGTGGCGCACCTAACGGTCCGCCTCGGTGCTGTCCGGGCGACCGTGACGGGCATTTAATGCCCTTGTCCCCTACCGTCAGAAGTAGGTATGATAACACTGTGCCGCACTGTAGCGCCACCGTTCCCGCACTGTTACAACTACCACCCCTTTTACACTTTTACCCCTTTCTCTTACGTTGACACCTGTCGGTGACCCCTTTGCGCTATAAAAGGAGGCCCGTGTGCAACGTAGAGGGGGGTTCCGGGGTTCGGAGATTTGGGATCCAGACAGCCATACGCTCGGTGCAGCTAGCTCTCCAAGCTCCCGAGCTCCCCAGTTCAATACAACCAAGCAGGAGTAGGGTTTTACGCGTCCATCGCGGCCCGAACCTGGGTAAACCGCCCGTGTGCTCGCCTCGATCTGCTCTCCGTGCTCCCTCCGCCCCCCTCACCGGACAACGAAAGGGGCTCCGGCCCCATAGGTGCTCGTGGGGGACGCCGTCCGCCCCGACATCTTTGGCGCGCCAGGTAGGGGGCGCCGGGGGACAACCCGCTCCTGCGGATCCCAGGATCCGTCCAGTCGAAGCAGGTGTCCCCGATAAGCCTTGCTCCGGCAAGCAGATCAGCAGTCTGAACGCTGAGGAACAGTCCGCTCCTGCGGATCCGAGGATCTGTCCAGTTGAAGCGGGGGTTCCCGACAAGCTTTGGCATTCTTTCCCACGGGCTCGTGTGCGGCCCTCCTCGAGTATCCACTCGCGCAGAGACTGGGCAAGAAGCAGCTGCTCCTTGAGGAGGACCGCCTTCTGGCCGCTGGGCGAACGATTCGCCTCCAGCGAACTCCGCGCCGCTCCCGTAGCCTCAGAAGTTAGCGCCAGAAGTCACGAGAAAGGCGACCTCGTTCCCCGGCGCACCACGTCCGCCGGGGTGCCGAACGAGTTGACGCCGACCGTGGGAGGAATCTTGCCAGCGCGGTTGCCGGAACCCGTTCCGCCAACCATCCTCTCTGCCCAAGTCTTGCCGCAGTTGCATGTGATCCTTGGCGCAGAGAGGGACGCGGATCCCCAAGCATAGCTACGCCTAGCTCCGGAGGGTCGTGAGGCCCTGCGCCTTTGCCTACCCCCAGGATGGGCTGGATGCTGCCCAAGGAGGTTTTACCCTACCGGGCGGCAAGCGATAAGAAAAGATAAGTTGCCGGAGCTCGAGCAACTGCCCCATCAATTTTTAAGAGTTATCTCCCTCGAACGACCGAGCCTTGGTTGAGAGGCCTGAGCGCGGAAGGACCGGCACGAGACTGGTTGCGCCCTCATTTCGTTTCGAGTCCGCTCAACGACTTGAGTGTGCTACACCCCGAGTAGCGTCCTCACTTTGTTTCGAGCTCGCCCGGCACCCTAAGCGTGCTGCGACCGCAGTCGCACCGCTTACTTTGCCTTGAGCCTGCTCAACAACCTGAGTGAGCGGCAACCAGCCGCGGCGAGGTTTCTTGCCGGTGGTAGCCCCGCCAGCGGGTCGCTGACGTCCCGCACTCGGTGCCCGTGGCAAGGCGGAGGCCTACGCCGGCAAGTCCCCGAAAACGTAGGGCTGAAACAAACAAGGCGCCGGTCAAGAAGAGGAGATAACAGTGCGATGCATTGCCTAAGATAAAAAGTTATATTACAAAATGCCTTACTGCTGCTCTAACCAGCCGTTTCCATGGCATATTTAACAGCGGCAGGGAAAGGAGATAAAAGAAAGGGGCAGAAGGAGGTGGCAGAGGTTTTAGAGAGGTAGCAACCAAGGGAAGAGCGAACCGCTCCTACTTTCCTCCGCTTATAAGAGGAAGAGGTGGGGGGGGACGCTTCGCCTCTCCGAATAAAGAGATCGTGTGCGACGTGACGCGCGCCTGCGCGGTTCAGCCCCGCGCACGCCACCCACGTCACGCTCACCCCGCACGCCCCGCCCCCGCGACGCCGCGATGAGCGCGCGCCGCCTGGGGAAGGTGCGACGGGTGCGGAGTTAAGGAGCAGCGCGACCAAGGCCACGCGTGCCCGTGCACTGTTAGGGCCTGGCCCAACGACGCTCGGCACCGTGTGTGGCCCAGGCCCGGGGGCTCCTGTCGGTGTACTAAAGTAGGGGCACCTTAGTACCCCAGACTTGTGCACGGGCAGTTGTAGCACCCTGCGGCGAGGCCCGCCCAGGAAGCGCCAAGAGAAGACCAAGCATTCAAGACAAGGCCCCCCGGCAAGAGGAGCTTGCCGGGCCATGAAGACAAGGCCCCCGGCAAGAGGAGCTTGCCGGGCCAAGAAGACAAGACCCCGGCAAGAGGAGCTTGCCGGGACGACTGAGCCCATGTGATGCCATCCAAGAACAAAGTATAAGAGACAGAAGATCGAGACCCCGACAAGAGGAGCTTGTCGGGAAGGCCGAATCCAGGCACCACAAGAGAAGCCCGCCACGGCGCGCCATGCGCCCCGGCAAGGCCTGATAGCCGGCAAGCTATCAGGCACAGGAAGACGACCCCCGCGGCAAGCCACTTGCCGCGGCAAATCGCCACCTCAGGACTACGCCCCAGCTCGCCCGCCCACGCGTCACTCCGGGGCTTCCCCCAAGGGCACGTGGCGGGGCACTGCGCAACCTGGGGTATGCGGTGGCATGCAGCCACCATCGTGGCGAGCGGTGGCGCACCTAACGGTCCGCCTCGGTGCTGTCCGGGCGACCGTGACGGGCATTTAATGCCCTTGTCCCCTACCGTCAGAAGTAGGTATGATAACACTGTGCCGCACTGTAGCGCCACCGTTCCCGCACTGTTACAACTACCACCCCTTTTACACTTTTACCCCTTTCTCTTACGTTGACACCTGTCGGTGACCCCTTTGCGCTATAAAAGGAGGCCCGTGTGCAACGTAGAGGGGGGTTCCGGGGTTCGGAGATTTGGGATCCAGACAGCCATACGCTCGGTGCAGCTAGCTCTCCAAGCTCCCGAGCTCCCCAGTTCAATATAACCAAGCAGGAGTAGGGTTTTACGCGTCCATCGCGGCCCGAACCTGGGTAAACCGCCCGTGTGCTCGCCTCGATCTGCTCTCCGTGCTCCCTCCGCCCCCCTCACCGGACAACGAAAGGGGCTCCGGCCCCATAGGTGCTCGTGGGGGACGCCGTCCGCACCGACAGAACATCATCATGCTAACAACTCTATTTCGCAGGGAAGAGCCAAGTGCCATGAATATGAGCATTATTCTTCTAATCATTATGTTCATAAGTCCTCGAAGAATTTCTCTGCTTATTCATATGCTTACCCTAACCCCTCTTATGTGAAACGAAATGGATTGGCCTCTATGCCACCATTCTGATATGGAGCTCGCAGAGTGATGAACTCTTTGCCACCCCTTCAGATGTGGGTGGTGAAGAAAAAGAACTAATCTCTTCTACAGGGTCAGGTCTCCAGACGTGCTCAAACGTCTGAAGAATTTGCCGGGGACCTGACAAAATGCCTGAAAGGACGCAGGCTAATCATGAAGAAATGAACTTTCATTTCTCACGTCCTCATACTGCTTTATTTGTCTTACTGCTTGATGAAATTGATCTGATGAATTGTGAAATCATATTCTTCACTGATGAAGTATATGAAGTTCGTAAGCTGCACTAAATCATCTGCAGGATGATCAACCCAAAGCCACTGAGTGGGTCCTTGATAGTGGATGTACAAATCACATGACTGGTGACAAGAATCTATTGGTGGATGCTCCCTTATCACCATCGCATCTGAAGCATACCATCTTTGCTGACAAAGGCAAAAGTCAGGTATTGGGTCTAGGTAAGGTTGCGATCACAAAGGATTGACACATGGACAAAGTCATGCTTGTTGAGTCCTTAGGATACAACCTTATGTCTGTCTCAATGCTTTGTGATCTTGATATGGTTGTTGTCTTTGGCAAGTATCGTTGTGTTGTGATTATGGAAGCTGACAATTCCAAAGTCTTCGAAAGCTTTAGGAGAGGAGACTTGTATATTGTTGATTTCTCTACAGGTTCACAACCAGTCGTGTGCCTACTTGCAAAAGCTTCAGAAGGATGGCTATGGCATCGACGACTTGGTCATGCAGGCATGAGGAATTTGCACACGCTTGGAAAGAAGAAGCATGTCATTGGCATTGAGAATGTCAAATTCCTCAAGGATCACTTATGCGGTGCCTGTGAAGCTGGAAATATGATGAAGGCTAAGCATCCAGCGAAGACTATCATGACCACTACTCGTCCATTTGAATTGCTTCACATGGATCTTTTCGGTCCTAATCCTTATTCTGCCATTTCAAATGAAGCATCTCAATATGGCTTTGTTATTGTTGATGATTACTCTCGTTACACATGGGTACACCTTGTTACTTACAAACATGAAGTGCAGGAAGTCTTCAAACGATTTTCCTCGAGGGCTTCAACCAACTTTGGTGTGAAGATCAAGCACATCAGAAGTGACAATGGCACTGAGTTCAAGAATTCGGGTCTCGATGACTATCTTGATGAACTTGGTATTACTCATGAGTTATCTGCTCCTTATACTCCTCAACAGAATGGCGTCGTGGAGCGCAAGAAGAGGACTCTTGCTGAGATGGCGTGCACTATGCTCGATGAGTATAAAACACCTCGTCGTTTCTGGGTTGATGCAATTGATACTGCATGCCACATCATCAACAGAGTATATCTTCACAAATTCTTCAAGAAGACTGCCTATGAACTCCTCACTGACAAGAAACCCAACGTGAGTTATTTCAAAGTCTTCGGTGCTAAATGCTGGATTAGAGATCCTCACCATAACTCAAAATTTGCACCGAAAGCACATGAAGGTTTTATGCTTGGTTACGGAAAGGACTCGCACACCTACAGAGTCTTCAACAACGTCCTTCACAAGGTTGTTGAAACTGTAGATGTGCTCTTCGATGAAACTAATGGCTCGCAAAGAGAACACCTACCTTCTGTGATAGATGAACCAGCACCTGAGGATTCTATCAAGTTCAAGGCTACCGAGGATGTCATTCCTACTGAAGAATCTGCTGAAGAATTCATTCCAGAACGTGAAGAACGTCGAGCTGATGCACCTGAGGAAAATGCTGAAGAAATTGATGCTGAGGAAAATACTGATCAAATTCCTCAACGACAACCAGCTCATCTCCGTGTTGCAAAAGAAGTGCAAGTGGAGAAGATCATCAATGACATTAGAGCACCAGGTCCTCTCACCCACTCAAAAGCTTGACATCTATCTAACTTTTGTGGGCACTATGCTTTTGTCTCTATCACAGAGCCCGCTAAGGTAGATGAAGCATTTCTGGAGCCTGAGTGGATTCAGGCCATGCAAGAAGAATTACATCAATTCAAGCTCAACAACGTCTGGGAACTGGTCAAACGTCCAGATCCTCACAAGCATAATATCATTGGCACAAAGTGGATCCACCGCAACAAGCAAGATGGAAATGGCCTTGTGGTGAGGAATAAGGCACGACTAGTAGCTCAAGGCTACACACAGGTTGAAGGAATTGATTTCGATGAAACTTTTGCACCTGTTGCTAGACTTGAGGCTATTCGCATATTACTTGCTTATGCTAACCATCATGATATCATCTTATATCAAATGGATGTGAAAAGTGCATTCCTCAATGGTAAGCTTGAGGAAGAAGTATATGTTGCTCAACCCCCAGGTTTTGAAGATCCAAAGAATCCTGACAAAGTCTTCAGACTCAATAAGGCCCTCTATGGCCTCAAGCAGGCCCCTCGGGCGTGGTATGATACTTTGAAGGAATTCCTCATGAAGAATGGCTTCACACCCGGTTCACTCGATCCTACTCTCTTTACTAAATCTTATGATGGTGAACTGTTTGTTTGCCAAATATATGTTGATGATATTATCTTTGGCTGTACTGACCAACGTTATAGTGATGAATTTTCTTATATGATGAGTGAAGAATATCAAATGTCTATGATGGGAGAGTTGAAATTCTTATTAGGTCTTCAAATTCGTCAATAGCGCAATGGCATATTCATATCTCAGGAGAAATACCTCAAGGATGTACTGAGGAAATTCGACATGCAAGATTGCAAAGGCATCAAAATTCCTATGCCCACAAATGGTCATTTGTGCACTGATGAAAATGGTATTGACTTCGATCATAAGGTATACCGCTCCATGATTGGTTCTTTATTGTACTTATGTGCATCTAGGCCAGATATAATGCATAGTGTTTGCATGTGTGCCCGATTTCAAGCTGCACCGAAGGAATCACACCATAAGGCTGTGAAACATATTCTTCGATATCTAGCTCACACACCAACATTAGGATTATGGTATCCCAAGGGCTCGGATTTTGATCTCATTGGATATTCTGACTCTGACTATGCTGGTGATCGTGTGGACCGCAAGTCAACATCTGGTACATGTCATTTCCTCGCACGATCTTTGGTCTGTTGGTCCTCGAAGAAACAGAACTGTGTATCACTGTCTACTGCTGAAGCTGAGTACATTGCTGCTGGTTCTTGCTGTGCTCAACTGCTATGGATGAAGCAAACTCTCAAGGACTATGGCGTCAACGTTAAGAATGTGCCTCTCCTCTGTGATAATGAGAGTGCCATCAAGATTGCTCACAACCCAGTTTAGCACTCGAAGACAAAGCACATTCAGATTCGTCATCATTTTCTTCGTGATCATGTGTTGAAGGGTGACATTTCTATCAAGCATGTGAAGACTGGAGAACAGCTAGCCGATATCTTCACAAAGCCCTTGGATGAGAAGATATTTAACAAGTTGCGATGTGAGCTAAATATCTTAGAGTCTTCGAATGTACTTTGAAAAGGCACTCATCCTAACACTTATGCAAAATTGATGACTTAGATGTGCAACACATGAAGAAACATTTTTCTTCAAACAATGAAGAATAACACTCTAAGTGTGAAGAAATTAATGAAGAATTTGATTCTCAGAACCCTACAACAATTGTACGCGGTGTCTGAAATCATCATTCTTATACGGTGGGTCACGCCACCACAAAAGTTGAAAATCTTCAATTTGAGTTTTTCCTCAGTTTTTGAAATTCCTCAGTTGTTTAAATTCTTCAACTTTGCAAAATCTTCACTTGTTCCGTCATTTTTCTTCATTGGCTATATATTTATATGAGTTTATGTCCTCTACAGCATTCACTTATGGCTATTTCTTCAAGTTGTTTTTTTGCTAAGTGAATATGATCGTACCCTTCCCCCTCTATGCTATACTCAACCCAATCTATTCACAAATTCTTCATGTGCGTTCTATTTGAAACTCGTTCAAAATCTTCACTGTGTCCTTGTCAGCTGAAGAATTTGCGAACGGAACGTTAAAACTATTCTTATCCAAAATTTTGGTTTTGGCGCTCAAACCATTCCGCATCGCACGATGCATTTTTCTATTCACCCATGATCTTACACGATCTCCACCTCTCTGTACATGGGTGACACATGTCATGCGAAGGAGAAAGGTTAGGGGCACGTTCGTCCAAAATCTTTGGGCGAACAGTTTTTCACCGTGGCTATAAATACCCCTGTCCCCTTCCTCACTTCTTTTACTCCGCTCAAACTCTCTCTCCCGCTCGAGCTTCCCAAACCCTAGCGCCGCCGCTACTCCATCGTCGCCGGTGAGGAAGAGCTTCACTTCCTCGACCTCGTCGCCGTCGTACTCGCGCCGGTCGCGGAAATCTTCACTCCGCCGCCACTGTAGCCGTCTTCCTCCACCGAGTTAGGGCGTGGAAGATCTACACCGACGAACCTCATTTCTCCACCTCTGTGTTCGTCGTGTTCTTCATTCAGGGTAATTAAAAGTTACTTTTACTTCCCTCGTTGATTCGAAAATTTTCTACAAAATCTTCAAAGGTGTTTTTATTCTTCAAATCCTCACACACAAAACACCTCACAAGTCATCTGTTCTTGATTCGTTTATCTAAGCATCATTTTTCTTCAAGATTCCTCAATTGTGTGAATCTTCGGTCTATACAACTCTGGAACCTAAGACAAAGAACGCTTAGTGAAATTCTTCAAGACTCATGTGGTCAAATTCCTCAAACTTGTTCTTTTTGAAAAACCTTCTGAGAACGCATATGACCTCTCCAAATTCCTCGCAACTATATTCTGTTCACAGGTACTCATGTCCGCTGCTGAATCACTAGGTTCTCATCAACTTAACCCATTTGCAGCGTTCCTCGAAGAAAATTTGCACACTTCTTCAAAAAATTCAATTGTTCAAATTCCTCATCTGAAGAATATGACAGACGGAAAGAAACCGCAGAAAGGAGGAAAGAGACCTGAGGTCATGACTGCTTTTGAAATCCCTGAGGACATTTACAAAGAATACTGCACACCTGATGAGGCCAAGTTTGGCAAAGAAAACAAAAACCAGCGCAAGGTGCGCATACAGAGGATTGAAAGGAGATGGGCACGAGAATGGAGGGAGTACAGATATGTAACTCCAAAATATATGAAGAAATTCGCACTCAATCCTCCATGCCCAAGAGCCCCATTGGCACCTGGCCAAGAGGCAGATCCCACTAGCATCAAACACGGTGAGGACTTTCCTGAAGAATGGGACTAGCACCAAGCCAAGTTGGCAAGACAAGCCAAAGAAGCAGTGAGGAAATTCAATGAAGACTCTACTGCTGCCACTGAGGCCTCTGTCAAGCCTAGGAAATCTATGGCAAAGAAGCCTGCTCGTAAGTGAAGTGCTTCACCAACAGTGCCCTCACGGCCAAGTTCCTCAGCTGCGCCCTCACGGCCAGAATCTTCAAAGTCCTCAAGACCAATTCCTCATGCTACTGCTGCTCTTTCGAAATCCTCAGCTCCTCCAAAGTCCTCAGCTATTCCGATAAAGTTCTCAGCACCTGCGCATCTGGCCTCATGCCAAAGGACTGTAGGCATCTCCATTGCCTCTGGTGTCTCAGCAAGTTCCTCAGCTGCACCAAATTCTTCATCAGGCCCCACTCTGCTAAAGACCAAGGCAACTGCTGGACGAGGTCCTCGGCCAAGTCCTAAGAAGAAGCAAGTCGCCTTCCACGTGCCGTCTGAAGAAGACAAAGCTGATGATGAAGAACTTGCTGATATCATCAGAGACAGACAAGAAAGGGCCGCTAGAGCCAAAGGCACACCTGTGCCACTGCTTTTGGATCCAAGGGCGATCCTCGACTACATTGATCTCTGGCACAAGGGCCCAAATACTCCTATGCCAGATTTCAAGTTGACTCCTAGCCAAAGTCACATGCTGATTCATTTCATCCAAGAGGAGAAATGGAAATATGAGCAGGCCAGGCAGATCAAGAAGGCCCAGTACAAGAAGGAGAAGTATACGAAGACCAACGTTGTCAAAATGACAACTGATGAACTCATCAAAATTCAGTCTGAAATCAAAACCCTCAACGACAACTTCAACGCCTACTATGCTGATTGGCAAGGAGCCAAAGTCAGGTTTGCAAAACTGACCGAGAAGTTCACAAATGTTGCAGCCCCATCGCAACAAGAAGTTCCTCAAGCTGAAGCCTCTACTCAGCCCACTGAAGAACATGCCAGCACTGCTGATGACTTTCAGGCTGCTGAAGAAAATGCTAGTTCCAGGGCTGATGACTCCATTCCAGCCGCTGAAGAAATTGCCAAGGCATCTACTAGTGGTGCGTCTGAAGAAACTGAAGAAGTCAGGGCAACTGCATCAGTTGCGCCTAAAGAAATTCATACAGATTCCTCAGCTCCTCCCGTGCCTACACCAACTCCTATCCTTCCATCTACATCAGATGTGAAGAAGACCAAGGCTGTAGAGCAAGCTGCAGTGAAGAAAAGGAAAGCATCAGGTGCTTCAGAATCTTCAGCTCCATAGAAGATGAAGCCTACGACCAGCTCGTTTGAAAATCCGATTGATGCTGTTCCGATTTCTACCATGCCATCAAAGGACCTTGTTCCTTTTGGTGAAGACTATGAGATCCCAAGCGGATCTGATGAAGAAACTCAATCTGCTGCTTCGTCAGAGCAGATTGATGAAGAAATTGAAGTGGATGTGATCCCTTCTACACCCGTTGTATCCTCACCAATGCCTCAGTTCACACCTGAAGAGGCTGGTGTTGAAGAATTGGAAGATGAAGACGTGGATATTGGAAGTACAACGCCAGTAATGAATGGTGACTTTTGGGAAAGTCAGCATCCCAATTCTCCACTCTTCACCCGCTACAACAAATTCCTCAGTCCCCTGCACCAACAGTTCAAATGGGCTCTGAAGAAACTCATCCCACCTCGTCTGTGCGTGAAGATATTCCAGCCACTAGTGCTGACGAAACTGCTGCTGCTGATCATGTGACAACGCAGACTGCAACTGAAGAGGAACCAGAAATTCCTCAGACTGATGAACCTGAGATTGCGATTCCTGAGGTCGTGATGCAACTCACTAACACTCCTCTGCCAAAGCCAAAGGATCCGTTCTCAAGGAAGCAAAAGTTCAAGGCTGAAGACTTCTTTGGCGAGCATGTGTACTTCACTGATTACAACCCATATGACTCTGCTCGCACAAGGAAGAGGCATTTCTGGACTGCTAGTCAAGCAAATTTCTATTCCTCAGTGTTGTACAACAAAGACAAAGTCTTCGATCATGCACATATTCCTCACGTGGACATGGAATCTCTGCCATGCTTCGAGCCAGTCCTCAGTGTTCTTCACGATGCTGGGCTGCTAAACTTCTGCACTGACATCTGTGATTGGAATGAAGAACTTATTCTTCAATTCTATGCAACGCTGCACATCACAGGAGATTCTGAAGATGTGAACTCATGGGTGCTGGACTGGATGACAGAAAATACTCATTACAAGGCACCAGCTTCTAAATTGCTTCGTGCCCTACCACTCAGTCCTCCCTTGAAGGTGCACGTTGTGTCTACAGTGAACCTGAGCTTACAAATCACTACATGCAAGTTTTGATGAAGCCTTTGAAGCCAGGGCAGGCCCCTCGAACCAAATTCCTCGTCAAGGAATTACTGTATGTGCCTCGGACTGTCTATCACATTCTGTCGAAGACAATGAGTCCTATCAAAGGCCACGACTCAAATGATGAAGAAGTCATTGGCATCATGAAGAATCTGCTTTTCAATATCATTCATGGCATTCCCGTCAACTTCCATGATTTCTTAATGAGGACTCTGGCCAATATTGCTATGTCACCATTTGAGCTGAAGCCTTATGCGCCGTGGATTATGAGATTCATCAGGACAAGATCTTCACTCAACTACAAAGCTGACACTCTGAACCACTACAGCTACGTGCCTCCAATTGAAGTCCTCAAACGAACATTTTCCTCAGCCGATGACAAAGGCAAGGTAGCTACTGTGATAGATGAAGGCATTCGTCCATTGGATGGTCAATTTCGCAAGGCTGCATCCTATTCCACCAATGATGACTCTGCCACACATGACTCTGCCGCCAACAACTCTGCCAAGCAAAATCCTCAAGCCACAACACCCAGGGTGATGACTGATCGTGAGTTACTCCTCAGTCTTCATCAGAAGGTTGATCGCAATCATAAATGGGTCAAGCGTCAGTTTGGTTCAATTGTTCACAACATGACCTCAACACACAATGCAGTGAAGAAAAACCAATACTACCTCCATGAAACCTTCAACCGTACCTGGGCTGTTCTGTCTCATGTCTACAGTGCTGAAGTCTGAAGAAAATGGGTCTCAAGGAAGAATTTGACTGGTCCGCACCTCCTCCGAAGAAATACAAGAAGGTCAAGGTTCCTTCTTTGGTGGCCAGCTCCTATTCTTCATCGCGTGACACTGATGAACATGAAGATTTGGACGACACAACAGCATGCCCTACTACAACAACCGACCCCGACAACGGTGGCGCTCCTTCATCAACCTGACTATCTTCAGGGGCGTTAGTCCTCAGTTTTGATCCTTTTGGTCATTCGATGACAAAGGGGGAGAAATTTGAGTTAGTCTTCAAGCGGGTCTATTATATGGGTGTTTTTTTGCTAAGTTACAACTCTCGTTCTTCTAAAACTTTTATTGGATCGAGTTGTAAACTTAAACCTGATGGTGGTCTGATACTTCTGCTACGTTATTCTGCATGCTTATTCCTCGTTAATATTATTGCACGCATGTTGAATTACATCAGTCACCATATTTCATCATGCATTTCAAATTCTTCATATTAGATGTCAAATGCGTGTATGAATTACAAGATATAGGGGGAGATCTCCATGATTCAACTCTTCAAGTGTGCATTGCCTGAAAAGCAAATTCCTCACCATGCACACCTTCAGGGGGAGTTCTTCTATATCTTGCAATCAAATTCCTCAATATCAGTATTTACACTTCATATGTTTATCCCCGTTGAAAACTTAACCTATATTGTCATCAATCACCAAAAAGGGGGAGATTGTAAGTGCATCTAGTGCCCCTTAGTGATTTTGGTGTATTGAAGACTTATAGGTTAAGGACTAATGTGTTTATGAGTGTACACAGGTCTATAAGTCTATGAGGAGTTTGATAATTACAGAGAAAGTCGACCCCTAAAAATGAAGTTCTTCAACTGAAGACTTTGGTATTCTGAAGACTTTGAAAGTGAAGAAATTGGTGTGACCTTGAAGACTTGGTATTCATTCGAGGAACATGAAGCGTGAAGACTTTTGTTTTCATAGTTTCATTTTCTCTTTCTTGAGTCATAGGAAACACCGTACTATTAAAGGGGGTCGAGGAAATACTAAGGAAAAATTTCCATGTGAGGCTCAACCCAAAATCCTACACCTACCAATCCCTTCGAGTGAAGCCATTGGAAATCTCATACAGCTCAGTCAATTTCTTCAGTGACAGAGACGCAGTTCTTCTGGTCGCTGAGGAATTTGTTCTGACTGAGGAGTTAGGAATTCGCCAGTGCGGATTGCCTACACTGTGAGGAACATGATAGCCCTGAGGAATTAGAACCTCAAATTTCCGACCGTTGCTGTGCTACGCGCCAGCTGTCCCAAAATATCTTATCCACCTAACGGTCATATCATTGAAGGGCATTTATGTCTTATCATGTCGGGCTGCTCCCTAGGCTATAAATAGCCGCCCCCTACAACCACTAGCTGGTTGGCTGCTCCGTGAGAAACTGACACTTGTCATTTGAGAGCATCCCATCCTCCGAGGACTTTGAGCGAAAATCATCAAGTGAGAAAAATCCAAAACCCAAACCCAAACACCTACAAACCCAAAGTGATTGAGCATCACTGAAGAGATTGATCCTGCATGGATCCGACGCTTGTTACCTATGAAGACTGTGCTTCTTCCAGACGGTTAGGCGTCATGGTCTAGAGCATCCAAGAGGAATTGTGGGTCGCCGAGTGACCGATTTTGTGAAGGTTCGGAAGTCACCTGAAGACTTACCACGAGTGATTGGATGAGGTCTGTGTGACCTTAGTTCAAGGAGAATACGGTGAGGACTGTGTGTCCTCAGGTTTAAATACCTAGCCGCTCCAACCAGATGTACAACTGAGACAACAGTTGGAACTGGTCTACCAAATCATTGTCTTCACCAAGCCAACTGGTTCTATTTCCTCAACTCTTTCATTTCCTCAGTATTGTATTGTGTGCTTGTCATATCTGTGTTTGAAGACTTTGACTGAAGACTTTCTCAATTTCCTCAGTTCAATTTCTTTAGTCTGTTTTGTCTTCATCTAGTGTTATCCTGTGACTATGCTTTCTGTAATCTGTGCTTGTCTTTATTTCATCATGATGACTATGCTTGTCTTCTGTTATGTTTACTTCTGAGTACTTATTTCGCTGCAAGTAGTTCTTCGCCAAGGAATTTCCTCACTAGCAAATTCCTCAGTGAAGAATTCATAAAAATCGCCTATTCCCCCCTCTAGTCGATATAACGCACTTTCACCACTCGTCAGCGCGATAGTACCATGCATCATCGCGGTAGTACCGCTTGGCGGAAGTACCGCACTTGAGTGGTAGTACCGCTCTCCTGGGCAGCAGTAAAAAAATTACTGCAACGCAGGTGCGGTAGTACCGTGCCCTCCATACGCGGTAGTACCGTGGCTGGCCGCGGTAGTACCGTGGGCTCAAGAAGTTGCACGTTTCAAGCACAAGAAAAAGAGGTCATTGCACGGAAGTTTCGAGGCAACACGACACCACAAGAACACGCGACACACAAAGGCAGAAAGGCAAATGACAACAAGAAACAACCACGAGACACCATCTCTCCAAAGAAAGGGTGGTGGCCGGAGCCACCTATGTTTGAGTCAATTGGTATGGCACCGCGAAGAATTATCCTTGGGACCATGACCAAAACTCGTCTTTGAAGCACAAGTACCATAAAAAATGGCTAATGTGAAAGAGTGGATCGATTTATGCATAATGGGGGGAGGGAGAGTTCATTGAGAGAACAACACTCCCCCTATGTCCATGCCTACTCCTAAACAAGACAACAAGTTGAGTATGGTGGGGTGTGCAAGGGTTCAAGCAACATTGCTCGAATCAATGATATTTAGCTCATGCCTTAACTCGCAAAGTCTTGCTTCATCCAAAGGCTTCGTGAAGATATCTGCAAGGTTATCATGAGTGTTGACGTAGTTGAGCTCGATCTCCCCTCGCCTAATGTGATCTCGGATGAAGTGATACCGAATCTCAATATGCTTCGTCTTGAAGTGTTGCACCGGGTTGAGGGAAATCTTGATGGCACTTTAATTGTCACACCAAAGAGGCACTTTGTCACAAATGGCACAGTAATTCTTCAAAGTTTGCCTCATCCATAAGAGTTGTGCACAACAACTACCAGCCGCCACATACTCCGCTTCGGTGGATGAGAGAGACACACAACTTTGCTTTTTAGAAGACCAACTTACCAAAGAGCAACCAAGGAATTGGCATCCTACGGAAGTGGACTTCCTATCTACTTTATCTCCTGCCCAATCGGAATCCGAATATCCTACAAGCTTGAAGTTTGCTCCTCTTGGGTACCACAAGCCAAAGTTTGGGGTATGAGCCAAATATCGAAAGATTCGCTTGACCGCCACAAAGTGGCTTTCCTTAGGTGCGGCTTGAAACCGTGCACAAATTCCCACACTCAACATGATATCCGGTCTAGATGCACAAAGGTAAAGCAAGGATCCAAGCATGGAACGATATACCTTTTGATCCACCGCTTTACCATTGGGATCAATGTCAAGTTGGCATTTGGTGGGCATTGGAGTGGAAGCCGGCTTGACATCACTTAGCTTGAATCTCTTGAGCATGTCTTGAGTGTATTTCGCTTGGTTGATGAAGGTACCTTCTCTTCTTTGCTTCACTTCGAAACCGAGAAAGAACTTCAACTCTCCCATGGAAGACATCTTGAACTTTGAGGTCATTAGTGCGGCAAATTCCTCATTGAAAGCTTTGTTAGGGGAACCAAAGATAATGTCATCAACATATAGTTGGCACACAAACAACTCCCCTTTGACCTTCTTAGTAAAAAGAGTGGGATCGATTAGCCCAACTTCAAACCCGCGATCTTGTAGCAACTCGGTAAGGTGGTAATACCACGCACGTGGGGCTTGTTTAAGGCCATAGAGTGCCTTATCAAGTTGATACACATGATCGCGAAAGTAGGGATCCTCGAACCCGGGGGGTTGTTTGACGTAATTCAACTCATTAATAGGACCATGAAGAAAAGCACTCTTCACATCCATTTGTTGCAACTTAAAGTTGTGATGAGAAGCATAACCAATCAACAAACGAATGAACTCAAGACGAGCAACGGGAGCAAAGGTTTCACCGTAGTCGATACCCTCGACTTGGGAGTAGCCTTGTGCCACCAATCTTGCCTTGTTGCGAATGATGGTTGAGGGAGTCCTGGATTAGGGGGTGTCCGGATATCCGGACTATAACCTTTGGCCGGACTCTTGGACTATGAAGATACAAGATTGAAGACTTCGTCCCGTGTCCAGATGGGACTTTCCTTGGCGTGGAAGGCAAGCTTGGCAAAACGGATATGTGTAACCCTAGCCCTCTCCGGTGTCTATATAAACCGGAGGGTTTAGTCCATAGGACAACAACAATCATACCATAGGCTGGCTTCTAGGGTTTAGCCTCTCTGATCTCGTGGTAGATCTACTCTTGTACTACCCATATCATCAATATTAATCAAGCAGGAGTAGGGTTTTACCTCCATCGAGAGGGCCCGAACCTGGGTAAAAACATTGTGTCCCTTGTCTCCTGTTACCATCCGCCTAGACGCAGAGTTCAGGACCCCCTACCCGAGATCCGCCGGTTTTGACACCGACATTGGTGCTTTCATTGAGAGTTCCTCTGTGTCGTCATCATTAGGCCCGATGGCTCCTCCGATCATCAACAACGATGTGGTCCAGGGTGAGACTTTTCTCCCCAGACAGATCTTCGTATTCGGCGGCTTTGCACTGCGGGCTAATTCGCTTGGCCATCTGGAGCAGATTGAAAGCTACGCCCCTGGCCATCAGGTTAGATTTGGAAGTTTGAATTACACGGCCGACATCCGCGGAGACTTGATCTTCGACGGATTCGAGCCACAGCCGAGCGCGCCGCACTATCACGATGGGCATGACTTAACTCTGCTGCTGAACAGTGCCCTGGAGGCCGCACCCGCATCCGCTCCGACCTTCAGCTCAGAGCCAACTGCGCGAACCGAGGGCGGGTGGCTAGGCCCCGTCGCAGGGGCTGCAGTCTCAACGGAGATCGAGCCGAACACCAGCCTTATCCTCTGCGAAGCCCGTGACTCCAAGGTGCCGGACTCTTCTCCGGACTCCGAACCCTCCGCGCCCCTGCCAATCGAGTCTGATTGGGCGCCGATCATGGAATTCACTGCCGCGGATATTTTCAGCACTCGCCCTTCAGCGAAATTCTGAATTCACTAAGGTCTCTCTCTTTATCAGGAGAGTTCGAGCCGGATTATGACCGGCAGGATTGGGATGCGGACGATGAAGAAATTCGACGCCCACCCACCACCCACTTCGTAGCCGTTGTCGATGATTTAACCGACATACTCAACTTCAACTCCGAAGGCATCGACGGTATGGACGACGATGTAGGAGACGAACAGGAACCAGCGCCCACAGGGCACTGGACAGCCACCCCATCCTACGATGTATACATGGTGGACACACCCAAAGGAAACGACGACGAAGAACGAGAGGACGCAACGAAGGATCGTTCATTCGAAAAGCAGTCAAAGGGGCGGCGTAAGCGCTGCTCCAAGCCCCGCCTTGACAGAGACAACGGTCATATGGACCCAGCCACAGAGCAGGGCGAGCCGACGGATGATGATCATGGCATCGAGCAACCGTCCGAACAAGGCAACTTGGATAAACAAACCGAACAACCCGTCCCCGGCGAAGATAACAGTCCGGACGACCTCACGCCGGACAAGTTCCTGGAGTAGAAGAACCTCCACAAAAGGCTCGTCGCCACTGCGCGTAGCCTGAAAAAGCAGAAGCGGAAGCTCAAAACTGCGGAAGATGCACTTAGAATCAGATGGAGCAAAGTACTCAACACCGCAGACAAATACGGCGGCAGTCGCCACACAAAGAGCTACCCGAAGCGAAAGCTACTGCCTGAATTTGATGAGGAGGCCTTAGAGCCCCCGCAATCAAAAAATAAGGAAGCCACCCGGTCGGATAGACGACCCAATGGCCAACATAGGGCGGCAAACGGTGCCGCACACAAGCCAGCACGCGATCCACCCAAGGATTCGCATCAAAAAGATGGCCCAGCCAGATCTATCTACGAACCAAGAAAGCAAGCTCTAGTAAGCAATGCAACGCAACAAATATCCGAACACCTCGACACACCCAAATACAGGGGTACCGCACACCCCCTATGTTTCACCGATGAGGTGCTGGACCATGAATTTCCAGCGGGATTCAAACCCGTAAACATAGAGGCATACGACGGAACGACAGACCCTGGAGTCTGGATTGAGGACTATATCCTCCATATCCACATGGCCAGAGGAGACGACCTCCACGCCATAAAATACCTACCCCTCAAGCTCAAAGTGCCAGCCCAGCATTGGCTTAAAGGCCTTCCCGAAAACACCATTGGAAGTTGGGAAGAGCTCGAGGACGCTTTTCGGGCAAATTTTCAAGGGACCTATGTCCGACCACCGGATGCAGACGATTTAAGTCATATAACTCAAGAACCCAGAGAGTAAGCCCGGAAGCTCTGGAATAGATTTCTTACTAAAAAGAACCAGATAGTCGACTGTCCGGACGCCGAAGCCTTAGCTGCTTTCAAACACAGCGTTCGAGACGAATGGATCGCCAGACACCTCGGCCAAGAAAAGCCAAGAACAATGGCCGCATTAACAAGCCTCATGACCAGCTTTTGCGCGGGAGAGGACAGCTGGTTGGCAAAATGCAGCACCAACGACCCAAGTACATCCGAAGTCAGGGATGGAAACGGGAAGCCACGACGCAGCAAAGACTAGCGCCGGAATAAGGGAAACAACCCGAAGAGCACGGCGGTCAACGCCGGATTCAAAAGCTCTCGGCAGGGTCGGCAAAAGCTGCCTCTTAAAGATAATAGGGACGAACTGTCTAATCTAAACAAAATCCTGGACAAGATATGTCAAATCCACAGCACCCCCGGGAAGCCTGCAAATCATTCCCACAGGGAATGTTGGGTCTTCAAGCAATCCGGCAAACTCAATGCCGAACACAAGGGGCTGGATACACCAAGTGAGGACGATGATGAAACCCGCAAAAAAAGCACTGGGGAATAAAAGAAATTCCCACAAGAAGTCAAAACAGTAAACTTACTACACGTGACAAAAGGGAGAAACGAAGTGGCGCCCAGAGAGATATGCGCCATGCGGCCTATCACAAAAGAGCCTCGCCACTGGTTGTCAAAACCAATCACCTTCAACCATTAGGACTACTCCGGAAGTATCCGGCACGCAGGCTAGGCTGCCTTGCTGTTAAATCCGATAATTGACGGATTCCACTTTACACGAGTCCTGATGGACGGCGGCAGTGGTTTAAACCTGCTATATCAGGACACAGTCCACAAAATGGGGATGGACCCAACAAAAATTAGCCATAGCAATACTTCCTTTAAAGGAGTAATGCAAGGCCCAGAAGTCCATTGCACGGGCTCCCTCCTACTAGAAGTTATGTTCGGCTCCCCCGGTAACTTCCGTAGCGAAAAGCTAACCTTCCACATCGCCCCGTTTCAAAGTGGCTATCAAGCACTACTGGGACGCGAAGCTTTCGCCCGCTTCAACGCAATACCGCATTATGCGTCTCTCACGCTTAAGATGCCCGGTCCACGAGGCATCATGTCACTAAAGGGAAATATTGAGTGTTCCTCGTGCGCGGAAGACTGTGCGGCTGCCTTGACAGCCACACACTAAAACGGCTTCACCAACCAAAGCACCTAACACGTCGTTAAGACCATAGACGCGGCTAGACGAGTCCGGCGTAAATACGCAATTGATAAAGGTTTAATAGCCGTATACCCCTATACAAGGGGCTCCGCGCATGTAAAACAAGCGACAATAAGGCTCAATTTTACCCAACTCGAATTATACTTTGTTTATTTAGTATAACGTACATTTCGCACGACCTTTTTCAACTAAGTTCCTCTCTTTTACAGATGAACACCATGCTACACCCGTCCAGGACACGGCACAATGAAGACACAGGTGCAGACGTGCAGCAGGGACCCGTCCCAAGGATTCTTTTTAGATTAAGACCCTGCGTAAACCTTTTTTACTGTCTCTTGTTGATACACATCCCCCGGATTCTCAGTATAACCAAGGAGGAGGCTGGCGTCTTGGCATGTGGCCACGTCAGAATTTTGCACATACCTGGACATCAGGGGTTTATTATCAAGGGCACCGCTCAACCCATTTTCATAAAGACCGAATACCTTAGGGAGTGTTCGGCGTCGCGAGTTTGGCCTTATATGCATCAGCTCCGAATCATGTCTTTGGTCAAATGTTGGGTTGGCCTGGCTCCTGTGTTTTGCTGCCTTACTTTCCGCTCTATCAGCTAAGGCGGCACTAGGAGAACTACTGCGATTGTGCCCCGGTTCAGCCAGGCGAGCACCTCAGTAGAGAAATCCGAAAACTGACAGTCATGATATAGCGAGAGACTGGTCAACCACTCGATGACCTAGCGGAATCTTCAGGATTCCTCTGCCTAAACGAAGGGCCGTTTCCCGGCCAGGCACACACGCGCCCTGAGTTCGGGCGAGCGCGGCGCCACCAGAGGCTATATAGTAGCCTCACTGTCAAACTCCTATGGCTAAGTGAAAGTGATAAAGCATTATAGTCCGATTGCCTAGTTCGCTGCGCTATCACCTCCTTCATGGACCAAGACGTTGGATCAAGTGTGAAAATGTGCCTTCTGCGAACACCCCCGCATTATATGCGTGGGGGCTGAAGCCGACGACTGCCATCTTTTAGATTATATACACATATACATTAACGGCCGCACAGGAGGTATTATAATTCTTGCAGGCACAAGTATAAAAAGTTTCTACATTCAATCAAAATATTGTTTTACAATAATACATGTTATTCGAACATAATATCCTTCGAGCACTGCGTCTCTATTAAACGAGCGCCTTGCAGAACCTCCTGAAAATAGTGCTCGGCAGGTACTCAGCTTCCGTCCGAATATTGGGATGCAACAGCGGTGGCCTCCATCTCAGCCCAGTATGTATTTACACGGGCTAGGGCCATCCGCGCACCCTCTATGCATGCTGACCTCTTCATCGCATTGATATACGACACTGCACCAAGGAACTGCTGCACCAAGCTAAAATAACTGTTTGGCTTTGGCCTTTCCGGCCACAGATGATCCACGACATAATTCATGGCGAGTCCGGATAACCTATTCAGCTCGGCCCATTCGACCAAACGATCGGTCAACGGAAGCGGACGCTCTGGATTGTTGAACTGTGACCAGAATAGCTTTTCCACTTCGCGATCTTTGTGATCTCGGAAGTGTTCGGCCACATCGGCGGCACTCGCCGCTAAATCCAGATATGTGTCCGCCGAACTCCACATCCGGTCCAACGGAGCATTTTAGGATCTCCGAACTTCATCCGCAGCATAAAGGGCTTCCCAGCCGCGATATCTCCGGCTTGACGCAGCTCCTCCTTCATCGCTCTCATCGCAGAACGAGCATCCTTGGCCACTGCAGTGGCCTTCTCTAGGTCTGTCCGCTCCGCCTGATCTTCTTTTTCAAGAAGCTTGCAGCGGTCAGCAGCGTTCTTTAACTTCATAGCCATTTCGGCCATTTCCTTCTTGCTTCGGCAGTGAGCAGCCTGTTCGGCTTTTAGCTCCTCAACTGCCTTTATGGCAGCCGCATCGCTTTTTCTGGCTTGCTCCTTGGCTCGGGCAAGCTCTGCCCGAAGGTCCTCCACGGCGGCAGCCCCATCTGCATCAAGCGCACACATTGTAAGATACTGGCATCAAGCTCCTCTTACCAGGTGTCTCCAGAGAAATTACATACCTTGTGCCTCGTTAAGCCGCTTGTTGACAAGCGCGATATCGGCATCTGCCACGTCGAGTTGCCGCTTTAGCTCGGCAAATTCATCAGTTCGGCTAGCCACCGGACACTTCGCCACCTGCATAGGAAGGCGGCAAATTATACCTGGGATTATGATCCTCTGCGTGCCGTCTCTTTCGACAGCACATAGAGTCTCAGGGGCTACTATCTACACAGGGCACATCTTAAACATGCGGAACTGTCAAAAGGTACATCACTTCGCGTACCTCAAAACCTGTCAGTAAACTCCTGACAGCCTCGTGCGACCCGCTCTCCGCGGACGAAATCCTTTCAATTACCGTACCCATCAACGTACGGTGCTCCTCTGAGATAAACGCTCGCCCTAGCAGATCCTTCAGTTCCTCCGACCGTGCACCAGGCGGTGCCGGACTCGTTCGATGGCTTTTTTCAAAAGTCGGACATGGAGGGCTTTGGGGGGCCATATGGCTGACTTCTGGCCCTGCCGGATTAGGAGAAACCCTCCAAGACAATACCTCAGGGTCGCCCGCCTCGTAAGGCAGTACGGCAGGGGGAGGTGTTCCACTCTCCATCATCTTCGGAAGAAGATCCTCCGAAGATGAGCTCTGCTGAGAAGGGCTGAGATCCGAACTACAAGGCAAAATTTCGGATATTTTCCTCGGAAATAAAACAAGGATTTCTCTCATTTTAAACCTCCCCTCTCTACTTACGGGTCGGTGGAGTGCTGATCCCCTTGAGGGCGTAGTACGGCCGAGGTATCCCCCGGCACAGGACCCTCTGGCGAAGATTTCTTCCCCCGCTTTGTGACCATGGTCTCCGGGTCTTCAGAGGCGGTCCTCTTCTTCCCCTGAGTAGGGGAATTTTCGATTCCTCCTTTTCGAACAGCCTCCTTCGGGGAGGCAGTAACTTCCTTGTCCCCCCCTTCGCTTTCTTCCGAAGGCGCGATCTCCAGCATCCTGGTTAACACGGAATCCGCGCGAGGTCTCAGGGAGGGAGGCCGGACACCTGATTAACTTCGCCTTCGCTATCCAGTCCTGTTTCAAGGACAACTCTTTTAAGGGAGATGTTGTGATAAATGTACGGATGGCGTGTCAGGGGACAGGGCTATTTACTTGAGTATCCGGACGATTCCAGCTCAGACCTGCATCCTCAGTAGAGTCCGGGCACGCTGCTTGTGGCCCAAAGAACAACTTGTACATCTCCGCGGGCGTCGCGCCCATAAAATGTTGGAGAGCGCGTGGTCCCTCTGGATTGAACTCCCACAGGCGGAGGGGGCGACGTTTGCAGGGCAGGGTTCGGCGAATCAACATGACCTGCGTCACCACGACCAGACTGATGTCTCTTTCTAGGAGATCTTGGATGCGGCCCTGCAACAGGGGCACGTCCTTTGCCGGCCCCCAGTCCAGCCCCTTATTGACCCATGAGGCTAGTCGGGGCGGGGGACCCGAGCGGAAAGCAGGCGGCACCACCCACTTGGTACCCCTGGGAGCTGTGATATAAAACCACTCTTGTTGCCATAAGCTGGTCTCCTCTTGAAAAGAGCCCTCGGGCCATGGAGCGTCAACATTCTTGCTTATAACAGCGCCTCCGCACTCCGCGTGCTGTCCCTCAATCATCTTCGGCTCTACTTTAAAAGTCTTAAGCCACAGTCCGTAGTGAGGAGTAATACGGAGGAAAGCTTCGCACGCGACGATGAACGATGAGATATGGAGGATGGACCCCGGAGCTAAGTCGTGAAATTCAAGCCCATAATAGAACATGAACCCCCTCATGAAGGGATCTGTCGCGAAGCCTAGCCCTCGAGGAAGTGAGATACGAACACCATGCTCTCACCGGGATTGGGAGTGGGAATAACCTGCCCTTGAGCAGGCAGCCTATGCGAGATTTCGCCGGTCAAATACCTGGCCTCTCTCAGCTTTAGCACGTCTTCCTCAGTGACGGAGGAAGGCATCCATCGGCCTTGAAGGTCGGAGCCGGATATCATCGAAGGTCCGAAGCGCCTAAATCTGGAACCCTGGGTGTTGGAACTCGAGGCGAGAGGCGAATTCGATTGAGATCGAAAGAAAGGAGGAATGCCTTGGTCTCCTTGTAAGAGGTTGAATACCAAGGGCCCTCCCCGTGACCGTTTGGGACTTACCTTTGATCGAGGAGACATACCAACGGGCACGACTGGGTTACCCACGCCCGTATTGATGAGAATCCCGTGATAAGGGGACACGATCTCTGCTTCGACAAGACGTGCCAAGGAAACCGCCTCGCAAAACGCGCTAAGGTGGGACAATAAAAACGATTCGAATAAAGGCTTGGCTGTGGTGTGATGTCATGCTACAGAATACGTCAGCAGATTAGATTTGTGTAAATATTATTCTCTCTACGACAATATGTGGAACTTATTTTGCAGAGCTGGACACTATCCTTGTGTTCAAAATCTTCTATGAAGTATTCGGAGGAGGAACCCGCCTTGCAATGCCGAAGACAATCTTGGATTAGGGGGTGTCCGGATATCCGGACTATAACCATTGGTCGGACTCTTGGACTATGAAGATACAAGATTGAAGACTTCGTCCCGTGTCCGGATGGGACTTTCCTTGGCGTGGAAGGCAAGCTTGGCAATACGGATATGTAGATCTCCTCCCATTGTAACCGACTCTGTGTAACCCTAGCCCTCTCCAGTGTCTATATAAATCGGAGGGTTTAGTCCATAGGACAACAACAATCATACCATAGGCTAGCTTCTAGGGTTTAGCCTCTCTGATCTCGTGGTAGATCTACTCTTGTACTACCCATATCATCAATATTAATCAAGCAGGAGTAGGGTTTTACCTCCATCGAGAGGGCCCAAACCTGGGTAAAAACATCGTGTCCCTTGTCTCCCGTTACCATCCGCCTAGACGCACAGTTCGGGACCCCCTACCCGAGATCTGCCGGTTTTGACACCGACAATGGTCCCATGAGCATCTTGCTTGTTCTTGGAAATCCACTTGGTCCCAATGACATTGTGGTTCCCCGTTGTCCTTGGCACCAATCTCCACACCTTGTTGTACTCAAAGTTGTTGAGTTCTTCATGCATGGCATTAAGCCAATCCGGATCTTCGAGTGCTTCATGTACCTTTTGGGGTTCAACACAAGAGACAAACGCGTGATGTTCACAATAGTTTGCCAATTGTCTACGAGTGCTTACCCCCTTTTGAATGCTTCCAAGTACATTCTTCATGAGACGACCCTTGGTGGAGAGCTTGGAAGCAATCTTGGCGGCACGACGCTCTAATTCCTCCTCAGTGGTGAGTTGAGGAGCGGTCACTTGATCATCTTGAGCGCCGTCTTGAGTTTGTTCTTGATCTTGAACTTGCTCGGGGGAGAGAACTTGACCTTGGGCATCACTTGGTGTGTCAACACCGTCTTGAGCATGATCTTGCCCTTGGTCTCGTTAATGAGGTTGAGGGCCTTCACTTTGTTCTTCGGAAGTGTGTGGGCCTTGGGTTGGTGATGGCTCCACTTGAGTGGAGGATTGTCCTTCTCCTTCGTCCACAAGGGGTTCCTCAATGGGTAGGATAAAACCAACACCCATTCTTCTTATGGCTTGAGGAGGAATTTCATCACCTACATCACAAGTGCCACTTTGCTCCACTTGGGAGCCGTTATTCTCATCAAACTCCACGTTACACGTCTCCTCAATAAGTCCCGTGGATTTACTGAGGACACGATAAGCATGAGAGTTTGTAGCATAACCAACAAATATGCCCTCATAAGCTCTAGCCTCAAATTTAGACAACCGAACACCTTTCTTGAGAATGAAACACTTACACCCGAACACCCGAAAGTACTTGAGATTTGGCTTGTTACCGGTGAGTATCTCATATGGAGTCTTGTTCAAGCCCTTGCGGAGGCAGAGCCGATTGGATGCATGGCATGCGGTGTTGATGGCTTCGGCCCAAAAGTTGTATGGAGACTTGAACTCCACCATCATGGTCCTTGCCGCATCCATCAACGTCCGGTTCTTCCTCTCTGCAACACCGTTTTGTTGAGGGGTGTATGGTGCGGAACATTGATGCTTGATCCCCTCATCACTAAGAAACTCATCCAAGGTGTAGTTCTTGAACTCGGTGCCGTTGTCACTTCTTATTGTCAAGATCTTTGCATTGTGTTGACGTTGTGTTTCATTTGCAAAGTCAATGACGGTTTGTTGGGTCTCACTCTTCCTCTTGAAGAAATACAACCAAGTGTATCTTGAATAGTCATCCACAATCACCAAGCAATACTTTCTACCCCCAAGACTATCAAAGGATGGAGGCCCAAAGAGATCCAAGTGAAGGAGCTCCAAAGGCCTCTTCGAGTAAATGATAGTCGTGGGAGGGTGAGCCTTCTCATGAAGCTTTCCTTTGATACAAGCACTGCAAGCACGATCTTTAGCAAAACTAACATTCATTATTTCACGGACATGGTCCCCCTTGAGAAGACTTTGCAAAGATCTGATATTGACGTGGGCTAAACGGCGATGCCAAAGCCATCCCACGTCAACTTTAGCCATTAGGCATGTCGCGGTCTTAGTGGGTTGCTCCGAAAAGTTAATCACATATAGACCGTTCTCGACATGCCCAACAAAGGCTACTTTAAGAGTCTTGCTCCACAAGAGGGCCACGGTATCAATATCAAAGAAAGTGGCAAAGCCCATGATTGCAAGTTGACGAACGGAAAGTAAATTGTATGCAAGGGACTCTACAAGCATGACCTTCTCGATCGTGAGATCATGAGAAATGACAACATTGCCGAGTCCCAATACCTTAGAAGATGAGGCATCACCCCACTCGACATTGGTGGGCATAGATGGAATCTTGTGCACATCCACCACCAAGTCCTTGCTTCCGGTCATATGATTTGTAGCTCCACTATCGAGCAACCATGATCCCCCACCGGAAGCAAACACCTACAAGAGATCAATGCTTGGTTTTAGGTACCCATTTTGTAATGGGTCCTTTGATGTTAGTAAAAAGGGTCTTAGGAACCCAAATAGACCATTCAATGTATTCATGAGGAGAACCAACAAATTTGGCATAAACATGCCCATCACTAGCACGGCATAACACATAAGAAGGATTAAAGTTGCCGGCTTTGTTGAGAGGGGTGGCATTTCCCTTCTTGACACTGCCACCCTTCGCATTGTCCTTCTTCTCCTTGGAAGCACCCTCTCCCTCCTTCACAAAAGTTTGCTTGAGAGGAGGAGGTCGTTTGGTCTTGTCATTCTTCTTCTTGTTCTTGGGCTTGGGTGCGAACCCAATCCCCTCCTTGGCCACAACTTCCTTTTGATTGCTCAAAAGGTCGTTGAGGTTCTTCTCACCTTGTATGCATGTCACAAGGCCTTTCTCAAGTTCCTCCTTCAACTTAGCATTCTCCTCAACAAGATGCACATGCTCACAACAAGGGTTAGTTGCATTTGCATTATCAATCAATACCATATGAGGAAAGGTGGCTTTCTCCTTGGTTAGCTTTACTTGGAGTTGATCATGAGACTCTTTGAGGCTAGCATGAACACCCTTCAAGACTTTGTGAGCCTTGTCGAGAATGTCAAACTCCTCTTTGAGTCTAGCAAGATCAACCCCAAGCTTTGCCTTCTCGGAGTTTAGCACACGCGAAACAACATAAGCATGATCAAGATCTTTCTTTAACTTAGCATGATCATCATTGTATGACTCCTCAAGAGCCAAACAAAGACCACGCTCTTCCTAAAGAGCATTGGAAAGATCCAAAATCTCATCGGCATAGTCACGACTATGCCCCTCCATCTTAGAGATGGTATCTTCGTGAGCCTCGATCATGTCATTGGCTTCACCAAGTTGTTCCAAGCGAGCAACAAAGTGCTTCTTGGATTTGCCCTTGAGTTTACCCATAAAGGTCTCAAACTCATTCTCCTCCACATTAGTTCCCTCATGTTCATCAATGCTATCCGTGGAAGAAGGATGATTGATGATGGTAGTTTTGATGTTGGGAGTTACCTTGTTGGTGGCTTTAGCCATGAGGCACTTGGCGGTGATGCTCTCATTGGGTGAGTCAAAGAGAGACACCCGTGGAGTCGTTGTAATGGCAACGGAGGCCATGGCAACCGACTCACCATCTTCATCATTGTCATCATCCTCATTGTACTCTTCTTGTACCACCAATGCCTTGGGAGGAGTCTTCTTGGTGAAGTTGCTCTTCTCATGCGGATAAAAACCTTCTTCAATGATTCTCCAAAGGTTAGTGTTCACATGATTTAAATGACGCTTAAAATGATAGACCCAAGAATCAAAATCCTCCTTTTTATCAATCTTGGGGGGGGGAGGACCGGCATGATTCAAGTGAGTAGAAAGAATCGGTCCACAATAGACAAGTGGAGGTTCCACATGGGCAAAGATGCCGGTGCCACTTTTACCACTAGAAGGAAGGGCTTTCTCGCTAGTAGCTTCCCCTTGTCGGAGGTAGCATCCGTCACCTTGTTGGCGGGATCACCCACTTTCAACGGTGCGGTGGAAAGTTTAAGCCCTTCTAAGAAATCATGAAACATGCCTTTAACCTCGGTCGTCATGGAGGTT
This sequence comes from Aegilops umbellulata, assembly GCA_032464435.1. Lineage (NCBI taxonomy): Eukaryota > Viridiplantae > Streptophyta > Magnoliopsida > Poales > Poaceae > Aegilops > Aegilops umbellulata. The sequence goes on from CP136060.1 coordinate 371,990,835, forward strand.
TTCAATGTTTCCAACGCCACATTTAACTCCTCATGTGAGATTGCTGTTCCCCCATCTCCCGTAGAAGAGACCGGATTTGCACCGGAGTGCTCCTCTGCACCTTCTACGACATCAACCATACTCTTCGGACGGTAAATTCCTTAATCAAGAGACGAGGCTCTAATACCAATTGAAAGGATCGATATAGTTGACTAGAGGGGGGATGGTGAATAGGCAACTAACAATTTTTAGCTTTTCTTTAACAATTTAAACTTTGCATCAAAGTAGGTTTTCTAGATGTGCAACTAAGTGAGCAACCTATATGATGCAACAATGATAAGCACACAAGTAAGCAAGAGATATAGCAAAAATAAGCTTGCACAAGTAAAGGCACGAGATAACCAAGAGTGGAGCCAGTGGAGACGAGGATGTGTTACCGAAGTTCCTTCCCTTTGAGAGGAAGTACGTCTCCGTTGGAGCGGTGTGGAGGCACAATGCTCCCCAAGAAGCCACTAGGGCCACCGTATTCTCCTCACGCCCTCACACAATGCGAGATGCCGTGATTCCACTATTGGTGCCCTTGGAGGCGGCGACCGAACCTTTACAAACAAGGTTGGGGCAATCTCCACAACTTAATTGGAGGCTCCCAACAACACCACGAAGCTTCACCACAATGGACTATGGCTCCGCGGTGACCTCAACCGTCTAGGGTGCTCAAACACCCAAGAGTAACAAGATCCGCAGGGGATTAGTGGGGGGAATCAAATTTCTCTTGGTGGAAGTGTATATCGGGGCCTTCTCAACCACTCCCGAGCAAATCAGCAAGTTTGATTGGCTAGGGAGTGAGATCGGGCAAAAATGGAGCTTGGAGCAACAATGGAGCTTAGGGTTGGAAGAGGTGGTTGACGGTGTCAAAACCGTCGAATCTTGGGTAGGGGGTCCCGAACTGTGCGTCTAGGCAGATGGTAACAGGAGACAGGGGACACGATGTTTTTACCCAGGTTCGGGCCCTCTTGATGGTGGTAAAACACTACTCCTGCTTGATTGATATTGATGATATGGGTATTACAAGAGTTGATCTACCACGAGATCGAAGAGGCTAAACCCTAGAAGCTAGCCTATGGTATGATTGTTGTTCTGGTCCTACGGACTAAACCCTCCGGTTTATATAGACATCGGAGGGGGCTAGGATTACACAGAGTCGGTTACAAGGAAGGAGATCTACACATCCGTATTGCCAAGCTTGCCTTCCACGCCAAGGAGAGTCCCATCCGAACACGGGACGAAGTCTTCAATCTTGTATCTTCATAGTCCAACAGTCCGGCTGTCCGGATACCCCCTAATCCAGGACTCCCTCAGTAGCCCCTGAACCAGGCTTCAATGACGATGAGTCCGACACGCACATTTGTCTTCAGCATTGCAAGGCGGGTTCCTCCTCTGAATACTTCATAAAAGGTTTTGAACACGAGGAACGTGTCCGGCTCTGCAAAACAAGTTCCACATACAACCGTGGAGAGAATAATATTTCCACAAATCCAATCTGCTGACGTACCCCTTAGTGTGACATCACACCACAGCCAGTCCTTTATTCGAATCGTTTTTCATAACCAATCTCAGCGTGTTTCACGAGGCAGTTTCCCTGGCACGTCTTGGCGAAGCAGAGATCATGTCCCCTTTGTTACGGGATTCTCATCAACACGGATGTGGGTAACCCAATCGTGCCTGTTGGTATGACCCCTCGATCGAAGGTAAGTCCCAAACGGTCACGAGGAGGGCTCTTGGTATTCAACCTCTTTATAAAGAGACCAATGCCTATTCTTTTTCCTCTCAATCTTAATCGAATCCGCCTCCCGCCTCGAGTTCCAACACCCAAAGCTCAGGTTCAGGCGCTTCGGACCTCCGATTATGTCCGGATCCAACTTTCGTGGTCAGTGGATGCCTTCCTCCGTCACGGAGGAAGACGTAATAAAGCTACGGGAGGCCAGGTACCTGACCGGCGAAATCCCGCATAGGCTGCCTGCTCAAGGGCAGGTTATTCCCACCCCAAGCCTGGTGAGAGCGTCGTGTTCATATCTCACTTCCTCCGAGGGCTAGGCTTCGCGCTAGATCCCTTCGTGAGGGGGCTTATGTTCTATTATGGGCTGGACTTCCACGACTTAGCTCCAGAGTCTATCCTCCACATCTCATCGTTCATCGTCGTGTGCGAAGCGTTCCTCCGTATTACCCCTCACTTCGGACTGTGGCTCAAGACATTCAAAGTGGAGCCGAAGATGATCGAGGGGCGGCACGCAGAGTGCAGAGGCGCCGTAATAAGCAAAAACGCCGACGCCTCATGGCCCGAGGGCTCTTTCCAGGAGGTGTCCATTTTATGGCAACAAGAGTGGTTTTATATCACAGCTCCCAGGGGTACCAAGTGGGTGGCTCCTCCGGTCTTTCGCTCGGGTCCCCCGCCATGACTAATGTCGTGGGTCAACAAGGGACTGGACTGGGGGCCAGTAAAGGATGTGCCCACATTGCAGAGCCGCATCCGAGATCTCCTTAAGAGAGATGTTAGTCTGGTCACGGTGATGCAAGTCATGTTAATTCGCCGGGTCCTGCCCTGCAAATGTCGTCCCCTCCGCCTGTGGGAGTTCAATCCAGAGGGACCGCGAGCTCTTCAACACTTCCTCGGCATGACGCCTGAGGATATGTACAAGTTGTTCTTCGGACCACAAATAATGTGTCCGGACTCTATGGAGGATGCATGTCTGAGCTGCAATCGCCCAGATACCCAAGTAAGTAGCCCTGCATCCGAACACACTGTTCGTTTATTTATCGCAACGTTGCCCTTAAAAAAGCCACTCTTTGACCAGGATTGGATAGCGAAGGCAAAGTTGATCAGGTGTCCGCCCCCCTAAAGGGGGGAACGAGGAGGCTAGCGCCTCCGCGAAGGAGGTCAGCTGGGAAGGAGGAACTAAAACATCCTCTCCCGATGGAAGAAAGAGGGCCGCCTCTGAGGTCCCGGAGACAATGGTCTCCAAACGGGGGAAGAAATCTTTGCCAGAGGGTCCTATACTGGGGAATACCCCGGCCGCACTATGCCCTCAAGGGGATCAGCCCTCCACCGAGCTGTAAGTAAAAGTGGTACTTAATAATGAAAAAACCTTGCTTTACTCCTGATGAAAATAACCGACGCATTTATCTTGCAGTTCGGATCTTAGCCCTTCTCAGCAGAGTTCGTCTTCGGGGGATCTTCTTCTAGAGATGATGGAAAGCGAAACGCCTCCCCCTACCATACCGCCTCATGAGGCGGGCGACCCCAAGGTGTCGTCGCGGAGGGTTTCTCCTGATCTGGCAAGGCCAGAAGGTAATCGTATGGCCACCTGAAGTCTTCAGTATCCGGATTTTGAAGAGAGCAATCGAAAGAGTCCGGCTCCGCCTGGTGTGCGGTCGGACATACTAAGGGATCTGCTGGAGCGATCGGCTATCTCAGAAGAGCACCGCGCGTTGATGGGTGCGGTGATTGAAAGAATTTCGTCCGCCGAAAGCGGGTTGCATGAAGCTGTTATGAGTTTAATGACGGGTTTTGAGGTACGCGAAATGTTGTACATTTTTGACAGTACCGCACATTTTTAGATGTGCCCTGTGTAGATAGTAGCCCCTAAGACTCTGGGTGCCGTCGAAGACGACGGCGCACAAAGGATCATAGTCCCAGGAATAATCGTGCAACCTTGATATGCAGGTGGCGGAGGGTCCGGTGGCCAGCCGGACTAAGGAGTTTGCCGATCTAAAGCGGCAGCTTGATGTGGCAGACGCCGACATCGTACTTGTCAACAAGCGGCTTGACGAGGCGCATGGTATGTAATTTCTCCAGTGACACATGATAAGAGGAGCATGATGCCAGTATCTATAACATGTTTTTGAATGCAGATGGAGCTGCGGCCGTGGAGAACCTTCGGGCGGAACTTGCCCGAGCCAAAGAACAAGCCAGGAAAAGCGATGCGGCTGCCCTAAAGGCAATCGAGGAGCTGAAAGCCGAACAGGCTGCTCACTGCCAAAGCAAGGAGGAAATAGCTAGAATGGTTGTGGAATTGAAGAATGCCGCTGACCGTTACGAGCTTCTTGAGAAGGAAGATTGAGCGAAGAGGACAGACCTGGAGAAGGCCACGGTGGCAGCCAAAGACACCCGCTCTGCAATGAGAGCGACGAAGGAGGAGCTGCGCCAAGCCGGGGATATTACGGCTGGGAAGCCCTTTATGCTGCGGATGAAGTTCGGAGATCCTAAGTACGCCCCTTTGGACCGGCTGTGGAGTTCTGTGGACGCATATCTGGATTTAGAGGCGAGTGCTGCTGATGCGGCCGAATACTTTCGAGATCAAAAAGATCGCAAAGTGGAAAAGCTGTTCTGGTCACAATTTCACGTTCCAGAGCGTCCGCTTCCATTGACTGATCGGCTGGCCGAATGGGCCGAGCTGAATAGATTGTCCGGACTCGCCATGAGGTCTGTTGTGGATCATCTGTGGCTGGAAAGGCCAAAGCCAAACAATTATTTTAGTTTGTTGCAGTAGTTCCTTGGTGTAGTGCCGCATATCAACGCGATGAAGAGGTCGGCGTGCGTAGAGGGTGCACGGATGGCCCTTGCCCGTGTGAAGACATACTGGGCGGAGATGGAGGCCACCGCCATTGCAGCCCAAGATTCGGACGAGAGTCGAGTACCTGCCGAGCACTACTTTCGAGAAGTCCTTGAGGGCGCTCGCTCCATAGAGGCGCAGTGCTCGAAGAATATTATGTTCTAATGACATGTATTCCCATTGAAAAACAATGTTTTACTTAATTATGAAGGCTATTTTATACTAGTGCCTACAAGAATTATAATACCTCCTATGCGGCCGTTTATGTATGTATGTATATAACCTGAAAGATGGCAGTCGTTGGCTTCAGCCCCCACGCATATAATGCGGGGGTGTTCGCAGAAGACGCATGTTCACACTTGATCCAACGTCTTGGTCCACTAAGGAGGTGATAGCGCAGCGAACCAGGCAATCGGACTATAATGCTTTAACACTTTCACTTAGACAGAGGAGTTTGACAGTGGGGCTACTATATAGCCCCTGGTGGCTCCGCGCTCATCCGAATTCGGGGCACGTACATGCTTGGCCGTGTAACGGCCCTTCGTTAAGGCAGAGGAATCCCGAAGATTCCGCTAGGTCATCGAGTGGTTGACCAGTCTCATGCTATATCATGACAGTCAGTTTTCGGCTTTCTCAACTGAGGTGCTCGTCCGGATGAACCAGGGCACAATCGCAGTAGTTCTCCTGGTGCCACCTTAGCCAATAGAGCGGAACATAAGGCAGCAAAACACAGGAGCCGGGCAAACCCAACATTTGACCAAAGACATGATTCGGAGCTGATGCATATAAGGCCAAACTCGCGACGCCGAACACTCTGATAACCCACAAGTATAGGGGATTGCAAGAGCTTTCGAGGGTAGAGTATTCAACCCAAATTTATTGATTCGACACAAGGGGAGCCAAAGATTATTCTCAAGTACATTGAGTTGTCAATTCAACCACACCTGGAAACTTAGTATCTGCAGCAAGGTGTTTAGTAGCAAAGTAATATGATAGTGGTGGTAGCAGCGACAAAAGTAAAGACAGTAAAAGTAATGTTTTTGGTATTTTGTAGTGATTGTAACAGTAGCAGCGGTAAAGTAAATAAGCGTAAACCAGTATATGGAAAACTCGTAGGCACTGGATCAGTGATGTATAATTATGCCGGATGCGGTTCATCATGTAGCAGTCATAACATAGGGTGACACAGAACTAGCTCCAATTCATCAACATAATGTAGGCATGTATTCCGAATATAGTCATACGTGCTTATGGAAAAGAACTTGCATGACATCTTTTATCCTACCCTCCCATGGCAGCGGTGTCCTATTGGAAACTAAGGGATATTAAGGCCTCCTTTTAATAGAGAACCAAAACAAAGCATTAGCACATAGTGAATACATGAACTCCTCAAACTATGGTCATCACCGGGAGTGGTCCCGATTATTGTCACTTCGGGGTTGCCGGATCATAAAACATAGTAGGTGACTATAGACTTGCAAGATTGGATCAAGAACTCACATATATTCATGAAAACATAATAGGTTCAGATCTGAAATCATGGCACTCGGGCCCTAGTGACAAGCATTAAGCATAGCAAAGTCATAGCAACATCAATCTCAGAACATAGTGGATACTAGGGATCAAACCCTAACAAAACTAACTCGATTACATGATAAATCTCATCCAACCTATCACCGTCCAGCAAGCCTACGATGGAATTACTCAGACACGGCGGTGAGCATCATGAAATTGGTGACGGAGGATGGTTGATGATGACGACGGCGACGAATCCCCCTCTCCGGAGCCCCGAACGGACTCCAGATCAGCCCTCCCGAGAGGTTTTAGGGCTTTGCAGTGGCTCCGTATCGTAAAACGCGATGATTTCTTCTCCCTGATTTTTTTCTCTCCGAAAGTAGATATATAGAGTTGGAGTTGGCGTCGGAGGGCATCCAGGGGGCCCACGAGGTAGGGGGCGCGCCCTAGAGGGGGGGGGGGGGCGCCCCCACCCTCGTGGACAGGGTGTGGGCTCCCTGGTCTTCATCTTTGGCGAGGATTTTTTATTATTTTTCTAAGATGTTCCGTGGAGTTTCAGGTCATTCCGAGAATATTTGTTTTCTACACATAAAACAACACCATGGCAATTCTGCTAAAAACAGCGTCAGTCCGGGTTAGTTCCATTCAAATCATACTAGTTAGAGTCCAAAACAAGGGCAAAAGTGTTTGGAAAAGTAGATACGACGGAGACGTATCAACTCCCCCAAGCTTAAACCCTTGCTTGTCCTCAAGCAATTCAGTTGACAAGCTGAAAGAAAGAAAGAAAAAACTTTTACAAACTTTGTTTGCTCTTGTTATTGCAACTATGTCAAGCCAGCATTCAAGTTTTCAGCATATATCATAACGAACCACATTTGCAATAATTCTCAGGTCTCATAGTTACTCATATCAATAGCATCATCAACTAGCAAGCCATAATAATAAATCTCGGATGACAACACTTTCTCAAAACAACCATAATATGATATAACAAGATGCTATCTTGCTAGCCCTTTCTGAGACCACAAAACATAAACGCAGAGCACCTTTAAAGACCAAGGACTGACTAGACATTGTCATTCATGGTAAAAGAGATCCAATCATAGTCATACCCAACATAGAGTAATAGTGATGAATGCAAATGACAATTTTGCTCTCCAGCTAGTGCTTTTTAATAAGAGGGTGATGACTCAACATAAAAGTAAATGGATAGGACCTTCACAGAGGGAAGCAGGGATTTGTAGAGGTGCCAGAGCTCGGTTTTGAAATAGAGATAAATTGCATTTTGAGCGGTATACTTTCATTGTCAACGTAACAACTAAGAGATGGTGATATCTTCCATGCTAAACACATTATAGGCGGTTCCCAAACAAAATGGTAAAGTTTATAATCCCCCTCCACCAACAAGCATCAATCCATGACTTGCTCGAAACAACAAGTGTCTCCAACATACATCAGGTCCCAGGGGGAGTTTTGTTTGCAATTAATTTTGATTTAGTTTGCATAAAGCATGGGACTTGGCATCCTGTTGACCAGCCATTTTCTCGTGAGTGAGGAGCGGAGTCCACTCCTCTTGAGAATAACCCGCCTAACACGGAAGATAAGGACAACCTTGGTTGATACATGAGCTATTCGAGCATACAAAACAGAATGTTTATTTGAAGGTTTAGAGTTTGGCACATACAAATTTACTTGGAACGGCGGGTAGATATCGCATATAGGAAGGTATAGTGGACTCATCTGGAATAACTTTGGGGTTTAAGGGATTGGATGCACAAGCAGTATTCCCGCTTAGTACAAGTGAAGGCTAGCAAAAGACTGGGAAGCGACCAACTAGAGAGCGACAACAGCCATGTACATGCATTAAAATTAATAAACATTGGATGCAAGCATGAGTAGGATATAATCCACCATGAACATAAATATCGTGAAGGCTATGTTGATTTTGTTTCAACTACATGTGTGAACATGTGCCAAGTCAAGTCACTTAAATCATTCAAAGGAGGATACCACCCCATCATACCACATCATAACCATCTCAATAGCATGTTGGCACACAAGGTAAATCATTATAACTCATAGCTAATCAAGCATGGCACAAGCAACTATGATCTCTAATTATCATTGGAATTATGTTTATTCATAATAAGCTGAATCAAGAATGAGGGCTCATCATATTTACAAAAACAAAATAGGTCAAGTTCATACCAGCTTTTCTCATCTCAGTCAGTCCATCATATATCATCATAATTGCCTTTCACTTGCACGACCGAACGGTGTGAATAATAATAAGAGTGCACGTGCATTGGACTAAGCTGGAATCTGCGAGCATTCAATAAACAGGAGAAGACAAGGCAATACGGGCTCTTGGTTAAATCAACAATAAGCATATAAGAGCCACCTCAACAATTTAATCATGGTCTTCTCCTACTGACCCCCAAAGAAAAGAAAAGAAATAAAACTATTTACACGGGAAAGCTCCCAACAAGCAAAAGAAGAACGGGAAATATTTTTGGGTTTTCTTTTTAATTACTACTACTACAGCAGAAAAGTAAACTACTACTTTTTTTTGTTTTTCTTAAGGTTTAACAAACACACAAGAAGAAAGCAGGAAAAAGGAAATAAACTAGCATGGATATTACAGTGAAAGAGTATGAGCACCGACATCTAGCAATGAGTGTGTGTGAACATAAATGTAATGTCGGTGAGAAATACGTACTCCCCCAAGCTTAGGCTTTTGCCTAAGTTGGTTTATGGCCAGTGATAGGTTGGCGGATACCCGTAGGTGTAGCTGGGGTCGTACTGCGACGAGGAGTAGTTGGGATCATACCGTGATGAAGAAGAGGACTCTGACTGGCACTGGCTGACAGTCGTCTCTGGATCCCAAGAATAAAATGATTTTCGTGGAGGCTCATCTTGTGGTTCCGGTTCCGGGGCTGGTGCAGGGTTTTTGTAAGCTTGAACAGCAGCCCACGTAATGAGATAGGGTCCTACAAAATTAAAAAAAGAAGGAGCAGGCAACGTAATAGTTTCAGGATAATGTTTATCAAAGTATAACTTATATTTGAGCTCTCCATTCCTGTCCTTAACAAGAAAATCATGGGCAATCATGCTCTTATAATCTAGATAAGCATTAGGCAGCAATTTTTCTTCTTTCTCATAATGCCTAATAGCTATGTTAAAATGTGCAGCAAGGTGAGAAGCATAAATGCCTCCAAAGATGGGGCCTTTAGTACGATTCAGACTCAACCTTCTAGCAATAATTCCGCCCATACTTACAGTGTTGTCGCGGTATAAACCATGGAACATAATAATAATATCAGGAACACTAAGGTTCCCACAGTTTCCGCGGCCAATCAAGCATCGACTAGCAAATAAAGCAAAATAGCGTAACACAGGAAAATGTATGCTAGTGATTCTTGCATCAGAAACCTTCCTTGTTTCTCCCACAGTGAAGAGGTTAATAAATGGTTCCAACTCTTTACGAGGTGGTTCCTCTAAGATACCCTCAGAGGGTATGTTGCAGACTACGCAAAATTCAGACAATGGCATTTTCTTCACAATGTCATATAAATGAAACTCTACTGAAGGAGGTGATTCTTTAGGCAAAAAGTAGAAGTTTTGCACAAAAGTATTTGTGAGTAAGAGATACGGTGGACGTTGGTCGCGGACGAAGTCGGTGAGGCCAGCATCTCAATCAATGAATAGAAATCCTCATAAATCTCGGCCCGTGTCAAGAAATTATCAGAAGGTCATTCACACGGCCGTATCTCCGCGGTACGAGGCAAATTATATTTGGGCCTCTGAGCTTCTTCATTTTGTTTCTCCTTTGAGCTTCGGCTCGATGAACCCCTCAAAAGTCTCCTCAATATTTCTGAAATAATCTGAAATTTTTAGTAACTTCAAACAAAAGTGAACCAACTTCAATAAAACTGATAGCAACTACTCCTACAAGTGCCTAGAGCCTATATCAAGTATTAGAACTACTTGGAACCATATAAATTTGACATGCAAGCTCAAGAACATGGTCACCTATGCAGCATAAATTTGCAAAGAATAAAACACTAGAACAAAAACTAATTGGACCAATGGAGGAGTCACATACCAAGGAACAATCTCCCCAAGCAGTTTTGCGAGAGGTGCTTTGAGTAAGGAGATCGAAAATCACAGCAAAAGTGGCTGGAACTCGTGCTTGAGTTGGTTTTTCGGGTTTGTGTGATACAGAGGAAGAAGATGGGTGATGGGATAAGTAGAGGAGGGCCACCATGGGCCCACGAGGCAGGGGGTGTGCCCCGAGGGGGCGCGCGCGCCCACCACCATCGTGGCCAGGTGGCAGCTCCTCCCGCGGTAATTTTTGCACAGTAAATCCTCAAATATTCCCGAAAAAATCATATTAAATTGGCATGTCATTCTGAGGACTTTTATTTTCGCGATATTTTTATATTGCACGGATAAGCCAGTAAACAGACAGAAAAATACTATCTTTACTTTATTTCTACTAATTAATAGAAAATATAGAGAGGGTACAGAAAGTTGTGCTTCTAGTTTCATCCATCTCATGCTCATCAAAAAGAATCCACTAACAAGGTTGATCAAGTCTTGTTAACAAACTCATTCCGATAATCATGAAACCGGAGAAATTTCGAATAACACTAAGTTACCTCAACGGGGATATGCACATCCCCTATAATAAGTATATCATATTTCTTTTTGATAGTAGGAAGAGGAAATTCAAAACCTCCAATTATAATCGATGGAATTTTTCCAATGGAGTTGATACTATGAACTTGAGGTTGTTTCCTCGGAAAGTGTACCATATGCTCATTACCATTAACATGAAAAGTGACATTGCCTTTGTTGCAATCAATAACAGCCCCTGCAGTATTAAGAAAAGGTCTTCCAAGAATAATAGACATACTATCATCCTCGGGAATATCAAGAATAACAAAGTCCGTTAAAATAGTAACGTTTGCAACCACAACAGGCACATCCTCATAAATACCGACATGTATAGCAAATGATTTATCAGCCATTTGCAAAGATATTTCAGTAGGTGTCAACTTATTCAAGTCAACTCTACGATATAAAGAGAGAGGCATAACACTAACACCGGCTCCAAGATCACATAAAGCAGTTTTAATATAATTTCTTTTAATGGAGCAAGGTATAGTAGGTACTCCGGGATCTCCAAGTTTCTTTGGTATTCCACCCTTAAAAGTATAATTAGCAAGCATGGTGGAAATTTCAGCTTCAGGTATCTTTCTTGTATTAGTAATGATATCCTTCATATATTTAGCATAAGGATTTGTTTTGAGCACATCAGTTAATCGCATACGCAAAAAGATAGGTCTAATCATTTCAGCAAAGTGCTCAAAATCCTCATCATCCTTTTTCTTGGATGGTTTCTGAGGAAAAGGCATGGGTTTTTGAACCCAAGGTTCCCTTTCTTTACCATGTTTTCTAGCAACAAAGTCTCTCTTATCATAACGTTGATTCTTTGATTGTGGGTTATCAAGATCAACAGCAGGTTCAATTTCTACATCATTATCATTACTAGGTTGAGCAACATCATGAACATCATCATTAACATTTTCATTAAGTTCATGTTCATTACTAGATTGTGTTTCAGCATCAGACATAGAGATATCATTTGGATTATCAGGTGGTTCAGCAATAGGTTCACTAGAAGTTTGCACAGCTCTATCATTCTTCTTTTTCTTCTTTTTAGAAGAACTAGGAACATCAATATTATTTCTCTGAGAATCCTGCTCGATTCTCTTAGGGTGGCCCTCAGGGTACAAAGGTTCCTGAGTCATTCTACCAGTTCTAGTAGCCACTCTAACAGCATAATCATTTTTCTTACTATTCATTTCATCAAGCACTTCTTTCTGAGCTTTAAGTACTTGTTCTACTTGAGCGGTAACCATGGAAGCATGTTTGCTAACAAGTTTAAGTTCACCTTTAATATTAGCCATATAATCTCCCAAGCGTCTAATCATATAAGCATTTTCTCTTAATTGTCTACTAAAATAAGCATTGAAGTCGTCTTGTTTAAACATAAAGCTATCAAACTCATCCAAGCACTGACTAGCAATTTTAGTAGGAGGGACTTCAGCTTTATCATATCTATAAAGATAATTTACCTTTACTACCTATGTCGGGATATCGGGATCAGGAGGTTCTTCAGTAAATAAAGAATTAAGATCATATGTTTCTTCGACAGGCGGTAGATTAAGACCATGTATTTCTTCAATAGGAGGTAAATTCTTAACATCTTCAGCTTTAATACCTTTTTCTTTCATAGATTTCTTTGCCTCTTGCATATCTTCGGAACTGAGAAATAGAACACCTCTCTTCTTCGGAGTTGGTTTAGGAATAGGATCAGTAATTGGAGCAGGAGCTGGCTCAGGAGGTGCCCAATTATTTTCATTTGTCAACATATTATTCAATAATTTCAGCTTCATCCAGTGTTCTTTCCCTGAAAAGAGAACCAACACAACTATCTAGGTAATCTCTGGAAGCACCGGTTAGTCCATTATAAAAGATATCGAGTATTTCAGGTTTCTTAAGAGGATGATCAGGCAAAGCATTAAGTAGCTTGAGAAGCCTCCCCCAAGCTTGTGGGAGACTCTCTTCTTTAATTTGCACGAAGTTATATAATTCCCTCAAAGCATCTTGTTTCTTATGAGCAGGGAAATATTTAGCAGAGAAGTAATAAATCATATCCTGGGGACTATGCACACAACCAGGATCAAGAGAATTAAACCATATCTTAGCATCACCCTTTAATGAGAACGGAAATATTTTGAGTATATAAAAGTAACACGATCTCTCATCATTAGTAAACAGGGCAGCTATATCATTTAACTTAGTAAGATGTGCCACAACAGTTTCAGATTCATAGCCATAAAACAGATCAGATTCAACCAAAGTAATTATATCAGGATCAATAGAAAATTCATAATCCTTATCAGGAACACATATAGGTGAAGTAGCAAAAGCAGGGCCGAGTTTCATTTTATCTCTAAGTGATTCTTTGTTCCATTTAACTAATAGCCTCTTGAGCTCATATCTATCCTTGCAAGCTAAAATAGCGGCAGAAGATTCCCTATCAAAAAGATAACCCTCAGGAATAACAGGCATATTTTCATCATCACTTTCATCATCGTATTCAGATTCAATAATTTCTTTTTCTCTAGCCCTAGCAATTTGTTCATCAAGAAATTCACTAAGGGGCACAGTAGTATCAGGCATAGAAGCAGTTTCATCATAAGTATCATGCATAGCAGAAGTGGCATCATCAATAACATGCGACATATCGGAACGAATAGCAGAAGCAAGTTTAGGTGTCGCTAGCTTACTCATAACAGAAGGTGAATCAAGTGCAGAGCTAGATGGCAGTTCCTTACCTCCCCTCGTAGTTGAGGGATAAATTGTTGTCTTAGCGTCTTTCAAGTTCTTCATAGTGTCCAGCAGATATAAATCCCAAGTGACTCAAAGAATAGAGCTATGCTCCCCGGCAATGGCGCCAGAAATTAGTCTTGATAACCCACAAGTATAGGGGATCGCAGCAGCTTTCGAGGGTAGAGTAATCAACCCAAATTTATTGATTCGACACAAGGGGAGCCAAAGAATATTCTCAAGTATTAGCAGCTGAGTTGTCAATTCAACCACACCTGGAAACTTAGTATCTGCAGCAAGGTGTTTAGGATCAAAGTAATATGATAGTGGTGGTAGCAGCAACAAAAGTAAAGACAGTAAAAGTAATGTTTTTGGTATTTTGTAGTGATTGTAACAGTAGCAGCGGGAAAGTAAATAACCGTAAACTAGTATATGGAAAACTCGTAGGCACCGGATCAGTGATGGATAATTATGCCGGATGCGGTTCATCATGTAGCAGTCATAACATAGGGTGACACAGAACTAGCTCCAATTCATCAATGTAATGTAGGCATGTATTCCGAATATAGTCATACGTGCTTATGGAAAAGAACTTGCATGACATCTTTTGTCCTACCCTCCCGTGGCAGCGGTGTCCTAGCGGAAACTAAGGGATATTAAGGCCTCCTTTTAATAGAGAACCGGAACAAAGCATTAGCACATAGTGAATACATGAACTCCTCAAACTATGGTCATCACCGGGAGTGGTCCCGATTATTGTCACTTCGGGGTTGCCGGATCATAACACATAGTAGGTGACTATAGACTTGCAAGATAGGATCAAGAACTCACATATATTAAGCATAGCAAAGTCATAGCAACATCAATCTCAGAACATAGTGGATACTAGGGATCAAACCCTAACAAAACTAACTTGATTACATGATAAATCTCATCCAACCCATCACCGTCCAGCAAGCCTACGATGGAATTACTCACGCTTGGCGGTGAGCATCATGAAATTGGCGATGGAGGATGGTTGATGATGACGACGGCGACGAATCCCCCTCTCCGGAGCCCCGAACGGACTCCAAATCAGCCCTCCCAAGAGGTTTTAGGGCTTGGCGGCGGCTCCGTATCGTAAAACGTGATGATTTCTTCTCCCTGATTTTTTTCCTCTCCGAAAGCAGATATATAGAGTTGGAGTTGGCGTTATAGGGCATCCAGGGGGCCCACGAGGTAGGGGGCGCGCCCCCCACCCTCGTGGACAGGGTGTGGGCCCCCTGGTCTTCATCTTTGGCGAGGATTTTTTATTATTTTTTCTAAGATGTTCCGTGGAGTTTCAGGTCATTCCGAGAATATTTGTTTTCTGCACATAAAACAACACCATGGCAATTCTGCTGAAAACAGCGTCAGTTCGGGTTAGTTCCATTCAAATCATACAAGTTAGATTCCAAAACAAGGGCAAAAGTGTTTGGAGAAGTTGATATGACGGAGACGTATTACACTCCCTATGGTATTTGGTCTTTATTATGTAAACCGGGCTAAGCAGTGCCCTTTGTAATAAGCCCCTGGTGTCCAGGTACATGCAATAATCTGACGTGGCCACATGCCAATACGTCAGCATCCATCTCAGTTGTACTGAGAATCCAGGGGATGTGTATCAACAAGAGACAGTAAAAAAGGTTTACGCAGGGTCTTAATCTAAAGAGAATACTTGGAACGGGTCCCTGCTGCACGTCTGCGTCCGTGTCTCCATTGTGCCGTATCCTGGACAGGTGTAGCACGATGGTCATCTGTAAAAGAGAGGAACTTAGCTGAAAAGTTGTCGTGCAAAAGGTAGGTTATAATAAATAAACCAAGTACAGTTCAAGAGGAGTAAAATTGAGCCTATTTGTCACTTGTTTACACGCGTTGAGCCCCTTGTATTGTTATAGGGGTATAGCCATCAAACCTGTATCAATTATATAGCTACGCCGGACTCGTCTAACCGTGTCTGTGGTCTTAACGACCTATCAGATGCTCTATCTGGTGAGGCCGTTTAGTGTGCGGCTGCCAAAGCAGCCGCACAGTCTTCTGCGTGCAAGGAGCGCTCAATATTTCCATTTACTGTAATGATGCCACGTGGACCGGGCATCTTAAGCATGAGAGTTGCATAAAGTGGTATTGCATTAAAGCGAGTGAAAACTTCGCGTCCGAGTAGTGCTTGATAGCTACTTTGAAACGGAGCAATGTGGAAGGTTAACTTCTTGCTGCGGAAGTTATCGGGAAAGCCGAATATAACTTTTAGTAGCAGGGAGCCCATGCAATGGGCTTCTGGGCCTGGCGTTACTCCTTTAAAGGTAGTATTGCTGTGGCTGATTTTTGTTGGGTCTATCCCCATTTTGCAAACTGTGTCCTGATATATCAGGTTTAAACTACTGCCGCCGTCCATCAGGACTCGTGTGAAGTGGTATCCGTCAATTATCGGGTCCAACACCAAGGCAGCCCATCCTGCATGCTGGATACTTGCCGAGTAATCCCGATGGTCGACGGTGATCGGTTGGGACGACCAGTGGCGGAACTCCGCGGTGATAGGCCCTGGGGCATGTGTCTCTATGAGTGTCGCGTTGTTTTTCTTTATCACGTGTAACACGTTTACTGTTTTGACTTCTGGTGGGAATTTCTTCTGTTCCCCAGTGCTTTGCTTGCGAGGCTCGTCCTCGTCTTTGCTTGCTGTAGCCTGCCCCTTGTGTTCGGCGTTGAGCTTGCCGGACTGCTTGAAGACCCAACATTCTCTATGGGTATGATTTGCAGGTTTGTCAGGGGTGCTGTGGATCTGACATAGTTTGTCTAGAATCTTATTTAGGCTGGACAGTTCGTCTCTATTGCCTTTGGAGGGCAGCTTTTGCGGACCTGGCTGAGAGCTTCTGAATCCGGCGTTTACCGCCGTGCTCTTCGGGCTGTCTTCCTTATTCCGGCACTTGTTTTTGCTGCGTCGCGGCTTCCCGTTTCCGTCCCTGACTTCGGATGTACTTGGGTCGCTGGTGCTACATCGGGCTAACCAGCTGTCCTCGGCCGCACAAAAGCGGGTCATGAGGCTTGTTAATGCTGCCATTGTTCTTGGCTTTTCTTGGCCGAGGTGTCTGGCAAGCCATTCGTCTCAAACGCTGTGTTTGAAAGCTGCTAAGGCTTCGGCGTCCGGACAGTCGACTATTTGGTTCTTTTTAGTGAGAAACCTGTTCCAAAGCTTTCGGGCTGACTCTCCGGGCTGTTGAGTTATATGACTTAAATCGTCTGCATCCGGTGGTCGGACATAGGTCCCTTGAAAATTTGCCCGAAAAGCGTCCTCGAGCTCTTCCCAACTTCCAATGGTGTTTTCGGGGGGGCTTTTAAGCCAGTGCCGAGCTGGCCCTTTGAGCTTGATGGGTAAGTACTTGATGGCGTGGAGATCGTCTCCTCAAGCCATGTGGATATGGAGGATGTAATCCTCAATCCAGACCCCAGGGTCTGTCGTTCCGTCGTATGCCTCTATGTTTACGGGTTTGAATCCCGCTGGAAATTCATGGTCCAGCACCTCATCGGTGAAACATAAGGGATGTGCGGCATCCCTGTATTTGGGTGTGCCGTGGTGTTCGAATTGTTGTTGTGTTGTATTGCGTGCTGGAGCACGCTTTCTTGGACCGTAGATGGATCTGGTTGCACCGTCCTTTTGATGCGAGTCCTCACGTGGATCGCGTACTGGCTTATGTGCGGTGTCGTTTGCCGCTCTATGTTGGCCACGAGGTCGTCTATCCGATCGGATGGCTGTTTTGTTTTTTGATTGCGGGGGCTCTAAGGCCTCATCATCGAATTCAGGCAGTAGCTTTCGCTTCGGGTAGCTCTTTGTGTGGCGACTGCCGCCGTATTTGTCTGCGGTGTTGAGTACTTTGCTCCATCTGATTCTAAGTGCATCTTCCGCAGTTTTGAGCTTCCGCTTCTGCTTTTTCAGGCTACGCGCAGTGGCGACGAGCCTTTTGTGGAGGTTCTTCTACTCCAGGAACTTGTCCAGCGTGAGGTCGTCCGGACTGTTATCTTCGCCGGGGACGGGTTGTTCGGTTTGTTTATCCAAGTTGCCTTGTTCGGACGGTTGCTCGATGCCATGATCATCATCCGTCGGCTCGCCCTGCTCTGTGGCTGGGTCCATATGACCGCTGTCTCTATCAAGGCGGGACTTGGAGAGGCGTTTACGCTGCCGCTTTGACTGCTTCTCGAGGGAACGATCCTTCGCTGCGTCCTTCTGTTCCTCGTCGTCGGTTTCTTTGGGTGTGTCCACCATATATACATCATGGGATGAGGTGGCTGTCCAATGCCCTGTGGGCAGTGGTTCCTGTTCGTCCCCTGCATCGTTGTCCATACCGTTGATGTCTTCGGAGTCAAAGTTGAGCATGTCGGTCAAATCATCGACAGTGGCTACTAAGTGGGTGGTGGGTGGGCGCCGAATTTCTTCGTCATCCACATCCCAATCCCGCCGGACGTAGTTCGGCCAGGTTTCTCCTGACAAGGAGAGGGACCTTAGTGAGTTCAGTATGTCGCCGAATGGCGAGTGCTGAAAGATATCCGTGGAGGTGAACTCCATGATCGGCGCCCAGTCGGATTCGATAGTCACGGGCGCAGGCAGTTCGGAGTCCATGGCTGGGGAAGAATCTGACAGTTTGGAGTCACGGCTCTCGTGAGGGGTAAGGTTGGTATTCGGCTCGATCGCCGCTGAGACTGTGGCCTTCGTGGCGGGGTCTAGCTAGCCATCCATGGGTGGCGCAATTGGCTCCAAATTGAGGGTCGGAGCGGTTGCAGGTGCGATCTCCTGAACACGGTCCGACGGCACAGCTAAATCATGCTCATCGTGACCGTGCGGCGCACTCGGCAGGGGCTCGAATCCGTCAAAGATCAAGTCTCCGCGGATGTCGGCCGTGTAGTTTAAGCTTCCAAACCTGACCTGATGGCCAGGGGCGTGACTCTCGATCTGCTCCGGATGGCCAAGCGAGTTGGCCCGCAGTGTGAAGCCGCCGAATATAAAGATTTGTCCAGGGAGAAAAGTCTCACCCAGGACTGCATCGCTATCGATGATCGAAGGAGCCATCAAGCCTGACGATGACGACACAGAGGAACTCTCAATGAAAGCACCAATGTCGGTGTCAAAACCGGCGGATCTCGGGTAGGGGGTCCCGAACTGTGCGTCTAGGCGGATGGTAACAGGAGACAGGGGACATGATGTTTTTACCCAGGTTCGGGCCCTCTCGATGGAGGTAAAACCCTACTCCTGCTTGATTGATATTGATGATATGGGTATTACATGAGTTGATCTACCACGAGATTGAAGAGGCTAAACCCTAGAAGCTAGCCTATGGTATGATTGTTGTTCTTGGTCCTACGGACTAAACCCTCCGGTTTATATAGACACCGGAGGGGGCTAGGGTTACACAGAGTCGGTTACAAGGAAGGAGATCTACACATCCGTATTGCCAAGCTTGCCTTCCATGCCAAGGAGAGTCCCATCCGGACACGGGACGAAGTCTTGAATCTTGTATCTTCATAGACCAATAGTCCGGCCAAAGGATATAGTCCGGCTGTCCAGATACCCCCTAATCCAGGACTCCCTCAGTGGTCAACTAGAGGTAGGAGACACCCCTTTTATAGTTGTGGACAAAATCTAACCGTTATCCACTTAACCAGCCCGCGACATGAGGTACTACCGCTCTAGAAACGCGGTACTACTGCAAGGCCACGCGGTACTACCGTGAGGGACCACGGTACTACCGCGACACCTGCAGGGACTAGAACATGCCTGACTAAGAGCAGTACTTCCGTGAGCGTGGTACTACCGCTCCCCCTTGCGTAGTACCGCAAGGTAGAAAAGTCCTAGCCTGGGAAGGGCGCGGATGAATAAAATTACATCCGTGCCTACTTCCGCTGGAGATAAATCGATGCAAAAATCCGACACGGTACTACTGCTGGGGAGCTGTACTACCGCATGGCAGCTGGACCAGGCCATACGCGGTACTACCGCGCACGAGGTGCGGTACTACCGCGGAGGCGCGGATGTAAAAAATTACATCCGCCCCTACTACCGCGATGCAGCGGCACTTGGCTTGGGGGCCACGGTACTACGGCTCCGGAGGAGCGGTACTACTGTGGGCTCCCATGGTACTACCGCGCCTTGGCACGGTACTACCGCAGGTGCCTGCGGTACTACCGCTCCAGGGAGCAGTACTACCGCAAGCTTAGCAACAGCAGCCAGGACAATCACATAGAGGATAAACGGGGAATGCTCCAAAGTGCAAGGGAAAGGTGGAGACAAGGAAGGAAACGTGTACGTGATGATTCCACGCGAACCGTTCCGGCGCGGACCCCCTCTTAATAGTACGGCTTTCCTACGACTCAAATCCACCAAAAAGAAATGTAGAAAAACGCCGTCTTCAATAGTCTTCGAGGGGCACCAAACTGTCTTGTGCCTAGCGATGAAACGTCTGAGAAACTCAAGGCACACGATTAGTCCGCAAAAGCATTGTCATCAATCACCAAAACACCTCAGGGATAAATATGCCCTTACACTCCCCCTCTACTCTCTTGTAATGGATTGAGTTTTCCCTTCGAAGTTATCTTATCGGATTGAGTCTTTAAGGATTTGAGAACACTTGATGTATGTCTTGCGTGGGATACCCATGGTGACAATGGGGTATTCTATTGATTCACTTGATGTATGTTTTGGTGATCAACTTGCGGGTTCCGTGACCTTGGGAATCTATGCATAGGGGTTGGCACACGTTTTCGTCTTGACTTTCCGGTAGAAATTTTGGGGCACTCTTTGAGGTTCTATGTGTTGGTTGAATAGATGAATCTGAGATTGTGTGATGAATATCGTACAATCATACCCCACGGATACTTGAGGTGACATTGGAGTATCTAGGTGACATTAGGGTTTTGGTTAATTAGTGTCTTAAGGTGTTATTCTAGTACGAACTCTATGATAGATCGAACGAAAAGAATAGCTTCGTGTTATTTTACTACGGACTCTTGAATAGATCGATCAGAAAAAATAACTTTGAGGTGGTTTCGTACCCTACAATATCTCTTCATTTGTTCTCTGCTATTAGTAACTTTGGAGTGACTCTTTGTTGCATGTTGGGGGATACTTATATGATCCAATTATGTTATTATCGTTGAGAGAACTCGCACTAGTGAAAGTATGAACCTTAGGCCTTGTTTCCTAGCATTGCAATACCGTTTACACTCACTTTTATTAATATTTACCTTGCTGTTTTTATAAATTCAGATTACAAATACCTTTATCTACTGTCCATATTGCACTTGTATCACCATCTCTTCGCCGAACTAGTGCACCTATACAATTTACCATTGTATTGGGTGTGTTGGGGACACAAGAGACTCTTTGTTATTTGGTTGCAGGGTTGCTTGAGAGAGACCATCTTCATCTTATGCCTCCCACGGATTGATAAACCTTAGGTCATCCACTTGAGGGAAATTTGCTACTGTCCTACAAACCTCTGCACTTGGAGGCCCAACAACGTCTACAAGAAGAAGGTTGCGTAGTAGAAATCAGGGTGTCCTTCCCACACAACCCAAAAAATCATCGGGGATAGGCCCTCCTAGGACCCAGGCTGGGGCCGTGTGCGATCGGGCGAGGCATCGAAACCCAATCATTTCCGTAGGTATGTACGTCCCACACGGTAATCCGAGAAAATCATTTCCGTAGGTATGTACATCCCACACGGTAATCCGAGAAAATCATTTCCGTAGGTATGTACATCCCACACGGTAATTCGAGAAAATCATTTTCGTATGTATGTACATACCACACGGTGAATCCCAGAAAAACATTTCCGTTCGTATGTATATCACACACAGTCAATCCAAGGAATACGTTTTCGTTCTTATGTACATCCCACACAGTCAATCCAGGGAAAACGTTTCCGTTGGGACGTAAATCCCACACAGTTTTATGTGTGGGCTCATGTGTGAAAGGTGTAACTATCACACGCGGACTTCCTTGGTTAACTATTTGCTTTTATCAAGTATATCACACACGATTTGATGAAGAAAACTGTGTGGCATTGGGCTATCCATCGCAAGCGCTTTTACTACTAGAACCGCTTGCAAAGGTCCATGACACATTTAGCAGGTTTATTAGTTTACAATTATTAATTCCAACGTTACGCAAATTCACATTTCATATCGAACAGCTGTTTGCCAATTTCATATCAGGCACATAAATATATTATAACATCACAGTACAATAGCTACATGAAAACAACACAGTCTAACATATAGCTAGTTCAACTTCATAAGAACAATATATTCATTTCCCTAATAGAGATCATCCAGGCTCGTCTTATCCACCTCTGCTTTCAGTTCAGTAAGAACCCTTTTGCACGGGCCAACTGGGAAAGTGCCTCCTCCTTCGCCAACATCATCTTAGCAAAATCTGATTAAAAAAATCCGAGTTCATTCTCCACCTTCAACTTTTTATCCCGCATCTTGAAATATGCTTCAGCGTTGACAAGACTTTCTCTAAGCCTACGTGTGTTCACTTCCTCATACATGCTCCAGAGCTTCGTTAGGCACATCTTCAAAGACTGTGGCCACTCTTGATCAACCCACTCCAAGTAAGGACACTTCTGTTCATCCTATAATATTTAAAACTAGATCATTAACAATTGTAGGGGAAATGGGTTTATAGCAACATAGAAAATCACCAATGCTTATTTTGAAAAACTGAAGAAACATGTTAATTATGACATATCTTCTCAAAAAGATCAATGTGCAAATGAAATAATTGGTACTGAGACAACAACCAAATTTTGGAACATCAGAAGCTATTATTAACTACAACGACGCTACAAGTTCTTACTCATGTACAGTAAGTAACAAATTGAACATTTTATGAGTAAATATAACTGCAACAGCATAGTGATAGTGTTTGGATGACAACAAATTGATACTAACAGGTGTGTACATGCACAAATTTAGTAACATAGAACTAATAGCACTAAGGCCATCCACTATGTATGCCAAAACTGGTGTAAAGACAACTGTTGCTACATCTCGCACCGGTGCCCTGAACTGGCAAGCCGATGCAGCGAAAAAAAAATTAGGGACCCGGACTCCGGAGCACGTAGTTGCTTCGATGCCCAGTTCCTTCGTGCCATAAAGATTTAGTATTTTACTGCTTGGCTACTCGGATGTGTGGACCAAAGTTGGTTGCACAAACTGCTGAAGCGGTGCCAAATAATTTTCTAATGGCACCGCTGATGAGTGTAACGCCCCAAGACCGGAGCTTCAGATGCCTTCCATCTATTCCGAGTTTTGTCGTGGGATTTTTTTGTTTGTGCATTCATCATGCCATCTCTTGCATTTCATCATGTCATCATGCCATCATATCATTAATTTTAAAAACTCATCTAAATAAATTGTATGGATCTTCGATCCATTTAAATCGAGGGAATTCACATGGTGATTCTCTTTACAACATATCCTCTCTATATTTAGAGAGCTATAGTTAATATTCCAATTATTTGGATTTACCGCAAACACACTTACAAAATATCCTAATGCCTTTCTTACCTTAATTCTTGGTCTCCAACCTTGCCATATATTCTTTCATCATATTCCAGAGCTCCACCAAAAATCCAAACATTTTTGGACCTCCCCAACCCTCACTCCCTATTCAAATCATTTGAATTCAAATCAAATGAGTTGAATTTAAATCTTTTAATAATGGTCTTTTCTATTTTCTCGGAGCAAGCACATTTTTGTGAGTCCAGGAAAATTGGCCCCATGCGCAAATTCTTTCTCTAATCCCTCTCTTTCTTTTTCTTTCCTCTAGTTCTTTTCTGCCAAAGAAAATAAGAGAATTAGAGTAAAAGAGAGAGAGAAGGAGCCCAGCAGCCTGGGCCTCCCAACCTCCCGTGCCGGCCCAAGGCCAAGGCCCAGCCGCCCCCACCTATCCCTCCTAACCCTAGCCCGAACTCCCCTTCCTCTCGATCTCTCCCAGTCTCGATCCTCTCCTCCCTCCTTGCGCCGTCAGGAAGAGAGACGCAGAGGGGCAGTGCCCCACGTCCGATCCCCTCGACCGCTACCTTGGCCCCCGGCCATGGCGACCGCGCCGGCGACCCTGGAGGCCGCTGCTCCGCGCCATCTCCGCTTCCTCGTTCCTCTGCCCGTGCGCCGTTCGTCCTCCAGCCCTCATCCACGACCGCGCCAAGACCAGCGAGCAGCTGTCCGCGTTCCACGCTCAAGGTCTCCTCCTCAACTCCTCCGCCTTTTGCGCCGGCAACGGCGTCGCCACCCGTCCTTACGACCTCCCACTCTCGGCGCCCCTTCCTCAACCGTGCCTGCTGATGCCGCCAACTTTCCCCGCCGCTGCTGTCGTTCCCCTGCCATGGCGCCTCGGCCTCCTCAAGCCCGGCGCCGTCCAAGCCCGTTCCCGGCCGGATCCGGACGCCTAGGACCTCGCCGCCCCTTCGCCCCGCTCGCCGGAGCTCTGCTCCCAACCACCGCCGCCCTGCTCGCCTCCTCTGCTTCGCCCTTGCGTGAGGAGGAACAACCCAGCGCCATGTCCCGCTTCGCGTCGCTGCGTCTCCTCCACCTCCTGCCCGATTCCCCTCTCGGTGGTCTCCGCTGTCTCCGTGCACCTCCGCTTGCTGTTGCCGTTGACGCCAAGACGGATCGACTCCGAACAGGGAGTAGCGCCAAGTTCGATCGTTGAAGATTTCGCCAAGTACCGCGACGACCCCGGACACTGGATTTGTCAAGTACCTCTTCGACACTGTGTACCACTACCGCCGCCCGAACATCTACAGAACGTGTACCACAACCAGCGCCTTGGGTTTCGTCAAGTTCCTATACGGCCCGTGCACTATTACCATTGCCAAGTTCGACTACCGCACGGTTACGCTAAGTTCATCTACGAAACGTGTACAACTACTTCCACTACGACCCACGAGTACCACTACTTCCCTCGACGAATTCGAACCGCTCCGTAAACGCTAGCTTCAAAGGTATAACCACCGAGACGATGCCCGTGAACGAATGCATGTGTTGTATGATATGCACTGTTTGCACCATGTCTGAGTTGTTCCTTGCGCGTTCCTCTTTGCCTTGCCGTCGACATGTGGGAATCCGGTTGCCGGGATCACCCCACCATCTTGCATGACACGCTCACGACACGCTTCCTTTTGCACCGGTATCTCCATGAGCTACCGGAACCGATATGTTGCCGTGGCATCATTTTCGGATTCGTTGCCGTGGCACACCTTTTGTTCCGCCATGGTGACCAAATGCTTCATAACTTGCTCATGGCAACATTTTCATAAAATTGCTAAAAACTTGCATTGTCATCCGCATCATGATAACAACAATTAAAATGTTTAAAATGTTGTTTGCTTAAATTTGCTTAAATGCCATGCTAAAATGATTTATTTCATAACTAATAAACGTAGCTCCAAATTTATTAAACTTTATATGTAAATGGGGTAGAAAAATGCCTAGTTTAACATGTTGGCATTAATTTGCATGTTTAACAACATTAAAATTGTGTTTAGGGCAGAACAGTTCCAAATTTACAATATGGACATGAGGATTTTCCGGAATTGTTGTTTGTTGTTCCGGCCTCATTCAAACTTGCCTAAATAGATAGTTTTATTACGCTTCACCTCTTGCCATGTTTAACAACATTTAATATTGTTGGGTACATAACCGAGAGAGAACTAAATAATTGTTGTGGTGTTTTGGCAATATGCACCTCGGTGCATATTGGGCTCCATTTAACTTGCAGCTTTGTTTGTTGCATATTACCATGCCATGCTATTTGAACCGGACATGCATCATACTTGATTGTGCATCGTGCCATAAGTATGTGGTGGTTGTTTACCATGTTGTTTGTTTCTTTCCGGGTTGTTTCTCTCGTTAGCTTCGGTTTCGTTCTGGAGTTGTGAGGATTCGTTCAACTACGTCCGTTTGTCTTCTTCATGGACTCGTTCTTCTTCCTTGCGGGATCTCAGGCAAGATGACCATACCCTCGAAATCACTTCTATCTTTGCTTGCTAGTTGCTCGCTCTTTTGCTATGCCTATGCTGCGATACCTACCACTTGCTTATCATGCCTCCCATATTCTCAAACCAAGCCTCTAACCCACCTTGTCCTAGCGAACCGTTGTTTGGCTATGTTACCGCTCTGCTCAGCCCCTCTTATAGCGTTGTTAGTTGCAGGTGAAGATGAAGTTTGTTCCTTGTTGGAACATGGAGATGTTGTTCCTTGATTGGAACATGTTTACTTGTTGGGATATCACAATATATCTTATTTAATTAACGCATCTATATACTTGGTAAAGGGTGGAAGGCTCGGCCTTATGCCTGGTGTTTTGTTCCACTCTTGCCGCGCTAGTTTCCGTCATATCGGTATTATGTTCCCGGATTATGCGTCCCTAACGCGGTCGGGTGATTTATGGGACCCCCTTGACAGTTCGCTTTGAATAAGACTCTTCCAGCAAGGCCCAACATTGGTTTTACCATTTGCCTACCACCTATCCCTTTCCCTTGGGTCGGCCAGCCCGAGGGTCATCTTTATTTAGCCCCCCCGGGCCAGTGCTTCTCTAAGTGCTGGTCCGAACCGAGCCGCCTGCGGGGCCACCGCAGGGAAACTCGAGGCCTGGTTTTACTCGTAGCCTGTCTCATCCGGTGTTGCCCTGAGACCGAGATATGTGCAGCTCCTATCAGGATTGTCGGCGCATCGGGCGGTCTTGCTGGACTTGTTTTATTACTGTCGAAATGTCTTGTAGCCGGGATTCCGAGACTGATCGGGTCTTCCCGGGGAGAAGGAATATCCTTCGTTGATCGCGAGAGCTTATCATGGGCTAAGTTGGGACACCCCTGCAGGGTTTGAACTTTCAAAAGCCGTGCCCGCGGTTATGGGCAGATGGGAATTTGTTAATGTCCGGTTGTAGAAAACCTGAAGTTGATCTTAATTAAAATACACCAACCGCGTGTGTTACCGTGATGGTCTGTTCTCGGCGGAGTCCGGGAGGTGAACACGGTGTTGGAGTTATGCTTGACGTAAGTAGTTTCAGGATCACTTCTTGATCATAGTTGTTCGACCGTGCTTTTGCCTTCTCTTCTCGCTCTCATTTGCGTATGTTAGACACCAGATATGCTAGTCGCTTGCTGCAGCTCCACCTCTTACCTTTTACGCTACCTATAAGCTTAAATAGTCTTGATCTCGCGGGTGTGAGATTGCTGAGTCCCCGTGACTCACAGATACTTCCAAAACCAGTTTGCAGGTGCCGATGAAACCATGCAGGTGACGCACCTGAGCTCAAGGAGGAGCTCGATGAAGATCTTGTTCATTGTGTTGTTTCTTTTCAGTTGATCAGTAGTGGAGCCCAGTCGGGACGATCAGGGATCTGTGTAGCATTTGGGGTAGTCTTCTTTTATTTTGGTTCCGTAGTCGGACCTTGATTGTATCTGTATGATGTAATGCTTTACTCATGTATTGTGTGAAGTGGCGATTGTAAGCCAACTATGTATCTCTTTCCCTTATGTATTACATGGGTTGTGTGAAGATTACCTCACTTGCGACATTGCTTTCAATGCGGTTATGCCTCTAAGTCGTGCTTCGACACGTGGGAGATATAGCCGCATCGAGGGCGTTACAATGAGATGGCAACACTTTAAGATACTAGGTACAAACTGTGACACTGTCTTAGGATGCGTTTGGTTGAAGGTGTGGTATGAATGGGTTGGGACCGTGACAGTGTCTGAATCACATCTAACAAATGATTTGTAACAACGGAAGAGGGTCTAACCTTCTCTGCACATGCCAGAAACTTCCTCCCCGTGTCCACAGAATCAAACGCAAGTAGCTTCACGCATGGAGATTGATGGTGAAAACGAGCAGATAGATCTTCAGCCACCCCGCTCCATTCGTTGCCACTAATGGTCTTAGGGAGCTATAAGAGGAAGAAACGACTCAAATCGGCCTCCGGGTAAAAATCCTTCATTCCAAGTCATAGCCCGAGAGAGAGAAGAGAGGCATACCCGGGTGGTGAAGGAGTAGTCGCCGGAGGAGGAAACGCTAGAGATGTGTTTGAAGAAGACCATGGCGACCCCGTCAGTAGGATGCGAGACGGCGAGAGCGAGGAAGCGGCTATAGCTTAGGAAGGAAGGAAGGAGGAAACAAGGGAAATGTGACTTGTGGTCGGGAAGAAAAGTGGGTGGGGAAGGGGGCGGGGGTAGATATTTTGGTGGTAGGCCAAAACTTTGGAAATGTGGAGGAAAACTTTGCACGCGGTGCCGCCGGACCATTCACTTTGAACGATCGTGTGCATCGCAAACAATTATTCTGCTTTACGTGCATGGGATGCGTTTGATAATTAAAACTTTGGTCTCAAGACATGGGCACATTCACTTTGAACGCGCGCGGTGCCGCCGGACCATTCACTTTGAACGATTGTGTGCATCGCAAACGATTCTTCTGCTTTACGCACATGGGATGAGTTTGATAATTCAAATTTTGGTGGAAATTTCCCCGGGTACATCATTGCATAATTTAACATCGCTTACTAATTTGGGCACACAAAAGAGCATGCAGCAGACAGACCACACTTACTGAATCGAGCAATTTTAGTAATTACATAGAGCCAGTTGACCCAAACATTGGTCTAACAAAAGACCAACATTAAAAACAAAGCCTAAGTACACATAATTAAAAATCCGTCGCTGCGCTGGCCTATGCATCGCCGGTGTGAGATGAGACGTCGATGACTTGCCCTGGCGACATGCCGCCATTGGTGGGCTCTGCGTCCCCCATGCTGAAGTCGACCGCGTCCTCGTCCTCGTCCTGGACGCCGCCCTCAAGGTTGTAGTACTCGTAGTAGTGGCTGCGCCAGAGCTCGCGTTGGTACTCCACCGCCGATTCCTCGACGGACAGACTCTTCTCTACCTCGACCTCGGCCATGCGCAACTCCTCCTCCCGGCGCTCCTCGATCTCCGCCGCCTCCTGCATCTCCAGCCCCGCTCGGCGACCTCATGAGGAAGCATGTGGTTCATGGCCACATCCACCTTTTCAGACATGGGTTGCATGCTGGAGTCCGAGGTAGCCTGAAATATCTTGGCGTGTGCATCCTCGATCTTGGCGTGGATGGCCTCGACCTGGGCCAGTGCGACATCAGCGGCATGGACGGCAGCTCGAGCGCTCTCAGCGTTTGAAGCCGTCGTCGCAACAGCAGCTGCAGCCATCTCGGCTGCTGCAGACGCCCTCTCGGCGGAAGTGGCCCCGCTTAATGAGGATGTGGCGATACTCTCGGCGTAGGCGGCGCTCGGGGGGGACGCGGCCATCGTACGGGCCTTCACGAAGCATTTCTATGGTGTCATCTTTGCAAGAAGGGGGTGCGGGAATGGGGATCGGGATTCGTGGATTCGGGGGTTGCCGGCACTAGAGCAGACGAGCCGGTGAAGCTTAAGGAGGGAGACTTAAATATACCCAGATATTTTCATCACAAACGGTTCCTAGAAAACAACTGTGTGTGATGTTGTAGATATTTTTTATTAGCTGTGAAAGACGAATTTGGAATAAAGTGCCAACGGATGGTGTTTTAAATGAACGAGAATTTTTGTAGTACTAATACAATTGTCATGTCAAATTTTGGAAAATTTCAGGGGTCATTTGACCTTCTAAGACATTTAAGTGACTTTCTAGCCATTTAATGACCGTAATTGAAATTTGAACTACATGTACATGCAACAGCTAACCATAACGGTTTAAAAACTCATATTTCATGTACTTTTGTGCGATTTAATTCCATGTGCAGTAAATTGGAAGGAATTTTCAAACATATTGGTCTAACGGCTCTGACACAATTAAGCATGGAGTGACATGGCATTTTAATTCCAAAAAATTAAAAAAAAATCAGAAACACATGAAACCTTGGTTGATGTAATGTCATGCCACCAAGTTGATGTGGTAAATTTTTTTGGCATATTTGACCAAAGTTTGGACACACACCCCTCACAAACCGGTGCAACTCACTAGAAGGCTCGTGGTTCCGAGAGGGAATAATGCATGTTTGATGACGAACGGGAGATAGCTTCCTCTTATGGCCTTCAATTTTTTTTCTACGTCTAACATGCACTACTACAACTCTAATGTGAAATTTTTGAAAATTCCAGGGGTCATTTGACCTTTTAAAAACATTCAAGTGATTTTATAGCCATTTAATGACCATAATTCAAATTTGAACTAAATCTACATGCAAAGCGTAACCAAAACGGTTTGAAAAATCATATTTGTGTACCTGTGTGCGAATTAATTCCATGTGCAGTAAACTAGAAGAAATTTTCAAACATATTTGTATCACGACATGGACACATATGCATGAATACGTATGCATGGACTGGCATGGCATTTTAATTCCAGAAAAAAATCAAGAACACATGAAACCTTGGTTGATGTAATGTCATGCCACCAAGATGACGTGGTAAAGAAATTGGCATGTTTCACGAAAGTTTGGACACACACCCCTCACAAATTGGAGCAACTCGCTAGAAGGTTCGTGGTTCCGAGAGGGAACAATGCATGTTTGATGACGAGCGGGAGATAGCTTCCTCTTACGGCCTTCAAATTTTTTCTACGTCTAATGTGCACTACTACAACTGTAATATGAAATTTTGGAAAATTTTAAGGGTCATTTAACCTTTTAAAGACATTTAAGTGATTTGCTAACCATTTAATGACCGTAATTCAAATTTGAACTACATCTACATGCAACGCCTAACCAAAACGGTTTGAAAATCATATTTGTGTACTTGTGTGCGAGTTAATTCCATGTGCAGTAAATTAGAAGGAATTTTCGAATATATTGGTCTCACGACATGGACACATGCATATGTATGCATGTAGTGACATGGCATTTTAATTCAAAAAATAGAAAAATGATCAGAAATACATGAAACCTTGGTTGATTTAATGTCATGCCACCAAGATGATGTGGTAAAGAAATTGAAATGTTTGATGAACGTTTGGACACACACTCCTCACAAACCGGAGCAACTCGCTAGAAGGTTTGTGGTTCTGAGAGGGAACAATGCATGTTTGATGACGAACGGGAAATAGCTTCCTCTTACGGCCTTCAATTTTTTCCTACGTTTAACGTGCACTAATACAATTGTTATGTAAAAATTTGGTAATTTTTCATAGGTCATTTGACCTTTTAAAGACAATTAAGTGATTTTCTAACCATTTAATGACCCTAATTCAAATTTGAACTACATCTACATGCAACGCCTAACCATAACGGTATGAAAAATAATATTTCTATGTACTTGTGTGTGAGTTAATTCCATGTGCAGTAAATTAGTAGGAATTTTCAAAAAAATTGGTATCAAGGCATGGGCACATGCATGGAGTGCATGCCATGGCATTTTAATACCAAAAAAATTAAAAAATGATCAGAAAAACATGAAACCTTGCTTGATTTAATGTCATGCCACCAAGATGATGTGGTAAAGAAATTGGCATGTTTCACGAAAGTTTGGACACACACCCCTCACAAACCGGAGCAACTCGCTACAAGGTTTGTGGTTCCGAGAGGGAACAATGCATGTTTGATGACGAATGGGAGATAGCTTCCTCTTACGTCCTTCAAATTTTTTCTACGTCTAACATGCACTACTACAACTGTAATGTGAAATTTTGGAAAATTCTACGGGTCATTTGATCTTTCAAAGATATTTAAGTGATGTTCTAACCATTTAATGACCGCAATTCAAATTTGAACTACATCTACATGCAACGCCTAACCAAAACGGTTTAAAAAATCATATCTGTGTACTTGTGTGCGAGTTAATTCCATGTGTAGTAAACTAGAAGGAATTTTCAAACATATTGATCTCACGACATGGACACATGCATACGTATGCATGGAGTGACATGGCATTTTAATTCAAAAAATATAGAAAAATGATCAGAAACACATGAAACCTTGGTTGATGTAATGTCATGCCACCAAGATGATGTGCTAAATAAATTGGCATGTTTGACGAACGTTTGGACACACGCCCCTCAAAAACCGGAGCAACTCGCTAGAAGGTTCGTGGTTCCGAGAGGGAACAATGCATATTTGATGACGAACGGGAGATAGCTTCCTCTTACGGCCTTCAAATTTTTTCTACGTCTAATGTGCACTACTACAACTGTAATATGAAATTTTGGAAAATTCTAGGGGTCATTTAACCTTTTAAAGACATTTAAGTGATTTTCTAACCATTTAATGACCGTAATTCAAATTTGAACTACATCTACATGCAACGCCTAACCAAAACGGTTTGAAAATCATATCTGTGTACTTGTGTGTGAGCTAATTCCATGTGCAGTAAATTAGAAGGAATTTTCAAATATATTGGTCTCACAACATGGACACATGCATACGTATGCATGGAGTAACATGGCATTTTAATTCAAAAAACAGAAAAATGATCAGAAATACATGAAACCTTGGTTGATTTAATGTCATGCCACCAGGATGATGTGGTAAAGAAATTGACATGTTTGACGAACGTTTGGACACACATCCCTCACAAACCGGAGTAACTCGCTAGAAGGTTCGTGGTTCCGAGAGGGAACAATGCATGTTTGATGACGGGAAATAGCTTCCTCTTACGGCCTTCAATTTTTTCCTACGTTTAACGTGAACTAATACAATTGTTATGTCAAAATTTGGTAATTTTTCAGAGGTCATTTGACCTTTTAAAGACAATTAAGTGATTTTCTAACCATTTAATGACCGTAATTCAAATGTGAACTACATCTACATGCAATGCCTAACCATAATGGTATGAAAAATAATATTTATGTGTACTTGTGTGTGAGTTAATTCCATGTGCAGTAAATTAGAAGGAATTTTCAAACAAATTGGTGTCAAGGCATGGGCACATGCATGGAGTGCATGCCATGGCATTTTAATACCAAAAAATTAAAAAATGATCAGAAAAACATGGAACCTTGCTTGATTTAATGTCATGCCACCAAGATGATGTGGTAAAGAAATTGGCATGTTTCACGAAAGTTTGGACACACACCCCTCACAAACCGGAGCAACTCGCTAGAAGGTTTGTGGTTCCGAGAGGGAACAGTGCATGTTTGATGACAAATGGGAGATAGCTTCCTCTTACGGTCTTCAAATTTTTTCTACGTCTAACATGCACTACTACAACTATAATGTGAAACTTTGGAAAATTCTAGGGGTCATTTGATCTTTCAAAGACATTTAAGTGATGTTCTAACCATTTAATGACCGCAATTCAAATTTGAACTACATTTACATGCAACGCCTAACCAAAACGGTTTAAAAAGTCATATCTGTGTACTTGTGTGCGAGTTAATTCCATGTGTAGTAAACTAGAAGGAATTTTCAAACATATTGATCTCACGACATGGACACATGCATACGTATGCATGGAGTGACATGGCATTTTAATTCAAAAAATATAGAAAAATGATCAGAAACACATGAAACCTTGGTTGATGTAATTTCATGCCACCAAGATGATGTGCTAAATAAATTGGCATGTTTGACGAACATTTGGACACACGCCCCTCAAAAACCGGACCAACTCGCTAGAAGGTTCGTGGTTCCGAGAGGGAACAATGCATGTTTGATGACGAATGGGAGATAGCTTCCTCTTACGGCCTTCAAATTTTTTCCTATGTTTAACGTGCAACTGTGATGTGGAAATTTGGTAAATTCCAGGGGTCATTTGAATCTAAAGGCATTTAAGTGATTTTCTAACTAGTTAATGACCGTAATTCAAATTTGAACTACATATACATGCAACGCCTAACCAAAACGGTTTGAATTTTTTTTCATATTTTTGTGTACTTGTGTGCGAGTTAATTCCATGTGCAGTAAATTCGAAGGAATACTCAAACATATTGGTGTCATGGCATGGGCACATGCATGAAGTGCATGCCATGACATTTTAATTCCAAAAAATTAAAAAAATAATCAGAAAAACACGAAACCTTTCTTGATTTAATGTCGTTCCACCAAGATGATGTGGTAAAAAAATTGGCTGTTTGACGAAAGTTTGGGCACACACCCCTCACAAACCGTAGCAACCCACTAGAAGGTTCGTGGTTCCGAGAGGGAACAATGCTTGTTTGCTGACGAACGGGAGATAGCTTCCTCTTACGACCTTCATATTTTTTCCTACGTTTAACGTGCACTAATACAACTGTCATGTGAAAATTTGGAAATTTTCAGGGGTCATTCGACCTTTTAATGACATTTAAGTGATTTTATGACCATTTAATGACCGTAATTCAAATTTGAACTACATCTACATGCAATGCCTAACCAAAACGGTTTGAAAAATCATATTCTTGTGTACTTGTGTGTGAGTTAAAAAATCATCAGATGATGTAAATATCCGGTGTTCAGAAAACAAAATGTAAAGATCTGGCAAG
Source organism: Aegilops umbellulata (assembly GCA_032464435.1). NCBI lineage: Eukaryota > Viridiplantae > Streptophyta > Magnoliopsida > Poales > Poaceae > Aegilops > Aegilops umbellulata. The sequence continues at coordinate 372,024,812 of CP136060.1, forward strand.
ACAATTGGCCCCCACACGATTGGCACTCTATCTCGCGGCTCGAGGTTTGGTAGGTGATTGGCGGGAATCACTAATTAGACACGGTTCTGTATTGGAAACCGTCAGCTATTATGTTCACACACGGATTTGCCGCGGGAATTGTGTGTAATTCAAACTACAGTACTCGTAAATTCCAGCGACCGGCGTGTGTACTGTCCCCGTCGATCTAGATTCTGGTGGCCAATAAATACTACCTTGCTCACGTCGTCCCGCCTGCATTCTCATCTACATCCTCCCTCGCTCGCCCTCTCTCTCTCTCTCTCTCTCTCTCTCTCTCTCTCTCTCTCTCTCTCTCTCTCAAATCTCTGCCATGGCGCCACCGATCTGCCCACATGCCGACGAGGAGTCGCCGCCCCCCGAGGACGCTCACTCGATTAGCAGCGACGAGGACCCCTACACATCGCCTGACGAGGTTGCGCTGGACCCCCCAACTTTCGATTGATTTTGGGGCCAGTACAATCTTTGTCTATGGAAGTCGCTGCCGCCGGCTGAGAAAGTCAGGCAAGTTGCGTTCAAGAAGGAGATGGCGAAGGAGGAAGCGAGGTACCGGGCGGCTTGTGAAGCCCGTGATGCCGCCTGGAAAAAGAAGGCGGCGGAGCTTTGGGGGCGGGCGCGTCGTCGTGCCGAGGAGGTGTACGAAGACGGGTACTTCGCGAGGAAGGTTATAGGTGTTCGGTGCCTCATCGCTGCGTGGAGATGGGCCGATAAGCTCCAGCGTGCCACCGACGAGGAGCTCCAGTGGGCGCCCAACGAAATGGCAAGATCGGCCGAGCACGTCCGCCAGCAAGAGATAGATCGGTACGTCAAGCACTGCGAGGCGGAGGAGTCGGAGTACTGCCTCCGCACTGAGAAGACGCCGCGCACCAGGGAGCTGTTGGCGAGGGGCTACCGGAATACTGGCCCCAGGAGGGATTATTAATCTTAGTATTGTTCATTTTCAATTTTATGCATTGTACCTAGTAGTTAAGTATCATCACGCATATGTGATGATATTATACACACACACACACACATATATATATATATATATATATATATATATATATATATATATATATATATATATATATATACACACACACGGTGGCGCTATTGTGAACGAGCGCGCATAATGGCTTAGCGTACGCTCCGGTCGATGGCGGGTCTCGCGGCCTTCGCGACGCTAATTTTTTTAGGGTAACGGGGTTTGTAGGAAAAAGTAACGCGTTACCATGCGTGGTCCACGGTTAACCATTGGTAGTAATAGGTATAGTATTTGGATGGTAATTGATGCAATTTCATTACCAGGCAATGCGTTGCCGATGGTTCCTTCCCTCGGCTAATTGTCAGTAGTAAGACTGTGCTGACATGTAGTAACCAATTACAACATGCTCACTAATTGTCAACAGTAAAAAAGATGGTGGGTATGGTAACAGAAGAAACTTTTTTACCAACAAATATAATTAGAGATGCTTCAATCCTTGCGCATGATAACCAAAGTAAAATAAGGCTGATATGTAGTAATTCATTACTATATGTAGTAATGCAAGGTAACCAATTGTACGCGATGCTAATTCGTTACGACTTCCTAAGGTCCCATTACTACAACAATAATCATGACGGTAACATCATTACTACTTCCTACATGCCCAATTACCGACCCCACGAATTAAGGGCTGGGTTGGGCACTTTTACTATGTTACAATAGTCACTTACGAGGAATTAGTGGTTTGAGGTGTAGGTCGCGTTGGGCTTGTTATAATTAGCGTGGAGTTAATTACACTTATAGTACATGAACTTGCGCGGTGGGTACATATTCATACATAAACTTAAAAAATGATACAAATGGGCCACTAAACTATAATCTCAGGTACATTTTGATACATTTGCTGTTAAATCAAACGGTGTGACAGTAACTTGCAGCCCACTATGTTCTTTGTATACGTATATGCGGGTCCACCTGTCAGCTGACTAGATATGTGTTGGTGACGACGGCGGAAAGGTTGGACTTCTCATAAAGCAAAGTTGACGAGGGTATCATACGTGCGGCCTTGACCTTCACCGCCGGAGGAGAGGTTGAATCACCGGCCTGTGTATTCGGTATGCTGCCCGTTGGCAATACGATCTCACCAGTGGACAAAGCTAGCTACCTTTAACGTGTCGAGCTGCAATATCAGTCCACTGGCCTGATTGAGAAACCACATGCTTGTACGTGAGATATTGAGTTTATTCGATTGCAAAAAAGATCGACCAGGTATCCTTCTTCGTATAAGACTCGAGCAATGCCTCCTGCTCCACCAAGTCCACGTTCGGCACGACCTGCCTGCCGCCGGCGACCTGCTCCTCTGGGTGTAGATGCTCCTGAAGGAGGTTGTGGTTGTAGTTGGCCTCGGTCTGCGCCTCCTGGGACTGTTCCTGCCGCACCATGTCCATATATTGGGCACAGGACTCGCCGATAATCTTGGTGCAATGCAGTGGCGAGGATGGAGCGGAAGAGGAGGGTGGCGCGGAGGAAGAGGAGGGTGGCGTTGGCTCGTTGTCAGAGGTGTCCTTCTTCTGCTCTGACGTAAGCCCGTCTCAGAGAGCTTTGGCCGCAGAGGGATCCATCGCGGGGAGTGGTGTGGAGAAGGATGACTGTGGATATGGCCTGGGCAGCGGCTTTATATAGCGCCGGTGGGCGGCAGAGGGATGGACGGGTGGGCGGGCGGCCGTTGTGTCGTTTGAACGCGCGGCAATCACCTGCACTTGGAAGCGACGCGGGTGGCGCTCTCTCGGCTGGCGCGTTGCTTCAATGCCGGCCCGAGTGAACAGTCGCATCCGTTCTGACCGGGCATGTACGCGGGTGCTGACGCTTTAGAGCGGCGCTTACCGAAAATGCGCGGGAAGGGGGAGGGTTTTCAGTGGGTCAGGGCGGTCAGAAACGGGCTTGGGATCGGTCTGAACTCCCGCAAACCTCCCTCAATTTGATCTTCGGTTTGCGAGAGAAATCACGTCTGAACCGTGCCGTGGATCGATACAGACCAACGTTGGATGGCTTCCGTGATTTGGATCGTTGCAGGAGGTTTGCGTCAGCGTTGGAAATGCCCTTAGCCCTGTGCTTGAAACATCTCACGTCCGAAGGTCAAATCCTACCTACATATTTGCTTCTCCTTCTTTAGTCATCTAACAAGTGGACCCAGCATATACATATACCCACTACCATGCTGGCCTGCGAGTTAACGGCAAGCCTTGCAATTACCGTTAGATTTAACAGAAGATGTAGCAAAATGTACCCGAAGTTATAGTTCAGTGACCCATTTGCATCATTTTTCAACTTTATGTATGATTTTGTACCCACCACGCAAGTTTATGTATTATAGGTGTATTTAACTCTTAGCGTGTGGGGATCGTAACTTTGTTACTACTGTTTTTTTCGTGAAGGGAGGCGGGTTTCGCAAATCGCGTGGACCAGTATCTGGTCGTAAGCAGTTACGATGGATTTTTTTCTGCAAGGGCGCGGTTCTGTCTAATAAGCGCGTACTAAGTTGGGTCGATCATCCGGAGCGACTGGAGTGCATGCTAAGGAATAATGCGCGCACGCTTAGTTTAGCAGGTCTATAATTACCATGCGTGGTTCACTGTTTTGTACACTAATTTGAATCTAGCTCTTATCATCCACATATACAGAATGGAAAGCATATACATACATATTGAAACAGAACATATAAGATGGAAAATAGAGTGCACACATTGAAACAGAGCAATAAACAGAGCAATACTATGATTCCTGTGAATACATAGCTATCCACATCGAAACGACTTTCCAAAATAAAACGCGTCCACGAGACCATGACCAGCAGCCCTTGCCTAGGGTAGCTCTTGGCTTTGCCTGAACCCGTGCAGGCATTCGTCCAAGCGGTCGACACGCTCGCAGTACATCTGGAGCGCGATCTCGAGCTCCAAGTTGGCTATTTCATCGGAGATCATCAGCTCGAGGATGCGACGGCCATGTTCCTCTACTGCGCGCCAAGTGGACACATGGGCCAAGGAGGCGGTCGAGCCTACGGACCAGCGCGTTGGCATCCAACGGGCCGCGGAAAAGGTGAAAGGCGGCACCCACACGAAAGGCGCGGCGGACGTCCGGTGCAAGTATGGTGCGGCTGGCCTCTGGTGCATGTACGACGCTGAGGGCCTCTGCCCACTCCTAGTGAGGAATGGGGGTACTGACTGATGGGGAACGTAGTAATTTCAAAAAAACTCCTACGCACACGCAGGATCATGGTGATGCATAGCAATGAGAGGGGAGAGTGTTGTCTACATACCCTCATAGACCGTAAGTGGAAGCGTTTAACAACGCCGTTGATGTAGTCGTACACGTTCACGATCCGTCCCGATCAAGTACCGGACGTACAACACCTCCGCGTTCAGCACACGTTCAACTCGATGACGTCCTCGCCTTCTCGATCCAGGAAGAGGGGCGAAGTAGTAGATGAGTTCCGGCAGCACGACAGCGTGGTGACGGTGTTGGTGAAGAACAATCTTCGCAGGGCTTCGCCTAAGCACTACGAAAACTATGACGGAGGATAAACTAGAGGGGACGGGGTTGCCGGCACACGGCTTGGTGTTTCTTGATGTGCTTTGGGTGCTAGCCCTACCCCTCTATTTATATGTTGAGCCTTGGGGTTGAAACTTGGAGTAAAAGCCTCCACAAAGTCGGTTTCACCCCAAAAGGCAAGAGTCCTTCTCGGACTCCAGGGCCAGACGCCAGGGTTCCCGGTGTCTGGACCCACACGCCAGGGACCCTGGCGTCTGGCCCCTGGACTCCGCAAAACTTCCTTTTGCGCTTTCCAAAAACCTTGTGGGCTTTCCGCTTTGGCCCAAATAAAGTGTTCTCGTACCCAAACATTTCGGGAAACATCTGGAACCCCTTCCGATGAATTCCGGAACCCTTCCGGAGACCAAACACTATTATCACATATATCAATCTTTATCTCCGGCCCATTCCGGAGTTCCTCGTCATGTCCGTGATCTTATCTGGAACTCCGAACAACATTCGGTCACCAACATACATAACTCATATAATACTATATCGTCAACGAACGTTAAGCGTGCGGACCCTACGGGTTCGAGAACTATGTAGACATGACCGGGACACCTCTCTGGTCAATAACCAATAGCGGAACCTGGATGCTCATATTGGCTCCTACATATTCTACGAAGATCTTTATCGATCGAACCGCATAACAACATACGTTGTTCCCTTTGTCATCGGTATGTTAGTTGCCCGAGATTCGATCGTCGGTATCTCAATACCTAGTTCAATATCGTTACCGGAAAGTATCTTTACTCATTCTGTAATACATCATCCCGCAACTAACTCATTAGTTACAGTGCTTGCAAGGCTTATAGTGATGTGCTTTACCGAGTGGGCCCAGAGATACCTCTCCGACAATCGGAGTGACAAATCCTAATCTCAAAATACGCCAACCCAACAAGTACCTTTGGAGACACATGTAGAGCACCTTATAATCACCCAGTTATGTTGTGACGTTTGGTAGCACACAAAGTGTTCCTCCGGTAAACAGGAGTTGCATAATCTCATAGTCATAGGAACATGTATTAGTCATGAAGAAAGCAATAGCAGAATACTAAACGATCAAGTGCTAAGCTAACGGAATGGGTCAAGTCAATCACATCATTCTCCTAATGATGTGATCTCGTTGATCAAATGACAACTCATGTCTATGGCTAGGAAACATAACCATCTTTGATCAAGAGCTAGTTAAGTATAGGCATACTAGTGACACTCTGTTTGTCTATGTATTCACACATGTATCATGTTTCCGATTAATACAATTCTAGCATGAATAATAAACATTTATCATGATATAAGGAAATAAATAATAACTTTATTATTGCCTCTAGGGCATATTTCCTTCAGTCTCCCACTTGCACTAGAGTCAATAATCTAGATTACATAGTAATGATTCTAACACCCATGGAGCCTTGGTGCTGATCATGTTTTGCTCGTGGAAGAGGCTTAGTCAACGGGTCTGCAATATTCAGATCCGTGTGTATTTTGCAAATCTCTATGTCTCCCACCTGGAATTGATCCCGGATGGAGTTGAAGCATCTCTTGATGTGCTTGGTTCTCTTGTGAAATCTGGATTCCTTTGCCAAAGCAATTGCACCAGTATTGTCACAAAAGATTTTCATTGGACCCGATGCACTAAGTATGACACCTAGATCGGATGTGAACTCCTTCATTTGCTGCTTTCGAAGCAGCTATGTACTCCGCTTCACATGTAGACCCCGCTATGTCGCTTTGTTTAGAACTGCACCAACTGACAGCTCCACTGTTCAATATAAACATGTATCCGGTTTGCGATTTAGGATCGTCCAGATCACTGTCAAAGCTTGCATCGACGTAACCATTTACGACGAGCTCTTTGTCACCTCCATAAACGAGAAACATATCCTTAGTCCTTCTCAAGTATTTCAGGATGTTCTTGACCGCTGTCCAGTGATCCACTCCTGGATTACTTTGGTACCTCCCTACTAAACTAATAGCAAGGCACACATCAGGTCTGGTACACAACATTGCATACATGATAGAGCCTATGGCTGAAGCATAGGGAACATCTTTCATTTTCTCTCTATCTTCTGCAGTGGTCGGGCATTGAGTCTTACTCAAATTCACACCTTGTAACACAGGCAAGAACCCTTTCTTTGCTTGATCCATTTTGAACTTCTTCAAAACTTTGTCAAGGTATGTGCTTTGTGAAAGTCCAATTAAGCATCTCGATCTATCTCTGTAGATCTTGATGCCCAATATATAAGCAGCTTCACCGAGGTCTTTCACTGAAAAACTCTTATTCAAATATCCCTTTATGCTATCCAGAAATTCTATATCATTTCCAATCAACAATATGCCATCCACATATAATATTAGAAATGCTATAGAGCTCCCACTCACTTTCTTGTAAATACAGGCTTCTCCAAAAGTCTGTATAAAACCATATGCTTTGATCACACTATCAAAACGTTTATTCCAACTCCGAGAGGCTTGCACCAGTCCATAAATGGATCGCTGGAGCTTGCACACTTTGTTGGCTCCCTTTGGATCGACAAAACCTTCCGGTTGCATCATATACAACTCTTCTTCTAGAAATCCATTCAGGAATGCAGTTTTGACATCCATTTGCCAAATTTCATAATCATAAAATGCGGCAATTGCTAACATGATTCGGACAGACTTAACCATCGCTATGGGCGAGAAAGTCTCATCGTAGTCAACCCCTTGAACTTGTCGAAAACCTTTTGCAACAAGTCAAGCTTTATAGACAGTAACATTACCGTCAGCGTCAATCTTCTTCTTAAAGATCCATTTATTCTCTATGGCCTGCCGATCATCGGGCAAGTCAACCAAAGTCCACACTTTGTTCTCATACATGGATCCCATCTCAGATTTCATGGCCTCAAGCCATTTTGCAGAATCTAGGCTCACCATCGCTTCTTCATAGTTCGTAGGTTCGTCATGGTCTAGTAACATAACTTCCAGAACAGGATTACCGTACCACTCTGGTGTGGATCTTACTCTGGTTGACCTACGAGGTTCAGTAACAACTTGCTCTGAAGTTTCATGATCATCATCATTAACTTCCTCACTAATTGTATAGACGTCACAGAAACCGGTTTCTTTGATGAACTACTTTCCAATAAGGGAGCAGGTACAGTTACCTCATCAAGTTCTTCTTTCCTCCCACTCACTTCTTTTGAGAGAAACTCCTTCTCTAAAAAGGATCCATTCTTGGCAACGAATGTCTTGCCTTTGGATCTGTGATAGAAGGTGTACCCAACAGTTTCCTTTGGGTATCCTATGAAGACACATTTCTACGATTTGGGTTCGAGCTTATTAGGTTGAAGCTTTTTCACATAAGCATCGCAGCCCCAAACTTTAAGAAATGACAACTTTGGTTTCTTGCCAAACCACAGTTCATAAGGCGTCGTCTCAACGGATTTTGATGGTGCCCTATTCAACATGAATGCGGCCGTCTCTTAAGCATAACCCCAAAACGATAGCGGTAAATCAGTAAGAGACATCATAGATCGCACCATATCTAGTAAAGTACGATTACGATGTTCGGACACACCATTACGCTGTGGTGTTCCGGGTGGCATGAGTTGCGAAACTATTCCGCATTGTTTAAAATGTAGACCAAACTCGTAACTCAAATATTCTCCTCCACGATCAGATCGTAGAAACTTTATTTTCTTGTTACGATGATTTTCAACTTCACTCTGAAATTCTTTAAACTTTTCAAATGTTTCAGACTTATGTTTCATTAAGTAGATATACCCATATCTGCTTAAATCATCTGTGAAGGTGAGAAAATAACGATACCCACCGCGAGCCTCAACATTCATTGGACCACATACATCAGTATGTATGATCTCCAACAAATCAGTTGCTTGCTCCATAGTTCCGGAGAACGGCGTTCTAGTCATCTTGCCCATGAGGCATGGTTCGCAAGTACCAAGTGATTCATAATCAAGTGATTCCAAAAGTCCATCAGTATGGAGTTTCTTCATGCGCTTTACACCAATATGACCCAAACGGCAGTGCCACAAATAAGTTGCACTATCATTATCAACTCTGCATATTTTGGCTTCAACATTATGAATATGTGTATCAGTACTATCGATATTCATAAAAAATAGACCACTCTTCAGGGGTGCATGACCATAAAAGATATTACTCATATAAATAGAACAACCATTATTCTTAGATTTAAATGAATAACCGTCTCTCATCAAACAAGATACAGATATAATGTTCATGCTCAACGCTGGCACCAAATAAGAATTATTTAGGTCTAAAACTAATCCCGAAGGTAGATGTAGAGGTAGCGTGCCGACGGCGATTGATGTCTACTACGCAACCTTCTTCTTGTAGACGTTGTTGGGCCTCCAAGTGCAGAGGTTTGTAGGACAGTAGCAAATTTCCCTCAAGTGGATGACCTAAGGTTTATCAATCCGTGGGAGGCGTAGGATGAAGATGGTCTCTCTCAAGCAACCCTGCAACCAAATAACAAAGAGTCTCTTGTGTCCCCAACACACCCAATACAATGGTAAATTGTATAGGTGCACTAGTTCGGCGAAGAGATGGTGATACAAGTGCAATATGGATGGTAGATATAGGTTTTTGTAATCTGAAAATATAAAAACAGCAAGGTAACAAGCGATAAAAGTGAGTGTAAACGGTATTTCAATGCGTTGAAACAAGGCCTAGGGTTCATACTTTCACTAGTGCAAGTTATCTCAACAATAATAACATAATTGGATCATATAACTATCCCTCAACATGCAACAAAGAGTCACTCCAAAGTCACTAATAGCGGAGAACGAACGAAGAGATTATGGTAGGGTACGAAACCACCTCAAAGTTACTCTTTCCAATCAATCCGTTGGGCTATTCCTATAAATGCCACAAACAGCCCTAGAGTTCGTACTAGAATAACACCTTAAGACACAAATCAACCAAAACCCTAATGTCACCTAGATACTCCAATGTCACCTCAAGTATTCGTGGGTATGATTATACGATATGCATCACACAATCTCAGATTCATCTATTCAACCAACACATAGAACCTCAAAGAGTGCCCCAAAGTTTCTACCAGAGAATCAAGACGAAAACGTGTGCCAACCCCTATGCATAGGTTCATGGGAGGAACCCGCAAGTTCATCACCAAAACATACATCAAGTGAGTCACGTGATATCCCATTGTCACCACAGATATGCACGGGAAGACATACATCAAATGTTCTCAAATCATTAAAGACTCAATCCGATAAGATTACTTCAAAGGGAAAACTCAATCCATTACAAGAGAGTAGAGGGGGAGAAGCAATATAAGATCCAACTATAATAGCAAAGCTCGCGATACATCAAGATCGTGCCAAATCAAGAACACAAGAGAGAGAGAGAGAGATCAAACACATAGCTACTGGTACATACCCTCCGCCCCGAGGGTGAACTATTCCCTCCTCGTCATGGAGAGCGCCGGGATGATGAAGATAGCCACCGGTGAGGGTTCCCCCCTCCGGCAGGGTGCCAGAACAGGGTCCCGATTGACTTTTGGTGGCTACAGAGGCTTGCGACGGCGGTACTCCCGATCTATTCTCTGTTCTGGAAGTTTTAGGGTCCGTGAGTATATATGGGTGCAGGAAGTACATCGGTGGAGCTTCGGGGGCCCCACGAGACAGGGGGGCACGCCCTAGGGGGGGCGCGTCCTAGGGGGGGGCCCACCCTCGTGGCCACCTCCCTCCTTTCCTGACATGGGGTCCAAGTCCATCCGGTAGCTTTCCTTCCAAAAATAACTTCTCCAGTTGATTTCGTTCCGTTTCGACTTCGTTTGATATTCCTTTTCTTCGAAACACTGAAATAGGCAAAAAAACAGCAATTCTGGGTTGGGCCTTCGGTTAATAGGTTAGTCCCAAAAATAATATAAAAGTGGATAATAAAGCCCAATATTGTCCAAAACAGTAGATAATATAGCATGGAGCAATCAAAAATGATAGATACGTTGGAGACGTATCAAGCATCCCCAAGCTTAATTCATGCTCGTCCTCGAGTAGGTAAATGATAAAAAAGATAATTTTTGATGTGGAATGCTAGTTGGCATAATTTCAATGTAATTCTTCTTACTTGTGATATGAATATTCAGACCCGAAAGATTCAAGAAAAAAGTTCATATTGACAATAAAATAATAATACTTCAAGCATACTAACAGAGCAATTATGTCTTCTCAAAATAGCATGGCCAAAGAAAGTTCATCCCTACAAAATCATATAGTTTAGTCATGCTCCATTTTTGTCACACAAGAATGCTCTCATCATGCACAACCCCGATGACAAGCCAAGCAATTGTTTCATACTTTAGTAATCTCAAACTTATAAACCTTCACGCAATACTTGAGCGTGAGCCATGGATATAGCACTATGGGTGGAATAGAATATGGTGATGGGGGTTATGTGGAGAAGACAAAAAAGGAGAAGATTTCACATCAACGAGGCTAATCAATGAGCTATGGAGATGCCCATCGATTGATGTTAATGCAAGGAGTAGGGATTGCCATGCAACGGATGCACTAGAGCTATAAATGTATGAAAGCTCAACAAAAGAAACTAAGTGGGTGTGCATCCAACTTGCTTGCTCACGAAGACCTAGGGCACTTGAGGAGGCCCATCATTGGAATATACAAGCCAAGTTCTATAATGAAAAATTTCCACTAGTATATGAAAGTGACAAAACAAGAGACTCTCAATCATGAAGATTATGGTGCTACTTCAAAGCACAAGTGTGGTAAAAGGATAGTAACATTGTCCCTTCTCTCTTTTTCTCTCATTTTTTTGGGCCATCTCTTTTTTTATAGCCTTTCTTTTTTTGGGACTTCTCTTTTTTTGGCCTTTCTCTTTTTTTACCTCACTTGGGACAATGCTCTAGAAAATGATGATCATCACACTTCTATTTATTTACAACTCAATGATTACAACTCGATACTAGAACAAAGTACGACTCTATATGAATACTTCCGGCGGTGTACCGGGATATACAATGAATCAAGAGTGACATGTATGAAAGAATTATGAATAGTGGCCTTGCCACGAATACTATGTCAACTACATGATCATGCTAGCAATATGAAAATGATGAAAGTGTCATGATGAACGGAATGGTGGAAAGTTGCATGGCAATATATCTCGGAATGGCTATGGAAATGCCATAATAGGCAGGTATGGTGGCTGTTTTGAGGAAGATATAAGGAGGTTTATGTATGAAAGAGCGTATCATATCACGGGGTTTGGATGCACCGGCGAAGTTTGCACCAACTCTCAATGTGAGAAAGGGCAATGCACGGTACCGAAGAGGCTAGCAATGATGAAACGGTGAGAGTGCGTATAATCCATGGACTCAACATTAGTCATAAAGAACTCACATACTTATTGCAAAAATCTACAAGCCATCAAAAACCAACGCACTACGTGCATGCTCCTAGAGGGATAGATTGGTAGGAAAAGACCATCGCTCGTCCCCGACCGCCACTCATAAGGAGGACAATCAAAGAACACCTCATGTTTCAAATTTGTTACATAACGTTTACCATACGTGCATGCTACGGGACTTGCAAACTTCAACACAAGCATTTCTCAAATTCACAACTACTCAACTAGCACAACTTTAATATTATTACCTCCATATCTCAAAACAATTATCAAGGATCAAACTTCTCATAGTATTCAACACACTCATAAGAATTCTTACAAATTTTTTATGCTTAGCATATTAGGATTATTTAAGAAAATTACCATGCTATTTAAGGCTCTCAAAATAATCTAAGTGAATCATGAAAGTTCATCTATTTCTTCAAAATAAAACTAACACCATGCTCTAAAAGATATAAGTGAAGCACTAGAGCAAACAACAAACTACTCCGAAAGATATAAGTGAAGATCAATGAGTAGTCGAATAATTACACAACTATGTGAAGACTCTTCCATTTAATAATTTCAGATCTTGGTATTTTATTCAAAAAGCAAGCAAAGCTAAATAAAATGACACTTCAAGGATAGCACACATCATGTGAAGAAGCAAAAACTTAGGTTCAACCGATACTAACCGATAATTATTGAAGAAGAAAGGTGGGATGCCTACCGGGGCATCCCCAAGCTTAGATGCTTGAGACTTCTTGAAATATTATCTTGGGGGTGCCTTGGGCATCCCCAAGCTTGAACTTTTGCGTCTCCTTAATTCCTTTTTATATCACGGTTTCCTAAATCTCGAAAGCTTCATCCACACCAAACTCAACAAGAACTCGTGAGATAAGTTAGTATAAACCAATGCAAAAACCTTATCATTCTATACTGTAGAAAATCACTAAAATTATTATTCGACATTGAATACTAAATGCCTCTGCATATTTAATAGTCCCATCCTCCAATAGAATCATTAAACAAGCAAACATATGCAAACAATACAAACATAACAGCAACCTGCCAAAACAGTACAGTCTGTAAAGAATGCAAGATTCATCATACTTCCCTAACTCCAAAAATTATAAAAGAAAATTCCCACTGTATTAAATTTTTCATAGCTTCTTATTCAAAATGTTTCAACATTTTATCACATTCTGACTTTTCTAGAGATTTTTTGCAACAGCGGTAAACTTTTTGTTTTCAAACAGCAACATGCATACTTGCAAAATAAGCATGGCAAAAGCTATCCTTGACATTTTTATAGAGATGCAAAACATTAATCTAAATGACAGCAAGAAAAAACTATCAAAAAGAAATGACGCTCCAAGCAAAACACATATCATGTGGTGAATAAAAATATAGCTCCAAGTAAAGTTACCGATGAACGAAGACGAAAGAGGGGATGCCATCTGGGGCATCCCCAAGCTTAGACGCTTGGTTATCCCTGAATATTACCTTGGGGTGCCTTGGGCATACCCAAGATTAGGCTCTTTACACTCCTTATTCCATAGTCCATCGAATCTTTACCCAAATCTTGAAAACTTCACAACACAAAACTCAACAAAAAACTCGTAAGCTCCGTTAGTGAAAGAAAACAAAACACCGCTTCAAGGTACTGTAATGAACTCATTATTTATTTGTATTGGTGTTAAACCTACTGTATTCCAACTTATATATGGTTTATAAACTATTTTACTAGCCATAGAGTCATCAAAATAAGCAAACAACACACTAAAAACAGAATCTGTCAAAAACAGAACAGTCTGTAGTAATATGTAACTAACGCAAACTTCTGGAACTCAAAAAATTCTAAAATAAATTGGTGGACCTGAGTAATTTGTCTATTAATCATCTGCAAAAAGAATCAACTAAATATCACTCTCCAGTAAAAAGTTTTAGCTAATCTCGTGAGTGCTAAAGTTTCTGTTTTTTACAGCATGATCATAAAGACTTCACCCAAATCTTCCCAAAGGTTCTACTTAGCACAAACTCTAATTAAAACACAAAAACACATCTTAACAGAAACTAAAACTCACAAAAGCTATATGGATTATTTATTACTAAACAAAACAAAAAGTCAAGAAACTAAAATAAAATTGGGTTTCCTCCCAACAAGCGCTAACGTTTAACGCCCCTAGCTAGGCATGATGATTTCAATGATGCTCACACAAAAGATAGGAATTGAAACATAAAGAGAGCATCATGAAGAATATGAATAGCACATTTAAGTCTAAACCACTTATTATGCATAGGGATTTTGTGAGCAAACAACTTACGGGAACAAGAATCAACTTGCATATGAAGGTAAAACAAGCATAACTTCAAAACTTTAAGCACATAGAGAGGAAACTTGATATTATTGCAATTCCTACAAGCATATATTCCTCCCTCATAATAATTTTCAGTAACATCATGAATGAATTGAAAAATATAACCAGCACCTAAAGCATTTTTTTCATGATCTACAAGCATAGAAATTTTACTACTCTCCACATAAGCAAATTTCTTCTCCTCAATAGTAGTGGGAGCAAACTCAACAAAACAACTATCATGTGATTGAAAATTAAGATCAAGATGACAAGTTTCATGGTTATCATTATTCTTTATAGCATATGTGTCATCACAATAATCATCATAGATAGGAGGCATGCTTTCATCATAGTAAATTTGCTCATCAAATCTTGGGGGACAAAAAATATCATCTTCATCAAACATAGCTTCCCCAAGCTTGTGGCTTTGCATATCATTAGCATCACGGGTATTCAAAGAATTCATACTAACAACATTGCAATCATGCTCATACTTCACATATTTTATGCCAAGCATTCTATGTAATTCTTCTTCTAGCAGTTGCGCACAATTTTCCTTCCCATCATTTTCACGAAAAACATTAAAAAGATGAAGCATATGACGCAAACTCAATTCCATTTTTTGGTAGTTTTCTTTTATAAAGTAAACTAGTGATAAAATAAGAAACAAAAGGATTCGATTGCAAGATCTAAAGATATACCTTCAAGATCTCACATCCCCGGCAACGGCGCCAGAAAAGAGCTTAGTTGACAGGGTGTGAGTGCCGCTTACCTAGCCTCCCCGGCAACGGCGCCAGAAAAGAGCTTGATGTCTACTATGCAACCTTCTTCTTGTAGACTTGTTGGGCCTCCAAGTGCAGAGGTTTGTAGGACAGTAGCAAATTTCCCTCAAGTGGATGACCTAAGGTTTATAAATCCGTGGGAGGCGTAGGATGAATATGGTCTCTCTCAAGCAACCCTGCAACCAAATAACAAAGAGTCTCTTGTGTCCCCAACACACCCAATACAATGGTAAATTGTATAGGTGCACTAGTTCGGCAAAGAGATGGTGATACAAGTGCAATATGGATGGTAGATATAGGTTTTTGTAATCTTAATAAAATATAAAAACAGCAAGGTAACAAGCGATAAAAGTGAGTGGAAACGGTATTGCAATGCGTTGAAACAAGGCCTAGGATTCATACTTTCACTAGTGCAAGTTCTCTGAACAATAATAACATAATTGGATCATATAACTATCCCTCAACATGCAATAAAGAGTCAATCCAAAGTCACTAATAGCGGAGAACAAACGAAGAGATTATGGTAGGGTACGAAACCACCTCAAAGTTATTCTTTCCAATCAATCCGTTGGGCTATTCCTATAAATGCCACAAACAGCCCTAGAGTTCATACTAGAATAACACCTTAAGACACAAATCAACCAAAACCCTAATGTCACCTAGATACTCCAATGTCACCTCAAGTATCCGTGGGTATGATTATACGATATGCATCACACAATCTCAGATTCATCTATTCAACCAACACATAGAACCTCAAAGAGTGCCCCAAAGTTTCTACCAGAGAATCAAGACGAAAATGTGTGCCAACCCCTATGCATAGGTTCATGGGCGGAACCCGCAAGTTGATCACCAAAACATACATCAAGTGAGTCACGTGATATCCCATTGTCACCACAGATACGCACGACAAGACATACATCAAGTGTTCTCAAATAATTAAAGACTCAATCCGATAAGATTACTTCAAAGGGAAAACTCAATCCATTACAAGAGAGTAGAGGGGGAGAAGCAACATAAGATCCAACTATAATAGCGAGCTCGCGATACATCAAGATCGTGCCAAATCAAGAACACGAGAGAGAGAGATCAAACACATAGCTACTGGTACATACCCTCAGCCCCGAGGGTGAACTACTCCCTCCTCGTCATGGAGAGCGTCGGGATGATGAAGATGGCCACCGGTGAGGGTTCCCCCCTCTGGCAGGGTGCCGAAACAGGGTCCCGATTGTCTTTTGGTGGCTACAGAGGCTTGCGGCGGCGGAACTCCCGATCTATTCTCTGTTCTGGAAGTTTTAGGGTCCGTGAGTATATATGGGTGCAGGAAGTATGTCGGTGGAGCTTCGGGGGCCCCACGAGGCGGGGGTGCGCCCCCACCCTCGTGGCCACCTCCCTCCTTTCCTGACGTGGGGTCCAAGTCCATCCGGTAGCTTTCCTTCCAAAAATAACTTCTCCAGTTGATTTCGTTCCGTTTCGACTTCTCTAGCCCGGGACTCCCCTGGTGCAACTCCGGTACTCCGTAGGCTTCTTCTGGTCCAAAAATAGGTTCCGTGGAGTTTCGGGTCAATTGGACTCTGTTTGATATTACTTTTCTTCGAAACACTGAAATAGGCAAAAAACAACAATTCTGGGCTGGGCCTTCGGTTAATAGGTTAGTACCAAAAATAATATAGAAGTGGATAATAAAGCCCAATATTGCCCAAAATAGTAGATGATATAGCATGGAGCAATAAAAAATTATAGATACGTTGGAGACGTATTAGCGATCACATTGACTTTGGAACCATTTCCCACGCGCATCGTCACCTCATCCTTAGCCAGTGTTTGCTTAATCCGTAGTCCCTGTTTCGAGTTGCAAATGTTAGCAACAGAACCAGTATCAAATACCCAGGTGCTACTGCGAGCTCTGGTAAGGTACACATCAATAACACGTATATCACATATACCTTTATTCACCCTGCCATGCTTCTTATCCGCCAAATACTTGGGGCAGTTCCGCTTCCAATGACCAGTCTGCTTGCGTAGAAGATCTCAGTCTCAGGCTTAGGTCCAGACTTGGGTTTCTTCTCTTGAGCAGCAACTTGTTTGCTATTCTTCTTGAAGTTCCCCTTCTTCTTCCCTTTGCCCTTTTTCTTGAAACTGGTGGTTTTATTGACCATCAACACTTGATGCTCCTTCTTGATTTCTACCTCCGCAGCCTTTAGCATTGCGAAGAGCTTGGGAATCGTCTTATCCATCCCTTGCATGTTATAGTTCATCACGAAGCTCTTGTAGCTTGGTGGCAGTGATTAAAGAATTCTGTCAATGACGCTATCATCCGGAAGATTAACTCCCAGTTGAATCAAGTGATTGTTATACCCAGACATTCTGAGTATATGCTCACTGACAGAACTATTCTCCTCCATCTTGCAGCTATGGAACTTATTGGAGACTTCATATCTCTCAATCCAGGCATTTGCTTGAAATATTTACTTCAACTCCTGAAACATCTCATATGCTCCATGACGTTCAAAATGTCGTTGAAGTCCCGGTTCTAAGCCGTAGAGCATGGCACACTGAACTATCGAGTAGTCATCAGCTTTGCTCTGCCAGACGTTCATAACATCTGGTGTTGCTCCTGTAGCAGGTTTGGCACCTAGCGGTGCTTCCAGGACGTAATTCTTCTGTGCAGCAATGAGGATAATCCTCAAGTTATGGACCCAGTCTGTGTAATTGCTACCATCATCTTTCAACTTTGCTTTCTCAAGGAACACATTAAAATTCAACGAAACAACAACACGAGCCATCTATCTACAGCAACATAGACACGCAAAATACTATCAGGTACTAAATTCATGATAAACTTAAGTTCAATTAATCATATTACTTAAGAACTCCCACTTAGATAGACATCCCTCTAATCATCTAAGTGATCACGTGATCCAAATCAACTAAACCATAACCGATCATCACGTGAAATGGAGTAGCTTTCAATGGTGAACATCACTATGTTGATCATATCTACTATATGATTCACGCTCGACCTTTTGGTCTCAGTGTTCCAAGGCCATATCTGCATATGCTAGGCTCGTCAAGTTTAACCTGAGCATTCTGTGTGTGCAAAACTGGCTTGCACCCGTTGTAGATGGACGTAGAGCATATCACACCCGATCATCACGTGGTGTCTCGGCACAACGAACTTTGGCAACGATGCATACTCAGGGAGAACACTTTTATCTTGAAATTTAGTGAGAGATCATCTTATAATGCTACCGTCAATCAAAGAAAAATAAGATGCATAAAAGATAAACATCACATGCAATCAATATAAGTGATATGATATGGCCATCATCATCTTGTGCTTGTGATTTCCATCTCCGAAGCACCGTCATGATCACCATCGTAACCGGCGCGACACCTTGATCTCCATCGTAGCATCGTTGTCGTCTCGCCAACTATTGCTTCTACGACTATTGCTACCGCTTAGTGATAAAGTAAAGCAATTACAGGGCGATTGCATTGCATATAATAAAGCGACAACCATATGGCTCCTGCTAGTTGCCGATAACTCGGTTACAAAACATGATAATCTCATACAATAAAATATAGCATCATGCCTTGACCATATCACATCACAACATGCCCGGCAAAAACAAGTTAGACGTCCTCTACTTTGTTGTTGCAAGTTTTACGTGGCTGCTACGGGCTGAGCAAGAACCGTTCTTACCTACGCATCAAAACCACAACGATAGTTCGTCAAGTTAGTGCTATTTTAACCTTTTCAAGGACCGGGCATAGCCACACTCGGTTCAACTAAAGTTGGAGAAACTGACACCCGCCAGCCACCTGTGTGCAAAGCACGTCGGTAGAACCAGTCTCACGTAAGCGTACGCGTAATGTCGGTCCGGGCCGCTTCATCCAACAATACCGCCGAACCAAAGTAAGACATGCCGGTAAGTAGTATGACTTGTATCGCCCACAACTCACTTGTGTTCTACTCGTGCATATAACATCTACGCATAAAACCAGGCTCGGATGCCACTGTTGGGGAACGTAGTAATTTCAAAAAAAAATCTACGGACACGCAGGATCATGGTGATGCATAGCAACGAGAGGGGAGAGTGTTGTCTACGTACCCTCGTAGACCGTAAGCGGAAGCGTTTAACAATGCGGTTGATGTAGTCGTACACCTTCACGATCCGTCCCGATCAAGTACCGAACGTACGGCACCTCCGTGTTCAGCACACGTTCAGCTCGATGACGTCCTCGCCTTCTCGATCCAGCAAGAGGGGCGAAGTAGCAGATGAGTTCCGACAGCACGACGGCGTGGTGACGGTGTTGGTGAAGAACAATCTTTGCAGGGCTTCGCCTAAGCACTACGAAAACTATGACGGAGGATAAACTAGAGGGGACGGGGTTGCCGGCACATGGCTTGGTGTTTCTTGATGTGTTCTGGGTGCTAGCCCTACCCCTCTATTTATATGTTGAGCCTTGGGGTCGAAACTTGGAGTAATAGCCTCCACAAAGTCGGTTTCACCCGAAAGGGAGGAGTCCTTCTCGGACTCCAGGGCCAGACGCCAGGGTTCCCGGCGTCTGGACCCACACGCCAGGGACCCTGGCGTCTAGCCCCTGGACTCCGCAAAACTTCCTTTTGCGCTTTCCAAAAACCTTGTGGGCTTTCCCCTTTGGCCCAAATAAAGTGTTCTCGTACCCAAACATTTCGGGAGACATCCGGAACCCCTTCCGATGAATTCCGGAACCCTTCCGGAGACCAAACACTATTATCACATATATCAATCTTTATCTCCGGACCATTCCGGAGTTCCTCGTCATGTCCGTGATCTTATCCGAAACTCCGAACAACATTCGGTCACCAACATATATAACTCATATAATACTATATCGTCAACGAACGTTCAGCGTGAGGACCCTACGGGTTCGAGAACTATGTAGACATGACCGAGACACCTCTCTGGTCAATAACCAATACCGGAACCTGGGTGCTCATATTGGCTCCTACATATTCTACGAAGATCTTTATCGGTCGAACCGCATAACAACATACGTTGTTCCCTTTGTCATCGGTATGTTACTTGCCCGAGATTCGATCGTCGGTATCTCAATACCTAGTTCAATCTCGTTCTGGCAAGTCTCTTTACTCGTTTTGTAATACATCATCCCGCAACTAACTTATTTGTTACAATGCTTGCAAGGCTTATATTGATGTGCATTACTGAGTGGGCCCAGAGATACCTCTCCGACAATCGGAGTGACAAATCCTAATCTCGAAATACGCCAACCCAACAAGTACCTTTGGAGACACCTATAGAGCACCTTTATAATCACCCAGTTATGTTGTGAAGTTTGGTAGCACACAAAGTATTCCTCCGGTAAACGGGAGTTGCATAATCTCATAGTCATAGGAACATGTATAAGTCATGAAGAAAGCAATAGCAGAATACTAAACGATCAAGTGCTAAACTAACGGAATGGGTCAAGTCAATCACATCATTCTCCTAATGATGTGATCTCGTTAATCAAATGACAACTCATGTCTATGGCTAGGAAACATAACCTTCTTTGATCAACGAGCTAGTTAAGTAGAGGCATACTAGTGACACTCTGTTTTTCTATGTATTCACACATGTATCATGTTTCCGGTTAATACAATTCTAGCATGAATAATAAACATTTATCATGATATAAGGAAATAAATAATAACTTTATTATTGCCTCTAGGGCATATTTCCTTCACTGACGGGACGTGTACCCAGCTGCGACGCCGTGTCGACAACAGGCAAGCGTCGATGGATCCGCTGTTGCTGTGCGGCACGTCGTGCCTCTCGCTCTGCGGCGCTCCAACGGTCCCGCCATGCGGCGAGCCGCAGCCTATCGGCGCGGACGCGCCTAGCTTGCTCTGTGGCGCGCCATCGATCATGTTGTGCAGTGAGCTGTAGCCTGTCGGCGCTCAAGCACCATGCGCCAAAGGTCTGCTCAACCCTGGTGATGACGCGCATCACGGCGTCGTCCATCGCGTTGCTGGGTAGCGCCTCGGCCTCGATGGGCCATGGCGCCTGCTCATTTTCCTCGTCGGCGAGGTTGATGGCAGAGGCGGCGCTTTGGTGGGTTGGCATGCTTGGAAAATGTGGATGTGCTACAGGCTGCGCTTGTCGCCTCCGTGCGTCGTGCACCCCCTATGCGCAATATAGCAGGGTGGCGGGAAACAGGTGAGGAAATGGCGGAAAACAGTGGTGTGTTCATAAAATGCCATCAATTAATGGAAATTTAGCATCGAGCTAGCACAAGTCATAGATGATGATCAGATGAACACGGACCACACTAGGGAACCCGTCGGTGATGAATTCATCAATCCCAAACGGTTGAATACTAGCAAGCATTTGCCCACAAGACACACGGCCTATTCCATCACAAATAGGTCGGATGGATCTACTGTATGCCACGTATCGCACATTATCAAAAAGTAATGCGGTAGACCTTCTTTAATTAACACGTGTTAAAAAAATAAAAAACAAGGACCTCGAGGTTAAATTAGCTGAGGGAATGGGGCATTTCGGTCATTTGACCATCCGGTCACCCATCCGATGGCTGCTCCAGACTGAGCACACTTAACTTGATAGTTTTCTTACATGAGATACTGGTGGAACAACTAGTCCTTGCTGATAGAATGCCTCTTCACATCCTTATGGCGTATCCGGATGACCGCCCATCCCATAATGGCCAATAGATGTTGTGTAGATAGAGCATATCACATACGTCTTATTAGAAGCAACCGTCTGCGTTATTATTGGTCTTCGCACACATTTTTGATTACAGACCTATTTGCTGCGTATCACACACATCTTGTTATATTGAACCGTTTCTGTTCTCTTGCTTAATCACAAACAGTTCATCCGAGTGAACTGTATGTTGTATATCGCACACACCTTCATCTGGCTGCCCGTTTCTTTTGTGTTTCCTAATCACAAACAGTTCATCCGAGTGAACCGTATGCTGTGTATCGCACAAGCCTTCATCTGGCTGCCTGTTTCTTTTGTTCCTTCTCATCGCAAACAGTTAATTGATCTGAACCGTATGCCCTTCATCGCACACGCAACTAAAATCTGAATCGTGTTTGATGCATCCTCCTTCGCAAACGTTTTATACATTTCTGACGGTTTTTATACACCACCGTTTGCGATTATGGCATCACACACAATTTCTCGAAGGGTCTCTGATTGTAGTGTCGCGTTAGCAGCATCCTGCAGTAGTGCCCCCAAGGACAATGGCGATCACATTAATAATAGGGACGAAACCCCCAGGAGAGATAGCAACAAGCCCGACGAAGAGCGCCCAAACGTCGGAGACAACGCCGACGATTAAAGGGGCATTGAGGCAGGGCAAGCAACACATGCACCTGGGAAGACGATACCCCGGACAATGCGGAAGACCTCGGTGACCCCGCTCCTGAGCAATAGCTTGATGACTCAGTGGGGCATGGGGGCAGTATAACCTCGAGGACCTCAATGACTCTGAAGACAGTAACTACCTGCCTCTCTCCGAAGAGGAGGTCAACCTTGGAGTCGAGGATTTCATCGTTCCAGAGGATCCACTGGACCAAGAGCGGTTCAAATAGCAACTTATAGCCACTGCGCGCAGCTTGAAGATGAAGCAGCACTAGCTGAAGGCCAAGCAAAACACCCTCAACGATAGATGGACAAAAGTCCTTGCAACCAAAGAAGGGTACGACTACCAACAGCAAACCAAAAGCTACCCAAAGCGGAAACTGCTGCCACAGTTTGACGACGAGGCCCTTATGCTCGCACCACCAAGATATACCTAGGCAGACCAACCCGATAGCCCCCCTCGATGAAGAGATAGGACGACTGGAGAGGCCAAATACCCACCCACTCCCCCTCGCCGTAAAGGCAAGGAGGTAGCACAGCCAGAATACTAATATGATCTCCATCATGACCTGGACATTATAGCAGGACAGACAAGATCCATCTATGGTTCTCGAGAGTACGCTCTGGCTGGGCGGGACGGATAGCAAGCTTGGCGCGACCAAAACAATAGAGTTCGGGAGCATCACCGGTCCGAGATGGCAGCCGATCTCTGGCGTGACGTAGCCTGGGTTAGGGGCGCCGCTCAACCAATGTGCTTCACGGATGAGGTGATGCGGCATCAGTTCCCCAAAGGGTTTAAACCCGTAAACATCGAACAATACGACGGGACAACAAATCTGGCCATATGGATCGAAGAATTTCTTCTCCACATTCATATGGCTCGAGGAGACCGCATCCGAACTGCAATGACTGGTTGTGGTTGTTGATGCCTATGAATGGATCACATGGCATCTTGTACATATTCGTGACATATGTTGCATCAAAATAAATGCAGTCACGAAAGTGTTTGTAGGCTCTCCATGCTGAACCAACAACCCAATACATGTTCTTCATGATGTCCTCAACGTCAAGTTTAATTTTGTAGAAATAATCATGATCTTCCTTCTCCTTCTCTTTGAATTAGGCAATTGTGTCTTCTAGGTCTGCTAACTTGCTCTCTCTATGATATCTCGCCTTTAAATTTGTGACATCTGCAGGTAGGTTGGTTAGGCTGCTCAGCTTCCCTGTTTTGCTGTGGATAAGAGACGTTAGCTCCACCATCCTCAAAGTGTTGACATTGCAATCATGCATCAGTTTTATAAACTTCTTCTCCTCGAGGTTGAATCCTCAGTGGGCGCTCAAAATTTTTACGAGATCAAACTACTTAATCATATCATGGTTGTGTTCGTTGACAAACTCTTTGACCACCCACCAAGCTCCTTCCATATTGAGCCTCATTCTGGCAGGGCATTCCGTCTTCAAGATGATGCCTCTTGTGCGATCCGAAATGACTGGCCCATCACCCTTACATTTCTTATTTCTTCTTGCCTTGTGGCATCTTAGCTCACCACTGCTGTACTCCCCAGTTGTTTCCAGTTTCCTATGGTATTCCGTGTTTACCGCGAAGCCATTGAACTTTGCATATAGCATTTCTTATTATCATCAAATGAATTAAATATCATGCCAATATAGGGTGGTTGAGTTGGCGTTGCTACTTCTTGAGCTTGCGTTGATTTTTCCGTTGAAGGGGAAAGGGTGATGCCGCAAAGTAGAGATACGTATTTCCCTCGGTTAAGAACCAAGGTATCTATCCAGTAGGAGGCACAAGCAAGTATCCAATCTATGCACCTGCACAAACTAACAAACACTTGCACACAATGCGAAAAAGGGGTTGTCAATCCCTTCACGATCACGAACAAGAGTGAGATCTGCTAGAGATAGGTATAAAACATAAATAAAAGAGCAAACAAAAGTAAATTGAAATAAATTGCAGCAAGGTATTGGGTTTTTAGTCTATAGATCTGAAAATATATGATGGAAAATAGACCTGGGGGGCATAGGTTTCACTAGAGGCTTCTCTCTTGAAAGAAAACATACAGTGGGTAAACAAATTACTATTGAGCAATTGATAAAAAAAATGCATAATTATGACGATATCTAAGGCAATGATCATGAATATAGGCATCACGTCTATGACAAGTAGACCGACTCCTGCCTGCATCTACTACTATTACTCCACACATCGACCGCTATCCAGCATGCATCTAGAGTATTAAGTTCATAAGAACAGAGTAACGCCTTAAGTAAGATAACATGATGTGGAGGGATAAACTCAAACAATATGATATAAACCCCATCTTTTTATCCTTGATGGCAGCAATATAATACGTGCCTTGCTACTCCTTCTGTCACTGGGTGAGGACACCGCAAGATTGAACCCAAAACTAAGCACCTCTTCCATTGCAATAAAAACCAATCTAGTTGGCCAAACCGAACTGATAGTTCAAAGAGAAATACAAAGATATTTAATCATGCATAAAAGAGTTCAGAGAAGCCTCAAATAATATTCATAGATAATCTGATCATAAATCCACAATTCATCGGTTCTCGACAAACACACCGCAAAAAAGTACTACATCCTATAGATCTCCAAGAACATCGAGGAGAAAATTGTATTGAAGATCAAAGAGAGGGAAGAAGCCATCTAGCTACTAGCTATGGACCCTTCGGTCCGCGGTAAACTATTCACGCTTCATCGGAAGGGTAGCAAGGTTGATGTAGAGGCCCTCCTTGATCAAATCCCCCTCTGGCAGGGTGCCGAAAAAGGCCCCAAGATGGGATCTCACGGGAACAGAGGCTTGCAACGGCGAAAAAATACTTTTATGGACGCTTCTGATGTTGGGGGAATATTTGGGTATTTATGAAGCAAAGATTAGGGTTGGGGGACTCCCGAGGGGTCCACAAGCAAGGGAGGCGCCCCCTAGGGTACGCCCTGAGGGCTTGTGGGCTCCTCTGGCCCCCTCTCCAAGTCCTCCAGATGTCTTCTGGTCCAAGAAAAATCATCGCGAAAGTTTTATTCCATTTGGACTCCGTTTGGTATTCCTTTTCTGCAAAATTCAAAAACAAGGAAAAAGCAGAAACTAGCACTGGGCTCTATGTTAATAGGTTAGTCCCAAAAATAATATAAAATAGCATATTGATGCATATAAAACATCCAAGCAGATAATATAATAGCATGGAACAATAAAAAATTATATATACGTTGGAGACGTATCAAGCATCCTCAAGCTTAATTTCGGCTTGTCCTCGAGTAGGTAAATGATAAAACAGAATTTTTGACGTGGAATGCTACCTAATGATACGTCTCCAATGTATCTATAATTTTTTATTGTTCCATGCTATTATATTATCTGTTTTGGATGTTTATGGGCTTTATTAAACACATTTGTATTATTTTTGGGACTAACCTATTGACCCAGAGCCCAGTGCCAGTTCATCGGAGTTTACGGTGATTTTTTATGGACCAGATGAAGCCCACGGAG
Organism: Aegilops umbellulata; assembly: GCA_032464435.1. Lineage (NCBI taxonomy): Eukaryota > Viridiplantae > Streptophyta > Magnoliopsida > Poales > Poaceae > Aegilops > Aegilops umbellulata. Next base: position 372,050,843 of record CP136060.1, read on the forward strand.
CATCGGAGTTGGGCCACGGGAGTCCCAGCCAACCACAAGGGTGGAGGGGGCCCCCTAGGGCCCACCCCCTGGCTTGTGGGTCCCTCGCACTACTAGGGAAAACCTTATACACAGAAGCTTACCAGTAGCGCCGGTCAAAAAGAAGCGCTACTGCTATTTACCACTAGCGCCTGGCCAATAAACGCGCTACATCTAAGGTTATGACAGTAGCTCGTCTGCAGGAAGAAGCGCTACTATTACAATTCCCACACTGTTCTCGGGAGGCTAGGATTAGTAGTAGCGAGCTTATGCAAAGCGCGCTGCTGCTAGGATGGTTGTAGCAGCGTGTTTTCTGGGAAAAGAGCTACTGCTAATGAAAATAAAATAAAATAAAAAACATATAGAAAAGTAAATGAAAATGAAAGAAATAGAGAAAGGGGAAAGAAAAAAAAGAAAATGTGAAGGAAAATAAAAGAAAAATAAAGGAGGAAGGTGTAGCAGTAGCGGCTTTCAGGACAATCGCTATAGCTAATGTAGCAGTAGTGCGTTTTGTGAGCCAGCGCTATAGCTAAGTTAGCTATAGGGCTTTTCTGGGCCAACGATATCCCTATTTTTTGACTTAACCCCCCGCATGGTTTTTCTTCCCCCCTCTCCCCCGGCCACTTCCCCCACATCCCCCCTCGATCTGTTGTCGCCGCCGTCGTCGCCCTACAGCGCCGTCGGCCGCCGCGCGCTCTCCCGTCGTCCTCCACACGCCCTCTGCTGCCCTCGGTGGCCGCCGTCGTCGTCGCCCTACATCGCCGCCCTCCGCCGCGCGCCCTAGCCCCGACCCTGACCTTGACGCCGCATGCCCCTCCCTCAGCCGCGCTGCCTCCTACTGCTCCCTAACTCCACCGGCGCCCGAGGTGAGCACGCCTACACCTCTCAAAATATCGTTCGTATGTGTTTTGGTTGCTCGCGCGCGTTGATTTTTTGCAGCGCCTATTGGAGCGGCTCGCGCGGCGCAATATTTTGCAGCAGCCGGAGACGGCGTACTGCCGCGGCAGAAAACCGCTATTTCCGCGTTGCGCGCATGCTGGAGATGGTCTTAAAACCAGGATCAGATTGAGTTTAAGTTAGTAAAAAGGGTGAAAACAGTGATTTCACCCACGAGTGAGAAAGGGGAGGGAGAGGAGGCGAAGGTGACGACAAATGGGATCCGCCTAAGCCGCCGTGTCTTTTTCCCAAATGGATGACGCGAGCCCTAAGCACACTCAGTAAATTAAAAGAAGTGTAGTAACTATTCCTAAAAAAGTGTAGTAACTAAGTAGGTGGCGCCGTAATTACAAGAACTTGGGAAGCAAGGGTAGGCATGACGCAAGAGAATCTTTGGTGGGTCCCACTCATTTCCGTTACGGTGTACAGTAAACAAGCGAGGAAGAAGGTGGTGCCCGGCAACACCAAAGCGTCACCGGCCGGCATATACATAGCGAGGGGAGGCCGCCCCAATATCCATTCTTCCACCACCACCGGAGATAAACACAACAGGTTTCTTCCACCATGCGGACGCCTTGGATGTGGAGCAGCACTCGCGTTCTATGCCGTTGCCATTGCCACCGCCACCGCTCCTGATCCTTCCATCCTCCCACCGTACGTACCTGCTAGTTGATTCGTCGGTTCTTCTTCGCTGGATTTCTTCTATTCGCTCGGTGTCTACCTGCTACTCTACATCGTGTTGTTTGGATCCGTCGCCAGATCTTGCTTCGTTCAGATTATTATTTCTACCCTCTTCTTCTTTTTTGCTTTGCCTCTTCCCCCATCTAATCTCTCCATTTCTGACCCTGGCTATTCGTCTGTTTCTTTCATTTCCGATTCAACTTTAGGTGAGTTGGCACGCGCCACCCCGCCGCCATGGAGGCCGATCTGATTCTTGGCTGCGTCACGGCCTCTTTCGTGTTCCTTGGCCCACTGTGAGTCTATTTAGATCCTACATACAATATAAGTATTATATATGTTCATACGTCCGTGCGTCATCAAAGTCCTTGTTTAATCACGTCTCATCAAACCCCTGTTCGTGTTCGATGCAGTCTTGCCTTTCTTCTAGTCGGATCTGTCGTCCGGTACGCGCCCTATGGTTACGTCTTCACTCTGGTCACATCGCTGCCCTGGGTCGTGTATGGCCTGGATTGGGGACTGGTCCCTCTCCTCAGCCTCAACGCGGGCGGGGCCGGACTCGCGGCCGTCTACGTCGGCCTCTTCCTGTGGCGCTCCGACGCCGCCGATCCCCGACGGACGTATCTGCTCAGGCTCGTCGCTGGAGGAGCGGCGCTCTTGGTGGGCGCCTTCTGCATCGACCAGTTCGTGAGCAAGGCGATCTATGGTTGCGTATGCTCCGTGGTATCGTGCGTGGCCTCGGTCGCACCTTTTTACAAGATCGTAAGTTTTGCATTGCCTGCCTTCGTACTTGGTGCAATGTCCCTGCTCCTTGTTTCTGAGTAAAAATGACGGCCGTATGACTGTTTCAGGGGATGGTGCGCCGGGACAAGAACATGGAAGCGATGCCGCCGTTTATCATTCCAGCGATTGGCCTGATCAACGCACTGATCTGGACTGGGCGCAATACCCTCCGCCTCCATAATTTCGATCTAAATCTTGTGGTAAGAGCGCTGGTGATCACGTCTGGTTCGAGTAGTTGGTCTATCTCCTCTGTGTAAGGCCACGTCTATGTGAATCGATCTCGTGTCCACTGTTTCTGTGTGTTGCTTGTGCAGGTGGCCAGCGGCGTCGCCGCCTTCTTTGCGCTGGTGCAGGTGGTGCTCCACGCCTGGTTCTTCTTCCGGAGGCAGCCGCGCACCGGCATGCGCCAGCCTTTCCTCCGGGCGGACAACAACGGCAGCGCAACGGACGACGAGGACGCCAGCAGCGTCGCCGCCTTCTTTGCGCTGGTGCAGGTGGTGCTCCACGCCTGGTTCTTCTTCCGGAGGCAGCCGCCACCGCCGCGCACCGGCACGCGCCAGCCTTTCCTCCGGGCGGACAACAACGGCAGCGCAACGGACGACGAGGACGCCAGCGACAAAGTAAGCGTCGAGGGCGAGAAGGTTGGCAGTGACAAGAGTGCGAAGCACACCGACGACGAAGACGACGACGACGACAACGCCGACCAGACGGAGAGCAGCGAGGACGACGCAGAGAGCACCGAGGGCGCCGCCGCCGACGACCACATGGAGATCACCGCCGACGACGACAACAAGGTGAAGGCAAGGGACGGTGGCGCGGATGACGATGTCCGGCTGGACGTCCGTTCGTCGTCGTCCGACGGCGAGCACTCGCAGCCCCACGACGATGAGACCGACCAGGCGCTGAAGGATAAGCAGTTCCAGCACATCGTCGACGTCCCGGCAGCGGCGTCGACGACCGAGGTTCACGACGTCGACACGGCTTGATCTGATCGGCGCGGCGTACGCGCGCGCGCGGCAACCACGTTGCCAGCCTCTTCAGCGAAAATGCTACACCCAGCTTCAGGGGAGGTACTACATGCTAGCGCGGCTAAGAAAGTTATTAAGTTATGACAATCTGAGATGAGACACGTACGGTACGGATGATCCAACTTGATGATGTCACGACGTTAAGCACTTGATTATGTCGTAAACTTTCCATGTACTACCAGAGACGAGAGCGTGCACACACCGTACGGTACATTGCACTTCATCTTCATGCATGCCGTATATATAGACGTGCCGCACTGCATGCATAATCGATAGGATAATGGTACACCCACCCACGCGATCCGCGGCGGTTAGTCTTGGGAGGGTGACGTACGCCGGCTGATTCATTAGCGATTCTTTCTGTTTTATGAGCTGGGATTCATTCATTAGCCAGTCTAATCTCTAAAGCAGGCTGGCAGGCGGCGGTTAGCCAGTGTCAGCTCCTGCTCCTTACGTTAGCCACTGTCAGGTCCTGCTCCTCACGCGTGCGATGGCCGGTGATTAGTTAGTCTTGGGAGGGTACGTAGCACCCTGTCATTAGCCCAGCCAGCCAGCCAGCCATCCATCCATCCAGTCGTTAGCTAGTTGTACCGTTTATTTTCGTCTCTCTTTCTTTTTTCTTCCCTTTTTCAGTTTCCCCTTGTTTCTGTTTTATTTATTGATTGATTGCTATTTTTATTTTTTTTGCTTGAAATAACTATCAAAGATGCAGGACATTGTGGTGATCCGATCTGCTGACCACATTAGTTTTGTGCAGACAAAAGTGATCCCATGACCAATGTGTCTTTGAACGTATCTGAACTAACATCTTTGTGCATAAAATAGCGACCCCATGACAGATGCGTCCTTGAGCGTATCCGAACCAACAACACAAGCAGTACATCCAGAAAACAGACTTACATTGTAAAAAAATGAGACCAACCCGGACTAGACTAGTAGCCTATTGGCATATTTTTTATTTTTATAGAAGAAAACGTCGTGAGCACCAAGCGTCCAAGCCGAGACTCGAACCCTGATGGGCTGGCTGCGAACTTCCTCGCCTTGCCAACTGAGCTACGCTCCGTTCTCACAGACTTAAATTGTCATGCCCATTTTAGTCAAAGCCATAAATACCAAATAAGTCATGCGGTGGAAACTCAAAAAATAAAACGCCCTCCAAATAAGTCATCCAAAAACACAGACTTACATTGGCATGCCCATATATAGGCAAAAGGGACCCAACACCGAAAAGATCTACTTAATGCAGAGCCTCTAAACCCCAGCGATCACAAAGCTTATCGTTTCGATACCTAGATTACCTTGAGTTCCCCCAACTCTCCGAGTACCCGCCTTTGTAATCTATCTTGTATTACGCACCATTTATATTATGTAATAAAACAAGGCAAGAGTAGCGGTATTGCCCCTGACTTGGAGGCCCAAGCATGGATAAACCGTGTCTTCTTCGCGACTTGTGTTCTAGGTCCCCTCGGCCTCATGGCTTGAGCTGATGTTCCCACAGGTGCAAATTTCAGTGTGAGATCTCGTGCCATTGTTAACACCTGTTGAAAATCTCTGGACTGTTTGCACTGACCATGGGAATGTAAGTCATCATAAGAATTTATGTATTCGACTTCATCGGACTCCTTGCGGCGAAATGAAAGCTTCAGCGTATGCACCGACCTACTCGGGCTACAATGCCACTACCAGGTGGTCAAGTATATACGTCTGACATCTAAGGGCGTGTACAATAATATCATATTAGGAGTGTCATATAGAATAAATGTTGAGGTGGTGGAGATGATCTGTTAACAAAATATATTTCATAGGTAAAGATAAGACTAACATATTGTACATGCCTTATCTAAATTATATGACAAGACTAAGATAAGACTATCTTATGTACATGTCCTAATTAAGCTGGTTGGTAGGAGGGTTTAGCCAGTACATGTATTGTGTGTGTTAGACTCTTCTCGACGCAATAATAATTTAATTTAAAGGATGAAATAAACTTGCCGTACTACTTGATACTCCAATGCACATTTACGGACTTACGGTAATGTAATTAAACAATTACTAGATGTCTTTAACAACTCCAAGTTGATTGACTCGAAGCATGAATGTTCTCGCTAATTAATTATGTCCAACGAGAAGCCAGCATGCATGCATGGCCACCAGGACTTAAACTACGTACTACGTGAGACTAGCCACAATGGGTAGTAACATAGAGTAGTAACATTGACATGTTACTAGTCTATGTTACTACCTCTATAGTGGGGAGTAACATATGTATAGTAACATGCAACCCTTCATTTATTAGGCTATAGACACATCCTGCCTTGATATGTGTGATGTTACTACTACTAGTAGTAACTAGCTATGTTACTACTTTGCTCTCTTTCTTCATTTATTGCTTGCCACATCATCCATTTCATCTAGATATGTGTGATGTTACTACCTATGTTACTCCCATTGTGGGTTGTCTGATGCTTCGTATGCATGCATGCATTGAAAAGTGCAATGCCATTCCCAACCAAACTACGTGATGCCGCATGCATGCATGCATCGAAAATGCATTTCCGCTACCACTAGGACTACGTTGTATCCCGTTCAGAAATATTTGTCATCAAAATGGATGATGACAAGCATTTTCGGACGGAGAGAGTACATGATAAGCCCCACATGTTATCCTTACGGTTCATTTTTCAATTCGAGTGTTGTGCGGAGCTTCTATAGAAAAAGCCTCCAAGTTCATCCACAGATATTCATCGGATGGTATTCCCTCCCATTATGTCATCTGTAGTATTTCCCTTAAAAGTCTTACTCCCTCCGTTTTAAACTGTAGTGCACATAGATTTTCTTGAAAGTTAAACTATGCAAAATTTGACTGAGTTTATGGAGAAAACAATTTACATCTACAATACCAAATATATACAATATGAAAATACATCGTCTGATGTTTCTAATTATATGTATTCAATATTCTTGATGTATAAGTCAACAAGGTTGGTCAAAGTTTATAGAATTTGACTACTAAAAAAATCTATACGCACTACATTGTGAAAGGGAGGGAGTAATTTCCAAAAGTTTGTTGTTTTTAGAGTTAAAAGGCATTTAACAAATTCTCTAGAACAGTTTAACTTCCAATATTTTCTTCATGAGCATTAGGTCGCATCTGTCTCCACCATGCCCAGAGACGACTGGCAGAGGACATCGCGCATGAGTGCTCCTTCGAAACGGCCGACACGGACCTTGTGCGTGTGCGGCAACCGGCCTCCGTCGTCCTCTGTGTGACCCGCTACCTCTCGCGGCATGCGGCTTTCACCTCCCATACGTCATCCGCTAGCTTGGCGCGGGCATGAGCAGTTCGCACTGTCCAAGAGGAGCTAAGCCTGGAGGGGAAGGAGAGTGGCGCGCCAGGCAACAGATCTGCAACGGCTCATTGGGTGATGGCCGTCGTGGTTGCCCGCATTGCATCACAGGGCCACCGGGGACGATGCGGAGCTTGATCCCCTGCCAATGTCCACCCACGGATGGCAATGTGAAGCACGAGCTCCTCCTCAGTCGGATCCTTGTTAATGGAGTTGTCCTCCGTCAAGAGCCCACCCGATCGATGGTATAAGACTCGTTGCCGGAGGCTCTGTCGGAGTGGCTGCCGGAGACGACCATGGTGGAGGGGAGGGGAGGAGACGGAGAGTGGAAGCGGAGCAGAGTGATTGAGAGTGTGGACTTTGACTAGAGTTTAATCCAATGATAGAGCATTTGTGGGGTTGCGGTGGGCCAGCATGGGCCAGGTCGAACGATGGCGGGCGCGTCCGGCCGCCCCCATATCTGTCCCAAAAATGTACTCGGTATTGAGGGTGTCGGACTGCCTGGACATATAGGGTCGGTTTGCTCGGTCATGTTGGTCGCAAAAAAGTGACAGGTCAATGACCGGGCAGGCTGCTCGGATGTTTGTCGGCAATATAAGGACTCTGATTGTAGATGCTCTTATTGAGATAATGTGCTCCGCCAAAACCTGTGAAATTGGCAGGAGGACATTTCAGCCCTCCCAAAGTTGGCGTACGCCTCCACCACCCCCAAGTTAATTGTCATTGACCATTCACTACACACTCCACCATTGCCTCACCTCTTGCTGTATCCACCCACTACTCACTAACTCCCGCGACTGACTCCGGCCACTTCGACCGCCGATTTGTGTCTACCTTTCCTTGCCACCGTTCCCAATACTCGTCTCGTACACCGCCGATGTGTTCCCTGCTGCCATACATTTGTATGACCTCTCGCGTGGGAGTGTATGTATTCCAACTAGAGATGAGGTGGCATAGAATTAGATGAAAAAAAAACCTGGTTGAGTAGCATATTGTGATATTGAATCACAATAAATAATAAATGTTATGATATTATGTGTCATGCATGATAATAAATGACATCGTCTAAGATACTAATCTATGATACTATGTATACTATGAAGTATGGAGGTAGTATCATATGCAAGATATTCCCCGCTGCGAGTAGCCTAAGAGCATCTCCAGCCGTGCCCCCCCCCCCAAAGGCCCAATTTTCGCTGGCTCGGGCCAAAATTGGCGCCGGCGTACCCAGGCCGAACCCGGCACGCTGGGGGGCGCTTGGGGGCGCCGGCCGAACCGTTTTTGGCGCGAAAATCGGCGGGCCCTCCTTGGCAGCGACTCGACTCTCCTTGTCGCTTCGTCGTCCTCATCGCCTCGGTTCCCGCGGGGGAACCAATGGCAAGGCTGCCATTGATTCCTCACGGGCGGCGCGTCACAGGTTGGCTTGCGCGGCGACGCCTCCCCTTCCGCCACGCATTCACACGACCCGTTGAGGCTATATAAGCAGCGACTTCCCTCGCCATTGGCCACACCAGCCCGAGTCCGCCGAGCCCAAACCAGCCACCATCCCTCGCTTCCGCCGCCGAGCTCTGCCGCTCTCCCCTTCCCTCCCCTTCCCCTTCTTCTCCATGGCCGAACGCTTCCCCGGCGACGCCGCAGCGGCCAACGGCTTCGGCCGCCGCACGCTCCAGGAGTGCGAGTCCTGGCTCCTTTTCGAGGCGAACATCCCGGCGCCGCCGGACATGCGCGCCGGGCCGACGGGGTGGAGGCTCAGCAACGGCGGCGTCCCCATCCCCCCGGTCCCCGACGTCGACGCGCGCCCCGGCCTCTTCGCCGCCGAGGTTGACCGCATGCGGTTGTGCCTGTCGGAGGAGCAGCGCGCCCTCCCCCAGTACGACGTCGACAACCACGCGGCGTGGGCGGACTACTTCCAGCGGCGGCAGGCGCAGCGGCTGGCGTCCACGAACGGGGCGCCGGTGGTCGGCGGCGTCAAGAACAGCGACGGGCGCCGCGTCTGGTGGGGCGTCCCCGGCTGCACCCTGCACGAGGTGATCGCACACCTCGAGGGCGGCAACAACCTGCCACTGGCGTACCCCGCCGCGGCACCACGCTGGAGCGTTGTGCCGTGGGCGCCCAGGAGGTTCGCCGGCTCCTCCTCCTCCTCCCACTCTTCCTCCTCTTCCCGCTCCTCCTTCCATTCTTCTGGCTCGCCGGCGCTCCTCAGCGTCAAGGCCGAGCCCGCGGTGGAGACGCCCCTCGGCTGGCGCACCCGCATGCAGCGCCGACATTGTTGAAAGAACATGCGGTGCCCTCATGTTTGGTTTTGGTAATTGATGACAATCTCTATGGACTAATGATTGCCTTGAGTTATATTTGAAGGTTTTGTCCATAGGCTTTTCTTGGAGTACATGTGTTGGTTTCAAGGAGAGTTTGTGTCGACCAAGGTGCTATTCAAGGAATTACCTAAAAGATTGGTCTTGTGAGAGGTTGATCAAGACTAAGTCAAAGAGTGAATCAAGTTGATCGACAACAAAGCGTAGAAGATGTACCGAGAGGGATCAAGTGATCCCATGGTATGGTAAGCATTGTCAATTACGCTTTGTGTACTAACCGATGGTCTTCGTGAGAGTTCTTTGTGGGGTTAGGATGCGGTGTGCAAATTCAAGTGATGCATCACGAAGAGATCAAGTGCTTGAAGCTTGCCGTCCATTGTGGTGACAATGGACTTGTGAAGATGAGCCGAAGAGTGGCTCACCCATAGTGGACTATGGGGGAGCAATCATCTAGTCCTCATCGAGCCAACGCAATCAAGAAAGGTGGTCCAACTCGAGGGAATCAAGATCGTCATCATCTAGCTCAAGTGGACCATGTGCAAGGCAAAGGTTTTCCCTTGATAGGTTTTCTATATTACCGGTCTCATGGTGGTAGTTGGGAGACCGAGTTATAGGATCGTTTGCCGTACTATCATGGGGGGCTCTCAAGTTGGTAGCTTGATCGTATCATTAGTAGAGAGCTCAAACCATTGCATCCTTGCATCATGTTTCTTGGTTCTTGTTTGGTTCTCTTTGTGAGTCTTAGAGCTTATGGTCATCTTGATGACAAGCTTGAGTTCATCAAAAATGGAGTTCGCATGCGTCTTCTATGATGTTTTCGGTGTTGGAGGTTTTACCGGTCTTATCCGAGGAAGGGTTCTCACCATTTTCTTATGGGCCTTTTCTCATTTGCTTCTTATTGATATTTCTATCAATATTGTGTTAGCTCATTTTGTTAGCTTTTCAACAAACTTGGTTTCGTTGAATTCGGAGTCCGTTTGCAGAAGTTGTGGTTGTTTTGGTAAAGGCCGCAACGGTACTACCGTGGCTAGAGCGGATGTAAACTTTTACTACCGCTCCAGAGTGGTAGTACCGCTCCAGAGCTGTACTACCGCGGCTCCTGAGGGTAGTATCACTCCGAACCAAAATCTCGTGTTTTGCTCAGCGGAAGAAGGCACGGAAGTATTTTTTAAGTACCGCTCGCAAGCAGTAGTACCGCTACCACTTGCGATAGTACCGCTATCCCTAGCGGTAGTACCGTGAGGTCGAGCGGTAGTACCGTGGGGACGAGCGGTAGTACCGCTCCGGTGGTTCTACTGGCCTTTTGCGTCCTCGCTGTTGTTTTTCAAAGGGGTACTACCGCCCTAGCGGTAGTACCGCTCTATGCGGGCTGTGAGCATAACGGTTGGATTTTTTCCCCACCTATAAAAGGGGGTCTTCTTCCCCATTGAACCTTATCGTTTGAGCTTGTGTTCTTCCCCCATTGTTTACCTTCTTCAAGCTTGCTAAATATCAATCCCTCCATGGATTCTTGCTAGTTTTTGAGGGAAAAGAGAGAGGAGATCTAGATCCACATTTCTACCAATCACTTTCTCATCTATGTGAGGGGAACCCCTTGGATCTAGATCTTGGAGTTCTTGGTGTTCTCCTTCTTGTTCTTCCTCTCATTTTCCTCCCTAGCATTAGTGGCTTCGGTGGGATTTGAGAGAGAAGGACTTGGGCACTCCGTGTGCCCTTGCCATTGCATTTGGTGCATAGGTTTGAGTTCTCCATGGTGATACGTGGAAGTGAAGTTTGAGAAGCTTATTACCCTTGGGTGTTTGGGAACCCTAGAGCTTGTTCCTCTTGGGTGCCTTGGCGCCCTAGATGGTTGGTGTTGTTCGGAGCTCAATCATTGTGGTGTAAAGCTCCGGGCAAGCGTCGGGGTCTCCAATTAGGTTGTGGAGATCGCCCCGAGCAATTTGACGGGTACCGGTGACCGCCCCCAAGGGTTGCCATTTGTACAGGTTCGGTGACCGCCCTCAAAGGTCCCTTAGTGGAATCACGACATCTTGCATTGTGCGAGGGCGTGAGGAGATTACGGTGGCCCTAGTGGCTTCTTGGGGAGCATTGTGCCTCCATACCGCTCCAAACGGAGATTGGCATCCGCAAGGGTGTGAACTTCGGGATACATCGCCGTCTCCGCGTGCCTCGGTTAACTCTTACCCGAGCTCTTTACTTATGCACTTTACTTTGTGATAGCCATATTATTTCTTGTCATATATCTTGCTTTCACCTAGTAGTTTATCTTGCTTAGCATAAGTTTTTGGTGCACATAGATGAGCCTAGTTGTTGTAGGTTTTGTGCTTGGCAAATTAGCCGCTCGGTTTATTCCGCATTTGTTCAAGCCTAAACCGTAATTATTTTAAAGCGCCTATTCACCCCCCTCTAGGCGACATCCACGATCTTTCAATTGGAATCAGAGCCTTGTCTCTCTTTGTTAGGCTTAACCGCCTAGAGAGTAAAGATGTCTACTAGGGGATTAGGATTCTCTGACACTCTTAGTTTCGATGGTACAAATTTTGATGTTTGGGTTATTCGCATGCTTAATCTCTTTAGGGTAATGGACCCAAATTTAGAGCGAATTGTAGATATGGGGTTTTCTCCTCCAAAGGATCCTCAACGATTATCTTTAGAGGATGAGAAAAACTCTTATCTCAATGCTCAAGCTTCTAATGTGCTTTTCGGTGCTTTGAGCAATGTAGTTATTTTTCAACTCATGACGTTTCGGGATGCTCATGAGTTGTGGACAAAGCTTCAAGATAAATATGGCGTGTCCAAGTTTTGTGGGGATGATTGTTCTCCCTCCACCTTCGGCCGTGTTGCGTTCTCAACTTCTTCTACTTCACCTACATGTGGATTGCCACAAGTTAATGATATGGTGAGTAGTGGTGTTCATTGCAATGATGATAGTGTGCTTATCGTTGATGATTCCTCATCACTATCTTATTGCAATGCTCCATCTTTGGACTCCAACACTTCGAGCTCTCTAAATGTTTCACATGCTTGTGTTGATAGTTCTTGCATATCATGTAGAAATTGCTTTACTAAATCTCATGATGATATGCTTGCTATGTCTTGTTGCCATGATAAAAATGCATCTATTTCCTCGAATCGTTGTGCTAACAATGTAGAGGAAACCCAACACCCCATGGAACAAGATGTGGTCTTGAATGGTACCTCAAGGGATCCTACATCATCATCGATTGTGTTTTGCCTTATGGCTAGGGCTTCAAAGGTATCTCCCACTTTGAATCACAATATATCTTGTGATGATATTGATGATAACAAGAATGATGATGATGATGTTTATAGTGATGAAGAGAATGATAATGTTGCCTCCTTAAAAATTAAGGGGGAAATGATTTTTAAAGCTCTTCATAAGAATAAAATTGCTCGTTCCAACTTCATGGAAATCATGTCTATTGCTGTTGAGGGCAAGAATTATATTGATGAGTTGGAATCTCGTCTTGAGGAGCATGATGTCATCATTGAGAAAATGGAAGGTCATGAACGTGATTACGATAATGAGATTGCAGACCTCTCCCAAGCTCTTGAACTTGAACAAACCACCAACGAGTCTCTTGAGGAGACTTTTGCTCTAGAATTATCTAGAGTGAGGGAATCTCATGATAGAGCTCTTGAGGTGGCCAATGTTTTTGAAACTAAAAATGAGAAGCTTGAAGTTGCGCATGTGAAAATCCTTGAGGACTTTGGGCACCTCGAAAATGGCTCAAGGGTCATTAAGAGTGAGCTCATCAAACTCACCGAGTCTCATGCACAACTTAAAGCTTCATATTCAAAAGAGCTTGTATAGTTGCCTTCTCCTTTTGCTATTATTGATGATGCTTGTGGTACTAACTCTATTACTTGTGAAGCATCCATTTTGAAGGAGAATGTTGAGCTCCGAGCTCAACTTGAGTTGCTATCTAGCAATTATGGGAAATTGGAAGAAATCCATGAAAATCTCTCAAGCTCTCATGATGATCTTCTAGTATCCCATAATGTGCTAAAGATAGCTCATGAGGCAATGATTGCTAAGGTAACATCTAGTGAGCCTAATGTGGATACTAGCACTACTTTTAGTCAAAATGTTATATTGCCTTGTGCTAGTCCTCGTGATTCATCCATGCATAATATTGGTACATCTTGTGATGAATTTCTTTCCTTCCCTTGTTTCTCTAACAATGAAGCTTATACTTCCTCTAGTGCTTGTGTTGAGACTAACCATGTAGAGGAAATCAAAGAGCTCAAGGCCCAAGTCACTTCTTTGAAGAAAGACTTGGAAAAGTGTCATGAAGGGAAGGCTACACTCAACAATATCTTAAGTGTGCAAAAATCTCCCAATGACAAAGGTGGACTTGGATTCAAATCCAATAAGAAGAAGAAGTCCAAGAGCAACAAGAAGAAGGGCCAAAAACAAGTCAAGAATTCGGCCAAGATCATTTGCTTCAAGTGCAAAATCGAAGGGCATCATGTTAGATTTTGCCCTTTGAAGAAGAAGGCCATTAGTGACAAGCAACAAGGGAAGCAGCCACAAGTTCATTCTCATGCTCAACCTCAAGTTGAAGAAAGGCCTCTTCCCAAGAAAACTCAAGCTAATGCTTCTCAAGGTGAGAAATCAAGTGAGAAGAAAGTGAAGAGTTGACGTTGCTACCTATGTCGTGAGAAAGGTCACCTCGCTTCTTCATGCACTAGTGGTAACTTATCCAACCAAATTATTATTGATGGTATCTATTCTCTTGGGAAGGATAAGGTTGGCAATGTGTTTGCCAAGTTTCTTAGTACTCAAAATGGTTTCAAGCAAAGAACCATTTGGGTTGCCAAACCTATTGTGACTAACCTCTTAGGACCCAACTTGGTTGGGGACCAACAAGCTCAAACTTGATCAATAGGTGTTGTTGGAGGGCATTGGAGACTTGGCTACATTATGAAGAATTAAGGGGACTTCATCATTCTTATTGTCTCAAGCCAAGTCAATTGGGTTATCAAGTTTCTATCTTATATCCAATGTGCCTCCTTGCGGTAACTTGTACTTAAAGTGTTTACATTGAAAGTTACTTGCCCCTTTGCATGTTTTGGTTTTGTTCCTTGCATGTGTTATATATGTTGTGCTTCCATATTGCTTATCTTGAGTAATCAAGTATGTGTATTGGTTTGCACATCATGTACGTGTGTGTAGTGTGTTGAGCCTTTTGCATCTTGTTTGTATCCTAGTCGGCTCATGTGAGAGATTAATGGAACATCTCATTTTGGGCGAGTGATGTGCTTTGTGCACCTCACAATCCTATAAATATGTGTACATGAGGAATACCATCTAGTATTGATATTACAAGATTATCTAGTCGCTAGGTGGTGTGTCACTCATGAGAAATTCAAATTCTAAATAGTCCATTAATTATCTCTTGTTGGATCTTTTTATTTGCCTCTTGTGTATCTCTAATTGGTATCACACTATGGGGGAGTAATATGCTTTGTGCATATTACAAGCCTAGAAAATGTGTACATTTGAGATATTTTCACCTAGACTTGATATTGTAAATTATCTTGTTCCTAGGTGGCATGTTAGCTCTACAAGTTGCACTTTTCTTGTGTTTGGTGTGAAGATGATGTTGGATATCCTTTCTATCTACCACCGGGAATTATTTCCAATACTTCTTGTCTTTTGACAATTGGTACTCTCTTGTATGGTAGAAATTATCAATCATCTTCACGTTGGCTTTTGCTTTCATTTGCCTTATCTCTTACCAAGGTTGTGTCAACTCCCATTGCCTTCCGTGCCACTTGAGGATCTTGTTGTTTTCTTGTTCTTGTCTAGTGTTTTCTTGATATAGTGGAAGTGGTGATCCCACCTTGTGCATTTTGTATTCAATGCAAATTCTCTATAATGCACAACTCGTGGGGGAGCTATCCCATTTTCTATAAAACACTCATCTTGTGATCCATATTAAGTGTGTTGGTGGACGACAAGCCGTTTCTTTTTGGTACTTTGTGCCATCATGAAACTTTGTAGAGAGCTTGGTTTGTTTGGAACCATCCTTTATTTTGGGAGATTATATCTTTTATTTAGTGTGTATCAATGGATATCTCATTCCTCGATGTATCTATTATGGATATCCTCCAAGTGATGATTTATTCATTTGGTATCTGTTCTTCTCTTGGTATTTCCTTGTCATTTGGTATCGGTTCTTGAAAGTCTTGACCATGCATATTAACTTCTTGTAGCTTCTTTGGCATGCTTTCTTTCTTTGACCCAATATATAGGGGAAACTCCAGCAAGTCTCAAATTGGATGGGATGTGCATGAAATTATTTTCATATCTATATGCACATATTTATGTGGAGTTTGTCCTATGTATTGTTGGCTCTCTAACTCTTTGGTCCCTATGAGTTTGGGTACCATTTCGTTTGTGTTGTTGGTCTAGGAACAATTGGAGATGCATTGGATGCTCGGCTCACTCACAAGGAAGGTGGTGCACCATGTGCTTATTGGAGTCAAGCTAGGATGCTCAATAAACTACTATCTACTACCTTCAATTGGTTTCTTCGACATCCTTCCAATGATATCTCGGTAACAAGTATCTATTCATGCATTCTTTTATTGCACTCAACCTTGTGTAGGTTGCATCTTGGCATGATATCCATTCTATTTTGTGATACTTGTTTCCTTTCTCAAAGCATCTCAATGATGATCTCATGTTGCTAGTTGTGATGTCTTTGATGGTTGTGTGGTAGGAATTCATCTATATACAATAAGACCATATCTAGCCATGTGCTATGCTTCCAAGCAAATATCTTATTGGTATATCTATGACTTCCTTTCGGATATCTTGTTCCTTCGTGTTGTAACTATTCTGGGTGTACATCCTTCTTTGTAGATATATATCATCATGATTTTGTCTACCTAGAATCTTATACACTTGAGAATAGTTGCATATCTAGATGGTATACTTTCTTTCATGTCCACCTTGTCTTTCTTTTGTTTTTTTCTTTGATGGCTCCGTGAAAGCTTTTGCCTTGAGTGCGTGTCTTATCTCGTTGCATCTTGATGCACTCTTGTGTGGTGAAGATTATTTTCCTCATGCTTATCTCTACGAGGCTTTTGCCATCTCAATTGGTATCCCTCGTCTTGATGAGGCTTTCATCTTCTATCTTCACCATGGGTTGTAACAAGTGGTGGTTATTCATTTTACATTTTTAGTGTGCTTGTGAACCCTTTTGCTTGGTGTGTGTGGTTAGGACATGTCATGCACCTTGTATCTCCACTATCCAAGATTATGTTGATGCTTAATGCTCATCCATACATTAGTCTTCTCAAGTGCTTTGCCATGACTCACACACATCATTTTGGTTGAGCCTACTCTTAAGTTGCCTCTTTTATATGTTGCTCAACCATTTGTTTGTTGCAAGTGCTAGGCTTTGTTTCCTACATGCTCACTTGCACTTGTTGTGATTTTCTATTGATTTTCGGGGAGTGATGATCCTATTTTGTGCACTTGGTATCCTAATGCAAATATTATAAGGAGTGCACAAATCATGGAGAGCTTCACTAGTGTCTTTAGAACACTCTGTTGCTCTCTTGCACTTGTCGTGAGGTTCTACTGATCTGGGGGGAGTGACGATCCTATTTTGTTCTCGTTGTATCCAATTACAAAACTAAATTGTGCACAAATCATGGGGAGCTTCTCTAGTTTCTCTAGAACACTCCTTTGCTAATATCATAATTTACTTTATTCATGTGGCACGTAGGATCATTGGTCTAGTTGGCTCAATTGATATCCATTGATTTCTTGCTTCAATTGGTTTCTTTTGATTGTTTGATTGCTTGTTTCTCTCTTTGTTATGTCTTTGTGGCATATCATTCTTTTGCAATTTTTGGGCCTCAATATAGTTTGTCTTCCTCCAAGTATTTACCGTTGGACATGTGTATTGCATTCCACTCTCTTGTTGAGAAATACACAATTTATGGAGGAACACTTTTTCTATTGGCCTTCTAAGCTTTTCACCCATTTTGGCAATCGATGCCAATGGGGGAGGAGTTTCAGAGAGTTTTATTCCTAAGCATTTGCATCCCATTCTCATGCATCATTGGTTGTTGCATTGCATGGTGATGCATGATACGTCTCCGTCGTATCTACTTTTCCAAACACTTTTGCCCTTGTTTTGGACTCTAACTTGTATGATTTGAATGGAACTAACCCGGACTGACGCTGTTTTCAGCAGAATTACCATTATGTTGTTTTATGTGCAGAAAACAAAAGTTCTCGGAATAACCTGAAACTCCACGGAACATCTTATAAAAAATAATAAAAAATCCTCGCCAAAGATGAAGACCAGGGGGCCCACACCCTGTCCACGAGGGTGGGGGGCGCCCCCTCCCCTAGGGCGCGCCCCTACCTCATGGGCCCCCTGGAGACCTTCCGACGCCAACTCCAACTCTATATATTTGCTTTCGGGGAGAAAAAAATTGAGGGGAAGAAATCATCGCGTTTTACGATACAGAGTCGCTGCCAAGGCCTAAAAGCTCTCGGGAGGGCTGATCTGGAGTCCGTTCGGGGCTCCGGAGAGGGGGATTCGTCGCCGTCGTCATCATCAACCATCCTCCATCACCAATTTCATGATGCTCCTCACCGCCGTGCGTGAGTAATTCCATCGTAGGCTTGCTGGACGGTGATGGGTTGGATGAGATTTATCATGTAATCGAGTTAGTTTTGTTAGGGTATGATCCCTAGTATCCACTATGTTGTGAGATTGATGTTCCTATGACTTTGCTATGCTTAATGCTTGTCACTAGGGCCCGAGTGCCATGATTTCAGATCTGAACCTATTATGTTTTCATGAATATATGTGAGTTCTTGATCCTATCTTGCAAGTCTATAGTCACCTACTATGTGTTATGATCCGGCAACCCCGAAGTGACAATAATCGGGACCACTCCCGGTGATGACCATAGTTTGAGGAGTTCATGTATTCACTATGTGCTAATGCTTTGTTCCGGTTCTCTATTAAAAGGAGGCCTTAATATCCCTTAGTTTCCGCTAGGACCCCGCTGCCACGGGAGGGTAGGACAAAAGATGTCATGCAAGTTCTTTTGCATAAGCACGTATGACTATATCCGGAATACATGCCTACATTACATTGATGAATTGGAGCTAGTTCTGAGTCACCCTATGTTATGACTGTTACATGATGAACCGCATCCGGCATAATTATCCATCACCGGTCCAATGCCTACGAGCTTTCCATCCACTGGTTTACTCTTATTTACTTTCCCGCTGCTATTGTTACAATCACTACAAAACACCAAAAATATTACTTTTGCTTTCATTACTCTTTTGCTACCGTTACCACTACTATCATATTACTTTGCTACTAAATACTTTGCTGCAGATATTAAGTTATCCAGGTGTGGCTGAATTGACAACTCAGTTGCTAATACTTGAGAATATTCTTTGGCTCCCCTTGTGTCGAATCAATAAATTTGGGTTGAATACTCTACCCTCGAAAGCTGTTGCGATCCCTACACTTGTGGGTTATCAAGACTAATTTCTGGCGCCGTTGCCGGGGAGCATAGCTTTGAGTTACTTGGGATTTATATCTGCTGGACACTATGAAGAACTTGAAAGATGCTAAGACAAAAATTTATCCCTCAACTACGAGGGAAGGTAAGGAACTGCCATCTAGCTCTGCACTTGATTCACCTTCTGTTATGAGTAAGCTTGCGACACCTAAACCTGCTTCTGCTATTCGTTCTGATATGTCGCATGTTATTGATGATGCCACTTCTGCTATGCATGATACTTATGATGAAACTACTTCTATGCTTGATACTACTGGGCCCCTTAGTGAATTTCTTGATGAACAGATTGCTAGGGCTAGAGAGAAAGAAATTATTGAAACTGATAATATTGATGAAATTGATGATGAAGATATGCCTGTTATTCCTGAGGGTTACGTTTTTGATATGGAAGCTTCTACAGCTATTTTAGCCTGCAAAGATAGAAACGAGCTTAAGAGGCTATTAGTTAAATGGAGCAAAGAATCTCTTAAAGATAGAATGAAACCTGACCCTGTTTTTGCTACTTCACCTATTTGTGTTCCCGATAAGGACTATGAATTCTCTGTTGATCCTGATATAATTACTTTGGTTGAATCTGATCCTTTTCATGGTTATGAATCTGAAACTGTTGTGGCACATCTTACTAAATTAAATGATATAGCCACCCTGTTCACTTAAGGATGAGAGATCTCGTTACTTTTATATCCTTAAAATATTTCCGTTCTCATTAAAGGGTGATGCTAAATATGGTTTAATTCTCTTGATCCTGGTTGTGTGCGTAGTCCCCAATACATGATTTATTACTTCTCTGCTAAATATTTCCCTACTCATAAGAAACAAGCCGCCTTAAAGG
This sequence comes from Aegilops umbellulata, assembly GCA_032464435.1. NCBI lineage: Eukaryota > Viridiplantae > Streptophyta > Magnoliopsida > Poales > Poaceae > Aegilops > Aegilops umbellulata. Next base: position 372,070,374 of record CP136060.1, read on the forward strand.
AAATATACAACTTTGTGCAAATTGAAGAAGAGAGTCTCCCACAATATTGGGGGAGGCTTCTCAAGCTACTTAATGCATTGCTTGATCATCCTCTTAAGAAAAGTCAAATACTTGAGATCTTTTATAACGGACTAACCGATGCTTCCAGAGATTACCTGGATAGTTGTGTTGGTTCTCTTTTCAGGGAAAGAACACCGGATGAAGCTGAAATTCTATTGAATAATATGTTCACAAATGAAAATAATTGGGCACCTCCTGAGCCAGCTCCAGAGCCAATTACTGAGCCTATTCCTAAACCAACTCCGAAGAAGAGAGGTGTTTTATTTCTCAGTCCCGAAGATATGCAAGAGGCAAAGAAATCTATGAAAGAAAAAGGTATTAAAGCTGAAGATGTTAAGAATTTACCTCCTATTGAATAAATACATGGTCTTAATTTAACGCCTGTTGAAGAAACATATGATCTTAATCCATTACCTATTGAAGAACCTCCAGGTCTTGATAACCTGACACAGGTAGTAAAGGTAAATTCTCTCTATAGATATGATAAAGCTGAAGTCCCTCCTACTAAAATTGCTAGTCAATGCTTGGATGAGTTTGATAACTTTATGTTTAAGCAAGAAGACTTCAATGCTTATTTTGGTAGACAATTAAAAAATGCTTATATGATTAAACACTTGGGTGATTATATGGCTAATATTAGAGGTGAACTTAAACTTGTTAGCAAACATGCTTCTATGGTTACCACTCAAGTAGAACAAGTACTTAAAGCTCAACATGATTTGCTCAACTAAATGAATAGTAAGAAAAATGATTATGTTGTTAGAGTGGCTACTAGAACTGGTAGAATGACTCAGGAACCTTTGTATCCTGAAGGCCACCCTAAGAGAATTGAGCAAGATTCTCAGAGAAATAATATTGACGCTCCTAGTTCTTCCAAAAGGAAGAAAAAGAAAAATGATAGGACTTTGCAAACTTCTAGTGAACCTATTGCTGAACCACCTGAGAACCCAAATGATATATCTATTTCTGATGTTGAAACACAATCTGGTACTGAACATGAACCTAGTGAAAATAATAATGATGATGTTCATGATGATGCTCAACCTAGTAATGATAATGATGTAGAAATTAAACCTGTTGTTGATCTTGATAACCCACAATCAAAGAATCAACGTTATGGTAAGAGAGATTTTTTTGCTAGGAAACATGGTAAAGAAAGAGAACCTTGGGTTCAGAAACCCATGCCGTTTCCTCCCAAACCATCCAAGAAAAGGACGATGAGGATTTTGAGCGCTTTGCTGAAATGATTAGACCTATCTTTTTGCGCATGCGATTAACTGATGTGCTCAAAACAAATCCTTATGCTAAGTATATGAAGGATATCATTACTAATAAAAGAAAGATACCGGAAGCTAAAATTTCCACCATGCTTGCTAATTATACTTTTAAGGGTGGAATACCAAAGAAACTTGGAGATCCAGGAGTACCCACTATACCATGCTCCATTAAAAGGAATTATGTTAAAACTGCTTTATGTGATCTTGGAGCCGGTGTTAGTGTTATGTCTCTCTCTTTATATCGTAGACTTGATTTGAATAAGTTGACACCTACTGAAAAATCTTTGCAAATGGCTGATAAATCAACTGCTATACCTGTCGGTATTTGTGAGGATGTGCCTGTTGTGGTTGCAAATGTTACTATTTTAACAGACTTTGTTATTCTTGATATTCCTGAGGAAGATAGTATGTCTATTATTCTTGGAAGACCTTTTTTGAATACTGCAGGGGCTGTTATTGATTGCAACAAAGGCAATGTCACTTTTCATGTTAATGGTAATGAGCATACGGTACACTTTCCAAGGAAACAACCTCAAGTTTATAGTATCAACTCTATTGGAAAAATTCCATCGATTATATTTGGAGGTTTTGAATTTCCTCTTCCTACTGTTAAGAAGAAATGTGATATTCTTATTATAGGGGATGTGCATATCCCCATTGAGGTAACTTAGTGTTATTCGAAATTTCTCCGGCTTCTTGATTATTCGGAATGAGTTTATTAACAAGACCTGATCAACCTTGTTAGTGGATTCTTTTTTATGAGCGTGAGATGGATGAAACTAGAAGCACAACCTTCTATACCCTTTTTATACTTTTTGTTATTTAGTTGAAATAAAGTAAAAATAGTATTTTTCTATCTGTTTCCAGATTCATCCGTGCAATATAAAAATATCCCGAAAATAAAAGTCCTCCAAATGCCACGCCAATTTAATATGATTTTTTTGGGAATATTTGAGGATTTATGGTGCAAAAATTACCGACGGGGGAGCTGCCACCTGGCCACGAGGGTGGAGGGTGCGCCCCCTGCCTCGTGGGCCCATGGTGTCCCTCCTGCACTTATTCCTGCACCCATCCTCTTCTTCTTCCTCCCACAAACACGAATAACTAGCTCAAGCACGAGGTCTAGCTCTCATTGCTGTGATTTTCGATCTCCTTGCTCAAATCACCTCTCACAAAATTGCTTGGGGAGATTGTTCCTTGGTATGTGACTCCTCCATTGGTCCAGTTAGTTTTTGTTCTAGTGCTTTATTCATTGCAAATTTGTGCTGCATAGGTGACCATGTTCTTGAGCTTGCATGTCAAATTTATATGGTTCCAAGTAGTTCTGATGCTTGATATAGGCTCTAGGCACTTGTAGGAGTAGTTGCTATCAGTTTTATTGAAGTTGGTTCACTTTTGTTTGAAGTTACTAAAAATTTCAGATTATTTCAGAAAATCATGAAGAGAATTTTGAGGGGCTCGTCGAGCCGAAGCTCGAAGGAAAAACAAAATGAAGAAGCACAGAGGCCCAAATATAATTCGGCTCGTACCGCGAAGGTCCGACCGTGTGAGTGGCCTTCCGATGACTTCTTGAGACGAGCCGGGATTTATGAGGATTTTTATTCATTGATTAAGAATGCTGGCCTCACCGACTTCCTCTGCGACCAACGCCATCAGTATATTTTACTCACTAATACTTTTGTGCAAAACTTCTACTTTTCCCCTAATGAATCACCTCCTTCAGTAGAGTTTCATTTATATGACATTGTTAAGAAGATGCCATTAGCTGAATCTTGCGAGGTTTGCAATATACCCCTTGAGGGTACCTTAGAAGAACCACACCGTAAAGATGTGGAAGCATTTGTTAACACCATTACTGTAGGAGAAACCAGGAAGGTTTTGGATGCAAGAATCACTAGCATACATTTTCCTGTTTTACGCTACTTTGCCATATTTGCTAGTCGTTGCCTGATTGGTCGTGGAAACTGTGGAAACCTTAGTGTTCCTGATATTATTATTATTTTCCATGGTTTGTACCGCGATAACACCGTCAGTATGGGCAGAATTATTGCTAGACGGTTAAGTCTGAACCGTACTAAGGGCCCCATCTTTGGAGGCATTTATGCTTCACGCCTAGCTGCACATTTTAACATACCCATTAGGCTTGATGAGAAATAAGAAAAATTGCTGCCTAGTGCCTATTTAGATTACAAGAGTATGCTAGCGCATGATTTTCTTGTTAAGAGTCGGGAAGGAGAGCTCAAATATAAATTATTCTTTCATAAACATCTTCCTGAGACTATTACCTTGCATGCTCCTTCCTTGTTTAATTTTGAAGGACCTTATCTCGTTACGTGGGCTGCCGTTCAAGCCTACCGGAATCCTGCACCAGCCCCAGAACTGGAACCACAATATGAGCCTTCACGACAGTCTGTTTATTCTTGGGATCCGGAGGTGGTTGTCAGCCAATGGCAGTCAGAGTCTTCTTCATCAAACGACCCCAACTATTCTTCGTCACAGTACGACCCCAGCTACACCTACGGGTATCCGCTAGGCCATCCCTGGCAATAAACCAACTTAGGACCAAAGCCTAAGCTTGGGGGAGTACGTATTTCCCACCGACATTACATTTATGTTCACACACACTCATTGCTAGATGTCGGTGCTCATACTTTTTCATTGTAATATCCATGCTAGTTTATTTTCTTTTTCCTGCTTTCTTCTTGTGTGTTTAATAAACCTTAAGAAAAAAACAAAAAAAATAGTAGTAGTTTACTTTCTTGCTGTAGTAGTAATTAAGAAGAAAACAAAAAAATATTTGCCGTTCTTCTTTTGCTTGTTGGGAGCTTTCCCGTGTAAATAGTTTTATTTCTTTTCTTTTCTTTGGGGGTCGATAGGAGAAGACCATGATTAAATTGTTGAAGTGGCTCTATTATGAATTATTGTCGATTTAACCAAGAGCCCATATTGCCTTGTCTTCTCCTATTTTATTGAATGCTTGCAGATTCCAGCTTAGTCCAATGCACATGCACTCTTATTCTTATTCACATCGTTCAGTCGTGCAAGTGAAAGGCAATTATGATGATATATGGTGGACTGACTGAGATGAGAAAAGCTGGTATGAACTCGACCTCTTTTGTTTTTGTAAATATGATGAGTTCATCGTTCTTGATTTAGCTTATTATGAATAAACATGTTTGCAATGACAATTAGAGATCATAGTTACTTGTTCCATGCTTGATTAGCTATGAGTTATAATGGTTTACCTTGCGTGCCAACATGCTATTGAAATGGTTATGATGTGGTATGATGGGGTAGTATCCTCCTTTGAATGATTTAAGTGACTTGACTTGGCACATGTTCACACATGTAGTTGAAACAAAATCAACATAGCCTTCACGATATTTATGTTCATGGTGGATTATATCCTACTCATGCTTGCATCCAATGTTTATTAATTTTAATGCGTGATCATGGCTGTTGTCGCTCTCTAGTTGGTCACTTGCCAGTCTTTTGCTAGCCTTCACTTGTACTAAGGGGGAATACTGCTTGTGCATCCAATCCCTTAAACCCCAAAGTTATTCCAGATGAGTCCACTATACCTTCCTATATGCGGTATCTACCTGCCGTTCCAAGTAAATTTGTAAGTGCCAAACTCTAAACCTTCAAATAAACATTCTGTTTTGTATGCTCGAGTAGCTCATGTATCAACTAGTGCTGCCCTTATCTTCCATGTTAGGCGGGTTATTCTCAAGAGGAGTGGACTCCGCTCCTCACTCACGAGAAAATGGCTAGTCATCGGGATGCCCAGTCCCATGCTTTATGCAAACTAAATCAAAATTAATTGCAAAGGAAACTCCCCCTGGGACCTGATGTTAGTTGGAGACACTCGTTGTTTCGAGCAAGTCATGGATTGATGCTTGTTGGTGGAGGGGGAGTATAAACTTTACCATTCTGTTTGGGAACCGCCTATAATGTGAGTAGCATGGAAGATATCGTCATCTCTTAGTTGTTATGTTGACAATGAAAGTATACCACTCAAAATATTATTTATCTCTATTTCAAAACCGAGCTCCGGATCCTCTACAAATCCCTGCTTCCCTCTGCGAAGGGCCTATCTATTTACTTTTATGTTGAGTCATCACCCTCTTATTAAAGAGCACTGGCTCGAGAGCGCAGCTGTCATTTGCATTCATTACGTTTAATTTATATTGGGTATGACTATGACTAGATCTCTTTTACCATGAATTACAATGTCTAGTCAGTCCTTGATCTTTAAAGGTGTTCTGCATTTATGTTTTGCGGTCTCAGAAAGGGCTAGCGAGATACCATCTTGTTATATCATATTATAATTGTTTTGAGAAAGTGTTGTCATCCGAGATTTATTATTATGACTTGCTAGTTGATTATGCTATTGATATGAGTAAACATGAGACCTGAGAATTATTGCAAATGTGGTTAGTTATAATCTTTGGTGAAAACTTGAATGCTGGCTTTACATATTTACAGCAACAAGAGCAAATAGAGTTTGTAAAAGTTTTTCTTTATCACTTTCAGTTTGTCAACTGAATTGCTTGAGGACAAGCAAAGGTTTAAGCTTGGGGCAGTTGATACGTCTCCATCGTATCTACTTTTCCAAACACTTTTACCCTTGTTTTGGACTCTAACTTGTATGATTTGAATGGAACTAACCCGGACTAACGCTGTTTTCAGCAAAATTACCATGATGTTGTTTTATGTGCAGAAAACAAAAGTTCTCGGAATGACCTGAAACTCCACGGAACATCTTATAAAAAATAATAAAAAATCCTCGCCAAAGATGAAGACCAGGGGGCCCACACTCTGTCCACGAGGGTGGGGGGCGCCCCCCTAGGGCGCGCCCCCTACCTCGTGGGCCCCCTGGAGACCTTCCAATGCCAACTCCAACTCTATATATTTGCTTTCGGGGAGAAAAAAATCGAGGGGAAGAAATCATCGCGTTTTACGATATGGAACCGCCGCCAAGCCCCAAAAGCTCTCGGGAGGGCTGATCTGGAGTCCGTTTGGGGCTCCGGAGAGGGAGATTCGTCGCTGTCGTCATCATCAACCATCCTCCATCACCAATTTCATGATGCTCACCGCCGTGCGTGAGTAATTCCATCGTAGGCTTGTTGGACGGTGATGGGTTGGATGAGATTTATCATGTAGTCGAGTTAGTTTTGTTAGGGTTTGATCCCTAGCATCCACTATGTTCTGAGATTGATGTTGCTATGACTTTGCTATGCTTAATGCTTGTCACTAGGGCCCGAGTGCCATGATTTCAGATCTGAACCTATTATGTTTTCATGAATATATGTGAGTTCTTGATCCTATCTTGCAAGTCTATAGTCACCTACTATGTGTTATGATCCGGCAACCCCGAAGTGACAATAATCGGGACCACTCCCGGTGATGACCCTAGTTTGAGGAGTTCATGTATTCACTATGTGCTAATGCTTTGTTCCGGTTCTCTATTAAAAGGAGGCCTTAATATCCGTTAGTTTCCACTAGGACCTCGCTGCCACGGGAGGGTAGGACAAAAGATGTCATGCAAGTTCTCTTCAGACTATATTCAGAATACATGCCTACATTACATTGATGAATTGGAGCTAGTTCTGTGTCACCCTATGTTATGACTGTTACATGATGAACCGCATCCGGCATAATTATCCATCACTGGTCCAATGCCTACGAGCTTTCCATCCACTGGTTTACGCTTATTTACTTTCCCGCTGCTATTGTTATAATCACTACAAAACACCAAAAATATTACTTTTGCTTTCATTACTCTTTTGCTACCGTTACCACTACTATCATATTACTTTGCTACTAAATACTTTGTTGCAGATATTAAGTTATCCAGGTGTGGCTGAATTGACAACTCAGTTGCTAATACTTGAGAATATTCTTTGGCTCCCCTTGTGTCGAAACAATAAATTTTGGTTGAATACTCTACCCTCGAAAGCTGTTGCGATCCCCTACACTTGTGGGTTATCAATGCATAATTCCTTGTATAAAATCTCTTGAAATTGATTGTCATCAATTGCCAAAATGGGGGAGATTGAATGAACATACGGTGCCCCCATGTTTGGTTTTGGTAATTGATGACAATCTCTATGGACTAATGGTTGCCTTGAGTTATACTTGAAGGTTTTGTCCACAGGCTTTTCTTGGAGTACATGTGTTGGTTTCAAGGAGAGTTTGTGTCGACCAAGGTGCTATTCAAGGAATTACCTAAAAGATTGGTCTTGTGAGAGGTTGATCAAGACTAAGTCAAAGAGTGAATCAAGTTGATCAACACACAAGGCGTAGAAGATGTACCGAGAGGGATCAAGTGATCCCATGGTATGGTAAGCGTTGTCAATTACGCTTTGTGTACTAATGATACGTCCATTTTGCATCATGCTTTTATGTTGATATTTATTACATTATGGGATGTTATTACACATTATGTCACAATACTTATGCCTATTCTCTCTTATTTTACGAGATTTACATGAAGAGGGAGAATGCCGGCAGGTGGAATTCTGGGCAGGAAAAGGAGCTAATATTAGAGACCTATTCTGCACAACTCCAAAAGTCCTGAAACTCCACGGAAGTCATTTTCAGAATATATAAAAAATACTGAGCGCAAGAAGTTCCAGAGGGGGGCCACACCCTGCCCACGAGGGTGGGGGGCGCGCCCTACCCCCTCGGCGTGCCCCCTGCCTCGTGGGTCCCCTGGTGTCCCTCTGATGCCCATCTTCTGCTATATGAGGTCTTTTACCCTGGAAAAAATCATAAGCAAGCTTTCGGGGCGAGACTCCGCCGCCACGAGGTCGAACCTTGGCGGAACCAATCTAGGGCTTTGGTAGAGCTGTTCTGCCGGGGAAACTTCCCTCCGGGAGGGGGAAATCATCACCGTCGTCATCACCAACGATCCTCTCACCGGGAGGGGGTAAAATATTCATCAACATCTTCACCAGCACCATCTCCTCTCAAACCCTAGTTTATCTCTTGTATCCAATTCTTGTCTCATAGTTTGGGATTGGTACCTGTGGGTTGCAAGTAGTGTTGATTACTCCTTGTAGTTGATGCTAGTTGGTTTATTTGGTGGAAGATCATATGTTCAGATCCTATATGCATATTATTACCCCTCTGATTATGAACATGAATATGCTTTGTGAGTAGTTACGTTTGTTCCTGAGGACATGGGAGAAGTCTTGCTATTAGTAGTCATATGAATTTGGTATTCGTTCGATATTTTGATGAGATGTATGTTGTCTCTCCTCTAGTGGTGTTATGCGAACGTCGACTACATGACACTTCACCATTATTTGGGCCTAGCGGAAGGCATTGGGAAGTAATAAGTAGATGATGGGTTGCTAGAGTGACAGAAGCTTAAACCCTAGTTTATGTGTTGCTTCGTAAGGGGCTGATTTGGATCCATATGTTTCACGCTATGGTTAGGTTTACCTCAATACTTCTTTTGTAGTTGTGGATGCTTGCAAGAGTTGTTAATCATAAGTGGGATGTTTGTCCAAGTAAGGGCAACACCCAAGCACCGGTCCACCCATATATCAAATTATCAAAGTACCGAACGCGAATCATGTGAACATGATGAAAACTAGCTTGACGATAATTCCCATGTGTCCTCGGGAGCGTTTTCCTTCATATAAGAAATTGTCCAGGCTTGTCCTTTTCTACAAAAAGGATTGGGCCACCTTGCTGCACTTTATTTACATTTGTTACTCGTTACTTGTTACCAATTATCTTATCACAAAACTATCTGTTACCTACAATTTCAGTGCTTGCAGAGAATACCTTACTGAAAACCGCTTGTCATTCCCTTCTGCTCCTCGTTGGGTTCGACACTCTTACTTATCGAAAGGACTACGATAGATCCCTTATACTTGTGGGTCATCAAGACTCTTTTCTGGCGCCGTTGCCGGGGAGTGAAGCGCCTTTGGTAGGTGGAATTTGGTAAGGAAAAATTTATATAGTGTGCTGAAATTTACTATCACTTGTTACTATGGAAAGTGTCGGGGGAAATCGGCCTCCACGAGCACCTATGGGGACGGAGCCCCTTGTCGGTTCGGCGGGGGCGGAGGTTGCACAAAGAGCAGATCGAGGCGACACACACACACAACGATTTTACCCAGCTTCGGGCCGCACGGATGCGTAAAACCCTACTGCTGCTTGTCTGGTTGATTTGAGTTCTTGCTCTGGAACGCAAGAAGCTACAGTAAGTTGGAGCTGGACGTAGACGAGGGTCTACTGGGTGTCCTCCTCTTCCTTTTTCCCTCTACATGCGCATGGGCCTCCTTTTATATGCTAAGGGGTTTCCCACAGGTAGGGCGCAGGTGAGGGTAAAAATGGCAAGGAACTGTGCGAACAGTGGCCGCACAGTGCTATCGCACCTAACTCTGACGGCGGGATACAAAGGCATTAAATGCCCGTTTGGATCGCCTGAACAGTGCCGAGGCGGACCATTAGGAGCGCCTCCGCTTGCCACGGGGGCGACTCTGCCAACGTCGCATGCCACCGCGCGTCTCAGGTTGCGCGGCGCCCCGCCACGTGCCTCCGGGGAAGCCCCAGAGCGATGCGTGGGCAGGTGAGCTGGAGCGCAAGCCTGAGGTGGTGGTTCACCGCGGCAAGTGGCTTGCCGCGGTGGTTGTCTTGCCGCACCTGAGAGCTTGCCGCTCGTCCGGCCTTGCCGGGGCGCGTGGAGCGCCGCGGCGGGCTTCTCTTGGTGTGCCTTGGCTCGGCCGTCCCGGCGAGCTCCTCCCGCCGGGGCCTTGGTGCTTCGGCTTAGTCGTCCCGGAAAGCTCCTCTTGCCGGGGCCTTGTCGCTTCGGCCCGACAAGCTCCTCTTGCCGGACCTCGCCTGCTTGGCCCGGCAAGCTCCTCTTGCCGGGGCTTGGTCTTCTAGGCTCGATCACTTGGCCTTCGTCCGGCCCAGAAAGGGTCGTGGAGACTCTTGTCGCTCCCCTGGCGAGCCTTGCCGCGGGACACTACTACTGCCCGTGCACAAGTTCGGGGTACTAAGGTACCCCTACTTTAGTACACCGACAGGAGCCCCCGGGTCTGGGCCATACACGGTGCCGAGCGTTGTTGGGCCAGGCCCTAACAGTGCACGGGCACGCGTGGCCTGTGTTGCGCTGCTCCTTATCTCCGTGCTCGTCGCGCCCTCCCCAAGTGGCGCGCGCTTATCGCGACGCCGTGGGGGGCGAGGCGTGCGAGGCGTGCGTGACGTGGGTGGCGTGCACAGGGCTGAGGCCCGCAGGCATGCGTCACGTCGGGCACGACTCCTTTATTTGGAAAGGCGAAGCGCCCGTCCCCATTTTCAAATGGGGGAGGGGGTGTGGAGGCGCGGCTTGGTGAACGAACAGGGTCGAGGCGCGGTTTTCGGGGCGCCCGTCCCCACGATCACGGGTGGGGAGAGGTCGCCTCATCCGTCGCCTCGGCCCTGCTCGCCTGCCACGCGTCCTCCATGCACTTGGGGTCGCGGTGGTGGAGGCGGAAAACCGGGCCGACGCGGGTTGATGTAGAGGGTCAGCCCCGTCGCCTGCTCTTCCTCTGCTTTGATTGGTTGGGCGGGGCGGCCGAGCCCCCACTCCGCCCCTTTATAAGGAGCGGAAGGGGGCGATGAGGGTCCGCACTCCTCCCTTCTTTCTTCTCTTAGATCCCTCGTCCCCTCTCCCCAACTGTCATGGAGAAAGGGAACCCTGGTCCCTCTTCGGTGGCGGCAAGGGTTGCCGCCAAGCAGCGAGCCCCTCCTCCCCTTGCACCCGCAGCGGCGGAGCCAACCGTAAGGGGAAGGGGGAGGGGGCGAGGTCGTGGACGAGGCCGTGGACGGGGCCGAGGCGCTCGAGGCGGGCAGGACGGCGCGCCGGCCTCGCCTCCGCCGGCAGCTCCGTTTCCCCCGGCGGTTCATCTCGGGGACGACCCCTGCGAGTTCATCATCAGGCTGCGCCGGGCGCCTCGCCGTCGCCTCCGCCTCTCGGCCCCCTTCGCGGACGTCTTGGAGGCGGAACAACACGAGACGCTGAGACTGCGCATGAGGGGCTGCGGGATCAGTGGTACGCGAGTCCACGTCGAATCCCGAGCCCCCGGCGTGATGTGTCTTGGCCGAGGGTGGAAGTCGTTCGCCCGGATCCACAGCTTGACGGCGGGGTTCACCCTCCATTTCAAGCTGATGGAGGGCGATCTCCTCTCCGTCAAGGTCTTCGGGGACCTCGGCACCCGGGCCCGGTGCTGCGTGGATAGCTCCTCCGACAGCGAAGGCTCCTCCTCGAGCGAGAGTGACGAGGAGGGGAGCGACAGCGACGACGAGGGGGGGCGGTCGCCAGGGTGACGGGCACGACTAGGCGCTAGTCGCAGCTCCGCGTGGCACCGGCGCCCCCATCATCCGTGTCGCTGGCTCCGTGAACTCCCCGGGGTCGCCTCCTTGGGCGGCTGGCATAGGGAGGCTGCGGAAGAGGAAGAGGGCGGGCGGCAAGGCCGCTGCCTCGTCTCCCAGCTTCCCCCCAGACGCCGTCACCACCCCTGCTCGCGGCGACGACCACCGGGGTCTTCTCTCTGGCCCGGCAAGCTCCTCTTGCCGGGGCTTCGTCTTCTCGGGCGGCCGGAGTGGCGAGGCTGCGGAAGGGGAACAGGCCGGCGGCAAGGTCGTCAACTCGGAATACGAGGGCTAGATGCCCTCGACAGCGTGCTGACGTCCCGCCGCCTCCTTTTCGAGCTCCGCTTCCGGTGTCGCCGTCTCCATCCAGCCTCCGGAGCCCCCCGGGCGGAGCCCCGGATGCTCTCTTGGCGTCTTCTGCCACCCGTAGCTCGTCTAGGCACCCCTTTTGCCCTTCTCGCCTCCTTGCCCTACCTCCTGAGGAGAGAGACAAGAAAGGGATTACGGGCACCTTATCTCTTTTTATCTTGTAAGCCCTCGGGCCTTAGTTGTCTTTAAATCTTGTAATCCCATCTTTCATGTTTTTCATTCTCTCTGAACTGTACCTGAGTGGAATGTTTTTAATGAAAAGGGGATGTTTGCCGGATCGTTTGTCTCGCGGGTACATCCCGCAGCAAGGGGCGTACCCTTTGCACCGTTAAGATAGACACTTCCCCGCCCGGCAACGGACCCTGCCGTCCCCCCGCGCCCCTTGGCCCTCCTCGCGCTCTTGGCGGAGGCAGGGAGAAGGCGGGTTCTGGCCCCTCGCTTCCTCCCCTTGCCGTCGCGGCTACTATCCGAAGCGGGCCCCGGGAACGCGCTCCGGGGTTTGCCACTTAAGAGAGCACGGCAGCTTTTAGGAGGAAGCAAGGTTTTTGCATTCCGCAGCTCATGAGAGAATGCATGATAAGGGATGTAAAGACTTATCTGAGGTTGCAGCCCCCGGCACTCTGGCTTGCCGGGGCGCGGGTGCTGGCTCACCCTTCTCCCCTTCTTCGTCCTTGAGCGGCTCGGCAAGGGTATGCAATTCCCGCGAGCCAAAGGGAAAGGACGGGAAAAAGACGCGGACTCGACCTCTAAGTTAGGGGTTAGCGACTGTTAGGCACTATCAACCCTAACCAAGGACGAGACTCGACTCAGCATGCATGCTAAAACTTGGGGGGGGCAGCGCGTCATTGCGGCCAGCGTCTGCGCCTGGCTTTGTACAAAGGATTACATGCGTCTGCAGCAAGACTTTTGTACAAAGAGTTGGTTGCCGGACGGGGTCCGACAACCGCGCCTTACGGGTAAAACTTGCGAAGATGCTCAATGTTCCAGGAATTGCTTACCGGAGTACCATCTTCGGTCTCGAGGCGGACGGCGCCGGGCCTCGTGACTCGTTTCACCCGGTAAGGGCCTTCCCACTTCGGCGTCAACTTGTTGTGTATCTTGGCCGACTGAACGCGCCGAAGAACAAGGTCGCCTTCCTCGAGGCTCCTGGCTTTAACTTTGCGGCTATGATAGCGACGCAGAGCTTGCTGGTAGCGAGCGGATCGCACAACAGCCAGGAGATGATCCTCCTCGAGGAGCAGTGCGTCATCTTCACGCGACCGCTCTTGCTCAAGCTCATCATAAGCGAGCACTCGAGGTGACCCGTATACGAGTTCCGTGGGGGTAACTGCTTCTGCTCCATAGACTAGAGCAAATGGTGTCTGGCCGGTGGCTCGATTTGGCGTCGTTCTGACTGACCAAAGAACCGCCGACAGCTCCTCGATCCAGTTCCGTCCGCGCTTGAGCAGCTTGTCAAAACTTCTGGTCTTGAGCCCGCGCAGTACCTCGGCGTTGGCCCTTTCCGCTTGACCGTTGCTCCGGGGATGAGCAACAGAAGCGAAGCAGACCTTGGTGCCGAGGTTTTGGGTGTACTGCATGAAAGCGTGGCTTGTGAACTGTGTACCGTTGTCGGTGATGATCCTGTTGGGGATCCCGAAGCGGCAAACAATCGACCTGAAGAATTTGATCGCGGACTGGGCGGTCACCTTCCTCACTGGTTCCACTTCTGGCCACTTTGTGAACTTGTCGATGGCAACGAACAAGTACTCAAAGCCCCTGACGGATCGGGGGAAGGGGCCGAGGATATCGAGCCCCCAGACCGAGAAGGGCCAGGACAAAGGGATCGTCTGGAGAGCTTGAGCTGACTGGTGTATCTTCTTGTAATGGAACTGGCACGCTTCACACTTGGTTACTTGTGCAGTTGCATCCTAGAGGGCTGTTGGCCAGAAGAAGCCTTGCCGGAACGCCTTTCCGGCAAGTGCTCTGGCGCCAATGTGGTGTCCACATATGCCTCCGTGTATCTCCGCCAACAGCTTCTGTCCGTCTTCCCGGGGGATGCACTTCAATTTCACCCCGTTGCGTCCTCTTCTGTACAGTGCGCTGTCGACGAACTGGTACATACTGGACTGCCGGGCTACTCTTTCAGCTTCTTCTTGTTCTTCGGGAAGTTCTCCTGTCTGGAGGAAACGGACGATCTGCTGTACCCACGTCGGAGCCTGTGGCTCGACGACGAGGACTAGAGGCATGTCGGCGGCTGCGGGAACATCAGCTCCTACGGCGAGGACTTGGGGCTCAGCCAGAGCTTGACGTTCCCCGGCAAGCTTGCCGGGGCGTGGCTTGCCGGGAGCGCCTGCTTCGTCGGGACAAACCCTGGGGCTTGTCGGAGCGGGCAGCTCCTCAGCACTCTTGGCGTCGATCCTGGGGACTCTCTTGGCGGCGGCTTCAGGAAGCTCTGCCGGAAGATAGTCGCCGGAGACCGATTTCCTCTTCTTGCTTGGCCCAGTCGATGGTGTCACGGATGGCTGAGTCAGCTTGAGCACAAAAGTCCCTGGTTCCACAGGTAGCTTTAGTGCGGCGCATTTTGACAGGCCGTCGGCGATGTCGTTCTCTGCTCTTGGAACGTATTCCATTTGCAGGCCGTCAAAGCGCTCTTCCAGCTTCCTCACTTCATCAACGTAAGCCTCCATCAACGGGCACTGGTAATCCTTGTTCACTTGGCGGACGACGAGCTGCGAGTCACCCCTGACAATGAGCTTCTTGATCCCAAGTTCCGCCGCGATCCTGAGACCGGCGAGCAAACCTTCATACTCTGCCGTATTGTTGGTTGCTTGCTCCTTGGGAAAGTGCATTTGGACGATGTTTTTGAGGTACTCTCCGGTGGGCGCGATGAGCAGCACACCAGCACCGGCGCCTTCCAGCGAAAAGGCACCATCAAAGTACATCAGCCACTCTTTGGTTGCTTCCTTGTCGGGGATGCTCGTCTCTGGAATTTCTTCGTCCGGTGTCGGCGTCCACTCTGCTATGAACTCTGCCAAGGCTCTGCTCTGGATGGTCGATGTGCTCTCGAACCTGAGGTCAAAGCTTGACAGTCCTAGTGCCCACTCGACAATCCTGCCTGTTGCTTCGGGATTCTGTAGTATCCTCTTAAGCGGAAAGCGAGTGACCACTATGATCTCGTGTGCTTGGAAGTAATGGCGCAGCTTCCTCGAGGCCATGAGGAGGCCGAAGAGCAATTTCTGCACACCAGAGTACCTCGACCTAGCCCCCTGCAGGAGGGAACTGACGAAGTAAACTGGGCGCTGCACCACCCTCTTCCTCTGCACTTACCCTTGCGCTTGCGCGGATCCGCCTTTGCCGGGGCCAGAGCTTGTCGGGGAAGCCCCCTGCTTGCCGTCGGACGCGCTTGCCGTGGTTGCGGGCTCGTCATCAGCTTCCCTCTCCGCAACTAACGCAGCACTAGCCACTTGATTGGTTGCCGCTAGGTAGAGCAGCAACTTCTCTTGCGGTCTAGGCGCGACAAGTATAGGAGCGGAGGACAGGTATTTCTTCAAGTCTTGCAGCGCAGCCTCCACTTCCGGAGTCCATTTTACTGGACCTGCCTTTTTCAAGATTTTGAAAAACGGCAGGGCGCGTTCCGCAAACCTGGAAATAAACCTGCTGAGAGCCGTCACGCAGCCGGCAAGTCTTCGCACGTCCTTGACACGCGTTGGTGCTTCAATCTGCTCGATAGACTTGATCTTGTCGGGGTTGGCTTCGATCCCACGCTGAGACACGAAGAACCCGAGAAGCTTGCCGGAGGGAACTCCGAACACGCACTTCTCGGGGTTGAGCTTGAGGCTGATCTTGCGCAAGTTCGCAAAGGTCTCTTCCAAGTCTTGAATCAAGGTTGCCTTGTCTCTGCTCTTGACCACAATGTCGTCCATGTAGGCCTCCAAATTTGTGTGGATCTGTGGCTCAAAAGCAGTGTGGACAACCCTTGCGAACGTCGAGCCTGCGTTCTTCAGTCCAAAAGGCATCCGCACAAAACAGTACGTGCCGCATGGAGTGATGAACGCAGTCTTCTCTTCGTCTTCTTCAGCCATGAAGACCTGGTGGTACCCGGAGTAGGCGTCAAGGAAGGAAAGCAGGTCGCATCCGGCCGTGGAGTCAACAATCTGGTCGATGCGCGGCAAGGGAAATGGATCTTTAGGGCAAGCTCTGTTGACATCGGTGAAATCGATGCAAAGCCTCCACTTCCCGTTTGCCTTGCGCACGACGACAGGATTGGCCAACCACGTCGGATGGAGCACGCCTCTGACGAGGCCTGCCGCTTCCAACTTCCTGATCTCCTCTGCGATAAACTCTTGGCGCTCCACCACTTGTTTCGTGACCTTTTGCTTGACCGGCCGCGCATGAGGACAGACGGCGAGGTGGTGCTCAATCACTTCCCTGGGAACGCCGGCGATGTCAGATGGTTGCCAGGCAAACACATCGACATTCGCCCGCAGGAAAGCAACGAGCGCGCCTTCCTATTTGGGGTCGAGAGTGGCACTGATGGTGAAGGTACCACCAGTGCCGTCCTCCTTGGCGGGCACCTTCTTGGTCGCTGGTGGAGCAGCCGTCGTCTCCATGTGTTTACCGGCGGGGCTCGATGGTGCGTCCCCAATGGCAGCGCAGCGCTCCGAAGAGGCGCGCTTGTCGGAGTGGGCACCAGAGCATTCGCCGGGCTTGGCCTTCTTGCCGGCGGGGCTCGATGGCACGTCCTCGACGGCAGCGCAGCACTCCGAAGAGGCGCGCTTGCCGGAGTGGGCGCCAGAGCATTCGCCGGGCTGGGTCTTCTTGCCGGCGGGGCTCGATGGCACGTCCTCGACGGCAGCGCAGCACTCCGAAGAGGCGCGCTTGCCGGAGTGGGCGCCAGAGCATTCGCCGGGCTGGGTCTTCTTGCCGGCGGGGCTCGATGGCACGTCCTCGACGGCAGCGCAGCACTCCGAAGAGGCGCGCTTGCCGGAGTGGGCACCAGAGCACTTGTTGGGCTTCTTCTTTCCCCCGGGAGCTCCAGCGGCAAGCGGGCCGCGGGCCGTTGCTGCTGTTGCGTCCCGGTATATTTGGTCGGCGCAGATAAGGGCATCCTTCTTGTTGCCGGGGACAGAAATGACGCTTATCGGGCCAGGCATTTGAGCATGTTATACGCGTAGTGGGAGGCCGCCATGAACTTGGCGAGCGCTGGTCGGCCGAGGATCCCGTTGTAAGGCAACGGAAAGTCGGCGACGTCAAAGGTGACCTTCTCAGTCCTGAAATTCAGCTCGCTGCCAAATGTCACCGGCAGCGTGATCTTTCCCTTTGGCTTGCTCCTTCCCGGGTTGATTCCTTGGAATGTACCGGTTTCTTCGAGCTCGCTGTCGGGAACTTGGAGCCTCCGGAGAACAGCAGAGGAGATCAGATTCAAGCCGGCCCCGCCGTCAACTAGCATCTTGGTGACCTTGAGGTTGCGGATTGTTGGGGAAACCAACATCGGCAAGCACCCAACCGCGGTTGTGCGATCAGGGTGGTCCTCAATGTCGAAGATGATAGGCGTGCTGGACCATCTCAGGGGTCTGCGTGACTCGACGGGTGGCTCCGCTGCATTGACCTCCCGCACCCACCGTCTAAGCTGGTGGTGGGAAGCGTGCAGGGAGGCACCGCCGTCCACACATAAGACCTCAGTGGCTTTCTGAAACTCCTGCTCGCTGGTCTCGGGGTCTTCCATGTCTTCGTCGTCGTCGTCGTCTTCGCCCTTGTCGCGCCCCCGGGGAGGTCTGTCTGCTTGCCGCTGCTTGTCCTTGCCGCGGCGCTCCCCCGGGCCGGGGCGCTTCGTGCCGGATCCCCCGCCACCTGCTTGGGCTCTCTCCTTGTCGCGTCGTGCATACTCGGCCTTCTGCAGGTCGACGAGCCGCTCGACATGCTTGCAACTCTGGAGGTCGTGGCCCCTAGTACGGTGGATCTTGTAGTACTTGTCGGTACCGTCCCGCTTATCGGCAGCCGCCACCGCCCGGCAGTTGGCGCACCCGGCAACCTCCTTGCCGGGGCCTCCCGCCTGGGCCTTCTTAGCGGAGCCCTCGCTGCCGGACTTCTCGACAACCAGTACCTCTGGGGATTTCTTTTTTTTGCCGTTCCGCCGCCGGCCTCTCCTTGCCGGGGCGGTACCTTCACTGTCGGATTCTGCTTCTCCAACACTTTCTCCGGGGAGCTTCCTCCCCTCCTCAGCGCGTGCACACTTGTCGGCCAGGGCGTAAAGCTCGCTGACCTCCTTGATTTTGCACATCGCCATCTCCTCCCGCATCCTGCGGTTACGCACGTTCTGGTGGAACGCGCTGATCACCGCGGCGGGGTGGACGTCTGGGATGTTGTAGTGCACACGGCTGAACCTCTGGATGAACTTGCGCAAAGGCTCCCCCTCCTTCTGAACAAGCAGATGAAGGTCGCTCGCCTGGCCATGGGGTTTGTGGCCGCCCGTGAAGGCGCCAACGAACTGATGGCATAGATCTGGCCAGGAGGAGATGGAGCCGCCCGGCAAGTGCATGAGCCAGGATCTGACGTTGGGCTTGAGTACCAGCGGTAAGTAGTTGGCAAGGATCTTATCGTCCCGTCCCCCGGCAGCCTGCACCGCAATGGTGTAGATGCTGAGGAACTCAGACGGATGCGACTTGCCGTCGTACTTCTCGGGCACGTCGGGCTTGAAGTTCTTTGTGCTGGGCCACTGGACTTGCCGCAGCTCGCGGGTGAACGCGGGGCAGCCTACCGAATACGGCAGTTCGCCTGGTTCCCCCGGTGCGTGCATGTCTCCAGTGGGCCCAACGCGCTGGTATGATTGACGGCGCGCCTCTCTTCTGCGCTCGATGCGGGTTCGAGCGTCTTCTTCTCTTCGTTCGTGAAGGACTTGGCGTTGGTCGCGACGAGTTCGCGGGTTCGATGACGCGGTGGAGTCATCGTTGAGGTGAGCCCGGCGAGTTGGCGACCGTGGCTTCTGGGGCGGGGAGTGCACGATGGTCGCACCCCCGCCATTCTTGGCGCCATCGGTTCTCGCCTGGGTGACTGGCCGCGGCTGCGACGCGCTGTGCTGCCGCGGAGTGTCACCGTTGGCGAAACCGATGAGGCTCTGGATGGTTGCCCTCCAGCCGTCGAGCTTGTCCGCCGCCGGAGGGTAGTCTAGGAGTAGCTGAGCTCGCGCGAGAGCTTCCGCTGGGGTGGCGGGCAGAGGCGGCGAACGGCGCGAGGAGCGGGATGTGTTCGAACTCCTAACTATGTTAGAAGGAGCAGCACCCGGTCCAGGCAGCCGCGCGACGCTCGTCCCGGCACGCTGGATCGCATGCTGGTCCTGAGCGCCTCGGGACCCACCAGCATGGTCTGGGTCCAGCGAGCGTATGGTACCATGGGTACCATGGCGCTGCTGGTTTCGCGCCTCCTGAGAGGGGCGCGGGGCGAGCTCGGACGCCGCGGGACCAAGAACTGGTTCGACGGTGCCTGTTCCTCCGCCGGCGTCCTCCCCACCACCCGTCTGCTCCATGGGCGGTGGGTTCAACGCCGACGGGCCGGTCACCTCCGGAGCTTTCTTCTTCGGCGCCATGCTGGCGCAAACAATGAGAGTCTGGCTTGCGCGGACGCCGGATCTGGTTCACACAACCTCGACGCACCCCTGCCTGGCGCGCCAAAGATGTCGGGGGAAATCGGCCTCCACGAGCACCTATGGGGACGGAGCCCCTTGTCGGTTCGGCGGGGGCGGAGGTTGCACAAAGAGCAGATCGAGGCGACACACACACACAACGATTTTACCCAGCTTCGGGCCGCACGGATGCGTAAAACCCTACTGCTGCTTGTCTGGTTGATTTGAGTTCTTGCTCTGGAACGCAAGAAGCTACAGTAAGTTGGAGCTGGACGTAGACGAGGGTCTACTGGGTGTCCTCCTCTTCCTTTTTCCCTCTACATGCACATGGGCCTCCTTTTATATGCTAAGGGGTTTCCCACAGGTAGGGCGCAGGTGAGGGTAAAAATGGCAAGGAACTGTGCGAACAGTGGCCGCACAGTGCTATCGCACCTAACTCTGATGGCGGGAGACAAAGGCATTAAATGCCCGTCTGGATCGCCTGAACAGTGCCGAGGCGGACCGTTAGGAGCGCCTCCGCTTGCCACGGGGGCGACTCTGCCAACGTCGCACGCCACCGCGCGTCTCAGGTTGGGCGGCGCCCCGCCACGTGCCTCCGGGGAAGCCCCAGAGCGACGCGTGGGCAGGTGAGCTGGAGCGCAGGCCTGAGGTGGTGGTTCGCCGCGGCAAGTGGCTTGCCGCGGTGGTTGTCTTGCCGCACCTGAGAGCTTGCCGCTCGTCAGGCCTTGCCGGGGCGCGCGGAGCTCCGTGGCGGGCTTCTCTTGGTGTGCCTTGGCTCGGCCGTCCCGGCGAGCTCCTCCCGCCGGGGCCTTGGTGCTTCGGCTTAGTCGTCCCGGCAAGCTCCTCTTGCCGGGGCCTTGTCGCTTCGGCCCGGCAAGCTCCTCTTGCCGGACCTCGGCTGCTTGGCCCGACAAGCTCCTCTTGCCGGGGCTTGGTCTTCTAGTCTCGATCACTTGGCCATCGTCCGGCCCAGAAAGGGCCGTGGAGACTCTTGTCGCTCCCCTGGCGAGCCTTGCCACGGGACGCTACTACTGCCCGTGCACAAGTTCGGGGTACTAAGGTACCCCTACTTTAGTACACCGACAGAAAGTAATCCTCTGAGGGGCTTGTTCGGGGTATCTTCACCCCGACCAGTTGAGCAAAGAGTTGCTCCTCAACCTAATGAACCTACTGAAATTGAAAATGTTTGCTTCAAATTTCCTTCGGGTGTGTTGGAAAAACTGCTGGCTAAACCTTTTGCAGGAGATGGAATATTACATCCTGATGAGCATTTAATATCTGTGGATGAAGTTTGTGGATTATTTAAGCTTGCAGGTATACCCAGAGATTTTGTTAAAAGGAAGGTATTCCCTTTATCTTTGGAGGGAGACGCATTGACATGGTATAGGCTATGTGATGATACGAGATCATGGAACTATAAGAGATTGAAATTGGAATTTCATCAAAAGTTTTATCCTATGCATCTAGTTCATCGTGATCGCAATTATATATATAATTTATGGCCTCGCGAAGGAGAAAGCATCGCTCAAGCTTGGGGGAGGCTTAAGTCAATGTTATATTCATGCCCCGATCATGAGCTCCCAAGGGAAATTATTATTCAAAACTTTTATGCTCGGCTTTCTGATAATAATCGCACTATGCTCGATACTTCCTGTGTTCGCTCTTTTATGATGAAGACTATTTAATTCAAATGGGATTTTTTGGAAGGAATTAAATGCAACTCTGAAAATTGGGACCTCGAAGAAGGTAATGAGCCAGGTATAACTCCTAAGTTTGATTGTTTTAAATCTTTTATGGATACCGATGTTTTCCATAAATTTAGCACTAAATATGGCCTTGACTCTGAGATAGTAGCTTCTTTCTGTGAATCATTTGCTACTTATGTTGATCTCCCTAAGGAGAAGTGGTTTAAATATCATCCTCCCATAGAAGTAAAAGTAGCTACACCTATTAAAGTTGAAGAAAAAAATATCACTTATAATGATCCTATTGTTCCTGCTGCTTATATAGAGAAACCACCTTTCCCTGTTAGAAATAAAGGATCATGCTAAAGCTTCAACTGTGGTTCGTAAAAGCAATATTAGAACCTATACACCTCCTGAACAAGTTAAAGTTGAACCTAATATTGCTATTGTTAAAGATCTCTTGTCTGATAATATTGATGGGCATGTTATTTTTTTCTGTGATGAAACTGCTAGAATTGCTAAACCTTGTGCTAAACATAAACATAGACCTATGGTAGGCATGCCTGTTATTTCTGTTAAAATAGGAGATCATTGCTATCATGGCTTATGTGATATGGGCGCTAGTGCTAGTGCAATACCCTTTGACTTATATAAAGAAATTATGCATGAGATTGCAACCGCTGAGTTAGAGGATATTGATGTTACTATTAAGCTTGCCAATAGAGATACTATTTCACCTATGGGGATTGTTAGAGATGTTGAAGTCTTGTGTGGGAAAACTAAATATCCCGCTGATTTTCTTGTTCTTGCTTCCCACAAGATAGCGTCCCATTATATTTGGTAGACCCTTCTTAAACACTGTTAATGCTAGGATAGAATGCGAAAAGGATGTAGTCACAATCGGTCTAGGTGATATAACTCATGAGTTTAACTTTTCTAAATTTCGTAGACAACACCGAGAAGAGGAATTACCTAGTAAAGATGAAATTATTGGTCTTGCTTCTATTGTTGTGCCTCCTAATGATCCTTTAGAACAATATTCGTTGGACCATGAAAATGATATGTTTATGAATGAAAGAAGGGAAATAGATGAAATATTCTTAAAACAGGAACCTATTTTGAAACACAACTTGTCTGTTGAAGTCTTAGGGGATCCCCCTCCACCCAAGGGTGATCCCGTGTTTGAACTCAAACCATTGCCTGATACTCTTAAATATGCTTATCTTGATGAAAAGAAGATATATCCTGTTATTATTAGTGCTAACCTTTTAGAGAAGGAGGAAGAAAAATTATTGAAAACTCTAAAAAAGCACCGTGCCGCTATTGGATATAATCTTCATCATCTTAAGGTCATTAGTCCCACTCTATGTAAACATAAAATAAATTTGGAGAAAGATGCCAAACCAATTGCTGATCCTCAAGAACGGTTAAATCCTAAGATGAAGGAAGTGGTAAAGAAAGAAATTATGAAGCTTCTAGAGGCAGGTATAATCTATCCCGTTGCTGATATTGAGTGGGTAAGTCATGTCCATTGTGTCCCCAAGAAGGGAGGTATTACTGTTGTTTCTAATGATAAAGATGAATTGATCCCACAAAGAATTATTACAGGTTATAGAATGGTAATTGATTTCCGCAAATTAAATAAGGCTACTAAAAAATACCATTACCCTTTGCCATTTATTGACCAAATGCTAGAAAGATTATCCAAACATACACATTTTTGCTTTCTAGATGGCTATTCTGGCTTCTCTCAAATACCTGTGTCAGCTAATGATCAGGCTAAGACCACTTTTACTTGCCCATTCGGTACTTTCGCTTATAGACGTATGCCTTTTGGTTTATGTAATGCACCTGCTACCTTTCAAAGATGCATGTTGGCTATATTCTCTGACTTTTGTGAAAAGATTTGTGAGGTCTTCATGGACGATTTCTCCGTTTATGGATCCTCTTTTGATGATTGCTTGAGCAACCTTGATCAAGTTTTGCAGAGATGTGAAGAAACTAACCTTGTCTAGAATTGGGAGAAGTGCCACTTTATGGTTAATGAGGGCATTGTCTTGGGGCATAAGGTCTCTGAAAAAGGTATCGAAGTTGATAAAGCTAAAGTTGATGCTATTGAAAAGATGACGTGTCCCAAGGACATCAAAGGTATAAGGAGTTTCCTTGGTCATGCCGGTTTTTATAGGAGGTGCATTAAGGACTTCTCAAAAATTTCTCGGCCTCTGACTAATTTATTACAAAAAGATATACCATTCGTTTTTTATGATGATTGCGTACAGGCATTTGAAATACTTAAGAAAGCATCAATCTCTGCACCTATTGTTCAGCCTCCTGATTGGAATAAACCCTTTGAAATTATGTGTGATGCTAGCGATTATGCAGTAGGTGCTGTGCTAGGGCAAAGAGTTGATAAGAAATTAAATGTTATTCAATATGCTAGTAAAACTCTAGATAGTGCCCAGAGAAATTATGCCACTACTAAAAAAGAATTCTTAGCAGTTGTATTTGCTTGCGATAAGTTTAGAACATATATTGTTGATTCCAAAGTGACTATTCACACTGATCATGCTGCTATTAAATATCTTATGGAAAAGAAAGATGCTAAACCTAGACTTATTAGATGGGTTCTCTTGCTACAAGAATTTGATTAGCATATTATTGATAGAAAAGGAGCTGAGAACACCGTTGCAGACAACTTGTCTAGGTTAGAGAATGTTCTTGATGACCCACTACCTATTGATGATAGCTTTCCTGATGAACAATTAAATGTCATAAATGCTTCTTGTACTGCTCCATGGTATGCTGATTATGCTAATTACATAGTTGCTAAATTTATACCACCTAGTTTCACATACCAACAAAAGAACAAGTTCTTCTATGATTTAAGGCATTACTGTCGGGGGGAGATCTGCCTCCACGAACACCTATGGGGACCGAGCCCCTTTCTGGTTCGGCGGGGAGCGGAGGTCGCACGAAGAGCGGATCGAGGCGATGCACACAAGGGGTTTACCCAGCTTCGGGCCGCACGGATGCGTAAAACCCTACTGCTGCTTTTGTGGATTGTATTGTGTTCTTGCTCGGGAGCGCGAGGTGCTACAGTACTCACGAGCCGCTGGCGAGATCTCGCGTGAGTGTTCTCCCTCCTCTTCCTCTACGTGCACATGGGCCTCCTTTTATATGTTAAAGGGGTCACCGACAGGTGGCAACGTAGGTGAGGGCAAAAATGGCAAAGTGCTGTGTTGGGTACAACTGCTTGTACAGTGCTATCGTACCTAACCCTGACGGCAGGGGACAAGGGCATTAAATGCCCATCTGTGTCGCCCCAAACAGTGTGAAAAGTGGCCGTTAGGGGCGCCACCGTTTGCCACGATGGCTATCCTGTCAGCGTCGCTTCGCCACCGCATGCCCCTGGCTGCACAGCTTCTCGCCACGTATCCTGGGACGGTCCCAGAGCGACACGTTGGTGGATGAGCTGGAGCGCAGGCAGCGGAGTAGTAGCTTATCGCGGCAAGCGCCTTGCCGCGGTCGTCCCGGCAAGCTCCTCTTGCCGGGGCCTTTGTGCTTCGGGCGGCCATCCCGGCAAACTCCTCTTGCCGGGGCCTCCCTGGCGAGCCCCCCTTGCCGGGGCCTGGTGCCTTAAGTGGCCTCCCCGACAAGCTCCTCTTGTCGGGACCTTGTCTTCTTGGCTTGAATACTTTGTTCTTGAATGGCTCCAAAGGAACCACGATGATCTCTGGTGGTCGCCTGACAAGCCTCGCCACGGGGTGCTACAACTGCCCATGCACAAGTTCGGGGTACTAAGGTACCCCTACTTTAGTACACCGACAGGAGCCCCCGGGCCTGGGCCATACACGGTGCCGAGCGCTGTTGGGCCAGGCCCAAAACAGTGCACGGGCACGCGCGGCCTGGGCCACGCCGCATCTTGTTCTGGATCCACCACACTCTCCCCGAACGGCACGCGTCGAACGCGGCATAGTGGAGAGAGGCGTGGGTGACATGGGTGGCGTGCGTGGGGCAGATGCCCCGCATGCATGCGTCACGTCGTAGTAAAGAGGGTGGTTCGTGCCTTCCCCATAAACGGAGGGAGGCGTGGAGGCGTGGTTTGCTTACTGGAAGGGGCTGAGGCGCGGTTTTCGAGGCGTCCGCTCCCCATGATCATGGGGTGGGGAGAGGTCGCCTGACCCGTCGCCTCAGTTCTGTGCGTCTGCCACATGGCCTCCATGCGCTTGGGGTCGCGACGGTGGAGGCAGGAAGCCGGGCCGTCGTGGGTCAAGGCAGCGGGTCGGTCCCAGTCGCCTGCTCTTCCTGCGCCTTGATTGGCTGAGCGGGGCGGCCGAGCCCCCACTCTGCTCCTTTATAAGGAGCGAGAGGGGGCGACGAAAATCCGCACTCCTTCATCTCTCCTTCCCTTCAGCTTCTGATCCCCTCTCTCTCATTCGCCATGGAGAACGGGAACCCTGGTCCTTCATCGGTGGCGGCGAGGGTTGCCGCTAGGCAGCGCGCCCCTCCTCCCCTCGCACCCGTGGCGGCAGAGCCAGCCGTAAGGGGAAGAGGAAGGGGTCGAGGTCGTGGGCGAGGTCGAGGACGAGGCCGAGGCGCTCAGGGAAGAGGCGGACGGGGCGGTGCGCCGGCTTGGCCTCCGCCAGCGGCTCCTCTTCTCACGGCGGTCCATATTGGGGACGACCCTTGCGAGTTCTTCGTCAGGCTGCGCCGGGCGCCTCGTCGTCGCCTCCGCCTCCCGGCTCCATTCGCGAGCGTGATGTAGACAGAACAGCCCGAGACGCTGAGACTGCGCATGAGGTGCTGTGGGATCAGTGGCACGCGAGTCCACATTGAGTCCCCAGCCCCCGGCGTGATGTATCTTGGTCGAGGGTGGAAGACGTTCGCCCGTATCCACAGCTTGATGGAGGGGTTCACCCTCCATTTTAAGCTGATGGAGGGCGATCTCCTCTCCGTCAAGGTCTTTGGGTGCTTCGGGACCCGGGCTCGGTGCTGCGTGGACAACTCCTCCGACAGCGAAGGCTCCTCCTCGAGCGAGAGTGACGAGGAGGGGAGTGACAGCGACGACGAGGGTAGCGGTCGTCGGGATGACGGGTCCGACTAGGCGTCGGTCGCCACTCCGTGTGGCACCGGCGACCCCATCATCCGCGTCGCCGGCTCCTTGAGCTTCTCGGGGTCGTCTCCTTGGCGGTTGGCGTAGGGAGGCTGCGGAAGAGGAAGAGGGCGGGCGGCAAGGCCGTCAACTCGGAGTACGAGGGCAAGACGCCCTCGACAACGTGCTGACGTCCCGCTGCCTCATCTTCGAGCTCCACTTCCGATGCCGCCATCCCCACCAGCCTTCGGACGACCACCGAGGCGTTCTCTTGGTGTCTTCTGCCACCCGTAGCTCGCCTAGGCGCTCCTTTCGCCCTTTTTGTCTCCTTGTCCTACCTCCTGAGGAGAGAGACAAGAAAGGGATTACGGGCACCTTATCTCTTTTTAACTTGTAAGCCCTCGGGCCTTAGTTGCATTTAAAGCTTGTAATCCCATCTTTCATGTTTTTCATTCTCTCTGAGCTGTACCTGAGTGGAATGCTTTTAATGAAAAGGGGATGTTTGCCGGGCCACTTGTCTCGCGGGTAAAACCCGCGCCAAGGAGCGGATCCTTTGTATCGTTAAGATAGACACTTCTTTGCCCGGCAACAGGCCCTGCCGTCTTCCCACGTCGCTCGACCTTTCTCACGCTCTTGGCGGAGGTAGGGATGAGGCGGGTTCGGGCTCCTCGTTTCGTCCCTTTGCTGTCGTGGCTACTACCAAAACTGGCCCCAGGAACGCGCTCTGGGGCCTAGAGTTAAGGGAGCACGGCAGCTTTTTAGGAAGAAACAAGGTTTTCGCATTCCTCAGCCCATAAGAGAACGCATGACAAGGGATGAAAAACTTATCTGAGATTGCAGCCCCCGGCAACTCTGGCTTGCCGCGGGTAAATCTTTGTACTCGCAGCCCCCGGCAACGCTGGCTTACCAGGGACTAGATGCTGGTCCGCCCTTCTTCTCTTCTTCGTCCTCAAGCGGTCCGGCCAGGATATGCAAACCCTGCGAACCAAAGGGAACGAAAGAACAGCAACAGGACGCACACTCGACCTCTAAGCTAGGGGTTAGCCGCTGTTAAGCACTATCAACCCTAACCAAGAACGAGACTCGACTCAGCATGCATGCTAAAACTTAGGGCGCCGGCGCTTCATTTACTGATGCTCAGGGTCTGCGCCTGGCTTTGTACAAAGGATTACATGCAATAGCGGCAAGACTTGTACAAAAGGGTGGTTGCCGGACGGGGTCCGACAACCGCGCCTTACGGGTAAAACTTACGAAGATGCTCGATATTCCAGGAGTTTCCCACCGGAATTCCATCTTCGGTCTCAAGGCGGACAGCGCCGGGCCTCGTGACTCGTTTCACCCGGTAAGGGCCTTCCCACTTTGGCGTCAACTTGTTGGAATTCTTGGCAGATGGAGCGCGCCGAAGAACAAGGTCGCCTTCCTTGAAGATTCTGGCTTTAACTTTGTGGCTATGATAGCGACGCAAAGCTTGCTGGTAGCGAGCAGCTCGCAGAACAGCCTGAAGACGATCTTCCTCAAGGAGCAGCGCGTCATCTTCACGCAGCCGCTCTTGCTCAAGCTCATCATAAGCGAGCACTCGAGGTGACCCGTATACGAGTTCCGTGGGGGTAACTGCTTCTGCTCCATAGACTAGAGCAAATGGTGTCTGACCAGTGGCTCGATTTGGCGTCGTTCTGATCGACCAAAGAGTCACCGGCAGCTCCTCGATCAAGTTTCTTCCGCACTTATGCAGCCTGTCGAAAGTCCTGGTCTTGAGCCCACGCAGCACTTCAGCATTGGCCCTCTCCGATTGACCGTTGCTTCTGGGGTGAGCAACAGAAGCGAAGCAGACCTTGGCGCCGAGATCTTGGACGTACTGCATGAAGGTGCGGCTCATGAATTGCGTACCGTTGTCGGTGATGATCCTGTTGGGGATCCCGAAGTGGCAAACAATCGACCTGAAGAACTTGACTGCTGACTGTGCTGTCACCTTCCTCACCGGTTCCACTTCCGGCCACTTTGTGAACTTGTCGATTGTGATGTACAAGTACTCAAAGCCCCCGACAGCTCGGGAGAAGGGGCCGAGGATGTCGAGCCCCCAGACCGAAAATGGCCAGGATAAAGGGATTGTCTAGAGAGCTTGAGCTGGCTGGTGTATCTGCTTGGAATGGAACTGGCACGCTTCACACTTGGTTACTTGTGCAGTTGCATCCTGGAGGGCCGTCCGCCAGAAGAAACCTTGCCAGAACGCTTTGCCGGCAAGTGCTCTTGCGCCGATGTGGTGACCACATATGCCTCCATGTATCTCTGCCAACAGCTCTTGTCCGTCTTCCCGGGGAATACACTTCAATTTCACACCGTTGCGTCCTCTTCTGTACAGTGTGTCATCGACAAACTGGTACATACTTGACTGCCGGGCTACTCTTTCTGCTTCTTCTTGCTCATCGGGAAGTTCCCCTGTCTGAAGGAATCGGACGATCTGATGTGCCCATGCCGGAGCCTGCGGCTCGACGACAAGGACTAAAGGCACATCTGCCGCTGCGGGAACACCTGCTTCCACGGCGAGAACTTGCGGCTCAGCCGGAGCTTGATGTTCCCCGGCAAGCCTGCCGGAGCAAAACTTGTCGGGAGCGTCTGCTTCAACGGAACGAACCCTGGGGCTCGCCGGAGCAAGCTGCTCCTCAGCGCTCTTGGCGTTGATCTTGGGGACCCTCTTGGCGGCGGCTTCGGGAAGCTCTGCCGGAAGATAGTCGCCAGAGATCAACTTCCTCTTCTTGCTCTGTCCAGTTGATGGTGTTACGGATGGTTGAGTCAGCTTGAGCACAAAGATCCCTGGTTCCACAGGTAACTTAAGTGCGGCGCACTTTGACAGGCCATCGGCAATGTCGTTCTCAGCTCTTGGAACATGTTCCATTTGCAGGCCGTGAAAGCGCTCTTCTAGCTTCCTCACTTCATCAACGTATGCTTCCATCAACGGACTCTGGTAATCCTTGTTCACTTGGCGGACGACAAGCTGCGAGTCTCCCCTGACAATGAGCTTCTTGATCCCAAGTTCTGCCGCGATCCTGAGACCGGCAAGCAATCCTTCATACTCTGCAGTATTGTTGGTTGCCTGCTCCTTGGGAAAGTGCATCTGGGCTATGTACTTGAGGTGCTCTCCGGTGGGTGCGATAAGCAGCACGCCAGCACCGGCGCCTTGCAGCGAGAAGGCACCGTCAAAGTACATCAGCCACTCTTTGCTTGCTTCTTTGACGGGGATGCTCGTCTCTGGAATTTTTTCGTCTGGTGTTGGCGTCCACTCTGCTATGAATTCTGCCAATGCTCTGCTTTGGATAGTTGAAGTGCTTTCAAACTTGAGGCCAAAGCTTGACAGTTCCAAAGCCCACTCGACAATCCTGCCTGTTGCCTCTGGATTATGTAGTATCCTCTTCAGCGGAAAGCGAGTGACAACAGTGATCTCATGTGCTTGGAAGTAATGGCGCAGCTTTCTCGAGGCCATGAGAAGGCCGAAAAGCAATTTCTGCACACCAGAGTACCTTGACCTTGCCCCCTGCAGAAGGGAGCTGACAAAGTAAACTGGGCGCTGCACCATTCTCTTCTTCTGCATCTCCTCTTGCACCTACGCAGATCCATCCTTGTCGGGACCAGAGCTTGCCGGGGAAGCCCCCTGCTTGTCGCCAGATGTGCTTGCCGGGGTTGCGGGCTCATCATCTGCCTCCCTCTCCACTACTAACGCAGCACTAACCACTTGATTGGTTGCTGCCAGGTATAGCAGCAACTTCTCTTGTGGCTTAGGCGCGACAAGTATTGGAGTGGAGGACAGGTACCTCTTCAAGTCTTGCAGCGCAGCCTCCGCTTCCGGAGTCCATTGCATTGGACCCGCCTTTTTCACGATTTTGAAAAACGGCAAGGCGCGCTCAGCTGACTTAGAGATAAACCTGCTGAGAGCTGCGACGCAACCGGCAAGTTTTTGTACATCCTTGACGCGCTTTGGTGCTTCAATTTGCTCAATGGCCTTGATCTTGTCGGGGTTAGCCTCAATCCCTCGCTGAGACACGAAGAACCCGAGAAGCTTGCCGGAGGGACTCCGAACACACACTTCTCGGGGTTGAGCTTGAGGCTGATCTTGCGCAGATTTGCAAAAGTCTCTTCTAGATCTTGAATTAGGGTAGACTTGTCCTTGCTCTTAACCACTATATCATCCATGTAGGCTTCCACATTTCTGTGTATCTGTGGTTCAAAAGCGGTATGGACTACCCTTGCAAAGGTTGAACCAGCATTCTTCAGTCCGAAAGGCATCTGTATGAAACAGTACGTGCCACATGGAGTGATGAATGCGGTCTTCTCCTCATCTTCTTCTGCCATGAAGATCTGATGGTATCCTGAATATGCGTCCAGGAATGAAAGCAAGTCACATCCGGCCGTGGAGTCAACAATCTGGTCAATGCGCCGCAAGGGAAATGGGACTTTGGGACAAGCTTTATTAACATCAGAGAAGTCAATAAAAAGCCTACATTTCCCATTCGCCTTGCGCACGACTACATGATTGGCCAACCATGTAGGATGGAGCACTCCTCTGACGAGGCCTGCTGCTTCCAACTTCCTGATCTCTTCTGCGATGAACTCTTGGCGCTCCACCGCTTGCTTCCTGACTTTCTCCTTGACGGGCCGCGCGTGAGGACAGACGGCAAGGTGGTGCTCAATTACTTTCCTGGGAACACCGGGGATGTCAGATGGCTGCCATGCAAACACATCGACATTCGCCCGCAGGAAAGCAACGAGCACGCTTTCCTATTTAGGGTCGAGCGTGGCACTGATGGTGAAGGTACCACCAGCGCCGTCCTCCTTGGCGGGCACCTTCTTGGTCGTTGGCGGAGCTGCCATCGTCTTCTTGCACTTGCCGGTGGAGCTCGATGGTGCGTCCTCGACGGCAGCGCAGCACTCCGAAGAGGTGCGCTTGCCGGAGTGGGCACCAGAGCTCTTGCCGGACGTGGTCTTCTTCTTCCCCTGGGGGCTTCAGCGGCAAGTGTCTCGCGATCAGTTGCGGCTGCTGCCTCCCGGTAAATCTTGTCGGCGCAGATAAGTGCATCCTTCTTGTCACCAGGGATAGTAATGACACTTATCGGGCCTGGCATCTTGAGCATGTTGTACGCGTGGTGAGAGCCCGCCATGAACTTGGCGAGCGCTGGACGGACGAGAATCCCATTGTAAGGCAATGGAAAATCAACAACGTCAAAGGTGACCCTCTCAGTCCTGAAGTTCAACTCGCTGCCGAATGTTACCGGCAACGTGATCTTCCCCTTCGGCTTGCTCCTTCCCGGGTTGATTCCTTGGAATGCGCCGGTATCTTCGAGCTCGCTTTCAGGGACTTGGAGTTTCCGAAGCATAGCGGAGGAGATCAGGTTCAAGCCGGCCCCGCCGTCAACTAGCATCTTAGTGACCTTGAGGTTGCGGATAGTTGGCGAAACCAACATCAGCAAGCACCCGACCACGGTTGTGCGATCAGGGTGGTCCTCAATATCAAAGATGATAGGCGTGCTGGACCATCTCAGAAGCTTGCGTGACTCGATGGGTGGTTCTGCTGCACTGACTTCCCGCACCCACTGCTTGAGTTGGCGGTGTGAAGTGTGCAGAGAAGCACCGCCGTCAATGCACAAGACCTCTGTGGCTTTCTGGAACTCCTGCTCGCTGGTTTCGTCATCATCCACGTCTTCGTCGTCTTCGTCATCTCCATCCTTGTCGCGGCCGCGGGGAGGCCTGTCTCCTTGCCGCTGCTTTTCCTTGCCGCGGCGTCCACCCGGGCCGGGACGCTTCATGCCGGACCCTCCAGTACCCCTTTGGGCTTTCTCCTTGTCGCGTCGCTCGTACTCGGCCTTTTGCAGCTCGACGAGCTGCTCGACCTTCTTGCAGCTATGGAGGTCATGGCCCTTGGTACGGTGGATCTTGCAGTACTGTTTGTTGGTGCCATCCTACTTGTCGGCGGCCGCCATGGCCTGGCAATTGGCGCATGCGGCAACCTCCTTGCCGGAGCCGCCAGCCTTGGCTTGCTTGGCGCCACCTTTGCTGCCGGACTGCTCGACAACTAGTACATCTTTGCCCTTCTTATTCCTGTTGTTCCGCCGCCGGTTCTTCCTTGCCGGGGCAGTACCTTCGCTGTCAGATCCTCCTGTTCCGGCATTCTCTCCAGGGAGTTTCCTCCCTTCCTCAGCACGTGCACACTTGTCGACCAAGGCATACAGCTCACTGACGTCCTTGATCTTGCACATCGCCATCTCCTCCCGCATCCTGCGGTTTCGCACGTTCTGATGGAACGCGCTGATGACCGCGGCAGGGTGGACATCAGGGATGTCGTAGTGCACACGGCTGAATCTCTAAATGAACTTGCGCAGGGGCTCTCCCTCCTTCTGGACGAGCAGATGGAGATCGCTCGCTTGGCCATGAGGTTTGTGGCCGCCTGTAAAGGCGCCAACAAACTGATGGCACAAGTCTGCCCAGGAGGATATGGAGTTGTCCGGCAAGTGCATGAGCCAGGATCTGACGTTGGATTTGAGTACCAGCGGGAAGTAGTTGGCAAGGATCTTGTCGTCCCGCCCCCCAGCAGCCTGCACCGCGATGGTGTAGATGCTGAGGAACTCCGACGGATGCGACTTGCCGTCGTACTTCTCTGGTACGTCTGGCTTGAAATTCTTTGTGCTGGGCCACTGGACTTGCCGCAGCTCACGGGTAAACGCAGGGCAGCCCACCGAGTACGGCAGGTCGCCTGGCCCCCCTGGCGCATGCATGTCGACAGAAGGCTCAGCGCGCTGGTCTGATTGGCGTCGCGCTTCTCTTCGACGCTCGATGCGAGTACGAGCGTCTTCTTGCTTTCGTTCGTGAAGAACTTTGCGCTGATCACGACGAGTTCGCGGATTTGACGACGCAGTGGAGTCGTTGTCGTGGTGGTTCCGGCGGGTCGGCGACCCTGGCCTTTGGGGTGGAGAGTGCACGGTGGTCGCACCCCCACGGGTCTTGTCGCCACCGGCTGGTGCCTGACTGGCCCGCCGCGGCTGTGACGCACTCAGCTGCCGCGGAGTGTCGCCGTTGGCGAAGCCGATGAGACTCTGAATGGTGGCCCTCCAGTCGTCGAGCTTGTCCGTCGTTGGAGGGTAAACCAGGAGCAATTGGGCTCATGCCAGAGCTTCCGCTGGGGTGGCGGGCAACGGTGGTGAACGGTGCGTGGAGCGGGATGTGCTCGAACTTCTAACTATGTTAGAAGGAGCAGTCCCCTGTCCAGGCGACCGCACCTCGCTTGGGCCAGCATGTTGGCGCGTATGCTGGCCTTGAACGTCCCGAGATCCTCTAGCTCGATCTGGGTCCAGCGAGCGTATGGTACTGTGAGTACCATGGCGCTGCCGGTCCTGCGCCTCTTGAGTTGGGCGCGGTGCATGCTTGGACGCCGCGGCATTGGGGATTTCTTCGCTGACGCCCGTTCCTCCGCCGGCGCCTTCCCCACCACCCGCCTGCTCCAGGGGCGGTGGGTTCGACGCGGACGGACCACCCACCTCTGGAGCCTTCTTCTTCGGTGGCATGTCGATGACGAAGATGATGAAGGTTTAGCCCGTGCGAACGCCGGATCAGGTTCACGCAACCTCGACGCCCCCTACCTGGCGCGCCAAAGATGTCGGGGGGAGATCTGCCTCCACAAACACCTATGGGGACCGAGCCCCTTTCTGGTTCGGCGGGGAGCGGAGGTCGCACGAAGAGCGGATCGAGGCGATGCACACAAGGGGTTTACCCAGCTTCGGGCCGCACGGATGCGTAAAACCCTACTGCTGCTTTTGTGGATTGTATTGTGTTCTTGCTCGGGAGCGCGAGGTGCTACAGTACTCACGAGCCGCTGGCGAGATCTCGCGTGAGTGTTCTCCCTCCTCTTCCTCCACATGCGCATGGGCCTCCTTTTATATGTTAAAGGGGTCACCGACAGGTGGCAACGTAGGTGAGGGCAAAAATGGCAAAGTGCTGTGTTGGGTACAGCTGCTTGTACAGTGCTATTATACCTAACCCTGACGGCAGGGGACAAGGGCATTAAATGCCCGTCTGTGTCGCCCCAAACAGTGTGAAAAGTGGCCGTCAGGGGCGCCACCGTTTGCCACGATGGCTATCCTATCAGCGTCGCTTCGCCACCGCATGCCCTGGCTGCACAGCTTCTCGCCATGTATCCTGGGACGGTCCCAGAGCGACACGTTGGTGGATGAGCTGGAGCGCAGGCAGCAGAGTAGTAGCTTGTCGCGGCAAGAGCCTTGCCGCGGTCGTCCCGGCAAGCTCCTCTTGCCGGGGCCTTTGTGCTTCGGGCGGCCATCCCGGCAAACTCCTCTTGCCGGGGCCTCCCTGGCGAGCCTCCCTTGCCGGGGCCTGGTGCCTTAAGTGGCTTCCCCGACAAGCTCCTCTTGTCGGGACCTTGTCTTCTTGGCTTGAATACTTTGTTCTTGAATGGCTCCAAAGGAACCACGATGATCTCTGGTGGTCGCCTGACAAGCCTCGCCGCGGGGTACTACAACTGCCCGTGCACAAGTTCGGCGTACTAAGGTACCCCTACTTTAGTACACCGATAATTACTTTTGGGATGACCCACATCTCTATAAAGAAGGAGTAGATGGTGTTATTAGACGTTGTGTACCTGAGCATGAACAGGAACAGATCCTACGCAAGTGTCACTCCGAAGCTTATGGAGGACACCACGCTGGAGATAGAACTGCACATAAGGTATTGCAATCCGTTTTTTATTGGCCTACTCTCTTCAAGGATGCCCGTAAGTTTGTCATATCTTGTGATGAATGTCAAAGAATAGGTAATATCAGTAGACGTCAGGAAATGCCTATGAACTATTCACTTGTTATTGAACCATTTGATGTTTGGGGCTTTGATTATATGGGACCGTTTCCTGCCTCCAATGGATATATACATACTTTAGTTGTTGTTGATTACGTTACTAAGTGGGTAGAAGCTATTCCAACTAGTAGTGCTGATCATAACACCTCTATCAAGGTGCTTAAAGAATTTTTTTCCAAGGTTTGGAGTCCCTAGATATTTAATGACTGTGGTGGTTCAAATTTTATTCATGGTGCTTTCTGTAAAATGCTTGCTAAGTATGATGTTAATCATAGAATTGCATCTCCTTGTCATCCACAGTCTAGTGGTCAAGTAGAATTGAGTAATAGAGAACTCAAATTAATTTTGCAAAAGACTGTTAACAGATCTAGAAAGAATTGGTCCAAGAAACTTGATGATGCATTATGGGCCTATAGAACTGCATATAAAAATCCAATGGGAATGTCTCCGTATAAAATGGTTTATGGAAAAGCATGTCACTTACCTCTCGAACTAGAACATAAGGCATATTGGGATATTAAAGAGATCAATTATGATTTCAAACTTGCCGGTGAGAAGAGGTTATTTGATATTAGCTCACTTGATGAATGGAGAGCCCAAGCCTATGAAAATGGCAAGTTGTTCAAAGAAAAAGTTAAAAGATGGCATGATAAAAGAATACAAAAGCATGAGTTTAATGTAGGTGACTATGTATTATTATACAACTCTCGTTTAAGATTTTTTGCAGGAAAACTTCTCTCTAAATGGGAAGTTCCTTACGTTATCGAGGAGGTCTATCGTTCCGATGCCATAAAACTCAACAACTTCGAAGGCTCAAATCCAAAGGTGGTGAACGGTCAAAGAATCAAACATTATATCTTAGGTAATCCCATAAATGTTGAAACTAATATTATAGAAACCGTAACCCCGGAGGAACACAGGGACACTTTCCAGAACGTTTCAGACTCCAAAAAGGAATAGGTATGTGGTGCGGTGAGTAAACCGACTCCAAAATAGTTCTAATGGCAATTTTTCTCCGTTTTGGAATATTTAGAAAAATAGAAAAATAAGAGGCAGTCCGGGAAGGACATGATGACCCACAAGTATAGGGGATCTATTGTAGTCATTTCGATAAGTAAGAGTGTCGAACCCAATGAGGAGCAGAAAGAAATGATAAGCGGTTTTCAGCAAGGTATTCTCTGCAAGTACTGAAATAAGTGGTAACATATAGTTTTGTGATAGGATAATTTGTAATGAGCAACAAGTAAAAAAAACTAAATAAAGTGCAGCAAGGTGGCCCAATCCTTTTTGTAGCAAAGGACAAGCCTGGACAAACTCTTATAATAGGAAAAGCGCTCCCGAGGATACATGGGAATATCGTCAAGCTAGTTTTCATCACGTTCATATGATTCGCGTTCGGTACTTTGGTAATTTGATATGTGGGTGGACCGGTGCTTTGGTGTTGTTCTTACTTGAACAAGTATCCCACTTATGATTAACCTCTATTGCAAGCATTCGCAACTACAACAAAAGTATTAAGGTAAACCTAACCATAGCATGAAACATATGGATCCAAATCAGCCCCTTACGAAGCAACGCATAAACTAGGGTTTAAGCTTCTGTCACTCTAGCAACCCATCATCTACTTATTACTTCCCAATGCCTTCCTCTAGGCCCAAATAATGGTGAAGTGTTATGTAGTCGACGTTCACATAACACCACTAGAGGCTAGACAACATACATCTCATCAAAATATCGAACGAATACCAAATTCACATGACTACTAATAGCAAGACTTCTCCCATGTCTTCAGGAACAAACGTAACTTCTCATAAAGCATATTCATGTTCATAATCAGAGGGGTATTAATATGCATAAAGGATCTGAGCATATGATCTTCCACCAAGTAAACCAACTAGCATCAACTACAAGGAGTAATCAACACTACTAGCAACCTACTAGTACCAATCCCGGACTTGGAGACAAGAGTTGGATACAAGAGATGAACTAGGGTTTTGAGAGGAGATGGTACTGGTGAAGATGTTGATGAATATTTCCCCCTCCCGATGAGAGGAGCGTTGGTGATGACTATGGCGATGATTTCCCCCTCCCAAAGGGAAGTGTCCCCGGCAGAACAGCTCTGCCGGAGCCCTAGATTGGTTCCGCCAAGGTTCCGCCTCGTGGCGGCGGAGTTTCGTCCCGAAAGGTTGCTTATCAATTTTTCCTCGACGAAAGACCTCATATAGCAGAGGAGGGGAACGGAGGACCTACAGGTGGCCCACGAGGTACGGGGCGCGCCCAGGGGGGTAGGGCGCGCCCCCACCCTCGTGGACAGGTGGGCCCCCCTCTGGTGAACTTCTTCCGCTGGATATTTTTTATTATTTCCCAAAATGACTTTCGTGAAGTTTGAGGACTTTTGGAGTTGTGCAGAATAGG
Source organism: Aegilops umbellulata (assembly GCA_032464435.1). NCBI lineage: Eukaryota > Viridiplantae > Streptophyta > Magnoliopsida > Poales > Poaceae > Aegilops > Aegilops umbellulata. Next base: position 372,108,093 of record CP136060.1, read on the forward strand.
TCTCTAATATTTGCTCCTTTTCCAGCCCAGAATTCCAGCTGCCGGCATTCTCCCTTCTTATGTAAACCTTGTAAAATAAGAGAGAATAGGCATAAGTATTGTGACATAACGTGTAATAACAGCCCATAATGCAATAAATATCAATATAAAAGCATGATGCAAAATGGACGTATCAACTCCCCTAGCTTAGACCTCGCTTGTCCTCAAGCGGAAGCCGATAGCGATAAATATGTCCCCATGTTTAGAGGTAGAGGTGTCGATAAAAATAAAATACGGACATGAAGGCATCATGATTATTCTCATAACAGCAACATATATAGATATTGTCATATTATTTCTTATGCTCAAGTAATAATCTATTCACACAGCAGAGTACGAATCATAACCTTTATTGAGAACCAACAAACTATAATCTCAGTCATTGAAGCAATTGCAATTTATCATAACATCGGAAAGAGTCTATGTCAGAGCTTAATAGCAAGTCCACATACTCAATTATCATTTAATCTTTCATAATTGCTAACACTCACTCAATACTTGTGGTTACAGAGTTTTAATCGGACACAGAGAAAGATAGGGGCTCATAGTTTCGCCTCCCAACCTTTTACCTCAAGGGTAATGTCAACAATAATAACTGATGCTCCCCTATATCCAATTATATATATATATATATATATATATATATATATATATATATATATATATATATATATATATATCAGGTTCATTCCAACATATTAAGCTTGCCAAAGGATAAAATATAAAAAGGAACGGTGAAGATCACCATGACTCTTGCATAAGGTAGAAGATAATAGTAAAAGATAGGCCCTTCTCAGAGGGAAGCAGCGATTGCCATGCGCTTTTATGGTTGGATGCACAAAATCTTAATGTGAAAGAACGTCACTTTATATTCCCACTTGTGATATGAACCTTTATTATGCAGTCTGTCGCTTTTATTACTTCCACATCCAAGATCGTATAAAGCTTATTTCTCCCATTCCAATCAATCATACATATTTAGAGCAATTTTTATTGCTTTGCACCGATGACAACTTACTTGAAGGATCTTACTCAATCCATAGGTAGATATGGTGGACTCTCCTAGCAAAACTGGTTTAAGGATTTTGGAAGCACAAGTAGTATCTTGGTGTTGAGACTTTGGCTAGCATGAGGGGGAAAAGGCAAGCTCAACATGTTGGATGATCCATGACTACATACTTTATCTCAGACATAAGAAAAAACACAACCCATTACGCTGTCTTACTTGGCCAACATCAACTCTTTAGCATGTCATATTTTAATGAGTGCTCCCAATCATAAGAAATATCAATGATAATATATTTATATGTGAAACTTCTCTTTCCTTATTACTTCCTATTAATTGCAAAGATGACCAAAGCTATGTTTGCCAACTCCCAACAACTTTTAATCATCATATTCTTTCTATGTGAAGTCATTACTCTCAATAAGATCAATATGATCCCTTTGTTTCTTTTTATTCTTTTATCTTTTCTTTTATTCACTCAAGATCATGGCAAAACAAACAAGCCCTTGACTCAACACTAATCTTTATTATATAGCTAACGGACTCGATTACATAGAAAGATCATAAAGCAAAAGCTCAAAACTAGATCATGCCATAAACTTTTATTCTACTAGATCAAGATACTACTAATAGGATCGAACTAAGAAAAACGGTAAAGATAGGAGATGTGGTTGTGATACGATATCGGGGTACCTCCCCCAAGCTTGGCAGTTGCCAAGGGGAGTGCCCATACCCATGTGATTATGTCTCCTTCTTTGTTGTTGGTGAAATATTCTTGGCGATGATGCCCTTCAGGATACGATTCTCCTCCTCGAGCTTATTGACTTGCTACTTGAGGTCCATTATTTCCTTACGAAGCTTTCCTGTAACAGCTAAAGCTCCTTGCACCCAAGGGTGTTGCATAGCTACGGGAGAATAAGTGACACTCCTCTTCATATTTTTATAAGAAAGAAATCTAACATTGGAAGGGATAACCGAGTTTGGAATAGCTGTGCTCTGTAGTTCCCCCATAGTGAACCCAGCTCGGAAGCGAGAAGTGACTTCTTGATCCTCCATGGCATCTACCCTCATCAAGTCATCCTCCATCTCTTCCTCCGTTGCTGGCCCAAAGTGCTCAGCGTCACTGTTTGCCCTTGGTTTCGATGCCGGATGAGACACCCGGCTCTCCCCGACTGACTCTTGAGAAGACATCTAGCTCTAATCTACAGCAGCAACAGTTCGAAACAAAAACATAGGATATTTGCGTGATACGGGAGTCAAAACCTTTGGGAGTATATACAATGAATTTTTACCGACCAAAATACGTATCGTGCAAGAAAATGGAGTCCGGAAGGCACACGAGGTGCCCACGAGGTAGGGGGCGCACCCAGGGGGTAGGGCGCGCCCTCCACCCTCGTGGAGCCCTCGTGTCCTTCCCGGACTGCTACTTATTTTTTCTATTTTCCTAAATATTCCAAAACGGAGAAATATTGCCTTAAAAATTGTTTTGGAGTCGGTTTACTTACCGTACCACATACCTATTCCTTTTTGGAGTCTGAAACGTTCTGGAAAGTGTCTCTTATGTATTCCTCCGGGGATACAGTTTCAATAACATTGGTTTCAACATTTATAGGATTACCTGAGATATAATATTTGATTCTTTGACCGTTTGCCACCTTCGGATTTGTGCCTTCGAAATTGTTGATTTTTATGGCACCGGAACGATAGACCTCCTCAACAACGTAGGGGCCTTCCCATTTAGAGAGAAGTTTTCCTGCAAAAAATCTTAAACGAGAGTTGTATAACAATACATAATCACCTACATTAAACTCACGCTTTTGTATCCTTTTGTCATGCCATCTTTTAACTTTTTCTTTAAACAACTTGGCATTTTCATAAGCTTGGGTTCTCCATTCATGAAGTGAGCTAATATCAAATAACCTCTTTTCACCGGCAAGTTTGAAATCATAGTTGAGCTCTTTAATAGCCCAATAAGGCTTATGTTCTATTCGAGAGGTAAGTGACATGCTTTTCCATAAACCATTTTATACGGAGACATACCCATAGGATTTTTATATGCAGTTCTATAAGCCCATAATGCATCATCAAGTTTCTTGGACCAATTCTTTCTAGATCTATTAAAATTCTTTTGCAAAATTAATTTTAGCTCTCTATTGCTCAATTCTACTTGACCACTAGACTGTGGGTGATAAGGAGATGCAATTCTATGTTTAGCATCATATTTAGCAAGCATTTTACGGAAAGCACCATGAATAAAGTGTGAACCACCATCAATCATTAAATATCTAGGGACTCCAAACCTCGGGAAAATAACTTCTTTAAGCATTTTAATAGAAGTGTTATGATCAACACTACTAGTTGGAATAGCTTCTACCCACTTAGTAACGTAATCAACAACAACTACAATATGTGTATAACCATTAGAGGCAGGAAAAGGTCCCATATAATCAAAGCCCCAAACATCAAATGGTTCAATAACAAGTGAATAATTCATAGGCATTTCTTGACGTCTACTAATATTACCAATTCTTTGACATTCATCACAAGATAAGACAAACTTACGAGCATCCTTGAAGAGAGTAGGCCAGTAAAAACCAGATTGCAATACCTTATGTGCAGTTCTATCTCCAGCGTGGTGTCCTCCATAAGCTTCAGAGTGACACTTACGTAGGATCTGTTCCTGTTCATGCTCAGGTACACAACGTCTAATAACACCATCTACTCCTTTATAAAGATGTGGGTCATCCCAAAAGTAATGTCTCAAATCATAGAAAAACTTTTTTCTTTTGCTGGTATGTGAAACTAGGTGGTATAAATTTAGCAACAATATAATCAGCATACCATGGAGTACTACGAGAAGTACTTATAACATTTAATTGTTCATCAGGAAAGCTATGATCAATAGGTAGTGGGTCATCAAGAACATTTTCTAACCTAGACAAGTTGTCTGCAACGGGGTTCTCAGCTCCTTTTCTATCAACAATATGCAAATCAAATTCTTGTAGCAAGAGAACCCATCTAATAAGTCTAGGTTTAGCATCTTTCTTTTCCATCAGATATTTAATAGCAGCATGATCAGTGTGAATAGTTACTTTAGAGTCAACAATATAAGGTCTGAACTTATCACAAGCAAATACCACTGCTAAGAATTTGTTTTTCAGTAGTAGCATAATATCTTTGAGCATTGTCTAGAGTCTTACTGGCATAATGAATAACATTTAATTTCTTATCAACTCTTTGCCCTAGAACAACACCTATAGCATAATCGCTAGCATCACACATAATTTCAAAGGGTAAATTCCAATCAGGTGGCTGAACAATAGGTGCAGAGATCAATGCTTTCTTAAGTATTTCAAATGCTTCTACACAATTATCATCAAAGACAAAGGGTATATGTTTTTGTAATAAATTAGTCAGAGGCCGAGAAATTTTTGAGAAGTCCTTAATGAACCTCCTATAAAAACCGGCCTGACCAAGGAAACTTCTTATACCTTTGATGTCCTTGGGACATGTCATCTTTTCAATAGCATCAACTTTGGCTTTATCAACTTCAATAGCTCTTTCAGAAAGTTTATGCCCCAAGACAATACCTTCATTAACCATAAAGTGGCACTTTTCCCAATTCAAGACAAGATTAGTTTCTTCACATCTCTGCAAAACTCGATCAAGATTGCTCAAGCAATCATCAAAAGAGGATCCATAGACGGAAAAGTCGTCCATGAAACCTCACAAATCTTTTCACAAAAGTCAGAGAATATAGCCATCATGCATCTTTGAAAGGTAGCAGGTGCATTACATAAACCAAAAGGCATACGTCTATAAGCAAAAGTACCAAAAGGGCACGTAAAAGTAGTCTTTGATTGATCTTTAGCTGACAAAGGTATTTGTGAGAATCCAGAGTAACCATCTAGAAAGCAATAGTGTGTACGTTTGCATAATCTTTCTAGCATTTGATCGATAAAAGGTAAGGGGTAATGATCTTTCTTAGTAGCCTTATTTAATTTACGGAAATCAATTACCATCCTATAACCTGTAATAATTCTTTGTGGAATCAATTCATCTTTATCATTAGGAACAACAGTAACACCTCCCTTCTTAGGGACACAGTGATTAGGACTTACCCATTGACTATCAGCAACGGGATAAATTATACCTGCCTCCAGAAGCTTTAGTATTTCTTTTCTTACCACTTCTTTCATCTTAGGATTCAACCGTCGTTGATGATCACGAACCGGTTTGGCATCTTCTTCCAAATTTATTTTATGTTGACATAGAGTGGGACTAATGCCCTTAAGATCATCAAGAGTATATCCAATAGCAGCACGGTGCTTCTTCAGAGTTTTCAATAATGTGTCTTCTTCATGCTCTGAAAGGTTAGCACTAATAATAACATGATATATCTTGTTTTCATCAAGATAAGCATATTTAAGATTATCAGGCAACGGTTTAAGCTCAAACACGGGATCACCCTTAGGTGGAGGGGGATCCCCTAGGATTTCAACAGGTAAATTGTGTTCCAGAATAGGTTCCTGCTTAAAGAATACTTCATCTATTTCCCTTCTTTCATTCATAAACATATCATTTTCATGGTCTAGCAAATATTGTTCTAAAGGATCACTAGGAGGTACGACAATAGAATCAAGACCAATAATTTCATCCTTACTAGGCAATTCTTCTTCACGGTGTTGTTTACTAAATTTAGAGAAATTAAACTCATGAATCATATCATCCAAGCCAATAGTAACAACATTCTTTTCGCAGTCTATCTTAGCATTAACAGTATTCAAGAAGGGTCTACCAAATATAATGGGACAAAAGCTATCTTGTGGGGAACCAAGAACAAGAAAATCAGCAGGATATTTACTTTTCCCACACAAGACTTCAACATCTCTAACAATTCCCATTGCAGATATAGTATCTCTATTGACAATTTTAATTGTAACATCAATATCTTCTATCTCAGCAGGTGCAATTTCATGCTTAATTTCTTCGTATAAAGTAATAGGTATAACACTAGCACTAGCACCCATATCACTAGCACTCCTTACCGTCGTCGAGGTCCCAATCTTCAGAGTTGCCTTTAATTCTATCCAATAAATCCCATTTGAATTCAATAGTCTTCATCATAAAAGAGCCAACACAAGAAGTATCGAGCATGGTTTGATTATTATGAGAAAGCCGAGCATAAATTTTCTGAATAATTGTTTCTCTTGGGAGCTCATGATTGGGGCATGAATATATATAACATTGATTTAAGCCTCCCCCAAGCTTGAGCGATGCTTTCTCCTTCGTGAGGCCAATATATATATATATATATATATATATATATATATATATATATATATATATATATATATATATATATAATTACGATCACGATGAACAAGATGCATAGGATAATACTTTTGATGAAATTCCAATTTCAGACTTCTATAGTTCCATGATCTCGTGTCATCACATAGCCTATACCATGTCAATGCATCTCCCTTCAAAGATAAAGGGAAGACCTTCTTATTGGCAACATCATCGGGTATACGTGCAAGCTTAAATAATCCACAAACTTCATCCACATATATTAGGTGCTAATCAGGATGCTTTGTTCCATCTCCTGCAAAAGGATTAGCTAGCAGTTTTTCCATCATACCCGAAGGAAATTCAAAGGGAACATTTTCATATTCATTTTCAGTAGGTTCATTAGGTTGAGGAGCAATTCTTTGCTCTACTGGTCAGGGTGAAGATACCCCGAACAAGCCCCTAAGAGGATTACTTTCCATAGTAACAAGTGACAGTAAATTTCAGCACACTATATAAATTTTTCCTTACCAAATTCCACCTACCAAAGGCGCTTCACTCCCCGGCAACGGCGCCAGGAAAGAGTCTTGATGACCCACAAGTATAGGGGATCTATCATAGTCCTTTCGATAAGTAAGAGTGTCGAACCCAACGAGGAGCAGAAGGAAGATAAGCGGTTTTCAGCAAGGTATTCTCTGCAAGTACTGAAATAAGTGGTAACAGATAGTTTTGTGATAGGATAATTTGTAACGAGCAACAAGTAACAAAGGTAAATAAAGTGCAGCAAGGTGGACCAATCCTTTTTGTAGCAAAGGACAAGCCTGGACAAACTCTTATAATAGGAAAAGCACTCCCGAGGACACATGGGAATATCGTCAAGCTAGTTTTCACCACGTTCATATGATTCACGTTCGGTACTTTGATAATTTGATATGTGGGTGGACCGGTGCTTGTGTGCTGTTCTTACTTGAACAAGCATCCCACTTATGATTAACCTCTATTGCAAGCATCCGCAACTACAACAAAAGTATTAAGGTAAACCTAACCATAGCATGAAACATATGGATCCAAATCAGCCCCTTACGAAGCAACGCATAAACTAGGGTTTAAGCTTCTGTCACTCTAGCAACCCATCATCTACTTATTACTTCCCAATGCCTTCCTCTAGGCCCAAATAATGGTGAAGTGTTATGTAGTTGATGTTCAGATAACACCACTAGAGGCTAGACAACATACATCTCATCAAAATACCGAACGAATACCAAATTCACATGACTACTAATAGCAAGACTTCTCCCATGTCCTCGGGAACAAACGTAACTACTCACAAAGCATATTCATGTTCATAATCAGAGGGGTATTAATATGCATAAAGGATCTGAACATATGATCTTCCACCAAGTAAACCAACTAGCATCAACTACAAGGAGTAATCAACACTACTAGCAACCTACTAGTACCACTCCCAGACTTGGAGACAAGAATTGGATACAAGAGATGAACTAGGGTTTTGAGAGGAGATGGTGCTGGTGAAGATGTTGATGGAGATTGCCCCCTCCCGATGAGAGGAGAGTTGTTGATGACGATGGCGATGATTTCCCCCTCCCGGAAGGAAGTGTCCCCGGCAGAACAGCTCTGCCAGAGCCCTAGATTGGTTCTGCCAAGGTTCCGCCTCGTGGCGGCGGAGTTTCGTCCCGAAAGGTTGCTTATCAATTTTTCCTCGATGAAAGACCTCATATAGCTGAAGATGGGCATCGGAGGACCAACAGGGGGCCCATGAGGTAGGGGGCGCGCCCCCCACCCTCGTGGACAGGTGGGCCCCCCTCTGGTGAACTTCTTCCGCTGGATATTTTTTATTACTTCCCAAAATGACTTTCGTGGAGTTTCAGGACTTTTGGAGTTGTGCAGAATAGGTCTCTAATATTTGCTCCTTTTCCAGCCCAGAATTCCAGCTGCCGGCATTCTCCCTTCTTATGTAAACCATGTAAAATAAGAGAGAATAGGCATAAGTATTGTGACATAACATGTAATAATAGCCCATAATGCAATAAATATCAATATAAAAGCATGATGCAAAATGGACGTATCAGGACACGAGAACTCCACGAGGGTGGAGGGCGCGCCCCTGCCTCATGGGCACCTCGTGCGCTCTCCGGACTCCGTTTTGTTGCACAATACGTATTTTGGTCGGTAAATATTCATTATATAATTTCCCGGAGGTTTTGACCATCGTATCACGCAAATGTCCTCTATTTTTGTTCGAGTTGTTTCTGTAGTAGATTCAGAGCGAGATGTCGTCCCAAGACTCCGACGGTGAGAGCTTTGTTTCTCATCTCATCGCCAACCCAAGGATCTATGCGGACGTACCCTCTGGTGGCCGAACCACGGATGAGGAGGAAGATGCTTACTCAATGAGGATCGATGATTCAAGCTCGGAGGAGGAGGATGTCCCTCTACCTCAACCTGGGGATATGCATGTGAAGTTCAAGAAATCTAGTTTCCCTAAGAGAGCTAACCTATCTAACAACAAATCTATTCCTCCCCGTTTTCGCATGAAAAGCAAAGGAGATTTATGTGAGAAGATCTTGAAGCTGGAATCAAAGGTCGATGATTTAGAGGAGGAAATTGATCTTCTAAATTACAATATGGAAAAGCTGAAGGCACAACTATCACCAACAACCCCATCATCACCATCTCCAAAGCCAGAGGCATAATCACATGGTATGGGCACTCCCCTTAGCAACTGCCAAGCTTGGGGGAGGTGCCCGGGTATCGTATCACCATCACACTCCTATCTTTACTATTTTTCTTAGTTCGATCCTTTTAGTTTTATCGTGATTTAGTAGAATAAAGTTTTTAGTATGATCTAGTTATGAGTTTTGCTTTATGATTCCTCTATGTAATCGAGTCCATGAGCCATATAATAAAGATTAGTGTTGAGTCAAGGGCTTGGTTATCTTGCTATGATCTTGAATGAATCAAAGAATAAAAAAAGGGAATAAAAAGAAATAAAGAGATCGTATTGATCTTATGAAGAGTAATGACTTCACATATAAAGAGTATGATGATTAAAAGTTGTTGAGAGTTGACAAACATAGTTTTGGTCATCGTTGCAATTAATAGGAAGTAATAAAGAAAGAGAGGTTTCACATATAAATATATTATCATGGACATCTTTTCTGATTGGGAGCACTCATTAAAATATGACATGCTAAAGAGTTGATGTTGGACAAGGAAGACAACGTAATGGTTTATGTTTTCTTATATCTGAGATAAAGTATGTTGTCATGGATCACCCAACATGTTGAGCTTGCCTTTCCCCCTCATGCTAGCCAATTCCTTGCACTAAGTAGAGATACTACTTGTGCTTCCAAACTCCTTTAAACCAGTTTTGCCATGAGAGTCCACCATATCTACCTATGGATTGAGTAAGATCCTTCAAGTAAGTTGTCATCGGTGCAAGCAATATAAATATGTATGATTGATTGGTGTGGAGGAAATAAGCTTTATACGATCTTGTGATGTGGAAGAAATAAAAGCGACGGACTGCATAATAAATATGCATATCACAAGTGGCAATATAAAGTGACGTTCTTTCGCATTGAGATTTTGTGCATCCAACTCTAAAAGCGCATGACAACCTCTGCTTCCCTCTGCGAAGGGCCTATCTGTTACTATTATCTTTCTTATGCAAGAGTCAAGGTGATCTTCACCTTTTCCTTTTTACATTTTATCCTTTGGCAAGCACATTGTGTTGGAATGATCCTGATATATATATATATATATATCCAATTCGATGTAAGTTAGCATGATCTATTATTGTTGACATTACCCCTGAGGTAAAAGGTTGGGAGGCGAAACTATAAGCACCTATATTTCTCTGTGTCCGATTAAAACTCTGTAACCACAAGTATTGCGTGAGTTTAGCAATTATGAAGGATTAAATGATAGTTGAGTATGTGGACTTGCTAAAGAGCTCTTACATAGACTCTTTCTGATGTTACGATAAATTGCAATTGCTTCAATGACTGAGGTTTAGTTTGTTAATTTTCAATGAAGTTTCTGATTCATACTTTACATTGTGGATAGATTATTACTTGAGCATAAGAAATCATATGACAATATTCATATATGTTGTTGTTATAAGAATGATCATGATGCCCTCATGTCCGTATTTTATTTTATCGATACCTCTACCTCTAAACATGTGGACATATTTATCGTTATCGGCTTCCGCTTGAGGACAAGCAATGTCTAAGCTTGGGGGAGTTGATACGTCCATTTTGCATCATCCTTTTATATTGATATTTATTACATTATGGGCTGTTATTACACATTATGTCACAATAATTATGCCTATTCTCTCTTATTTTATGAGATTTACATGAAGAGGGAGAATGACGGTGATGTCTACTACGCAACCTTCTCCTTGTAGACGTTGTTGGGCCTCCAAGGGCAGAGGTTTGTAGGACAGTAGGAAATTTCCCTCAAGTGGATGACCTAAGGTTTATCAATCCGTGAGAGGCTTAGGATGAGGATGGTCTCTCTCAAACAACCCTGCAACCAAATAACAAAGAGTCTCTTGTGTCCCCAACACACCCAATACAATGGTAAATTGTATAGGTGCACTAGTTCGGCGAAGAGATGGTGATACAAGTGCAATATGGATGGTAGATATAGGTTTTTGTAATGTGGAAATATAAAAACAGCAAGGTAACTAATGATAAAAGTGAGCGTAAACGGTATTGCAATGCTAGGAAACAAGGCCTAGGGTTCATACTTTCACTAGTGCAAGTTCTCTCAACAATAATAACATAATTGGATCATATAACTATCCCTCAACATGCAACAAAGAGTCACTCCAAAGTCAATAATAGCGGACAACAAACAAAGAGATTATGGTAGGGTACGAAACCACTTCAAAGTTATTCTTTCCAAACAATCCGTTGGGTTATTCCTATAAGTGTCACAAACAGCCCTAGAGTTCGTACTAGAATAACACCTTAAGATACAAATCAACCAAAACCCTAATGTCACCTAGATACTCCAATGTCACCTCAAGTATCCGTGGGTATGATTATACGATATGCATCACACAATCTCAGATTCATCTATTCAACCAACACATAGAACCTTAAAGAGTGCCCGAAAGTTTCTACCAGAGAATCAAGACGAAAACGTGTGCCAACCCCTATGCATAGGTTCATGGGCGGAACCCGCAAGTTGACCACCAAAACATACATCAAGTGAATCACGTGATATCCCATTGTCACCACAGATACGCATGGGAAGACATACATCAAGTGTTCTCAAATCATTAAAGACTCAATCCGATAAGATTACTTCAAAGGGAAAACTCAATCCATTACAAGAGAGTAGAGGGGGAGAAACATAATAAGATCCAACTATAATAGCAAAGCTCGCGATACATCAAGATCGTGCCAAATCAAGAACACGAGAGAGAGAGATATCAAACACATAGCTACTTGTACATACCCTCAGCCCCGAGGGTGAACTACTCCCTCCTCGTCATGGAGAGCACCGGGATGATGAAGATGGCCATCGGTGAGGGATCCCCCCTCCGGCAGGGTGCCGGAACAGGGTCCCCACTGGTTTTTGGTGGCTACAGAGGCTTGCGGCGGCGGAACTCCCGATCTCTTCTGTTCCTCGAAGATTTTAGGGTATATGGGTATATATGGGAGGAAGAAGTACGCCGGTGGACCTCCGGGCTGTCCACGAGGCAGGGGGCGCGCCCTAGGGGGGTGGGCGCGCCCCCACCCTCGTGGGCAGCCCGGGACTCCCCTGGTGCAACTCCGGTACTCTGTGGGCTTCTTCTGGTCCAAAAATAGGTTCCGTGGAGTTTCGGATCAGTTGGACTCCGTTTGATATTCCTTTTCTTCGAAACACTGAAATAGGCAAAAAAACAGCAATTCTGGGCTGGGCCTCCGGTTAATCGGTTAGTCCCAAAAATAATATAAAAGTGTTCCAAAATAAGCATTGAAGTTTTCTTGTTTGACAATAAAATTATCAAACTCTTCTAAGCATTGCCTAGCAGACTTATAGTGAGGAATATCACCTTCATCAAATCTATAGAGAGAATTTATGTTCACTACCTGTGTCGGGTTATCAAGACCTGGAGGTTCTTCAATAGGTAATGGATCAAGATCATAAGTTTCTTCAACATGCGGTAAATTAAGACCATGTATTTCTTCAATAGGTGGTAAATTCTTAACATTTTCAGCTTTAATACCTTTTTCTTTCATAGATTTCTTTGCCTCTTGCATATCTTCGGGACTGAGAAATAGAACACCTATCTTCTTTGGAGTTGGTTTAGGAATAGGCTCGGTAATTGGAGCAGGGGCTGGCTCAGGAGGTGCCCAGTTATTTTCATTTGTCAACATATTATTCAACAGAATTTCAGCTTCATCTGGTGTTCTTTCCCTGAAAAGAGAACCAACACAACTATCCAGGTAATCTCTGGAAGCATCGGTTAGTCCATTATAAAAGATATCAAGTATTTCATTTTTTTTAAGAGGATGATCAGGCAAAGAATTAAGTAGCTTGAGAAGCCTCCCCTAAGCTTGTGGGAGACTCTCTTCTTCAATTTGCACAAAGTTGTATATTTCCTTTAAGGCAGCTTGTTTCTTATGAGCAGGGAAATATTTAGCAGAGAAGTAATAAATCATATCGTGGGGACTACGCACACAACTAGGATCAAGAGAATTAAACCATATCTTAGCATCACCCTTTAATGAGAACGGAAATATTTTAAGGATATAAAAGTAACGAGATCTCTCATCATTAGTGAACAGGGTGGCTATATATATCATTTAATTTAGTAAGATGTGCCACAACAGTTTCAGATTCATAGCCATGAAAAGGATCAGATTCAACCAAAGTAATTATATCAGGATCAACAGAGAATTCATAGTCCTTATCGGCAACACAGATAGGTGAAGTAGCAAAAGCAGGGTCAGGCCTCATTCTATCGCTAAGGGATTCCTTATTCCATTTAGCTAATAACCTCTTGAGTTCATAATTATCTTTGCAAGCTAAAATAGCTGCAGAAGCTTCTTTATCAAAAATATAACCCTCAGGAATAACAGGCCAATCTTCATCACCACTTTCATCAACAGTATCAGTTTCAATAATTTCTTTCTCTCTAGCCCTAGCAATTTGTTCATCAAGAAATTCACTAAGGGGTGCGGTAGTATCAAGCATAGAAGTAGTTTCATCATAAGTATCATGCATAGCAGAAGTGGCATCATCAATAACATGCGACATATCGGAACGAATAGCAGAAGCAGATTTAGGTGTTGATACGTCTCCAACGTATCTATAATTTTTGATTGCTCCATGCTATATTATCTACTATTTTGGGCAATATTGGGATTTATTATCCACTTTTATATTATTTTTGGGACTAACCTATTAACCGGAGGCCCAACCCAGATTTGCTGTTTTTTTTTGCCTATTTTAGTGTTTCGAAGAAAAGGAATATCAAACGGAATCGAAACGGAACGAAATCAACTTGAGAAGTTATTTTTGGAAGGAAAGATACCGGATGGACTTGGACCCCACGTCAGGAGAGAAGGGATGTGCTCACGAGGGTGGGGGCGCCCCCCCTAGGGCACGCCCCCCTGCCTCGTGGGCTCCCCGAAGCTCCACCGACGTATTTCTTTCACCTATATATACCCACGTATCCTAAAACTTCCAGAACAGAGGATAGATCGGGAGTTCCGCCGCCGCAAGCCTCTGTAGCCACCAAAAGTCAATCAGGATCCTGTTCCGGCACCCTACCAGAGGGCGGAACCCTCACCGATGACCATCTTCATCATCACGGCGATCTCCCTGACGAGGAGGGAGTAGTTCACCCTCGGGGCTGAGGGTATGTACCAGTAGCTATGTGTTTGATCTCTCTCTCTCGTGTTCTTGATTTGGCACGATCTTGATGTATCGCGAGCTTTGCTATTATAGTTGGATCTTATGTTTCTTCCCCCCCTCTACTGTCTTGTAATGAATTGAGTTTTCCCCTTGAAGTAATCTTATCGGATTGAGTCTTTAAAGATTTGAGAACACTTGATGTATGTCTTGTTGTGCGTATCTGCGGTGACAATGGGATATCATGTGATTCACTTGATGTATGTTTTGGTGATCAACTTGCGGGTTCCGCCCATGAACCTATGCATAGGGGTTGGCACACGTTTTCGTCGTGATTTCTCCGGTAGAATCTCTGGGGCACTCTTTGAGGTTCTATGTGTTGGTTGAATAGATGAATCTGAGATTGCGTGATGCATATCGTATAATCATACGCATGGATACTTGAGGTGACATTGGAGTATCTAGGTGACATTAGGGTTTTGGTTGATTTGTATCTTAAGGTGTTATTCTAGTACGAACTCTAGGGCTGTTTGTGACACTTATAGGAATAGCCCAATGGATTGATTGGAAAGAATAACTTTGAGGTGGTTTCGTACCCTACCATAATCTCTTTGTTCGTTCTCCGCTATTAGTGACTTTGGAGTGACTCTTTGTTGCATGTTGAGGGATAGTTATATGATCCAATTATGTTATTATTGTTGAGAGAACTTGCACTAGTGAAAGTATGAACCCTAGGCCTTGTTTCCTATCATTGCAATACCGTTTGTGCTCACTTTTACCACTAGTTACCTTCCTGTTTTTATATTTCCAGATTACAAAAACCTATATCTACCATCCATATTGCACTTGTATCACCATCTCTTCGCCGAACTAGTGCACCTATACAATTTACCATTGTATTGGGTGTGTTGGGGACACAAGAGACACTTTGTTATTTGGTTGCAGGGTTGCTTGAGAGAGACCATCTTCATCCTACGCCCCCCACGGATTGATAAACCTTAGGTCATCCACTTGAGGGAAATTTGCTACTGTCCTACAAACCTCTGCACTTGGAGGCCCAACAACGTCTACAAGAAGAAGGTTGCATAGTAGACATCAAGCTCTTTTCTGGCGCCGTTGCCGGGGAGGCTAGGTAAGCGGCACTCACACCCGTCAACTAAGCTCTTTTCTAGCGCCGTTGCCGGGGAGGTTAGTGCTTGAAGGTATATCTTTAGATCTTGCAATCGAATCTTTTTGTTTCTTGTTTTATCACAAGTTTAGTATATAAAAGAAAACTACAAAAAATGGAATTGAGGGTACCTCATATGCTTCATCTTTTTAATATCTTTCGTGAAAATAAGGATTCAGATAATGGTGCTCAATTGCTAGAGGAAGAATGCATTAGAATGTTTGGCACTAAATATTTGAATGATGAGCATGATTGCAATGTTGTTAGTATGAATTCCTTGAATATCCATGATGCTAATGATATGCAAAGCCACAAGCTTGGGGAAGCTATGGTTGATGAATATGGTATTTTTTGTCCCCCAAGCTTTGAATATGAAAAATTACTATGATGAAAGCATGCCTCCTATCTATGATGATTATTGTGATGACACGTATGCTTTAAACAATAATGATAACCATGAAACTTGTCATCTTGATCTTAATTTTCAATCACATGATAATTATTTTGTTGCGTTTGCTCTCACTACTATTCCGAATGAAAAGAATTTTGCTTATGTGGAGAGTAATAAAATTTCTATGCAAGTAGATCATGAAAAGAATGTTTTAGGTGCTGGTTATATTGTTGAATTCATTCATGATGCTACTGAAAATTATTATGAGGGAGGAACATATGCTTGTAGGAATTGCAATAATATCAAGTTTCCTCTCTATGTGCTTAAAATCTTGAAGTTATGCTTGTTTTACCTTCCTATGCAAGTTGATTCTTGTTCCCATAAATTGTTTGCTCACAAAATCCATATGCATAGGAAGTGGGTTAGACTTAAATGTGCTAGTAATATTCTTCATGATGCTCTCTTTATGTTTCAATTCTTATCTTTTATGTGAGCATCATTGAAATCATCATGCCTAGCTAGGGGCGTTAAACGATAGCGCTTGTTGGGAGGCAACCCAATTTTATTTTAGTTTCTTGCTTTTTTCTTCTGTTTAGGAATAAATAATCCATCTAGCTTCTGTTTAGATGTGGTTTTATGCTTTAAATAGTGTTTGTGCCAAGTAGAACCTTTGGGAAGACTTGGGTGAGGTATTTATGATCATGCTGTAAAAAAATAGAAACTTTAGCGCTCACGAGATTAGCTAGAACTTTTTACTGGAGAGTGGTATTTAGTTGATTCTTTTTGCAGATGATTATCCTCAGGTCCACCAATTTATTTTAGCATTTTTGGAGTTCCAGAAGTTTGCGTTTGATACAGATTACTACATAGTGTTCTGTTTTTGACAGATTCTGTTTTTTGTGTGTTGTTTGCTTATTTTGATGAATCTATGGCTAGTAAAATAGTTTATAAACCATAGAGAAGTTGGAATACAGTAGGTTTAACACCAATATAAATAAAGAATGAGTTCATTACAGTACCATGAAGTGGTGTTTTGTTTTCTTTCGCTAACAGAGCTTACGAGTTTTATGTTAAGTTTTGTGTTGTGAAGTTTTCAAGTTTTGGGTAAAGATTCGATGGACTATGGAATAAGGAGTGGCAACAGCCTAAGCTTAGGGATGCCCAAGGCACCCCAAGGTAACATTCAAGGATAACCAAGAGCCTAAGCTTGGGGATGCCCAGGATGGCATCCCCTCTTTCGTCTTCGTTCATCGATAACTCTACTTGGAGCTATATTTTTATTCACCACATGATATGTGTTTTGCTTGGAGCGTCATTTTATTTTCTTTAGCTTTGCTTGCTGTTTGAATAGAATACCAAGATCTGAAATTATTAAATGGGATAGTCTTCACATAGTTGTATAATTATACAACTACTCATTGATCTTCACTCATACCTTTTGGGAGTAGTTTAGAGTTTTGCTCTAGTACTTCACTTATATCTTTTAGTGCACAATGGTGGTTTTATTTTGAAGAAATAGATGAACTCTCATGTTCACTTATATTATTTTGGGAGTCTTAAATATCATGGTAATTTGCTTAAAAATCTTAATATGCTTGGTATTCAAGATTTGTAAAACTTTCTTTTGAGTGAGTTGAATACTAAGAAAAGTTTGATGCTTGATAACTGTTTTGAGATATGAAGATGGTGATATTAGAGTCACGCTAGTTGAGTAGTTGTGAATTTGAGAGATACTTGTGTTGAAGTTTGTGATTCCCGTAGCATGCACGTATGGTGAACCGTTATGTGATGAAGTCGGAGCATGATTAATTTATTGATTGTCTTCCTTATGAGTGGCGGTCGGGGACGAGCGATGGTCTTTTCCTACCAATCTATCCCCCTAGGAGCATGCACGTAATACTTTGCTTTGATAACTTGTAGATTTTTGCAATAAGTATATGAGTTCTTTATGACTAATGTTGAGTCCATGTATTATACGCACTTTTCTTCCTTCCACCATTGCTAGCCTCTATAATACCGCGCACCTTTCGCCAGTATCATACACCCTCCATAAACCTTCCTCAAAACAGCCACCATACCTACCTATCATGGCATTTCCATAGCCATTCCGAGATATATTGCCATGCAAATTTCCACCGTTCCTTTTATTAGGACATGCTCCATCATTGTCATATTGCTTTGCATGATCATGTAGTTGACATCGTATTTGTGGCAAAGCCACCGTTCATAATTCTTTCATACATGTCACTCATGAGTCATTGCACATCCCGGTACACCACCGGAGGCATTCATATAGAGTCATATCTTGTTCTAAGTATTGAGTTGTAAGTAAATAAAAGTGTGATGATCATCATTATTAGAGCATTGTCCCAAGTGAGGAAAAGGATGATGGAGACTATGATTCCCCCACAAGTCGGGATGAGACTCCGGACGAAAAATAAAAAAAAGAACAGAAAAGAGGCCATAAAAAAGAGAAAAGGCCCCAAAAAAGAAAGATTAAAAAAATAGAAAAAACAAATGAGAGAAAAAGAGAGAAGGGGCAATGCTACTATCCTTTTACCGCACTTGTGCTTCAAAGTAGCACCATGATCTTCATGATAGAGAGTCTCCTATGATATCACTTTCATATACTAGTGGGAATTTTTCATTATAGAACTTGGCTTGTATATTACAATGATGGGCTTCCTCAAAATGCCCTAGGTCTTCGTGAGCAAGCGAGTTGGATGCACACCCACTTAGTTTCTTTTGTTGAGCTTTCATATACTTATAGCTCTAGTGCATCTGTTGCATGGCAATCCCTACTCACTCATATTGATATCTGTTGATGGGCATCTCCATAGCCCGTTGATACGCCTAGTTGATGTGAGACTATCTTCTCCTTTTTGTCTTCTCCACAATCACCATTCTATTCCACATATAGTGCTATATCCATGGCTCACGCTCATGTATTGCGTGAAGATTGAAAAAGTTTTGAGAATGTCAAAAGTATGAAACAATTGCTTGGCTTGTCATCGGGTTTGTGCATGATTTAAATACTTTGTGTGGTGAAGATAAAGCACAGCCAGACTATATGATTTTGTAGGGATAACTTTCTTTGGCCATGTTATTTTGAGAAGACATAATTGCTTTGTTAGTATGCTTGAAGTATTTTTATTTTTATGTCAATATAAACTTTTGTCTTGAATCTTTTGGATCTGAATATTCATACCACAATTAAGAAGAGTTACATTGAAATTATGCCAACTAGCATTCCACATCAAAAATTATCTTTTTTATCATTTACCTACTTGAGGACAAGCAGGAATTAAGCTTGGGGATGCTTGATATGTCACCAACGTATCTATAATTTTTGATTGCTCCATGCTATATTATCTACTGTTTTGGGCAATATTGGGCTTTATTATCCACTTTTATATTATTTTTGGGACTAACCTATTAACCGGAGGCCCAGCCCAGATTTGCTGGTTTTTTGCCTATTTCAGTGTTTCGAAGAAAAAGAATATCAAACAGAGTCGAAACGGAACGAAATCAACTGGAGAAGTTATTTTTGGAAGGACAGCTACTGGATGGACTTGGACCCCACGTCAGGAGAGAAGGGAGGTGCTCACGAGGGTGGGGGGTGCCCCCCCCCATAGGGTGCGCCCCCCTGCCTCGTGGGCCCCCCGAAGCTCCACCGACGTACTTCTTTCACCCATATATACCCATGTATCCTAAAACTTCCAAAATAGAGGATAGATCGGGAGTTCCGCCGCCGCAAGCCTCTATAGCCACCAAAAGTCAATCAGGACCCTGTTCCGTCACCCTGCCGGAGGAGGGAACCCTCACCGATGGCCATCTTCATCATCCCGGCGATCTCCATGACGAGGAGGGAGTAGTTCACCCTCGGGGCTGATGGTATGTACCAGTAGCTATGTGTTTGATCTCTCTCTCTCTCTCTCTCTCTCTCTCTCGTGTTCTTGATTTGGCATGATCTTGATGTATCGCGAGCTTTGCTATTATAGTTGGATCTTATGTTTCTTCTCTGTGACGCCCCCGATTCAATCGTACACTAATCATGCACGCAAACGTGTACGATCAAGATCAGGGACTCACGGGAAGATATCACAACACAACTCTAAAACATAAATAAGTCATACAAGCATCATAATACAAGCCAGGGGCCTCGAGGGCTCGAATACAAGTGCTCGATCATAGACGAGTCAGCGGAAGCAACAATATCTGAGTACAGACATAAGTTAAACAAGTTTGCCTTAAGAAGGCTAGCACAAACTGAGATACAGATCGAAAGAGGCGCAGGCCTCCTGCCTGGGATCCTCCTAAACTACTCCTGGTCGTCGTCAGCGGGCTGCACGTAGTAGTAGGCACCTCCAGAGTAGTAGGAGTCATCGTCGAAGATGGCGTCTGGATCCTGGGCTCCATCATCTGGTCGCAGCAATCGGGTAGAAGGGAAAGGGGAAAAGAGGGAGAAAAGCAACCGTGAGTACTCATCCAAAGTACTCGCAAGCAAGGAGCTACACTACATATGCATGGATATATGTGTAAAGGGCCATATCGGTGGACTGAACTGCAGAATGCCAGAATAAGAGGGGGATAGCTAATCCTGTCGAAGACTACGCTTCTGGCAGCCTCCGTCTTGCAGCATATAGAAGAGAGTAGACTGAAGTCCTCCAAGTAGCATCGCATAGCATAATCCTACCCGACGATCCCCTCCTCGATGCCCTGTTAGAGAGCGATCACCGGGTTGTATCTGGCACTTGGAAGGGTGTGTTTTATTAAGTATCCGGTTCTAGTTGTCATAAGGTCAAGGTACAACTCCGGGTCGTCCTTTTACCGAGGGACACAACTATTCGAATATATTAACTTCCCTGCACGGGTGCACCACATAACCCAACACGCTTGATCCCATTTGGCCGGACACACTTTTCTGGGTCATGCCCGGCCGCGGAAGATCAACACGTCGCAGCCCCACCTAGGCTCGACAGAGAGGTCAGCACGCCGGTCTAAATCCTATGCACGCAGGGGTCTGGGCCCATCGCCCATTGCACACCTGCACGTTGCGTACGCGGCCGGAGAGCAGACCTAGCAACCTCCATTACAAAGGAAGTCACGTTACGCGGTCCAACCCGGCGCGCGCCGCTCAGTCGCTGACGTCACGAAGTGCTTCGGCTGATACCACGACACCGGGATACCCATAACTACTCCCACGTAGATGGTTAGTGCGTATAGACCAAATGGCCAGACTCAGATCAAATACCCAGATCTCGTTAAGCGTGTTAAGTATCCGCGAACGCCGACCAGGGCCAGGCCCACCTCTCTCCTAGGCGGTCTGAACCTGCCCTGTCGCTCCGCCACAAAGTAACAGTCGGGGGCCGTCGGGAACCCAGGCCCACCACTACCTGGGTGGAGCCACCTGCCCCTTCAGCCCCCATCTCCGAACAGTATCACAGGTAATGTAACAATGTAAAGTATATAGTATATGCCCGGGATCACTTCCCGAAGTGATCACGGCCCAGTAGTATAGCATGACGGACGGACATGAGTGTAGGGCCACTGATGGAGCACTAGCATCCTATACTAAACATGTAGGATTGCAGGTAAAGGTAACAATAGTATTAACAAGGACAGGCTATGCATCAGAATAGGATTAATCGAAAGTAGTAGCATGCTACACTACTCTAATGCAAGCACTATAGAGAAGAGTAGGCGATATCTGGTGATCAAGGGGGGGCTTGCCTGGTTGCTCTGGCAAGAGAGAGGGGTAGTCAACACCGTAGTCGTACTGGGTAGCAGCGGCGTCGGTCTCGGTGTCTAGCGAGAGAAGAGGGGGAAGAAACAATGAATACAATGCAAACAAATGCGTAACGATGCATGACAAAGCAAAGCTTGATGCTAGGCGTGCCCTAACGCGGTATGAGGTGATACCGGTGAAGGGGGGAAACATCCGGAAAAGTATCCCCGGTGCTCGCGTTTTCGGGCAGAGGAGCTGGAGGGGGAAAGTTGCGAGTTCGATAGGTTAGGGATGCGTGGCGGACGAACGGGCTGCGTATCCGGATTCGTCTCATCATTCTGAGCAACTTTCATTTACAAAGTTTTTCCATCCGAGCTACGGATTATTTTGTATGATTTTCCGAGGTTTAAATGATTTTCTAAAATTTCTGGATTTAATTATATTTCGAAATTAAAACAGTAAAATGCTTTCGTCACATAGTGCTGATCTAGCCAAAGTGTATGACAGTGGGGCCAGAGGGGTAGGGTTGACCAAGTCAAAGATTGCCTGATCAATATAGAACATTGTAAGTGGGTCCCGTGTGTCATTGTCTTGATATTTATTTAAACTGTTGATTAATGGGAAGGTCCCACATGTCACAGTTAGTAACTAAAGTATCCTAGTATATTAGATTAATTAGTGGTGGGGGCTCCACATGTCTTAGGGACTTAGTTAGCCTGATTAGTGCTAAACTAATCTGGCCGGCCCCATGTGCGGTGGCACAAGCCGTTCCCATGTCTGTGCATACACGCACACACAGGGCACATGCGGCCATGCGGCCATTGCTAGCCATGGCACGCACGAGGACGGCCAGGAGCAGCGCGGCTGCGGCTATGCGAGCAGGCGGGCATGTGTGTACGAGCGGCTGCGGTGGGTGCGTCTGTAGCAAGAGGCAGCGGCGGCGGTGCAGCGACAGGAGAAGCAGCCAGCAGCAGGAGCAAGTTGCAGCAGGGCACCAACAGGGAGCAGTAGCAGAGAGCAGCGACAGCCTACGAGCGGACGAGGCGGGCGCGGGCGGCGTGTGGGCGCGCGCGGCTGCGGGGAGCCGTGGCCAGGGAGGCTGCGCAAGGTGCAGGGGAGCGCCCAGGCGACGGCGTCCATGGGCGTGGACGGAGGGCGTGAGCGAGGCGGCTGCAGGGAGGCGGACGGCAGCGGCAGTCCCGGGAGTAGCGCGCGGGGTTGTGGCAAGGCCAAGTGGCCGAGCGGCACGCGCGGTTGCGGGAAGAGGCGGCCGGCGGCGGCAGCGACTACGGCAGCAGGTCGGGCGCGATGGGGAGGCTCAGATGCCGCGGCGCATGATGTCTACGGCAAAGGAATCGGATGGAAAACAAGGGGAATCGTGGGAGGGCCTCACAGCGGTGTTGTAGGGACAGGAAGCGGGCTCGGGGAGGCTCCGGTGGTGACGAATCGGAGGTGGTGGCCGGTGATGCAGAAGGTTGAAGACCGGGCCGGATCCAGCGATGGAGGGGGGCCAGCTTGTTCCAGTGGGCGAGGAAGACGAAGAAGACTCCGGCGGAGCTTCTAGACACGGCGGTAGGGTGCGGGGTAGACGGTGGTCGCGGGATCTACGAGGACCATGGCGACGACACTTCGGCTGAGGGTTGCGGGGATGAGAGCGGCGCGAGGGAGAGGGGCGAAGTGAGCTAGGGTTCGCCGGGGGGTCGGGGAGGTCCTTATCTATCGCAGGGAGTCGCGAGATGGGCGATGCGTGGACATCCGAGACCATGGACGCGGTGGGCGCGTCCAGCACGCCCCCTGTGAGCAGTAGGTTGAAGGAGGGAGGTGAGTTGGACTGGGCCTACACTGTTGAGTCCAGGTCCAGTCCAACAGGTAAGCTTTCCACTTACCCTTTTTAATCTTTATTTTTGTTTTCCATTTTATCTCACTGTTTTGCATTTATTTGGGCTACCAAAAGAAATTAGTTAAATTGACAACTTAACCTATAAATACTACGTAATATTTTGAGTTAACCCACCAAGTTTCAAAAAAAATTGAATTGTTTACATATTTATTTAAATTGGGATGGTTCAATTAAAAGCTTTATGGTTCAATTAAAAATAGCTTAGGGGCATTTTATCATTCTGACAAATGTGGATTCTTTCACGACAATTTGTTAGTGAATATTTGCAACCGACCGGACATTTTTATTTGACAGTTTGAAGAAATAAGAATTTGACTTGTTATTTGAAATTTGAATTTGACTCTGACTTCATCAAGTGGCAAATTGGCTTAATAAAACATGATGACATGTTACATTAGGGTGGGGTTACTGTAGCTTAATTATCCGGGCGTCACATTCTCCCCCTCTACTCTCTTGTAATGGATTGAATTTTCCCCTTGAAGTAATCTTATCGGATTGAGTCTTTAAAGATTTGAGAACACTTGATGTATGTCGTGTCGTGTGTATCTGTGGTGACAATGGGATATCACGTGATTCACTTGATGTATGTTTTGGTGATCAACTTGCGGGTTCCGCCCATAAACCTATGCATAGGAGTTGGCACACGTTTTCGTCGTGATTCTCCGGTAGAAACTTTGGGGCACTCTTTGAGGTTCTATGTGTTGGTTGAATAGATGAATCTGAGATTGTGTGATGCATATCGTATAATCATATCCGCGGATACTTGAGGTGACATTGGAGTATCTAGGTGACATTAGGGTTTTGGTTGATTTGTATCTTAAGGTGTTATTCTAGTACGAACTCTAGGGCTGTTTGTGACACTTATGGGAATAGCCCAATGGATTGATTGGAAAGAATAACTTTGAGGTGGTTTCGTACCCTACCATAATCTCTTTGTTCGTTCTCCGCTATTAGTGACTTTGGAGTGACTCTTTGTTGCATGTTGAGGGATAGTTATATGATCCAATTATGTTATTATTGTTGAGAGAACTTGCACTAGTGAAATTATGAACCCTAGGCCTTGTTTCCTATCATTGCAATACCGTTTGTGCTCACTTTTACCACTAGTTACCTTCCTGTTTTTATATTTCCAGATTACAAAAACCTATATCTACCATCCATATTGCACTTGTATCACCATCTCTTCGCCGAACTAGTGCACCTATACAATTCACCATTGTATTGGGTGTGTTGGGGACACAAGAGACTCTTTGTTATTTGGTCGCAGGGTTGCTTGAGAGAGACCATCTTCATCCTACGCCTCCCACGGATTGCTAAACCTTAGGTCATCCACTTGAGGAAAATTTGCTACTGTCCTACAAACCTTTGCACTTGGAGGCCCAACAACGTCTACAAGAAGAAGGTTGCGCAGTAGACATCAAGTGTCGCAAGCTTACTCAAAACAGAAGGTGAATCAAGTGGAGAGCTAGATAGCAGTTCCTTACCTCCCCGTGTAGTTGAGGGATAAATTGTTGTCTTAGCGTCTTTCAAGTTGTTCATAGTGACCAGCAGATATAAATCCCAAGTGACTCAAAGAATAGAGCTATGCTCCCCGGCAACGGCGCCAGAAATTAGTCTTGATAACCCACAAGTGTAGGGGATCGCAACAGCTTTCGAGGGTAGAGTATTCAACCCAAATTTATTGATTCGACACAGGGGGAGCGAAAGAATATTCTGAAGTATTAGCAACTGAGTTGTCAATTCAGCCACACCTGGAAACTTAATATCTGCAGCAAAGTATTTAGTAGCAAGGTAATATGATAGTAGTGGTACTAGTAAATAAAAGAGTAATGAAAGCAAAAGTAATATTTTTGGTGTTTTGTAGTGATTGTAAAAATAAAAACGGAAAAGTAAATAAGCAGGAACCAGTATATGGAAAGCTCTTAGGCATTGGATCGGTGATGGATAATTATGGCGGATGCGGTTGATCATATAACGGTCATAACATAGGGTGACACATAACTAGCTCCAATTCATCAATGTAATGTAGGCATGTATTCCGAATATAGTCATACGTGCTTATGGAAAAGAACTTGCATGACATCTTTTGTCCTACCCTCCCGTGGCAGCGGGGTCCTAATGGAAACTAAGGGATATTAAGGCCTCCTTTTAATGGAGAACCGGAACAAAGCATTAGCACATAGTGAATACATGAACTCCTCAAACTATGGTCATCACCGAGAGTGGTCCCAATTATTGTCACTTCGGGGTTGCCGGATCATAACACATAGTAGGTGACTATAGACTTGCAAGATAGGATCAAGAACTCACATATATTCATGAAAACATAATAGGTTCAGATCTGAAATCATGGCACTCGGGCCCTAGTGACAAGCATTAAGCATAGCAAAGTCATAGCAACATCAATCTCAGAACATAGTGGATACTAGGGATCAAACACTAACAAAACTAACTCGATTACATGATAAATCTCATCCAACCCATCACCGTCCAGCAAGCCTATGATGGAATTACTCACGCACAGCGGTGAGCATCATGAAATTGGTGATGGAGGATGGTTGATGATGATGACGACGACGAATCCCCCTCTCCGGAGCCCCAAACGGACTCCAGATCAGCCCTCCCAAGAGCTTTTAGGGCTTGGCGGCGGCTCCGTATCATAAAACGCGATGATTTCTTCTCCTCTATTTTTTTCTCCCCGAAAGCAAATATATAGAGTTGGAGTTGGCGTCGGAAGAGCTCCAGGGGGCCCATGAGGTAGGGGGCGCGCCCCCCACCCTCGTGGACAGGGTGTGGGCCCCCTGGTCTTCATCTTTGGCGAGGATTTTTTTATTATTTTTAACTAGATGTTCCCTGGAGTTTCAGGTCATTCCGAGAACTTTTGTTTTCTGCACATAAAACAACACCATGGCAATTCTGCTGAAAACAGCGTCAGTCCGGGTTAGTTCCATTCAAATAATCCAAGTTAGAGTCCAAAACAGGGGCAAAAGTGTTTGGAAAAGTAGATATGACAGAGATGTATCAATGATTTCATGGCATTTGTTCGGGCAAATTTTGCCAACGATGCTGACATTCTTTGCCCATGCTACGAATGCCTCAACCGTTCAAGAATGGCTCAAGGAAGAGTGGAAGATCATCTGCTTCTTAATGGGATGTCCAGCACATATGATAGATGGATATATCATGGAGAACCTTTAGATAGACAACCTCAACATTTTGAAGCTGATACAGAGGCCCCTCATATGATGGGTGGTGGTGATGCTGGCATTGATTTCATGGAATAGGTTTTGCGAGATAATGTTGTTTTGGAGGAAGAGGATGGGCATGAAGATGATAGGATTCCTGACCTATTAAAGGATTTGTACGATGCTGAAGATCGTGCTGATGGACAGAAGTCGTTGTTTGCTGAGGTGTTAGAGGAGGCGAAGCGCGCAGCTCATGAAGGGGGTAAATTTTCAAGATTTACCTTCACCGTGAAGTTACTCCACATCAAGTCTTTCTACCGGATTAGCAATGCCGCATTCAACACAATACTCCATCTTTTGAGCTTGCAATTCCCTGATAGTTGTGTTCCCAGATCTTATGATGAAGCATTAAGCATAATCCGCAGGCTGGGGTTAGGTTATGTGTCAATACATGTGTGCCCAAATAATTGTGTCTTGTTTCGGAAGGATTTAGCAAAGCATAACAACTGTCCAAAATGCAATGTATCTAGGTGGAAAGATGCTGATGGGAAGAAGTCAATACCGGAGAAGGTACTGAGGCACTTTCCCTTGATACCAAGGCTGCAGCGGATGTTCATCTCGAAGAAATCATCGCGTGAGGTACAGTGGCACAAGCTGAAGCGGTAACCTGTGGACAATGAGCTGAGCCATCCAGCGGATGGAGAGGCATGGAAAGAGTTTGACCGTATACATTTAGATCTTGCTGCAGATCCAAGGAACATAAAACTTGGCATTGCCACAGATGGGTTTAATCCGTTGGGAACATGAGCACGTCTTATAGCATGTGGCCAGTTTTTGTGGTGCCGTACAACCTGCCACCATGGGCATGCATGGATCAGTCCAACTTCATGATGTCATTGCTTATCCCAGGTCCAGAGTCTCCAGGAAAGGATTTTGATGTCTTTATGGAGCCCCTCGTAGAAGAACTGCTCCAGCTCTGGACTAGTGTACCTACATATGATGCCTTGAGTCCGGAAGAAAAGTTCAATCTACGTGCTGCAATCATATGGTCCATCCATGATTTCCCGGCTCTGCACACTCTGTCTGGGAGGATCACAGCGGGTTATCAGGCTTGTGTCCATTGTGACAAAGACCCTTGCTCAAAGAGAATAAGGAGCAAGATCTGCTATATTGGGCACCGCCGCTTTCTTCCCCGAAACCATCGTTGGCGAAGAAGCAAAGATTTTAATGGTGAGAATGAAACCCGTGACAAGCCAGCTGAATTCGCTAAAGAAGAGCTGGAGCAGCAACTTGAAAAGGTGAAAGATGTGAGACCAGGAAAGCTGGCGAAGAAAAGAAAGCGTGAGGAAGGTCAATGTTGGGACCGGAGGTCTTGTTTGTGGGACCTGCCATACTGGGCTGATCTGAAATTAAGGCATAATCTCGATGTAATGCACATTGAGAAAAACATATGCGAGAATCTACTAGGGACGTTTCTGAACATTGAAGGGAAGACAAAGGACACAGTTAGTTCTAGGCTTGATTTGGAGGACATGGGCATAAGAGAAGATTTGCATCTACAGCACAATGAAGATGAAGATTCATTTGAAATGCCACGAGCATGGTATACAATGAGTAAAGAACAAAAGCTTGCATTCCGTGAATTCCTAAGAGCGGTGAAATTTCCAGATGGTTATGCTGCTAACCTAGCAAAGTGTGTTACTTCTGATGGATTCAAGATTTCAGTACTGAAAACCCATGATTGTCACATCCTCCTCCAAAGGATTTTACCGGCGGACCTCCGACGAATCATGGACAAGGATATATATGAAGCGGTTGCTGAGCTGGGAAATTTCTTTAGAGAACTGTGCTGCAAAACACTCAAGTTAACTGTCCTGGAAAGACTTGAAAAAGAAATCCCAATTATTCTTTGCAAGCTCGAGAAGATTTTCCCTCCAGCTTTCTTCACCGTGATGGTCCATTTGGCGGTGCACTTACCAAAAGAGGCAATGCTTAGAGGCCCTGTGCAATACGGTTGGATGTACCCAATCAAAAGAAGGCTGCTTACTTGTAAGCGTTATGTGCGAAACACGGCAAGACCTGAAGGTTCTATTGCTGAAGCATATGTCATTGACGAGTGCTTGACTTTTTTCTCTATATACTTTGGTGATGTGGAGACAAGATGGAACCGGCCGGGCAGAAATAGAGTGCGGTCTAATTCGCAAAGTGGTGATGTCTCTGTTTTCAACCATGGTGTGAACTTTCTTGGAGCCTCACAATACTTGGAGGTTGGTGATGAGTATGACAAACTGGTTTGGTTTGTGCTCAGCAATTGCGCCGAGGTTCTACCATATATCGAGTATGTTATATCTTGTGCACTCATTATATATAAATTTTTTGCTTGGGTTGGCACCAGCCTAATGTTTTAATTCACATGTTTTGTTGGCATTGCAGGAAATGCAAGGAAGAGTTAAATCAGGAAGAAAGCAATATCCATGTTGATAAAAGGGTTGCCAAGGGGTTTGCTAAGTGGTTTAAGAATCATGTGAGATCTTTAGCCACATGTTTTATGTTTTCTGTGTTATTCACCAATTGTTAAATACCATTGTTTGCTAAATGATTTATTTGTGCAGATTGGAAAGTTGCATGAGGAGAAGAAGGTCAGTGATGATCTATTTGCTTTGGCATGCTTACCGATAAGCGAGTGAGAGTGTATTCAGCATGCATTGCTGACGGTGTCCGGTACCACACCGTTGACCGCGAGGAAAAAAGGAAGACACAGAATAGTGGAAT
This sequence comes from Aegilops umbellulata, assembly GCA_032464435.1. NCBI lineage: Eukaryota > Viridiplantae > Streptophyta > Magnoliopsida > Poales > Poaceae > Aegilops > Aegilops umbellulata. Next base: position 372,137,455 of record CP136060.1, read on the forward strand.
CGTCACTGAGGGGTCACATGATGGTGAGATCATTGACTTCTATGGTCAGTTGAGAAGCATCATAGAGTTGCAGTAGAACTCTAGTGGAGGCATCCATTGCTCGGTTGTCTTATTTCGCTGTTACTGGTTTGAGCTTGGTAGCAAGAAGAAGATAGACTCTTTTGTCAAATATGATGGCCACTTCAAAAGCATCAACACTGCAAGGTGCTGGTATAAGAGTGATCCCTTTATTCTAACAACACAAGCAACAATGGTGTTTTATCTACCAGACACTCTTTTGCACGGAAAATGGCGAGTTGTGTAAAACTTTCAGCACAGACACTTGTGGAGTGTGACTGAAACTGAAGTGGAAAAGGGCCCCGGTGATGGTGGACTAACATACCAAGATGATGACTCTACAGAAGTTCCGTTGCAAGATGATGATGACTCTATGGAAGTTCCGGTGCAAAGTAGAGTGCGAAGGGACCGGGAACATGTGATCGTTGGTGCTGCAACAGTTGAAGGCATCAAGAAAAGAAGAAAGGTGGTAGCGGATGGACATGAGAGCGAGGATGAGGAAAACCGGACTGATCATAATATGCTGCAATATTGTAGTGATGATGAGGAAAATAGGAGTGGGCATAGAGTTCCTTGTTTTTGTATCGACGATGATGAGTAGCGAATGGACATGAAGGTAAATTTGGTCTCCTTGGTGATCCTTCTAACTCTCTGTAGTTTTACTTCTTGTGCATATGCATGGTGATCCTGATGTACTACAATTATCTCCAGGTAGCAAAATGCTTGAAGATCCTGATGGCTGTAGTGGTCTGATCCCGTGACAAAATGTTGGTTGTAGTATTTGATGCAAAATGCAAAACATTTGATTTCCTTGTGTAAGCATTTGATGTGATCCTGATTGTTGTAGTATTTTGTAAGCATTTTGGATGCAAAACACTTGTTGTGCATTTTGGATAACAAACTCCATAAAATTTCTTCACTGAATGAGACTTATGGTTGTAGCAGATGGTGAAGATACAATGCCAAATGATGTGATGAAGATACTGATGTAGTTTTTGGTTGTGATGTGATGCTGTTTTTGGTGAACTGAAGATGCACATGCTATAGCATATGTTGTTTTTGGTTGTGATGTGATGTTGTTTTATTTCATTGTGAGCAAAAAAATATGCGCGAGCGGGGACTTGAACCCACGACCATGCGCTTTTTTCACTATGTTTCTACCACTGGGCTAGGAATAGACTATTAGTCTTCCACTCTATGCCAACCCTTTTCAATATATCAAACTAGTCAAGTATCAAGCACACACCTTGCTGACAAGTGGGCCACTCTACCCACTCGCTGACAAGTGGGCCATTTTGCTATTGTACCCAAGCTACCAAAAATATGCGCGTGGCCAATAAATATGCGCGCGCGGGGGCTCGAACCCACGACCTGGCACTTATTTCACTGTGTTTCGACCACTGGGCTAGGAAGAGGTTGTTGGTTTTGTAACCTATGCCCACCCTTTTCAATATATCAAACCAGTCACGTAGCAAACATAGAACTCGCTGATAAGTGGACCCGCTCCCTCTCTTTTCCCCACTTCTCCTCACCACTCGACCCACTCCTCCTCTCCATCGACGGCGCCGCCCATCGCTGTCGGCTCCTTCCTTTCCCACCGCCGGCCTCCCCACCGCCACCGGCTCCTTCCTCTCCCACCGCTGCCGACTCCTTCCTCTCCCATAGCCGGCCTCCCCATCGCCGCCGGCTCCTTCCTCTCCCACTGCTGTCGACTCCTTCCTCTCCCACCGCCGCCGACTCCTTCCTCTCTCTCCCGAGGTATGAATCCTTCCTCTCTCTATCTCCTTCCTGGTTGGATTAGTTTTCTGCTACTGGTTAGATTAGGGTTCTTGCTGTCGCCTAGATTGGATTAGATTAGATAGGGATTGGATTAGATTAGGGTTTGATTTGGTTAGGGTTTGATTGGGACTGCATTAGATTAGATTAGGGTTGGACTAGATTAGGGTTTGATTAGTGGGAAATGATTCAGTTAAGGATTATGCTGTCAAGTATGCTTTATGCCTTTTGATAAGAGTGGGAAGTATGCTGTCAAGGATTATTCAGTTAAGGATTATTCAGTTAAGGATTATTCAGTTAAGGGTTCTTGTCAAGTATTCAGTTAAGGATTCAGTTAAGGAATTAGATAAGTACAGATGTATGAGACACTTGGTATGAGCTGTAGAATGTTCTGTGCCATTTGATATGCAGCAAGTATGAGCATTATGAGGCAGTGAGACACTAGTGTGTTGTAATTTGTTTTTCTTTTTGTAATGTTTTACCCGAGTAGCTAAGCACTGCTATGTAGGTGTAAAAATACAATGTGATCATGCTAAGCACTGCTATATTGGTGCTTATGTTCTGATGTGTACAAATAAAATTCTATCTAGGTGTTTGCACTGCTAAGATTTTCTTGGTCTCTTGTTTTTTCTGTTTTGATGTTATATTCATAGAAGTTTGCATATGTGTGCGTCATGTAATGTGATCATGCTAGCTCAAAAGGTTGAGAAAGGCCAGTGTCAGAAATGATCATAATCTCTTGATGATGCATGAAGTATTTCCTGCTATAATTTTCTTCAGTCACACTGTTGTTTTGCTGTGCTTGATAAACCTAAGACTTCTTTCTATTGTAATATTGAAACTGCTGTTTTGCTGTACACTATTGGTCCATTTATAATAGATATGGTTCTGGTCAATTTATAGTAGATATGGTTCTGGTCAATTTATATTGCTATGTTCTGGTCAATTTATAGTAGATTTTAGTGTTGTTGCTGTTGGTGGTCACTTGATGATGTTGTTGTTGTTGTGTTAGTTTACTATGCTATTGATGTTGATGTGCTTGTTTATAGTAGGAGCAAATTGAGGCCATTGCCATTTATAGTAGTATTCCAAATTGAGGCCCTTGCAAACACATGTAGTAATTATTCTACTGTTTTGAAGTGCTTGTTTCCTATTTCTGTCCAATCCTGTTGTTTAATTTACAATGCTGCTTTTTAGAGAAGTGAGATGGCTGGCTTGGAAGGTTTCGAGTTGTTCGAGATCGTAATTGATAAATCTTGCAGTAGGCAGGTATATTTATCATCACTCATTTCTTTATCATCACTCTGTTGTCTAGTGCTTGATTGCCACAATTAACCATTGCTTGACCCTCGCTGCAGAGGTTGCCTGACAAGTTCGCGAAGATGCTCGCCGGCCGTGAGCCCCACAAAGTGAAGCTGCGGGAGGCCGGCAGCGGGCTTCACAGGATGTGGGACGTGTTGGTGGTGTTCGATGGTGAAGGGCGCCACATGTACCTAGGGCCCGGCTGGGAGCATTTCGCCCGCGCCCATGAGCTACAGCTCGGGTACTTCCTTGTCTTCCGCTACGACGGCGACGCCATGTTCACCGTGAAGATGTTCGACAACACCATGTGCCGCATGCACTACCAGCATGACGACGATGCCAGTAAGCTCTCTGCCTCTCTTCTTCTTGTCCTTTTGGCTTCCTCTACCTGCACGACGACAACACCATGTTCACACTTTGTTGCATTTGGCCAGGCAATGGGAGCAGCAGCAGGGATGACAAGGAGCAGAGCGGGGATGGCGAGGAGCAGCCTATTCTGGCTGACGACGACCATGCTATGATGGTGGCTGACGACGACCCTGCTATGGTGGTGGCGGATGACGACCTTGCTATGGTGGTGGCGGACGACGACCTTGCTATGGTGGTGGCGGACGACGACCTTGCTATGGTGGTGGCGGACGACGACCTTGCTATGGTGGTGGCGCCTGCAATCCCATAGCTTGGCGACAGGACCATGCCAATTGTGGTAGAGGAGTGCATCCGCATTGGGATTCGCCACTCTGAGCGCATCAGGTTGATGAAGGAGAAGAAGGAGGAGTGAAGATGTTAAGAAAATTAAGTGGCAGTGTTAACCCTGTTAGGTTTAAGCTTGTTAGTGTAATCTGAACATGTCAATGTTAAGTATGTCAGGTTTAATTTTGTGCATGCTCATGGATGCTGTATAACAGTGTCATCTAAACATGTCAATTTCTTAACAATGAATATTCAGTTTGGTAATTGATGGGAATTGAAATTTTTTATGCATGCTCATGGATGAAAGATAAAATTATGGGTTTTTGTGCATGCTCATGTATGAAACAATATAAGTTTCATTTTTTGAATGCTAAAAACATGACTCAAACCCTAGCCACGGACGACCGCCGTGACGAAATCTACCGATTTTTCAAAACACCGTAAAAAAATTCAAAAACCGTTTTTCGTTTTTTGAATGCTAAAGACATGCGTTTTTCATGAAGCGGCTACAAGGAGGGTCACCCCAAACGGCGTCATTCCATGTCTATCTCAAAGTAGACCCTATTTTACGGACGGTCGCCAAAAAGCATGCATTTCCGACCCTCGTAGCTACTCCCGGCAATTCAAACCACCTTCGGCCGATTCAGCTGGAACCGGCTGGAATTTGAACTGCGGGTCCTCCATAGCTTGCCCGTTATTTTCACTAAAAATGCTTTTTAGCTTCACAGATAGGCATTTCATCACAGAATCAACAACAGATTTGCACGGCTCAAACCCTAGCCACGGATGGCCGCCGCGACGAAATCAGCCAGTTTTTGAAAACACCGTAAAATTTCAAAAAAATCAAAAAATGGGAGACCTCCGCGTCACATCATCAAATGTGGCCTACCAACTAGCAAAAATACTAAACTTGCAATACCGGCGTTTTCTTGAAAAAGTGTTCTAAAAAACGACCTACCATGAACGAAGATTCATGGCTTTCAAGCCAAACTAGCAATGATATGGTCACATCCGTTGAATAGTTTCTGATAATAGTCCCAAATTTGGCGCATGCCTCCGTCTTGTGATGGCAAACAATGTTGCCAAAGTGAGGTTCCAACTTGTATAACAAAAAAAACTGTTTTTCATTTTTTGAATGCTAAAGACAGGCGTTTTTCGTGAAGCGGCTACAAGGAGGGTCACCCCAAACGGCACCATTCTATGTCTATCTCAAAGGAGACCCTATTTTACGGACGGTCACTGAAAAGCATGCATTTCCGACCCTCGTAGCTACTCCTGGCAATTCAGACCACCTTCAGCCGATTCAGATGGAACCGGCTGGAATTTGAACTGCGGGTCCTCCATAGCTTGCCCGTTATTTTCACTGAAAATGCTTTTTAGCTTCACAGGTAGGCATTTCATCACAGAATCGACAACAGATTTGCACAGCTCAAACCCTAGCCACGGACGGTCGTCGCGACGAAATCGGCCGGTTTTTAAAACACCGTAAAAAATTCAAAAAAACAAAAAAAGGGAGACCTCCGCGTCACATCATCAAATGTGGCCTACTAACTAGCAAAAATACTAAACTTGCAATACCGGCGTTTTCTTGAAAAAGTGTTCTAAAAAACGACCTACCATGAACGAAGATTCATGGCTTTCAAGCCAAACTAGCAATGATATGGCCGCATCCGTTGAATAGTTTCTGATAATATGCCCAAATTTGGCGCATGCCTCCGTCTTGTGATGGCAAACAATGTTTCCAAAGCGAGGTTCCAACTTGTTTAACAAAGAAAAACCGTTTTTCATTTTTTGAATGCTAAAGACATGCGTTTTTCATGAAGCGGCTACAAGGAGGGTCACCCCAAACAGCGCCATTCCATGTCTATCTCAAAGTAGACCCTATTTTACGGACGGTCGCCAAAAAGCATGCATTTCCGACCCTCGTAGCTACTCCCGGCAATTCAGACCACCTTCGGCCGATTCAGCTGGAACTGGCTGGAATTTGAACTGCGGGTCCTCCATAGCTTGCCCGTTATTTTCACTAAAAATGCTTTTTAGTTCATAGGTAGGCATTTCATCACAGAATCGACAAAAGATTTGCAGGCTCAAACCCTAGCCACGGACGGCCGCCGCGACAAAATCGGCCGGTTTTTCAAAACACCGTAAAAAAGTCAAAAAAAATCAAAAAAATGGGAAACCTCCGCGTCACATCATCAAATGTGGCCTACCAACTAGCAAAAATACTAAACATGCAATACCGGCGTTTTCTTGAGCTACTCGGTATGATTTTAACCATGATTTCTACAAAGTTTACAAAAAAACCCTATTTTTTCTACCCCCAAACCCAAAAGAATTTCCCTCCCACACCAAAATTTTCCTTCCACCAAAATTTCCCTCCACTCCCTCTCCCACTAACAGGCGGGACCCACCACTCCCTCTCCCACTAACACGCGGGATCCCCTCCCCTCCCCTCCCAAAATCTCCCCTCCCTCTCCCATTCCCCACCCCACAACCCTAGCGCCGCCCCTCCTCTGCTCCACCCCGATGAACCGCCCGCTCCGTGCTGCCCCGCTCCCACTCCCTCCCCTGCTCCGTGCCGCCCCGCCACGCCGCACCGTGGTGCGTCGCCCACCCCGACGACGAATCCACCCTTCTCTCTCCCCTCGACGACGGTTGCTACATCGACGGCTACATCGACCACCCGGGCTACGACTACATCAACGACAGTGAGCACATCGGCGACGGTGGCTACATCATCCACATCATCAACGATCGACGACGGCGACAGGTACCCCTCTCCTCTCCCCTCTCCCCTCGATCTTCTAGGGTTCGGTAGATCCCCCTCCAGGTCAACCTAGGGTTAGGATTTGGTCGATCTAGGGCTAGGATTCGGTCAATCTAGGGTTAGGATTCGGTTGATCTACGAGCTATTGGTGGTTCTTGTTCATGTTCATCGGACAAGTTGTTCATGTTCATCGAGCTCCTGGTTCTTGTTCTTGTTCATGTCGGTCTAGGGTTAGGATTCGTTTTCTTGTCGATCTAGGGTTAGGATTCGCGCGTCGGCTCCTCCCTCCCTGCTCGAACCCTTCTGATCCAGAACGTGCTCGCCAGATTCACTCATGGTGCTTGGCTTGGGTCACAGTTGGTTATGTTGCATGCGTGTCCTTGTGCACTTGTAGTGCTGGTGGTTTAAGGCACTGAGAATTGGAAGCAGGCGCTTATGGCAATTTAGATCTCATCTAGTAGTTCTTAGTTTGATCCGATCGTTTGTGGCAATGTAGAATTGGAAGCAGACGCTTATGGCAATTGATTGGGTGGAGTATCCTTCTCAGCCAAGCACAAATCTGCTTGTTTTTAAATGCCCAATTGACAGTAATTGCACGTCCTGCAAGACATTGCTTTTTATGCTTATTATTATTACTTATTAAAAGGTTGCACCGTTTATCAGATATATTGTTTATTTGTTTGGATCTTTCATGTCATAATCTTAAAAAAATGCTTGTTTGATACTCCTAGAGCTCCTGGTGGTTTGTTTGATCCCCCTCATGGTTTAGGGTTCATGTTGATGGAGAGGAAGTGCATGATTTTAGGGGATGGGGATGGATGAGTAAGTGGATGAGGTTTGAGGAAGACCTCCCTATGGTTCATGTTGCTTGTGTATGATTTAATTACTTAGCTTGTATCAGTAGCACTTGGAGAAGGTGCCCCTCAGGGACTCTCATGCTACCCATTCCTGTTGTTTTGAGGTTATGGGTGGGTTTGCTGTGCGTTTGGTTATATTGTGCTTGTGTGTTGGTCTGGTTCGTGGTGTGTTCACCGCTCTTGTGAGAGGGGCGCTGTGTCATTGATGTTTCTGAACCTGATGTTTATGTTGTATCTCTCTGATGAGATGTATGGCCAAGTGAATGTTGTCATCATCATGATTCACCCCTATGAAACCAGAAGTTTATTTCCCTTCGATTTCATCGAAACTGATGCCTTGTGCTGGCCCAAGATGTTGTAATATTGTTCTATGGCTGCCCATGATCTGTCCTTTTTTTGCAGGTATGGCATTCTTTCTGTACTCAAACACAAAAGCAATCTGTGTTAAGTAGACAGTGCTATGTTCAGTCAGCAAGCTATAGTGGAATTACATGATTCAGATGAGCATTTCTTTATCAGCATAGAGGCCGTCCCGTGTGGCCCTCTCGCCTTTTTTGTTGTTGTTGTTGTTGTTGCAAAGACCGGGAACTTTATTGATCAGTTGAGAATAATTTTTTCATCTGCTTTTGTACTTCTGCAAGTACTGTTGTTTCATTCTTTACTAGTGGAAACATCTAGTTGTTTTGAAGGTCCTAATGATATACTCGTCTAGCTTGCTGTCAGACTGTCTAAGCATGTGTACATGTCACCAATTCACCAGTTCATGTTGCTTGCAAGCATACATGCTTAATTAGGGTTTCCATCAGCAGTACTTGCTTGTATCAGTAGCACATGGAGAATAAGCTACTTGCTTGCTTATTAATTAGGGTTTGTATCAATAGTATTTGCTTGCTTCTTTTCAATTTCCTTCATTGCTTGCTTGTTTCTATCAGTAGCACTTTGCTTGCTTGCTTGTTTAGTGTACATATATTTCCACTGTACATGCATGCTTGTTTAGTAACTTACATGTTTGCTTAATTAATAACAGTACATCACTGTATGTGCATGATGGTCCAAATGCTTTCCTTTATTGATACAAGTGCATCATTTTACTTTATCCCTATTGTATCTGATTGTTGTTTATTCTATTTTGCAAGCACCACCTCAAGATCATCCATGGAAAGGAGGACAAGGTCAAACATGAGGCCAACCGTTGGTATGCAACTTGCTCCTTGTGGTTATACTGTCAGTTTCATAAAATTTTGTGTCTTAATATGCTAAGTGAAATGTATTGCTGCAATCTGAATAAGCTGGCTTAATTGTGCATGTGTGCTGTTAGTCTTCCTTACCTGAATAACTAGGATTAAATGATAATAAAATATCATAAGATATGTTTGGCTGGCTGTCCATGCATTCCAAATATTCACCTAATAGTTATGCTTCCTTTATCATGCAAAGAAGAGACTCTCACCGAGTACAAGAAGGTTAGGGCTAGAAATATCATGAGGAACAATCGGATGTTCCAGTCCCTTGGCATCGATGCAATAGCGTCGATGCTTAGGAAAACAAATGGTGTACAAGAAGGTAGAAGTGATGAGGTTCAAGAAGGTAGTGGAGTTATTAATGATGACCCAGAGTACAATCCTAAGGAGGATGAAGTTATTGATGGAGAGGAAGTGGATGATGTTGTAGTGAACAAGACTGTTAAGGTGCAAACTCTGTCTTTCTTGGAGGGTTGGGGTTCTTTTATGCTATGTGTTTCCTTGTGCTCACATATTTCTATTATGACGATCTAATGCTTTTTTCCGTGCTGTTTATACGAGGCACTGAAGGAATCTAGGACGAAGAGGCCTGGTGTTAAGAAGACAGTCAGCAAGAAGAAGAAGAGCTCAGAAACATCTGCTGCAATGCCTCCAGGAAGGGTGATGGCCCCAGCTCCAGGACAAAAAAGAGGATCCTGGAACCTGATGAACCTGCCCTTGATAGAGTCACAAGGCAGAAAGCAAAGATGGCGACTGCGACGGACCATCAGGAAAGTCTGTTGCGCATGGACTCTGAGACCTCGGTGCAAATGGGTGATGAGTTGTCGCCCATGGATGAAGGAACCACTCTCAGCATGGATGGAAGTGGCACTGTCTGCCTAGATGAAGGAGGAACCATCTGCATTGATGAAGCAGGCACTGTCCACACAGACCTCAGCCCTGTTGCACCTTCTGTTGACAGGAATGGTGTCATCAATGAAGAAGAACAACAGCTTGTGCTTCAATCAGGCAAGTTGACCTTTGTAACGCTATCTTTTACTAGTGCATTTTCCAAATGGAATGATCATGTATGCTTTTGTCGATTCCTGCATTTGTCGATTTCTATTCTAATTTATGAGTTCAATTTCATTTTCATATGCAATGACTACCAAGACTAGACTTAGAAAGGGCAAAGGGCTAGAGAGGATCACCAAGTCACTTGGTAGCAAGGTGCCTATCCAAATTGCCGAAGGGATGAAGCGTCCAAAGAAGCCTCTGGAGGCAGCAAAGCTTGCTTCTGAGTGTGGACTCGTTGCAAGAAGCCATCTTCCGGTTCTTCCTTACTTCAAGCTATACAAAAAAATGCTAGTCTATTGGAGAACTACATTGGGAAAGTTGTTGTAAGCTACTTGTTTCATAGTTAATGTGCTATCTATTTTCTGTTACACCTATGCATGATCACTAATATTGTTCCTACCTTGTTTGCTATCTTGGTAGGCAAATTTTGAGATGAACACGGACTCGGAGACCATCAAGACCGCGTGTAATGATATTCTGCAGAAAAATTCAAAGAACAGACGCAATCAGATCAAGAGGAAGTATTTTGATACTGTAGCCGCAAATAAAGGCAACATTAAGTCTCCGGTGCCTGATCTGACGGATGGTGAATGGCAAGCTCTGGTGGAGATGTGGTCTACCCCAAGACACAAGGTTTGTCTCTGCTTTGTTTGATGCTTTATGTTCTGCACATGATATTCTAGTGCTAGATCATGCTGACAGTATCCTTTTTTGTAGGAAACATGTGTGTCAAACAAGATGAATCGAGAAAAAGTCATGTATAATCAGAGAACTGGTTCCAGGCACTACACAACACACATTTTTGCCACTGTGAGAACTTTTCTCTAGAGACCTTACCGTTTGATCCTCATTGAATAACATTTCTGATTCTTGCTGAATAACATTTTGAATTTTGTTGAAAACATTTCAGAAAGAAGAGCGTAAGGGTCAGGAGCTATCTGCGATTGACTTGTTTAAGGCCACCCACAACAGCAAGAAGCACGGGTTTTTGGAGCCAGTCAAGACTGCTATAGTAAGTCACTCCATGCTTTGCCCAGTTTGATTCACAGCCAGCTTTGATGCTTTGATGATTTGATGTTGTTTGATTCGGAGCCAGTCAAGAACACACGCTATGTTCCATGCTTTGATGTTGTTTGATAGTTGAACAAAGATATCAGAACTTGCTGTAGCTATTTGTTGCATTTTTTATGATATGATGAAATTTGATCTAAATGTTAGTTTGATGATCGGCTCACTCGGGAAGCCATCTTATATAGAACCACCATTCTAGGCTTAATGAAGCGATCATATTGTTCCAATTGTATGTCTCCAGGTCACTAGTCATCATCTTCTTGTATAGATTTTGTGTGCTGGTTTGGTTACTTCAAATAATCCATTTGTGTGCTGGTTTGGTTTCTCTTGCTTGGTTTGGTTTGCAAAATGTGAAATAGATCTCCCACTAATGCCTATCATTTTCCTCCATATGCTAGCTTGAGATGGAAAAAATGAAGGACGCGCCGGTACCAGAAGGTGAAGAGCCAAAGTCTGCTGTTGAAATTGTCGAAGAAGTGCTCAAGACTAAAGTCAAGCAAAGCACATTCCTCAGGAATGTTGGGCTCCAATCATCTAGGAACAACTCCGGCAAAGCAACTGCTGAAGTGGCTGCTCATGTTCGTGACCTTGAGCAGAAGCTGGAGAGGTCTCAGCTTCAAGCTGAAGTGATGCAAGAAGAATTGGCGGCAATCAAGATGAAGGCGTAAGAATCTGAAGCTGCACGCGACAAGGAACTTGAGCTGGTGCGTAAGAAGTCTCAAGAGCAGGAAGAGAAGTTAGCCCACCTGATGGCTCTCTTTGGAGCTAAGGCAGTTTGATGGCTGTGCAGTTTGTCTTTGAGCTGCTAAGGTAGTTGCATTGCTGCCTAGTTTGATGGTTGTTTGATGGCTGTGAACCTCTTGTGCAGTTTGTCTTTGAGCATTTTGTTGCATTGCTGCCTAGTTTGAACCTGTGAAGTTTATGTGAACCTGTGAAGTTAAGTGATCTTGTGAACCTGTGAAGTTATGTGATCTTGTGAACCTGTGTTTATTTTCTGTGAAGTTATGTGGATCACTTGTGCACCTGGGCCTTGCTGTTTGAACCTAGGTTGTGGATCACTTGTGCACCTGGGCCTTAATGTTTATAGTTATGCAAAATAAGAACTTGGGCTCTAAAAAGGCCGAGGCCCAAACAAGAATTAGACTAAAAAGGCTTGGGCCTAAAAAAAGAAATGACTGTAAGAAAAATAATAATAAAAGGTTGCATAACAGAAAATAAAAAGGCCAAGGCCCAAATTCGAACTAGACTAAAAAGGCTGTGGCCCAAAACAATAGTGGACTATAAAAAATTTCATCAGAAAAAGGCTCCATTCCCAGAAAATAAAAGGCCAAATTACTGGGCCAGGCCCATGCAGATAAGCAAAATAAAGAGAAAAAACAATGGGCTTGGCCCATATAAACGGCTGAAATGGACCGGGCTGATTCTATTTTACGACCTTTTCATTTGGTTGTAATTCTGCCACGTCAGCTTGCCATAGTGGATCTGACATGTTGTGGTCGGATTGCTAGTGACCAAAATAATTGGCCATTAAATCTACGACCTTTTTTTGGTCATAAACGTCTACGACCACTCGAGAAGAAAGGTCGCTAATGTCAGTTTACGATGGCCAGCTTTTGACCTTATGTTTTTAGTCACAAAAAGGTCATAAATGGAAAACTGTGACCATTCAGTGACCAATAGTGGTGGTCACAAGTTGGCATATTTCTTGTAGTGCTGCTCCATAAACCATGAAGAAAGGTGTGTAACTGTGTACCGTGTTTTTTTGCCTTTTTTTATTGTATCGGTTTTTGTTTTCACTTCTTTAAATTAATTCAGGATTCCCCAAAATTCCAAAGCTTGGAAAAAATGTTTGGAAAATCATAAAAAGTTCGTGGATTCAAAAAATGTTGGTGATTTGAAAAAAAATTTGTTTGCTTTTTATAACAGAATTCACAATTTTGGAAAATATATTCAGAAAATAAAAAAGATGTTCTTGATTTTGAAATCATGAGTGTATTCAAAACATAATCGTTAATTTGAAAAAATGTCCATAAAATTTTATAACATGGTCATAGAAACTAAAAAAATCATCAATTTCAAAAATAGTTCATCAATTCAAATAAAGTTCGCAGATAAAAAACTATTTATGAATTCAAAAACTGTTCATTCATTTCACAAAATATTTGTCTAAACAAAATAAATGTTTGTGAATTTCAAAATATTGCTCCCAAATTTCAACAATATGTTTATCGATTCAAAAAATTGTTCTCCAATTCAAAAGTTTCTACAAAAATGTTCACGGATACAAAAAAAGTTCATGATTTCATAAAATGTTCAGGACTTTGTACAAAATGTTTGTTCATTTGAAAAAGGTTTACGATTTCAAAGAATTTTCATGATTCCAAAAGATGACCATGATTTCCAAAAAAATTGAATTCCAAAAATGTTTAGGGTTTCAGAAAATATTCAAGAATTTGGAAGATGTTCGCAAAATGAAAATGTAAATTTTAAAAGAAAAGTAAAAATAGAAAAAGAAAAGAAAACTGAACTTGAAAAAAAATTAAATGAAAAAAGAAAATTTAAAAGAAAAGGGAAACCAAAAGAAAAGGTAAAAACATAAAATAATAAAAATAAAACCAAACCGGTGTACTCTAAACTGCTGATACGGGGTTTATGTATACCAGTGGCTTTAATGTTGATTTTCATAATGTTTGAAATTATACTTATAAAGATTTTTTTAAGAATGTCATGATCTATTTTAGTAGTTCTCCATAAGATTGCTCTAGACAACTCTAAAATTTGGGCGGCTAATTCTTTTATGTCTAGGATTTAATTAGTTTTTGGTAAGTATTTATATGTCGAGGCATTGGGAGTAGTTCGTGGTCGACGAGATTAGTTTTACGTGGACACCGCGGCCATCAACGACGAGGGTGAGAAATAATATAAGTGGTAACATGGTTGGCCCCTCATTAAAAAAACATGGTTGGCCACCGTGTTAAAGTAAAGGACGCTCATATGTCGGGGTATTGAGCCATACTTATTTGATTAGGACATAATAATTTAGATTTTTTTGACTCTCTGAACCACATATATATGAATCACAAATTTCTGTCCATATTCGTAGTATGGTGTCATACCACCACAAAACATCATTTTTTGAGAACTTACCCATTCATCACTTGTTAATGGAAACTTCTATATAAAATTTTGAGAAAGGAGATGGAGTAAGTATTGTATCCCATTTTTAAGCAACATGCAAGAACTTAGCTCTGCCACTTTAATTTTATTTATTTATACACGGTCCTTAATTTTTCTAACTTTTAAGAAGTAATGGATAAGAATATACATCATGTACACATTTATTTTTGGCTTACATGGTGAAGTTAAAGTGTGCAACACTTCAAAATTTCCACAGCTGCTAAAATTCTTATAGAATGTTGAGGAGGACAATTTTGATATTGCGTTTACAGCTACGAGACTTGACATGGGAATAACACAAATTTTCAAGCGTAATTTATAGGAAACCAGCGGCAATTCGTTACTACCCTACCTTGAGGTATGAACCATCCCCTCTTTTTCTCACAATGAATCATTCATGTTTTTTGTTGCGGGTGCATTCATGTTTCCTCTGTTTCAAGTTTTTTTGCTATAGCTCCAAATTTCTTAGATATTAATATCATCACCATTTTAAAGATGGGCGGGTGTGGAAAAGCGCACCCCTGTGATCTAGTTTTCCTTTATCAGTCCCATGATCTCCTCTCACCTTGTTTCGATTTATTAGTAAAGATTTTTCCTCTTAGCTTATTACTCCCCCCGTAAATAAATATAAGAGTGTTTAGATCACTATGCCAGATGTCCGGGCTCCCCTTGCACCCCGGACTTCCGGGCTTCCTTGCCGGACGTCTGGCTTGTGCTATCCAGAGGGCCTTTTAATTTGGTGAACTTGCCGAATGTCCGGCCATGTCCGGATGCCCGGGGTTTCCTGATTTACCGGATGTCTGGGTTTGGCCCCCGGATGTCCGGCCCCTCTGTTTTGAAGGAAATATGCCCTAGAGGCAATAATAAAGTTATTATTTATTTCCTTATATCATGGTAAAATGTTTATTATTCATGCTAGAATTGTATTAACCGGAAACATAATACATGTGTGAATACATAGACAAACAGAGTGTCACTAGTATGCCTCTACTTGACTAGCTCGTTAATCTAAGATGGTTATGTTTCCTAACCATGAACAAAGAGTTGTTATTTGATTAATAGGATCACATCATTAGGAGAATGATGTTATTGACATGACCCATTCCGTTCGCTTAGCACACAATCGTTTAGTATGATGCTATTGCTTTCTTCATGACTTATACATGTTCCTATGACTATGAGATTATGCAACTCCCGTTTACCGGAGGAACACTTTGTGCGCTACCAAACGTCACAACGTAACTGGGTGATTATAAAGGTGCTCTACAGGTGTCTCCGAAGGTACTTGTTGGGTTGGCGTATTTCGAGATGAGGATTTGTCACTCCAATTGTCGGAGAGGTATCTCTGGGCCCTCTCGGTAATGCACATCACTTAAAGCCCTGCAAGCATTGCAACTAATGAGTTAGTTGCAGGATCATGTATTACGGAACGAGTAAAGAGACTTGCCGGTAACGAGATTGAACTAGGTATTGAGATACCGACGATCGAAATCCGGGCAAGTAACATACCGATGACAAAGGGAACAACGTATGTTGTTATGCGGTCTGGCCGATAAAGATCTTCGTAGAATATGTGGGAGACAATATGAGCATCCAGGTTCCGCTATTGGTTGTTGACCGGAGATGTGTCTCGGTCATCTCTACATAGTTCTCGAACCCGTAGGGTCCGCACGCTTAACATTTCGATGACAGTTATATTATGAGTTTATATGTTTTGATGTACCGAAGGTTGTTCGGAGTCCCGGATGTGATCACGGACATGATGAGGAGTCTCAAAATGGTAGAGACATGAAGATTGATATATTGGAAGCCTATGTTTGGATATTGGAAGTGTTTCGGCTGAAATCGGGATTTTACCGGAGTACCGGGAGGTTACCGGAACCCCCCGGGGACTTAATGGGCCTTAGTGGGCTTTTACGAAGAAGAGGAGAGGCGACCAGGGCTGGGCTGCGCGCCCCTCCCCCCTAGTCCGAATAGGACAAGGAGAGGGGGGCGGCGCCCCCTTCCTTCTTCTCCTCCACTCTTTCCCCCTCCCAAGTCCTAATCCAACTAGGAAACGGGGGGAGTCCTACTCCCTCCCGGCGCGTCCTCTCCCTTGGCCAGCCGCACCCCCCCTTGCTCCTTTATATACGGGGGCAGGGGGCACCCTAGAGACACAACAATTGCTCAGTTGATCTTTTAACCATGTGCGGTGCCCCCTCCACCATAGTCCACCTCGATAATACTGTAGCGGTGCTTAGGCGAAGCCCTGCGTCGGTAGAACATCAACATCGTCACTACGCCGTCGTGCTGACGAAACTCTCCCTCAACACTCGGCTGGATCGGAATTCGAGGGACGTCATCGGGCTGAACGTGTGCTGAACTCGGAGGTGCCGTGCGTTTGGTACTTGATCGGTCGGATCGTGAAGACGTACGACTACATCAACCGCGTTGTGCTAACGCTTCCGCTTTCGGTCTACGAGGGTACGTGGACAACACTCTCCCCTCTCGTTGCTATGCATCACCATGATCTTGCATGTGCGTAGGATTTTTTTTGAAATTACTATGTTCCCCAACAGTTTTTACCTCTGCTTCTCCTCTGTCCTTCAAGTGCCTCGCCAGGCCGGATGTCTGGCCTGCCCGCTCACTTGTGCTACAACGACCACATTTGTGCTCACACTATATATAGCCCTCCTCCCCCACGGAAGAGGGTTGACCATTCACTTTGAGCAAACCCTAGAACACATTTCACTCTCTCTCTCTCACTCTTCCACACCAAATCTTAGACCCCTAAGGGATTTGAGAGCATTTGAGAGAAGTTGTCCGACCAAGTGATAGATCCACTCCTTCCCCTTCTTTGTACCCAAGGAATTCGTGATTTGAGCAAGTCTTGAGCTTTTCCCCATCGTTCTTGTTACTCTTGGAGGTTGGAGAATCCTAGGCGGTAGGAGTCTTTCGGAGAGGAATCGACCATTGTGATTACCCCCGGAAAAGTTTCTGAGGGTTTGGAGACCACCCCAAGGTCTACCACTAGTGGTTGACAAACGCCTTCATGGTTTTGTCTCAAAGGGAGAATAGGGTGAGCCTTCATCGCGTTGGTGTGCCTTCATGGTAGCATCCACCTCTCTAACGGTGATGTAGCTTCCCTCCAAGGAAGTGAACATCGGCATACATCCTCGTCTCCCGGAGTTGC
Source organism: Aegilops umbellulata (assembly GCA_032464435.1). Lineage (NCBI taxonomy): Eukaryota > Viridiplantae > Streptophyta > Magnoliopsida > Poales > Poaceae > Aegilops > Aegilops umbellulata. The sequence continues at coordinate 372,154,624 of CP136060.1, forward strand.
GGTTATCCCTAACCCTAACTCTCTACTTGTGGTTACTTGTCTCTTTGCACATACTTATATCATATTGTGCTTGCTTACACACCTATTTGTGTTACTTATTTATCTTGCTTAGCTCCTAGCATTATACTTGCAATTGTTAGGCTCACTTTCATATTCCGCATTGTTGCCTAAAATTGCTAAGTAACAATTAAAATTTGTAATTGTACCTATTCACCCCCCCCCCTTCTAAGTCCATCTCGATCCTTTCAACTGCCTCCGTTCCCAAATATAAAACTTTGCAGAGATTTCACTATGGACCACGGATGTGTATAGATGCATTTTTGAGTGTAGATTCACTCATTTCGCTCCATATGTACTCCATAATGGAATCTCTACAAATACTTATATTTAGGGACGGAGGGAGTACAACCTAATTAATTTTGTCTTGTGCACGTGAACACAACTCTACGTGCACACACGACCACAACTTTGACTACATATATTACTCATGAAACAACATGGTCTAATCCTATGAACTTAATACTAATAACAAGATTAGTTCCAACATCCTACCCTGGCGAGCAAGCACATTTGAGAGATCCCACTGCCAGCGACGGTGCAAGTGCCTTCTCACCTTTCCGTACAAATAGTGTTGGCAAGATGATACAAGCAAGGAGTAGATAAGGGCTAAATTGCTGCTCTGCTGATGCAACTGATATATTTGAGCATGATCATATTCCCCACTGTCCTGCATGTATTGCATGTACTTCACATTTATTTATTTTTTCAAGAAATAATGTAAAGATCTTGTGTATATTTTGACCTCAGTTGTGCTCAAGTAATCAAAATTTGGAGGCACGAGGAGCTTTCATATTCATAACAAGTGTCGGGTGGATTAGTGACCATTGAGTACTGCTGGTCAGACCTCATGTCTTATCCATGATTTGGAGCTAGGTCTCATGTGCAGTTGGTTGAAATCAAGTGACCAGAACACATGCCTTTATTGGCCATGTTTAGTTATTTCATGAAAATTTGTGATTCATATATAGGAAAATGGGTTGGTACTCTTAGGAGTACGTACTCCTACACACTATATATATAGCATGGTGGCATACCACCACAAAACATCATTTTGAGAACTTACCCACTTGTTAATGGGAACTTCTATATAAAATTTTGAGAAAGGAGATGGAGTAAGTATTTTATCTCATTTTAAGCAACCTGCAAGAACTTAGCTCTGCCACTTTAATTTTATTTATTTTTACACGGTCCTTAATTTTTTCTAACTTTTAAGAAGTAATGAATAAAAATATACATCATGTGCACATTTATTTTTGGCTTACGTGGTGAAGTTAAGTGTTCAACAATTCAAAATTTCCACAGCTGCTAAAATTCTTATAGAATGTTGAGGACAATTTTGATATTGCGTTTACAGCTACAAGACTTGACATGGGAATAACACAAATTTTCAAGCGTAATTTATAGGAAACCAGCGGCAATCCGTTACTACCCTACCTTGAGGTATGAACCATCCCCTCTTTTTCTCACAATAAATCATTCATATTTTTTGTTGCGGGTGCATTCATGTTTCCTCTGTTTCAAGTGCTTCGTTATAAAATCCAAATTTCTTAGATATTAATATTGTTACATTTTTAAAGATGGATGGGCATGGCAAAGCGCGCCTCTGTGATCTACTTTTCATTTGTTTAGTCCCATGATCTCCTCTCACCTTGTTTCAATTTATTAGTAAAGATTTTCCCCTCTTAGCTTATTACTCCCTCCGTAAAGAAATATAAGAGCGTTTAGATCACTACTTTAGTGATCTAAACGCTCTTATATTTGTTTACGAAGGGAGCATATCTCATATGATCTAGACACACCACTTTCAAACAGATATAGTTATTTTTGTCGCACTACACAAAAAGATCATATTGTTGGTTTCATCATATGAAGAACATCAAAGAAACCAACAAGGCTTGCTCAGTTTTGCCTGACCCCCTACTTCCTGAGGAAGTCACGGGAGAGATGATGCTATATTTCTTTGCGTGGAGTTGTTAGGTGGGTGGTACACTAGTTAATAAAGTAATTAGTGTTGTCTTCTAATTGTGTTTAGCTAAGTATACTTTGTTTTTTTTTAAATAGGGAGAAATCATTCACTTCCTTGTTATTGTGACCTTTCTGTGTGTGTACTGTACAAATAGATTTTCTTTTAGAAGAATGTTTTGTCAGTGACGTTTCTCAAGTTTCGCCGCACTATTAAAAAGTTAAGTTTTCGCGTCATTAGCTGAAGTTAGGGTCAGCAAGACAATGGTATAATTATTACAAACTAGCTGATATTGCTGCTTCTTTCAAGAATTTCACCGGACAAAAATGACTGGTTCTCATGATTTTGTGAAGAGGCTGGCAATTGAGGTGTGATTTTCTTGTGCATGGCAAAGAAGATGGCAAATTTTGTTCCTGGAATCAAATGGAGAATGCTTTGTGGGCTGCGTCGCCAGGGACCGTAAGGGCAATGTAGTTTGGACACTATGTCACGCGATGTCAGGATGTGAAGACACTGAAGAAGAGGCAGGCCTGGCGTGTCTGTATGGGTTGTATTCAGACAGTGCAAGTGCCAAAAGGAAAATGGTTTGTGGAATGAACATTGTCTTTTTGTTTGACAGTGCAAGTGCAAGCATAGCATCAACCGTCAACTATGTTGTGTGCTACAACTTGCGATGCTATTGTAGGTATGTTCAAACTACTAGATGAACTAGGGCTCATCGTGTGCCTAAAAATGCATGAAACCAAAACTTTTTGACTAAAACTAATTCGAGGGATTGAAAGAGCTTACTTCTCTCGTCGTGGAGGCATCTTGATCCGCAAGAACGGTGAAGACACAGAGGAGATCGAAGGGGGGTGAAGAGGAGGAGAGACCGTCACTCTCCTGTGTTCTCTCAGGCGGCAGGAGGAAGAAAGGGGGCTGGCTTGGTGGGGTGGGTCCCACCAGCTGCCCCCCGCGAATTTTACCTGTTCGAACCCTACAATAGGACCCGCTGGCGGTAGGGTATAACAGCCTACCGCCGGGGCTCGGGCGGTAGGGTTGACGGCAGAGTTGACGACCCGTCGGTGGGTGCTGACATGGATAAGTGCCCTACCGCTGGAGCCCATGGTGATAGGTAGTTATACCCTACTGCTAGCGGGTCCGGCAGTGGGAAAATGGTCAGATCTCAAAACAGATTAGGACAAGGGCCAGATCGTGCTTAACTTGCTAAAAAGGGTCAAAATAGTGATTTCAGCCTCGCGAGGGAGTGCAAGGCCAACTTCATCATCGTCAACGTCAAGGCCCTAGAGTTGTTGACCATGTGGTTCGGCAAGAGCGAGTCGAACATCTGTGACCTATTCTACAAGGCGCACCAATCGGTGTCATGGGTCCTCTTCTTCGACAAGCTCGACTCGATCACCGTCAAGCGCGGCAACGATGTTGGGCGGGTAGCACTACTCGACTCGTTCTCCACTGCCACGTCCTATGCCAAGTCAGCATGCCCAGACCCCATCAATAACTCAAAACCACCTGAAATCCTGTCCAAAAACTATCCTGACGCTAGATCCGGTTTTGACAGAGTTCAGAGGGTGATTTAAGTTTTTTGTTAGAAAAGAGGGTGATTTAACTGGTTTTCGAGTTTATACGGGGATTTGATCCATCAGGAGGGATATTTTTTAGCCCATCAGGAGGGATTTGTGGGGTTTTTTTGAAAGAAAACATCCACTTTATTAATTGGAAATGATAGTTACATTGTCTATAAGAAGAGGTACAATATTCTCCATAGGCTCCTCAAACCAATCTCTAGTTACAGAACCTTGCACTAGCCTAGCAAGTTCATGAGCAACCTTATTAGCTACCCTATTACAATGTTCAAATCTAGTCAACGGAAAATCGCATGCCATGAAGTAGCAATCCTCGAATACTGCCGCCGCAACTCCCGTCGATTGTCCTCCATTCTTCATTGTGTCAATGACTTCCATATTATCAGAGTTAATAATAAGACGATTGCATCCCGCCTTTTGTGCAAGAATTAAACCAAACCTAAGAGCCATCGCTTCTGCTGTTAGTACATCAACACACCAATCGATCTTCCAATTTCCGCCAACAATGAAGTTTCCTTTGTCATCTCTGAGCACCGCACCTGCCATGCCCCCTGAGCAGATCATGGTCAAAAGAAGCATCAACATTTAGTTTAACAAAACCCATAGGAGGTCGGCTCCATCCTTCTTTTCTACTAGTCGCACTAGAGGAGTGGGCATTCACATAGTTTGTAGTTATAGCACGAATCCCCATCAAAATCTGATTCACTTCTTGAGATTTCCCTTCATGAACCAACATGCGTCTCTCCCACCATAAATACCAGGCGGTTATAGCGATTAATTCACTTGTATTTTGGCAACCTAATATAGATAGTTCTTGGTGCGGCATAAAAAGTAAAAATTCAAGAACCGCCTCACCCGCACGATCAATAACACAAGCTTTCTTAATTATCTCGTACATCCCCAGCTTTCCCCAAACCTCTTTTGCCTTCTGACACAGAAACAAGATGTGCTTTGTATCTTCTTGCCCATTCGAGCAAGATGGACAAAGGGGCGAAACTTTTATATGTCTATTGGCAAGTGTAACACGACACGGTAGAGTTCCATGCAACGTTCGCCAAATAAATATCTTTACCTTTGTCGGACACGATAATTTCCAAATCTTACCCTAAATAGGATTGACATTGGTACGACCCATACCATTAGTATATTGCAATTTCCTCCCGTGTTGTTGGTTCCATTCCTCCAAATAAGCTGATCAAAAAGTGAATACACCATTTTTTGTATAGCTCCAGGCGATGAAATCCGACATATTCTGCATAGGGAGGGGAATCGCGAGGACCCTTTGCACATCAATTGGCCACAAAGTTTGTCTCACCAAATCTTCATCCCAGAAATTTGTGATTGGATCAAAAAGATCAGCCACCTTTGACAGAAGTTGCCCACCTCTAGGAGTAATAATTTTCCTATTCGCACAATTCGGAATCCACGCATCTCTCCAAATATCAATGTTTTGTCCATTTCCAACTCGCCAGATATAACCCTTTCTCAAAGAGTTCACTCCGCCTTAATGCTTTGCCAAGTAAAGGAGGATCCCTTCTTTAAACTTGCGTTCATCAAATCTCCCTCAGGGAAATATTTAGCTCTCAAGATGGTTGCACATAAAGATTCCGGATTATCGAGAAGACGCCACGCTTGTTTAGCTAATAGCGCCAGGTTGAAACAGTGTATATCTCGTAAGCCCATACCTTCTTGATCTTTTGGAACACACATTTTCCACCATGCCATCCAATGCATCCTCTTTTGATTGTCCTCGTCACCCCACCAAAACTGCGACATGGCGTCAATAATTCCTTTGCAATTTTTTTTAGGAATTTTAAAGACGGACATGGCATAGGTGGGGATGGCTTGTACAACAGATTTGAGCAGAATTTCCTTCCCTCCAGAAGATAACAATTTTTTCTTCCATCCACTAATTTTCATAATGATTCGATCGATCAGGAACTGGAAACAATCACTTTTGTCCATGCCCACATTTGCCGGCAAACCCAGGTATTTGTCATTGAGGGCTTCAGTCATAATATTTAAAATTGTACATATTTGTGCCTTGTCTTCCACTTTAGTATTGGGACTAAAGAATATACTAGATTTTTCAACACTAACCATTTGCCCCGAGGCGGCACAATACAAATCCAAAAGTGATTTCAGCGCCTCCGCACTCCTTGGATTGGCTCGCATAAGGATCAAAGAGTCATCAGCAAAAAGGAGATTAGAAATTGATGGGGCATCTCTGCAAACCTTTATACCGGAAATGTTTCCATTCTCCTCCGCGTTAGCTAAAAGGGCAGTCAAACCCTTTGTACATAACAAGAATAAGTAGGGAGAAAGGGGATCTCCCTACCTCAATCCTGTAATTGGTTTAAAGCACTCCGTCTCATCATCATTAATACGGACCCGGTACTCCACAGAGGATACACATTTCATAATTAAATTCACCCAACTCTCTTTAAAACCCAATTTTAGCATAATTTCCTTTAAGAAACACCACTCCACTCGGTCGTATGCTTTGTGCATATCTATTTGATGGTACACAAACCCTCTTTACCCGCCCTTTTCTTTTTTATTTTATGGAAACATTCATATGCCACCAAGATATTGTCTGTAATCAATCTTCCAGACACAAAGGCACCCTGAGTTGGGCTAATAATATCTGATAGGATTATCTTTAGACGAGCAGCAATCATTTTTTAACCTTATACACCACATTGCACAAGCTAATTGGTCTAAATTGGGTTACCTTTTCAGGAGAGTTAATCTTTGGGATCATTACAATTGCAGTATCATTCCATCCAGTTGGTATAGAACAGGTATTTACCGCTTGGAGAACCTCTTCGGTCAGGTCATCTCCCAACATAGACCAAAATCTTTTGTAAAAAATAGCGTGGAGGCTGTCAGGACCTGGCGCTTTTAAATCACCAATATCAAAAAGGGCCTTTCTAACCTCCTCGGCCGTATAGGGGGCGAGAAGAGCATCATTCATTTCATCGGTCACTTTTCGTTGAACAAGAGATAGAACCTCCAAATTAGGATGGGAAACTTCTGATGTGAAAAGGTTTGAGAAATACCCCATAATGTGATTCTTCATCTCTGTACCATGCACCCAAACACCATTATCATCAAGCAATTTTTTAATCTGATTTCTTTTCTTTCTGGCCATTGCCGCATTATGAAAAAAGGAGGTGTTACGATCCCCATGCAAAAGCCAGTTTGCGCGACCACGTTGTAGCCAGTAAATCTCCTCTTGTTCCGACAGCTTTTCAATGAGGACAAGAATCTCCTTTTGTCGCGCTTGAGACTCCGCACACATGGGTCCCCTCCGCAGCCTTTCTAGTTCTTTTTTTAGTTTGTTAATTCTTTTTTTCGGTCCCTTCAGAATATCGTGGTCCCAAATATGCAGATCCGCCTTCACCGCCCGTGTACGCTCAGTGAGAGACGGCCCAATGCACATCATCTTTGCTTTATCCCATGCTGTACGTACAATTTCTACAACTGTCTCTTCTTTGAGCCATCGAGCTTCAAATTGTTTTGCTCGACCCCTTGGGCGATTAAACATATTCACATCAAAGTAATTTGTATCCAGTATGAGGGGTCGATGATCAGAGTGTACGCGTTCTTCATTTATGATCGCAGCTCGAGGAAATTTATTCGCCCAGTCCACATTGCAAACTGCACGGTCAAGTCTCTCCCTAATTTCACCTCTCCTCCAGGTGAAGAGATCGCCAATACATCCCATATCCTCTAGACCACACTCTTGCAAACAATTGCGAAAATCTCTCATCATTGTGTTAGGTCTGGCGTTACCGCCCTCCTTTTCAGAAGACAGTAAAATTTCATTAAAATCACCCAAGACTACCCAAGGGTGTTTTCCCCTTACAATGTAAGTTCCGAATATCATCCCAAGACAAACTACGCTCACTCCAGCTCGGACGACCATAAAACCCCGTAAAACGCCATTGTACAATATCCTCATTCATAAATAAAATATCAATGAAATTATCCGAGACATAATTCAAAACAACTTTATTTATCTTATGGTAAAACAAAACAAGGCCACCGGCCCGACCATCGCTCTCCACTACAAACATGGAATCAAAATTTAAAACACGACGCAACTCGTCGGCTTTACATTTATTCAAATGAGACTCTGAAAGAAAAATCACATCTGCCTTAGTGCGTCCTTGGAGCTCCAAGAGCTCTTCAACTGCCATGGGGGAGAGCATACCACGGCAGTTCCATCCTAGGATTTTCATTTGGCCCGGCGGACCTCCTCCTCGGAGGCCGCCGATGCGCCATCATCTCCAACCGACTCCCTCCTCTGCTCCATATGCGCCTCCTCCTCCTCCTCTGTCTCCTTAGCTACATGTGTGAGTACCCATCCCCATTCTTCATAGTTACCACTCTGCCCGTACAGACTCGCTTGGAGGACACATTCACATCATCATACAGGATACGCTCATAGCTCTCCATCTCTTTCTCAAAAGAAAATTCTAGTTCACTACCTGTTGGTCTAGGGTCAGATGGGATTCTCCTCTTTTTACCTATAGTTGCCTTACGGGCATTCTCTACCCTCTCAGAAACTCCCACATTTTTTCCTTTCCTCCCCTTCCTCTTTTGTTGGCCCTGCTTCTCATTTTTTCCAGCCTTAAATGTAAACTCCACATTATCATTTGTTGTCTCCTGAGCAGCCAGCCTAGCAGCAACAGCCCCTCTAAGAGCCTCCAGCACACCGGGCATGAATAATAGTCCATCACGTTTAGCACCAGTTGTAGCTGCACCCTGTGAAAAGTTGCCTCCACCCATCGGATGGATCCGCTGACCCTCCTGGCCAGTAGGACATCCACTGTGGCCAGCAACAGCAGCAATCGCCTTGGTATGGCTGGGTTCTATTGGTCATATCAGCTCGTGGCCCTCCTGGCCCTGCAGCTCACCCGGATGGGTGCATCCCGCACCGCCAGCCCTTGGCCCTCCTGGCCAAGTTTAGCAGGGGCAGCCAGAGCCATTTCCCGGTCCGCCTGACCGGGAGCAGCAGCAAAAAGAGCCGGCGGAGCCACATGAACCCGGCCCTCCTGGCCGAGTGGGAGACCCTCCTGGTCATGCGATGCACTGCGACGAGAGTCCTCCAGGGACTTACGGCCCTGGACTGAAGCAGCCAGCACGCCCACCTGGTCCACCTGACCAAGTGACGCATCAACTGGAGCATGCGCCAGGACCTCCTGAACCCGGCCCTCCTGGCCGGTGGTTGTCTTGGCGGAAGTGGCGGCCCCCTTATCAGAGACCGTGAGCCCACTCACGACAGTGGCCACCTTGACGACGTCCATGGGCTTGGGGTTGTTGTTGTTGTCAGCGATGCTTGTAGTCGGATTCTTGTCGCCGCGTGAGTAGTTCCCGAAGAGGAGACCCCTCCTGCTAGCACCTTGGCTCTTCCAGTAGGGCTCAACACTAAGATTTCTAGGGAAGCAAACTACTCTCTTCTCACTTGGGATTTTACAAGATCTCTCAGAAGTATGACCCACAATCCCACAACACTCACAGTACAAAGGAAGCTTCTCATATTTTACATCGAATTTAAGTATCTTAGAACTACCTAAGGGGGTAAACTCTACAGAAGTCTTCAGAGGTTCATGCAGTAGGAGCTTCACACGCACACGCAAATATTTTTCAACGATCACATGGTTACGGTGCGATACCTCCAGCACCTCTCCCAATTGATCCTCTAGAGACCACCCTATACTTTCCGTCTTAAGCACGAAAGGAAGATCTCGTACCTGGACCCATATGGTCATGACGCCAAGGTCTACCTCCGCCGGGTTGCCCTTGCCGTCGAACTCGGCGAAGATCAGCCCATCCCGCTTGAAGTGCCATGGCTGCGCCTGAAGCACAAACCGACGGTCACTTTCAGCGGCGAAGTTGAGGATGAACCTCCCGTCGTCGCTGGCCACCTCTTGGAGGGTGGTCACCCCTTGGTTCTTCCAAGCCGTGTTTCGTAGATCATCGAGGATGACCCTTGGGTTGACCTGGAAAGGAGAGAGAGGAGGCGTCCAACCACGAGGAAACCACCAATGGCCTTGCGGGCTGCCTCCATGTCAACGACCAGAGGACGACTCCCCGACATCTTCATCCCCAACTGATTATGCATTGCCATGTGGAGAGAGGAACCAGAGGCATCCACAGCATTTGTCACCCCCCTCGAACCCTCTCCATTAGCTGGTTTCTTCCCCAAAACATCAGTCACCTTCCCTCCCTAACTCGCCATGACACACTCCCCTCGGTTGTGGCAAAATTTAGAAAGAAAGGAGAGCAGATGCTGCTGCACTAGCGATAGCAGTGAGGAGGAAAAACCTCTCCCGAACCCACAGATATAGCAGGACTGGGTCCCCTTCCACACAGCCTCAAGAACAAAATTGATGCTATTAATCATGAGTAAAAAGCCATAATGAGCAGTTTCCCAGTAATTCCAGCGAAAAACACTCCCTTTCCCTCAAATGATTCACCAACGGGCAGAGCTAGATCCAGGAATGAGATCACAATCAAATTTCGCTGAAGACTCATACTAAAACCAGGATTCCAACAATTCCACCGAAATTTCCTAACAAGACCAACGCAATTGATACTAAAAACTGCGAAAAATAAATGCTCTTGATTACTCTGTTTCCTAATAATTCCAACGGGAATTCCTCTTCTGTTGTTATTACAATTAAAATCGACATTCTCCCGGATCAAATCCGAGGCTACAATCGCGCCCCCCCTGATCTCTCTCTCTTATTCCTAAACAATTAGTAGAGACTACCAAATGTGCTGGTCATACATACACACCCGCAGAGGCTGGAATAGTACCTTCCAAAGAAACACTTGTGGCCAAATCCGTTGATATCTTAGCCTTCCTAGACCGGATCGAGGCTTCCCCATCTATATTAGGAAGGGACTGACCTGCCAGGACGCTGGGGATCTCCTCTGCTCTACTTCCCGCCAGCGCCAGACAACGTCCCTGATTCGCCGCTCGGTGGATGATTCGCTCGGAACTCTTCCCAATCCCGCACGCTGAATAGGCCCCCTTCGAGGCCCTCTACAGGAGGACTGCCCCCCTTTTCCGGCGGGGCCGCCGGCGCCGGCGTCGAAGACGCCATCTCACCCACTCTCTGTCTCCGTCACCGCCAGATCGCCGAAGCGGTCGCGGGAGCCCCCGGGGGGATTTTTTTTTCCGACTTTGTTTCGTAAGCTCGTAAATGGGGATTTGTGGGTATTCTTTCCTCTTCAAGCAACATTGACTTACAGGGCAGATGGGCTTTGATGAATTAGGCCCAGGGCCCGGACGACACTACACTGAGCAAGCAAAACCACCCTTCCTTCCAAAGAGATTTCCCACAAATCGATCTCCACCTAGGTCGCCGCCGGCGAGGCGATGGCCAGCCTCAACGCCAAGGCCAGCACCGGCCATCTCCGCGTCTACGGTCCGGCGCTGCATGACTACGGCGCCCCGCTGATGAAGGAGGGAGATCAGGAAGCGTCACTCCTCCTCCTCAAGATCCAGCACCACTACGAGGAAGCCCTCAGGCGGCTCACCTTCCGGTGGCGCTCCGACGTCTGCTTGGGCGTCTGTGTCGGACTGCTCGACCCGGTCTCCAACATAATCGCCAGCGCCCTCCTCGCCGCCGCAGAAGCTCCAGTCGACACGGGAGGCCCGACGGCGGTGGACGGGCCTAAGCTCAGGGACATGGAGCGGCGCTCCCTCGACGGCCTCGTCGCCTTCCTCACCTGCTTCTTCTCTTACCTCGCCGATTGGGAGGCCGTCAGGTACCTTCTCCTCGCCGAAGCCGACCCCATCGTTGCCGCGCGCATTGTCATCGAGGACAGGTGCTTCCGCGAAGGCTCCGCCGCCGCCCGCGGCGCCCTCAAGCTGGCCCTCAACTGCGCCATGGTGGCCGCCAAGCACCCGTGTCCCTCGCAGCTCGCCGACTGGTGGCTGTCGCTGAGCTCCTCCCTCCACAGTGTTGTCCCCTTGCTCTCGGATGTGCAGCCCGATTTCCCCCGCGACATCCTCCACAGCTTCCACACATTGGTCAAGGAGACGGCAGATTCACCATGTCCTCCTCCTGATGGCAGCCTCGTCAGGCCATGGAAACTCGCTGCCCGTTGCCACAAGCACGCCACCAAGCTGACCTACCGGCATTCGTGGTCACTGACGCGAGTGCTCCTCGATACGATCCATGGATTCTACCTGCAGGCTCTCGCCAGATTGCCGGTTGGTTACCACCGCAGCCTGCTCGATGCTGGACATTGCTACGGCCCGTTCGACCCTGTCTCGAACATCATCGTCAACACCATCTGGTACCAAGCCACCTTCCCACCACTGAGTCAGCAAGACGAGCTCGACATTGTTGGCACATTGTGCCTAATGCGGATTGAAGCACGATCCTTCTACGGACTTGTCTCCTTCCTCTGCACCTGTTACCAAGTTCTCAACGCCGATCAGGCCATAAGGTTCCTGCTCGACACGGCACTCAATTTGTCCGCGACAAAGCACTGCAGCAGTGTCAAGGACGAACAAGAAGCCTACCGGGCTGCTGCCATTGCGGCATGGCACCCCAGACCCGACGCCCAAGCAGGATTCCTCAGTTCATTAAAGGCGATGTTGGTAGCGCCTCATGTCCTGTCACTGCTACAAGATGGAGGCCAGTGTCAGCTCTCCTCTCAATGTGTCCACCAGATACACATGCTATTGTGCTCTGAATACCATTCCATTGTTGGTGTGCCAACCCATCAGCAGAGGCCAGCTCCCATTTCTGAACGACAGTTCCATTTTACCATGTCTGAGGGACGTAAACAGCGAAGGGCTCATAGAAGGATCTCCGCAAAGGTCAAGGCTGCACTAAGGAGATATGAGAAGCAGAATTCAGTGAGTTAGTTTATCCCTCGGATACCTCTATATTTATTTTTAACCAAATTATGTCAACCAAAAACCTACATAAGCAGCTAATGGACCTGCTACCTATCGACCTCCCTCGATTCATTATCAGACTGACTGAAAGCCCTGCAGTTCATCTTGTGAAGTTCATATATCTTTTTTGTTTATAATCCTGCTGAATCGTTGCCACATGTAAACAAATTTTGGACAAGCCCAAGAAGTTTGCTTCACTGCGTGATTGACGGGCCCCTGTCTGGCAGGTCCCCAAAATTTTGGGGCCCCAGTTTTTTCCTTAACTACCATATATTACTATTAGTTTTACTTTCATTTTTTAGAGGCTGTTAGTCTTATACTCCACTTCATAGTGTTAATCATTACATTAGCTGGGAATTGTCAAGGCAATAAAGAATATATCATTTACTTCTTCCTGGGAATCTGCACTGCTGCATACGCATCCCTCTCAGTCGTGCACCACACTACTAGTCATGCATAGCAATCTTTTGGTTTTTCATTTACTAGTTACTACTCATGCACCACACTACCCCATTGCTCATCGGCTGATAGTAAGAGCTTGCATTCTTCTTCTACTGTGACTGCACTCATTATGGGTAAAAGGAATTCTGATAAAGAGCTTCCATTCGTCTTCTACTGTGACTGCACTCATTATGGGTAAAAATAATTCTGATAAAGAGCTTCCATTCTTCTTCTACTGTGATTGCACTCATTATGGGTAAAAATAGTTCTGATAAAGAGTTGTATGTATAGTAAAAGATACTCGCGGATTTTTATTCCAAATGAAATTGCGTATATAACCCATTGATATTTTAAATATTTTGGAACAACTGGGCTCTTTTGCAATACAATTCGGTAAGTTTTTCAGTTACTGTTGCATCGACAAAGATAAGTATTTTGAAATAAAAATTATTGGTGCCCTACTTCTGATTGAATAATACAGACAGCTAGGGATAGAAACATGTTTTCCCTGCAATTGCCCTTTAATAGCTACTAGCAAAAAAGCCCGTGCGTTGCAACGGGACAGAAAAAACACACGCTCTTAACCCAATAACCACGACTCGAGACCCTGATAGGTAGACGTTCTTTATTTAAAATGGCATCACATTTGTGTTCCCGACGGTGGTCTCACTGCTCACACAACGAAAACGCATTTGAATGTGGTCAGTCCTAAGGCGTCTCTCTCTCACACACACGCGCGCGCGCTCGCACGCACATAATCGCTCAGAATAAGATGAGAAAAGTGTTGTTTTTTCCCGTGAGGTTTTTCAGAGTTGTGCATGCGTGGTTATCAATGTTTTTTTTCCACTCAATCTGGTTTTAATGTGTGTTTATTTGCAATTTGGATCGCCGCCGATGCGAAAGAAAAACAGATCGTGCACTATAGATTAAGTTTGCACCCAAATTAATAATTTATAAATATTTAACAGCTAAAAGTAACAGCATATTTAGATTCTATACATTTTTCTAATCAAATTTCATATGTAATATGTTAAATTCGGAGTTACGGTTTAAAAGATATAGATAATTTTGTTTTAGATAAACTGCGGATTGATTGACCGAAAGGTTAGGGGGTTTTCTGTTAAAACACAAAAAAACGATTCGTATGACTTAAATATGAACGGCGGGTTGATTACCTGAAACTTCAGGGTTTTTTTTTGAGAAAGTTAAAAAAACGGTTCGTTAATGGACTGCGGGTTGATTTCAACAAACTGCAGGGACTTTTTTGCAAATAGGGATGACGGACGGCCGAAACCCACCGTGCTTTATTATTAGGTAGAGATAAGGCCCACATTTTAGTTTCGCACCGATCCTCCAATTTATTGGGTAAGATCCTGATGATTGAGTTAATTCCTACACGAAGGACAAGCATTATCATCTGGAGCTCTAGAATAATGTTCAAACAAGTAGTGCTATGAGATCAAGTTTGATTAGGATGTGGTGTGAGACCGTGGTGGTCTGAAAAGAGGGCATATTGATCTTCCCTTAGTTCTACTTTACACTCACTTGCCGATTCACTTGCCTTTTGCAATCTTACAGGGACACTCTTATCAGCTTCATGTGGTGTGTGGTGTGAATGAATGTGTGTCTGGTCCTGACAACTGTGAAGGCTCGGGATTGAAGCCAGGACTTGATCCTAATGATGACTACTACCATCACACCCATGCCAACTTTCTGGCGACTCGAAATGTGGCCGGCATAGTTTCAGCTCCTGTACTCTTCTTTGCCGAGCTTAGCAACCACGACGATGGCCAGGATAGCCAGCTTCTGTGTTGCCCCGTGGATTTGCCACCACCAGGCGCTGGTATACACACACACACGTTCCTTCCCCTTTGTTTAAGGTTCCTTTTTTTCATCATTTGGATATGGTTCTTCATAAATAGTTCTTGCTCATGTCATGTGCTGCCACCCATGTGTACTGTAGATGATATGTAGATAGTTACATTCACTAGGAAGTTGATAGTTTACAAACCACAATCGAATCTGGTTGTAATTGTTGAATTAATTAAGTACATTTCCTAATTTGTATGATCATATCGTTACAAACATTCTGAAGGACCACAAGTATACTGCCTGTTTATTAGCCTGAGCAACTGAAAAGTAGACTTTTGCACGCGTATAAGCAGAGTCAATTCATCAGCATAACTTTCCAAGCTAGAGAAAAATTCCTGCTAAAAGTTCTTGGAAAATTAAGTGCATGCAGATTCATTATAATTTAATCTCATTACTGTGTGCTTCATCTTGTGCATCTTTGTACAGCAGGACTAGTCCGCTGCCTTTTCTGCGAGCATCAAGGAATCAGGATTGTGCACCCGGCCTTGGAGAGATTCCATGGGCACGAGGCGGAGTTCGAGAAGATGGTCCGCGGAGAAAATCTGTACAATAATGACTACTATCCGGAGGGCGACATCGAGCCCTACACCAACCATCAAATCTTAAAGCACAGTGAATATGTTGCCAAGTGGGTGCACGACGGACTCGACGAGGATTGCATGTACCTCGGTAGCAATGACTTCAACATCGAGGAAGATGAAAGCGAGGAGGAGGCCGACGACCTGGAGTAATATGTAACGAAGAATCTAGTGATGGTGAATAGAGTAATTTATTTTGCTGTGTTGGGTGTAGTATTCGTTAACCTGCACTGATGATCCGCGGTTAAGTAGCACCTAGTTCGTTTATTCGTTTATAATTATTATATAGGATTAGCAAGTCTGTGGACCTACCAAGTACGTAGTTTTTGGAACCAAAAACTGCCTTTCTGTTTACAGTGCGTAGCAGTAACACTGTTGTGGGCCTAAAAGAAGTACTAACAATGGTGTGTCTGTGTGCGCGCTACTGTAGGTATTAATGCAGGATAGAGTGTATCATGTTCGTACGTGCGGTAAACGTCTCGTCCGAAAATCAAGGGTTCCTTTGTTTCAAAGGAATTCTATATAATTTTTGGAGGATTGAAATCCTTAGAAAGTTTGCTTACATTTGGTACTTTGATTCATAGCATTGGATTTCATAGGAATTTTTCCTATGAAGTCTTTTATAATACATTTCATAGAAAATCTAACATCCACTCCATACTCTTTTCACAATTTATTTATTTTTCCTCTTGCATCAAACAATAATCTTACACTAGGATTTAAGTGGACATGCCACTCTAATCCTATACCTTTCCTAACCCGCAAAAAAAATCCTATACCTTTCCTATTTATGTATTTTTAGGATCATGTGAATCAAAGAGGCCCTAAGTTTCTTCACCATATTTGTTACTCTCTCCGTCTATGAGACGGAGGGAGTAGCTTGCAAAATTCAAAAAAATCTGTTTTTTTTGTGTGAAACATCGACAAAATATTTGTTAGCTTGTAAAATTTCATCACCATATGTCATCCGTGGAAATCATGAAAAAAATCAATGCTCCAAAATGTTATTTTCAAACGCATTTTGGAGCATCAATTTTTTTCCCATATTTTCCACGAATTTATTTCGTTATCAAATTTTGCAAGCTACAAAAACATTTGTCAATGTTTCACACCCTAAAAAAAGTCCAGAATACTGTCCAGAAAATCATGAGAACCCTAAAAAATTCTTGAAAAAAGCAGCAAGAGCCAATCCGGTCCAGAATACTGGAAAGCAGCCCTGCGGAAACAAGCTCTGGGATCTTCTCATTTCGTTTCTCAAAGCTTTGGCTTTAGTACAGTCTACTGTAGCATGAAATCTGGTTTCAGTCTTGTAGCCACAACAATCAGGACAATCGTTGTCCCAGGCAACTCTTCAAGGAAAAATTCTCACCTTATTCGGCAAAGGGGTGCTCCAATTAGCTTCCACATTTATCGTGAGCAATCTCCCGCCTCACTTGGGGGTTTAGCTATGTTATTACCTTATTTGGATCGAGCATCCCATGTCTCTCTCTGCTCCAGGCACCATATTCACGCCCTTTTGCGTTCATGTCATGTGTTGTATTCTCACTTGTATTAATTCTCTTTCCTCTGTTAATGAAATGATATGCTAGCTTTGCGTATTCACAAAAAATAAATATCTCCCGCCGCACTTGCCCCAGGTTTTGCACTTTCTTTATTCTTGAGGTTGTAAGCAAATGTGTAGGCACTCATCATGGTAAAAAGGCCATTTCTTTCATAATGCCAGGCAGTAAAATCCCCCTTTGAATCATCAGGTGCACTCATATTAAGGATGATACCTGCATCATGCAGACAGAAGATTCGTCTGACCAATTGTTCAATCCATTCCAGGAATTACTAACTCTGATGAGGCTCACCCTTGTATTGTATGTCTACCATTCATTGTTCCTGGACTTGGTTTTAGAGCAAAATTTCAGGGAGGCCAGTTATCACATCAGGCCCTGACGCACTAAGCATTTCCCAATCTCAAGATGATACCTTCTTTTTTTCGCAGCTGCAGGCCATTTTCAATACAATGCCACACAGGTGAAGCTTCATTTCTGAATACGGCGGTATCTAATAAACTACCTCTCGGGTAATAGATTGCTTGCATGAGTAAACACCCTTTCAGTAGTCAAAGTATCCCAAGAAGCCCAGTGAACTCTTCGCTGACCCTCATCCTCTCCCCACCAAAAAATCCTTATAAGTTTCATGCAATCATCATAGAAGCTTCTAGTCAGCTCAAAAATCCCCATTACATAAGTTGGTAAAGCCTACTATACAGATTTAACAAGAATCTCCTTTCCTCCCATAGAACATATTTATTCCACTGAGACAATCTTTTAGCAAATCAGTTACTAGTCTTCAATGGGCTGAAAACGATTTGGTTCCGTCCATCCTTCTCGAGTTGCAGTTCCCAAGTACTCCTCAAAACCACTATCCTTTTGATGACTTGCAAGATCCTTTTGATGTCAACCTGTCTATCTCTAGGACTAGCAAAACTGAAAAGCATAGAGCAAGATGCCGACAGACTTGCTGATCCTATAAAAAAACAAACTAGCTGCTACTTAATTGACGATCATCAGTGAAGTGAATACTTACACCACTCACCGTCGCTAAATAGTACACTACTCGTCTCCATACTCATCCGACTCATGGCCATCGTCTTCCTTGATGGTGAAGTCATTGCTACCTAGGTACATGTAGTCCTCCTCGAGTCCATCGTGGATCCAGTTCGTAACATAATCGCTATTACTTAGAATGCGGTCGTTGTTGTACACCTCCCGATAGTAGCCGTTGTCATACAGATCTTCTCCGCGGACCATCTTCCCAAACTCCACCTCGTGCCCATGGAATCCCTCCCCACTAGCCGGGTGCACAATCCTGATCCCTTCTACTCCCTCCATTCCAAATTACTCGTCGCAGAAATGGATGTATCTAGAACTAAAATACATCTAGATACATCCATACCTGCAACGAGTAATTCAGAACGGAGGGAGTAGCTCGCAGAAAAGGCAGCGCACTGGCTCTGACACACGTATGCAAACCACAATTAGTAACCGTAGCAGAGATTTACACGCACTTAATTTTTTTAACAACAAAACAGACAACATCAGTATTTAACCTACAGAATATATAAACATATACTCCCTCCGTAACTTAATATATGATGTTTTTAAACACTTACAGCATCTCAAAAAATGTCTTATATTAAATTACAGAGGGAGTACTTTCTATCTTGACTTCAGAAGTAAGATTCTGGTGAGTTGATTGTGTGTGTGTGTGATATGAGCATCAGAACAGTTAATGAAGATCCATATCTATCTATCTGATGATAAAGAGAATCTTATCTTAAACATAAGAGCGGGAGCATACCAGCCCCTGGTGTTGGAAAATCCAAAAGGCAACATAAAAGCTGGCTATCCTTGTCGCCATCATCGTCATTGCTAAGCTCAGCAAAGAAGAGTACTGGAACTGAACCTACAGAGGGCAAATTTGACTATTTTGACCTGCGGACGAAATCAATTCACAAAATGAACTGCCCGTGAAAAAATTTCACAGCCGTAACCTTTTTGTGTGGCGCCCGCCACGACGGCGCCACACCCTACTGTGCAGCGCCTAGCCCGGAGGCGTTGCACTTCAGTCCACCGTGGCAGCCCCTGGGCCCGCACCCAGCAGTGCAGCGCCTCCGAGCTAGGCGCTACACATGTAATGTGCAGCGCCTCTGAGCTAGTCGCCACACCTTGAAAGTGCAACGCCCAGCGCGGGGGCGCTGCACTGTGACTTATCCACCCACTCGGCTGGCCCCCCTCCCCCACCCCACCACCCACACCACACACCCCCGAGCTTTGCCCCCTCTCCAACTCTCTCCCCCTCTCAAATCCTCTCCCAAATCTTGCATATTCGAAGAATTTGTCCGTGGATTTCGAAGTCAAACCCTCCCTCAAGGTAATCTTCTCCGATCCCCTTGTTTTGATCCAAGTAAAGTTCTCCCATTGCTCATTTCTTGCTAGTTTGGGGGAACCTTAGTTTTGTTTGGATCTAGAGATTTGCATGGAGATGTGAGATGTTTGTTTGCCAATTGCTAGGATTAGGCTTTGTTAGTATGCTAGGGTTTCTCTTATGGGTGTTCTTATGTTGGTGCTAGGGTTAGGCTTAGGGCTAGGGTTATGGTTATGGTTATGGTTAGGGTTAGGGTTATGAATAGGGTTAGGGTAGTTGTTTGATATATATATTTGGGTTTGTATTCCGTGTTAATCCTTGGATTAGTACTCATGGAAGCAATGTTACCTTGTGTTTGTTGGAATGCTTATAGGGATGGGAAGAACATGTGTGTTTGTTCATCATGGGGACAAAGACGCCTTTTTGAGAGGCAATATAGAACCGGACCCGGATGAGCTTGACATGGTGTTTGATAGTAGTCCTAGCTATGCGGATCTTTTGCAACAAGTTAGGAAAGATTTGAATTGGATGGACCGTTGGAAGACAATGTTGTGTTGGAGGGAAGGCATAATGTTGGTCTTGGAACGCATGTCCGTTGGAAGACAATGCGTGTCAACTCGGAGCAACGTTGGGTTGCATACAAGGAGACGGTGGCCGAATCACTAGACAAGGCTCTTGAGTTATTTGCAACGAAGAAGGTTGATTCAAGATTGCATTTGGACTTGAACCGGAACCCCTCCCCATTGGTTGCTAGTAGCCCCCCACCCTTGAAGCGAGATGAAATTGTTGAACCTCTTTTGACCCAAGAAGTGAGGCCAACATTGAGCCCGTTTACAAACAACCAAGATGAAGTTTTGCACGAGGACAATGATGAGTATGCGGACGATGACAATGAAGTTGATCTCCACGACAACAATGTGGGTGATCTCGACAAATATCATTTGCAAGAGACAATGGACCAAGCCATCCCTTTTTCCCGTGCATATGCATCGGACTCGGATGACGATGGTCCCGATGAACAAGTTGATGAGGATGGGTTCACGGTGAACGACGCCGAAGCTTTTGAGAAGGTATTTCGTCGGGATCATCGGACTACATTGTTCAAGGATGTTAGTCTCGCGGATGAAGCCGTGGTAGATGTTGGCCAATGTGTACCTCTTGGGGTTAGGCCAAGCTCTCACCGTGATTTGGGAGACGACAAGAACCGGATTGCCAAAGGTTCTAAGTTCGACACATTGTTGGAATTGAAAATGTGGCTCGACAACTACTCGGTTACGCATTATCGTCCACACAAGGTGGTGCACTCGGACGTCAATGTGCGCTACACGGTTGCATGTGCATGTGAAGAAGATGAAAAATGTCCGTGGATTGTGCGTGCAAGACCATGGAAAGGAGGTCCAAGTTGGCATGTAGTGAGTTGTGTGCCAACTCACATGCGCCAAGGCAAGAGGGTGGATGGCAAAATCGTGTCTCAAAACCACAAACAACTCACGTCCGAGTTCATCGCTTACAGGCTCTCCAACTCAATATCCACACTTCCAAGAATGAGTGTCCAACATGTCATTGACCTTGTGAAAGCCATCTTTCATTACAAGGTGAAGTACGGCAAGGCATGGAAAGCGAAGCAAGCCGCATTTAAGATGTTGTATGGTACATGGGAGGAAGCATACAACCGAATCCCTAGGTTGTTGCTAGCCATGGTCGCGACAAACCCGGGCATGGTTCATGTGGTCGAGCCTCATGGGCACCAAACAACGGTTCATGAAGGAAGAAGAGTCAGAGTATTTGGTCGTGCCTTTTGGGCGTTCGAGCAATGTGTGAGGGCTTTCGAACATTGCAGACCGGTCATCGTAATTGATGGCACGTTCTTGACCGGACAATACAAGGGCACCTTGTTGGTTGCGATAGCAAGTGATGCCAATAACCGTGTGTTGCCATTGGCATTTGCTTTGGTTGAGGTGGAAAACAATGACAACTGGGAGTGGTTTCTTTATCTTTTGAGGACGAAAGTGTTACCCCCTCAAAGGGAAATATGTGTCATATCGGATCGGAATCAAGGAATTCTTAACGTGGTGGAGATTGACATTCCCGGGCATGCTTCGTTGCATCATCGATGGTGCATGAGGCACTTTTGTTCGAACTTCTATAGGGCATGTGGCGTTAAGGAGTTGGCCGACGATCTTCAAGATTGTTGTCTCGCTTTCTCCGAAAGGCGCTTCGCCACTTTGTACAACAAATTGCTCGCACACAAAAAGCTTGATGCCGGGGGTCAAGACTTTCTCAATAGGCACCTTCAATACCGGGACAAGTGGGCACGTGCTTTTGATGAAGATGGCCGGAGATACGGTCAAATGATAAGCAATATGGCCGAATGCTTCAATAGGGTGCTCAAAGGTGCATGTGGATTACCCGTGACGGCAATAGTTCAATACACATTTGACAAGATGAATGCGTACTTTGTAAAGTACTCGATGGAAACCGATGCGCAGATAGCGGGTGAGAACCCACGGAAGTACAAGTACAAGTTCCCACCCAAAGTAGATGAATGGTTGGTATTTCAATCGCGGAAGGCGGACTCAGAAGAAGCTATATTGTATGACAACGAAGAGTGGAAGTACGAAGTGAAAGAGCCAGGAGGAACCACAAATGATGGCCGGCAACATGGAGGGAAGGCTTTCAAGGTGTCGTTAACACAGTGTGATTGCACTTGCGGGAGGCCATTGTTGCTTCATCTCCCGTGCTCACACTTGTATACGGCCGGCCGCGTTAGGAATGTGGACATCAATCACCCACGCACCGTGAGGGAGTCGGAGTTCTCAATTATGACGGTCAAGAAAACATGGGCTCCCCGCTTTCACCCGTACTTTGACCAATCACAATGGCCGGAGTATCATGGAGTTCAACTATGGCCGGATCCGGAGTTGAAGGTTGTTAAACGGGGTAGACGTAAGACAAAGCGTCTTAGAGGCGACATGGATGGATGGGGCCATGGTGGCTGCCGCGAAGCGGGCAATGACCAATTCCAAGAGCCTCGTGAGAGATCCCATTGTGGGGAGTGCAAAGGGCAAGGCCACAACAAAAGGAAATGTACGAAACCAAGGAAAAGGTCCAAGACAAATGATGCAAGCACAAGCCAACAAGGGGGTACACAAGGGAGTCAACCAAGTGGTAGCCAACAAGTGCCAAGCCAACCAAGTGGTAGCCAACAAGTGCCAAGCCAACCAAGAGGTAGCCAACAAGTGCGAAGGCAACCGCACGGTAGCCATCAAGTGCAAGGCAACCAAGTGGTAGCCAACAAGTGCCAAGGCATTCAAGTGGTAGCCAACCTAGTGGTAGCCAACAAGTACCAAGCCAACCAAGTGGTAGCCAACCTAGTGGTAGCCAAGAAGTGCCAAGCCAACCAAGCGTTAGCCAAAGAGGATCTAGGCAACAAAGGTCGGCAACTAGGACTTACAAGAGGCCGTGGTGGTGGTAGAGCTCATGGTGGTGGTCTAGGCCGTGGTGGTGGAAGAGCTCGTGGAGGTGGTAATGGCCGTGGTCATGCTCTAGGCCTTGGTGATGGTCTTGGCCTTGGTGGTGGACTTGGCCGCGGTGATGGACAAGGGCAAGTTCGTTATAGAGGAATGGTTGGATACCTAGATGGACCGTTTCCGTATGTTCCTCACTAACTATAATGTATTATGCTCTTGTTTTTGCATATGTTCTTGTTTTTTCATATGTTCTTCTTTTCCCATGTGCTTCCATTTGTTCTTATTGTCGCTACTAACCATTTTGTTTCACTCATTGTAGGTATGGCGGCTTCCCAACCCAACAAACCAACGATGAAGGAGGATGGCGAAGATGAGATGGCGGGATGGTGGGAGAAGGCTGCCAAGAAGCTTAGAGAGGAGGATGCAGCCAAGCTAAAGAAGAAGAAAGAAGAGGAGCTTGAGACGGAGAGGAAGAGAAGACAAAGAGGAAGAGAAGCGATGTGGGCTAGGGAGCAAGCGTTGGTGAGGCAATGTGAGGAGGCACAGAAGAAGCGTTTAAAGGATTTTCAAGAGAAAACGCTGAAGCTTTGGGCAATTGCAGATAAAAAAGCAGAGAGGGAGAATCAGATATTCATGGAGAGGGTGGTTAAGGAGGCTCACCTCATAAGGAAAAGGGGGGAGGAAGAGGAAGAAGAGAGGAAGAAGAAGAAGGGAAAGGGTCCTTGCTCTACGCAATAAAGCTACTATGTGTCATGTACTATGTCTCCTCCTCAATGTCGTTGTGAACTACTATGTGCCCTGAACCATTATGTCTCCTCCTCGATTTGGTTGTAAGAACTACTATGTGCCCTGAACCATTATGTCTCTTCCTCGTCGATTTGGTTGTAATAACTACTATGTGTCGTGAACTACTATGTCTCCTCCTCGTCGATTTGGTTGTAAGAAGTACTATGTGTCGCGAAGTACTTTGTGTCGTGCATATGTTCTCTTCATAGTTATGTACCAATCGTAGCTCACAACATCTTACTATGTTTGCATATGAAAAAAAACACTAAGTACATGTGCAGCACCCAGGGCCCAGGCGCTGCACTATGTAGTGTGGCGCCTCCAGGCTAGGCGCTGCACTGCGCTGTATCTATCCAAGTGCAGCGCCTAGCCTGGAGGCGCCACACTACATAGTGCAGCGCCTGCGAGCTAGGCGTTGCACTATGGAGTGTGGCGCCTGCAAGCTAGGCGCTGCACTGCGCTGTATCTATCCAGAGAGCACAGAAGGTTTCACTAGTTACAGACATGTGCAGCGCCTAGCCTGGAGGCGCCACACTACATAGTGCAGCGCCTGCGAGCTAGGCGTTGCACTATGGAGTGTGGCACCTGCAAGCTAGGCGCTGCACTGCGCTGTATCTATCCAGAGAGCACAGAAGGTTTCACTAGTTACAAACATGTGCAGCGCCTAGTCTTGAGGCGCCACACTACATAGTGCAGCGCCTGCGAGCTAGGCGTTGCACTATGGAGTGTGGCGCCTGCGAGCTAGGCGCTGCACTGCGCTGTATCTATCCAGAGAGCACAGAGGGTTTCACTAGTTACAGACATGTGCAGCGCCTAGCCTGGAGGCGCCACACTACATAGTGCAGCGCCTGCGAGCTAGGCGTTGCACTATGGAGTGTGGCGCCTGCAAGCTAGGCGCTGCACTGTGTTGTATCTATCCAGAGAGCACAGAAGGTTTCACTAGTTACAGACATGTGCAGCGCCTAGCCTGGAGGCGCCACACTACATAGTGCAGCGCCTGCGAGCTAGGCGTTGCACTATGGAGTGTGGCGCCTGCCAGCTAGGCGCTGCACTACGCTGTATCTATCCAGAGAGCACAGAAGGTTTCACTAGTTACAGACATGTGCAGCGCCTAGCCTGGAGGCGCCACACTACATAGTGCAGCGCCTGCGAGCTAGGCGTTGCACTATGGAGTGTGGCGCCTACAAACTAGGCGCTGCACTACGCTGTATCTATCCAAAGAGCAACAGAAGGTTGGATAGATACAGCGCAGTGCAGCGCCTAGCTTGCAGGCGCCACACTCCACAGTGCAGCGCCTGCGAGCTAGGCGTTGCACTATGGGGTGTGGCGCCTGTTAGCTAGGCGCTGCACAAAAACTTGTTGTTTTTTTGCCATTCAGACTGTCATTTTCAGCCGCAATTCAACATTAACAAAAACTATCATTTTCAGTAAGGTTCAGATAGTGTTGAAAGAAGACATCATTTCTTACAAACGACCAACACAATAAATTCAACATTAACATAGAGCTACAATAAGTTCAAGTCCATCACTCTAACTTCAATGGCATAGTGCTACAATAAGTTCAAGTCCACTATGGGTTCAACATTACTAAGGATGGCTAGTGCTTTCTGCGCTTGCTGGCTCCTCCCCCCCTCTTCACACCTATCTTCTTCACCCTCCTAGGACGAGGAACCCGCTCCGGCTCCGGCTCCGGCTCCGGCTCCCGTCCTAGGCTTTAACTCGTATGCAGACCGAGCATTGTAGGTCCCCAAGACCATATCATCAGGAACCTACGCATTCACAAAAGATATGAAAAGACCGTGTGTGAGGATATAGTTAGCAATGCATCAACAATTGGATATATGCTCATGCCATACCTCTTGGGTGACCACACCCACATCCTCATCCTCCAAAGGATCAGAAGTTGGATCTGATGGTGTCGCCGACCTAGAACGTTCTGGTGATACATACTCGGGGTCACGACAACCGAAAAGGTTTGATAACCGCCTTAACTTTTGGCCCTGGCGGTGCAACATGAACAAGTGAATGAGACATAGAAAGTACCAACACATGCTAAGTGCTAGTTTGAAGGAGATGTGAACCTTAATGAAAGCTCGAAGTGCACCTTCCCCATCGCTTTTGCCAGCCGGGGTCGTTTGCAGAATAGTGTCGGTCTCATCAGCTGCTTTCTTGATCTGGGCACGCTACGAACAGAAACGGTGTTAACGTGTTAGGCAAGTGAACATGTGAGTAGTGCGAATGGAAAAGCAAAAAGGGCAAATACCACAAAGTTCATCATTGGAGCTGAAGGGATAACTGAGTTGCCTTTCCTGATCAATGAGTTGTACTGGTGCTGGGCAACCTCATCAAAAACGGTGGGTTCTTCCAAAATATCCTCGGCGTACGCCGGCTTGCATACCTCCACACGGGTGCTTGCAAGAAACCAGGTGAGATAGTTGTTGAACGCGATCGGGCAGTGCTCACGAAGCTGGGCTCATTTTCCAGCCCGAGCTTGCTCCACAGCATACTTGAACTGTATGATATACTTGTTGTGATGCTTGTCCCAATCCTTGATCTTCCGCTGCTTTCTCTTATCCAACCTGCAAGTTAGAACAGAATATAAGCATCATGGAAACCGCCGAGAAGCCGCTAGGTGCTCAAGGTTGATTATATCTTACGCGTGTAGCACTATGTCTGTGTCCTCCCACTCTGGCGGGTGTGGCTGGAACAAACCAAACTGGCGGAACACCCGATGTGGCTGGTGAATCTCAATCGCCCAGTTGAACATGAGTGGACACCGCATATGCCAGAGATCCCTATCTCTAAGGCACATCTGATTCAGCTTGAACTCTAGAGGGTTCCCAAAGCTATCTCCTTTTCCGTACGGTTCCCATTCAACCTACAAAATGGGATAGAATGCAACATTGATATCGAGTAACGATAAAAGCATCAAAAGCACTTATGGAATGTCGATTCACCTGCTCAGGCGTGATCGCGTCCATCTCGCTCCTGTACAGCTTGTACATGACCGAGGGATCATCCGTCATCTCATTTAACACATCCCACTTGTAAGCCTAAGTGGGGAGCCGTAGTGGGTAGCCTTTTTCGTCCCAATCCTCGAACTTCACGACCTTCGGTCGTCCAACCGGCAAACGCTTCCAGCTCCGTATGGAGAGTGCGAGCAAACAACCACCAATACCTCCAGATAGCCGACAAGAGGCTTCGTCCAACTCCACATACAAAAGAACTTGTTTGAATTAACTGCAAGATTGGATTCATAATGTACCAATGAAGTGAAACATAAACAACTTCATACCTGTCTATACAAGTAAGCCAGTGTCGCCGAACCCCAACTCCATTTGCTATCGAAGACGGTCAACGCCTTGAGCCACATCCATGGAGCATTATTGCCTGAGCCATCAGCAAACATAGTCCTGGATATCACGTACCACATGTAGACACGAGCATATGTCTTCACCGTGTCCTCATCAGCATCCTCAGGGCAAATACTGAAGTTCGATACAATCCACGTGAAAGTAGCACCGGTGGGGACTCTAACCTTCTTCTTGCCTTCTTCTTCTGGTTGGCGAGGCTCCGGAGGAACATTACCAATAAGAGCAAACATCTGCTCGCGCCACCCATCAGAATCGGTGCTCATACATAGAGGATTCCCGTCAATAGGAAGACCGGTGATCATAGCTATATCCTGGAGCGTCACGGTCATCTCCCCGGTCCGAAGATGGAAAGTGTGTGTCTCCGGCCTCCAATGATCAATAAGCGCGGTGAGTGCTGGAGCATTGTTGGGTGGCGTCGACCGGCTGACCAACTGAATGAAAGGGAGAAGTCCTGTCTCCCTAACATACGGTGTGTACCGCTCGTCATAGCGCATCCCCCCAAGGTTGATCCCGTGAGCCCGAAGCTTCAGAGGTGCAAGCTCCTACAAACAAACAAACAAATCATTACATATGGGGGGTATGTGTTTGAAAAAAAACATGAAATTCATAACACCAGCAACTTTCATTATTACCTTCTGCTGCACCGACATACCGTGCGACCGGTGTTGTTGGTCCCAGTGATCATTGATAAGCCAAACCCTCCTAACAATTTGAAAAAAAGCTTTATTGTCAACACGATTATCTTTTGAATACAAAAAAAGTAAAGTACGGCTACTAGATGCAAAATACAAAGCATATGTATCCAAACCATTCTTGCCAATACAAATGTAATTTCAATAAACTAAACTAAGCCTACCTCATGCAAGATTCAATACAAATATCTTTTGCATATAAATAAAATGTCAACCTATATACCCAAACCATATCTTTTCAATAAAATAAAATAAACTAGGGTTGCAAAATTAGGTACATGCAAGATTATAATACATGCAACATTCAAATCTAATCAAATCAAACAAGGGTTCCTCAAAATCTTCAAAATAGCATGCATTATATGGATAGAAAGAAGGGGATCGAACGAGGGTACCTTCTAGGATGGATTGATGAAGGAATCTAAGGACCAAATCGACAGATCTGATGGATTTGGGAGAGGGGATTGAGAGGGGGAGTGGAGAGGGCCGCCGCCGCGGCTTCTTCTCTTCTGTTCTGTAACTGGCAATGGGGTGGGTGGGGGAGGAGAGGGCCGGCGCGGCTGGATCTAAGTCACAGTGCAGCGTCCGTGGGCTAGGCGCTGCACATTACATGTGTGGCGCCTAGCTCGGGGGCGCTGCACATTGCAAGTGTGGCGCCTAGCTCAGAGGCGCTGCACTATGCGGGCCCAGGGGCTGCCACGGTGGACTGAAGTGCAACGCCTCCGGGCTAGGCGCTGCACAGTAGGGTGTGGCGCCGTCGTGGCGGGCGCCACACAAAAAGGTTACGGCTATGAAATTTTTTCACGGGCAGTTCATTTTGTGAATTGATTTCGTCCACAGGTCAAAATAGTCAAATTTGCCACTACAGAGCCAACATCCCGCGTCACCAGAAAGTTGGCATGTATGTGATGGTAGTAGTCATCATCAAAACGAGTTTTTCGCTTCCAGTCATGACCAGATACGGATACATTCACACCGCAGATGACATGAAGCTGATAACAGGCGTGCCCCTATAAGACGGCAGAAAACAAGCAAATCAGCACGTGTGGCATTCAAATTAAGGGGAAGCTCTAAATCATGCACTGAAACAAAATGTTGAGGTTTTTGTGGAATAAATTAACTAATCAAACGAGGTCCATCAACTGTTTTGATCGAGTGGCTTTTTCGTTGATGTAATTTTGGACACAAACAAACAAATATATATAGAGGTATCTTCTGAGGAATAAACTAACTCACCGAATTCTGCATCTCATATCTGCTTAGTGCAGCCTTGACCTTTCTGGAGATTCTTTTATGATCCCTTCGCTGTTTGCGTCCCTCCGACATGGAAAGATTGAACGCCCGTTCATAAACGGCAACTGGCTGCTTCTGCTGGGCTGTCATGCCAGTGGAATTGAAAGCAGATGACAATAGCATGGCAAGCTGCTGGACACACTGAGAGGAGAGCTGTTGTTGGCACCCATTATCTGACAGCAGTGACAGGACTTGAGGCTTCCTGCATGAACCGAGGAATCCTGCTTGGGCATCGGGTCTGGGGTGCCATGCCGCAATTGCAGCAGCCCTAAAGGCTTCTTCTTGTTCTTCCTGGACACCGCTGCACTGCTTTGTCGCAGCCAAGTTGAGATCCGTGTCGAGCAGGGTCCTTATGGCCTGATCGGCATTGAGATCTTTGTCCTGGGTGCAGAGGAAAGAGACAAGTCCGTACAAGGATCGTGCTTCAATCCGCATCAGGTTCAAGGTGCCGAGAATGTCGAGCTCGTCCAGTCGACTCAGTGATGGGAAGGTGGCTTCGTACCAGATGGTGTTGACGATGATGTTGGTGACAGGATCGAAAGGGCCATAGCAATGGTCAGCCTTGAGCATGCTTCGGTGGTAACGAGACCGCAGCTCGCCGTCCGGCATCCTGGCGAGTGCCTGCAGGTAGAAACCATGGATCGTATATAGGAGCACTCGCCTTAGTGACCAGGAATACTGGTGGGTCACCTTTGCGGCGTGCTCACTGCGACGGGCGGCAAGCTCCCATGGCCTGATGAGGCTGCTGCCGATGCCAACAGGAGCAGGACAGGGAACATCTGGCGTCTGCTTGGCCAGAGTGTGGAGGATGTCACCGGGGGAATTGGGCCGCACCGCCGAGAGCAAGGAGACGGCCTTCTAGAAATAGCATAAAACTACTACTTTATAGGCTAGGGTTCCAAAATACTACCGGATTTTATTTTTTCTTAGATAACTATTAAATGGGTGGCCGGCTGTTTAAAAAAACCCAAATCGTCGAGTCTTTATCAGTTGATCACGATTATGACAGGTTGAGCCCACAGCTAAACAAACCGTTAGTTTGACCATTTACTTTGACCGTTAACTTACATCTAGGTCCCATATGTCAGTTTTGTAAAAAGCAATCAGGTCCCTACAAGTTTTCTGAAAAGGCAATCAAGTCCCTATAAATTTTCGGAAAAAAGCAATCGGGTCCCCGTGGCAGCCTCGAGCTTGATCCCGCTCGGCAGGGCAGCGCTGCCTCCTCCGGCCGGCGAGCCGCTCCCGCAGCGGCCGGGTCCATGCCGGCGGCCGGTGAGCCGCGCCCGCCATGCAGTGCCTTGCCTGCCCTGCAGCCGCCGCCACGCCATGCCTCGCCTGCCCCGCGGCCGCCGCCACGCCATGCCCCGCCTGCCTCGCGGCGGCCGCCGCCACACCGTGCCTCGCCTGCGGCCGCCGCCATTCCCTGGCGCGAGCTCCTCAAGCTCGACGCAGATGGCTTGCGCCGCTGCTGGAGTGCCGCGGACGAGGCCGGCCTCGTCGCAACCGTCGCCACCAGGAGCTCCGGCTTCGCCGGCTTGGGAGGGGAAGGGGGTCGCCGGCTTGGGAGGGGAAGGGGGTTGCCGACTCGGGAGGGGAAGGGGCTCGTCGGCTCAGGAGAGGAGCCTTAGGGCCGCCGTGCCGCCAGAGGAGCGGTTCCTAGTGGGCAGGGTCGAGCAACCGAGGCATAGCAGCGGGCGGCGACGGTGCCGCACTACCGTTGCCGGATTTCGCCGGCTCCATGGGAGAGGAAGTGGTTGGCGATGACTCCAAGCGGCACCCCATGGCTCACGGCAGCGTCTCCAGCAGCGCCATGGTGCGCGAGGCGACCCCGAGGCGTGGATTCTAGGCGGCGGCGACATGGCCGGGGATGGCCGGCGGGATTGACTGGGCCAGATTGCTTTTGTAAAATTGTTGAGGGGCCTGATTGCTTTCTTTAAAATATTTGCAGGACCCAGTTTTTTAAAAGAGACAGTGGCACGTGGGCCCCAAATGTCAGCTAGCGGTCAAACAAACGGTCAAACAGACGGTGCGTTTAGTGGCAGGCCCGACTTGTCATAAACATGTTTAATTTTTTAACAAAGAGGATTTGGTGTTTTTTGAAACAACCGACCGCTCGTTTGGTAGCTTTCTGAGAAAAATTAAAAAGTGGTTGTTTTTTGGAACCCTAGCCTGTAAAGTAGTAGTTTTATGCTATTACTCCCACACGCCTGCGAGCTCGGAGGGGCACAGATGCTTGGCGGCCACCATTGCGCAGTTGAGAGCGATCTTGAGGGTGTCGTTGGTGGCGGCGGAGCCTGGGCGGAAGCACTTGGTGCGGCGGTCATCGACGACGATGCGCGCGGCAACGAGGGGTTCGGCCTCGGCGAGGACAAGGTACCTGACGGCCTCCCAGTCGGTGAGGTGAGGGAAGAAGCAGGTGAGGAATGCGAAGAGGCCATCGAGGGAGCGCCGCTCCATGTCCTTGTCGACGCTGACGAGCGCCGAGGCCCCGCCGACGGGATCGGCGGCGGCGGCAAGCATGGCGCTGATGAAAAATAAATATCTCCCGCCGCACTTGCCCCAGGTTTTGCACTTTCTTTATTCTTGAGGTTGTAAGCAAATGTGTAGGCACTCATCATGGTAAAAAGGCCATTTCTTTCATAAAGCCAGGCAGTAAAATCAGAGAGAAGGATTCATCGCGTTTTACGATACGGAGCCGCCGCAAAGCCCTAAAACCTCTCGGGAGGGCTGATCTGGAGTCCGTTCGGGGCTCCGGAGAGGGGAATCCGTCGCCATCGTCATCATCAACCATCCTCCATCACCAATTTCATGATGCTCACCGCCGTGCATGAGTAATTCCATCGTAGGCTTGCTGGACGGTGATGGGTTGGATGAGATTTATCATGTAATCGAGTTAGTTTTGTTAGGGTTTGATCCCTAGTATCCACTATGTTCTGAGGTTGATGTTGCTATGACTTTGCTATGCTTAATGCTTGTCACTAGGGCCCGAGTGCCATGATTTCATATCTGAGCCTATTATGTTTTCATGAATATATGTGAGTTCTTGATCCTATCTTGCAAGTCTATAGTCACCTACTATGTGTTATGATCCGGCAACCCCGAAGTGACAATAATCGGGACCACTCCCGGTGATGACCGTAGTTTGAGGAGTTCATGTATTCACTATGTGTTAATGCTTTGGTCCGGTACTCTATTAAAAGGAGGCCTTAATATCCCTTAGTTTCCATTAGGACTCCGCTGCCACGGGAGGGTAGGACAAAAGATGTCATGCAAGTTCTTTTCCATAAGCACGTATGACTATATTCGGAATACATGCCTACATTACATTGATGAATTGGAGCTAGCTCTGTGTCACCCTATGTTATGATTGTTACATGATGAATCACATCCGGCATAATTTTCCATCATCGGTCCAATGCCTACGAGCTTTTCACATATTGTTCTTCGCTTATTTACTTTTCCGTTGCTACTGTTACAATTACTACAAAACCCAAAAATATTACTTTTGCTATCATTACCATTACTTCCTTATTACTTTGCTACTAAATACTTTGCTGCAGATACTAATTTATCTAGGTGTGGTTGAATTGACAACTCAACTGCTAATACTTGAGAATATTCTTTGGCTCCCCTTGTGTCGAATACATAAATTTTGGGTTGAATACTCTACCCTCGAAAACTGTTGCGATCCCCTATACTTGTGGGTTATCAAGACTATTTTCTGGCGTCGTTGCCGGGGAGCATAGCTCTGTTCTTTGAGTCACTTGGGATTTATATCTACTGGTCACTATGAAGAACTTGAAAGCCGTGAAAACAACAATTTATCCCTCAACTACGAGGGGAGGTAAGGAACTGCCACCTAGCTTTGCACTTGATTCCCCTTCTGTTTTGAGTAAGCTTGTGACACCTAAACCTGCTTCTGCTATTCATTCTGATATGTCGCATGTTATTGATGATGCCACTTCTGCTATGCATGATACTTATGATGAAACTACTTCTATGCTTGATACTACTGTGCCGCTTGGTGAATTTCTTGATGAACAACTTGCTAGGGCTAGAGAGAATGAAATTATTGAAACTAATAATATTGAAGATAGTGATGAAGACTCTCCCCCTAATAAATATGAATTACCTGTTGTTCCTGAGGGTTATGTTATGGATGAAGAAGCTGCTAGAGCTATTCTTGCTTGCAATGATAGATATGATCTAAAGAAGTTATTAGCTAAATGGAAGTAGCAATCTCTTAATGCTAGAATGAAACCTGATCCTGCTTTTGCTACTTCACCTATCTTTGTTACTGATAAGGATTATGAATTCTCCATTGATCCTGATATAATTACTTTGGTTGAATCTGATCCTTTCTATGGTTATGAATCTAAAACTGTTGTGGCACATTTCACCAAATTAAATGATATAGCCACCTTGTTCACTAATGATGAGAGAACTCGCTACTTTTATATCCTTAAAATATTTCTGTTCTCATTAAAGGGTGATGCTAAGATATGGTTTAATTCTCTTGATCCTGGTTGTGTGCGTAGTCCCCAGGATATGATTTATTACTTCTCTGCTAAATATTTTCTTGCTCATAAGAAACAAGCTGCTTTAAGGGATATATATAACTTTGTGCAAATTGAAGAAGAGAGTCTCCCACAAGCTTGGGGGAGGCTTCTCCAATTACTAAATGCTTTGCTTGATCATCCTCTTAAGAAAAATGAAATACTTGATATCTTTTATAATGGACTAATCGATGCTTCCAGTGATTACCTGTATAGTTGTGCTGGTTCTGTTTTCAGGGAAAGAACACCGGATGAAGCTGAAATTCTATTGAATAATATGTTGACAAATGAAAATAATTGGACACTTCCTGAGCCAACTCATGGGCCTATTCCTAAACCAACTCCGAAGAAGATTGGTGTTCTATTTCTCAGTCCTGAAGATATGAGAGAGGCAAAGAAATCTATGAAAGAAAAAGGTATAAAAGCTGAAGACGTTAAGAATTTACCTCCTATTGAAGAAATACATGGTCTTAATTTACCGCCTATTGAAGAAATATATGATCTTAATTCATCACCTATTGAAGAAACTCATGGTCTTGATAACCTGACATAGGTAGTAAAGGTAAATTCTCTCTATAGATATGATAAAGCTGAAATCCCTCCTACTAAGTTTGCTAGCCAATGTCTGGATGAGTTTGATAACTTTATGGTTAAGCAAGAAGATTTTAATGCTTATTTTGGTAGACAATTAAAACAAAATTCTTATATGATTGAACACTTGACTAA
This sequence comes from Aegilops umbellulata, assembly GCA_032464435.1. Classification (NCBI taxonomy): domain Eukaryota; kingdom Viridiplantae; phylum Streptophyta; class Magnoliopsida; order Poales; family Poaceae; genus Aegilops; species Aegilops umbellulata. The sequence continues at coordinate 372,188,868 of CP136060.1, forward strand.
TTACATGGCTAATGTTAAAGGTGAACTAAAACTCATTAGTAAACATGCTTCTATGGTTACCACTCAAGTAGAACAAGTACTTAAAGCTCAAAATGATTTGCTCAATGAACTAAATAGTAAGAAAAATGACTATGCTGTTAGAGTGGCTACTAGAACTGGTAGAATGACTCAGGAACCTTTGTATCCTGAAGGCCACCCTAGGAGAATTGAACAAGATTCTCAAAGAAATAATATAGATTCACCTAGTTCTTCTAAAAAGAAGAAAAAGAAAAATGATAGGACTTTGCATGCTTCTAGTGAACCTATTGCTGAACCACCTGAGAATCCAAATGATATTTCTATTTCTGATGCTGAAACACAATCTGGTAATGAACATGAACCTAGTGATAATGTTAATGATGATGTTCATGATGATGCTCAACCTAGTAATGACAATGATGTAGATATTGAACCTGTTGTTGATCTTGATAACCCACAATCAAAGAATCAACGTTATGATAAGAGAGACTTTGTTGCTAGGAAACACGGTAAAAAAAGAGAACCATGGGTTTGGAAACCCATGCCTTTTCCTCCCAAACCATCCAAGAAAAAAGATGATGAGGATTTTGAGCGCTTTGCTGAAATGATTAGACCTATCTTTTTGCGTATGCGATTAACTGATATGCTCAAAATGAATCCTTATGCTAAGTACATGAAAGATATTGTTACAAATAAAAGAAAGATACCAGAAGCTGAAATTTCCACCATGCTTGCTAATTATACTTTTAAGGGTGGAATACCAAAGAAACTTGGAGATCCAGGAGTACCTACTATACCATGCTCCATTAAAAGAAATTATGTTAAAACTGCTTTATGTGATCTTGGAGCCGGTGTTAGTGTTATGCCTCTCTCTTTATATCGTAGACTTGATTTGAATAAGTTGACACCTACTGAAATATCTTTGCAAATGGCTGATAAATCAACAGCTATACATGTCGGCATTTGTGAGGATGTGCCTGTTGTGGATGCAAACGTTACTATTTTAACGGACTTTGTTATTCTTGATATTCTCGAGGACGATAGTATGTCTATTATTCTTGGAAGACCCTTTTTGAATACTACAGGGGCTATTATTGATTGCAACAAAGGCAATGTCACTTTTCATGTTAATGGTAATGAGCATACGGTACACTTTCCGAGGAAACAGCCTCAAGTCCACAGTATCAACTCTATTGGAAAAATTCCATCAATTATTTTTGGAGGTTTTGAATTTCCTCTTCCAACTGTCAAGAAGAAATATGATATTCTTATTATTGGGGATGTGCATATCCCCGTTGAGGTAACATAGTGTTATTCGAAATTTCTCCGGTTCCATGTTATTCGAAATGAGTTTGTTAACAAGACTTGATCAACCTTGTTAGTGGATTCCTTTTGATGAGCATGAGATGGATGAAACTAGAAGGCACAACCTTCTGTATCCTCTCTTTACTTTCTGTTATTTAGTTGCAATAAAGCAAAAATAGTTTTTTCCTGTCTGTTTTCTGAATTATCCGTGCAATATAAAAATACCTCGAAAATAAAAGTTCTCCAAATGCCCCGAAAACGAAATCTGATTTTTTTCTAGAATATTTGAAAATATCTGGCACTGAGAACACAGCAGGGGGAGCAAGCACCTGGCCACGAGGGTGGAGGGCTCTCCTGCCCCCTGGGTGCACCCCCTGCCTCGTGGGCCCATGGTGGCTCCCCCCACTTATTCATGCACCCACACACTTCTTCTTCCTCCCAAAAAAATCACCATCCAGCTCAAGCACGAGTTCTAGCTCATTTTGCTGCGATTTTCGATCTCCTTGCTCAAAGCACCTCTCACAAAACTGCTTGGGGGGATTTTTCCTTGGTATGTGACTCCTCCATTGGTCCAATTAGTTTTTGTTCTAGTGCTTTATTCATTGCAAATTTGTGCTGCCTAGGTGACCATGTTCTTGAGCTTGTATGTCAAATTTATATGGTTCCAAGTAGTTCTAATGCATGATATAGGCACTAGGCACTTGTAGGAGGTGTTGCTATCAATTATGTTGAGCTTGGTTCACTTTTATTTGAAGTTACTAAAAATTTCTGAATTTTTCAGAAAATAATGAAGAGATTTTTGAGGGGCTCATCGAGCCGAAGCTCAAAGGAAAGCAAGGTGAATAAGCGGAGAGGCCTAAATATAATTTTCCTCACACCACGGAGGTTCGGCCGTGTGAGTGACCTTCCAATGATTTCTTGAGAGTAGCCGGGATTTATGATTTTTATGAGTTGGCTGAGAATGCAGGCCTCACCGACTTCCTCCGCGATCAACGCGAACAGTATCTCTTACTCGCCAATACTTTTGTGCAAAACTTCTACTATTATCCTAAGGAATCACCTCCTTCAGTAGAGTTTCATTTATATGATGTGGTTAAGAAGATGCCTGTCGGTGTCAAAACCGGCGGATCTCAGGTAGGGGGTCCTGAATTGTGCGTCAAGGCCGGATGGTAACATGAGACAAGGGACACGATGTTTTTACCTAGGTTCGGGCCCTCTCGATGGAGGTAAAACCCTACTCCTGCTTGATTAATATTGATGATATGGGTAGTACAAGAGTGGATCTACCATGAGATCAAGGAGGCTAAACCCTAGAAGCTAGCCTATGGTATGATTGTGTATGATGATTCTCGTCCTACGGACTACAACCCTCCGGTTTATATAGACACCAGATAGGGTTAGGGTTACACAGAGTCGGTTACAATAGTAGGAGATCTTGAGTATCCGCATCGCCTAGATTGCCTTCCACGCCAAGGAAAGTCCCATCCGGGCTTCAATGACGACGAGTTCAGCGCGCAGATTGTCTTCGGCAGTGCAAGGCGGGTTCCTCCTCCAAGTCCTTCATAGAAGGTTGTAATCACCAAAAATAGTGTCCGGCTCTGCAAAATAAGTTTCCACATATTGCTAGAGAGAGAATAATATTAACACAAATCAAATCTGCTGACGTATTTCGCAGTGCGTCAACACACTGCGGCCAAGCTCTTTATACAAATTGTTTTCACTTTTCCACCTCAGCGCATTTAACGAGGCGGTTTCCTTGGCACGTCTTGTCAAAGCAGAGATCGTGTGCCCCTTTTAACGGGATTCTCATCAATACGGACGTGGGTAACCCATCCGCGCCATTTACCACGGCGCTTGGGAGGCAAGCGAGTTTTATTAGGTAGGTGGGGACGCATAACCGCATCCGTCCATATAAGGGGATAAGGATCCACCTTTTCACCTACGCCTTCTTCCTCCTTTGCCAATCCATCTCTCGTGCACTCAAGCTCCAGCACCCAAGCCCGCACTTCCCACCTCAACCTTCTCCAGCAATGTCCGGAGCAGGAGGCAAGTGGATGGTCTCCTCCGTTACGGAGGCTCAAGTAAAAAAGCTAAGGAAAGCCGGATACCTGTCCAAGGACATCCCGCATCGGCTTCTCGAGGAGGGGAAGCTTCTCCCCACCCCAAGGCCCCATGAGAGGGTTGTTTTCCTTCCCCACTTCCTTCACGGACTGGGTTTTTCACTTCACCCATTTGTCCGGGGACTCATGTTCTACTATGGCCTAGATTTCCACGATCTGGCCCCGAACTTCATCCTCAACATCTCGGCGTTTATCGTCGTGTGTGAGGCTTTCCTCCGCGTCCGCCCCCATTTCGGCCTTTGGCTCAAGACTTTCAACGTCAAGCCCAAGGTGGTGCGCGGCAGCCAAGCGGAGTGCGGAGGTGCTATGGCCGGCAAGATAGCCAACGTCCTCTGGTTCGAGGGCTCCTTTGTGGAGAACCTAAAGGGGTGGCAAGCCGGGTGGTTTTACATCACCGAGCCCCACGATCCGGAATGGGTCGCAGCCCCCGAATTCAGATCCGGACCCCCCACGCGGCTTGTGTCTTGGAAAGAGACGGGCCTGTCGTGGGGCAATGAGGAAGAGGTGACCGGACTGAAGACCTACATCAAGTCCCTAGTAGACAAGCCAATCCGGCTCGTCAATATAGTCTAGGTCATGCTCGTTCGTCTGATCCTCCCGTGCCAACAACGGGATTTCAATTTGTGGGAGTTCGACCCGGCGCAGCACCGAACCCTCAACAGGCTCTTCGACACGTCGTATGAAGATGTCTGGAAGGTGCTAATCAAAGGCGCCGGAGCCCCCGCATCCGCTTCCGAGGACCGCGGATACAACTCGCAGCGTCATGCTAGCGAGGTAAGCCATCTATGCCTTTGACAGGATTATTAAGCTCTTTTTTCATAGATTAACTCTATGCGGGATCTAAACTCCCTTACCTTTGACAGGCTTGGCAGGTGATATCCGGACCAATTAACTATCCGGCTCCCCTGCCCGAAGACCCAGCCCCAGCTCTCCTGGTGCAGCTTCTGACTCCGGCACCTTACGTGGTGACGGAGAAGAAGGTCAAGAAGAAGAAGACCACCGGGACTCGAAAGAGTGCCCGTAACTTGGTGGTGTCGGACTCGTCGTCTAACGAGTCTGAGGTGCCCTCCTCTCGCGAAAACGAGGAGGAGGGAGAAGAAAGCTCTCCCCCCCAGTGGGGGGAGAAAAGAAGAAGAAGAGGGCCGCCCCATCGGGGGAGGCCGAGGGGTCTATGAAGAGGAAGACCCCTCCGCCGGACTACTCCCACGACGCCGCAGAGAGCGGAGAGGAGTGGCCGGGCAGGGCCAAGCGTCCGGCGAAATCGTAAGTATTCGCATACCAGAGTGACTCATGATATTCCTTTAATGCACAGCTTTCCCTAATGTCGAATGTGATTTATGCAGCCCGCCCCGGGCCGAACTCGACGATTCGTCGAGCGGCTCCCTGGATACGTCGGACGTGAACACAATTCCGCCCGCTGTCTCCCCCCGCACTGCAGACGACGCCGAAGTGGCGTCGCGACAAGCTCCGGGGCAGGAGGAGGTGGTCCTGGAGGAGCCGAAAGGCGACCTCCCGGACCCCAGGAATAAAGGGGACAAGACCCCCCGGGGCTCCGAGTCCGGCTTTATGCCGGACATCGCGCCGGACTCTCCAACAGTTCCGGTTCACGGTAGGCGAACTCCTTCCAAGAGGAGCAAGCCTTCTGAGCCGGCAGCCTCCGTCCAATCGGAGGTGCCAGACAATCTGCTGGAGGTGCTTGACGATGCCTCCATCGACGAGGAACACCGTACTATTATGAGTATGGTGATTCGAAGGGTTCAGTCCGCCAAGAGCGGACTGACTGAAGCTTGCACTAGCCTTCTGACAGGCTTCGAGGTAAGTAGAAAATATGTTAAAATATGACCGCATAGACAGTAGCCCCTGATGCTCTGTTCGGCGTTCGAAAAGAAAAGCCGAATAGAGGATCTATTAATTTTCGCAGGAGTCTAACAATAAAGAGTCAATATGCGTATGCAGGCTTCGCTGCTATCCACCGCCGCACTGACTGCACAGGTGGAGGTCCTAAAGAAGGACCTCGGGCGGACCGAGCAAGAGCTCGGCCTTGCCAAACGGCAGCTCGAGGAAAAAGAAGGTGAGAAATACCCTATAAAGAAAAAAGGTGCCTATAGAGAGGCGTGATTGCAAAAAATAATAACAGGATCGTGCTGCTTACTGTACGGGCCACAAATGAGGTGGCGACCCTCAAGCAGGCGCTCACTGAGGCCGAAAAGAAAATGGCCGAGGAGCGCACCGAGCGAGAGAGGCTTGGGGCTCAGGTTGGCGAGGTGCAGCAAGAGCTACAGGCTCTCATGAAAAACATGAGAGCTTGGAGCTTGAGTCAAATGCGCAAGCATCCGAGCTCGCGTCAGCCCTCGAGACCGCCAAGGGTGCCAAGGCTGAAGCCCAAAAGGCCCTCCAAGAGTTGGAGGATATGAAAAAGATAGCAGCGGGTAAGGCATTCTTAATGCAAAGTAGGAATATAAAAGTAAACTACTTGTCACTTACCCGAATCCGGAGTTCTCCAGGGGTGTTTGCAGATCTTCCCCGCAGCGTATCCGACGCCGCCGCATTCTACCGAGCTGAAGAGGGCAGCTCGATAGAGAGTGTGTTCTGGTCTCAGTATTCTGAGGCCGGACACCCTGTGCCTTTGAGCGATCAGCTGAAACAGCTGGTCGAGCTCCACAAGGCGGCCGAACAAGTCATGAAGGGCTTCCTAGTTCGGTTGTGGCCTGGAGAGGCCCTGCCTGGGAGCTACTTCGGGCTGGTGCGGCGGCTGGTGGAGGCCTGTCCACGGCTTGAGGTCATCAAGCGTTCCTCCTGCATCGAAGGTGCCCAGAGGGCCCTTGCCCGTGCAAAGGTGCATTGGGGTAAGCTTGACAGAGAGAAGCTGGTGAAGGACGGGCCGCCGCAGGGGAAGGAGCATCGCAAGCCCGAGAACTACTACAAGGATGTTCTTGCCGGTGCCCGCCTTATTGTGGATGAATGTACTAGAGATGTAATATTTGAATGAACTCGCTCGTGTTTATCCTGTGCGCTGGAAACTTGTTCATATGCGCTAAGCAATGTTTATGGAATTTAAAATATTATTTTCTGTGCGGCCGTTTATCAAAAATTGAGAGATGGCCAGTCGTCGGCTTCTGCCCCCATGCCGCTAGTGCTGGGGTGTTCGGGATAAACCTGAGCGCTCTTTTTCCCATGGTTGGGTCCTTCGAGGGAGGCGCTCAACACAACGAACCAGGCAATCGGACTATAATGCTTGAACACTCTCACTTAGCCATAGAACTTTATAATTTTAAATTTCGGCAAAGCCCCTAGTTCGGAAGGCCGAATTCGGGGCGCTATCCACGCCTTTGGCCAGACAGAGCCAGCTCCTCGCTCGAAGCGGCATAAGTCTTTAGGGACTCGAAAAACCTCTCGAACAGCGACCTGTCTCTCGCCTTATCATGACAGTCAGTTTTAGCTTTCTCCACTGAGGTGCTTAACCCAGCTGAACCGGGGCACAATCGCAGTGGTTCTTCTAGTGCTACCTTAGCCGATATAGCGGAACGTAAGGCACCAAAACATAGGAGCCGGGCAAACCCAACTATTGACCCAAATCATGATTCGGAGCCGATGCATATAATGCTATAAGTTCGGGGTGCCGCACTTGTGAAAGTGTACGGACTTCTCACGCCAGATCAAAGGGTACTGAAGTGTCAGGGGAAATCTGGCCTCCACGAGCACCTATGGGGACGGAGCCCCTTGTCGGTTCGGCGGGGGCGGAGGATGCACAAAGAGCAGATCGAGGCGACACACATGCACAACGATTTTACCCAGCTTCGGGCCGCATGGATGCGTAAAACCCTACTGCTGCATGTCTGGTTGATTAGGGTTCTTGCTCTGGAGCGCAAGAAGCTACAGTAAGTGGAGCTGGGAGTAGGCGAGGGCCTCTTGGGTCCGATCCCCTCTCTACGTGCGCATGGGCCTCCTTTTATATGCCAAGGGGTTTCCCACAGGGAGCGACGCAGGTGAGGGTAAAAATGGCAAGGAATTGTGTGAATAGTGGCCGCACAGTGCTATCGCACCTAACTCCAACGGCAGGGGACAAGGGCATTAAATGCCCGTCTGGATCGCCTAAACAGTGCCGAGGCGGACCGTTAGGAGCGCCTCCGCTCGCCACGGGGGTGACTCTGCCAACGTCGCATGCCATCGCGCGTCTCAGGTTGCGCGGCGTCCCGCCACGTGCCTTCCGGGGAAGCCCCAGAGCGACGCGTGGGTAGGTGAGCTGGAGCGCGGGCCTGATATGGTGGTTTTGCCGCGGCAAGTGGCTTGCCGCGGCAGTTGCCTTGCCGCACCTGGGAGCTTGCCGCTCGCAGGCCTTGCCGGGGCGCGCGGCGCGCCGTGGCGGGCTTCTCTTGGGGTGACTTGGCTTGGCCGTCCCGGCGAGCTCCTCCCGCCGGGGCCTTGGTGCTTCGGCATAGTCGTCCCGGCAAGCTCCTCTTGCCGGGGCCTTGTCGCCTTGGCCCGGTAAGCTCCTCTTGCCGGACCTTGCCTTCTCGACCCGGCAAGCTCCTCTTGCCGGGGCTTGGTCTTCTAGGCTCGATCACTTGGCCTTCGTCCGGCCCGGAAAGGGCCATGGAGACTCTTGTCGCCCCCTGGCAGGCCTTGCCGCCGGAGGCTACTACTGCCCGTGCACAAGTTCGGGGTACTAAGGTACCCCTACTTTAGTACACCGACAGGAGCCCCCGGGTCTGGGCCATACACGGTGCCGAGCGTTGTTGGGCCAGGCCCTAACAGTGCACGGGCACACGTGGCCTGGGTTGCGCTGCTCCTTAACTCCGTGCTCGCCGCGCCCTCCCCAAGTGGCGCGCGCTTATCGCGGCGTCGTGGGGGGGGGGGGGGGGGCGAGGCGTGCGAGGCGTGCGTGACGTGGGTGGCGTGCGCGGGGCTGAGGCCCGCAGGCATACGTCACGTTGTGCACGATCTCTTTATCTGGGAAGGCGGAGCGTCCGCCCCCGCTCCTTCCCCCCTTTATAAGCGGAGGGGAACAGGGGCAGCTCGCCATTCCGCCGATTGCTGTTCCTCGAAAATCTCCGCCGCCTCCTCCTTGCTAGAGAAAGCAGCGATTCGCTCTCGCAGCCCCCGGCGCCGCCAACGCCGACAACTCCCCCTCCCCGTTTCGTCCATGGCCCCAAAGAGCGACAAGGCGAAGGGGAAGGCCGTGAAGTCAGCTGAGGCGCTGCGGCTGGAAGCGCTCCGGAAGGAGACGGCGACGTTCCCTGCTCAGCTCGACGCGCTGAGGCTGAAGAACGAATACCTCCTCTTCTGGTCGACAGCGACGCGAGCGCACCCGCGCACGCGAGTCCTTCCCGCCATCGCCCAGAAGCTGTACCCGACCGGGTACCCTTTCTTCGCCGTGTTCTTCCTCTGCGGGCTCTGCCCGCCTTTTTCTGAGTTCTTCTGCGACATCATGCACACCTACAACCTCCACCTCCTCGACTTCACCCCCAACACCGTTCTGACAATGGCGGTTTTCGCACACCTTTGCGAGAACTTTGTCGGAGTCCGCCCCAACGTAGCCCTCTTCCGGCACTTCTTTACTCCCCGGGTGGAGAAAGGAGAGCCGCTGTCCGGTGGAGTCGCTTGGGTCTCCAGGACCGGCAAGAAAGAGGCCTACTTGGAGGGGGCACTCTGCGGCAGATGGGAGGAGTGGAGGGCCGAGTGGTGCCTGATCGTCGAGGAGAATCCACCGCCGTTCCCCGCCGTGCGGCGAACTCCAGTGGTGCGTGGCCGCGACTGGAGCGACCTGGCCCCGGACGACGCCAAGCTGAAGATTGCCGCCATCCGCATCCTGCGCCTCAGGTTTGCCGGGCTCACCGTCGGCGCCGTCGGCGCGGATTTCCTTCGCCGGTGTCTCGCCCCCCTGCAGGAGAGGGGGAAACCGTCTTGGGAATTCCAAAACGCGGGGGACATCATGAGGCTGCGCCCGGGCCTCAACTACAACTTCACCGTTCTGGAGCTCGACGGAGTGTTGAAGGAGCTGTTCAAGCACGACTCCGAGCACCCAGAATGGTTCAGGTTGCCGCCGGGCGTCGTCCCCCTGTGCAACAACTCGGCGCTCAGCCGCATCCTCGCGATGGTGCCGTTGTGCGACTCACACGGGATCGACGCGACCTGGCAGGAGCCGGCGGACGACGTCGTGCAGGCCTTCTTCGACAACTTGGAGGAGGTGCCGGTCGACCCCGATGAGAAGAGGGGCCTCACGCGGGACACCACCCCCGAGGAGCTGGCCTACATCGCCTCCAGGATGGAGGAGGCGGCGGCCGCCGCGGCCGCGGGCGAATCTGGCTTCACCCTGGCCGAGGCAGACGCGGCGGAGGCAGAGAGCCTCGCCGACCAGATGGAGCTCGCCGGCGCGGGGAGCCAACCGGGCACGGTGGTGCGGGCGAGCCCGCCCAGGACGCGGGTGGCTTGCCGGAGGCGGACGCGCCCTCCTCGCAGCTCCCGGGCAGCTCGTCGCAGGCGGAGCCCCCTGCCCAGCTGAGGAGGCGTCTCCGCAGGGCCGGAGAGGTGGTGCGGCAGGCCGACCAGCAACTGCAGCCCCGGGGGACGCGCGCCTCTGAAGCAGCGGGAGCGGGGTCCTCACGGGCCATGGCTTCTGCTCCTGCCGCTCCTCGTTCCGCGGTGGCAACGGGGGCGGGGTCGTCCACCGCCCCCGCCAAGCGGTCCCGGGAACCCACTCCCCTGTCTCCTCGCGCCTGGAGCAAGCCGGTTTTTGATTATTCCGCGCTCAGCTCCGACGACGAAGAGGAGGACGGAGAGTAAGTTCCTGGTAGAGCTTGTATCTTCTTGATTTCTGTTGCTTCGCCTTGTTTCGCAGCCCATTCATCCCCCCGAAACCGTTCCCTTTTCAGGACGCTGGCCCAGAGGAGGGCGAAGAGGGCCAAGATCCCGCTGGTCGTCCTTGAGGGCGAATCTCCTCCGGCAACTGGGGAGGTGCCGGAGACGACCTTGCCGGACCTGGCAGCGGGCCCGCAGGGCAGCCCGCAGCGCAGCCCCCAGGGTGAGGGCACGGCTAGCTCTTGCCGTTTGGCGCGCGCGCGAGCTTCCCTTCCCTTTGCTAACATGTGGTTGTTGTTGTTGTCGTTGGGTAGGAGCAGAGCAGCCCCAGCAGGCGACCCCGGGGGGCACTCCTGCCGCGCCGTCCGCTTCAACCACCCCGCCTAGGGAGAAAACTCCGGCAAGGGAGGAGCCCCCGGCAAGGAAGACCTCTCCGGAAAGGGAGGGATCTCCGGCGAGGGACGCGGCCAGCGATCCCCTGGCAGCGGAGGCTGCGGCCACGGACCCTGCCACCGGTAAGCCCCCCTGCACGGAAAACTTCCCCTGGCTATCTTTTCTTATGAGCCTCTTCGCCGGCTGTTCAGCTGACTCTTCTCCCCTCTTCCGGCCATCAAACCCGCCCACCGCGGACCCGATGGAGATCGAGGTCGTCGTTGAGGAGGGCGCGCGTGGCGATGGCGACGACGTCGTCGTCATCGAGGAGGCGGAAGGCACCGACGACCCCGTAGGCGGCGAGGAGGCTGAAGCCACCAAGGCCGCCGCGGCCGCAGGCGGCGAGGGGACCGGCGACCGTGCTGACGGCCCTGGGGAGGCAGGGGCGTCAAACACTCCGCAGCCCGGCGACCCCGCCGCTGCTACCACGTCGGGCCCCGAGGAGCCCCCGGCAGGCGCCTACCTGCAGGCCGGCGATGGCGTCTTCATCAGGCTCCCCTGGGAGCCTAGCTCCAGGGCGCCAGTCGAGGGGGAGGCCTTGGACGGAGAAGTGCTCGCCTCCGTCGGGCTGACAGTGGTCGACGCGCCACACACCGGCAGCGGCGAGCCCGAGGAGGAGCGGCTGCTCCGGAAGCTTGTGTCGCTCTACCGCGCTCGGCAGGCCAAGGTGGAGCGCCAGGAGGCACTCGTCGCGAAGGCCGGCGCGGACATGGAGAAGCGCATCGGGGAGCTCCGGGAGCTCAACCAGGAGGCTCTCCGGTCCTTGGCGGAGGAGCGGAGGCTGCTCGACGAGGCGCGGACGGCCTTCATCCTCGAGAAGGCCGAGGCTGAAGAGCAGCAGAGGCTTGCCGCTGCGGGGCTATCCGCGCGGGAAAGCGAGCTGGCGCAGCAGAGGGCCAGCCTCGCCAGCCACGAGGAGGAGGTTGCCGCGTGCGAGCAGGCGCTTGGCGGGGACCTGCAGAAAGCGCAGGATGCCGCCGCGGCCGCCGAGGTCGCCAAGGGGGAGCTGGAGGCGAGGGTGGCGCAGCTCGTCAGCGACCTCAAGGCGCGCGGCGAGGAGCTTGCCGCGCTCAAACTGGAGCGCGAGAAGGGCGCTCACTCCCTTGGCGAGCTGCAGGGCCGCTTCGCCGAGAAGATCCCGGAGCTCGACGCCGCAAAGGACTCCAAGGCTGTCCTCGAGCTGAAGCTGGACACCCTGGCCAAGGCGCTGGAGAGCGCCAAGGAGCAGGAAGCGGCCTTGCGGAAGGAGATTGCTGGCAACGAGGAGCTGTTGAGGAGCGCCGCCGTTACCCAGAATGCCTTCCGAGAGACGGTGGAGCGGTGGACGGAAGGCCTCGTCGACATCGCCTCCACCATCGACCAGGAGCTGAAGCTGCTAGGGGTGAAGGGCCACGAGTACCCCTTCGGCGAGGACGTCCCGTCGAGCGCCAAGCTCACTTCCTTCTTCAAGGGCTTGGTGGGGGTGCTCCGGCACCTCCGGGAATCGATCCCAGCACAGCTGGCCGAGGAGACGCGGGAAGCCGTCTCCGGGGCTCTCGAGAGGATGTTGGCGAAGATCGTCTTCCGCAACCCCACCATCAGGCTCACCAACGTCCTCAGGCACTTGCCGGAAGATGCTGACCTGACGGAGATCAGGGCCCTCGTCACCCCCATCATGGAAAGGGTGGCGGGGATCAGGCGGGTCGAGGGCGACCGCGCGGATTAGGCCGCCCACCTCTTTCTTTTCTTCTCTCGTTGCTGCCGAGCACGCCACAGAAATAGCTGATTAGAACGGCGGCAAGTTATTTTGTAATATAACTTTTATCTTAGGCAGTTCGTTGCGCTGTTATCTCCCTCGTTTGACTTTATGCTTCGTACGTTCGCGCCCTACGCTCACGGGAACTTGTCGGCGAAAGTCTCCGCCTTGCCACGGGTGCTGAGTGCGGGACGTCAGCAACCCGCTGACGGGGCTCCCACCGGCAAGAAACCTTGCCGCGTCTGGCGCAACTCGCTTAAATGTTGAGCAGGCTCGGGGCGCGGTAGGCGTGGCGACTGCAGTCGCGGCACGCTCGAGCTGCCGAGCGAGCTCGAAACAAGTAAGGACGCTACTCGGGATGTAGCACACTTAAGTCGTTGAGCGGGGCTCGAAACGAAGTAAGGGCGCAACCAGCCACGAGACGGCCCCTCCGCGCACAGGTTTCCCGTACGAAGCTCGGCCGTTCGAGGAAGGTAACTTAAGAATAAAAAGGAGCTTAGTCGCTCAAACTTTGGCAACTTAGCTTCTCTGTCGTTTGTCGTCCGGCAAGGCGCACCTTCCTTGGGCGACGCCCAGCCCAGGCTCGGGGCCTGACGGCCTGCCACCGCTTGCCGGAGACGAGTGCTGCACAATCGTGTCGAATGATGCCTGCGCCAAGCGGAGAGGCGCGAAATCGACAAGACGTGTGGGGCACATAAGCCACGCTCGGGATCTGCGCCCGACTCTGTACCAAGGATTACATGCAACTGCGGCAAGACTTGGACAGAGAGGGTGGCCGACGGAACGGTTCCGACCGCCGCGCGGGCAAGGCCCCTCCCACGGTCGGCGTCGACTCGTTTGGATCTTGGCGGCCCGGGCTCGCCGAAGAACGAGGTCGCCTTTCCCGCAACTTCCGGCGCTAACTTCTGCGGCTACGGGAGCGGCGCAGAGTTTGCTGGAAGCGAGAGACTCGCTCAGCAGCCGGAAGGCGGTCCTCCTCAAGGAGCAGCTGCTCTTGCCCGGACTCTGCGTGAGTGGGTACTCGAGGAGGGCCATGCACGGGTCCGTGAGGAGGAATGCCTCCGCCCAGCGGATCAGAGCGGAAAAGTCCCTGGCCATAACTGAGCTTGCCTGTGGTCGCCGAATCTGGTTCGCACAACCTCGACGCGCGCCCCCTACCTGGCGCGCCAAAGATGTCGGGGGAAATCTGGCCTCCACGAGCACCTATGGGGACGGAGCCCCTTGTCGGTTCGGCGGGGGCGGAGGATGCACAAAGAGCAGATCGAGGCGACACACACGCACAACGATTTTACCCAGCTTCAGGCCGCATGGATGCGTAAAACCCTACTGCTGCATGTCTGGTTGATTAGGGTTCTTGCTCTGGAGCGCAAGAAGCTACAGTAAGTGGAGCTGGGAGTAGGTGAGGGCCTCTTGGGTCCGATCCCCTCTCTACGTGCGCATGGGCCTCCTTTTATATGCCAAGGGGTTTCCCACAGGGAGCGACGCAGGTGAGGGTAAAAATGGCAAGGAATTGTGTGAATAGTGGCCGCACAGTGCTATCGCACCTAACTCTGACGGCAGGGGACAAGGGCATTAAATGCCCGTCTGGATCGCCTGAACAGTGCCGAGGCGGACCGTTAGGAGCGCCTCCGCTCGCCACGGGGGCGACTCTGCCAACGTCGCATGCCATCGCGCGTCTCAGGTTGCGCGGCGTCCCTCCACGTGCCTTCCGGGGAAGCCCTAGAGCGACGCGTGGGCAGGTGAGCTGGAGCACGGGCCTGATATGGTGGTTTTGCCACGGCAAGTGGCTTGCCGCGGCAGTTGCCTTGCCGCACCTGGGAGCTTGCCGCTCGCCAGGCCTTGCCGGGGCGCGCGACGCGCCGCGGCGGGCTTCTCTTGGGGTGCCTTGGCTTGGCCGTCCCGGCGAGCTCCTCCCGCCAGGGCCTTGGTGCTTCGGCTTAGTCGTCCCGGCAAGATCCTCTTGCCGAGGCCTTGTCGCCTTGGCCCGGCAAGCTCCTCTTGCCGGACCTTGCCTTCTCGACCCGGCAAGCTCCTCTTGCCGGGGGCTTGGTCTTCTAGGCTCGATCACTTGGCCTTCGTCCGGCCCGGAAAGGGCCGTGGAGACTCTTGTCGCCCCCCTGGCAGGCCTTGCCGCGGGAGGCTACTACTGCCCGTGCACAAGTTCGGGGTACTAAGGTACCCCTACTTTAGTACACCGACATGAAGCCCCTGGCGTGTTTGCCGTACCATGGTGCACGGGTGCGATCATGTTATTTGATAAACATATATATTAAAAGAGAATAATGCAAAAATAGGCGGAAAAGCTATGCATTGTTTATAAAGAGGCTATTTATCAAAGCCGAACGATACAAGTAGTGCGATGAGCAAAAAGATATCAGACTATTTGACATGTCCTGACCAGGGGCAGGCCGCGGAATTGAGTTCGGAACAGATATACCGCTCGTAATAGAGACCACCTAGAATTCCATAATGCGGCGTAGCTTTGTCTGCTTCCCTGGATCTTGCATCGTTTGTGCGGCAGCCGAATTGCCGAACAGGTCATCCGAAATATGGAGTCCTGAAAGTAGTAAAAAGAATTCGGCAGCCCCTAGTACGTTTTAAGCCGTATTGTGAGCATGCTGTTACTGTGCCCCTTCCCCTGCGCCCATGGTATTTCAAGGGCGTAATTATGTACGCGAGGTACTAGCTCCGCTATGTCGCGATGGCAGGGGTTGGGGCCACATTGCTACGCCTGCTCAGAACGTGCCAGGCGGTCTTGTTGTAGGTTACTCCGGGCGCGCTTGGCAGTGTCTGGCTTTTTAACGGCCGGACTGGAGAGTTTGCCTAAAAAGGTTGCTTTGTACTTCCGTTGCGAGAGCCGCCGTGTGCTCCTCCGTACGGAGGGAGCGTTTGGTGTTTCCGTTGACCGTGATTACTCCTCGAGGGCCTGGCATCTTGAGCTTGAGGTATGCGTAGTGCGGCACCGCATTGAATTTGGCAAATGCGGTTCGTCCGAGCAGGGCGTGATAGCCACTACGGAACGGGACTATGTCGAAGATTAACTCTTTGATTCGGAAGTTATCCGGAGATCCGAAGACCACGTCAAGTGTTACGGAGCCTGTATAGTTGGCTTCCACACCTGGTATAACGCCTTTAAAGGTCGTTCTTGTGGGCTTAATCCTTGATGGATATATGCCCATTTTCCGCACTGTATCCTGATAAATCAGGTTCAGGCTACTGCCGCCGTCCATGAGGACTCTTGTGAGATGAAATCCGTCGATGATTGGGTCGAGAACCAATGCGGCAAAGCCGCCATGACGGATGCTAGTGGGGTGGTCCCTTCGATCAAAAGTGATCAAGCAAGAGGACCATGGGTTGAACTTTGGGGCGACTGGCTCCATCGCGTATACGTCCCTTAGCGCACGCTTCTGCTCCTTCTTGGGAATGTGGGTTGCGTATATCTTGTTCACCATTCGCACTTGTGGGGGAAACCCCTTCTGTCCATTGCTGTTCGGCGGCCTGGGCTCCTCCTCGTCATCGCTATGGAGCCCCTTGTCTTTGTTTTCGGCTCTTAACTTGCCTGCCTGCTTGAACACCCAACAATCCCTGTTGGTGTGATTGGCCGGCCTTTCGGGGGTGCCATGGATCTGGCACAAGCGGTCGAGTATTCGGTCCAAACTGGACGGGCCCTGAGTATTCTTTTTAAATGGCTTTTTCCGCTGACCGGATTTATAGCCTCTGAATCCGGCGTTGACTTCTATATCTTCATTGTTGTCGCTGCTAACGCGGCGCTTTTGCTTATTTCGGCATGTCCTGCCACTTTTGTCCTTGGTATCCGAATTACCAGGGTTCTTTGATAAGATGTTGCTGCGAGCTAGCCAGCTATCTTCGCCCACGAAAAAGCGGGTCATGGTGTCGTGAGGGCTGCCATGGATTTCGACTTTTCCTGTCCCAGGTGCCGGGCAAGCCACTCGTCGCGGATGTTATGCTTGAAGGCTGCTAGGGCCTCTGCGTCCGGACAGTCGACTATCTGGTTTTTCTTTGTTAGGAACCGTGTCCAGAATTGCCTGGCCGATTCCTCTGGCTACTGAATTATGTGGCTTAGGTCGTCGGCATCCGGTGGTCGCACATAAGTTACCTGGAAGTTGTCGAGGAATGCGGCTTCCAGGTCCTCCCAAGAACCGATTGAGTCCGCTGGCAGGCTGTTAAGCCAGTGCCGGGCCGGTCCTTTGAGTTTGAGAGGGAGGTATTTGATGGCGTGTAGATCATCGCCACGTGCCATGTGGATGTGAAGGAGATAATCCTCGATCCATACCGCCGGGTCTATAGTGCCATCGTATGATTCGATGTTTACAGGTTTGAAACCCTCTGGGATTTTATGATCCATTACTTCATCTGTGAAGCATAGTGGGTGTGCGGCGCCCCTGTACTGGGCTATGTCACGACGCAGCTCGGAAGAGCTATGCCTGTTGTGTTCGGCCCGGCTGGATTTATTGTGTCCGGAGTGAAGATCATCGTCATGTGTCGTCGGGCGCCTGCGCGATCCATAGATCGATCTTGTTTGCCTTGCTTTATCCTCCAGTACATCTCGCAGGTCTGGCGCATTTTCCCGTGCCTTGGTTGAGCGGCGTCGGGGCATGGCTTTGGTGGAGGTTCGACAGGCCTCTCTGTCGCGGCCGCGAGGTGGCTGGTCTGCCGTGTCATGCGCTGGTGATGTAGGTGCTTCCTCCTCTGATCGGGGTAGCGGCCTGCGCTTAGGATAATTCTTGGAGGGGCGCTTGAGTTTGTACTCTTCGGCCGCAAGGACTTCAGTCCATCTATCAGCTAGCAAATCTTGATCAGCTATGAGCTGTTGCTGCTTTTTCTTTAGGCTATTCGCCGTGGCTAAAAGCCTGCGTTTAAAACGCTCTTGTTCGGCGGGGTCTGATGGTACGATGAATTCGTCGTCATCGAGGCTTACCTCGTCTTCGGAGGGAGGCATATAGTTATCATCCTCAACCTCCCGTTCTGCCGCTCTCTCATGAGGGCTGGTTTCTCCATCTTCCTGCGCTGAATCCTGCTGGGCTGGCTGTTCTTCGGCGCTATCCGGGGTAGTATTATCTCCCGTGCCGGAATCACCGTTTTTGCTTTGGCAAGATTTAGAGCGGCGCCGCTGACGTCGGCGCTTTGGCTGTTTCTTGGAGGTGTCATCCCCCGCTGTTCCATCGCCATCTCCATCCTTTGGAGTATCCACCATGTATACGTCATATGACGAGGTGGCCGTCCAGCGCCCTACAGGTGCTGGTTCCTGTTCGTCTCCTACCTCGTCGTCCATACCGTCGAAGTCTTCGGAGCCGAAGTCAAGCATGTCGGTGTAATCGTCGACAGTGGCTACCAAGTGGGTGGTGGGTGGGTTTTGAATTTCTTCATCGTCCGTAGCCCATCCTCGCTAACCGTAATTCGGCCAGGGCTCTTCTGATAAAGAGAGAGACTTGAAAGAATTCAGGATGTCGACAAAAGGCATGTGCTGAAAGATGTCCGCGGTGGTGAACTCCATTATCGGCGCCCAATCGGCTTTGATTGGTAGGGGCGCGGGGGGTTCGGAGTCTGGGGAGGAGTCCAGACCCTCGGGATCACGGGTCACACGGAGTGCGGGGCTGGCGTTCGGCTCGATTGCCTTTGAGATCGCAGCCCCCGAGGTGACGTCCAACCGCTCATCCTCAATTGGTGCAATAGGCTCCGAGTTAAGGGTCGGAACCGGTGCGTGTGCGGCCTCCAGGACACAGTTCGGAGGCAGAGCTAGATCGTGCCCCTCAAGGTAGTGCGGCGCGCTTGGCTGTGGCTCAAACCCATCGAAGATCAAGTCCTCGCGGGATATCAGCCGTGTAGTTTAAACTTCCAAACATGACTTGATGGCCAGGGGTGTAGCTTTCGATCTGCTCCAGATGACCAAGCAAATTGGCCCGCAGAGCGAAGCCGCCGAAGACGAAGATCTGTCCGGGGAGAAAAGTCTCACCCTGGACCTCATCGTTGTTGATGATCAAAGGAGCCATAGGGCCTAAAGGCGACGACACAGAGGAACTCTCAATGAAAGCACCAATGTCGGTGTCAAAAACGGCGGATCTCGGGTAGGGGGTCCCGAACTGTGCGTCAAGGCCACATGGTAACAGGAGACAAGGGACACGATGTTTTTACCCAGGTTCGGGCCCTCTCGATGGAGGTAAAACCCTACTCCTGCTTGATTAATATTGATGATATGGGTAGTACAAGAGTGGATCTACCACGAGATCAAGGAGGCTAAACCCTAGAAGCTAGCCTATGGTATGATTGTGTATGATGATTCTCGTCCTACGGACTACAACCCTTCGATTTATATAGACACCGGATAGGGTTAGGGTTACACAGAGTCGGTTACAATAGTAGGAGATCTTGAGTATCCGCATCGCCTAGCTTGCCTTCCACGCCAAGGAAAGTCCCATCCGGACACGAGACGAAGTCTTCAATCTTGTATCTTCATAGTCCAGGAGTCCGGCGAAGGTATAGTCCAGCTTCCCGAACACCCCCTAATCCAGGACTCCCTCAATGCCATTATATGAATTTTGCAGGGTTTGCAAAATACCTTTCGGAGGTAGCTTAGAGGAACTACATCGTAAATATGTGGACGGATTTATTGATACTATTACTGTAGGGGAAACTAGGAAGGTTTCCGATGCAAGAATCACTAGCATACATTTTCCTGTTTTATGCTACTTTGCAATATTTGCTAGTCGTTGCTTAATTGGTCGTGGAAACTGTGGAAACTTTAGTGTTCCTGATATTATCATTTTGTTCCATGGTTTATTCCGTGATGACACTGTTAGTATGGGCGGTATTATTGCCAAATGGTTAAGTCTGAACCATACAAAGGGCCCCATCTTTGGAGGTGTCTATGCTTCACGCCTCGCTGCATATTATAACATACCTATTAGGCACTATGAGGAAGAAGAAAAATTGCTGCCTACTGTTTATTTAGATTATAAGAGTATGGTAGCGCATGATTTTATTGTTAAAAATAGGGAAGGGGCGCTTAAATACAAATTGTTCTTTGATAAACATCACCCTGAGACTATTACCTTGCCTGCTCCTTCCTTGTTAGATTTATCTGCAGGCCAGTATCTCGTTCCATTGGTGGCCATCCACACCTACCGGAACCCTACAACAGCTACAGAGCCAGAGCTGGAACCAAAATTTGATCCTCCACGACAGTCTAACTACCAGTGGGATCCGGAGATGATTGCCAACCAGTGGCAATCAGGGGCTTCTTCATCTTAGTAGGACCCCAACTACAACTTGGGATATTCGCCAGGCCATCCACGGCACTAAACCAACTTAGGCCAAAAGCCTAAGCTTGGGGGAGTACGTATTTCCCACCGACACTACATTTATGTTCACACACTCATTGCTAGATGTCGGTGCTCATACTTTTTCACTGTAATATCCATGCTAGTTTATTTTCCTTTTTATTCTTTCTTCTTGTGTGTTTGATAAACCTTAAGAAAAAAACAAAAAAATTAGTTGCAGCTTTTAGCTAGTTTATTTTCTTGCTGTAGTAGTATTAACTAAAAGAAACCCCAAGAAAAATTCTCGTTCTTCTTTTGCTTGTTGGGAGCTTTCCCATGTAAATAGTTTTATTTCTTTTCTTTTCTTTGTGGGTAGATAGGAGAAGACCATAATTAAAATGTTGAAGTGGCTCTTATATGCATTATTGTTGATCTAACCAAGAGCCCATATTGTCTTGTCTTCTCTTGTTTATTGAATGCTCACAGATTCCAGCTTAGTCCAATGGACGTGCACTATTACTATTATTCACATCGTTCGGTCGTGCAAGTGAAAGGCAATAATGAGGATATATGATGGACTGACTGAGATGAGAGAAGTTGGTATGAACTCGACCTCTCTTGTTTTTGTAAATATGATTAGTTCATCGTTCTTGATTCAGGCTATTATGAATAAACATGTTTGCAATGACAATTAGAGATTATAGTTGCTTATGCCATGCTTAATTAGCTATGAGTTATAATGGTTTACCTTGTGTGCCAACATGTTATTAAAATGGTTGTGATGTGGTATAGTGGGGTGGTATCCTCCTTTGAATGATTTAAGTGACTCGACTTGGCACATGTTCACACATGTAGTGGAAACAAATCAACATAGCCTTCACGTTATTTATGTTCATGGCGGATTATATCCTACTCATGCTCGTACTCAATGTCTATTAATTTTAATGCATGTTCATGACTGTTATCGCTCTCTAGTTGGTCGCTTCCCAGTCTTTTTCTAGCCTTCACTTGTACTAAGCGGGAATACTGCTTGTGTGTCCAATCCCTTAAACCCCAAAGTTATTCCATATGAGTCAACTATACCTTCCTATATGCGGTATCTACCTTCCGTTCCAAGTAAATTTGTATGTGCCAAAATCTAAACCTTTAAATGAAATTCTATTTTGTACGCTCGAATAGCTCATGTATCAACTAGGGTTGTCTGTATCTTCCATGCTAGGTGGGTTATTCTCAAGAGGAGTGGACTCCGCTCCTCACTCACAAGAAAATGTCTGGTCACCGGGATGCCCAGTCCCATGCTTTATGCAAATCAAATCAAATTAATTGCAAGCAAAACTCCCCCGGGGCTGTTGCTAGTTGGAGACACTCGTTGTTTTGAGCAAGTCATGGATTGATGCTTGTTGGTGGAGGGGGAGTATAAAATTTACCATTCTGTTTGGGAACTGCCTATAATGTCTGTAGCATGGAAGATATCGCCATCTCTTGGTTGTTATGTTGACAATGAAAGTATGCCGCTCAAAATATTATTTATCTCTGCTTTAAAACCGAGCTCTGGCACCTCTACAAATCCCTGCTTTCCTCTGCGAAGGGCCTATCTATTTACTTTTATGTTGAGTCATCACCCTCTTATTAAAACGCACCAGTTGGAGAGCACTGTTGTCACTTGCATCCATTACTATTAATTTATATTGGGTATGACTATGATTGGATCTCTTTTACCATGAATTACAATGTTTAGTCAGTCCTTGATCTTTAAAGGTGCTCTGCATTTATGTTTTGCGGTCTCAGAAAGGGCTAGCGAGATGCCATCTTGTTATATCATATTATGATTGTTTTGAGAAAGTGTTGTCATCCAAGATTTATTATTATTGCTCGCTAGTTGATTATGCCATTGACATGAGTAAACATGAGACCTAAGTGTTATTGTGAATATGGTTAGTCATAATTTTTGTTGAAACCTTGAATGCTGGCTTTACATATTTACAACAACAAGAGCAAACAGAGTTTGTAAAAGTTTTTATTTATCACTTTCAGTTTATCAACTGAATTGCTTGAGGGCAAGCAAAGGTTTAAGCTTGGGGGAGTTGATACGTCTCCTTCGTATCTACTTTTCCAAAAAATTTTGCCCTTGTTTTGGACTCTAACTTGCATGATTTGAATGGAACTAACCCGGACTGACGCTGTTTTCAGCAGACTTTCCATGGTGTTATTTATGTGCAGAAACAAAAGTTCTCGGAATGACCTGAAACTCCACGGAACTTATTTTTGGAAAATATAAAAAATACTTGAAGAAGAATCCACATCAGGGGGGCTTCCACCTGTCCACGAGGGTGGAGGGCGCGCCCCCTGCCTCGTGGGCCCCCTAAAGTTCCACCGACCTCAACTCCAACTCCATATATTCGTGTTCGGGGAGAAAAAATCAGAGAGAAGGATTCATCGCGTTTTATGATACGGAGCCGCCGCCAAGCCCTAAAACCTCTCGGGAGGGCTGATCTGGAGTCCGTTCGGGGCTCCGGAGAGGGGAATCCGTCGCCATCGTCATCATCAACCATCCTCCATCACCAATTTCATGATGCTCACCGCCGTGCGTGAGTAATTCCATCGTAGGTTTGCTGGACGGTAATGGGTTGGTTGAGATTTATCATGTAACCGAGTTAGTTTTGTTAGGGTTTGATCCCTAGTATCCACTATGTTCTGAGATTGATGTTGCTATGACTTTGCTATGCTTAATGCTTGTCACTAGGGCCCGAGTGCCATGATTTCAGATCTAAACCTATTATGTTTTCATGAATATATGTGAGTTCTTGATCCTATCTTGCAAGTCTATAGTCACCTACTATGTGTTATGATCCGGCAACCCCGAAGTGACAATAATCAGGACCACTCCCGGTGATGATCGTAGTTTGAGGAGTTCATGTATTCACTATGTGTTAATGCTTTGGTCCGATACTATATTAAAAGAAGGCCTTAATATCCCTTAATTTCCATTAGGACCCCGCTGCCACGGGAGGGTAGGACAAAAGATGTCATGCAAGTTCTTTTCCATAAGCACGTATGACTATATTCGGAATACATGCCTACATTACATTGATGAATTGGAGCTAGTTCCATGTCACCCTATGTTATGATTGTTACATGATGAACCGCATCTGGCATAATTCTCCATCACCGATCCAATGCCTACGAGCTTTTCACATATTGTTCTTTGCTCATTTACTTTTCCGTTGCTACTGTTACAATCACTACAAAACCCAAAAATATTACTTTTGCTATCGTTACCGTTACTTCCATATTACTTTGCTACTAAATACTTTGCTGCAGATACTAAGTTATCCAGGTGTGGTTGAATTGACAAATCAACTGCTAATACTTGAGAATATTCTTTGGCTCCCCTTGTGTCGAATCAATAAATTTGGGTTGAATACTCTACCCTCGAAAACTGTTGCGATCCCCTATACTTGTGGGTTATCACATGCCTCCTATTTGAAGGAAATATGCCCTAGAGGCAATAATAAAGTTATTATTTATTTCCTTATATCATGGTAAATGTTTATTATTCATGCTAGAATTGTATTAACTGGAAACATGATACATGTGTGAATACATAGACAAACAGAGTGTCACTAGTATGCCTCTACTTGACTAGCTCGTTGATCAAAGATGGTTATGTTTCCTAGCCATAGACAAAGAGTTGTCATTTGATTAACGGTATCACATCATTAGGAGAATGATGTGATTGACTTGCCCATTCCGTTAGCTTAGCACTTGATTGTTCAGTATGTTGCTATTGCTTTCTTCATGACTTATACATGTTCCTATGACTATGAGATTATACAACTCCCGTTTACCGGAGGAACACTTTGTGTGCTACCAAACATCACAACATAACTGAGTGATTACAAAGGTGCTCTACAGGTGTCTCCGAAGGTACTTGTTGGGTTGGCGTATTTCGAGATTAGGATTTGTCACTCTGATTGTCGGAGAGGTATCTCTGGGCCCACTCAGTAATGCACATCACTTAAGCCTTGCAAGCATTGCAACTAATGAGTTAGTTGCGGGATGATGTATTACGGAACAAGTAAAGAGACTTGCCAGTAACGAGATTGAACTAGGTATTGAGATACCAATGATCGAATCTCGGGCAAGTAACATACCAATGTCAAAGGGAACAACATATGTTGTTATGCGGTTTGACCGATAAAGATCTTCGTAGAATATGTGGGAGCCAATATGAGCATCCAGGTTCCGCTATTGGTTATTGACCAGAGACGTGTCTCGGTCATGTCTACATAGTTCTCGAACCCGTAAGGTCTGCACGCATAAAGTTCGATGACGGTTATATTATGAGTTTATGTGTTTTGATGTACCAGAGGTAGTTCGGAGTCCCAGATGTGATCACGAACATGACGAGGAGTCTCGAAATGGTCGAGACGTAAAGATCGATATATTGGACGACTATGTTTGGACACCAGAATGGTTCCGAGAGGTTTTAGACATTTATCGGAGTACCGGGGGTTACCGGAACCCCCTCGGGAAGCTATTGGGCCTTATGGGCCTTAGTGGAAAGGATAGAGGGAGGCTAGGAGGTGGCGCACGGCCCCCCTTGCCCCAATCCGAGTTGGGAAAGGGAAGGGAGCGGCGGCCCCCCTTCTCCTTCCTTCTCTCCACCTCCTCCTTCCCCTTCTCCTACTTGGAATAGGAAAGGGGGGCCAAACCTACTTGGAGTAGGATTGCACCCCCTTGGGCACGCCTCTCCCTAGGCTGGCCCTCTCCTCCTCCCCCCTTTATATACGGAGGAAGGGGGCACCCCATAGACACAACAATTGATCCCTTGGATCTCTTAGCTGTGTGCGGTGCCCCCCTCCACCATAAGCCACCTCGATAATATCATAGAGGTGCTTAGGCGAAGCCCTGCGTCGGTAGAACATCATCATCGTCACCACGCCGTTGTGCTGATGGAACTCTCCCTCAAAGCTCGGCTAGACCGGAGTTCGAGGGACGTCATTGAGTTGAACGTGTGCTGAACTCGGAGGTGTCGCACGTTCGGTACTTGATCGGTCGGATCTTGAAGATGTACGACCACATCAACCGCGTTGTGCTAACGCTTCCGCTTCCGGTCTATGAGGGTACGTGGACACACTCTCCCCTCTCGTTGCTATGTATCACCATGATCTTGCGTGTGCGTAGGAATTTTTTTGAAATTACTACGTTCCCCAACAGTGGCATCCGAGCCAGGTTTTATGCGTTGATGTTATATGCACGAGTAGAACACAAGTGAGTTGTGGTCGATACGAGTCATACTGCTTACCAGCATGTCATACTTTGGTTCGGCGGTATTGTTGGATGAAGCGGCCCGGACCGACATTACGCGTACGCTTACGCGAGACTGGTTCTACCGACGTGCTTTGCACACAGGTCCGGTCCTTGCGAAGGTTAAAACAACACTAACTTGAAAAACTATCATTGTGGTTTTGATGCGTAGGTAAGAACGGTTCTTGCTCAGCCTGTAGCAGCCACGTAAAACTTGCAACAACAAAGTAGAGGACGTCTAACTTGTTTTTGCAGGGCATGTTGTGATGTGATATGGTCAAGACATGATGCTATATTTTATTGTATGAGATGATCATGTTTTATAACCGAGTTATCTGCAACTGGCAGGAGCCATATGGTTGTCGCTTTATTGTATGCAATGCAATCGCCCTGTAATTGCTTTACTTTATCACTAAGCGGTAGTGATAGTGGCGAGACGACAACGATGCTACGATGGAGATCAAGGTGTCGCGCCGGTGACGATGGTGATCATGACGGTGCTTCGGAGATGGAGATCACAAGCACAAGATGATGATGGCCATATCATATCACTTATATTGATTGCATGTGATGTTTATCTTTTATGCATCTTATTTTGCTTTGATTGACAGTAGCATTATAAGATGATCTCCCACTAAATTTCAAGATAAAAGTGTTATCCCTGAGTATGCACCGTTGCCAAAGTTCGTCGTGCCCAGACACCACGTGATGATCGGGTGTGATAAGCTCTATGTCCATCTACAACGGGTGCAAGCCAGTTTTTCACACGCAGAATACTCAGGTTAAACTTGACGAGCCTAGCATATGCATATATGGCCTCAGAACACTGAGACCGAAAGGTCGAGCGTGAATCATATAGTAGATATGCTCAACATAGTGATGTTCACCATTGAAAACTACTCCATTTCACGTGATGATCGGTTATGGTTTAGTTGATTTGGATCACGTGATCACTTAGATGATTAGAGGGATGTCTATCTAAGTGGGAGTTCTTAAGTAATATGATTAATTGAACTTAAATTTATTATGAACTTAGTACCTGATAATATTTTGCATGCCTATGTTTGTTGTAGACAGATGGCTCGTGCTATTGTTCCGTTGAATTTTAATGTGTTCCTTGAGAAAGCAAAGTTGAAAGATGATGGTAGCAATTACATGGACCAGGTCCGTAACTTGAGGATTATCCTCATTGCTGCACAGAAGAATTACGTCCTAGAAGCACCGCTAGGTGCCAAACCTGCTGCAGGAGCAACACCAGATGTTATGAACGTCTGGCAGAGCAAAGCTGATGACTACTCGATAGTTCAGTGTGCCATGCTTTATGGCTTAGAACCGAGACTTCAACGATGTTTTGAACGTCATGGAGCATATGAGATGTTCCAGGAGTTGAAGTTAATATTTCAAGCAAAAGCCCGGATTGAGAGATATGAAGTCTCCAATAAGTTCTACAGCAACAAGATGGAGGAGAATAGTTCTGTCAGTGAGCATATACTTAGAATGTCAGGGTATAACAATCACTTGATTCAACTGGGAGTTAATCTTCCGGATGATAGCGTCATTGACAGAATTCTTCAATCACTGCCACCAAGCTACAAGAGCTTCGTGATGAACTATAACATGCAAGGGATGGATAAGACGATTCCTGAGGTCTTCGCAATGCTAAAGGCTGTGGAGGTAGAAATCAAGAAGGAGCATCAAGTGTTGATGGTCAATAAGACCACTAGTTTCGAGAAAAAGGGCAAAGGGAAGAAGAAGGGGAACTTCAAGAAGAACAACAAACAAGTTGCTGCTCAAGAGAAGAAACCCAAGTCTGGACCTAAGCCAGAGACTGAGTGCTTCTACTACAAGCAGACTGGTCACTGGAAGCGGAACTGCCCCAAGTATTTGGAGGATAAGAAGGATGGCAAGGTGAAGAAAGGTATATGTGATATACATGTTATTGATGTGTACCTTACTAGAGCTCGCAGTAGCACCTGGGTATTTGATACTGGTTCTGTTGCTAATATTTGCAACTCAAAACAGGGACTACGGATTAAGCGAACATTGGCCAAGGATGAGGTGATGATGCGCGTGGGAAATGGTTCCAACGTTGATGTGATCGCCGTCGGCACGCTACCTCTACATCTACCTTCGGGATTAGTTTTAGACCTAAATAATTGTTATTTGGTGCCAGCGTTGGGCATGAACATTATATCTGGATCTTGTTTGATGCGAGACGGTTATTCATTTAAATCTGAGAATAATGGTTGTTCTATTTATATGAGTAATATCTTTTATGGTCATGCACCCTTGAAGAGTGGTCTATTTTTGATGAATCTCGATAGTAGTGATACACATATTCATAATGTTGAAGCCAAAAGATACAGAGTTGATAATGATAGTGCAACTTATTTGTGGCACTGCCGTTTGGGTCATATTGGTGTAAAGCGCATGAAGAAACTCCATACTGATGGACTTTTGGAATCACTTGATTATGAATCACTTGGTACTTGCGAACCATGCCTCATGGGCAAGATGACTAAAATGCCGTTCTCCGAAACTATGGAGCGAGCAACTGATTTGTTGGAGATCATACATACTGATGTATGTGGTCCAATGAATGTTGAGGCTTGCGGCGGGTATCGTTATTTTCTCACCTTCATAGATGATTTAAGCAGATATGGGTATATCTACTTAATGAAACATAAGTCTGAAACATTTGAAAAGTTCAAAGAATTTTAGAGTGAAGTTGAAAATCATCTTAACAAGAAAACAAAGTTTCTACGATTTGATCATGGAGGAGAGTATTTGAGTTACGAGTTTGGTCTACATTGGAAACAATGCAGAATATTTTCGCAACTCACGCCACCCAGAACACCACAGCGTAATCGTGTGTCCGAACGTCTAATCGTACTTTACTAGATATGGTGCGATCTATGATGTATCTTACTGATTTACCGCTATCATTTTGGGGTTATGCTTTAGAGACGGCCGCATTCACGTTAAATAGGGCACCATCAAAATCCGTTGAGATGACGCCTTATGAAATGTGGTTTGGCAAGTAACCAAAGTTGTCATTTCTTAAAGTTTGGGGCTGCGATGCTTATGTGAAAAAGCTTCAACCGGATAAGCTCGAACCCAAATCGGAGAAATGTGTCTTCATAGGATACCCAAAGGAAACTGTTGGGTACACCTTCTATCACAGATCCAAAGGCAAGACATTCGTTGTTAAGAATGGATCCTTTCTAGAGAAGGAGTTTCTCTCGAAAGAAGTGAGTGGGATGAAAGTAGAACTTGATGAGGTAACAGTACCTGCTCCCTTATTGGAAAATAGTTCATCACAGAAACCGGTTCATGTGACTTCTACACCAATTAGTGAGGAAGTTAATGATGATGATCATGAAACTTTAGATCAAGTTGTTACCGAACCTCGTAGGTCAACAAGAGTAAGATCCGCACCAGAGTGGTACGGTAATCCTGTTCTGGAGGTTATGTTACTAGACCATAACGAACCTACGAACTATGAAGAAGCGATGGTGAGCCCAGATTCTGAAAAATGGCTTGGCCATGAAATCTGAGATGGGATCCATGTATGAGAACAAAGTATGGACTTTGGTTGACTTTCCCGATGATCAGCAAGCCATCGAGAATAAATGGATCTTCAAGAAGAAGACTGACGCTGACGGTAATTTTACTGTCTATAAAGCTCGACTTGTTGCAAAAGGTTTTCGACAAGTTCAAGGGATTGACTACAATGAGACCTTCTCACCCGTAGCGATGCATAAGTCTGTCCGAATCATGTTATCAATTGCCGCATTTTATGATTATGAAATTTGGCAAATGGATGTCAAACTGCATTCCTGAATGGATTTCTGGAAGAACAGTTGTACATGATGCAACCGGAAGGTTTTGTCGATCCAAAGGGAGCTAACAAAGTGTGCAAGCTCCAGCGATCCATTTATGGACTGGTGCAAGCCTCTCGGAGTTGGAATAAACGTTTTGATAGTGTGATCAAAGCATATGGTTTTATACAGACTTTTGGAGAAGCCTGTATTTACAAGAAAGTGAGTGGGAGCTCTGTAGCATTTCTGATATTATATGTGGATGACATATTGTTGATTGGAAATGATATAGAATTTCTGGATAGCATAAAAGGATATTTGAATAAGAGTTTTTCAATGAAGGACCTCGGTGAATCTGCTTATATATTGGGCATCAAGATCTATAGAGATAGATCGAGACGCTTAATTGGACTTTCACAAAGCACATACCTTGACAAAGTTTTGAAGAAGTTCAAAATGGATCAAGCAAAGAAAGGGTTCTTGCCTGTGTTACAAGGTGTGAAGTTGAGTAAGACTCAATGCCCGACCACTGCAGAAGATAGAGAGAAAATGAAAGATGTTCCCTATGCTTTAGCCATAGGCTCTATCATGTATGCAATGTTGTGTACCAGACCTTATGTGGCTCACATGCATTTCGAAACTAAAGTAGGAACATTTAGCTGACCAATTAAACATCTCTCAGTTTTACTAATATCAGCATAATATCAGATTTGAATTTGTACAACTAAGCTTGTTTAGCTCGATGGGTGGAGCAGTGCTATTACAACACGAACCATGTAGGCTGATCGTGGTCATCATGAAATGGGGAAACCGTAAGCATGATGAGTATAGTGTTGACCGTGGCAGTGGGATGGCAGATCTGAAGCTGCAAACCGCGCAAAGGGTAGTTAGCAACCGATATTTGCTTGCGAGATTGGCTCACCATGATACGGTGGCGTACATGATGCCCCTCGACTTAAATCCGATCTCCATTAGCCGAAACTTCTTTGCAGGTATGTAGTGGGTCATCGTACATCATTTCCCTCGACTTCGATCCGATCACCATCGCCCGAAACTTCTTGGCGGGTATGTACTGGGTCGGCCTGAACTCTCACTGGATGGCTGCCTTCAGAGAAGACGGTAAAAAGTTGGTGCTCATGAACTTCCAGACCTCCCATGAGATTATCCTTCCTCCGTTGGATTATATAGAGTTTTACCATCGCGGTCCAAGTCATCTAGATTACCACGTTAGTTGGACGGACTTTGTTTTGCAGAAGATTGTAATCTGCCAAGTGCCCACACGACATGCGAATTACGCAGACTTCAAGCTAATTGCCTTGTTCGACCGCGGACTCGCCTACGTTTACGCCGGTGCCTTCTTTAGCTGGAGACAACTCAGCTCACAGTGAATCATTGTCAAAGCTGATACACACTTCTGTGATGCTATTGAACAAAATGGCATCATCTACGCGATCGACAAAGCAGATGGCTCCACGTATTGTTGGCACGACACGTGTAAGTTGTTTCCGTCTCATGTTAATGATGACGCCATGACACTTTTGAACTTTTTGTGATGATTCGCATATCCCTGTTTGAGCAGAATTTGAGTAGAACTATGGCAATGTATTAGAGACGCCGTAAATCAGCTATATTTGGAATGAGTTAATTCATGCGATTGTGACCATGTCATTACAGCCGATTTGTACCCCTGAATAATCAAACGGTTAAGAATATATGGATATTCTCCTTATTTTACAGTAATCTATATACTACTACTAAATATGAGTGTGTATCAATGGCCATGTTAGTTTCCTCATTTTCATGATGTAGAAACATGCACCACACTGTTGGTTTCATCTAACCATACATTAGGGAAGTAAATGTGCATATGGAGAACTCTATATTTGGAAGTAGTGAAATCCTGTAATGCTTACCATGTGTACATACCTATATTCGCCCTTCAGCAATCAATGGCTTGAATAATATCCTCACAAAAAAATTTGCCCACAGAACACGAGTATATAACAATGCATGGTCTGTTAGTTACCTTGAAGAATTTGTTTGTGAGGACAGAACATGATTACATAACATGCATGACATGGTAGTTTCCTGTGAAGAATCGATTGCGAGATAACATGAGTATAACCATGCATGGCAGTTCTATATTTCCTAACCCAGTATACATTTCCCTGTATTTTCCTCCCAGTTCCAACAGGGACATATCAATGCTCGTTCTTGCATTATCCAACTCATACTCTAAACAATGCTGATCTTACATTAACAGTGCCTGTCCTTTTTGATATGATGGAGTGTCCCTACAGTTACTTCCCTTTGTAATCACACCACCTTTGCCAAAAATGGGGAAGCACAACTGGTTCCTCGCTCGATTAGACGACGGCAAAAGAGTGATGATCATTCAGACACATGAGCCGAAAAAGTTATATTGCAAAAAACCCACTGTATACAAGTACCATGAAATACGTGATATCCGAACAGTGACTGTTACGTCTATGAGCAGGATACCAGCTTGTTGGGGCCTTCAGGATTTTTTAGTTGGAGGTGGGTAAACAGCCTTGGTTCACACTCTCTGTTTCTGGGACTCAATTATCCGATTAACCAGGAGATCACCGTTGGCAAGGACCTTGATGGCAGAGAGGCTCTGTTTGCTATGGAAAATTGTGTCTACATGGCGGGCCCTAGGAGTTCGGGAGCAAACTCCCCTGATTGTCAACGATACAGCCTGCAGCCAAAAGAAGGTGAGAATGACAAAGGCATCCGGATTAAGTTTGATCCTTGGATGTCTCAATTACGACAGGCAGTGATGTGGTTCAAGCCTTCAGGTTGGTAGGTAATTGGGTTGTTGCGTCGAAAGGGTGGAGTACTGGTGTCTTCAGATCATTGGTCGCTGAAGCGGGGCTGCAAATTATGATGGTGTTGGATCATCTCTCCGAATGACTTTGTTGTCTTTGCTGCTTGTTCTGGATGGATAGTTCTTTCTTTTGTTATGCATATTCCTTGTCATTTGGTCATCCTCGTCTATGTCACTCTTACTATGTAATAGTTGCCTTTGTTTAGAATGTCATTCTCGTCTGGATCACGGGAGTCTGAGCGTTGTAGATGGGTGCGTTTTGGTGGTGTAGCAAGACTTCTTATGAACTATCATGTCTTGTTGTTTATGTCAGTAGTAGTCACTTGTCAGTGTTTGAATGTTGTATATATCG